>OY776097.1:21895350-23329100 GCA_963675205.1 Catocala nupta | reverse complement strand
TTGACTAGTAGAATACTACTATGATAAATTGCAAATACAAGATGGCCGCTGCAAAAACTGGGAAGAAGAAAATTATTTTCACAACTCTCTCATTCATTCATTCATATCAAATGGATTTAGTGTCGCGGGTTTTTAAATTTTTAATTACAATTAAAGCGTATGAGTGAATAAATGCTGATCTCTTTATTTATTTTATTATATATGTATCCTCCTAGAAAATCAAAAATTGTCGCGGAGAACGCTGTGTTCCACCTAACATTTAGAATGTCACATGTGTGATGCTTTCGACGCTTGTTTGAGAGTAGTGGGGTAAAGTAAGCGCAGCATGCTGCTTTAGAACGATCCCTAAGACAAACAGTTGCCTCACTGTCCGGACGTCAATAAGCTGGTACAGGTATATGGTAGGAAAAAGAAACGGCAAGGACCGACTAACCTCCAGGATCGCTCTTTGCGCTCGCTAAGCTATTTTAATTTTAACACAATAACATCTGATTGACAAAGGGCCAAATAAATAATTTTGATGACCTGTGCGTCCGCTATATGCCACAAGTTTTAGAATATTTACATCAATTTCCGTGTTCTGGAGGGAAGTAGATCCAGGTGGTGATTGAAATTAAGCGAACCATCTAATACCACTCCTAGGTACTTAATGTTGGAGGCTACCTTGTGATAAGTACAAGAGCAGGGATGACTAAGTGAGCATGTTTGATATATTATACTATGGCTGTCATTTCAATAAATTTGCTCTTGATTGTGAACGGCATAAAAGTTGTTTTTCCAACGTTAAGAGTGAGTCCATTTCTTTTAAGCCATGTGGTCACCTTATTAAAACCTTACTGTGCGGACGCAAAAGCATCATTCCAAGAATCGACATGAAATATTAATGCGGTGTCGTCAGCATATGTTACTATCTTTCCGTTTCTCAGAAGAAGATTGCACAGGTCTTTTATGAAGGTGAGGAAGACCGTAGGTCCTAGCACGCTACCTTGGGATACCCTGCAATCAACTGGCAAGTCATCGCTGACGATATCACCAACCCTGACTCTTTGATGCCGGTCAGTTACATAATCTTTAAATAACTTGAGTTGGATGTCTCTAATTCCCATTTTTTCGAGTTTAGATAGTAGTAGTCGGACACGGACCGTGTCAAAATCCTTTGGCAAGTCTAAAAACACCCCTACCATCTTCTTCTTCTAGTCAAGATTGCGAACAATGTGATCGGTCAGTTCGTGTACGGCATCGTTTCCCTAAACCTAAATTGAGAACTTGACAGAAGATGCTTGGTCTCTAGATAGTTTACGAGTCGCTTGTTCAAGAGGTCTTCAGCAAGTTTTGAAATGGCTGGCAGTTTAGAAATTGGTCTAAAGTTATTGACACAGCCCGTGTCGCCATTTTTATGGATAGGAACAACCTCAGCTAATTTAAACTCTTTCGGGAAAATTCCAGAACTGAACATGGGTGTTAAAGATGGGTAATGGGTAGATGGTGGCTTAAGATGGGTGTTAATTGGTTTGGTATAATACAAACTATAGACAAAAAACGGCGGCTGTCGGTGTGTGTGTGTAACCAATCATTATTATTAAATCAACCACTATTTGATAATTACTTAAAAAATATTCTGTACACAGATATTTATTATTGCTTTTGTTTCACCATTTCATTTTCACTATTTGACTAATTTTGGTATCTTATGAAACTATGATAATTACACAATTATTGTACAAATGTCGGCAACACTAATTATTACGCCTGATAATATTTATAATTTATAAGATTTGTTTTTGATAATTACAATTACAATATGCGTTATATGTATCGAAAATATGACGTTGTATATGGCCGAGATCGTGCAAAACTGGGTGGGATTTAATTCCTACAGGATACTCAATAAAAAACCTGTTAGGATATATCTGAACTGTTTATTCAAGTAAACGATAGTACTATATATCGCTACTCAAAATTGGTCTAAATAAAACAAATAAAACATGTCGAGGTGGTTCAACCTCGGAGAATCTTAACATCGACTTTTAATTATTGACGTCACACGTACAGCGTTATCTAGTGACACCAATCGGAATTACATTGACACTATGAACTTAAAGTTACTTGAACATACCGCCCACCAAGGACATTATCGAAGAATATGTCCTTAAATAAAACTAAATGACTGATACAACATGCAGATAATGTCATTGATGAGGGTTGAACATTACAACAAAAGCAAAAACATTAAAACTCATGAACTAAATAATAATAAAATTGTATAAATTGATCTATTTATTAACTGGTAAAATACAAAGTTTTGATGTAGGTCTCTTCAAAAGAGATCCCTTGGCCTTTAATGTAACTACGCGGGTAACACCGTCAGAACCTGGATATTTTTCAACTACTCGACCAAGCAACCAACGAGCAGGAGGTAAACCGATCTCTTTGACTAGAACCACATCACCGATCTCCGGTTCAGGATTTTGATATGACCATTTATATCTATGAACTAGCGCTGTTAAATATTCATTAGACCAACGACGCCAAAAATTCTGTAGCATTTTCTGAATGAGTTGCCACCGATTTAGAGGACTAATGTATGAACTTTCATAGTTTGGTTCTGGGACAGTCACCAGTGGTTCACCGATCAAAAAATGGCCCGGTGTTAATGGCATCATGGCATGTTCGAGTATATATCACAGCTGCATATGCTGACTTGGAGGCATCACTGAAACCGTGCAATTCAACAGACGTATAATTGCCTACTATTCCTAACCATCTAGGAACACGAACTTTAGACAGTTACGACAATTCTGCGCGGTAAGTCTGCCATTCTATACTTAAGAGATCTGATACATCGTCGTCCCAATTCACACCTGCTAACCAAAGCTTTTGGATAATAATCTTCGCCAATACTATACTGGGCGCTAACCAGCCTAATGGGTCGAACAAGCGCCTATGTCTGATATAATATTGCGCTTAGATACCTTATCAGATATGGGATGCAGCTTCACTGTGTACCTGAACTCGTCTGTATACCGACACCAGGTAAGTCCTAATATTTTGGTGGTCTCAAATATTTATATTTCTTCTTTCGGACCCTTGTTCGTATCGCCCTTATTCCTGCCCTCGTAGCATTCCATTTCCTTTAAAATTTCTTAATTGTTACTGTTCCATTTTTGTAATTGGAATCCAGCCTTTCCTAGTAAATCTCTCATTTCTCTACACAAAATCTTTCCTTCCTGTACTGTTGAACAACCCGACATTAGATCGTCCATATCAAAACTAGTTGGAACGCTTTCAGATGCTGTTAGAAACTGCTCTCCTTCATCCACTGCAATTGGATGCAATGCCTTTACAGCCAAGTAAGGAGCCGATGCTGTCCCAAAGGTTACGGTTGTTAAAGAGTAATCTCGTATATCCTTATCAGGATTGTCTCGCCACACAATTCTCTGAAATGAGATATCCTCATCTGCCACTCTGACCTGACGATACATTTTTACAATGTCGGCTACTATGGCTATTTTATGCATTCTCCAACGAAGAACTAGGTGTCGTAGATCTGACTGCAACGTCGGACCTATCATAAGAGTGTCGTTGAGATGCCGTTCGCATTCTTACAGGAAACGTCAAATATCACCCGCACCTTTGTTGTTGACTTGTCATCTCTTATAACTGCGTGATGTGGTAAGTACACAGCGCTTTGTATATAAATATCATTCTTTTCTTCTTCTTTCATGTGATTTAATTGTAAATAGTCTTTAATAACTTGAGTGTATTTTTCTTTCAGATCTTTATCCTTACTAAATCTTCTTTCTAACAATTTAAATATTTTCAAGGCAATTTCTCTACTATTACCACCTATACACGCGGGATTTTTTTCTTTGAATGGCAATCTGACGATATAGCGACCATCCGCTGACCTGTTAGGTGTAGCTGCAAACAATTCTTCGCACTTCTGTTCTTCGTCGGTCCACATTTTTTTAGAATATGGTAATTGTTCTTCGATTTCCCAGAACTTTTTTAGAAAATCATCTCCAATTTGTACATGCATTGCCGTGATCTTAATAGTACTGTTGACCTCGTTTTTTGGATATGACGTACCCGAAAGGATCCAACCTAAACTGGTACGTTGAGCTACAAAAGGCCTTCCTAACACCCTCTCTTAATACCTCACTATAGACATCAGCGCCCAACAGAATAACGATCTTGTTAGGCTTATTGAAATGCGGATCTGCTAGTATCAGATGCTCTAATTACGGCCAACTGATAGGCTCTAATTGTCGTTCTGGGAGATAAGACGTTATACTCTTTAACACATAAGCCTTAACTTGTAACTCGTACCCGACTCTGTTAAAAATGAAGCACTAATGTTACCATGTAGTTAGCAACAGACGTTTTTTCATTACCAAGCCCGGATACGATGCCCCGTATTGGACTCTTCTAAAGAAGTCTTTTTTTGCTTCTGTTATAAAAGAAGCCTGGGAGCCTTGATCCAGCAAGGCTCGAACTACTTGAAAATCGTGCACCGCAGTCTGAGCTTTTACTAGCGCCGTGGCTAATAACACTTGACGGGGGTGAGCGATCTTCGTTGAAAGACAAGACACCACTGGCACACTTGCATCTGATGATTTATCATTAGAAGAGGTGCTCTGCGTATCCTTGTGACCTTTGGACTCATAACATGTGCTCTCCAGATGCAGAAGAGTATGATGTTTCATTTTACATACGCGACATGTTGTACCTTTTTTGCATTGTCCTACCATATGGTTACCACCGAGACAATTAAAACAGACTTTGTTCCTTAACACAAATTGCCTTCTTTGATCTACGTCTAATTTAATGAACTTACTGTAGAAGCACAATTTGTGTTTTTCTGCACAGTACTCACAACGCAAGTTGGAAGTTGAGTTTGTTTTAGTTGCTAGCATAACCCGATGCTTTGTCGAATTGGTACTATGTGACTGTCCTGGTACTTTTTGAGGTTCTATGAATTCAAGTGCTCTAAAATGACTTTCCATAAATACCTTGAACTCTTCTAGGGTGGGGAGTTCGGTAGAACTATTGGAGGTCACATGTAACTCCTACAGCTTGCGAGTTTCCTGATCTAGCTTGGAAGCGACAATATAAATGACAATGATGACCCAAGTAGTCACATTAATTCCTAAATTGGTTAATGCATTCATACAGTCTGTTGTGGTGTCTAATAAACGTTTTAAAGTTACTGATGACTCTACACCAATACGTTTTTGGCCGAATAGACGTTGTAAAATACTATTAGCTAAATGACGCTTATTATTATACCTAAGTTCTAACTGAGCCCAGCACACATCATAGTTGGATGCAGTTATGGGTATTTGACGAAGTAATTGTTCAGCTTCGTCTGTCAAAGACCCTTTTAAATAATGCAACTTCTGGACTTCTACTATATTTTTATTATTATGCACAAGTAAAGTAAAAAGATCTCTAAAACTTATCCACTCCGCATATTTCCCTAAAAAGGTGTGAAGATTGATCTTTGGTAATCTAATATTATCTGATTTACTACCACTAGAAGATGCCTGCTCGCGGGTATCTTGCCCTGCAATACTTATCTTAGCGTCCTTAAGTTCTGATTTGTAAATAATATATGTTTCTTCAGTTTTTTCATAAATATCAGCTGTAAAATATGAACTTTTCATTTCCTCTATTGTAGCTTTTTTAACAATTTCTCTATGTATGTTAATAAACTTTATCCATTGTTCTTCTAACGCCTCTAATCTTGTTTCAATATAACCCTGTGTACATCTATCTTTTGGCGATTTCTTAAAATTAATTCTACCTTTTTCAACTCTACTTTTTGTGTCAATTTGTAATTTTAATAATGACTCCGTTTTATAACTTCTGTAGATGAATATAAACTACAATAGATAAATTTATTTGATTCAGTAAAACAGCTGTAAAATACCACTAATAAAAAACACTAAACACATAACTTAAAATTAATTATTAAGCAATCAAGCGTAACAAATATAACTAAGTTATAATTATCTACAATATGTTTTAAGTCTACGATTAGTGACCACAAAATTCTAAGTGTTTGGAACAAATGATACTTAGAAAAATCGGGCATAGGTTCCCCATAGTTCAACTTTTCTTAAAACTATTCTAAGTCTAAACTACAAATTTTTACTCTAAGTTCAAAATACTACAAATATTATTCTAAGTCTGTTTTGAACAAATAAAATATTTGTCAAAATCGGGCATAGGTTCCCCGTATGTAGACATTTTCTTAAAATTATTCTATGTCTATTACTAATCTACAAATTTACTCTAAATACACAAAGCAATGCTGATTTTTCAAGTCCGAAAGCACTTTTAATTTGTTGTTCTAAGTTTTAATAAAACTGCTACGATTTCTTCATAGTTAATATAGTAAAATTACTCACAGTTGTCCGTTGCACTCACACTCGTTCGCTCTAAGTCCCAAAATCCGCTTGCGCTTATGAGTCCGGATCCAGTTGTCTTCTTGCTACCGCTCGTGACCTCTTGACTTGACGTGGTTGTCATCCAACGATCCAAATTCCAGTCAATTATGGAAATTCGCTTCCGCCCACCGTCGCACCACAGCCTGATCTTGATTGATGATCTTGACTCCTGGTGCTTCACCAGCACCACAGCACCATCAGTAACAATCCGCTACTGTGTCGGCGCCTATTTTCACAGCGACTAATCTATTAGATTAGTCCCCTGTCCGGCTCGAAGGACCATGTATGTATAATGGCCGAGATCGTGCAAAACTGGGCGGGATATAATTCCTACAATATACTCAATAAAAAACCTGTTAGGATATATCTGAACTGTTTATTCAAGTCAACGACAGTACTATATATCGCTACTCAAAATTGGTCTAAATAAAACAAATAAAACATGTCGAGGTGGTTCAACCTCGGAGAATCTTAACATCGACTTTTAATTATTGACGTGTGTGACGTCAATGGCAAGTGGCACAGCGTCATCTAGTGACACCAATCGGAATTACATTGACACTATGAACTTAAAGTTACTTGAACAGAAGTACAGTGCAAATATGTGCACTGGAATCAGAGGTTCTGATATAAAAGTGTATTGATTGCCTTTCTACCTTATTTCTTTGTTCTGTGCACATAATATTGTCTAAAAATATAATTATTCTTTACAGAAGTGACTTCATCTATCGACGTTGTGTGCAAGAACAGGCCTCGACAAACCATCTTAAAATACAAACCCAGCTGACTTGCAAAGGACACGTACATTAGTTTTAAGTTTAAATAAATTAAGAATAAGATTGCGGTATATTTTTCGTAATTTTAAAATGTATTGTAAAAATAATTTATACATTATAAACGTTAAGTCTTTCATATCTCGTTTAATTCATCCGATTCTGAAATTAAATGTGTTGAGTTTTGTAAATTGCTTTTGGTGAAGAGCGCCTTGTTTTTATTGTGCTTATGTTTTGTATATATGTTTTCATAATCAGTTAAAGTATTTAAAGTAATTGTCGTACGAGTTATATCAATATTCGGTTGATCCTTCTTACTGAATCTGTATTTCATATGTTCTGGGTTTTCGAATATTTGTAGGAAGCCGCTCTGAGCTACTGCGTCCTTCATTTCATCGTCTAAACTTAGTTGGACTTTCACAAATACTTCGCTGTTAGCTCTCGGACGGAATGTCCAAAGACCCGCCTGTCTTCTAGTAGCCATTCTACCATTACAACTTAGGAACATTGAACAGAGCGTTTCAGTGTAATGTCGTTCCAAATTTTCCATGTCCACCTCCAAATTAACAAGCAGATCTTCTTTAACCGTTAAGAACAATTTAGTTTTCATCGCCCCCAGTTCTTGTTTCAAATTGTCTTTGACAGCAGTCTTGACATACAGCACAACGTTTTTAATAAAAGTGGTGATCAGTTTCATGTTAGAATGCTTCAGTTTAGTTGGATCCAATGAGAATTTCTTTATCGCTTTCTTGTATATCTTGTTTACTTTAGTTTCGGCGTTGTTGCCTAAACTATTTATAACAGTGACCACGACATTTTTGTCGAGACCGAAATCGACATTTACGTCTCTCACATACATTTCTGCGTAGTTCCTAAAAGTACTAACCGCCGTATCATTCACATAGTTATAGAATTCCATAAGAAATTCTTGAAGCTCTTCAGAGCAAACTTTGAATTTGTCGCAGTGACTATTACTACCTGTTTTTTGTTCTCTCAGCGATGGTTTGTCATCTTTACGCAATTCAACGAGTTGACACCTAATCTTGTATCTATCAGAGAGATTTAAAGTATCGTTTATAACGCTTGAGAAGAATTGGTGAAATTCGTTCATAAAGGCGTTTTCTTTATCCCTTTTACGATTGAGGTAGTCAAGATATTGGTGTCTTAGTTGTTTCCATTGCTTTTTCGACATGCCTCGAACTTTTATTATAGAGTCGTGAGTGTCGTTATGAGCTTTAAGAACACGTTTGTCTATCGTATGGGAGATAGGGTTCCACGTGCATTGGCTTTCAATTAGTTGTGCCAACATCTCGTCCAATGTGTTCAGTATCAAAGATTTTGTGTCCTTAGATATCTGTTCGTCATCTAGCGCGATTTCTATTTGCTCTCGTAACAGTTTGTATTTATTAATGTCTGTCTTCAACGGGTCTGGTTTATAAACCGTTTTCGAAATTGGTTTTTCAGAGCCATCTTTATTTCTTGTTGTTTGTGGTAGAAATTCTATGACAGTTGTTTCGTCTTTACCTCTTAATGTTAGGTTATCATCTGTCTCGTATTTCTCATGGTCTTGAGTATCTTCTAAGAAAGGTTTTAGTTCTGCTACTTTTCTTTTTATCACTTTTGCCATTTTGGTTTCTCTTTCGCGATGGATAGTAGCGTTGGCCGACGGAGCAAGGGCGTAATTCGATGTTCGATGTTGTATGAAAGGTTTGATGAACTTTTGAAGAAAACTGGTTATTAAGTTTGAGTCGGATTGCGGGTGTGCCGCACCTGATGTTTTCGATGAGACCAGTGCCACGGTGAAGAGTAACACTTGTACTGTAAATAAAAAAAATGTAATTGAGTAAATATTTAAACTGAAATTTAAATGGTCGAAGCACTTTTTTTTTTTTTTTTTTTTTTTACGTGGGGGAATGCAATGGCGCATATCCCTCCGCGGGGGCGGGCGGAGGGATTATGTCGGACTCGCCGGGGTAAAATAAAGATGTTAAAAAAAAGATAATGTACCTCCCGGAATACCGACTAAACCTACCACGGTGTTCCTCGACACAACCACTACCGACGGGGCCGCGCGAATCGCTTTCGCATGCGGTCGCGACCCCGCCGAGGTTACGGCCCGCCGTATGAAACGGCAGGCCACTACACGAAAGACCTACCCAAAATAGGCACTACTTCAAATAAAACCCTACTGTCTCCCCCCTAGAGGGAAGACGGACTCGACACAGAGGCGCGCGTGGGAACACGCACGCCGCCTCTCGGACCTGGTGCTGAACGGATGGCGGGCAGGCCCACAAAGCCCGCCACCCCCAGGTCAAACCTCAGGGTGGCTGGAGGTCATCTCGCGCCCTCCGGCGCCCGGCTCTGCGGTTGGGGAGAGGGTTTAAACGCTCCCTCTCCCGCTCCGCCGCCTCCTTGATGGAAATCACTTCCTCGCAAAAGGAGGCGACGGCGTTCCACGACCTCTCACTCCGGACCATAGACTGAACTACGGCCGGGAGCGAGAGGGCAACCGATCCGACTGCCGCGATCAAATCACGACGCTGCGATGCCCAGGCGGGGCAAACCGCCAAAGTGTGCAGCGCCGTGTCCTCAATAACGTCGCGGCAGTCGCCGCAGTGGTGACAACCGGGCGTCTCTTGCCGGCGTATACGACACAGGAACCGGCCAAAACATCCATGGCCAGTCAGAACCTGTGTCAGCCGGAAGTTGAGGGCGCCATGCCGCCTCTCCAGCCACTCCTCAAACACGGGACTTACCGCCACGATCGTGGCGTGCCCGATGGTCGAAGCACTGGGCCAAGCATGGTGAACTATCGCCTAACCTTTTTCATACGCGGAAGAGGCCCGTGCCCGCTGTGGGACTGATTACGATATTATTGTATTGAGACAAAATTGTCTACAAAAATCGAATTCAACCATTTACAATGCATCTAATGTGATTCAATTTTATACCTTCTCTAAAAGAAAGCCTTGAGGAACACCTTTAGATAATCAGATGAATTGTATGATGAAAGACATCTTAAAAGATCTTCCCAATACCCATTTCTTTTTTTAAAGCCATCTTCCGCGTGACTTTTCAAACATTCACCAATGAAGATAAAGAATTCTGTCTCGGAACAACTATTTCTGGATCACAAATTTTCGTTCACTGCTATGCAGTCAAAGCTGTTTAATGTGCGAATATGCTATAGGCTTCATTAGCAGGAGACGCCACCAGATTCCACATACACAAATATAGCAATTCATACCTCTCAATATCCACACAAAATGTGTCATAGCGAATTAAAATAATCCGTAATGTAATTCCAGTGTATTGTTAACTATTTGACAACATTTTTACAATTTCATTGTAATTCGAATTTTACGACTGCAACTTTATGTTTGCACTCATTTCGGATTTATTGTAATATGTTGACTTTATTACTCTGCATCGCACTCTCGTATGAAGGCGTATATTATTATGTAAATATATTCTGAGCTTATCATAAACCGGCATCACTTAAAGTATCTATCTATCTTACTTCAGAGCAGTAAAGAGACGTGACTATATAAGTATACACAGAGCACAATATCATCGTTTCATTCGTTCAACGGCTTTACAACCTTTATCAAATTACAAAAAACTGTTATTTTTGTGTCGATACGAATGATGGCATGCCTATAGAAGTGCCACCCTCCTACAGAAAACTAGCTTAAGGCGGTTATTAGAATAGTTGCTAACGGTAGTCACCGAGCAAAATGTAGTTTTGAAAACTTAAAGTGCAGGTGGCTCACAAAACTATCTCACATATTTCTTTCCCTTCATCCATCCCATCATTAATTCCTTTTCATAGTGATACGCGCTACGTCTGAACGTGCAGCTTAGTTTTTTATATAACAATGGTAACGCAGTAGCCTATAGCTCACCTGCTGGCATGCGATAGCCGTACCTACGAGCGTTTGCAACATCAGAAGCATCTCTCCCGCTTAAACAAACCTTAAAAAAGGGAGACGCTATACTACCAGCGCAAAGGCCAAAAATAACTGGTCACCTGGTCCCAAAGTACATCTAGTTGAGAAAGTTCTTAAATGGAAAGGGAATAGATTATTTTTGTAAAATGGCTAGGTTTGTCCTCTGCTGAAAATAGCTGGTTAGATAAGACAAAAGTGTTGTGAGATATACAGAAACGTAGTTTACTTGTCTAACTCCTTAATATATTATAAAGTGTTGAGTCCTTGATTGGTCAGGCTTATTCTGTGTATTCGAGAGAGTAGTCTTCTTAATTGGCTAATAAACCACTTACCATTTGTACTTATGTAGGTATGTATTACATTTGCCGGGATATAATTATTGTGGTCCCGGTATAAAATTAATTAAAAGACTAAACGTGAAGACAGCAGCGTTAATAAATTGGATGAACATTGTAAAGACCACGATATTGAATACTACAAGTCGTCAAACTTGAAGGATCGTCACAGCGCTAATCTAGTTCTATTAAAAATGACAAAAGTCGATCTCTTGCTCTTGATGCGAGTACAGGAGACAAATTTACAGCACGTCTAGTAAGGAATGCTATGTTAGCGAAAATTTAAACCGGTACCTACTAGCTTAAAACTTGTCGCCAAAACTGCACCAAAAAGTGCCATTAAAGGTCTTAAAAAGAGATTAAAAATGGTATATCTGTTTCAAAAAATCATATTAAATAATATACATAGGTAAACCAAAATGCAAAAAAGCAGCAATAGCATTAGCTATAGCTGCTGCCAGAGAACTAGCTGATAATTCATCCATTAAACTTTCTCGGATTATTCCAATACCAAAAACTGGTGGTGTATTACCTTTAATTCCTATTTTTGATGTATTATCAGCTGCGGGACTGTTAGCAAGTGGAGCATCTGGTGTTGCTAAAACTATAAATGAATTCAAGATGGCAGAAAAATTGTACAACGAATCGAAGAGACATTATAAAATGGAGTCTCTTTGCATCGGAAGAGGGCTACATCTTAAGCCACATAAAGATGGACTTGGAATTTTTGTATCAAAAGAAAAAATTAATACATCCGCTACCTAAACAAGCCTTACTAACTTTGACATTTTAAAATATGAAAGTAATATTCCCTACTTTAGAGGTGTCGTTATGAGGGATGAACTCCCTAAACATCCTTATAAAAATGAATGTGGAGTTGTTAATTTAGATAGTTCTAAAAATCCTGGTTCTCATCGGGTAGCCTATGCAAATGTGGTAATTATATTAAGAATATTTTGACAGTTCATATTCATTTATTCATAATGCAATATAAATTTACACACGACACCAAATCGATTGAATGCTGTGAAGTTGTACATTATAATCATTAAATACATTTTACAGTTCATAAAATCTTATAAAATAACAATATGTAATACAAAGTCGAACAGTCAAATTATTAATATGCAATTATTGTAGAATTATTAGCAAAATCATTATTATTTACAATACATTAAACAATGTCATTCACTTTGCATTATCATTGCTTTAATGGTACTCGGTCTGCCACAGTATATGTCTGCAGCTGGATTGTGCTGCAGGTAATTATGTATAGAAATATGTGTAATCCACCTAGAGCATGAGGAAAACGCCAAGCCGGTGGGCAGGTGAGAAGTTGTCGTAGCCGACGACCAGTGCCTCGCAAATAGGTATCGGGCACATACAAATGAATGCACTTCCGCACCGATGGATTATCAACTTTTTTGTTTACCAACAAGTAATAATGAATTAGGTGTTTTAATTCCCTTCTTACTAGCAAGGTATTGTTATGTATTATGTACTATGTATTGTGTACTATGTACTGCGTACCTACTATGTATTATGTATACTAATACGGGAACTAAGGTACTAACCTACTATATACTCTCCGTACGCCTCCTAAAGCCTAGAAACATACTCATCGCAAATACATAGTTGTTTCGCTGCGATACTCTAAACTCTAAAGGGTGGAAGTATTTTAAATGTTTTTTTATTGTTGTTAATTTTTTTCATTACTATATTAACAATATTTTTTGGGTTGTTAATTTTTACATTTTGTTATTTCCTGATTTTTTTCACAAATAATAATAACAGTATTTTGTTTCTCTTCTATATTTATTATTATACTGTGATACTGATTACTTCACTTTTACTTCTATTAATGCATGTTGTGCATTTAACCATTTTTAATAGTTTTATTTAGTTACGTAGAAATAATGTAACAACTACTGGATGGCCAAATAAATAAATAAATACCTATCAATTAGGATTACAAAACTGCATGCATCGTGGAAGACGCCGCCGTTGCCAATTATTTGGCGATAGTATTAATGAGCCAGGTCGCTTGAAATAGTAACTGCCTCGTACAGTACAGTAGTGTGTGCTTTACTATGAGTTCCCTCGGTAAGTAGGAGCTCCGGAGGTTCACATAACGTACCTCTCCTCTTTCGTCCCAAGCGTAGAAAACGCATTCGTCCGAAAAATTGTTTCTTTATATGCCCCTAAATTAAATAACTATTAATTTCTTAATGTTATTCCTATTTCGTCCCAAATTATGTTTCCTTTCTGTCTGTTTTTAACCTCCGACGCAAAAACGACGGGGTGTTATAAGTTTGACGTGTCTGTGTGTGTGTGTGTGTGTGTGTGTGTGTGTGTGTGTGTCTGTCTGTGGCATCGTAGCTCCCGAACGGATGAACCGATTTTAATTTTGTTTTTTTTATTTGAAAGGTGAATTAGTCGGGCGTGTTCTTAGCTACGTTTGATAAAAATCGGTCCAAGATGGCCGCCACCACAAAATGGCGGATTATAAATTTTTCACAACTCCCTCAATATGGGTATCAAATGAAAGGGCTTGACGAGTAGAATACTAAACACTATGATAAATTTCAAATCCAAGATGGCCGCCACCAGAAAATTACAAATTTCCACAAATTAAAATTGTTCAATATGGGTATCAAATGAATATTGTGTCGGGGGTTTTCTAAATTTTAAATTTTTCTTTTTGTTTTTTTTTGGCCACTATATTTTGAAATACCTCGTTGATCTCTCGGTTAAACTTTGGGCTTATGATTGCATGACATCCGGAGCCCGACAATGAAATGATTTAAAATAAATTTTAACCATTTTTTGTTTTGCCATCCATATGCACAATAATGTAGGGTAAGTTTATTTAAAAAAGGGGCGAATGAGGAACATCTTGGAACGTGGGACGTAATGAAGGGCAAATGCGGAACAAACCATTTCTTATCATCCACTTTAATACCTTAGGGTCGACAAAGACAGGCTAGTTTAAGACCGTTTGGCCGATCCCAAGGCTCAGACTTTTAGAAGTTATATGTGTATTCATTAGCTAATTATCGTTTGCTGTAACGGTGAAGGCAGAGATCGTGGGGAAACCTGCATAACTGAGAGTTCTCCATAATGTTCTTAAGGCTGTCAACCCGCACTTGGTCAGCGTGGTGCACTATGACTTAACCCTTCTCACACTGAAATGTGGTCCATAACCACCAGTGGAACAGTTTATATACAGGGCTGATATATATGCTGGCCTCGATGGCGTAGTGGTTAGTGTAACCGACTGCCACGCCTGAGGTCGCGGGTTCCATTCCCGTACAAGACAAACATTTGTGTGCATGAACATGGATGTTGGTCGTGGTCTGAGTGTTTCTATGTATAATATGTATGTATTTATAAAAAAAGAAGTATATATGTATGTTTATCCATTGTCGTATTACCCATAGTACAAGCTCTGCTTGGTTTGGGCTAGATGATGTTGTGTGTATGTGATAGAATATTATTAACCTCTGAGTCTTCTTCGAAGAGGTTAATGAAAACACTATGTGGGTCTATGTGTCTCTCTGTTATTGACAGGCATAACTCCGGCACCACTGGATCGATTAACTTGTAACTTCGTGTGTAGAGGGGTCATACCTCGGTCAAATTTGAATATGGGCCCTGTGGGTTAAAATACCCCCGATATATGGGAGTCATTTCTTTTCATTATTTTTACATTTAAGACGAAGAGGTGCATGCATTACATCCACATCTCGCTATGTTATAGGAGGTGAGCCAGTTGTCGTCTACACATTTCTAGATTATACGGATTTTATCGCGTTGCTTATTTCCATCCAGTAATTCAAATAGTCACACCCAAGAAGAAACAAACTCCATTCATTAAAAGACTTCATGATACTTTGAGCTCGTTCTGCGTAAATAGAAACACCAATGATTAAATTATGTTCGGGTACTTTGAAATAACTACACTGGAACATTGAGACAACTACCATCTTAGTCTCCCCGTGACCATGGCTGCTAAAAAGCAACCGAAACGTCGGGGAACAGTATAAACCTAAATATAATAATAATAATTTATTTATTGATTACAGTGGTAAAACATGAACTTAGTCCATAAAGTACTTAATATAGGTAATATAAATATAAATAGCTTTGATAGTTTTAATAATTTTGTTTGCTTAAAAATTCTTCTGCCTCTGTGGCGCAGCGGTTGTGAATGCGACTGCTGTGCATGAGGTCTCGGGTTCGAATCCCGGGTCGGGCCAACATAAAGGTATTGGGTTTTTCTGTTAAGAAATCTCAATACGAGCCCGGAGTTAGGAAGTTGGCGGTGTTAGACACCCCCGTGCCTCGGAAAGCACATAAAGCCGTTGGTCCTGCGCCTGATCTCTCTCCGGTCGTGTGGGATTATCCGTCCCATCGGATCATGGGGGTAAGGGAACAGAGAGTGCACTTGTGTTTGCGCGCATACTTGTGCACTATAATATCTCCTGCACAGATGGCCAGTCTCCGTTAAGATTGGCCGCCGTGACCCAAAATCAGTCTGGAGGACATTATTATTATTATTATTTGCTTAAAAATTAGTAAAGTTCAATAGTAGTAGTAGTGTAACAGTTTCTAAATTATGTAATACAATGTTAAATAAACAACGCGGTAAAATCCGTATAAATGAGTTTAATTTCAATGAATAACATTCGCGTAAACAGAAGACAAGAGAGCCGGGAATGAAAGCTGGTCTCTCGATCACATACAAACATAAGCCACATGACTAATAAAACAGTCTCTCATATGCCTTATGTTTTCTTTCACTTTATTTATACCAAGATTTTAGCCGCATTGTCGCTCGCGTAAGTGTAGTTTAGGTTATGTTTGCAACAGAACTGTTTTTTAATAAAATGTGTAAGACATGATAACTTCATAAGAAACATCATAAAAGGAAAGAGAGGAAGGGGCAAATCCAGAAGGACATTCACTGACCAAATAAAAGAAAAGGCGAATGTCCTGTCTTATAAGGAAGTCAAAGAATTAGCCGTAAATCGAGACAGATGGCGTATACTCCACCGACAAGAGCAAAACTCTTAAATATAAAGAAGAATAAAATGTTACTCAGTGCTAATATAGCTTTTTAAAGGTGAAAGAATTTTTGAAATCGGTTGAGTACATACATAGATTCACGCCTGTTTCCCAGAGGGGTAGGCAGACACTACGGATTTCCATTTGCTACGATCCTGACACACTTCTCTGGCTTCATTCACTTTCATAACATTCCTCATACACGCTCGCAGGTTTAAGGTGCTCTTAACCTGGCCTTTATCCAGAACGTTTCCGATCTGATCAATAAACGTTCGCCTAGGTCTTACCCTTGCGATTGTTCCATTCACACTAGCCTTATAAACTTTCTTAGTCAGTCTTTTCTCGCCCATTCTTTCTACATCTTTCAGAGTCACACCACATATATTTCTCAGCGCTCTCAATGCCGGTTGAGTAGTATTTGAATTAAATCTTTGCAAATTAATAAACAAAAAATTAAATCTTTCTTCTTTACAATATTAGTATAGATTATACAATTGTACATGTCAGACCCATCGTACATCATAACATCGTATTAAAACGTAATAATACGATTTTATAAATAATAACGGCTTCTAAGTTAGACTCTAGTGCCATCAATAAAACAGCATTGTTATATTTAAACTATATTTTAGAATTATACAAAACTAACAACTTCTCTCTATATATGCAAAATATTTATTAAGTTAAGTCGTCGCTTCTCTGCTTAATAATTTCCACTACAGCAACATCATCCTTTTTCGAATGGACGCGTGCTACCTTCTTATTTATAAACGATTCTATTTCTTGCTCATCAGCTGTCAATGCGTCTTTCGGAGGGCCGCTGCGATTTGGATGTAATAGGCGATTCACGAACGGAATGTATGGCTGTATAAACTCTTTCATGAAGGTCATTAAAGGTGACATGTCTGTATGTAGTCGTAGGTTTGCACTTGTATGTGTAATCAGTAGTACTGCGCATAGTAATTGAGCTATAAAAATGTTTAATATGTGTGATATAATACGCTTTTTAAGCAAACAGTACGGACAGAGTTGAGTGTAGAGGTTTCCTATAACAAGACAACAATTTGTGTGATATATCTATCTTGTTCCAAGTCTGAATTCTCTGTCTTTGTTGTTTGAATGTTTGTAAAGTCCCCTGTGACTCAGGATAAAAACATCGTGCGGCAGTTGTCTTTTAAAAAGGAAAAGTAGTAGGTAATATAATTTAACAATAAAAACATATGGAAAACAACGTTTTAGTAATAAAACAGCATTTCTTGCGAACCTTGCTGTTGGTATGTTTGGTGAATTACTTACCTACCAACTCCCAACATAAAATAGCGACGTTTACATTTATATCTGTGTACAGCTAATGAATAAATAAAATTCATCAACATCAAATGAAATTCGTTCGATTTTTATTAATGATTCCAATATTTTGATATGCTGAAATATTCGAATAATTCGAAATTTTATCGATAAATCAACCATACATCCTGCTACGATAGTAAGCGAAAAACGTAGCCAATAGTCGTCTCTACAGGGCTACTCAACAATGCTAGGACAAGTAACAAAGACAACCGGCTCCACACTGACTGGTTGGTATTAGATTATACTGCTTGGTCCAGCTTGATAGAAGAAAAACCGATCAAAGAAACCAAATGAATTTGAAATGTAGTTCATACCTCCAAGCGGCCACAGAACGTGTATCATGACGAAATCTTAGAAACTGTAATATTTATTACCAATGCTTTTTACTATTTCTTTACGACATTTTCACTTTTTTCTAAATTTTATTTTATTTATGTTTATTTTATATTTAAGATTACAACTTTATTATATAGTAGGTAAGCTCCGTGGCGTAAGTATGAATAGGTACATGTGCGGGTACTGATTGCAAAATCCCAACTTCTATTCTCGAATAGAATTGTAATTTTTTTTAACGCTTACTATTCTTTACATTGATGGCGTAGTGTGATTATTTTATAATCATATTTACTCCTTTTTCAAGAGCAGCGATAGCTCAGTGGGGAGACCAACAGACTGCAATGCAGATGGTCTCGGGTCCGAACCCACGTCGCGCATCTCTGACATTCGGTAGTTATATGACTTTTGGAAATTATGTGCGTATTGATTGACAATTATCGCCTGCTCCGTGCCTCGGAGAGCACGTTAAACCGTCGGTCCCGGCTGACATGAACATCTATGGCAGTCGTTATTGGGAAGTCGACACAAAAGATCCCACTGGGTCGAAGTGTCGCCGGTCTGTACTGACTGGCCCTTACACAAGATAAGATAAGATACTCCTTTTACACTCGCTCTTTACTCGAGCTGAAAATATAGAACTTTATGATGATTACTAGATAAATATCGTAAGCGCAATATACTAACGAGCAAGAAAAATATAAAATAATAATGTCCTCCGGACCGAATTTTGGTCATGGCGACCAATGTTAACAGAGACTAGCCAACTGCGTAAGAGATATTATAGTGCACAAGCGTGTGCACAAACACAAGTTCACTTTTTGTGCCCTAACTCTCATGATTCGATAAGCCGGCAATCCGACACAATCAGAGAGAGATCAGGCGCAGGAATAACACAGCTTTACGTGGTTTCCGAGGCACGGGGATTTATAACACCACCAACTTCTTAACTCCGGACTGATATTGAGATTTCTGAACATAAAAACCTAATAACTTTTGTTGGCCCGACATGGGATTCGAACCCGAGACCTCATGCACAGTCGCATTCACTACCACTGCGCCACTGAGGCATAAAATAATATTTATCTGTAGTAAAAAAAATATCGTCGGACTGTTATCGACCTTAGGGTTTCGATATTTTGCTAAATATAGGGCTATATCTAAATATAGGGTTGATAAAACACATTATAAGCAACAGCATTTTATTTAACAACATTACAATAAGATTCAGAGTTACTGAACAAAGTCAACACACACATATCGAAGTATTTCTTACAGTTTAAGTAGCTCATACAAGATTGCAAAAGCCTACTAATAACATTATTTACTAATATTGCAACAATGGTATCACTTGCATAAAAAAATCTTACTTAGATACATTTAAATATAATTTTTCGTTATTATTTTTAATATACTGGCTTATTAAAATGTATATTTTTATTAAAGCCGTGATTTTAAAAATCCGTTATAGCGGACTCATCGTTTTGTTAGTTTTGAGCAAATTCATATTAATTCGTGCTATAGACATAATGTATTAGTTTCTACAATCGGAAATCGAACTCCTTACCCATTCCACGCATTCAATATTTTTAACATACTGACGCTATATCATATATTGTAGAGATATACAAAAAGTAGTAAAGATCGGATTAAAATCGATAACTATAGAATATTTAAAATCTTGTTAAAACCAGTAGATTTACATTTTTACACGACTACAGTAAAAATAAGTACCTACATATTATATTCATATATTTTATCATCGTTAACATAATTTTATTTACTAAATTTAAAATATGTATCTATTACTGCCAGATACATATGAAAATTTAGTTGAAAGTAATATATAAAAGTTAACACCGAACAAAAAAAAAACGTTTAAATATATTACTAAATATCAAATTTTGGAGTATTACTACTTCATCTTATGTCTACTTAGTCGACTTGAAGAATCTTATATTTCTTAGTTTCTTATAATAGACGTCAGTTATTCATGAAATACGATACACATTTGCTAACAAATATCATTTTTACAATTACATTTTGGACTTGTTATATAATTATGTTTATATTAATTGGGCAACGAACGTATCTACTACTCATTATGGCGTTGCTACACATATATATTTCTTCATATAAACCTCAATATGTTAGGCTGAAAGATCGCAAGTGAAACCGCGCGGCACGTTAGAGCTTGTGTGCTGTTCATCGTATTGCGAATGCGTTAAATATCAATCTCAAATGTAAAAAACAATAAATAGCTTTTATTTTAAGACTTATCGACTATATTAAAATTAAGTTTTTATTGTTAAGAACTCGATTCTAATTGACTAATTTATTGACGTTGGCAGCCCTGATATAAGGCTAGTTACAGCCGCGCGGTTTACACGCGGCGTGGCCATTTCTTGGCAATGTTTAGCCTAATGCTTGGTCTATTCGAGCAAGTTCAATTTGCTGTTAGTTTTGCGTAACTGCGCCCGCCACGGGATTATCTTAGCGTTATCTTCTTCCTCAGCTTCGTGTTTGCCGTTAGACGTCGAATGACCTGCAAACATATTTCAAATAACGGTCAGTTATTATAAAGTAAATGCTAGAATACTATGTGAGCGTAAGCGCATATGTTACTACCGAAGTTAGGCCACGTAAGTGACAGACCTGGCATAAGTACTTGGATGCAACGGATAAATAAATATTATTGTACACTTGGCGATTAAAAAGAGTGGCTATGAGTTTCTTGCCCGTTCTTCTCATGAGCCCTACACACCCTTGCTTTGCTGAACGTGGCAGTAAAGGTAAATTCACAGAAAAAAAATTACGTGTAACTTTGACATTCATAAGTGTTACCTTGTAACCTAATTTGAATAAATTTATTTTGATTTTGATTTTTGATTTTAAGGAAAATGAGGATTTTAAGGTAAATAATTCTTGAACCACACTGAAATGTCCAGCTCTCCAAGTAACTTCAGTGAAGTATAACGCCTCTTTCTTTTGGAATTCTGGGGCTGAAGTATAGTCCGTCCTTTCCTAAATCTAATAATAATATTTTGCACTACCCTCTAATTTGGCTGTAAAAACCTGCTAAGTTTTAAGCAACTATTATAAAATATTTAAGACCTAATGTATTACTCTTAGTTTGCAAACAAATTATTTAAATTTGAATCGGGCCTTGGTTACTCTGGCGAATACCCCTTCAAAAGCCAGACAGCTAGGATGTACTTACTCTTCCTAGCTACGTGGCTTCTGTAATTACGACTACGTCTTCTACTTTAATTACGAGTGACCAATGTGCATTAGTGAACGTCTAAAGATTGGCATTTATAATAAAAGTGAAATAGCAAAATAAAACAAGTTGTTAAAATTCCTCTATCGTATTTAAGTAACGCTACTTGTAGGTTAGAAAAGGTTTGGGAAATAGTACTATTATACATTTAATAAATGTATAAGTTGGTACAGGTGTTTGAATATTTGTTACGCAATCACGCGTAAACTGTTGAACAGATTTGGATAAAACTTAACACATATATAGATCATATCCTGTATTTTTATCGTAGTATATATGCTGTGGGATTAACGCAGGATAAGCCGTACGAATTTAATTTCTTGTAATAGTATAGTGCCCACAGTTATGTGAATTGAATATTTTTATCGGATATATTTCTACAGCATCAAGAGAAAGCTTTCGCACGTGATCTTACATGAAGTCATTGTTGAGTAACTATTTTCGATATTACGCTTTCGTATTTATGACTCCCATACATTTACAGATTAATTTTATTACTGTAGTGTACAAGTACCTGTTTATTTCATACATATTTCGTATTAACATAAACATTCATACAAAGTAACGGTCACTTTTAAAATAAAAGTTTTCCAAATTGTTTTAAGTTAACATCTGTAAATGACAACCACATTTATACAAATTAAAGGTTAAAATTAATTAATGATGTTTAATTTTTCGATTAACTTAATTGCATACATCCGTATATGTACAGCAAATCTGGATCAATTTTAATTTCATAATCTAATTGAATCTGTTACGTCTTAAAAATTTTGCCGATTATGTAGGGACGGAGAAAAGAGATATATACCTTGGCTTTATTGGTTTTTATTCATGACTCTGATTGAAATATGATATTAAAAACTTCATCCAGATAAACAAAAGACATTTAAATTGAATTCTATTGTATGAAGTGATGACTTACCATTACAATGTTCTGTAGACAATTTGGCTTCTGAAGGCGCCCGCATCGGCTGCGCAGGAGTGTCGTAACACATGGAGATATTGTCTATGGACACCGCGCGTTGACACTGTCGCCACTCGCCGTTCGACTGACCGTTTGTTTCTTCCACTTTAGGAGTATATAATGAACTTCTGGAAAATGGAAGCAGTTGGTTACATGGCTGTAAGGGCTTGAGAAAGATTTTTGGAGGACTATTTGACAAACTCTTCGTCAAGGATATCATATCCTGAAGTAGATAGCTCAGATTCTAAAGTATTTTTGTTCCCACTTTCTATCTTTATAATTCCCATCAGCTGACGATTTTCCCAAGTCTTCTACATAACTAGGCTCCAACGATCAATAGCATACTGAGCTGTTTTTCATTCCCATATCATCAAAACACATAGTAGATTCGTTTTTAGAATCTACTATGTGTTTTGATACTAAGAATTATTTTCCCAACCCCCGAATCCTGACTACGCTCCCCAAAAACAAAACGAACCTCAACCTGTTTTCAGCTTCCTCCCTCCTTTGGAGTAACTGCCTCTTCCACGCGGGCACTGCAGCTGCCCTTCGCCTCTCTGCTTCTCCTGCCAGCTCTCTCTCCAGGTCTTTTCTTGCCTTTTCTGCGGCTCTGCGTGCCAGCATCTGCCGTTTCCATGCCGGGATCACGTTTCCAGCAGCATCTCGCTCCGGTACCTGTACACACCTCTGCCAATCCAGACCAGCCGTTTTCGATCTTTAGGTTGCACGGTAGGTGCAAGGTTTTTGAATTTGAAGTGACATAATCTCTAGTTCTTTTTTGTATAGTAGTTTTGTTTATGCTATTGTTCCTAAACACCAGTCGGTTTTGGTTACCAAATTGCAAGAGTCTGTTTAATTAGGGAAATTGAATGCACATGTCGTGTTATATGAAGCAAATTTGAAGCAGCGTCGTTTATTTAAAGCGTATGATATATTGCTAGTATAGTTTGCTTATGCACGAACTTTTTTGCTTCAGAAGATGGTGTCGAGAAAAGTAACCTCATGAATACAAGGCCTATAATGTTATTTAATATTAGGCATAATCAAATATCATCTAAAGCAGGAGCAATCTGTGTTATTTTTACATGAAATGGTTTTTTCACGACTAAGTTATATTCGAAATTATGCACCTTTTTAATAATAATTATGAACTCTCTAAAGTTTTTAAATGGAGTGATTAGCATTACTCCAATACCATATGAAGCAAAATCAAAAGCAAATTTATTAATGCAAGCATGTATCAATGCAAAATGCCGCCGTACAAAAGCAGCTAGGAAACTTGTCAAAAATATTTATAGCAATGCTTTTCTCACCGACTCACACGATTTAGAAACCTTAAATGACTGGTGTGGAATACAAACTGAATCTAATTAAGTCTCGTTACTCAAACATTAGAAATGTCGTGCGATGTTGTAGAAATTATGCTTAGGTCATCAATTTCAAAAACCAATTGAGATGTGAATAATTTAGAATATATGAATTTTAGGATTTTTATAATTGTTATGTCAAAGATACTTGTTATAGGTACGTTCTTAAAATAACAACTTTTATGCTAGGGAATGATTATGATTTATGCAGGAGTTTTATACAAATCACGGATAATGTTCCATAAACTCTATACTTTTGTTTATGAAACACTTAGATTTTTATTTAATTTGCAGATAGATTGCAGGGTGGCTATTTTTTATAACTTGAAAGAGATTTTTTCGGTACTTATTTAATATTTTGAGTCGCAGCATTCCAACAATTAATAGGTTTAGTACGTAAAATCTTTATGCGTTGTTTTAATACTTTACTAAAAATCTCTTCACCAGTATAATAATATTGGCTTTTAAGTAACCTCTTACCACCATTATATCCTTTAAAGATATGAAAAACTTGCAATAATATTTAAACAACAGTTATAACGTAATGATGCAACTAAAATTTGTTGAAACTTGTAATACGAGTTACTGACGTAAGCTGGACGGGATTTACGGATCCCGTTCGACTTCAATTGCAGTACAGTTCCAGTGAAAAGAGACAGGACAATGAAATACATGCAAACATATTTATCCTTCAAAGTTAGTTCAAGATCTGACTGGCATTCATTTCTGGCATAAAGGCGGCCTAAATTCCTATTGAGAACTAACAATAAAAGATTATGCCTCGACAGTATAATTCTTGAGGTGATTTTTTTTTAAAGCAACTACCCCAATAGGCACAAACGCCATGAAGTACTTAACAAACATTTAAATAAAGAACTCAAAGCACACCCAGACACAGATCAAATATTTGTGGAACCCACAAATTTTTGTTCCGCAGAAACAAACCCATAACACACGCCTTTACCACTTTCGCATCTATGCAGTTATCTCAATTTAAACTGCCATCTAAACAGTCATCTGATTTTTTGCATGCACCAGAACGGGATAGAGCTATACAGGTTTAATTACAATACTTTAAGAGATGGTGCTAAGGCACCTGAACATATTTACCAATTCTTTACTAATTAGAAGCTTATCTAGTGATTAGCTTATAATTTCTACAGGTTCAAATTCAGGTCACCTTGACGATTACTCTGTTACGGCATAACACTTTATTGTTCGTTCTCAATAATAGCATTCATATAGATTCACTTTCGCACAACAACTGTCTATAGAAAAGAGATACAGACAATCATTAGACAACACCTTTCTATTTGCATCCGAGTGACAGTAAAAAAATAACTCTCGCTGTTGTTTCTTTTTAATTGTCGTCATATTGCGGCGAGTATTACACTTTTGACAAATAATGTCGACGATTTTTGTCTCGTAATATGTAATATGAATCAACAGTACTAACAGTCGTTTCAAGTGGTAGAATATCAAAGATATTGTTCAACATGAAAGGCCGACCATAAATAAGTTATATTTTTGTTTTGCTTTTGAACAATATATATGTATATTATTTACTTAGACGGATGCCACATGTTTTCAGATGCAGAGATCTCGGCTAATAGGTACATTCTAATCATGATATATATGACACAAAAATTGACGTTGAATCAATTTTTGTGTAGCGAGACAAACAACCAGGAAATGTTTGTATTTTATGCTTTAATTTTTAATATACTTACTTACCTTACCTACGTTTGTGCATAATCACGTCTATATTTTCGGTATTTATTACTACCGAGTCTGTACTCCGTGATGCTACTGGCATTATTAAATGCTTTGCCCAACATAGTAATCGTTCCTGTTACCCTACGATCGACCACGAACATAAGCACAAGCTTATTCCACGAAACCAATAAGGTAATCTTGATTATTATTATTATCGGTTAACTGTGTGTCTAAAAATATTTATTTTCTTACAATGCAATATTTTTATTAACTTAAATATAATTAAGACTGCGCCGAGCGAAATGTGCCAAAACAAGTTGGCAGTTGATAAAAAAAACACTTTTTGTTTAATACAAATATAAAATATACACTTATCATAACAATGAATGTGTTTATAATTACTCCGTGTAAAAACTTAAAATAATTAATATTTTCACCTACAAAATTACGTAAATTTGCACGAAAAATGCATAAACGTAAGCTCGTGTTACGTGATTTTAGATTATAACAGTAGAAATCTATCCTATTTTACAGCTTAAACGAAACATAAATAGTTATATTACAATTTGACCGTCCCAAATATTTAAGTTATTGGTTGACAATAAAGATACATATTTATCAAAAAAGCACTTCAAATCCTCCATACAATTTTACCATGGCGGCCGCGCGCCGATTTGAATATCGAGCTCTGT
This sequence comes from Catocala nupta, assembly GCA_963675205.1. Classification (NCBI taxonomy): domain Eukaryota; kingdom Metazoa; phylum Arthropoda; class Insecta; order Lepidoptera; family Erebidae; genus Catocala; species Catocala nupta. The sequence goes on along the minus strand of OY776097.1, from coordinate 23,302,821 downwards.
CATTCAGTCCAACTGCGTCTTACGCTCGGCGCAGTCCTCAACTAAACGTCTACAGCTGTCAAAAAGTCGCCATTTTCAATATGGCGTTCCACCCAACTACCCGCGATTAACAAAGATCCGCAAACTGTCATAGAGTTCCTCATCCATCCAATTATAACAGCTAAACCGTATATAAATAACTAGTAAGTACTGCTAGACAGAAGAACATAGTTTATGGCTTACATAACACGCGATGCGGGGCAATGACCGTGACTGTAACGGGAGCAGCCAACCACTAATGTTGGTGAGGTGTATTACCACCGTGAACTGGTTATCCCGAGATATTTATGTAATGCAAGTATGTATCATGCCTAATGACCTACAAGCAAGTTGATATGCAGATAGATGGGACAAAAACATAGATAAATCATTGACTACTACGTACTAAAAGGAGACATCTCGAGTAATTTTTTTGTAACTCGAGTTAGAATCTCACTCAGGTACGGTTACCAAATTTAGGAAGCGAGTAGTTTTAGCTAAGGAGAGTTAATTTTTGATACATATTCTAAAAAATATGTCATAATTGAACTGTCTGTAGCAAAAGCAATTCGTTCAAAATTTTGGTTTTTGATATAGGATTGTCCTGGTGGCCGAAGCCGGATATGCATGGATACATTTAAGTGCAATATATTAATATATAAAATATGCCATCATGTGAATTACGCTACTTCTTAATTAATATGGCACTCAGACGTGTCAATAATTACCTGGTTTAAATTTGTGAGTTAGAGAGAATGCACTCTAACTCGTGTTACAAAAAAATATTTGGGATGTCTCCTTTAGCACGTACCTAATTCTCTAAGTTATAACGTTTGTTGATCCTGTTATGTTCTTAGCCGTAAACGATGATTATATGAATTACTCTTGTGAAGTAAAGGGAATTACGTTCCGCTCGAAGCACGTTTAGGCAGAATGTGTGTTGGAGTCCGGGGATGCATGACAGATACACACACAACACCTAGTGTGTAATCATGAACAAACACCCAGACTTGGTATCTTGTTATTAAAATTAATTAGGTATCTAATTATTATTGATAGCAAGCACCTTTACTAATGAGTCTTGAGGGTATTTTCACTTCACTGTGCTGGGCTGCCTTGATTATAATTGACAGTGTTACTTAAGGTAAATGTTTGATATTAATTTGTAAAACAAATATCAATTAAGAGACAGTTGTTTAAAATATAGTTCAGTTTTATATTAACATTCGATCAGTCGGTGATTTTAAATACAATTCAATTATTCTGTTAACATTTCCAATAATAACTTCTATGGTATCTAATTAATTACAATAGTACCTACTCTAATTTTGACTGCGAATTCAGAAATGAGTTTGATTGTCAGATTTTACAGAATTACTTAGTAATGAAACAATTATTGAAGCGTGATGATTAAATTATAAAAATTAAGTTTTTTTCAGAAATATGATCAATAAATAACCTATATGTATTTACGTCATCACACAAACTGTCTATCACAAAGTTATCACCATCACGATTATTAAGCATTCCGTGTTGTTTGACTTGGATTTCTTTCGAAAGTCTTCCGTTCGAGTGGTCTATTTCACGGAAATAAAAGTTTGTCTCATAATTTAGAGTGCTTGATTGACGAAAGTTATCTAGTAGGTACTTATTGACAGTCTTGGCCTTTTAGCTACGGGAAAAACAGATCCTCTAGTTGAATTTAAATGGATGCTTGAAATTGGTCTAGTTTATAATTATACTCACGGTATTTGCTATTTTAATCTATACTGAACACAAAAAGTCGAGAACATGCTTAATAAGAGTTTTTGTTTGTAAACTCATTTTTACCATATTTGATATATTATATCCTAATGTCACAAGCCTAACAAGACATTCAGTACAAATAATATAAGTGATATTATTTTTTTATGTCTAGTTTCCGTTTCTACTTCCGCATCCTCAATTCGCAATTTCTAAGCATTTATTATGATCAACGCTTCTCATTTCAACATCCTTCCCTCCATCTAAAATGACATCCGTTAGGACGTCCGTAAAATCTTGTAGTTAAGACACATAAATTCAATATTTGCACCTTTTTGTTTAACTCATCATACAGATCATAAATTTCATAGATTTGAATAAAACCAGAGAGACATCATATGACAGCTATTCGTATATCTCTTTAAATATTTACTTTTCTGAGGCAAGATATATTTTAATTGCCTCTATACATACGTAGCTTTATACCAGTATATCTGATGGTCTTGGTAGAAATTTATTATACCCACATTTGATCACATGTGCTCCAATTGCTTGCTTGCCTTGCCTATTACCATTTTCCGAGCTCATTACCAGAATCGGTGCTGCTACTATTAACAGATCGTTGAAGATTATTGAAACAGATCGGACGCAAATAATTAAAAATGCAAATTAACCAAGTTAGAAACATTCACGTAAATTTTAACCAAACTCCTAGCTAACCTAACTCCACAAATAATCTAAATCTTAAAAATAGATGCCGTGGAATCGATGGAGGTATTAAACAAGGCGTTAAGACCAGAAAAAGGCTCATTATTGCCATTTACTTGGTTACAGCACATATGAGTCGGCCGCTCTGTCAAGCACCACCCTGCTTAGGAAATCGGCATAACTGCAATATCATTAACCGTAATGGGATAAAAAACGCTAGCCCACTTTACGACCAATTGTCAAAAATAGACCAAGAATGTGAACACCGATAAGTGTTCACGCTCTATTGACTGCATTTAACAACAGTCGATATTTACATTATTTTTGTTCGTTCATCCATACAAGACTATTAGTCAACCGAATTAGTAAAACAATACCGGTTTAGGTTTACATTGATCGGAACATTAAACTCTAGGTCATAGATCGCAACCAATCGGTGGCCTCATTTCATGATTCAGACATACAAGGTTAGGTCAAAAAATATTGCACAATATGTGCTTTAAAAAGTTTTATGGATTTCAGCTTATGCAGGATTAAGTCAGTTATGATAATCAGATATTTTATTCAGGATCTGAACTTACGACCTCGGATACTGATTATTCATAAAGCTGTGTGAAGTTTTTAAAATCTTTATGATTATTTATAAGTTACGCTAATCTGACCTATCGTATAAACCTATGAATGCCGCTGCCACTGAACATCATCTATATTTTAATTACAGAAAGAAATATAGCAACAGGGCACATTTTGCAGCGATGCTCTTTCTTTTTCTTAGAGTTTCAGTGGCAATCACTGCTGAATATAATATATTTGAGGCCCAGAACGCAGCCACCTTGATTGCATAGTCTGAAGCAATCATCGAGTCCCTATGCGTGAAATTGTTGGGGCACTCAGGGCACAATATAAGGTGCGACATCGATGCTCTTTTATTAAATGCCAGTCAAAATGTAAAACCATGCAGCGAAAAGTTGCTTGGAAATCATATGTTCAAATGTTATTTCATGAGCAAAATGTTATATCCTTTTCATATTTTGTAATTGAGTGATTCTAGCTTATAAAAAAATACATTATAATACGTTCTGCCACTAATTCATTGTATATGATTCAGGTAACAGTATGTTTGTCTTTCTAGTACGATTGCTAAAAAGAGAAGCATACTGTCATTATAATAATGTGCACTTTGGAAACGAGCGTTTAAGTACTTACGCCTGCACGCACTCTCAAATTTCTTTTTTTACGATGAATTAAACATCATTATTAAAACGAAGCTCAATAAAATGTGCTTGGTAAAATTACATTTGGCACACTAAAAGCTGGCAAACTTAAAACATTTTTACTTTTGGTTATCTCTCATACATAAAGACTGCTCAATAAATAAACGATTTTCCATTGCTGTCAACATATAATATAACTTAACTAATATTATAAAAGCGAATGTGCGATTGTTTATTTGTTACGCTTTCACGCCATAAATACTCCACCGATTATCGTGAAATTTCGCATACATGTTGTAAAGGGGACGGAAAAGGACATAGGATACATCCAAAAACATTCTGTTCCCAAGGGATGAAAAATTGAGATGACCTACATTTACACGAGCAAAGGCGCGGGTAAAATCTAGTCATAAATAAAGCCATAAGTTTGTTTCCTCGATAGAATATGCTGCAAGAAGTTAACATATTTTATAATGATAGATCAATAGTCCATAGTCCATGACCAGTCTGTGTTATTAATTGATAACGAGTAAGAGTTCGACAGGAAGAATGTAAAATATTTTTGGAGAGATGTGCCAGCTATTGAATACTGGCACATCTCATTCATCTCACTTAGGCCAAAATGGACTCTATTAATAATATTCATTGGCAAACAAAACCCAATAACACTTGAACAACAATATTAAAGAAGTTAATCACCACACAGTTGAAATCCAATATTCATCAAGTGAAATTACGTAAAACACGGCTAATTACGAACAATATTTTGAAAAGATGAAATATAAAACGTGACAGCGCGCACGAGGGAGTGAAAGCGTGAAAACGTACACAGCGTTTGTATAAAAATAAAACCATTTTTGTATAAATTCAAATGTTCGCTAATTGTTTCTTAGCGTTGCCAACTGGAATTATTTTGGACCACGAAAAGTAGTGACCGAAAACAAAAGTGAACGTAATTTAAAAATACAGGATGAAACTAAATTTGAAAATGACGCTTGTGGTCTGCCATATTGAATTAACTGTGACGTCATGGAGTCTACAATACATACAGACCTAAGACCAACATACACCGTACGAAATAACAGAATATCAAACATAAATATAGAATCTGTAAGATTAAAAGCACTTTCTTTTGGATGTGTCATAATAAGGCAAAATTATTACTGAACTAATGAGCAGATGATGTACAATTTGTAATATCAATAACGTTAGCAGTTTTTGCGTCTGCTTCACCCGAACAAATCTTACGGGTACTAATGACAAGGTAAAATGTCTTAGGTGTCCAGAACATTGTATTCCTGTATGCCAAGCTTAATTTAAACCCGGTTAATGAGTGATAGAGTAACAAAAATCACAACAACTTCACACACTTTTATACATTATATTATTAGTAGGATATTATCATTAACTTGAACAAGAATACGAACTGAAGTTTAGGAATTATCCATCGATTTTGTTCTAAGTTATTTAAAGTCACCGTTATAAACTACTAATATAGACATTTACAAATTACGCGCGGTTGCCGATTAAGACTTAAGAAATCCATAATTGCAGGCCAACTGCAAGTTACAACATATCATGACAATCCTTTGAATCCTATATTATTTCTGTATTTCTCGCCGAAAATATTAAGAATCTAATGCAACAATACATTAAAAAACAATAAAAATAATCATTAAACACATCCCAACCAACTACCCTGCAAACGGACATAGCTGGTGGCCTTGAAATACTGCACATGTTAGATCAGATGATGTCTCTATAGTCTATTTTTTACCTCCTTATCGCTAAACGTGTCATCTATCAATTGACCTTTAGCTAAATCTTCGACTTTGACATGCTGACATTTAAGACCTGATCCCGAAATTCTGATGCGTGCATAAATTTGTATCCATACATCATGGACGCAGCCATTAAAATCTAATCTACATAAATGCCTAAAGTCACCGACTAGAGCAAATCTGAACACTTTCGCTAAAATATCGAACACAATGAGCCAGCTGATCTGCTAATTACTGCAGTCGTGATCGTCTACAGATTGCAGAGAATGGATGATGAGAGGACTATTGTTCAAGCATATTGTTTTCCTTTCAAAAGACTGCATTATATCATCACTGTCGTTGGTCACACTTAAAATTGTTTATAAATATTATAAGAGTCAAACTTCAACTAAATACATAACACAGATGATTTGTTTAATTCCCATGGTGTCGAATTGTTTTCGAATTAAACCAGGACAATGGTTCAAAGAGATCATAACAATATGGATTGCCAAATCGGTTTATATTATGAAATCGCGTCGTAATAATGCCGCCATTTCTAGATAACCATAGCAATTTGTAAAGTGTGCCGTAAATACTAATATATAATAAACTTTAACGACTATTAACAGCAATATGCTTGGGTAAATCAGTCAATAAAATCTAGTTGCTTTCCATCATATAATTATTGCATGTACATAATGTTGCTATTTCATTGAGTGTTGCAGTACTACCACGCTTATTAAGCTCACTGGTAACCTCAAATAAGAATATATTTATGGTATATATGGCATATTTTGTAAGATTTTAATTTGATGTAGTATTTCAGAATGGTGGTCATGGCGCGTGTATGTATTTGATTTGCAAATATGTTGTAATATGTCTGTTTAGAAGGCATATTTAATGTGTAGTCGAATGACGCAAAATCTCACAAAATCTTTTATATTTAATTTGAAATAATTAATCTAGAATTACTGTTTCTTCTAAATCATGTCTTGTGGTCAACTTACGAGATGACTTATTGTTTCTATCATAAATCTTATCAAAAGCGAAATCTCAGAGAAATTATAACTTAAACCGACCGCAAAGCAGAATAAATTTACGAGCGTCTGCAAAACATTCCATATTGTTTTAATATATTTGTGCTCAGTATCATTGTACTATTAAGTATACTTAATTATAAATATTAAGTGAATTGTGAGTCGCATATTAATGTATAGTCGATGCAATTAATTGCGTCATACAAAATCGGTGTCAAATTATTTCACGGTTGGACAATATTTCGGTTTTTTCCACGTTCCACATAGTGGCATTGTGTCCTAACCGGTGAACGGTAAATCGTCTTCAGATAATCGTTGCACGGACCAAATAGTTTCATGTTTTATATGCAATCCGTGAATTAAAAGAGAAATTCAATTTTTGTGTGCGGATTGGACGTAAGCTTCTGATCACAAACGCCGGTGGAAATAAACAAAACCTTATTTTGCAATATAATCCTGTGTGTGAAATGCCCAAATCAATTGTGGTCTTTCTACAGGAATGTTTTGGCTACCTTAACCTGCCAAGTCTTTGAATGCCAGACATTATTTAAAACCTATAATGATTGACCGCCAGTGTGCCAGTGTTCACTGCGATTTAATAGGTTATTAAGTTGATTAAAAAAAATCTTTAAAAGAGGAAAATACTTAATATTTTGTATTTACGTAGAAACTCAAATTATAACATGTGGACAATGAACCTTCGAAGAACAATAATGTATTTAAGTGGTTCCTTCTATTAGTATAATTTAAATAGTTGTAACCGCAACAGCAATTAAGCCGCATTTGTGAATTACCTATATGACTGGAAATGTATAGAACGACTCTAAAACTAGTTCTAGCAGTGACTTCACAAAATAATAAAAAACACAGCTATTATTTAAATTACGGTAATTAGAATGATCTAGTGGTAAAGTCAAGGACTTGACAACAGTCAAGGACTTTCCAACATGACATCATTCGACACAAGTTTCTTAATAATATGTCACTCATTCCTTTAATTACCAGCACGCAATGTCTGAACATCTTTCATGAACATATCTCTTAATTAACTCATCCAAGCATATCCGACGAATAAACAAATTTTCACATTCATGCTCGCGAACAAATCCAAATTAAAATTCTCCTTAATCGTTTTCCTCATAACAGATTTTTGTATCGACTGTACCTACTCTTTCATCAAAAACGCGAAACATCTCTTTTCACGGCTGTTAGACATTAGAGCACTTACAGAGATAGTTAGTGGAGGGGGAACGGCAAGTAGCTCACTGGGTTACTGTAGATGCAACCGATTCTTGGAAAATGCGTACCGTATGCGTCGTGATTGTATGTATTTTCTTACAATGTATCCGTGATTTGTGATGATCGATGTGTGTCGCAAATATGTTGGGAATGTCTACCGTCACCTGTTACGAACAACCTTGTAACTCTTGTCACTGTTTTCGCAAGCAGAACATAATGATTATATGCATTAAAATATTGATGAATTTTACTTTGGTAGTTACAATTTTGTTCGTGCCTGGTATTGATTGAATTTGTGACACTTTTAAAGGATTACTAGAAATACTTTCAGATAATTAAAAAAGTAAATGTTGAAGGATGCTTTATTTTGGACACCCCTTTAACTATAGCAAGTATGTTTATGATCCGAGGCAACTCTCAAAACAATGTATCAAATATGACTCTGAAAGTTTGCATAACAATGTATGTAATCTCATAAACAACAGAAAGTTCACTGACCTGATCGACAAAGTTCTCAGCTGTGAACCTCTTGGTGAACTCCGTAAACGTCTCCTTATCCTGGAGGCTCTCGCGTCGTGCACGTTCCACTTTCATCTTCTTGATCCCCGTTATATCCTTGGACATTTTCAATTCCTCAATAAGGTCCGTCTTTGCGTTCTTGTAAATCTCCGCAGCGCTGGGCAAACATTGTAAACTGACTGATCGGGCTGGTGGTGGTGCAGACATAGTCTTAGTGGCTGGTGTCCTTAGTCTAACCGCAGTCAATTCCGCGGTGCTGATCGCTGCCAAGGGTTGGATACTGGTAACAGGAGGCTGCGGTGGTGGCGGCGGAACATTGTCAGCCGGCACAGGCGGCGGCGGCGGAGGCCGGGCCTCCGCCGCGCTGTCGTCGCGCTTACACGGCGCCGTGATTGTTTTCAAGTACTCCGAGGGTTTGATGAGACGGTCGGGCGCGTTGTTCGGGAACGCGGGAGGCACGAACGGGAGCACCGCCTGCTTGTTGACGAGGTTGGGGCCGCGTGGTCGCTCGTCGTCTGCGGACGCCGCCGAGCCGCGCCGCCCCGCTGCAAGATGGCCGCCGTTAGGGGGGAGAGAAAGTCTGCGCTTCGGCGCGCACGCACCCCGCGACGGAGTGATGCGCGCGCGCCTGCGTGTACAATCGAAGCCGTAATTCTTAGATATATCGATCCGGTGATATTTGGATGTTGTTTTAATTTTACATAAATTAAAATGATCTAACGTGATTTTGTAACTAATAGCCTCGGCATCGATTGCACACAAACATAATCATGTAATTTTAATACATTTGAAATTGCATTATGCTCTGGCATATCAAAATTGAAACCTGAAGTGTTGATCTATTGGCAACACGGTGTGAAGTTTTTGTATAGTATTCGAAGCGTGATGGTGATATATGAGGACGTACATGCGATATTTCCTGTGCTCAAGTAATAATTTATTGGCAGTGCATCACGCGCTGCTATGGTTTCATAAATTTCTAAACAATATTTTGAGTAAATAATTTAAATATTCCACTTATACACGAACGTCTAACCCACGTAAAGTGAAGTCAAATATTCGACCCAGGATTAAAAAATATATTTGAGTTTTCTTGTGTTTCAATACAATATAAGAGATAATAGATATTCTTTTGCAACAATTTCTTCGTGGCAATGGATAATCCCTAACAAGGACGTCATCGTCTCGTAGCGTTGCGGGCGACTACCATCGATATCATTTGTGGATTACATAACTTAAAGCGGTAAGAATAAAACCCAGAATACTTTATGATTAATGCGAGGTGGCGTCTTAAACCAGAGGAAGTTCCGTGCGGACCAATAATTTTGGGTTACATGTTAACAATGGGTTTGAAACACAGGAATTTACAAATATATGTAGATTCAGACCTTTTTATCCCCAAGGGATGAGCAGAGGTTTATTTTTTAGGATTAAGAATTTTAGCGATTTTATAATGATTTAGAGTAATAATTTTACAATGATTGCTTTCTAACTATAGTGTTTTCTTTAACCATATTGAAACAATAAGACTTACGTTCATACGTTTGTATGTTTATATGCATGTGTTTCTTAGTAATCATTATGTTCCTTAAATGGTCAATGGTTTGCATGAGACCTTGTTAGATACACAACAAATAAAAAAATGGATACCGCAGCTACTATATTTCGATGCCTATCTCTTCGTGTAATCATTTCGTATACGATCTTTTTAATGTACCTGTAATGTTATATCTCGACAGAAAAACCCAATAACATACAGCTGGAATAATTAAATCGTCAATGCTAACAGTTACGCCTGCTATTTAAGAAGCACTTTTCTGTAATACAACGAATGTAAAATTACAATGTTATATATTTTGTCATTTAAAATACGTCCTGTTAGAAGACTGCAAAAACTGGGTGTTGTAAGTAAAGACGAAAGAAAAATAAACTGCTCTAATGATAATATACTATATCATTTCCGTTTTTAATTGCAGCACAATACCATGTTATGCTAGAATAATAGTGGAATAAATAAAACCAGAATCGTTTTCTACCATCTAAAAGTCTAAATACATAACCATATCATCAAGAACAGCAGGCAAAGACTGCAATCCGTCAGCGTTATATCTCGGCAGAAAAATCCAATAACATACTGCTGGAATCATGGACGCCTGGTATTTATAATGCACTTGTCTGTAATACAGCAGTCCGCGCCGGAACCATGTAAAGTTATTCAGCTGTCAAGTTTATAGACATAATAATTATAGAGAGAACATTGGTTGAGCGCGTCGACGTTGTATTTTTTCCCTCTATTACGCTTGACGTTTTCGACCGTTTGATGATAATTCACTATTATCTTGATAAATCAATCTGTTCTTAACTAATAAGTGTTTTAAATGGAAACAAGATCTATATATGCGTATAGGCTGCCATGTAAATAAATGCCGTGTTCTAAGCCATTAAGGAATCTTTATTTTTTGGTCTGTTTAATCCACAGCATTTTATTTTCTGCTAAGCTGTTAATGTAGTCCAATCAATCAATCGTCCAATTTGCGTAACATCGACCAAAAAGGGTACCAATAAATAATATCAGCTCTGAATTAAACTGCTGGGCACGGGCTTCTTCTCAGTGTGAGAAGGGTTAGGCCATAGTCCACCACGCCGCCGGCCCAGTTCGGGTTGGTAGACTTCACATATCTTCGAAAACATTAGAGAACTCTCAAACATGTAAGTTTGCACACCATGTTTTCCAAACCACTTGTACCACACTAATTGCTAATATTTAAAAAGTGGTATGACAGTCCTCGCTATATTCCTTTCATATATTATGGTACTTTGTGAATTTAGCTGTAGAGGCAAGCTAGCCGCATCTGAACTGTATTTTTTTAACGATTACGCTCTCATTAGATATACTTCCTGTGTGTGACAGTTTCTCCGCAAATTTATAAACATTCAAACAAAGAACATCTAGGCTCAGAAGAATCATTTGCGGGTTGTACAGTTTATTTCCTGTGAGGTATTCGAACCCGCAGCACTAGCCGTAGTGTCATTGGCGAAGAGACCACTTAAGTCACTAAGCCATCTGTGCATTTAAACAATGCTTCTAGCCAATCGTACGAATATTTTGATGGGTATCATAAAAATATATTTTCAAGTAACCCAAGCATGGACTGCTAATTGCTTTTATAAATGTTTATCAAACGCAAGACCAAGAGCTTTACTATATTTGCAACAGAAATAAAATATATAAAATCTTGTCGCAGGTCTTTCTTTATACAGGTTGCTCCAGGATTAAACTAGCTATCACTGAAGTAGTTTAAGTTCCAGCGTTCCACCCAGGCAGCGAGGTGGCACACCGTAGTGGGATTAGCCAGTAAAACCCCGGTCTTTCATCTTTCCCCGGGTGAGCCCGACATATCCTCTGCGCTCCCCATTACCGCGGAGAGGGACGCGTAAATGGCATTATCATAGGTTGAAAAATAAAGATTTAACCAGTCTTGCAAAGCCCGTCATAACCTCTCCGCCGCCCAGCGAAGAAGCATCCATAAGACTCATTTCCCAAGCACAAAAAAGGTTTAAACCTTAATAGGCTCTGGCAAAGTCACGGCTTACAAAGCTTGCAAAAAATGTAAGTTGACAAAGTAATGATGGCGGCTAGTTAGTGTTGCGAGAGAAACTGGTGCATTTAATTAATGAATTCGAGACAGCACTAATAAACAGAGTGAGACGGCTTCAGCTTACCGCCTGAATGTTAATTTTACTTTTGTATACTGTTTTAATAAATAACCTAGTGGAATTTTTGATGTGTGCTTTCTAATTGTAATTCAGCTTAAAATTGTAAGTTAAGATCTGTAGTTTTCAGTATAATATATTTTAATTTTTGTTGCTTTTATGTTACGTATAATATGAGGTCTGTTTATCAACTACTGGGCATAAAGTTCTCTGGTGGAGAAGGCTAGTAGTGTACTACTGAGCTTCAATGCTGATTGACAGGCTTTATACAGCTTTGAGAACAATATGGTCGCTCTATCGGGCGTGTGAATATCGCCACAATATTTAATTCACCGTAAAAGCAAGCGATAATAATTATTTATTTAACTATTAATGATATAACTTCGAAAAATGGTGTGTAACGTTAGATATAACTTGGGATCTCTGCGTGGCAACAGTTTCCAATGTAAGTCTACATTGGAAATACCGCTGCATTAGAATGTTAGTATATCGAAGTAAAACTAATTTTCATGAATATTCACGTCCCATTCTCCAGTCTATTGTCGGCTACCGAGAATGTTTACAGAGTCCTTGATTTTATTGAGAATTGCCTAATAGAAAGCCCCAATAACTCTTTGCTTGACGCGGTACTTATACCCAGGACCTCACAGTGATCGCACACAAACTTATGCCATGATCGAACCTATCACTTAGCTCATATCTTTATAAATTACGACCACATGTCATAGTAAAATATAGACTTTATTGCATATTCATATCTACATTACATCAACAAACATTTGCACCCATTAAATTACATAACAGTATTGTCGTAAGCGCCAAATGGTCACAGGCCCTATTGTATCTACCACATGAAAGGAAAATCGAATAAAAATAAAGACCAAAACTTTTAACCATTGCTACATCAGACAAAACTGATTAAACAATGTCATAACAGAATGACATAGATTGATTAAAAAATTGTCGATTTCGACACTACGTCATAATGTACGGCCTTCAACTTTTTTCAAAGTTTCACGTAGTTTGGAAATAAGTGTACCTACTTTCCCATGAAGAGATTGCGTAAAAATTTTTTGTCAGCTTTCGGTTTTATTTGAATAGATTCGAGGACCACCCGCTGACTTGCAGATTGTTTAAATTGTATAATTATGTTTACTTTTTAAATTGAATGCCTCGTTAGTTCAAGACTGCGCTAGTGTTATAATATTGTCTTCTGTCTCCCCGTGACCATGGCTGCTGAAAAGCAACCGAAACGTCGGGGAAAGTTGCTAAATAAATAACGTGATAAAATCCGTATATACTAGTTTAATTTCAATGCGCTAATGTTTTCATTCGATCGTGAGATACTAGATTCAATGCCGGTACCAAATAAAATGCTATTGGATTTTATTACTTGGAAAGTCTCAATGACATCTCGGAGTCTGGATATATACACAGTTATCGATGACAGATTTGTTCTGTGTAAAGTAGGACCTAAATATCTATATATTAGAAAAAGAAGAAATCGCCTATTCACTAGCTAAAGTCCCACAAAATAAGGGCGAGCCTATAGCCCTTCTACCGGACACAATTCCCGACTCAGTATTTCTACTTATGAATTCTTGACAGTAAAATTCAATAGTACATTGCTGGACTTGGGAATCGAACCCGAGCCCTCAAGCGCAGCAGTCGCATTTACTACCACTGTGCCACAAAGGCATCATAAAAACTAATACAAGATACTAAGACCTATTTAAATATTACTTTAGAGAAGAGAGAAAAATATTGCATTCCAATAGCATATCCGTGCGCGATTTAGAAAGGCATTTTAAATATAACTAGTAACTACGTTCGTGAATTATTAGTTTCCCAACATATAATTTACAAATCGAAGCGATATATGTATGTATATGTGAAAATACAATGGCATATGTTTAGGCTATGGCCTAACCTTTCCCAGCATGCCCATCTGTGGGACAGTTTAAGTATATAACTTCTAGAAAATGTAAAAGGTTCGCGTCATCAATTTCAAGGTCGAGGTCTCGGTTTGATTGCCTGGTCGAACAATGTGTTGGATTGTTTTAAACGGAAATAAAGTCACAATTTAACGGGCAACCTCAAATATAGAGAAGCTAATGTAGATGTCAATTCTGCCTACCTTTTCGGCGATATAGATATGTAAAAAAACAGGCATACTTGTGAGACGAAATGAGAATCTTTTTAAGTTAAAAATGTAAGGATTTGGTCTTAGTTATTTCAAAAACATACTTTTTTAAATATTCTATTAAATGCCGCGTTATAGGGATAATCCCTGTCGCAGTCGCAGATCGTGAGAATGTATACAAATATCAAAACTAACAATACCCAGATTCGGAACTACAATTTACTGCCGACCCGCCTCAGCTTCGCACGACTAGAACAAAACCTTAACAAATTATGTACCTAAACCTTCCACGTGAATCACTCTGTCTTTTGGTGAAAACCACATGAAAATTCGTTCAGTAGTTTTTGAGTTTATCACGACCAGACAGATAGAAGCGGCAGAGGAATTTATTGTATAATATGTAGTGATGATAGATTCGTAGATGCCTAAATGTTTGTGGGAATCGAACCCACAAACATTCGGTAGCGGCAGTGTCGCCGTACTACTTAACTCACTGCGCAATATCTCCATTCATAAAGACAAGTGTTTCTCTAAGTCACGTTGACTTTCTAACAAGTGTTTATACGCCAACTCTTCTTGTTTTAAGCTGAGTCATTCTGCGTTTTACTTGCGTCCAAATCGTCGCCCGTCTTTTACACAATTTTGTCGTTAAAGTTCAGTACTGCACGAATGTATGATTGATGGCATGTTTTCATAAGATTTCTAACCAAACTACAAGAGGTTATTAATTCACATTAAATGCTGCATTAACAAAATGGCTGGAATGTTAGACATCATTGGAAAACCTAAGTTTGAACACCTGCGGGCTGCCGCCGAACAATAGGCTAAGATGTTTTTTTATATAACAGCGATAGCCTAGTGGGAAACCGTTGGACTGTCACACAGAGGTCTTGAGTTCGATCTCAAGGCGCGCATCTCTGACTTTTCGGAGTTATGTGCGTATTAAGTAGTTAATTATCGCTTGCTTTAATGGTGAAGGAAAACATCGTGAGGAAACCTGCATGTCTAAGACTTCTCAATAATTAGGCCAGCGTGGTGGACTATGGCCTAACCCTTCTCACAGTGAGAAGATGCCCGTGCCCAGCAGTGGGACAGTTTAATACGGGGCTGATATTATTATATTATTTATATTTTATCCCCGAAGGTATAGGCAGAGGTCGATCTATAATATCCTCATTAATTTTGCCTAAGTTTTTATGTTCACTTTATACATATATCTATTGTAAATCACTTTGCCTCTCTGCATGCTGCTACAGTGCAATCCAACTTTCTGTTAAAATATACTTATAACAGAGAGTGAAATTGTACTTCATACAATTCGGAAATCGAAACTAGAACTTTTTGATGGCTGTAAGTTGATGCTATGGATCCAACTTACAGTAATTTCTTTTCTTTTTTTAAACTGTAAGGTAGTAGAGCCTCGCTGATTTCAGCATGAATGGGCCGGCTCGACCGGGGAAGGACTACCCTCTCACAGAATATCGACGTGAAATAGTAGTATTCCTACTGTTGTGTTTCGTTCGGTAAGTGATAGTGCCGGAGGTCCAATCGCCCTCTTCCTCCTTCCCGCTCCTACTCTTTTCCACTTCCTTTTTACCCGACTACAGCGAAACCAAAAGGAAGGGTAATGCTACTGAACCGATTTTAATGAATGAGATGTCAATATATTCGTAATAATGGACGTCGACATAGGCTATATCAATTTTAAATTCGTCCTTTGTAGACCCCTTTTTTACATTTATAGTTTTAAACATTTTCTCTTCTTCCTTTCCTAAAGGGTCGGCAACCCGGAAGTGATGCCTCTGGTATGCGTCCAAAGGCTACGGTGACCACTTACCACAGAGTGAGCTGTATGCTTGTTTGCCACCTTAGTAATATAAAAAAAACTATATTGTTTTATACTACTAGCTTGACGAACAAGCATGATGAGCGTACAACAGTCTATTAACGCTTGCAACCATTACTAAACTAAAGAGTTTGCGTGTTCAAGCAAAAATTATAAACATGTAGGATAGAACATTGTAAGCACTAGATTATATATAGCCACAACTATTATTTATTTGCATTTGCGTCTAAGCGACAAAGAAAGACGTATGAAATAATTTTAAAAGCAGAAAGAACAGATATGCAATTGTTTTTGACAAGGACTGGTAGAAGCTGTTCATGCTTGGTGCAGTAGATCGCAAAGAAAAGCGCACATATACATCTTATTTGTTAAAGATACACAAAACTGGTAAACTAATTATGAGTAATAAAGAATTACTAGTAAAAATGACATTTTAATTTTACAACTGAAGTTAGCTTAAGGTAAATGCGTACATGTGTATTGACATGCGTAAACATGTGTATATTTGACCGGCCTTTACAACGGTAAAGGCCGGTCAAATATACATTTTTTTAATACGTAATGTCTTATCCGAATTTCGTTAAATTTATTTTCGTCGATAAAGTAGAAATGAGAAATACTTAGTGCCGGTTGATTATAATTATTAAATGGATAAGAAACTATATCCGTACTTGCTCATTCGAACTATCATTGGTTTAGTAGTAACATACTAATGAGTTTACTAACGAACAACGCTATATTTTTATTTATACTGGAAAAGTAATATAGATATAAAACGTTTTGTAAATCATATTTCTACTTTTCAAATGTGTTTTGTAAGTGGTTTAAGTGGCCGCCTTGCTTGTTCGAATGTGACAAAATATATGATCAGTAACAAATGTATCAACTTTATAATATGTACCATATTTAGGCAAATAAATAATTTGAATTGAATGCTTATTATGAGCCCGGTTAGTCTTTATATCTGGTATTTAATCGTTTTTAAAGTCCCTCGCAATATAGATTATATATATGAGCACGAGTGATAGAGTTGTATTCTAAAAAATAAGGAGGTTGGCATCTTAAAATTTGTATCTTAAAATAGTGTTAGTAATATTACAAATAGCGTAATTAAAGAAAGCAAATGTTGAAACTTCTTCTTTTACATATATATGCTTCTCAGGTCATTGTTTTCAGCCCAAATGCATAAAATATGAATGCATATTGTGCGGTCATTAAATACCATTTAATTTTACACGAAAACTGGATACTAAGCAGTTTTCTACTGACTACTGAGCTACAGACTAATATCTTTGTTCTTAGGAGCTCCTTCTATGAAAGTATACTTTATGGATCACATAAAATATAAGAATTTAGCGTAGTGGGGAGAACGTTGGACAGCCACAGTTATTTTCTAAGACACACACTTATAACTTTTGTAAAGTTATGTGCGTAATAAATAGTCAATTTAATGGTAAAGAAAATTTTCATGAGAAAACATGCATAGTCTGAAAGAGAGTTGCATAATAAATTGTAGCATTTATAATAATAATATAATATTCTATCACACACAACACCATCTAACCCAAACTAAGCAGAGCTTGCACTATGGATACTAGACAATGGATATACATACATATATATACTTATTTTTTGTAAATACATACATATTATACATAGAAACACGCAGACCAAGACAAACATCCATGTTCATGCACACAAATGTTTGACTTGCATGGGAATCGAACCCACGACCTCAGGCGTGGCAGTCGTTTACACTAACCACTACGCCATCGAACCTATTTATACTAAGAAGAAGGCCGATGCCACCAAAGGATAGCTTATAAACATCTATACATTGTCTCACGCCTGTATACCCAAAGAAGTTAGCTAAGAAAGTAGAGCAATAGGTGTCGCAGCTCCCATATTTTGAGCCAATTAAGTTTCTAGCTCACACGTAATAGTGGATGAATCCACAACCTTCAACCAGGCATCACTATGCTACATATTATCAGTTTTTGGGAGAGTCTGGCACTCCAGACTAGCGATGCAACGATATATCGAATATTCGATAATATCGATAATATCGATCCTCAAAATATCGATATTTTATAGATATCTAACCATCGTCGATACTATATTATCATATCGACAAGAAATTAAATACCGATATCGAACGATATATCAAATATTCGATAATATCGACCCTAAAATATCGATATTTTTATCGATATCTATTTGATCCATTGACTTGGTAGTATTCAATATTTATGTGTATAGTGTATCTGCGTTATTTACCCGGACTTCTACTAGGTACTAACTTGAAAATTCTGAACTATCGATAATAATGTATTGAAACTGTCGATATTATCGATCATCGATATTTCAGGCCTTCGATATAAATATCGATATCTATACGATATTTTCGTTTTGCAATCCTACTCCAGACTCTCCCAAAAACTGATAATTACCAAATACAATCAATAACACTTTATCCAACCTAGAAATCAAAGCCAAAACATCACGAACAGTACAATCATTCATTATCATTGCACCACCGACAGAGTTATAAATGAGACTGATATTACTGTAATGTTATAATAAGCAGCATTTACTCGTCTCCTACTTTATAGACATTTTAATAGGGGGCAAGCCTATTAACATCTATCAGACATAGATCCACAACTAAGTAAGATTACGAAGCAGTTATAAACTTTAAAAGATTATTGTTAATTTCGATCGGCAGCCATTAGATATCGGCTTTCAGCTTAATGGGTCGTCGCGTCCGTGTAGCTTTCCCGCAATAATTAATGGTTTTCCACCACTTTCGACGTCTGGAGTAACTACTGACTGCACTGCTTATACTGTTATATATAGCGAGTTTGATTGTATTTTGTGGTCTGCGGTATCGTGTGTAGGAGTAGGTCAATTTTAATTATTTATGATACAAAGAATATAAGGATTATTGATGTATAATACATATATCAGTAAACTGTTCCGCTGATGTGCACGGACATTTTCTTAGTGTTTTGGAAGGATTAGGTCATATTCTACCACGCTGGTTCAGTTCGAGTTGTTAGGCCTCACATATCATGGGGCACTCCCAGTGATAAAGGTTATTTATTAAGGTTAAGGTAATAAATAACCTTTAAGGTAATAATAATAAGGTAAGGTTATAAATTTTCTTCACGGA
Source organism: Catocala nupta (assembly GCA_963675205.1). Classification (NCBI taxonomy): domain Eukaryota; kingdom Metazoa; phylum Arthropoda; class Insecta; order Lepidoptera; family Erebidae; genus Catocala; species Catocala nupta. Next base: position 23,283,705 of record OY776097.1, on the reverse strand, counting down.
AAAATCAGTGATAATTAACTATGTAATACACATATAACTCTGAAAAGACAGAGGTAACTGCCTTGGGAACGAACCCAAGACTTTGAAATTTCGAGGCATTTTAATGATATGTATTTAAATTATAAAAATATACAATTTCAACGTTTTCTTTAATTTTTTTATGAAGTATTATTATGCCTATCACTAAATTTATTCCTTTACTTTTTACGAAGGATAAACGGAATGAAATTATTGCAAGCCTAATTAAGAAGACTGGGTTTATGCGTGAAGTCTTCCGACAGCCTTAATTAAGCTTGCAATTACGTTTCCAATAACGCTTACTTTTGCCATTAAAACATTATGGAAATCTTATATTTTGTTACCATGTTGGTGCACATAAAACCATAAACCATAAAACGTAGGCACACGTTTCGAGACATAGCCGTGTAATTAAGCATATTGTCTTCAACATTCGATTTCACATTAAAACCAAAACCACTACCCATAACTGCAAACTTCCATCCAGCATTCGCACACTTACAGGTTCAGTTGTGCGTCACACATCCGCAAAAACAAGTTCATTTAAAATGGAAAGTAAAACACAAGTTTAATCTACAGCGGGTTATATTTACTTTTATTGTTCCAAGTGTATATTCCAATTAGAACGTTACTAACTGCCCATTACTTGTAGAAAGTGAACAAACTCATTTACTTGCAGAGTAAATTTAATTTCTTCGTATAAATATTAAATAGACAGTGTCAAATTTTCTAATGAAGAAAGAATTAGATATACAACGGGTGCAATGCAAATTTTTCGGTGTTTTCTGCACGGTATTTCGCGGGTGATGGCTTTTAATTCGCTTTTACGGTCTACTGGTACTCAGTATCGCCTTGCATCGGTAATGCTTTTGTGATTGTGTATTTATACTCGTTTTACATTTACGGACGTTACAGTTTACGGTTTGAAGTTTAACAGTTTATTTATACATATAATTATGTATTTCACATCAATATCCTTAAATAGGTTATGCAGAAGTTATTAGATCCACATTTTGCCAGATATTTAAGGTGTCATATAAGAGAACCCTCTTAAGAGAATTACTGTCTACTTGGTACAGTTTCAAACGCCGTGCTGTTACTAAGAATTCCTTGATAGAAAAGCTCAATAAGTTTTTGCTCGATCCGGGAATCGAACACGTGACCTCATGCACAGCATTTGGATTCACTACCGCTGCGCTATCGAAGTAGACATAGAATGTTTAAAATAAAAAACTATGATGATTCTTTTATTTTGGGTCTTTGAGCATCGGAACCGAGACCTTATGCGCACCAGTTTTACTTTATAATTTTTTATCTATTTTAATTCTAGTGAACAGAATTCTATAAGAAATCATAGCAGCAGAAATGCAACGCTTGATGGGATATACCAAGCAATGCCTAAAGCGATTCGCGTCGCAGAGCACTGGGCTAAAATCATTTAAAGCTGTTGCCATCGACACGATAAGAAGAAACAGAAATGTCAATCGCGTTAGTAACTAAATTCTAGCGAAACTTATCTTTATATATTTATATAAATCTTCTGTGCGTATGTTTGTAATTAAACTCCTTCTAAATGGCTGGACCGATTTTGATGAAATTGGATTCGAGAATGGTTTAAAATTGTTATTTTTTCATGTTTTCAGGACAACGTCTTTCGGGTCCGCTAGTATTATTATAAAACAAAGTCACCCCGCCGCGTCTGTTTGTCTGTCTGTCTGTTCGCGATAAACTTAAAAACCACTGAACGGATTTGCATGCGGTTTTCACCAATAGACACTGATTCATCAGGAAGGTTTAGGTGTATAATTTGTTAATCTTTTGTACTACTGGTGCGAAGCCGAGGCGGGTCGTGATGCGTAATACGTACAATAGCAGATCACTGTTCGCATAACAAGCACCTCTTTAACATTGACATTACCGACAGCTTTATACAGAGATTTTATGGAGACCGAACATAACATCATGTATTCTTGCACTGCAGAAATGTAATCAAGACTCTTATCTATTCCATTAACAATGAAAACGGTATAGAATAAATTTAATCGCCTGCTATATTTATATTTTTAAGCAGGGACAGTCTGATATTAGACCGCAGGACTGTCACATAGAGGTCTCGAGTTCGGTCTTAAGTTATGTGCGCATTAAGGATGATGCCTCCTGATGATGATGATTAGTCCGTTGCGTTGGGTTTCGTCGTCGCAGCATCGACGCTGCGTCGTTTTCCATATATTTTTTGTTACATGCCACATTAATGCGTTGCGTCGTCGCATGCGACGTTTTAACGGACCGACGGACGAGAAACGAAGCGGGTGACAGGGTGATGCGCTTCACTGTCAGAGCTCCAATGCGATGACGGACATTGTTCTGATCCATTGTGGAATAAAGACTGAAATCAGTGCGTGCGTCACCCTTGATGAGATGTGGCATACAATGCGTTCATCCGTTGCGATGACGCAACGCAACGCACTAATGAGGCATCAGTCTAAGTAGTTAATTATTGCTCATTTTAGTGGTAATGGAAAACATTCTGATCGTGATTTCTCCAAAACATTCTGGAAGATATGTGAAGTCTGCTAACCCTCATTGGGCCAGCATGATGGAGTATGGCCTAATCTTATCCTTCTGACACTGGGAAGAGGCCCATGCTCAGCAGTGGGTCAGTTAATCCCGGTAGGATGATAATTATTAATACTAGCTTTCTGGAAAAGTTGAAGTGGTATGACTATCCTCAAGATAAAATGTGACTGAGGTAAACATACGCCCAAATTACTAACTAACTATGAACTTGCAAAATACAGTGGCTTACCTTACCAAATATCTTTGTGAGGTTCCAATACTACACTGAATGATACACTGACTGATTGATTATTATAATACATTTAAATTATTTATATTTTAGAAATATTTTGTAGGCCATCACAGGAAGGTTTCTTCAAGTGATATTTTTACTTGTACAGTCAAATAAAAAATTCTGTTTATTGCATTCGAATGGCTTACTGTTATTCGAATATAATAATCAAACAGTTCAGAAGAGACAACGATTAAAATGGCATACGAAAGCAAACTTATATATTTTCAATGCATTTTTTCCTACTAACCATCACGCTTCGTTACTATATTGTCACTTTCTTGTTAATATTAATACTTGTAGCAAAAGGAGGCGCAGATCAAATACAAAGGTTAACGCGTAAAAATGGTACAGTAAGCGACATAAGTTCCTAAAAATTTTGAATTCTTCTATCATTCTCATGTTTTTAAGACAGTAATAGTTGAAGAATATAAGTATAAATGATAATAAATTAATATATTATAATAATCAGAAAGTTATAATTCATAAACTAAGGCTAGAAATACAAACCAACAAACAACAGAAACTGTTACCCAGTTTGATTAAAATGTTTTGTATTCTTAAGCTTTGGTCTTAACAAATATATTTATAAAAAAAGGAATTAATTCAATGTATAATATCGCAAACTGTACCAGGAAAAGACGAAATTCAAAGTGAACTTACCAAGTCTGCTTCTCAATTCTGATGGCTTCAGAGCCGGTTCTTCTAGCACAACTGGTGGTGGCGGCGCTGGAGGCGCAGGTGGTGGAGGAGGTGGGGGCGGAGCCTCGTCACCAGAGCTGCCTCCAGAGGAGACTCCGGAGGAAGCCGACGCCGCTTGCACGACTGTGACTTCATCGGACACGGAGGCGCGGCGACTGCCTGCTGCCGAGGATAGGCGGCTGGCCTACGGGAATAATTGATGATGAGTATATTGATTTAAGTAACAATGTGAAATTAATTGAAAACATTTAATAAAAAAGAAAATTTGCTGGAAGGTAGTATTTTACAATGAATTTTCTCTGCTGTTAACAAAAGCTTTTGACTGCTGTTCGTTGTCAATCAGTTGAGGCAATAACAATCAAAAAACTATCTAAAGATGCAACACTTAGTAGGAATTAGGATAGTAGGTAATCTGAAGAGTAAATTCAACAGATTGCTGAACGAAATTGGCAAAGCGCCGATGTTTTAATCGCCATATATTATATCCTTAACTGTGGAACGCATTTGGTGATTTTATATTTTTTGCGTAGAATATTCACTTTTAGCTTTAGGTAAGCTAAATCAGATAATAACAAAATCAGCCTATAAAACCTATATTTCTTTCACAATTGATTTGAAAATCGACCCCTAGGAACATTTATATTTGTTATAGGTAAGTCGAAATTCACACATAAGTACAAAATCAGTTGTTAAAAGCGAAGTCAATTAAAACTTACAAAGTTCTGTGCCTTATGCGTAAGCGCAGCCAGCTTCGTGGCGATCGACGATTTGGTTTGAGCCTCCGACACTGGGGACGAGACTTCTTCATATGCCTTGCTTGCACTGCATAAAAGAAACAAAAAAAAATGAGGCAATTTCTGCTAGAGTAGATAGCAGTAAGTAATAGGTAGATACACAACATTTATAGAAACATTAAACTAACAGATACAGAGTTCAATCATAATTAGAGTAACTATTTAGTTCACTGCTGTTGTTTAGCCCGAGCGGAGATCAAACTGGCAACGATTGGTACACTGGTATAAATAAATGTAAGTAATGGAGCAATTTAAATGGTCTTCTCGTCAATGATTAAATATTGTGCGGTACACAAATAGTTGTACTTTAAATATTTGTAAAGTCCCTTGCAACACAAGGATTATATCTAGTATTGAATATTGATTTACCTTACACACAAAAACTAAGCTACTTTATCGAGTCTCCCCGTTATCATGGCTGCTGAAAAGCAACCAAAACGTCGAGGAAAACGTAATTTTCTTTTTTAACACGCTTTTATTAGCTTCATACGTATGTTAGTATGTATGTAACGAAAATTTTGAACATGATTTTGACCCCCTTCAAAACGTCGGATTAACTCGAAATTTGGCACACTTATCAAGGAACGACGACAATACCAAAAATTTAGAAAAAAAAGTAATAATTTAAAAAATAACATTAATTAGTAGTTTAAAAAAAACTAAAAAACAAGGTTCATTAAAAAAAAACTAAAACAGTAGAAAATACTTTAATAATTTTAATCATTCAAATATTCATTCATAATTTCATCAAAATATCTTAGAAAGCACTCCACGCTTTTTACATTAAAATTAATAAAGTATTTTCTACTGTGTTAGTTTGGTTTTTAATAAAGCGTGTTTTTATTGAAATTAAACTACTATATACGGATTTTATCGCGTTGTTTATTTATTAATTATTTAAACTATTAAATCTATTTATTTTTGGTTATTTTATTAGCTTATAAATTAGTCAAATAAAATCAATAGTAGTAGTAGAGTAATATTTTCAAAATTTTGTAATACAGTGATAAACTGATAAATAAACAACGCGATAAAATCCGTATATAGTAGTTTAATTTCAATGAATAACATTCGCGTAAACAGAAGACAATATTAAGCGTGTTTTTAGTTTTTTAAGTATTATTTTTACTAATAAATAGTATAAGAATAAGTGTTCAGAATAAACCATGGAAACATGCGTATAAAAAAGCTCAATTTCAATATACTTAGTATAGTTTAAGAAAAAAAGACACATATTAGAGAGAAAAAGCAGCTTACGTGTCCGAATTATCTTTGGCGTCGTAATCCACCACAAGCGCAGCACTTCCAGGTCTACTATGACTACCAGAGTCGCGAGAACTGCTCCTATTAAAAAAAGAAATGACACACTTACGAACAGATTTCAAGTGTTTCATAAGCTTACTCTTATTATCTCTTCTTTGGAATGTATAGGCCGATATGTATGATACAAAGGAATCTGAACGTTTTCGCTCTAAAACTTTGTATCGAAACGCCATGTGTCTTAATATAATTGGTTTGAGGACGTCCATTGCAATAGAAGGATATTTGAAACTGATATCTGTAGGTAAGATAGATGATGAAAGAAATGTAAACAACTATTATAAAAATTCTAAACAAAGCATAGAAAACAATATATATTATGAAGTAATACACAAATATTGATATATTTATGAATATAGTTATTTATGCATCCACGGTATTCGGCTTGTTTATAAAATACTGCCAAACACGGGCCTTTTCTCAGTATGAAAAGGAGTCTAACAGCAACAAGGCACTCGAAATTTGATAAATGAAAATATATGTTTTAAAATAAATACTTATTAGATTTTCTTATAGCTACGTATTTATTTTAAGCAGCTATTATGAATACTAATGTAATTGTAGTTAAAATTATTTATCATTGCGGTTTGCTTAATATTTTCTTTTCTAAATCAACCAAATTTAGATTTTTCTGATAGCTAGGTAAGTCATCAGCAGTTAATCAAAGTAGACTAAATCCCAGTGACTGGGTAATTATCAATTCATTCTTCTTAGAATTTATTAAGATGTTTAGTTTGGTTGAGCAAACCAATGAGTTGGTAATTAGCCAGTCAACCTTTCAGTCTAGCTAAAGTCGGCTAAAAATCAGCTTCTTGTCAGACGCAATTGCCTCTGCATAGCTAGTACCAGAATACTTATCTAACAAGCTATACAAATGCTTTATTGCTCTCCTATAGCGGTAAATCCCCTAAACTGACAACATGACGCAAGAGAAGGGCTGAGATGGGATGATTCTACACAAATATTGTAAGTGAAATCCTTTTAGTTATGTTTATTCGTACGCTAATATATGATAATATACTGGGTTTAAGAGGCAGCGTAAAACTGATATAGTAGATTCAGACCATTATTCTGAGTTCAAAGTCATTAGAATTTTCTTCAAGCAAAATTCCATTATATTAGGCATTTTTTTTTATTTTCTTTGTATATTATATAATGTATATTTTATTAAATAAATATATATAGTTTATACATTATGTTATAATAAACAGTCAGACAAATATAAAATTATAGAAAATAATGGTACGCTGTCACTTACACCCAGTATATAATCTCAGCCAATCTTTCAGCAAGATTATTAAATACACTGACCTTCGTCTCTGCTGATGATCCTCCCTTGGCAAGTAAATATCCTCATAATGATGATCACGTCTAGTAGCTTCAGCACCACTGTCACTATCAGACTGCTCCTGCGCAGTCGTCCCCTCAGCAGAACCATGGATCTCCGCTTTCACTGTCATTAAAAAATGAAGAAGCTATAGAAAGTAGCGACAGAGAAGCATGGATAAGCTTCGCATTTCAATTGCTTCGAAACCAAGATTTATGTTTCAAAAGCTTCGGTTGTAATGAATTGGAAATGAAAACGGTGTTGCTGGCAATTGGTGCTTCAATATAAATTAAATGCTTTAGATTCACGAAGAAATGTAGCTAGAGAAAGTCACGATTGATTAAAAAGCATAAAGCACGAAACCAAATCACTTCCCACAAGAGATACTCAATATAATTCATCGTGGCGTGTTTTGTCCACAATTGCTATTAGAATAAATCTGACCAATTATCTGATTACAAACTGCCTCGGTAGCACAGCGGTAGCGAATACGACGTTTGTGCATAAGGTCTCTATTCCCGGGTCAAGCAAAACGTTATTAGGTTTGATTATCAAGAAATCCTCAGCACCATTGAGTCTGGAACAGTGCCCGAGAATCAGCATTAAGCTCCCGCACTATTTCGTGAGACATAAAAGTATAACTGGCGAAATGAGGTGTTATACACCTTTGCGTTTGCCTACAAGCGTGAACTTATGTATTTATATATTCTGGTATCACTTTTTTGGCAAGCAACATAGTGTTGAAGAATGGTACAAGTAAAAGCGCGGCGCAAATTATCCTGTGCTCCGTGGTACAAGCTAGGGATGGAAAAGTCTTTATAATATGGTAAGCTTTTACAAGATGGCGGCACTATTTCTCCTTACCAGTCATTATTGAATCCTCTGGTTCCTCTGACTGTCTCGATCCTGAACAGTAATATATAGGGACTCTAAGCCAGGTGAAATATATCAAGGTTTGCGCTAAGTTTCGTTCTTTTAAAGGTACCTATAACATTTTGAAGCACCATCAAATTTGAAAGATGGAATTCCTAAGGTTCTATGTATTGACTCCCGAGTCCAGATAAAGGCTACACAATTTTTTGTCTAAACTCTGAAGTACCTCCCGTTAGCTAACCAAAGACCAAATTAAATAATCAAATGAAGGTCAGTACATTAATCATTTGATAAGAATGACAATAAAGTTTGGTTTGCGTCAGCATATTCGATTCAGCCATTTATGCTGAGCAACAAAACCGACCTGGAAAAACATCTACATACTTATGTTGGCTTTAGTTTGATCCGTGTGATCAGCAAAACCTATCAGGCTTATTAAGCGCCATTCGACTTTTAGCGCTTAGCAAGTATTTGTGGTTTACCATAATCGGGTTGGTACATAAGACTGCTGGCTCAAATACGTGTAATTGCTTATATCGAAGGCTATTTTATCGAACATTCATCACACATATTCAAAATTACCACCCAGTAATACCAAAGTAAGTATCTCACATTTTTTCAGTATAGTGTATAGTGACCGAATCTGGTATCACTTATACTGCACAAATATTCACACTTATATCACTGAATACTAAGCAGACAGCTTTATACAAACAGCTTTTCAAAATGTTGCCAGCTACAAAATCTAATTATATATCTTTATATATATAAATCTTCTGTGCGTGTGTTTGTAACTAAACTCCTCCTAAACGGCTGGACCGATTTTGATGATTTTTTTTGTGTGTGTTCAAGTGGATTCGAAAATGGTATAGATTTGTAATTTTTATTTTATTTTTGTCGTCTGAACAGGACGACGTCTGTCGGGTCCGCTAGTATAAATATAAATCTCGTGCTACGGTGTTTGTGGTCGCACTCCTCCTAAACGAATCGACCGATTTTTATGAATTTTAATGTGTTTTTGGTAGGTATGAGAATAAGTCGCAAAGTATATATCATACCACTAGGTGATTAGGGTGTCCCTATCGAAATAATTTATATAGCAGAACAACGTTTGCGGTGTCAGCTCGTTATGTATATAAACCTTACCTGTCATGGCTGGTGCCTCCTGCCCTTCAGCAGGGACCCTGGGCCCTGGTGAGCGAGTGTGGAATAGATCTCTGACGCGCTGGTACAAGGCTGCTGGGGCCCCAGAGCTGGTGTTGTTGTGTAGGAACCAGCCTCCAGCCGCACCTGTATCTGCGTCCGAAGCCGAGCAGGCTGCGGATAAAAAATCTAATTAAAAAGTGATGACTAATCATGGGTTAGAGAAATGGAATGACATGATGCAGATATTCCACTAACCCCAGTTTCTGAAAAAAAGATCAATACAAAAATGTATTAATAGACAGTCAGATGCATGTCAGCCGCTGTAATTTGCTGGCTGAATCAGCTTAACAGTTTGATTTTGATACGTCATAGTTAAGCCTTGTAAAAAACAGGTGTTCAACGTAGGATTTAGCTAACACTAAACCTGACTGGAGAAACATCTCTACCATATAGATATAGAAGTTGACTGTGAAACTATATTGTGTCGTGTTCATGCAGTGTCTTAGATTCCAGGCTTCTTAGGGAGCACTGTGATGTCCTCAGGGGCCAGTACGTAACACTACTGACACAGCTTTTCTTTTCTAAAACATTGGCAATTAACCTGATACCTTGCAAATACTCTTAAACTTAGATAAAGTTATTGTGATTAATCGAAATAAGCTTGGTTCAATATAGTGTGTACTTCACTCAAAGCTACTAACAAATATAAAATATATTTATATTTAAATGGCGTTTGAGTTTATGCGAGTAGATGACAGATATTCGCACGTGTAAAACGGAACATACTACTCAGCCATTAATCTTAAGACAAATTTATTACTGATAATTACACAGTGACGTCGACTGGGTGTATTTCACCCATATATATTCTACGATACACTAAATATGTATATACTGCTATCTGACGTAGAAATAAGCACATTGTTAAAAACATAATAATGTCCTCCTGACCGAATTTCGGTCACGGCGGCCAATCTTAACGGAGACTGGCCATCGGCGCAGGAGATATTATAGTGCACAAGTGTGTACGCAAACACAAGTGCACTCTCTGTTCCCTAACACTCATGATCCGATGGGACGAATAATCCGACACGACCGGAGAGAGATCAGGCGCAGGACCAACGGCTTTACGTGCTTTCGGAGGCACGGGGGTGTCTAGCACCACCAACTTCCTAACTCCGGGCTCGTATTGAGATTTCTTAACAGAAAAACCCAATAACTTTTTGTTGGCCCGATCCGGGATTCGAACCCGTGACCTCATGCACAGCAGTCACATTCGCTACCGCTGTGGCAAGGAGGCAGTTAAAAAAATACATAGATACTGAGACTCAGTGTAGCTCAGTGCAGACCACATTTTTCTAAATATATTTGGAGTCGCACATAATAGAAGATCAATGTATTGCAGTTTAATGGGCTTAGTATAACTAAATCAAATGTTATTTCTCTTTCTTGGTTTGATAATATGTTATCAAATTGAGAAACAACTCGAAGCCTAACAATTGGCCACAGACGTTACATTAACTTATGATGCAAAACTAACAAGGCAATCTATACTACCTAATATATTTTGAATTATGAAAGAGGTAACACTTGTTTGTAAGTATGAGGTAATCTCTTAAACTACTAGACTGATTCTAGAAATTCATTCACTAATAATAAGCTAGAAATTCATTCACTAATAATATTACCCTTTAATAATACTAGGGACTATAACTTATAATATTACGAATATGATTGGATGTTGGTTACTTTCTACCCCGGTGTATGTTTCCGGAGGATTTACGCAACAGACGCAGAAAGTAATAACTACTGATTTTTATTATATTTTTTTTATATTCTGCTGGTTTTCTTTAACAATCTTGTTCGCTGCCTTTATGAACAAAAGTTGGTATTTTCCTGTGTTTTAAGGAGAAACTTAAGCTCTAGGTTTATTTCCTGTGTCACTGAGAATTTTACAAACATTTTAACAAAGGAAAGCCAGACCCGAAACAACAATTTGTGGATCACACATTTTTTTGTCTCGAGAGAGGATCGAACTCACAACACTCGGCAGCGAGGTGATCACTTAAATCTCTACGCCATCCGTGTTTAATACATGCCAAATGCTAACGTACTGTATTTCAATGCATACATATATGACTGAACAAAGCTTCCTCATTGTGCTCATTATAATAATTAACGTTCTGCATTAACTACCCGAGTTACTGCTAGTTAAACCGACCGATAACTTTCAGTTACGTTGCGTAAATATTTACCATCATGGCTTATATGTACGGAACTATTTAGTACGAATAAATTAAAGTTACATATTAATTAATAAATAAACAATACACTGGACAGCAAATTCCAAAAAGGAATAACTGGTAGACCAAAGGTCAAAACAGTGACTGTTAAAAATGTTTAGGGCAGATGATGGGTCAGTAGGCTAAGAAAAATAATAATAATGACAGACTGCTTCGTTGGTCAAGTGGTTTAATTTTCAGGCAGTGCAGCACCCTTAGCACAAAAGCCTTCTCTTCATTTTTTGAATCCTTATTCTGTGATTTTTGTTACAGCTCTGCTTTATGCATTGGTGATATTCAAGCGTAACAATAAGGTTAATTAAAATAAAATAAAATATAATATAATACAATACACTACCTATACGGTGCTGTCCCAATTACACTATATTAAACATAATTATTTACTTTAATTAAACACACCGTAATCTACATCAATCACATCCAGCCATTCTTCTATCACCGATCTTTTAACCGCATCCATTTTTTTACAATTAGAACGCGCGTCAGACACGTCCGCTCGCTTCGACGGTAGGAAAACAACTGCGCAATGGGGTGCAACATTACCTAAAGCTGCGCACACGCTTCCTGACGATTCACTTCCGTCGTACACCTATTAGATTCGCTCGATTCTCCACGCCTCTAGCCATTTGTGGATGTGTTGCGGTAATAGGATTAGGTTATGTACACAATTGGGTATCGGAATTTCGCCAATACAGGCGTGAAATTAAAAAAATGTTTTGTAACTGAGTAAGTGTGGATGATGAAGTAATATGAATGATTAAAAACTAGTTTAAGCCTAACATTTATTCACACCTATATGTCTTTATAAGAGATCTTTCGAGAATATACAGAAGTGCGGTTTATCAACATTTCACCAACTATGTTTCAGGTCTTTAGATATTTCATGTACATTCCCATACGCCGTACTGCTACTAGAAAATTCATCAAATTCCTAACGGGAAAACACCGCTATAACTCTTTGCCTAACTCAGGACTCTAACCTGGAACCTCACAATAGCACACACATTATGACACGGACCAACGAGGTTGTCAGATACTACCAACATTTGTTTTATAATATTAACAGATTTCTATCCGCGGCATCGCCCGCGTAAATCTCACAAGTATGCCGGGGTAAAAAGATATCCTGTGTTAATCTAGAAGCAGCTTTTATATTTAGCATTCTAGCTGACTATAGCTATTCTACCAAGATTCATCCTAATCCGTTTAAGGATATACGCATAATAGAATAACAAACATCGAAACATCTTCACACACAATTTTTATAACAAAATATCAGCCATTTGACCAAAGTGAAACGTCAATCAGGCGTTTCGCAGGCTCTCAATTAAATCCACGAGCTATCTGACCACATAAGCTTAACCTTTCCTTCATAAACGGCAAAAATACTAATCACCAATTCAATTACAATATTTGTTGTAGTTTTTCGCGTTGGTAACAGTAGCGCCAGCACAGCCCGCTGTGCTTCGAAGATATAATTACGCAAGGGTATCGACGCACGTTGCGTTCTATACCAATAGCCTGACCACCTGCCAAGACAGCAATGAAATGCCATCTCCCCATATAATAAGTACTTTTACTACTAGTATTTTTAGACAGATCTCCTGCACTAGGAATATCCGTCTTATGTTCGAACCCACAACACCCAGCACAGTGGCAATGTTGATTGCTGAGGCAACTATATAAACCACTAGGCCATCAGAGCAGTCGAAAAATAATTCGAAGCTTTTAAGCTTATATGAGCGGATGTTTAAGGCGTATCATTTGCAACACACTTCACAATATAATTATCGTTATATCAGTCTAATCATCATTATCAAAGCATCTAACAAGATACCCACGCACAAAACTCGTTCTAACGTCACAAGCCTCTATCTAACGGCCATCGATGACCTTGTACTAAGTTCTCCGGTTATTCTTACTTTCGTTCGCTTTGGAAAGCAAAAGCCCATAGTGGTACGTTTTATGACGAGAAATTTCGATTTCATTGGTACTGGTAATAATATGTTGTAGGAGAACTGGTTTGATTTTATTTGTAGGTGTTAATTTGGTTTAATGGTTTTCATGTTTAGGTGTTGAAATTGTTTTAATTATGTAGCTGTATATTTGTAATTTTATTTAATGTCACGTTTAAAATTAGATTACTTTTATTCACTTGTTTTTGTCGACTTTTTGGAAATAAACTACTATAAAATATTTATTAGGAGTTTGATATTAGCTCCGGCATTTGTAACGAAGGCGAAACGCTTCAGAATGTATAATAGACGTAGGACCTAGTCTATTATATATTCTTCTTCTAACTCAGGTACATTCGGGCAATGTAATCAGCAAATTAATTAATTCGGATGTCTCTAATTTGAGAGTAGAGATGGCCCAAATTGCCAATGATAGGCAGTTGTCGTGAGGAATGACATAACAATCAATGGTCTGACTTCTGGAATTGCAAACGATTGTGCATGAAGGAGACCGTTTGGCCACCTCGAAGCCATTGCACTAAACCCTGGCTCAGGGCTGGGCTTGAGACCAGGGCCAAGACTCATATAGCTATAAAGACGATGATTGTATTTACCTGAGCTCTCCTCTCCTGAAGAGCTGTGATGTGTAATGCTGGTGGAGTTTCCTCTCTGCATGGGGTTCACATACAACCCGTCAGCTGGCCCAGACCTGGCGGAGCTGATGGAGCCGACGGTGGAAGGCAGAGAACCTCGGCGTTCCTGCACAGAGTTGCGTCTCTCCCGCTCTGGCGCGTGGAGGTAGAAGGGAGAACGAGTGCCGTTCGCGTTGATGCAGTTTGGAAGAGCACACTGAAATTATAAAATGGAATGGTTGTATTTTACTGATTCTACAAACAATATAAAACTGAGTGATCCTAGTTACATAATTAATTTGATTATTGAAAATTATTCCCGCATGCAATGCCCCGATATTTTTGTGGGATATCTAATTTATTACAAGTTAACGAAAACATATTTTACTTTTACAAAAATTCCAATATTATTATCCGTTGTATATTGCCAATATACAGCTAGTCAAGGATCTCGCATCAGATGGATTATCGGACAGACGGATTAATTCACGAATTAATTGGTTGGCAGCGATCGCTTGCAATTCCAAGAGAAGACACCTATAACCAACGGTTACCGTTTATCATCAAGAGGTCCCAAGACTCGAATAAACGCAGAAAAGTAAATACCTATTATAGTTTGTATTCATAATTTTCGCTATATACACTGGTATATAGAGAAAACTATATACTAATATAACCCAGCATTGTTAGGTACCATATGAAGCAATAAAATCTATGTAAGGGCACAATGAACCTATGTATATATATATATATGTATGTATGAAAGACGTCCAATGGCATGAATATTTTCCTAACCCAAGATTTTATAGAAGTACCCGTAAAACTTTGTCTAATATCTTCGGTTAGGTAAGTTTTGTTTCTCTAAGCGTAATATATAATTATAAAATGTTCATAATATTATAATAATATTATTATGAATATTTAATTAATAACTTAATAAGTAATTAATAAATTTATGTTGTAAATAAAACATGTGGTATACTTCTGTAACGATTGCAAAATGCTATTTACATATTATTTAATCGTATAATATATTTAGTAATTAGAAATTCCAAAGATTACATTTTGCAATCCATATTAGTTCGTAATCTATGCACGCTTTAGGCAATTACTTATAGTCTAGTGACATTACGCTATGTTGATTTACAAACTAGTACTGGACGACACTCTAATAAGGAGCATAAGTAAACAAGAAATCGCACCAAAAATATTTTCATGTAAAATGTTGCCAAGACTAGACCATATGACACGCACTCTTAAAAAGTTATCAGATCTCATGTACAGCCAAACTTCTAACTCTACACGCCCTAACTCTACAAGGCCTATTTTCACAAACTCTACACCTTAGTCAAAATATGTGGCTCATTAGGCAATACCCTAAGAATTTTGATGATCATCAGTGAGTCAGTGACGAAATCAGGGTTTTTAGGCAATTAAAACTTTATGTGTTTAATAAATCCGCTATTGATAACATATCCCGAGAATTTTGTTTATCTGGTATAATCCAGACTCAAGTTCAAAAAATCGACGAAGCACTTCGAGAAAAGGTAGGTAGTGCCCTTGCGCTTCACTTGGCTCGTCTTGGCTATGGCACTAACGTGCCCCAAGATATAAAAGGCATCATATATCGAGCATTTGACGCAGTGTGTAGTCACAAAATACATATTTACAGAAGACTCGTTTAACAAAAGCAAAACAAACGCACTCACATAGACGCATGCTGCATGCGCATGCATAAAAAAAGCGAGGATCAAGTCTCTACAAGCTTAATATAACATTCGATATTAAAAGATTTGATCCAAAATCTTCTTTGTTTTCTATCCAGATTTCTGTACTTATGTTTCTTATGGCATAATAGAAAAAACACGTATATTGCTGTATTAGCCACCGGAATTGCCTGATCAAGAAATGATTTTACCCCTCTTTCTTCAACTTTACTTAAGCGGATACGTTAGTAAAGTGAAGAAAAGAGGTAGAAAATTGTCAGAGGAGATAGCAAAGTAATAAAAAGAGGGAGAGACAGGTTTCTCAGAAAATAAAAATACAACAAGAAAATACTCACTCGTGCCTCCCCCGGCGCACACGCACAGGAGTGAATAGCTTTGTATGCTGAAAGCTGTTTATTGTCAGCTCCAGCCGCGCCAGCCGCCACCAGCACGCTCAAACACTGTGGAGAAACAAGAGATTCAGCTTTTTAATAAGATGTATTCGTCCAGGAGAGGTCAATCAAACGGGGTCACAAATTACAAGTATACTTCTTAGTCTCTCCAGATATGAGATGGAAACATGACTATTTCATTTTTTATTAATTACTAAGCAGCCTGCTGTTTCACTTGCGTAATTTAATAGCGATGTCCTCAGTTAATTCAGGATAAGTTCTATATATGTACCTACCAAGTTTTATCCAAATCAGTATAGCGGTTTAAGCGTGATTGGGAAATATACATTAAAATATTTTAATAAAGTTTCACATTTATAATATTAGTTGAATCTAAGTATTTCTAAGGAGATAATAGATACATTAGGTACACAATTTGCAGACACAATATCTTGTAAATGTCAAACTGTAAATTAGAGCTTATTTTAACATGTAATTTGTTATGCGAGAATTAGAATTAAACCTACGATAATATATACATCACCAATTTTTTTATAAGCTTGATGAGTAACATCTTGATCTTTAATACATTGAACGCCGTGCCGGTCATAAATGACCGCGAACAATACATTTTCTATTGTGTCTTTTATATGGCAATCAATGTGTTAAGCTTATAAAAATCTGATGTACTGCAGAGGGCATAGGAAAAGCCTCATTTTACGACAAACCTAAATGCAGTTGGCTAATTTAGCTGTGATGTACCTCTACCTAACAATTTTGTAAATGTATATCATATTAAGTAGGCAAATTCAAATGACCTGCGGGGATTATCAAAACTTGTTTAAATTTCTATAGAAATTCTGCATTGTATAACGACATTGACCTCGGCTGAGCGTGTGACACAATCAATTCGCCATGATGGAATCATTTCAGGAAAACCTCATTGTTTTATATTCACGGTCTGGTGTGAGAGCAGGAGGTCGGCAGCAGTGACCCTTGACGGATGGACGGACCTCGGTTAAAATGAATATGAAAGAAATGGCTCACGACGGCCATGCGTGTGATCGGCTTGGTAAACTGGGGCTACATGCAAGCAGTATAGGTCTTTTAATACTGCCAATGTGGCCAATCAGTATACAGCCTATCTAATGGTAAGAGGTTGCCTACGATAATTTGTGCAGTGCCAACCTTAGGGAAAAGTGATTGAAAGTATAAAGATAAAGATAAAAGGCATCGGTGTCTGAGACAGCGGATTTTACTTATGATGTGATACTGGTCTCAAGGCGAATTTATATAAGAGATTAGTACTTTCCCTAGGCTACCCAAAACATTCGTACTAAATAGACGAGCCTTTCCATTTGTCAAAATTATCTATCAGGAAGATATTGAATATTGTTGTGAATAATAGCTTAGTTTGTGAGCTAAGATCAGATGAGGAAACCTTTTTATATTGATTTAATAAACCTATTTAAATGTATTTTTGGCTAGGCCTACATACACTTAATCCGTAGGCCATGGGACGGAGGGACTATGGGACTACGTTATGATCTTCTATTACCTGACTTTCTAAGACCACCTTTTCCAAAATCTAATTAAGTGTGTGTGCACCATAATATTTTATTAACAACATGCCTATTTGTAAATGCCAAGTAATAAGTACAAATTGCAGACCGTATTTATACGAGCTGCTGCTAACAATTATCTTAAAAATATCCATTATTTCATTGGACCAACGAGGAAGAGTTATTTTACTTCATTTTTAAAGAAAATTTACGCGATTACAAATTAAGCGTCAAATATCATACTTATTCATTAAACATTAAATTGAATTTTGAAGAAAGTGAGAGCAGATCTAATCCTCGATCTAGCTCAGGAAGTCTGGTCCATACTTTTACTATCGTTAATGGTGAATTTTGCATAAATAATTAATTTGCTATTGGGTCGCGGAACGTCTATTTATTAGTTAAGCCTCAAAGGCTGTAAATTATATACGTAATTATATATTAAATGCATATATTTATCACCGATTATTGTTATATAAGATTAATGTTTTTCCGAAGTGTAATATGTTATATAACTATATATTGAATTTTTGAGATATGAAATGATGTAAATTTTTGAAAAGTGTTTTTAAATTGTATTTATGACATAGTTTGATGTTTATGTAATGTTGTTCGTGTAATGTAAAAACGAATAATTAATTAGATCTAAATTTTTTAATTTAGAGTAGTCAGTTTCGTTTGCGTTTTTTTAACGCAGCCTATATAATTTTAATTACCCAGGCTCTTTATCAAAATTCATTAACAATTGTTTAGGGTTTTTGCCATGAAAACGTAATTGATAGAGTTACAGACGTAGACATAAATCCAGTTATCTATACTAATATTATAAAGCTGAAGTTTTTTTGTTTGTTTGCTTGAACGCGCTAATCCCAGGAACTACTGGTTCGAATTGAAAAATTATTTTAGTGTTGGATAGCCCATTTATCGAGGAAGGCTATAGGCTATATAACATCACGCTATGACCAATTGGAGCGGAGCAGCAATGAAAAATGTTGCAAATACGGGGTAAATTCTCTTATCTTATATGAAGCAGGCGAAGTTGCGCGGGTCAGCTAGTAGTAAATAAAAGCGTATTGTATACTACTGAGCAAAGTTACCAGGCAAAGCCACGTGAAAAATATCTTCACTCTCCTCAAAATTTACTTTCAATTATAACACTTCGCGTAGGTACTCAAAGTAATATAAGATCAAAACACAGTTAATAAGTCATTAATATTAATTATCCAAACTTTCATTATCTAAAGAATATGTTACGAAAACATACGCACGAATTAAATAGCGCCTGATCTCTATACAATTCAAGAATGCAAGCATTTTTCTTACTCATGTATGTAGATATATTTGAGCACTGCAACATGTAATATCTGAGCATGTGTGGCACATTGGATTAAGAAGTCATCTTGCTACTAATAGTGCGCCGAGTCTCATGGGTTCATTAGCCAGACGAGCAAGAATAGCTGTCAAATGTCATCATGACTTGCTACAAAGCAAATCATGGTGGTATTTTTTGTTTAAATACTTGTACAGTATAAAAATTATTATAAAATAATTTGGAGTTTAAATATTACTTAGAGTACCCTAATAGAGGTAACATATTTATGTTTAACTAGATGTGCCCGCGGTTGCATCCGTGTTTATGATTACTGCGCCGCCTTCGTGGGTCGTAGCGTGATGATTTTATAGCCTATAACCTTCCTGGATAAATAAGTTATTTAACAATAAAATAATTTTCAATTCGATGCCTGAGATTAGCGCGTTCAACCAAACAAACAAACTCTTCAGCTTTATATTATTTAATATAGATAGTATAGATTTATATTTTTCGAAACATCACGCTATTAAAGTCATCCTGAATATGATTCACAAATATTAAAACGATGGACACAAGAAACATCCACATTTTTGTTATTTTCAAACAATTGCCTTTGAAACTTGTA
Organism: Catocala nupta; assembly: GCA_963675205.1. Lineage (NCBI taxonomy): Eukaryota > Metazoa > Arthropoda > Insecta > Lepidoptera > Erebidae > Catocala > Catocala nupta. The sequence continues at coordinate 23,264,190 of OY776097.1, read as the reverse complement.
CATTTAACTTCCGCGAATTGAACCCATGACAATAACTTAAAGCCCGTGCACATTTGTGAACTCAACTTTTGTCTGACCCGGCCATGGAATCTGAAGCCACGCTTTTAACAATTATACAAGCATGCAAATGTGTCTCTGGACCAACGATATACTCCGACAGCAATAAATAGGCGCAATATGCGCGTGCGCCGAAATCGAGTCACCGACGTGTGACCAGAGAAAATTAATACTTTCAAAACGTGAGCTTTATTCGCTATCGTATGTAGAAAGTTATGTTCTTGTCTCTAGTGAATTAAACTGTAGTGATTAAACCACTTGATTGGTAAAAATTTGTATATTTATTGTGTTATATGACTGCTTGGATGGTGCCGTGATTTAAGTGGTCACCTTATCGCTGTTTGAGCGCCAAGTGCTATGGGTTTCGTTCCTACACGAGCCAAAATATGCATCCAAAATATTATATTATTTAAAATGTGATCCGACATATTGTTCCGAGTGTGGGAGTGTTTGTTGATGCAATTTTAAATAAAACTTTATCATAAGTCAACACATCAACTGCCTTTTTAGATCCATATCATAAGCTTACGTACGTTTTCGCGGATTAAAATAACTGATTTCGGTTTGATCGGACAAAATTTTATTGGTACTCCGACAAAGCTTTGAGATCATTATCATCGTGCTTTTTATTGTCTAGAATTCTTAAGAATTAAACTATTGCCAATCAAATCTAGATATTGCTACGTCTTGTCTCCCATTTCCACGCGTGGCATAGAAAGCAGGTTATAATCACATCGAGCGATTACTGCACAATTAACTCGTGCAACAGGGGAGCGAGGTATTAATTATACTCTTTGTTTGTTGTTTCCATTCGCTTTTCTAGTTTCCAGGTATTGTATAACATGGAGTAAGTATGTTAGAAGTTATCAACATTGAACTGTTTATTGTCGTTGTATTGAGACTGCCTCCGTGACGCAACGGTCGTGAATACGACTGCTGTGCGGTCTTGAGTTCGAATCTCGGGACGGATCAACAAAAAGTTATTGGGTTTTGCTGCTAGAAAAACTTAATAGCAGCCCGGAGATAGGAAATTGGCGGTGTAAGATATGCATATGCCCCGGCAACCTCGTAAAATCTTTGGTCCTGCATCTGATCACTCCCCGGTCGTGTCAGATTGCCGTCCCATCGGATCATGAGAGTTAAGGAACAGAGAGTGCACCTGTGCACTACAATATCTCCTGCGCAGACGGCCAGTCTCCGTTAAGATTGGCCGCCGTAACTGAAATTCGGTCTTGAGGACATTATTGAGATAAAATAGCATACAAATAACTACAATAATCTATTGAGTTGCAGTAGTACACCGGCAGCCAAACACAATATATTTTCAATTAAAAATGGCAGTTCAACAATTGACAGATTAAGGCGCAAACCATATAGAAATGGTGTACAGCGCTGGTATTTTGCTATACATTTCTTATATCAAATAAAATATATGGAAACGGCTTGAAACAGCATGCACTCGTATGGCTTATTCACGTACATATCTACTATATACTACGCCAAAGCCAGACACCATTTCTGTGTGGTTTACGCCCAAGGGGCAATTAGGAAGAACTTGCGCATTACGCTCATATTTCATTATACATATTTCAGTGATTTTTGGATATATCTGCATTTTGTTGCTTCTTAGATTTTTTTGATAAGTGAAATCATTTTTATACAGAACAGCTCTTACGAAAGCGACATAATTTTTAAAGATACTACTTTGTGGTTTGTTACTGTTATGAATACATATAGTGATGCCAGAGCTTTACAAAAAGACAGCGTTTTTATAAGATTTTGTACCCAAGACCGTAGTTAATACATTGAGGCTACGCCTAAACCGTTATAAGCAGCGATGATGATATGTTTTGATATGGCGTCCAACCCAACAAATAACAGAATATTAAAATAATACATTTATGCCGCAGTTCAAGAAACATTTTATGTTTTGTATGGTTTTTCATTTTGCTCCATCTTGCGGCGGTGATAAAATTGATTTCACTATATATTTATATTCAGTAACTTAGTAAACTCAGTACCCTATATATTTTGACGTTTATAAGTGTTACTTTGTGACCTATGAATGATTTTTGACTTTGACTATAAAGAGTAAAGTTAAACGACAAATAATTGAAACTAGGCAAATATGAGTGCAACCATTGAATAACTAACATAATTTTAATCAACCTATTGTGTCGCAGCGGCACACCGGCGGTCAAGTTCAAATATTTCTGGCATACCAACAATTGACAGGTTAATCTTACTAAATACTAAACAGTGACGGTCATTCGTGTGCTAAATCAATAAATGACTTAATTTGATTACCACAATCTTTATAAATTCTACCAATTCTGTCCAAACTCACCTCCAAATGATGATTCTCCGCGGCATCGTTGATAGGGCTCTTGCCGTGCCTATCCAGGTGCAGGCGGGCTCCGTGCCTGAGGAGCCAGCGGACTGTGCTGAGGTGACCCCTGGAGGCTGCGAAGTGGAGAGGAGTGGCACCATCACCGTCTCTGGCGTTTGGATCCACACCTCGCTCCACAATCTTGAAATTAAAGTTCAAATGAATGCTATAATCGTATATTAATCAGTTTAGCGATAGCCAAACGCAACGCAAAGGTCTCGAGTTCAATCCCACGGCATACAACTTTGACTTTTCGAAGATATAATAAATAGGTAAATTTCTCATTTGAATGAAAACGTCGTGATGAAACCTGTATGTCTGAGAGTTTTCCATGATGTTCTCAACACATTCTCATAACCCATCTTTATTAGATTTCCTACATACATAGGTGACCCGTTTCATTTTAGATAAAAGTTCTCAAAGAGCGTCGGCACGTTAGACCCAAGTAGCCGTAAACCTTAAGAGCAGCGATAGGTCAGTGGGGAGACCAACAGACTGCAATGCAGAGGGACTCGGATTCGAACCCACGTCACGCACATCTGACTTTCGAAAATTATATGACTTTTCGAAATTATGTGCGTATTGATTGACAATTATCGCCTGCTCCATGCCTCGGAGAGCACGTTAAGCCGTCGGTCCCGGCTGCCATAAACATCTATGGCCGTTGTTATTGGGGAAGTCGACACAAAAGATCCCACTGGGTGGAAGTGTCACCGGTCTAAACTAACTGGCCCCCACACAAGATAAGATAAGATAAGCCATAAGCCTTTCAAAGGCGTTTTTAACATGCAATGCTAGAGAAATAGCCATGAAAGAGATATAAACAATAATCTATTAATAGTTGATATACATTTAATATGACACTTTCTCTACTAAAAGCAGGTGATTATGGATAAAAGTCGATAAACGCATATTATCCATTCACCGGTCTACCATCATCAGCTATAGTGAAAGCGAATGCTGTGCATTAGATCTCACGTTCAAATCCCGGATTGAAAAAGTGTTATTGAGATTTACTATCAAGAAACTATTAGCAGCTCGAAGTCTAGAATTAGGCTCGGTAGACACCAATAAGCTCGCTTCTTAATAAGTCTTCTTCTCCCTAGCCTTTATTATTCCCAAGTCACTTGGGTCGGCTTTTCTGGTCTAACCGGATTTGACTGGATATCAGTTTTTACGCGGAGCGGCTGCCACCTGACCTCCGCAACCCGAAGGCTAACGGTACCCTAAGGCTAGACCAGTGTCAGGATATTATAGGGCACTGACTTCCTAATAACGGCTGCCATAGATGTACATGGCAGCCGGGACCGACGGCTTAACGTGCTCTCCGAGGCACGGAGCAGGCGATAATTGTCAATCAATACGCACATCATTTCAAAAAGTCATATAACTTCCGAAAGTCAGAGGTGCGCGACGTGGGTACAAACCCGAGGCCCTCTGCATTGCAGTCTGTTGGTCTCCCCACTGAGCTATCGCTCCCTAATAAGTATCTATGTAAAACCATAGCTAGCTTAATATACATATAATAAAGCAGTATCTGCCCCTTATATATTTATATATATAGAATATTTTATATATGGGATATTCTATCACATACACACAACACCATCTAGCCCAAACTAAGCAGAGCTTGTACTATGGATACTAGACATTGAAGACATAAACAGCAACCACAGAAATTAGATAAAGGCGTATTATGCTTCAACGATTTCTCATCGTATATAAATATATAAATGACTTTATTATTGGCTGAAACTATACTGCGCCTTTAATGGTTTTAATGAATATTAAAAAGTAGCGAATAAATTCGAATGTGCAATACTTTCATTCTGTGTTAGGAAGTGATATGTAGAGCATAGACTTATAGTTCCGCTAATTACTAATTATCATAAAAGGCCTGCCCATGATTTCTCTTTATTGCATATTGATACAAATTCATTAAAAAAACTAATACACATATTCAACAGAGACTTAATTTTAGTATCTTTGCAACCTCTAGAAATGTAATGACAGTTTAAATGCAGAATAAGTAAATATTCCAAATTTTATTTATAGCAACATATATAATACTTTATATAATTTATATATACTCTTAGTGTGATTTTAAATAAATATTACATATAATACTAGCAACCCGCCTCAGTTTCGTACGGGTAGTATTAAATTACTCTGTCTATTGGTGTAAACCGCATGTAAATGCGTTCAGTAGTTTTTGAGTTTGCCGCGAACAGACAGACAGTCGCGGTGGATGACTTTGTTTTATAATATTTAGTGATAGTGATTAATCGGGTTATTAAGATATTATTAATAGCAACACGGGGTCTGGAACTATGCCTGTTAGATGAAAATAGGCTCGACAATTGGTACTAACCATAGTTAGCCAAACGTGGGTGTAATATACATATGCCTTACATTAAAGAATAGGCGTGTATGTAGTTAAGATAAAGTTTATTTAATTATATCATCAAATACTTCAAGAATTCGTTGAATCGAATTAAGCGTTACTTCGTTATATTTCTTGCCAAACGGTCCTGAAGTTACCTCGCGCTGAGGCGAAACACGTGACGAAGCATATTTTGCTTTCAAAGCGGAATACTGTACGCTGGCGCATGCCTGGATCCCACGACGTGGCTGTCCTCATCCAAAGTTGGGTATTGTCAACGTTTTTCTTTTGCAATAGTTAGGTTAGTCCGAGGATGCGTGACAAGTTCCTCTCTTCCCAATAATTTTATTTAAACGGTGTTTCATACCGCTGCCGACATACCGTCCATTTTATCACAACATCTCCAAGTATTATATTTAAAACCATTGTAATAAAATATCTCTCCGTCTACCAAGATTTCACCATAACTCGTTCTAGCAACAATATTGTAAATATTGCCATGAATCACTATTCTAGGGTTCATCATGTGACACAAAATAACGCTCACTTTCGTAACAAAATTCGCAAGTATTTAAAATAAGTGTGATGGACGATGGACATTTTAATATGGTCGTAAAATTAGTAACAATTTTATATGTGAACTAACTTTTGCCTGTAACCCCGTCTACTTGGCCTTTGGTTGTGATAGTGATATTTATCCTTATGCAATTGAATTTCGATAACAAATTCTGAAAATATTAGAATAAGAAATAGTGTGATTAGAGGGTGTGCGTCATGAATATGGATATAGTAGCAAGAATAGAAAAGGGTTTGTTAAGCTGGTTTGGGCATGTAGGTAGAAAGAATGGACAAGAAAAGACTGTCTAAGAAAGTTTATAAGGCTAGTCTGAATGGAACAGTCGCAAGGGGAAGACCTAGGCGAACGTTTCTCGATCAGATCGGAGACGTTCCGGGTAAAAGCCAGGTTAAGAGCACCTTAAACCGGCGAGTAAAGCCAGAGAAGTGTGTCAGGATCGTAGTAAATGGAAATACGTAGTCTCTGCCTACCCCTCTGGGAAACAGGTGTGAATAATAATTACAATGCAAGCTTCAATCGAACATACTCTTAAATACCTATAGCCACTAAATTTCAAAACAACCCTTTCTTATTGTTATCTACGTCAAAAGGCCCCGTGCTGAATATGCACTAAAAAATTCTTGACAGAAAACTCAATAACACTTTTATCTTATCTGGGAATCGAACCAGAGGCCGTATGCTCAGCAGGCTATTCTGTACGTCCGATAAACCTAACCGCTGCACCATTGATGCAGTCCTCAGATAAATTAAAACGCTTATAATATATTTGATTGCTGAACAGTGACCTTCTAATGACAAGTAATTATCAACTTAAAATAATAAAATGCAGAAATATATTGATTAAATTTCTTTAATATTCCATGACGTCAATAATATCGCTGTGGTTTCCGGTTAGGAATAAAAATGTCTCTCTTTAATAGACGCGTATTTATTAAGTCTATTAATAAATGTCAAAGTTTGTTAAGATGTTTCTATGTTTGTTACTCAATTACGCCGAAACCGGTAAACTTGACGCACAGATAAAGCATGTCTTAAATTAACATATAGAATATTTAATATTGGTACGGGTCCCTATGAAATTGAGCAGACTCAGAAGCCACTAATTACAATTAAATAATTTTATTATTATTTAGAAAGAAGACCGAAAGCTTTAATTTATAAAATAAAAATGAATCCATTATAAACATAACAAAGACGCTTGAAAGTAAAAATGTTTTGAAACCAATGCATTAATGCATGCATGATAGTCAACGCAGAGCTATAAAAACATAAATCAACAATTTCTATCTTCATATCCAGCCGGATAAGCATTATTAAATGAAAGTCAACTAAAGTCCAGCAACACTGGACCTATCAAGATCTATTTAGTATTGAATTAGCCTTGAGCTCTGCTATTAGGCTTACAAAACACCTAGTGTATATGAAATGCTAAAGATAAATGCTATTTCGATGCTTATTTGGTTGCCTTATAAAATAAGCTCCTCGACTAATAAATTATGTTGGATAATTTTAATAAGAAGTGTTTGCTCATTTTGTGTGGAGAGATTTCGTATTGTACATACTTACGTAATCTATATATTAATACGTGAAGCAAATACTTTGTATCCCTTTTTACGAAAATTGCGCGGACGGAGAAGTATGAAATTTAGCACAGTTAAAGTTTATATGGAGTAGGACGAGCGAATCCTAATATTTTTTATAAAATATGCATTAGAAATACATTAAATTAATGAAAAAATACTACACGCACACAACCATGGATTTGACACACGCAGTCGAATCGCTTTCGTAGTATTTTGACATTGTTCATTTGACGTCGTATAATTCTTCGTAACTATGGTTACATGTACCTTATTTATATGTAATAAAGAAAAATAAAACAAAGTAGCCAGCTTAGGAATATCGTCAATGAAAGAATATCGTTAAGTAAATAATAATTTGTTTGTAAAAGATAGGTAAATTAACCTGTATAGCCTTGGTGAAATCTAAATGAAATAAAACTTTAATAACGAACAAACTTAAAATTTAAATCAATTATGGTCGAATTTCGACCACTAGGCGACCACTAGTTATTATTAAATAGATGTCAAAGTTTTGTTCATATTTTAATAGTTTTACCTTTATTCTAGAAAGGATAGGCAGAAATACGTTACACTTACTTACCTTTGATATAAATCTGAGTATATCCGACGGATTGCCATCTGGCAGGCTATTAAGCCTTGCTAGCAATAATATAGTTCCTAAATTCATTACTTACGAAATGTGTGTGTAACATACCTGGCTAACCCGTATGAGATATAAGATCTATGTTCACACAGCGACGCATCAACCTAGACTGTTTGGACTTTAAACTATAAGAAGTTGAACGCTGCGAATCGTGCGAGAGAGTGTGTTATATTTTTGTTACGCTCTATTTTCCATTACATCGACATGCGACACCACTATGCACTGTCCCTTTCGGACAATTCTCTATTTTGTTTGTAGCGCAGTTATTCATATATAGGGTGTCTAACTTGATGTGTAGCCGTGTGTACATAGGTATTTTAATACCACAGCCTGCTAATCATTTACATTTTAATTGAAAGTATTTCTGAAAAATCTTTTCTTTAGACAAAAACAGTTTCGTTTGACTATAAAACCATTACGAATTGTGACAGTCTTTAACGTTAAAATAACATTGTAACTAATACGTCATGTCAATTTGTATTTATTAAGGTAAAGTTAATGTTATATAACTAGGTTATATATTTGAATAAATATGTGTGGGGATAGTGGTAAAGTCATTAATTTGATGTGATGTAAGTAGTTCATTTTTTATTTTATAAACTGTTCTTATAATAACTACATATTTGTTGCGGAAATAATATAACCGCGCCTATCCGTGACGCATAGTAAGTAATCTACAGTTATGATTGTATATATTGTATTCTTATCTATACTAATATTATAAAGCTGAAGAGTTGGATTTGTTTGATTGTTTGTTTGTTTGGTTGAACGCGCTAATCTCAGGAACTACTGATTCAAATTTGTAGGGACACACACATACATACTATGTAAGTGCACGTGCATGGTCGTGTGAGTGCAGTGTCATCTACACGATTCCCCGTCTTCCCGATTTTATATAAGCAGTCCGTTTCAATTGTTTGTTAAGTTAGCACGTAATAGGGAAAATAATTATATGAGAATATTTTAGACCTTGAATATAGACATTTAAATTTCGGTGTCGTTCCTCTTTTATTTATCTCATTCGAATCGAACTCAAAAGGACAATTCTCTAAAGAATTTAATATTCTTTTAGTGTTAGATAGCCCATTTATCAAGAAAGGCTATAGGGTATATACCATCGCGCTATGATCAATAGGAGCGGAGCAGCAATGAAAAATGTTGCAAAAACGGGGAAAATTCTCTTATGTGAAGCAGACTAAGTTGCGCATATCAGCTGGAAATAACATAATTCCGAATAAAATAAGCCCAATCTCCAACAGAGCCTAGTTTTTACCTAAAATACGTTTGACTACATTTATTTTATTAGTTGGTTCAAATTTGTTTCCTCTTTTGTGTCTGGATTAAATATTAGGTTTTAAATTATAATAATTATATTATGAAAAATAGAACAACATTGGAACATGGCAATCGTATACATGTTATTATTGTTCTAATGTCAATTCGGCAAACTAACCGATTAATACCTTCGTTTGTATGAAGGATAAACTGCCTGCGTTGTCTTAAGAGGAAACACAAGGGCCGTTTTTCCATACAGTAGTAGTCCCCTGTTTCCTCCCTGGATAATGCCAGTAGAGCAATAATATTTTTTCAAAAAATGTATGGCCTCTATTGGCATGTCCCTATGTTTTCCTTTTTTTCATTAAATAATTATTAAAAGAGACATGAACCTTCAAAAACCTCAAGAATTGGTCAGATTTTCCGCTGTGTTCAAACATCCAGAAAACAAATTTGAGTATATTATATAAAATAAGAAAAACATAGAAACACGGCCAAAGCCTTTCTTCAATTTTTTATGAAAAAAGTAGTTAAATCGGTCAAGTTTTGGAGAAGGAATCAGGGGACTACGAAACATTGATTTTGTGTACTTTTATAGTTATTTTCGGTTCAAACTGCAGTTGTCTCTATCACGTTCTGCTGGCACTGCGCGACAGCAATAGATTTTACAAATACCTATTTTTCAATTCTCTCGCCCGTGGTGTTTCCTCTTAAGCCCGTTTGTAATCTCTTAAGTAAACGCATTTAATACGATTTAAGGTTAAGTAAAGCTGAAGAGCACGTTTGTAATTTTTTTTACACACGTATCCCTGGTACTTCCTGTCATATTTGAAAACCTTTTGCATATGATAGCCTAATTCTCAAAGAAGTTAACATGCTATATATAATTATATAATATTACACTACAAGCTAAGGGAGTAGAACAATAATTATGAAAGTGGATGACACTGCGAGGACCATTCTAAATCCTGATAATGACGTAACAGACGCAACCTTCAGACCGTTTCTAAATAAAAATACAAGTATAATTTAAATTGTCAACAAGTTTTTAATATTAGGAATTCAAGTTTCACTTTGAAGCTTATTAATTCAGAGACAATAAATATTAATGGTATGTCGTGAGCCTGCCCAATGAGCTTAATACACTTTCTCCGAATACGTAACGTCTAGGGCTAGAAAGAGCCCATACATGGCTTTGTGACAAAATTTATACAGCATATTGCATAACACTACAGATTGGCCTAGGTCAGTGATCGGCAACCTTGTCGTCCAAAAGAGTCAAATATAGACATTCCACGAGTGAAATCTATTCAAAGAGCCATTTTTTTAAACTTACCTTTACTTCAGCAGGGGGCATAACTAAGGGAAAATTTGGATTAAAAGAACATTCTCGAGCTTGCCTTTGTCAATTAACTCTTAGTTTAAGTAACGATACATTATATAAATTTGGTATTTATTTAATTAAGGTTTACCAACAGTTGCAACAGATATTATACTTATAAGGCAAGATCTTCTCCCTAACCTTTATTATTGCCAAGACACTTGGGATCGGCTTTTCTAGTTTAACCGGATTTGACTGGATATCAGTTTTTACACGGAGCGGATACTTATAAGGCAAGATAATAAATAATATTCCGCGCCTACACTAAACATTTCGTGGAAGCGCCGCAGCCGAGGAGTCAGAAAGCCGCATGCGGCTCGCGAGCTGCGGTTTGCCGACCACTAGGTCTAGGTGGTAAAGAATATAACACGATACCCTCCGCTCAAGTAATTAAACTTGTGGAAAGTTTCCAGAATTGAGAGAAAAATATTATGTTTTATCTCGTTTATTTATACCAGTTTTTAGGTCAGTAGCATGAAACGAAAATGCCGAAGGTTCCTACCGTACAACATATATTTTCCGAGATTCGTCCCATATTTCAGTCCGTAACCTTTTGATTGTCCTACACCCTTTCATGAAGTAGTCCAAACAATGGGGTAATGTCAATTTGAAAGAAATAAATCTGAAGAAACTTCATAGTAACTTTCTTTTTTTCGGCCCGAGGTTTCGAGGTTTTTATGGTAGAACTACTAATCACATTTGCGCACGTGCCACAAAACGAGCAGAAATCTAAGGTACATCTTAGGTACATAGTATGGACAACTTTAGGCGTTTGTTCCTGACATGCGTGCTAGCATAATGTGACGCTTCCGTAGCTTGCACAGATATGGGCACGTCTTAATGTAGTTAAACGCAAGTAAGAAATACGGGTCAGACTTGTGATCAAGTGTTTGTGGGTCCGTATCCTGCTACCGATTAGGCTTAGAATAATGATTGATACTAGCGGTCGCCAAGTGGCCGAAATTCGACCATAATTGATTCAAATTTTAAGTTTAATCGTTATTAAGGTTTTATTGTTTATAACTATATCCTTATAATCACATTTCATTTTGTCACCTACTCCACATATATAATTGTAATCATAATTACGAAGAATTTACGATATCAACCGAACAATGCCGAAATACTGCGAACGCGATTTGACTGCTTGCGTCAAATGCATGGTTGTGTGCGTGTAGTGTTTTTACATTAATTGAATGTAATTCTAATGCATATTTTATAAAAATATTAGGATTCGCACCTCCTTCTCCATATAAACTTTAACTGTGCCAAATTTAAAACTCTTCCGTCCGCGTAATTTTCTTAAAAAGCGCTACCTACCAAGTTTTTGCTTCACGTATTTATATATAGATTCTTGTTAATGCCACTAGCTAAGCTCAATATTTGATATTAATATACATTGAGCTTACCCAGTGGTATTAACAAAAATATCAGTCATTTGTAGTCTAAATTGCTAGCCACCCCAAAGGTACTTCTATCCACGGAGGGGTAGATGTATTTGGTCCAACGTTAAAGGTAAATGTGTCCGTTAGACCATGTTATGTTATGTTAGGAAAATCTTAATCGCTTTTATCCATATAATAATCAACACTATATGGAATCTAATAACATAGCTAGTAATGTAGATGTCCAAATTATGACACCTTTGCTTAGATACAGATATACGTACACAGATACATTTGTATATTCACACATGTTTCCTGGAGGAGTAGGCAGGGCTAGATTTTTATGGGCTCCGTTCCTAACTTAGATCTCTTGCTTCATTTACTACCGCTGCGGCTCTAAGGCACACATCAATCTGTAAATAACTCGCTGTAAGTAGGTGTCAGATTTTAGACGGGAGATTTTATGAATGTTTTAGAGGTGTACCTTTAAAAACATGCATAAAACTCTCTGTAAACACTTAAACATAAACTCTTTACAAAAGCGCACAACTTACATCATTAGAAAGAATGACAGGCATTACTACGCAATACTTTTGCTCATTTCCTTTAATATGTAGAAAATTCTATCATCAATCATAATAGAAAAATAAGAAACTTAATATCCTATCATAGTCTGTGAGGAAAAAGGAATTTTCCGCAGGTGATCGGACGTTTGAACGACACAGTATAATACGCGCGTGACCAGGTATCATTACTTCCAGTTTAAACGATCTATGGAGGTCGTTCACCTTTACTATTTTCACTAGCCAACGGAGCACGTATCTTAGAAATAAAGCTATTATGGTTTAAAAAGAATAAGTATCATATACGGGTCTCGTATTAAGAGTTATTGAATGCAATGGTGATTCAGTGTTTTTGGCCTCTGTTTATTAAAATATGTTGTTGTGGGAAAGTTATGTGTTTACGTAACTTAATGTTAAGTTTAATATGAGTTGTAACAAGAAGATGTGTATATATGCATAGTATATCGCTTTTATCATTGAATAAGGTGTCTCACAGACATATATGGTTTTAAGACTCACGTTATAATATAAATTTAATTATAGTTTTATGTAGTTTAAATAAATAATCATTTTGCTACAACAGTTTACAGACTACACTCTGCTACTCAGAATCTCTTGTCAGAAAAACCGCAATATAATTGCCTAGAAATCAAACCTTATAGTATTATTATTATATCATTAGGATCTAGTTGAAAACCAGCACCAGGCTTCCTTAGATGAACAAGGTACCATTTGGCAAAATTTGATTATTTTATTTTAAAATTGTATTTCTTTTTGTCAAATAAAATTAACTTTTTTCTTTTCTTTCTTTCCTTATAACCTTATTAAGGTCTGATTCAAGAGCAGCGATAGCTCAGTGGGGAGACCAACAGACTGCAATGCAGAGGGTCTCGGGTTCGAACCCACATCGCGCACCTCTGACTTTCGGAAGATATATGAGCTTTCGAAATTATGTGCGTATTGATTGACAATTATCGCCAGCTCCGTGCCTCGGAGAGCACGTTAAGCCGTCGGTTCCTGCTGCCATGAACATCTATGGCAGTCGTTATTGGGGAACTGTACTGCCTGGCCCCCACATAAGATAAGATAAGGTCTGATTCAAAACAATCGAATTTACTAGCGCTGCGCTATCGTGGCCGAGAAGAGAATAGAATACCATTTAAAAACTGCGTTAAAATTCATTAAATCAAGTATAACAGCCATTGTTGCAATATATTTAAAGTAGCTAATTAAATATGAAGCTACTCAATATAAGCCTACTATCGAAATCCCGTATATATTATTCCCTATTTACATATAATATTATGTAACCACATTAGGATTCTTTAAATCATATCTAAATTGATCACTTATTCAAATGGTTGCACTATGCGTGATAGAGTATTGCCTGATAAATATATACTATTAGCATAATATAAGACTTTATCTTGTAATATAATTATTCTGTCGACACAAACACATACATATAAATGCACAAACACACACCCACACCCACACAGAAATGCGCATTTAGAGAATATTCACGAATAATAAATACATATTTTATCTCAACATCGTTCTTTGTTTCTATCAGAATATGATTAATAGCATTTTCTTGTGAATGAAATCATATTTAGCGAACATCAATAAATCATCTAATAAACATGTAAGTAAGTAAGCGAAAGTATACTTTTTCGGAGATTCTTTATAAATTAATAAATCTTATTAATCCGTTACGAAACTAGAAAATATTTAAATGGCGTCATAGTGCGACATTACTCATTGGCGCTTCTAAACAAAATTATTTACTATAATGCCTTATATAGGATTCAGCAACGTTGCCATCACAAACACCCATACTGTACTGATATGTACAGCAATATTTTGCATATAGCTGGCCAGGCTTTTGTTTATATCTCCCAAGGGTCGATACGCAAGACGTCAATACAAGACGCCTTGTATTGCCGTATACCAAACACAGTTCTAAACTCTGCACTGCCATTAAAATAATTTCTTGATAGATAAACCCAGTAATAGGTAACAGACTATAAAACATTAATTTCACCAAATATGATTTGACTATGCAAGCTTATGGCGTTTTACTGTCCAAAGTTTTAAAATCCAAATGCCTATAGTGATTTTCTTGACAGATAAACTTAATATGACTTTGGCCGACCCAGAATTGAACCCAAATCTTATGTCCAGCAAACATACGATGCTGCATCACCGAGGCTTTGATGATATTTCCAGCTACCATACCACCGCTCCGCCACTGACGATATTAGCAGTTTTAAGTTACATACCATCCATTTAACGCAATCCAGGCAGCCAGTTTGCGCAGCAGCGTGGATAGGCAGCATGCCATCACGCGCTCTGGCGTCCAGCCTTCCACCTGCTTCCAGCACCAGATACTTGAGTACCGCCAAGTGTCCCTCCTGAGCGGCTAGGTAGACTGGTGTCACATCGTTGTCCATAGCCGTGTTGGCACTGCAGAAGAAAGAAAGAAGTATAAGTACAGTTGTATAATATCACATATAAAAAGTTGTGTTAGTAGATGTTAGATAAAACAATGGATTTGAGATCAAAAGGTTGTAGGTTCTACTGATCCCACCTATTACAATACCGATGTGAACTCTAATGCAAGCATTCTAGATGGGCTTCACGACAAAAATAAATCAAATCAAATCATTTATTTGCGAAAGGTTAAGCGGATCTTAAATTAATACAGAAAGTCACCATACTCAGCTTTTAAACATGCAAAATTTCATTTTTAACATTATACGGTGTTTAATTTTAAACAATATTAGACACAAGCAATGTCAGCACTTATTATATAACTTACTAGCTGACTCTCGCAACTTTGTCTGCTTCACGTAAGAGAATTATTCCCGTTTTTGCAACATTTTTCATTGCTGCTCCGCTCCTATTGGTCGTAGCGTGATGTTATATAATGTTTAATGTTAAAGTTAAATGGGCTATCTAACACTAAAATAAATTTCAATTCGACCCAGTAGTTTCTGAGATTAGCGCGTTCAAGCAAACAAACAAACAAACTCTTCAGCTTTATAATATTAGTATACGAGTAAATGAATAAATATTAAATAATTACAAAGGATTTCAGAATCAAACAGAAAATTATAAAACAAAAACAAATCCAACATGTCATACAATTTAAATAATGCCGCAGTCATATTTTATAGACATTTATTTGTTAGATATTCCTTGACAGAAAGTAAGCTTTGGCGAGCAGTAATTTTTTTACACCACGCTTAAATGTAATACAATTCGTAATATTTAACAAATCGTTTGGTAAGTGATTATAAATGCGTTGGGCCATACATAATATGCTTTTGTTCATTTGTACAGTGTTGTTAGCAGGGATGTGTATTTTTATATTGTGTCTTCGACTGCTAAGTTTCTAGAATCTATTTATATTTTCTTTACAAACAAGACAATTTCGAGAATATGTATATACTAAGTAGCGTTAGTAGCTTTAATTGTAAAAATAAGGTTTGCAGCTATCAATCATTTGTAATTTACAAATGGACATTATCCAATTCTATTGTGCTTTAATTGCCGCTTCCCAATTTGTGAAGTTTCCCCAACATATAACTCCGTATGTTAGAATAGGTGCTATATAACCATGATAAGCTATTAACACGGTTGATATATCTACAGTTTTTGATAGCGCATACAAGGCATATGCAAATTTATTTATTTTCGCCCACAAAAGTTCCACATGTGATATCCAATTCACACAAGAGTCAATATTATTCGATTCTCTAAACCTATGAAAAAGAAAATATGATGTTTTACGTAAAAAGCGGTTCAACTCTCCCGGACTCCCCCTGCTGGTGGCACATTTGAAACGTGGCATTTGTGGCGCAGAGCTGTCACTTGTATTAATTATTCTTTATTAAATATGTATTCTCTTAAAAAATGTACATATTTCCATATAAAATATTGAATGTGAAAGTTTTCGTGTTTTTTTAGAAATAAAAATATGGTTTCTTTTCTTTTTCTATTAAGTCCTAAAAATTTATTTTCGTCTACTTGTTCAGTTTTATGTCCCAAATAATTAATGTCAATTTAGCCTAATTTATTTATTATATTTCTAAATGTCATAAAATTTGTCTTATCTAGATTAATTTTCAAGTTATTTAGTGTCAACCAATTAAGTCCATTAAGTCAATTAAGTCCTGTTTTAATAATGTTGTATCATTTTTGCCTGTAAACATAATTGTAGGTACTATCGCCTGCGAATTAAATAGTTTTATTGTTTGTCAATTTTGGTAAATCATTCATGTATATAATAAATAATAATGGATACAACACACTTCCTAGTGGAACAGAAATGATTGTCTTTTTACCTTCTGATAAATAATTAATGACTTTTAGTTTTTGGACTTACGATATACATAACCTAGTAATTTGCGTTAGTTGTATTCTGTCACTAATGTATGATTTTATGAGATCCAGGAAGGACATTTCCACTAATGCCGTATGCGTACAATTTATTTATTAGTATTTCATGATATACCTGGTCAAAAGCTTTTGTAAGGTCCATGAACAGTGCACACGACTGGCAATCTTTGTTCATGTTATAAAAAATTGTATACAGAAAGTCATAAATAGCCATATTTACGCACTTATTTTTTCTGAATCCGACTTGTTCTGCCCAAAATTTCAAACAAGCCCAAAATTTCATACAGGTGCAATGGGACGGTACCAACTCATGTCTTTTCTGTTTTTTATTTTAAATAATGGTTTTATTGATGTAATGTTAAGTTTGTTAGGGAAAACTCCATACTCAATACACATATTTATTATATAGCTTAATATGTATGATATTTTACCAGAGACATGTTTTACTATTTTGGTAACTATATCATCATATATATTAATCATCATAAGTAATTTGTTTTAAAATTAGTAGTAAGTTATTTATAAAAAAAAAGTTTTGACGCATCAATTCGTTATTATTAGTGGTATTAGAAATTACTTAGTTGCCCTCTTAGGTAAAATAAATAACACGATGACTACTCCAATGCTTTTCTATAAGTTCTGGCGATCTTAAGTCTAGATGGCGTTTAGTTTGTAAAATTCATTTTATAACTCATTAGCTATTGAAAATGCAAGCCAGCCTCTTTGGTGTTCACCAATAAAATCGTGAATCGAAAAAAACTTTTACGTGTTGATAAACACTTCATTAAAATTATTTTTAGACATGTTTGGACCCATGTATCTTAGACACATAACAATTAACAAAGTCAATGGACATTGTAGATATAATCACATATGTATATGAGAGCTTATAATGTTTATACATGCGCTAAATTTCATACATACACTAATAATTTAGTAGGCGCGATCTAAAGTTTACTTAGATTACATTTATGCTTTAAAGTGTTTGAATTTTTATCTTGGTTTGCGATTGTATATACCTATCTATGTTCAAACGTGAAAAATACATCCATAACAATACTATGATAAGATATATTTACAATTAAGATAAGTATGTGCACAAATCGCGATAGTCTAAAAACTTTTACTTTTCAAAGTGTTAGAAATGCAATATAAGCAAACTGTTTTCAAAATATACCTAAGCATTTTTAGTTAAACTAAAGTTCGTATATTAGGTATATAGTATTAATTACTACAGAGTTAATTAAAAATACCATAGAGCTCTCACTGTGTAATTTTCTATCATTAAAACGAATAAACCAATAACTTGGTTTATCGTGCCTACATTTTACGTAATAGGTACACGCACGTAATAAGATTTTCGTCATTTGGCTAGGTGTACACTCATGCTATATTTGGTAACATACAGAAATCCTTACTAATATTATAAACGCGAATGTTTGTGTGGATGCATGGATGTTTGTTACTCTTTCACGCAAAAACTACTGGTCCGATTACGATGAAACTTGGTATGTAGATAGCTGGAGACCTAGATTCACACATAGGCTATTTTTATCCCGATATTCCCACGGGAACGGAACTTACGCGGGTGAAACCGCGGGGAAAAACTAGTCCCTATAAAGATATGATAAATATTATATGTTGATACAAAAATTACATTAACAAGCATAAAACTAACTTCACCAATGTCAAAAGTCGGTGTTTTTTATGGTCACCACTTCTGAACCTGGCTACACAGGTGTTACAATGGTGAGAGTGCGAGTGAGAATCATAATTCTAACTAATATTATAAATGCGAATGTAAGTCTGTTTGTTTATTACGCTTTCACGCCTTAACTACTTGACCGATCATCATGACATTTTGCATACACGGACGGGTACAGAAAAGTAATAGGTTACCTTTTATCCAGGAAACGAGTGTTGTTCCCTGCTAGTCCTTTAAAAAGCCTTACAACTGATCTAGTAGAAGTTATTCATCTAACGATATACCGTCTACGAATCTGTGTAGTATTTTACAATTATCATTATATATTCCTGTATAAAATATATGCATTTTTATTGCCAACTTTTTGTTGTATAATGTATCAAGGTTACTACAACTAATGTTAGGAATCGATATAAATAGTCAAATCGAAAGCAGGTTTTTGTGTTTTCAATGCTTTACTTTCATAATTTATACAGCAGGCTGTGATTACATATAGATACGGCACGCATTGAGAGAAGTTTGGAATAAATATATATAAATGTAGATATGCATATTATTTTATATATACTTTCAAGTATATTATTTTAATTGTAAAGTAACTCTTTTCATCTCTCCTAATTAGGTATAACAAGAACTATAATGATCTAATTTGTTTATAAAGCACATCTTTGTATAACATAATCGTATGCAAAAACAAATTAAGTATTGAATACGTGGCGGAATGCATTGACGCATACCCCTCCGCGGGGGCGGGCGGAGGGGTTATGTCGGACTCGCCGGGGTAAATGAGAAAGATTGAATAAGGATAATGTACCTCCCGGAATACCGATAAACCTACCACGGTGTTACCCGACAAAACCACTATCGGCGGGGTCGCGCGAATCACTTTCGCATGCGGTCGCGACCCCGCCGAGGTTTCGGCCCGCCGTGTGAAACGGCAGGCCAGTACGCTATAAGACCTACCCAATATAGGCATTACTCATTTAAAAGCCCTACTGTCTCCCCCCTAAAGGGGTGACAGATACGACACAGAGGCGCGCGTGGGAACACGCACGCCGCCTCTTGGACCTGGTGCTGAACGGATGGCGGGCAGGCCCACAAAGCCCGCCACCCCCAGGTCAAAGTATTTATATCTTATCTTAACTAACGCCAGCTTATCCTCTGATACCGGAAGGTCCTCAAACATGTTTTATTTGGATTATATTTTCTTTTTATTAATGTAAAAAATATTGTAACGTTTTAAATAAATGATAATTAAAATAACTGAACTAATTTGGTTGTGGTTTAAAGATATGCCTTGTGATAAATTCGGTTTAACAGTAATTATTATCTTGTTTGTCATCATATTTACATGAAACAACTGGTTAGTCATTTAATTTTGGCGACAAATAAGAGATACTTGCATAATATTAAATTAAGATATAATAGCAACTCATGATGCATGACCATGAGA
This sequence comes from Catocala nupta, assembly GCA_963675205.1. Lineage (NCBI taxonomy): Eukaryota > Metazoa > Arthropoda > Insecta > Lepidoptera > Erebidae > Catocala > Catocala nupta. The sequence continues at coordinate 23,244,392 of OY776097.1, read as the reverse complement.
ATGAAATTACGTATACAGCAGGTTTTAAGAATTTATAAACTGAGATTAGCAAGAAAACCAAAGACACTTTATTTAAGAATCCGCTAAACAAAATACAAGCCAAAGAGAACAAATAACGTCTGTAAATAATCCGATTGCAGCCACATCCGAGTATTCGATTGCACAATGACAAAAAAACACATCTTTACGCTTCTATCGGTTTCAATGATCTACGACTAACCAGCGATGTTATAAAAGACATAAAAAGCGTGGTCGACCTGCGCTGACCTCTATACTAACTTTCGAAATCTTTAAATACTAAATGATCCATCGAAATTGACTCTAGATTTAAGTATATTGCGTCTATTTTGTTTATATTGATGAATGGATTGAAGTTTATTAAATTGTATTTTTAGTATAGAGTCTAATTTGATTTTACACTACGTTGATCTTGAAGCATAAACTTCTGCTTGAGCTTATGACTGATCATGAAGTCTCGAGTTTAATTCCAATGTTGAGTTTATGGGGTTTTCTTATAGGCGAGAGTTGAGGTAGATAGAGATAGATAGATAGCGTAATGGGGTGTAACCAACCTTTACATACCTATTTGAAGACTTGTATTGGCTGCAAGTCCTATGTTACGCGTAGTCTAGCTCTATTTAACATGCACACAGATCGATATGAAAGAGTAACTGAACATTACTACGTTTCTTGGATTGCCACGAAGACTTCGCGTTCAGACGAACGCGAAGCGAAACGTACCACTAGACACGACAACGTCAGTAAACCCGTCTGCTGTACACAGATTTGTATTTCTGGAACTAAGGCTTGTTAAGCCTGTTAACTTCTGCCTTGCTTATGTCGAACAATGGACTGTAATTGGCTGAATAAAGATGATGATGATTAAGCATGTTAACTTATTCTTCTCCCTAGCCTTTATTATTCCCAAGTCACTTGGGGTCGGCTTTCCTAGTCAAACCGGATTTGACTGGATATCAGTTTTTACACGGAGCGGCTGCCACCTGACCTCCGCAACCCGAAGGCTAACGATACCCTAAGGCTAGACCAGTGTCAGGATATTATAGGGCACTGACTTCCCAGTAACGACTACCATAGATGTTCATGGCAGCCGGGACCGACGGCTTAACGTGCTCTCCGAGGCACGGAGCAGGCGATAATTGTCAATCAATAGGCATATAATTTCGAAAGTCAGAGGTGCGCGACGTGGGTTCGAACCCGAGACCCTCTGCATTGCAGTCTGTTGGTCTCCCCACTAACTTATTAACCTTATATAATTTTCTTTAATAAATGCCTGCGATGTGCTCCATTCTGATATCCAATCCAAAAATACACGCGATCTTTGACATGAATATAAAACCTGACTACCGACGCGACGAGTTTTTGCTTGCGCGTCATTCCTAGTCTTAATGCACACATGTAGCTGCGGTGGCCTCACGTTGGCCTCACATACAGTCTTTACTTTCTAGTGCATGTGTACTCGACTATGCGAACATGTGTACGCGCAGATCATACAAGGCTTCAAAAACTGCAACCAAATATTTAGTAGTGCAAAAATATGACTCTTTTCAAAAAGTTGAGTTTCTGTTGAAGTTTTAATGAGCTACGAGTGGTAGAAGTTACCTTGGTTAGACAAGCAATGAAAGATGCTGCCGAAAACATAAAAATCTTTTTCAGATCAATTGGCGACTGACACAATTATTGACAAGCGTACATAAAGTATTTGAAAGCGAATGAACCAAAGAAATATGCAAAGCTGCAAAATGCCTGGCTTTTGATTAAATTTCTGAATTCTTTATTCGGAACGCACGTATATATATATGTTTATAAAATTTTTATTTTATTTATTTATTTATTTATTTTAAACTTACAACTACCATTACAGGTAACCCCAATTCGATAGTGCGCTACATCTTAATTATATACATGAAAAAATAAACATAAAACTCAACTAAGTAACTAAAAGAAACAAAAATAGAACTAAAATAAAATAAAAGAATAACAAAATTACAAATAAACTTTTAACTTATAACTACTTACAATACTAGGAACAAAAATAGGACACTGTGTAAATAGTAATTTTTGTCAACTCACTAATGTGACAGCAAAATATATCAACATTCTTGCTTATCGTATTAATTACTTTAATAGACCTTGATATGGGACACTTTGCCAGTAAGTTGGTCCTGGCGTTTGGTACGACTAAAAGTGGTGGACGTCGCCGCCGCCATACGTATCGATCTGGTACACAGAAACTAAGGCATCGCAGTACTCCAGGATTGTATTCAATTCCACGCAACAGCCTAATTAAATATATTACAAGATGGAATTCCCTACGTACTTTCAGTTCGTTATATCCTACCATGCCCAGAACAAACAATGTAGGGTACATAAGGGGGTAAAAAGGGTATACTCCGTAATACTTATGATATAAATGTCTTGTGAATTTGTTCTGGACACGCTCCATCATGATGCTATACTTCTGTTCATGGGGCGCCCACACGACAGCACTATGTTCCAGATGACTCCTGACTAGTGCGTCGTACAGTGCTTTAACGGTAGACATGTTAGTGAAATGTCGTGCCTGTCGCAGAACAAAGCCCAAGTTTCTAAACGCCTTCTTACAAATCTGCTGTATGTGCTCGCGAAATGTGAGGTCCGGTGTAAAGTTGACTCCAAGATCTCGTACCTGGATAACTCTCTGTATTGGTGTTGTGCCTATCACATAATCGTATCTAAGAGGTGAACGAGCGCGAGAGAATGTCATAACTGAACATTTATTTTCATTAAAATACAGTTTATTTAGTTCACTCCATTCTAACACTCTATCTATATCTTCTTGTAATCGTTTACAGTCATCCAGATTCCGAACCTCATGCATCAACTTTAGATCGTCAGCAAACAATAGACAAGATCCATTGTCGATCACCTCAGGCAGATCATTTATCATAATAATAAATTCAAGAGGTCCCAAATTGCTGCCCTGACTTACTCCCGACCTTGTGAAATAGGGTTCTGATTCACAACCATTGTAGTCAACGTATTGCTGTCGGTCCCTCATGTAACTACTAAACAGCTCTAAAAGTTGTGGTGTACATCCTACTTCAGCCAACTTCATTAAAAGTATGTCGTTATTCACAGTGTCGAAAGCTTTTTTAAAATCTAAATAAGCGACATCTACCTGCGCCCCCGCGTCCACCGCAGGCACCACCGTGGCCATGAAGTTAAGGAGATTGGTCGATGTACTGCGCGCCTCGCGAAAACCGTGTTGTGCGTCAGATAATAATGGCCGTACTTGCCTCTTTAAACTGCGCTGGATAGCCGATTCGAACACTTTTGCAGGCGTTGACAATACTGCTACTGGCCTGTAGTCCTTAACATCATGACCCTGCTTACCTTTAGGAACCGGGATAACTCTTGTTAATTTCCATTGACTCGGGTATATGGCTGATTTTATGCAGATGTTAAATATATGTTGAAGAGGTTCCGCGAGCACTCTACTACAATCCTTAAATAAAAACGGCGGTATACCATCGGGACCGACTGAACCTTTCGGTTTAAGGGATCCTAGCGCCTCAGTTACATTCTGCAACGTCAGCGAGTCGATGTGAACGCGAGCGCTACTCGCCCCGCAGGCCGCCGCCTCTCGCGCGTCGAGTCGTGGCTGTTCGCTACTGTAAATGTGAAAATGTCAAACGGAATTTCTTTTTGGTTGCGTTCATGCCTTACTTGTTATATGGACTTATATGTAGTAATACATATGGGCACTGATACAAAATGGGCGCAGAAGTAACCATAATATTTTAAACATCAGCCTACGATCTCTTTCTCGATCTCAATTACCTCATATATAGCAAATTCACCGCTTCTATACCATACAAGACATCAATAAACATTTCTATATAAAATATGTGCTAATAAACGAAAGTTTGTTTATATTTATTTATCTTAAACTCACCTAATGAACTCTTAATTATGTAGCAGTAACCTCAATTGAAAGTTCGTGATTTCAAATCCCACATATTGCATTATTGACACGTCTCAATTAATCAAACTTTAGCTCACGAATTTGTCTGATTTTGATTAAAAACGACTTATAAATTATGTAATCTAATTACCTAGATCACGATTCACATGGTTCTTTATCTTTTACGAAGTTTGATTACGTTCGTATCAGCCATTCTGTAGATGAGCCCGTTAAACAGGCAGACAGGCAGTCAAGCAAAGCTGTTTATTTGTTTTGCGGCTTAGAAATATCTACCTAACTTAACTAAAAGTATTTCATCTGGTTATAGTTACCTACTTCTTATTAAAGATATAAAGAGATCAATTTATTTAACGACAAATTTATAAATACATGCAATAATTAAACAAATATGAATACAATTTTGTATGTCGTCAATAAGGTATATTATATATATACCTATGAATGTATAACCAAATGGTATCAAGCGGGATTTGTATGCATATTGTATATTATTTAAATATGTAATTACAGATGCATACTTACAATATATAAACTTACAAGCTGTATCGATTTAAACGCGTTTGCCGTAGTCTTGATCATACCAACCAAATTGTATGTTTATATATAAAATCACTCATGCTCATTAATACAAGATAGATTTTGTAACTTGACTAAAGTATAATATTGTCTTCTGTTTACGCGAATGTTATTCATTGAAATTAAACTACTATATACGGATTTTATCGCGTTGTTTATTTATCACTGTATTACAAAATTTTGAAAATATTACACTACTACTACTATTGATTTTATTTTACTAATTTATAAGCTAATAAAATTATTTAAACTATTAAATCTATTTATTTTTGGTTTATATTTTTCCCGACGTTTCGGTTGCTTTTCAGCAGCCATAGTCACGGGGAGACTCCCTGTGACTAAAATATGTTCGGGTACTTACTCGGGAAATAACTACACTGGAACATTGAGACAACTACCATCTTAGTCTCCCCGTGACCATGGCTGCTGAAAAGCAACCGAAACGTCGGGGAAAGTGTAAACTTAAATATAAATAGATTTAATAGTTTAAATAATTTTATTAGCTTATAAATTAGTAAAATAAAATCAATAGTAGTAGTAGTGTAATATATTCAAAATTTTGTAATACAGTGATAAACAACGCGATAAAATCCGTATATAGTAGTTTAATTTCAATTGACTAAAGTATATCGATTGTCTTGAGTATTCTACAGTTAGGATACATCTGCCTTCCAAGAGATATTTGAATGATCAGTAACACCCGATTTATACCTCCAGTGTTTCCAAACTCCCTCCCAGGTTACGACACCCGTTTATCATCAGGTAATCCATGCACTTGTTAGCAACCTTGACGATATAAATAAAAGTTGTAAGATCACTGAAATTAACCCACTGCAAGATTGGAATCTTCGTACGGAAGGCGTGGCGCCGGCCATAAAAGTTACAAAATCTACAAGATAAGATTTGAGATTTAAATAACAAGGTCTTGGAAACATGTTTATGATACCCCGTCACAGTACATAAATATACAGTATTGTAACTCGGCCGTATCTTTGAAATAAATGCCTACAGCCGCGCGGTATGTAAACATGCGACAGGGCTGCCCACTAACAGCATTTTAATTAAATCTGCATACTTTGAGTTTCTTTATTTTTGTGATTGTAAATATTTTTATTTTATTTAAACAAATAAAATACTTTGTGAATGGAATAGGAAGTGTTCACTAAAAATGCATGTTGTTTTTTGATTGGTAGATTTAATTTAAAAAGAACATGTTTATGTTAAATTGAAGACTTAATAACAAATTGGTCTTATAAATTTGCGACTGAAAAATATTTGCGCCTCGACTGAGACGTACTGCGGCGCATTCGCGACTGGTTGTGTGCCGAGCGCATGCCGACACCGAGGCGCGTAGGTATGACTCGCGTTCCGACCGTTTGTATGAAGATAGGTTACTGTATATTTATGCACTGTGATCCCATTTTGCAAACGAAAGCGTTAAAAATATCTTCATCAATCTTTACGTATGCAATTAGTCAGCGTTAATGCACAAAACACATTACAATCGTTATTACATCTCATATCATAAATACATTGTTTAGATCTGGATCGTAACGTAACTAATATGTGCACACAAAGAAATCAATAAGGATTACACAAAAATTATCTCTAATTTATGAATACCTAATATTGCAAATAACATATGAGTTTAGATTTGAATGCCTCTGCTGAAATCAGAACCATCCAAACCCAACTTACTATGGAGGACATCTTTCACTATTTTAGTATATTTGTTATAGTTGCGATTAAAAATGTCCAGTAATTAATTGAGTTTTGCCATATCATTATATTGACAGGCCATTCTTGTTAATGGATTATAATAAGAAATTTTTATATATTTGAAAAGCAAATATGTTTATATCATTAGCCTTACGGGCACTAAATTTAATATTGAAGCTGATTTGAGAAAGTAACTCTGGTGAATCGATAATGTAGTGTATTATTTTGTAAAGATAAACTAAATTGGAAGTGTTTAGACACATATTTTAGCTTGCCACCACTCTTTGAATAAAGATGCTTGATGCTTTGACACTATGCAAGTAGATTGAGCGGACTATATGCGCAAGATACTCAACAGCAGTAGAAATTCTTTGATAGATAAGTTTTATACTTTGTTCATTTTAGTTATCAAAATGCGATATAGTCGTTCTTCCTACCTAATAAATTGTTTATTTATGTAGCTTGATCACACTTTAATTATACAAACGACTACCCATCAAGTTAGGCACCCTATATACGCATAACTACGCTACATACAAAATAGAGAATTGTCGGAAAGAGACAGTGCATAGTGGTGGCGATGTAATGGTAAGGATATAGCGTAACAAAAATATAACGCACTCTCTCGCACGATTCGCAGCGTTCAACTTCTAATAGTCCAAAATCCAAACAGCTAGACTGTTTGGATTTTTTTTGGTGTGTCGCTGTGTGTACAATGGGTTTTTGTGTAAAACTTATTGTGTGGCTATTTCAATAAATCTTCCTTCCAGGGAATGTAACTTTAGACAGCGTAAAATCCCTCACTACATATTATAAAACAAATATTGTTTTTGTTTGTTGTACGCGATAAACTCAAAAAATACTGAACGGATTTTCATGCGGTTTTCACTAATAGACAGAGTGATTCATGAGAAAGGTTTAGGTGTATAATTTGTTAAGGTTTTTTACTATCCTTGCGAAGCCGGGACGGGTCACAAGTTTAAAATAAATACTGAATAGGTATTAAATTCTATAAGGTCACTTATTCACACAGGCAAAGCTGCGGGCATAAGCCAATATAGCTTGCGAAGAATAATGCCTGCAAGCAGCTAAACTGCACGATAAATTATTTTATATTACGGAACAACACAACCGGTATTAAAATTAAACTAATTTAAATGTAAACTATATATAATGCTACCGAAACGTCGGAGAAAGTAAACAAATAAATTTAAATATATAAACATAGTATAAAAGTATTGTTTTTAAAATAAACTACGAGAAATTCCATATATTAGTTTCTATCAGAAACTATAAACTTGAAACTAACTTTTAAATATCTCTTGAATGTTTTATGAGTGGTAAGTGGTTTAATGCGTGCAGCTCCTTATAGAATAGATTTGTAAAATAAATAATATTGAAAACTCGATAATTAAAAAAATATTGTCTTAAGTTTCTTGCCAGGTTTTCTTCTTGGGTTTATTGCCATTGCCTAACAAAATTATACATGATGTTCTCTACAAAACGCGTAAAGATTTTATGGTAAAGTACCTGCTGCAGAATATTTTTAACTTCTGCTGTAAAATATCCATAAACCCTTTCATCCAACTCCGTCTATCTCTCATTGCATGACCAGTAAGCGCACAGTTACATTACTGAACCAATATAGCGATTTTTAATATATTTCAGAAATGTTATTAGAGTAACCTGTGACCACAACGACGCAAAACCTTTGTAATCTTTTCTAACAACAAAATTATAAGGAACCTTGTACACGACGACTTTTATACGCAGCGTCAACGCAGGTAACACGGAATACATATGCGTTATGTTCAAACGCACGTGTTTTATTCCTCTTAGAATAAGTCTTGCCACTTACGCAAAAGCAACATTTGAGCAAACGTGTTTACTATTATTACACTTTTCAAATTGCTTATTATCAGGTCAGTTGAAGCCAGTTTGACAGATGGGACTAAGACATATAATTTAAAAAAAAATTACTTTCCTACTAGTATAAGCGCGCGATAAGAATACGCGTTAAAAGCTAGTTTAAAAGCAATTACAGCGTGGTCACAATATGGTAACAATGTGGTCAGTATCAGTTTTATTGTTTGTTGACCTGTTAGCGATCTAGTAATGTGGGACATATATGCGTAAGTTTCTCAAACATACAGGAGCCTACATACGCGTTTTAACCATACAGGTAACATGCGCGGTCGGCTCGGGACATTCGTTTATACGAAGCATTTATCCCACTCAAAACCTTCAACTAGCAGATTTTATTAACATCATGCGTAAGGATTATTAGTACAAACGTGAGGCTCGTCTCACGAGTACATTGACAGCGATAACAATGCGTTTCTAGCGCGTGTTTATTGCGTTTGCTACGCGACACTACTGCATCAAATAGTCACCATGTACAAAGACCCTAATTGTTACATATTATTCACTGCAAAACTTTCGTTATGTCATCGTCAAAATTTAAAAAAGGTTATTGCTCCAAATGTTGCAAACACTTTGTAACAATTATGGCGGCATAATTAAATTGTTATGCTTAATTGTGACTAAAGTATTGTTTTGAGGAAGTAAGTTGTTTGTTAGCAGTCAACGGTGTAATTAACATGTACTTGTAATTCGTTACCTAAGTTATATGCATTGTTATTGCTCTAATAATAGAGTAATTGGTGCATTAATGTGGCGTTTTGTTCCCACATAAATTTTGAAGGGAAAGGTAGAACCATCTTTGATGAATGGGTTAAGCTGTTGACTGTTGAATGAGCTCTATACTCACACTCGACACCCGAAAAATTAAGAAACTCTCACACGAGTGTTCTTCAATTTTTCGGATGTTAAGTGTTAACTGGAGAAAGAGTGCGTAAGAAATTCGCTTTTAATGGTCATGAATTTTCGCCAATGCTCAACATTATATTCATAATTTCATATTAGCTGGAAGATCGATAAACTACCACGAAGAGGTCTCAAGTTTGATCTCGAGGCGCGCATCTCTGTCTTTTCGAAGCGCTGAGTACCTTTTGGCGAGCTATATGCTTGCGTGCAATTATAATTCAATTTGTCCTACGGCTGTGGTAGCAAACATCTATCAAAAAACTATTTGATAAACTATACAGCCTCTCTAGCCCTGTGGCATAAGTTTGCGCTTACTGTAACAATTGATATCGGGTTTTGTTTCCGGGTCAGAACAAATATCGCAAGATTTTGCTGGTAGAAAATCCTAATATTATAAATACGAATGTGAGTTTGTTTGAAATTCGCATGCACGTCTAAGAAAAAGCAATCTACATTTACGCAAGCGAATCCATAGGCAAATCTTTTACCAATAAATTATAACTAACCAAATAAACCCCTGTCCACATCTAAAAGGTATGCAGTAGTAAATTTACATAAAATTATGTAAATAAAAATGGCGATACGTTTCTCCTTACTTTGTGCAGCTAAACTGAACACAATCGAGTATGAACAGAGACTAGGTAAAGTGATTGTTATGACGGCAATACATCGATACCGCGAGCTCTCACGTTTCACTTTTATTTTCTCTTTTCTCTCACCGTTGCTAGGCAACCGTTGTTAGTGACGTCACCGGGTCGCGTAGGGTCAAGTTATGCGTAATGTTTCGACTGTATTATGCGATGTTGTTTAATTTTAAGTTATATTGTAAATGGAAAGTGTAATATAGAGAATATAAAATGTTTGTTTATTCTTTCTTCTTTTTTCTTGTTGGCAGGGCATATAGCGCGCAGAACTATGACCGTTGAGGCAGAAAGGTTTTAGAGGTGCAGCCACGCATTGGAAGACGCAGCAAGGGTAGCCTCCCCACAAGGTGGATGGACGACCTGGTAAGGGTCGTGGGAAGGTTGGTTGCGAGTAGCATAAGACCGGTCTGTATGGAAAACCTTGAGAAAGGCCATAATAATAATAATAATAATGGTTTATTTTCTCTCTCACACAGAAATAATTACAAAAAATCAGAATCTTATGCTAGGTGTTACATTTATAAAGGGGAGAATCTGTGTGAGAGACTGGTATCTGTACTAGGTAGACCTGTATGACAGATTACCAGCCTCTCCTGACTCTAGACAAGTTAGTGCTCGGATATGAGTGACCTGATTGTATAATAATGTACTTACCTCTAATATGTGAGGTGAGTAATTGAGTAGACTATAAGATATGGAGTGCGTATGTGCAAGTGTGTGTGTGTGTGTGTGTATGTGTGCGTGCGTGCAAGGGTTCGTGTGTGTGCGTGCATGTCTGTGTGTGGCTGTATGTGTATAAGTGCTATGTGTGTGTGCTAAGTGTGCTGTGATGGTGCTTTCTTCATGTAGAAACGAATTACTATTGGTGTTAATATTGATGACATTGTATTGTGTATAAGTTTAAATGGTCGCTTCAACACTTCCACTGTGACTAACGTTGTATGTTCGATCACACAATTATTTGTCCATCGTCATCATTGTTCAAACGTTCGACCCAAGCCTATAGTTGCAGAAATGCCACGACATGCCAATGACGTTGATATTTATCATTGTAGCTTGCCGAAATTTAAGGAATTGCGCAAAAATGCGCATATTTAAAATTTGTTTTTTTTTGTATAATTATATTATATTGTGTATACTTAGCTTATAATATCGTTTTAGGATATCCTGTAAAGATAACATAAATGTATTTAAATAAATAAATTAATAAAATTAAATGCCATATCACACCTCTATGTAGGTATGCAGACATTTATATGTCTAATTTAAATGTCGCATTTATAATATTAAGTTAGATTATTCCCAACTTAATATTATAAATGCGAATATGAGTTTGTTTGTTTGTTACACTTTCACGCCTTCACTACTCGACCGATCATCATGAAATTTCACATACACATTGTCAGGGGTACAGAAAAGGACATAGAGTATTTCATCAAGGAAAATACTGTTTCCAAAGGGGCAGAAATTTATAAACAAAGTCTACATAAATGAAAACAATCCGCGGGGAAAATCTAGTACAATTATATTTCGCCAGCTATGAGTTTGAGATGAATATCTCCGATGAGGTCATCGAAGATAGTTGTGAGATGAGAGAATTAGAGATGTACATACATACATACATAGATTCAAGCCTGTTTCCCAGAGGGGTAGGCAGAGACTATTTCCATTTGCAACGATCCTGACACACTTCTCTGGCTTCATTCACTTTCATAACATTCCTAATACACGATTTAAGGTGTTCACCTGGGCTTTATCCAGAACGTCTCCGATCTGATTAAGAAACATTCGCTTAGGTCATAAAGTATCTATTTTAACATCCACAACTAGTACACATATATTACATAATATTTTTGTAAGTCAGCAAGGTCAGGATTTAATAATAATATTCTATTGTATCACATACACACAACACCATCTAGCCCAAGGCGTAGCAGACAGTTACACTAACCACTACGCCATTGAGGCTGACAAAAGCTACTGCACTATACATAAATATATACAGTTTCTATTAAAAACATCGCATATTGAACAGTATAACGAGATACGAAACTTCGTCAATAAGTTAAAAGAAAGTTGACTCCAACTATTCGATTCGATCTCTACATTTTTATCACAATATTGCACTTAGTTAAATATATACGGTATGTGAATATACAGGGTGGCCGGTATTTAATGGATAACCTGGAAATATCTTATAGCGGCACTGATAGCCGTTCAGAAAAAAATATTTTAAAAAATCTATCCTAACTACTACCTGAGATATGTGTTTTTTTTAATTACCATGTGTAACTTTCTTGTATACTACGACCATAAACGAATGAAATCCATCGGTTTTATGTTGTTTTATTATTAAACACTAATTATGCCAATAGATAGACAGTCAAAAGTATGCTATGCTAATATAGCTTGCACTTTTTAATATATATATATATATAAATATATATATTTTTTTTTATTATTCTTCTGTTTTTTTCTGAACGGCCTTCAGTTCTACTATAAGACATTTCAAGGTTATCCATTAATTACCGGACACCCTGTATAGATACACCTAACTCCTAATAGTGATATAAGATTGTGCATAAAACTTTAGTCGATTATGTTCATATGTTATTGAGGCTAGAGAAAGAGTTATTAGTTTTTGTTTGGAAATGTCAATGAGAGCAATGCATGTGGCTTCTCTCAATTACGTAGGACTTTAGATATAGCTGGCGAAATGTACCACTTACCCTTCAACCCCTTAAGGGATTTAAGGGCATGAATATATGTATGTAAAAACAATGTGAAGGATTTAGCTAAGGTTGAACAGGTCATCAGATTCTAAGCAATTATCGTTGCGTATTAAACGGTTGCACCGACAGGGGTATCGATCGCTTAAAATCGATATATCAATAAAGTAGAGGTTGTGACGCCAGCAAGACTTCAAACTGTTCCCCTGCTGACAGCATTAGGCCATAAATAAAACCTTATACATCATGGAGATAAAGGTGAGCTTATACGAATGTTACCTGCGGTTGAAAATTAAAATTGTTAATTGAAAACCAATACAAATAATATGTGTTTGTCAACGGCTAAAGTTGTATCGATCTGTTATGCAGCCATTTCTACTGGATTTTCTAGTTCAAGCAGAGTAATTTTAGATTCTTTAGGAATTCTCAAACCTTTTAAAAATGAGTTGCTGTGCGGGCATGGCAAAATACAACATTTGCTAGTATACTGCTAACATCAAAACGCCTCCGTAAGGAAACTAGAAAATCTAGTCATCACAGGATCACATGTCCCACTATTTCCCACCTGCTGGAGTGCCCTGAGTGTCCATACAAGTGCTTAGGCCAAGAATTAATGGACGCCACCGACACCGCGGTAGAAGTGGCCACGTACTGGGCTCAATTATTATAAGAATGTACCGTCAAAACGACAAGAAGAAGAAGAAGGATCACAACGCAAAATTCTCAAGGAATCTGCTGTGCTCCATTTGGGAAACTAACCTGAGACCCTTTAATCCATTCTTCGATATTATGTATAAAGGATGTGAGCTAGATTGCTCTATATTGAGCAAAATTACAAGGAATCTGCCTACTGCTGCCTATCCGATAATCTAATCTAGGACCTCACAACCGGCTGCAAGCTTACACCACCACTTATACAAAAAAATGTTAACAAAAGCGTTATTAATTTTAAAACAGTGACTTAGTTATTAAAGAAACCATTGTAATAAGTAAAAGTGGTATCATTATTTCGTTGAGATAACGTCACATAGTACGATTATATAACATTGGCTATTACGTTTAGCCTATAGAAATCACGATTTAAATACGCATGATGACATACTGCGGATATTATGTCTTATTGCTGTAATGATATAATACTGATATGTTTATTGCGCTGATGGTGTAGTGGTAAGTGGCCTCCTGGCCACTGGCACTGCGCTGAGTGTCATGAGTTCAAATCCCACAAGGGATAAAAATGTGTGTGATCCATAAATATTTGTACCGAGTCTGAATGTTCTTTGTCCGTTTTAAATGTTTGTAATGTCGTCCGCGACACGGGAATTATTCGTAGTTCGGAAGCTGTCTCTTTAAGAATAAAAGAATTGGTAGTTTTCACTTAGTCTTTATATTTCTGAAAAAGTAGGAAAAGTTGTATTGCTCCCATTGCCAGTTTAAAACCCCCGTAATAGTGAGGAAGCTTTTTGCCTTCTCTCGCGCACATTTCAAGACTGCGCTTCTTTTACATTCTCTTTTAAAAAATACTCCTCTCCCGGTAGCAATAATTCCTGTGTTGCGAGGAACTTTACAAACATTCAAACAACGGACACAAAGAATATCCAGACTCAAAACAACCATTTGTGGATCACACAAATGTTTGTCCCGTGTGGGATTTGAACCCACGACACTAAAGAGCACATCCGTGCAGTCATACCTTCTTTAGAGAAATTTCCAACAAAAACCCAATAACATTTTGCCTAAGAAGAAACGAAAATACCTAAACTTAGGCTACAAGACCAACTAAGCATATACATACATTATACTGTTAGTAAATAAGTAACGACGATATATTAAGGACATCATTATTGTATGTATCTAAAGAGTATCTAGCAAACATAAATATAAAACAATGTTCTGTGTTAGGGTGCTTCTGAGAGATCCTGGAAACGTTTATATTATATGTATTGTAGTACAACATACAACCAATTTAAGAACAATACTATTAGCATTAAACGATAATCTTATATATATATTCTACGTATAATAATTAAAATAATAAGAGCTTTGATTGCTTTAATAATTGCAATCTAATTCTTAATCAATACCTCATTTCTTAGGTTTTGAAATCAAGAAGACGCAATTTTTACCTTGAAGGTAAATTAATTCTGAATATTTATGTTATGTTACGTATCAAACCTGAGTTAGAATATTAAAGGCTCTTAAAAATGTACATATAAAGCAAGTATTTACCGTTCCCGTCCAGCATATGTACCAGCTTTACTCTTCATTCGTTTGCTTTTCTTGTTCTTGCGCCCGAACAGTTTGCTTGTCACCCGACTGTAAGGCGGGTTTGCATTGTTTAGTGTCATCGCCAACATCTTAACTATCCTCCAATATCCTCAACCTATCATCGATCAACAAAAAGCTTTCGATACAAATCTAAAACTCAAAAAATAACGAACTCTACTTTATTGTAATTCAAAAAAAGAACAACAATGATTCTAAAAAAACAATCACCTCATTGCACAAAATCACTTCAAAACACTCCATATAATTATATCGAAAATCGATATTCGAGATTCAAATTTCTTAATTTCGAGATTTGAAAGTGCGCGGGCGCCGCTCGCGAGCGCTTCGATCTTACTAGTGAGCTTGAGTTTCAAGCGCGATTTCCACGCGAAACGGCGAAAGTGCTTGTCTATTGTATGGTGTGCTTAGAGGTCGATACAACATGATTGTTTATAGATCGCATGGTAGTTTGTGTTGATTGAGTTTCACTGCGCTTTAATGGCTTGATAGAGTGTCTTATGGTTTTTGCTTAGATATAGAGATGGGGATATATTATATTGAATATAGAATAACGTGTTTTATGCCGCTTAGGTAGTAAAAAGCATTCACCGCCTACTAATATCAGCTGGCCCACTACTGGGCACGGGCCTCTTCGTGCGAGTCACATATCTTCGAGAACATTATGGAGAACTATTAGATATGCAGGTTTCCTGGCGATGTTTTCGTTCACCGTTAAAGCGAGGCATAACTAAATATTCAATACGCACATGGATTCAAAAAGTAAGAAGTGTTGTGCCTTGGGATAAATTTCTAGACCCTAATCTCGCCCCCTATTGATAAGTAATTATCATAATCAGCATTTTTTATAAAATTGCCCACTACTGGACCAGTTTAAGAATGCCCGAAGTATCAGTCGTCTATTTCCAACCCTATCTTACATCCATCTTCATCATGTCACAAGTGCTTTTGACTACCTTGGGAGCTCAAAGGTTTTTCTTTTGCTGTTATCGTCGATCATGTCATTCCTAAAGTTGTATTAGGTTTTCTTTACAGTTCGATAGGTAAACGGCTATTATCTAAACTGAAAATATAGGCATTAATATTATCTATGAATGCCTCCGTGGCGCAGCGGCTGTGAATGCAACTTCTGTACATGAGATCTCGAGTTTGACTTCCCTGTCGGACAAAGTGCTCTCGAAGATAAAAATTCAATCTCTATCTAAATCTAGAAAATTTCAGTAGAAGCACAAAGTTCGGCAATATTTCAAATAGCAATATGATTGTTCCCTATTATATGGCACCTAAAATCAGATCGCAGCAATGTGGATGTGCAGCATCGTTGCCAACTCCTTCAGAGCCTAAAGCAACAATGTATGAATATAATATTATATGAACCCATTTAAATAAGACTGTCGCAGTGTACTCTGCCTTCCCCTTGATAAAGTAGAAGAAGACTTCAGAACGTTGGGACAACTACCATCTTAGTCTCCCCGTGAACATGGCTGCTGTAAACAACCTGCTGCTGCAACCGAAACGTCGCACTGTGGGCTGAAAATCGACCTCCATAGACATAGAAATGAAAGTTGCTAGATGTTCGTTTTGTTGACAGATATGGCTTCTATTAGCTATTATTCACATAACAATGTCGTCTGAGCTAACTCCGCACAGAAATGAATTTATTATAAGGTTTTTTCGAAAAAAATGTATGGAGCTAGCATGAAAAATCTGAATATCTCTGAACTTGCAAGGAAAACCGTAATATCCTCAGAGATGGTTATAGGACTAATTATTTGTGATTTTTTGACATACTTCATATAACGGTACCTGCTGCAGATTTTTTTTTAAAAATCATCTAATTTTTTATTAATTTTTTTTAACATTTAACGATTTGTTTTATTGTAAAAGTAAAGAAACAACACGTTATATGCATATAATACTAAATCTTCGCCAATTATTTGTTAAAATATCAAGAAAATTATTTTTGCCTTACATAGTATATATGTTTTAAAACAGGTAATTGGATACCATTACTAAACTTTGCATACAGGTAAACCACTGAATATTAAATTAGCCTTCTAATGAGTTCTGAATAAGAGATTAAGTGATTTGCAATATCGCACAATGGTAACTACGGAGTACACTAATTAAATTCTTACAGGTAAGTACATAAGTAAACTAATTAGTTAATTAGACATGTTACGAGTTCTAAGAAATATTTTCGACAACTGTCTAATTATTTTATTATTATGTCTAAATGAAGGTATTTTTTTAAATCATTAAATTCTACTAATGTCAAAGGAAAGATCAATCGATAAGTTAGTTATTTTATTAACGCTAATAATAGGCATTAAATAAAAAGAAAAATAAATTAAAAAGGTATTTTTTAATAGTTGATAAAATTTATATAAAACAAAACATAGGTACAAAAGTATGCAAAAATATAAATAGGTACAAGAATAGTAATATAAAATATTTAAAAATAAATCAATTGCAAAACATAGTTACGTACCAAAGCTAAATAACGAATTATCATGAAAAAATTACATTGAATAGAATTATAATTAAAAGCACAAAAAGTTTCTAGTTTTCCTTATCACTCTCGTCGATTTCTGAATCAGAATCTAGATTGCCTAGAAACTCAAAGTCAGTTTCTTGAAACTGAATTAAATTGAGGGTTTCAGGAAATAAATCCTCCTTTTTCTTGGCATCTAACTTGGGCCTTTGTACATTTATAAAAGGATCCGAAGAAACAACTAACATATTAAGGATATCATGATTCGAATCTTGCCTGCTCTTTTTCTGCGAATGATGTTCCCGAAACCTCCTAAAATCTTTATTGCGAGACTCGGATGCTTCTTCCGAGAGACTTCCTATGGGTACAACATCATTCTTCTCGATTATGTCTGCCCCGTGTATAAGTAATTTGTGGACGGTTGATGACATATAGTACCAGTCATATAATTCCACGTACCTCTCTGCTGTTTTGAAGGCATAATCTTTAAATTTAATTATATCTACTTTTTCCCCGGAAGTTATTGCCTGTAAAATCACAGCAAATCTTCTTATTAGTTCTTCGTCCAACCCAGTAATGGCTGCAGTTTTATGGGGAAATTTAAAAAACTTTCTTGCAGTGTTGCCGTCATTAGTAGTTCCGGAACCTTGTTTAACAATGTCAATCAATAGATTTAATTCGTCTTTAAATTTGTCTTGAATAATCTTTTTTCTCTTACTTAGCATTTCTTTGTGCTCGTTACCTCTCGCAGCCCACTCTTTAAAATCTAGTCTATACGAAATATGTAGTAAACATTCCATACAATTTATACGGGCGTGTAGAGATGACAATCCAAACTCGTATATATCAGAAGATACGGTCTTTGCTGTTACTACACTCAAACGGTTCATTTCTGTCGGTTTTGCCAGACACAAATAGCATGATGAACTTGATCTGGCTTGAGACAAATACGTGCAGACTTTACCACCGATCATTGTCATCATTAGGTGATGATTCACCCTGTTTCTATTATTGCACTCTGTAGGAATGAGAGCCTTAATTTCTTCATCCATTCGTCGTTTGTGTTCGATGACTACTGCTTCGCTTTCCTTCACAAAAGTAAATTGAACTGGACGACAATACATTGCTGAGCATGGTTTTGGGTTCATCCACAAAGTATTGTCTCCATCAGTCAGTTTTAGTGGCACCAAGGAAGTCATGAAAATACTTGAATCGTCTTGATCGCTATCCATTTTCTGCTTGTATCGGCTTTGGTTTGACGCACCATCGAAACCCCATTTAGATATCAATTTTAAATCCTTATTTTGCACATCATCGTTAGGAAAACTTTGGAGGATTCTTTTGACCGTAATGTCGAGTAAAGCTTGAAGGGTTATTCTTGCCGATGAATCGGTCACTAACACTGATTGCTTCGGAGGATAGCATGCCAGCTTGGTTTGTTGCACTTTATAGTAGGATGGATAAATATCCTTTCTACCTTCCCGAATAGCTGACTCTCGTAAAGTGATGTATTGCCACTTTGATAATTTTAATGAAAGGAGTAATCCAAGTGCTTTTTCTGGTGTAAATAAGATAGTTTTCACCGGTTGCTTAAGCGTTTCCTTAATTTTAGAGGCTGCTTCAGGATGTTTCAGCATATATTCGATTACAGATGCGATATCCTCACAACCTTCTTCCTTAAAACGCGCTGCTGCTGTATATGCCAATTCACTGGGATTGTCAGTTTTATGCTCATCAGATCTTCTCTTCTTCTGTTTGCTTTCCAGATCTTCGAATGGTTTTCGTGACCTCTTTGTCATTGTACCAACAGAGTATGATGTTGAGGGTTCTGGAGAGATTGATC
Source organism: Catocala nupta (assembly GCA_963675205.1). Taxonomy (NCBI): domain Eukaryota; kingdom Metazoa; phylum Arthropoda; class Insecta; order Lepidoptera; family Erebidae; genus Catocala; species Catocala nupta. The sequence continues at coordinate 23,225,290 of OY776097.1, read as the reverse complement.
TTGATCCCTCAGCAACAGTTGGTTCTTGAGCGACTAAATTTATACAACTTGGCCAATCGATAGTTGCTTGCAGCCAAATTTCGTATTGTTTTCTAAAAGTATCAAGAATTCGGTGAGATTTTTGCCACCTTTGTGATGCAGCTCGTACAAATCTCCGACAAAATTCTTTTAGAGTCACTTGATCTTCAACGGAAAGACAAACGTCTAGGCGGGATATAACTTCACTAAACAATACCTCATGATCAAATGAAGTACTCTTACATTTTAGAAGAACGAATGGGTCTAAATTGGTATTTAAACTTTCCATTATAAAATTTCACAGTGATATGTTAGGGGTAACAAAGCTTAGAATAAACTAAATTATGATGCAAAATGTTAACCATTTTATATTTCAGTCCAACATTAGTTAACGACCTCATTAGACAGTTGTCGAAAATATTTCTTAGAACTCGTAACATATCTAATTAACTATTTAAGTTACTTATGTACTTACCTGTAAGATTTTAATCAGTGTAATCCGTAGTTACCATTGTGCGACATTGCAAATCACTTAATCTCTTATTCAGAACTCATTAGAAGGCTAATTTATTATTCAGTAGTTTACCTGTATGCAAAGTTCAGTAATGGTATCCAATTAACTGTTTTAAAACATATATACTATGTTAGGCAAAAATAATTTTCTTGATATTTTAACAAATAACTGGCGAAGATTTAGTATTATATGCATATAACGTGTTGTTTCTTTACTTATACACCAAAACAAATCGTTTAATGTTAAAAAAAATTAATTAAAAATAAGATGATTTTTAAAAAAAATTCTGCAGCAGGTACCGTTATATGAAGTATGTCAAAAAATCACAAATAATTAGTCCTATAACCATCTCTGAGGATATTACGGTTTTCCTTGCAAGTTCAGAGATATTCAGATTTTTCATGCTAGCTCCATACATTTTTTTCGAAAAAACCTTATAATAAATTCATTTTTGTGCGGAGTTAGCTCAGATGACATTGTTATGTGTATAATAGCTAATAAAAGCCATATCCGTCAACAAAACGAACATCTAGCAACTTTCATTTCTATGTCTATGGAGGTCGATTTTCAGCCCACAGTGCGTCGGGGCAAAGTGTAAACTTAAATATAAATAGTTTTAATTAGAAAATATATAGCTTAAATAGTAGTAAAATTCAATAATAGTAGTGTTAGAGTTTTCAAAATTATATAATAACAGTATTTAAAGTAAAATAAACAACGCGGTAAAATCCGTATAAAGTGTTTAATTTCAAGTACAGGTGTGAAACTATGTATGTCAAAACCACAGGTCAAAACCAAAGATATTGGAAATGGTCAAAACAGTTAGTATCTACTTTAAACACGGACAATATGTTAATACGTAGACATGAGATCAATAAATATGTAAAAAACAACGATAACTAAAAATATATTCTAGACGATCATGTTAATTGGTCGAAGCAGATATCGAAGTAAACAACACTTAAGTTTTCATTTTGATGTTATATACTAAATAGGAACTCTACATATACATATGTAGTTAGGTATAATGCATGATCGTGATGTCATCATCAGGTACGTATTTTAGCCAAGTCTTTACCTGACACGGCTATTTATAAAATTATAAGTAAGATTCATTTGAAGTATTTATAGTATGTATAATTATCATATATTTTATTACATGTATCTGAGCTGTCACCGAAATAAAATAAGAAAAATAACATAATATTGTCTTATGTTTACGCGAATGTTATACATTGAAATTAAACACTTTATACGGATTTTATCGCGTTGTTTATTTTACTTTAAACACTGTTATAACATAATTTTGAAAACTCTAATACTACTAATATTGAATTTTACTACTATTTAAGCTATATATTTTTTTCTAATTAAAACTATTTGTCTTTAAGTTTACACTTTGCCAACATGGCTGCTGTAAAGCAACCGAAACGTCGGGGCAAAGTGTAAACTTAAATACAAATAGTTTTAATTAGAAAAAAATATATAGCTTAAATAGTAGTAAAATTCAATAATAGTAGTATTAGAGTTTTCAAAATTATGTAATAACAGTGTTTAAAGTAAAATAAACAACGCGATAAAATCCGTATAAAGTGTTTAATTTCAAAATAAGAAAAATAAGTCATACATGATTTTAACCAGCAAAGGGCGTTACGAATAACGCCTTTTGTGTATATGACCACGTGGATCGTTCACCAACTTCATGCTTTGGGTATTGTAAATGAGTGCCCATCTCAAAATACATATAAAACCTGAGCCTCAGGCAACATGTAAAACCATGATCCAGACCAGAATACGACAGTGGGATGACTCGTATCCTGGTCTCCCATTTTAATATTCTCAACTTTATTATTATTTATTTATTATTGACAACAAGAATTATTCTTACTTTATTAGTCAATGGTCCACAAAACTGTTTAAAATTTTTTGTCTGTGGACTCGTCGAGTCTCATTCTACTTTTTATTATATATATATGTTCACGGGCAAATTATTTAGTACTAGATTTTTCTACGGCTTCGCTCGCGTCAATATAGATTATATCAATGAATTCCGATCCCTCGGGTACAGGACCTTTTATGTGAATAAAAGGTGCCGTATGTCTTTTCTGTACCCATAATAACGAGTATGTAAAATTTTATGTTGATCGATCGAGTAGTTCAGGCGTGAAAGCGTAACAAACAAACAAATAAACTCACATTTGCATCTATAATATCAGTTAGGATATTGATATTCGTCTTCTCAATAATGTATCTAGACTAAACTTGGAATATCGCTATCACTTTGGGTTTCGGAGGTCTAGTATTGTAATGTAATTGTGAATTATAATGTAATCGTATTGCATTTTTCTTTTTCTCCTTAGGCTTTTCTGGTTTAACCGGATTTGACTAGATATCAGTTTTTATACGGAGCGGCTGCCACCTGACCTCCGCAACCCGAAGACTAACGATACCCTAAGGCTAGACCAGTATCAGGATATTATAGGGCACTGACTTCCCAATAACGACTGCCATAGATGTTCATGGCAGCCGGGAACGACGACTTAACGTGCTCTCCGAGGCACGGAGCAGGCGATTATTATCAATCAATACGCACATAATTTCGAAAAGTCATATAACATCCGAAAATCAGAGGTGCGTGACGTGGGTTCGAACCCGAGAACCTCTGCATTGCAGTATGTTGGTCTCCCTACTGTCTAGTGTTCAACCGGATCTATTATGACTAAAATAATTTTGCATGCTAAACCAATTTTCCACTTATGTTTGCGTGCGAATAAGAGAAGGCTTTTATTGCCGAGTTGCGCGAAGTATTAATGAGCTTTTTTTGTTATGAAAATCTTAAAAGCAGCAAAGATTCTGGGAATGTGCCCGATTTACGACAATAAGCACTTATAAGACATAATATCTTTTTTTTTTATACTACTAAGTTGGCAAACATGCGTACGGCTCCTCACTCACCGAACGAAACACAACAGTACACTATTTCACAAATATTTTATTTCAATATCTGAACTCTTGCATTAGGTATTCCTGTTGAATACCTATATCGCAAGCGACTTCACAAACATTCAAACAACGGACACAAGGAACAACCAGACTCGGAACAACCAGACTCGGAACAACCAGAATCGGAACAACCATGTGTGGATCACATAAATTTTTGTCCCGTAAGGGATTCGAACCCACGAGATAAATTCAAAATTCAAGATATACACTAGCTGTGTACGTAATTTTGAATATCAGCATAAGCAATAACAATAAAATTCAAAGATTTTATTAATTTAACCAAAACCTGAACTTGATTTCGTCTTTACATTTTTGCATTTTAGATTTTGTAATTCTGGTTATGATTTGCAGAAACTTCCATCGAGTTAATCTTAATATATTTAGTCAGGTTTATTTATTTTTAACTAAATAGTGGAGTATGTTCTCGCCTCTGCTACTAACCAAGTGTTGTGAGACACCACGCCGGATAAAAACTTTCGCGATCTACCAACAGGTGTTATTGTCTACCCGCGATACCTTAATTGCAAAGTATAAATGAAATTGCGAGCTCGTGACTATCAAAATATTTGTGCTATAGAAGTTACTATGACCGTTGCACTAGAACTAATAAAAAAGGTGTAATTCTACTATTAGTACGTGGGATAACAATTAAACTAGACCCTCTGCTAGTAGAAACTCTCTCCCATAAGAGGCCAGGAAACCTTATTCACTCTTAACATAAGGAATGCCAGTATTAATTAAAAACCTGTTGTGTCCAGCCACCGGTGCTGCTGCGGCTCGAAAGCTTAAAAAACGGCAGTATGCTAGGATCATTTTAGGCATAAGAGAATGCCTCTCTAAATCCAATACAGAGCTGCATTTTCTTATCTTATAAGTAGGAACTAGTACAAAACCTTAACAAATTATAGGTACACCTAAACCTTCCTCATGAATCCCTCTGTCTATTGGTGAAAACCGCTTGAAAGTTTGTTTAGAAGTTTTTGAGTTTATTGCGAACAGACAGACAGACGCGGCGGGGAACTTTGTTTTAAAATATGTAGTGATGTAGTAACACTCTTCTTAAATTGATGGTTAGTCGATCAAGGCGTATACATTTCTTTAACTGAACTAAACTTTGCTAATATAGGCCAATAATTTTTTTATGCCAACTTTTTGAATTCTTCTAATTCAATTTATTGTGTTCCAAGTAGTTTAATTGTCCTGGTACTTCACGAGTATCAAAAGGATGCTTTTCTATGGTCATCAGTGGTGAGCCTGGATGCACAGTGGGAGGGCGGATGTTATTGTTACCATAATTATTTCAACAAGAGATATCAAGAGGGTCACAATTAAAACCACTACCTTTTTCGGAGCACTAAAAACATAATATTGTAAAATATTTTTTATTAGCATAAGAACATTACATTATCTAATAAGCTTTTGCAAAACTACATAATATAATTCTGCAAATTACATTCAATATAAAAAATTCTATTGATGAAACCATGTTTCAATCAGCTTAAGTAATGTCTTACGTAAGCCTCTCATACGATTAGCACTATTATCAACTCTTTCACTACTTATGCATGCTTCATTTTTGTTCATTCAATGATTGCTACATTGTTTTATGTATTTTCGTTTTATTGTAAAGTTCTAGGATATAAAGAAACTAACGCTCGTCTGATAGAAAATGTTTATTTATATAAAAAGCTCTATTAATTGATTTAGTCTTCATTCGCGTAAATTTAGGTTAGGTTAGGTAAAAGTACTTTTTTCTAGATTAAAGGTATCCTATGACCTGATTTGTTTCCCTGACAACATGTATGCGAATTGTGATGATTGGTCAAGAAGTTAAGAAGTAAAAGCGTAACAAACAAATAAACAAGCAAACTCGCATTCGCAATAATTACAATATTAGTTAGGATTACAGTGATACGAGGGACTCGTCAGATATTGGTAAACAACTGACACATAAAAGACAAGAAGAGCTATTTGTATATCAAACAATTTCCTCCCATTTGAGTATCGAATATACAAAGTAAGGTAATCATTTGAACCATAACACCATCCGTACAATCAAATCCCTTAAAAAGGTATTGAATGCACAAACCTATTTGCTTACAATCTTCTATAGTGTCTAAGGAATGTTAGCAAAGGGAAGAATTCCTATAGTGCTCATATCTACTGCCGCTTTCGACTTCGATAAATTGTCTTCAGCGCACTTTCTCTGAATTGAGCCTTGGGTGGTCAGTCCGTGTTGCAGTTCTTCTCCAGACACAAAAGACTTAACATGTTATCTCCTACATCACATAAAATGGTAAATGGATAGTCAGTTCTAATCTTCGTGCTACACATTGAAATAAAAATACTTTATACGAATCATAACGCGATTTATTTTAAATACACTGTTTCAAGCTTATTTTTTTATTTTCTAACTCTTCCTTTTATATCCAATCAACAATTATATAATTAAATTATTAACATATGTAATATATACAAACAAATTATTCTATTTTAAGTATTTTATAACAATAATTGTTTAAAATTGCCTCGACGTTTCAGTTGCATTTCAGCAGCTACATTCACGGGATGATTAAGATAGTGATCATCTCAATGTCTTTAAGTATGGTTATTTTAAAGTATCCGAACATTATTGAATTTTTGGTGTTTCTATTTACGCAGAATGCTAAAAGCAGAGCTCAAAGAATCATGAAGATATGCTGTGTTTTTTTAAAGTAAAAGCTCGCGTAAAAGTAGGTTAGCTTCTGTTAGTAACAATATATATTTTTAATATAGTCCGGTGATAATATAGCTTTTTAATGGTTAAAGAATTTATAAAATCGGTTGTGTAGATTTTCAGTTAAATCCTTACAAACATAATAATAATAATATAATAATAATAATATCAGCCTTGTATTAAACTGTCCCACTGCTGGGCACGGGCCTCTTCTCAATGTGATAAGGGTTAGGCGATAGTCCACCACGCTGGCCTAGAGCGGGTTGGCAGACTTCACATATCTTCGGGAACATTATAGAGAACTCTCAGATATGCAGGTTTCCTCACGATGTTTTCCTTCACCGTTAAAGCAAGCGACAATTAATTATTTATTATGCATATAACTTCGAAAAGTCAGAGATGCGCGCCTTAGGTTCGAACCCGAGACCTTTGCGTGGCAGTCCAAAATCTTTCCTCTTTATAATATATAGTATAGATGTGTAGCATACGCGTAACCGTAAAACTGGTACCTTGTGCTATTATTGAGAGTTTTCTCTCAGGTAAATCTTTTTCACTATTATAGCAGGTCATTGAACCAGTCAATACCGGCCATACATAATAATTAATACGTAAGATCATGAAAGTATATTTTAGAATGACAAGTGTACGTCAAAGTGACGTAAAATCGATGTGAGAAGAAACTTGGAGAAGTGGCACGAATGGTATAATTATTTCGACTACCTCTATTATGGGCTGTCACTGGAATTAGTTAAGAGTGGTGCAAGTTATGAGCGAGAGCGGATTGTGAACTGGCAGTGATTGTGAAATATTGATACAATGAATTAGAATTAAATAATTTGTGACTTAATATATGTGCTATTGAGCTGAGCTGACTTGAGCGACGGTTGACCATTTCAGAAAAAAATTCGCTTTCACATGTTGACATTAAGTGACTCCGCCCTTCCGCTATCGCCTTAGAATCAGTAAATAAATGTAATGTGTAAAAAAACTCAAACAAAAAAAAGGGCGTGTCACGGGTGGCCTACCAAGAGTTGGCCTGTTATACGATTTTAACCTTAGGAGTGGTCAACCGTCGCTCAAGTCGATAGTACATGGACATAATTGTATTCTACTTAAATTAATTACAAAATATGCGTTAAAGTATATATCATTGGATATCAATGTTTTAAAAATTATCCTCAGGACGCGGTCAATGATAATGATGAATAGTTGCGATAATAGCATATTTTTAATTAATATAACAGTTTTTTTTGTTTTTAAGCAGTTATCATTTTATATCTGTGAAGGTGGAAGCCCGGTGTTCAATACAAATAAATAATTTATATATTTACTATCAGACAAAACAAATTTAATACATTGTAAGATGAATGATGAGTTTTTCTCTTAAGTAGATAACTTTTGAATTTATACTAAGAATAACATATAATAACAACACAACAACCTAAATGAAACGAATTTTACAATACAACTAAACAACGATTTAATTAAAAATAAAAGCAGTACACATATTTTCGCCTGCATTCTCACAAACCCAAACTTCACTTTACACCTCAAAACAAAAAGATGACTATCATCTACACACCGACGGTAAACCAACGCAAGACTAAACAAAAACGCACCACCGCCCTGCTCGGAATGCATAACGGTTGATGACAGATATGACAAGCGAGAGACTCTCTCGCTCACACCTTACACCACACATCATGCGTTTCACTGGAACATAACGCCATATCAACGTGACATGCATGTTCCGGAACGCTTTCGCTGGAACACGTATTTTTGACAGCAGCTTGCTAACACATAACTTGTGCGAATATTGAGTTATGTCGGGCAATTATGTCACTGGTTTTGCAACGTCTAGTGTTGAGTGTTGTCGTGACAACTGTCGCCTACAGAAAGTTGTAATTTCCGTACGCACAATAAAAAAGCAGTACATTAATGGAATCATTATGTGTGCAAAGCATGCTTTGCTTTGGTAACTGAAATTTTGCTTGCAATTTAACTTAAGTTCGCCTAGTGGTCAATAATATGATTATTTTCAACTTTTTATAGACCTACCATGAAACGTAAATTCCAAAGTTTCCGGCCGTCTATCCATAATGTGAAACACGTTTGCTTTTAAATGAATCCTGAATTTCAGCACCTCTTGATTATTCTAAATCGTTTCATGAAGCAGTCCGAACAACACAGTAATGTCATTTTGAACTAAAAAAATCCTAAGAAACCTCGTTGTCCTTTTTTTAGATCATCCGAAGTTTTAATCAGCGCATTATTTTTAAAAAAGTGGTTCGAAGTTTTCAATTTATGTATTATTATAAAGATTGTAGCTAATTTCAATAACACAGATTAACATTAGGTCCTAACAGCTATTTGGCTTTTAAATATCGCATCTATATCGAGGCAATGATTGAGAATGAGTACTGAGAGTTAAAATAAGCAGTCATTAAACAGGTCATCACAAAAAAAAATGGAAGCAGCATATCGACTGTAAACTGACAATAATATATGTCCTATAAAAATTCTGAAAGTTTCAACTTTTTAATATACTTTTCTAATACTTCCCATTTATACTACATATTTAATAGAAATAACTTCTATAAAATTGTATAGTGTTAAATTTGCCATAGTTAAAGCTTACGAATACGGAGAAGGAGTGCAGAAAGCTAAACAATCGGTTTGCTACCACTTCTGACCACAAGTGACCACTAGAACGACAAATGATTGATTGAATTCAAAGGCAAAGTCAAAAATCATTTATTCATTTATGTCACAGAGTAACACTTATGAACGTCAAACGTATATTGGAACCCATGGTTGGAACCACGCAAGAACGACAGATAATTTATAAACACAATGAAAATGTGGTACTGAACGCTAGTTTGCGTGTAAACCGTATTTAACTTTTTGCCGTCAATCAAACGACGCTTTGTTTAATAGAAAATGACTATCAAGGTCAGACCGACATCATGCGTTGTCATTATTGTCAACCAACTTACTACAAGAGAAATTTTGATCGACAATAAAAGAAGTTTTTACCATCTATTGTCTCTAAACGACGGTAGATGGCGCTATAAGAAATTTGCTATTGTTGGGTTTGAAACTCCGTGAAAAATATGTTATATAAAGTTGTAATTAGTTAGGTGTGACTTTAATACATATGTAAACGATATCTAGATTATTATTCAATGTTCGTATAACTTGGCGGCAATACATTGCAATAGAATAATCTGGCAGAGAGGACGCACCCTCGGATTGACCACCCCAACTAAAAAGGTGCCCAATTCCGAACGCCTATGGATAGGGAAAGCCATTTGTCGGAGTCAAATCCAAGGGTGCGTGGCGGGTTCCTCTCTCCTCTCTCCCCAATATTATTATTATCAAATGTTTGCTCAAATTTACAGCACGACTGGCGAAGTATCTCCAACCCTTAGATGATCACATCCTAATATCGTATAAATGTCGATATCGGTTATATTATAGGAACAGTGACCTCTTACAATCATACGTACATTTGTGCCTCTATTTCCCTGAAGGAATAAGCAGAGGAACAATTTATTACATCCAATTTTTGCCATTTATTAATTTATTTAACAGCATAGATGGCGCTATTTTGAAGTATTTAATTCGTCAACACCAATTCATAAAGTGTTGCTTGTTTCATGTTTCTACTATTACCCCACATTATATTACAATAGTATGAGCCGACGAAAGTGCCAAGCCTCCTCCTCTTTGGCTTGGCAGGTCAACGTTTTCCCCACTAAACTATCGTCGCTTACAATATACCATATTGCAATCACAGGCCTCATTCAATTTCGCAATTAACCAGTTATAGCCCGTTCTAATAATTAATTCATTAATATTGAAATTCTTACACTGGGTCACTAACGGCTATGTACCATGAAGATAATTAAATACAGTACTTTATAGAGAGAAATGGTAATAAATGCGCAGGCGCAGTCTAGCTTGACTGCGTATGCGCAAATTGATGTAATAAAGTTTTGAGTTAGGATCAATAATGGCGTTGAGTGAGGGCCGTTTGCAGATATATTCAAATATATTTTTTTATATGGAAGCACGTTTGTTTCCTGAATGGGCAAGTAGAGATTATGTGGATTGCAACTTGCTACAGTTCTGGTATTCACACTTATGGATAACTGATTTATTCCTTTTTTCCTAAAGTATTTTGTCTTACGTTAACGCGAATGTTGAAATTGTACGGATTTTTATAATACTACTCTGTTTTTATAGAATTTTGATACGTTAAACTACTATTGTTAAACACTGTGACCAGCCACTGTTTTCTTCTATTTAAGCTATCAAAGTTATAAACTCTATTTAGAATTAATTTTAATTCAACACTTTCCTCGACATTTCGGTTACTTTTTAGCAGCCATGTTCACGGGGAGACTCTGTTAACGATTTGAAGTATTTCATTGTTTGTATTCTATTTGCTCTTTCATACTTATTTTATGTAAGTACTTACTATCTTAGGAGAGTAAAGGTTATAATTTAGTGACAATTAATATACGCGAACAGTAAGTAAAGAAATATAATATAAAAAATGAGCTAAATAATTGAAATGTACTTTGTTATGCATGTTTTGAAAATATGATAATATAATTATTGACGATTACTTAATAACGAAAACTTAGTTTTATTAATAAAATTTAAGAAATAATCGATATCAGAAAGGAGGGTTCATATCTTGAAGTTTCAATAATAGATTTTCTTGGACTAAAAAATCAATAGTAACAACACCTATGTTTTATATTTTATAGTCAGAACTAACACATCCGTACTCATATTGCATATGACTTATCGACATGATACCTAACTCTTCAAATATTACAATCATACTAATCCCACAAAACAACACTGCGTAATATCACAACAACTTAATACCGACACAAGACACAACCATCAATCACAACTCATACAAAACACATAACAATACATCATGTTAACAATAAAAACACACAAACACACATACATAACGCAGTAATTTCCTCTCCATACAGTATCACTTTCACTGAGGAAATCATGAAAATTATCTCGTCTATGTAGAGACAAATGCCTGGGGGAAGACACCATTGCGACAACTTAATTATCCCTACAACAAAAGAAAGTATTGATATGAAGATTGCTAGTTGTTTGAGGAAATATTTTCTCATAAGAATGTCTTAGATGTGTTTCTAACAATAATCTTACATGCGGCTTTAAGATGTCTCTACCTATCCGCGATTTGCTGATGAAATTGTCTTTTCCTGTAAATTATTTGCGAATTGATACAACATTGAGAAATCTATTCTAACATTATATATATGGAGAGTTTGCATGTTCGAACATAATACAAATTGAATAAATTAATATTTTTGGAAAACATTGTTACATGCATTTAAACAAAAATTATATTTTAATTATACCAGCCCATTAAACACCCATTCCAATAGTCGAGACTTCGTCTTTTAAAAAAAAAGTCTCCTTCCGCACTATGAATAATTTATGTATCGCGGAGGACTTACAAACATTCAAACAACGGACACAAAGAACACCCAGACTCGGCACAACCATTTGTAGATCACACAAAGTTTTGTCCCGTGTGGGATTCGAACCTCACTCAGCGCAGTGGCAATGGCAAGGCGATCTCTTAAGCCACTAACCCATCTGTGCAGGCATTTGAACAATGGATAACAATTATTCTTAAAGGAGAAGGTGCCTTTAATAAAAGAAAAAGAATACGTAATGTAAAGCTACGATCCAAACCAGTGAAGCATAAATCCTTATTTTCCATTAACAGTTACTACAGGTGTACTGCAGGTGTTAAAAATAATGTAAGTATTTATTACACCCGGTTTTCGAAAAGCAAATAACTACAAAAATTTGTTAACAGACTGACAAATGCATATCAACTGCTGTGATTGACTGACTGAATTCGCAACAATCAATCAAATCACATAACATGGGTTTCATTGACACGACGATAAGCTTTTCAGAAACCGAGTGTTAGTAATTCAACTAAGGAACTATACATTGTCTCTAATATAAAAATATACTCTGAAAACACAACATTGCAACACAATACCGGACTTCAGTCTTATGTCTGATGGAAGTACTTCATTGTGTTTGCTTGGGCCCTACTTAATATTCTAAAAATCCGTGCAAACCAACATAATCATTAGAGCGTCAAACAAAACCCTGTAGTCAATCAAACCCATGACACGTAACACATATGCCGATATTACAAATCGATTCAAATCATATTCAAAACTGTTTTCATAAAAAACCGACGACTGAAATAGCCGAGTTGCAACGCGTTTCAGAACGGAACGGCCCGTTACAATGGCGCGATATTGCTTCAACTATTATAATCTAATGCATTACACTTGGAAGGCTTGTTAAAATAATAATTAAATCAGATTGCCAATTAGATTTCTCGCTTTAGCCCATCACGTATATTTTTTATACTAACAGGAAGCAAAGAAGCATGCAATCCATCTGATGGTAAGCGATTGCAATGGCTTATGATCGATTTCAATACAAGGGGCACCAGCACTAAAGAACATTTTTTTGCTGAGTAGCCGATCCAGTATGCTCAGATTAATCGGACGACGCGATAGGATTTTATTCTTGTAACAGAAACGACTCGTGAAATTATATTGACTAGTGGTAGCCGATTGCAACGTAAAAGTAATACAAATGTTCAAAAATTGTATGACTGTGTATAATTCGATTTTTAGCGATTGTCCGTGATCTCGAATATTTACTGTATTAAATTGACTATTTTTACAATATTTCTAAATTATAGTGCATATATGCATAACCGTCAAACCGAATCAATTAACCGAATAATTAGTTCTGATTCTACCTCCTGCTCAACGACGTTTCGGTGTAACATATTAGGCAGACGAACGTACGGTAATAGTATGAAACAAGCAAGATATGCCAGGATTTTGAACTCGAAATCAAATAACTCTTTGTATTCATATAAAACTGTGAGAAATTCTAAGTACCAACCTGATAGTACTAGCTGGAACAGTCTTGGAATACTTCAGCCTGGTGGACGCAGATCGCGCCGGTCTCTCCCTCCTGGGACACGTCGCCATTTTACCACACAATGACGTCACAAAGAGCACACGACAATGTCACTGTTCACTTTAGTCCATACTTCGTTCGTTCGTTATATAAATGGATTGAAACTTTCTCGTTGCCAAAAGTTCTGCGAGTTCAAGTTGCTTTTAGTTAAATAAGCGTATTTTCAGCTGTGGCTTCTACAAAAGACGATAGATTTTGTACAAATATGTTTTTTATTATTAGCAGTTGACGAGTTAGCTATCCTAATGGTACCTATAACCGATGCTTATAAACTTTGACAGCGTATAAAAAGCAATTTTGCTACAAACGGTGACTACATTTTCTCAAACAAATTTGATGCAGTGTACAAGGCTTAAAGAAAATATTATTATCATCGGGAAAAAAAAAGTAATAGCACACAGAAAATTCAGAGCCGACATGTACAATAGGAGATATGATCGCTGAAATCGAACCCTACCAAGATGTACGTTGCCATGTGGCACAAGTGAACCTAGCTATGGTGATATGATATGTGAATGCATAATAAAAAGATGAAAATAGTGATAAAAGACGAAAATATTGATGATAAAAAGAATGACAATAGTGTTGACAAAAAGACAAAAAAAGGTGCCCATAAAAAGATGACAATAGTATCAAGTCAAATAGATACATAAAGCAACGCGAATCAAAATACTTCTATACAAGTATATAATTGAAGATGCGTTGAATAAATAAAGCTGGAAACATGCTGTAGGAAATGTCATAGTTCATATTAGGTGCCGTTAAGCACAATATGAAAGACAAAGAAATTTGTAGTGTGCTCTAGTGTGCCAACACTAGGTGGTTTACAATTATTTCTACAATTGTAAACACAAGACAAATACATACTTATTTTTACTTACAGTTATTCAATTATAAAAGTTATCTCAAGCTCATATGATATACATTTATTTAAAAGATGGATAGTTTCTTAACATCTTCAGCAAATATGCTATTTATCAAACTCTAAAAATAGACCGGCATTTTCTTGTTTAATTACCAATATAACCAATATAACCGTATATAACTATACCTCTAGATTCTAATAAGGTGGTGTAGTAACTTATTTTATAATATTTATAAATTTTATAATAAATTGCAGTCTTGACGGTTGAATTAAAAGAAAAATGTCAGAATAGAAAGCAAAAGCAATAAATAACGAATTATGGAAATGTTTATAAGCGTTCACTATAATTTAATAAATTTTATTATCGACTAGAAATACCAGATAGTCAAGCAAAAATAATCTCATTTTATGGAGGATATAATATGGAAATGTTACAAGTGTGGTAAAAATATATTAATGATTACATAACTTAATGCAAAATGCACTAAGGCCGAAGCCGGATATTTTTATTATTTTAAAGCTTTTTACAGATTCTTGCTATTAGATAGTATGTCATAAGAGGGTAACTAGAGGTGTATTAGACCCAAATTTTGCCAACTTTGATTTTCGGTCCCATATAATAGTGTGCGAGCTTGTTGCCGTTTTCCAGGCACAGTTTGAAGCTGCGCGAATATTTTTTTTAATAGAATGCCTAATAGCCTTTTGCCAGGCCAGGAATTTGAAGCTGGGACCAAATGCATGCAGAGTAGTATATTCTCAGTAAAGTGTTATAAGATTAAAAGGAGAGCTAATTAATATATTAATAACTTTTAGAGTGTCCGATCTTAGGAATCCTTGGGTACATTCAAGAAAATCCGTATTAACATTGATTTATGAATTATAAAAAATATTATGAATTATTACAGATTAATAACAATTATCAATACCAAGCCTTATTTCAATGTTCACAGAATTACTGATTTCAACATTTGTACTAATATCCACGACGAACGAAATGGCACTGACTCGCGAGCGTCCCCCTTTCACTTTGAGGGAAGTAACTTCGACACAAGTAACAAATTAGCGCGCTTTCTTGCACTGATTCAAATCCTGTCCGGCTTTAGGACCCGTCCGGGCTTACGAGACTTCCCCCTACACATATGAGAGACATCTTAAGTCTTAACCAATTGCGTAACTAATAATAGGTGAATTCAGCATGCAATAATATTAATATTACAATGTTAAGATGTCAAAAAAACATTGTTGAAACGCCACAATAGCCAGTATTTCAAATAAAATTTATTTTAAATTTTATTTCAGCTAATAACAAAATGGCGCCGGCCTACAATCATAGCTGTCAAAATGTCGATGTATAATATACCTAGCCCATCTGGAATATAGGCCTATTTACTGCATTGTTAATAGTTTTGAACCAAACTTCAATTAATATACATTATGTTTAGCCTCAACAACAATAATTTCCGATAATACAGTTGTCTATTTTACGATCGCGTGATGAAATGCGACGTGCACAGAATACCTCGGTGTTGCCACTAATAAAAATGGGTGAGCAGTCAGTGAGCGCAAAAACTCAAGCTATTTTTCGAGAGCTGATAATTTGACAAGCGTAATTGACGGTTTCACGTTACTAGGATATTGTGTTTCTTTCGCCTTGTTTTTGTTACATTGATGGTGGCTCATGAATATAAGTATGGACATGATATGGTTATGCTTCAATGTAACGTGTATGAGTAAAGAGCGGTGATATATTTACTAATGTTATAAATAAAAAAGTGACTCTGTTCCGTTTTTATCACGAAACTGAGGGAACCGTTTTTGATGTAATTTGGTATGGAAACAGCTTAAAAATTAGGAATCTATGTACGAAATCTATGTAAGTCTGAAAAAGTTACGGCTTAAATAAGTATTTTTAAATATCCAAAAATCAAAAAGCAATCGTAACTAATAATTTTAGTCTGAATGTCAGTTTGTTTGTTTGTTAGGCTTTGAAAATACTTACGGATCGTCATAAAATTTCATATACATGTTCCCAGGGGTACATACAGGGATATAAGGTGCCATTTATCTAGAACAAACCACTAAACGTAAGCAAAGCCGCAGGTATAAATTAGTGTAATTATATAAACGTAAAAGATAATAATATATCTAATAAAAAAAAACAGAAATAATCGTTAGGTTAGATTAGTTTTTTTTTTTAATTTTATTAAATCTCTACCAATCGCGTTTCATCGACGCGTTAAAAGGACTTACGGCTACTTTGCGTGATAAGGTATCGGGTTCAAACCCCGTGACAACCAAACTGTAAGTGAGGCTTTTTGCTAAGAAATACTACAATAGTAGTACGGAATCTAAAACTCTACCTGTTAGATGGTAAAGGCTTAAAGGTAAGGCAAAATCTATTGCGTGGAACTTAAAATTATATCTGGCTAAATGTGGATATATTATTAGACCTCTGCCTAATGATCTAGAGGTGATTGATCTAGATCGATGGCGTAGTGGTTAGTGTAACCGACTGCCACGCCCGAGGTCGCGGGTTCGATTCCCGCACAAGACAAATATTTGTGTGCATGAACATGGATGTTTGTCTTGGTCTGGGTGTTTCTATGTATAATGTGTATGTATTTACAAAAAAAAAAGTATATATGTATGTTTATCCATTGTCTAGTACCCATAGTACAAGCTCTGCTTAGTTTGGGCTAGATGGTGTTGTGTGTACTCGTATGTGGTAGAATATTATTATTATTATTATTATTGGCGGGCGATTATGTATATAGAACAATATTAAAACATTATCTAATTAAGAGCTTATATCATTATTTGAGTTATTCAAAGACATTACATAATAATAAGTATAAGCATAATAAATAATATTTGGAATTGACAAGTGTTTTAGATAAATTAAATTAACATAAATGAATGTGTTACATAGAGCGACTACTTCGGTGGTAGTGATTGCGACTGCTATACTTGCTGCTTAGGGTTCGATTCCTTGGTCGCAAAAACCGGTAGCGGTACTGAGACAGCAATAGGTTCGTCCTCTATTAAGCAAAAGGAGAGTGTAATTACAAATTGTCTCATTAAAATACTTGTCTTTAAAAATGTGATATCTATTGTTATTTTATTTTATTGTAAGGTTCGCGAACAGATTTTATATTTTAAACTTTTGAACTAACATAGATAAATATATTCTTGAACATAATGCAAATCCAATTATAGGCAAACTCGACATGTATTAAGATTGCACTATCAATCAGATACTTTACACAAAATTTAAATATAAATCCAAAGAAAACAACAAGCAGCAAAAATAAACTAAAAAAGAAAACAACTTAATTAAACTATCACAACTGTTGCGACTTAAATTTATATAAGGGTTTTTTTATAAGATATCATTATTAGATAGATAATCTATTTTAACACTTTTCAAAACGCACTTAAATAAATTAATATGTCATCATTATTTTGCTTATTTACTTCCATATGGAAGTACTTATATTTTGGCGGCCTCGATGGCGTAGTGGTTAGTGTAACTGACTGCCACGCCTGAGGTCGCAGGTTCAATTCCCGCACAAGTCAAACATTTGAGTGCATGGACATGGATGTTTGTCTTAGTCTGGTTGTTTCTTTGTATAATATTTATGTATTTACAAAAAACAGTATATACGTATGTTTATCCATTGTCTAGTACCCACAGTACAAGCTCTGCTTAGTTTGGGCTAGATGGTGTTGTGTGTATGTGGTAGAATATTATAAATTAACGTAAAAGTTATAAATTTTGAGACAGATTCAGCAGGCAGTCTGTAGTAACAATACACCTCTGCCTACTCTGTTAAAGATATAAGCTGAAGAGTTTGTTTGTTTGGTTGAACGCACTAATCTCAGAAACTACTAGATCGAATTGGAAAATTATGTTATGTTGGATAGCCTATTTATCAAGGAAGGTTATAGGCTATATAACTTCACGCTACGACCCACGGGGGTGGCGCAGTAATTATAAACGCGGGTGAAACCGCTGGCACAGCTAGTTATATATAGAAAAGATTACAAGAGGGCAACAAACTCACCTATCATTACATGGGAGTTATGGGGATTTATGGAATGATCTATCCAATAGATCAGTGGTCGGAAACCTTGTCGTCCAAAAGAGCCAAATATAAACAATCCACAAGTAAAATCTATTCAAAGAGCCATTTTTTAACTTAGACTTTGCTTTAGAAGGGGACATTATTATGGGAAAATAAGGATTAGAAGTACCCTCCAGAGCTTGCTTTTGTCAAATAAGTTTTAGTTTAACTAACAGTAAAATAAATAAAATTTGGTAGGTATCATACTTATAAAGCAAGATAATAAGTAATACTCCGTGCCTGCACTAAACATTTCGTGGAAGAGCCGCAGCCGAGGAGACAAAGAGTCGCATGCGGCTCGCAAACCGCGTGTTGCCGACCACTGCCATAGCTACAAGAGGCAAATTTCATAGCTAGCGAAACTTTAATCTAATGCACCTTTACTCACACCTGTACTTATTATAATATATTATAAGTGTCTGCCGATTACGTCTATACTTTTCAAAACGCATAATCAAATTTATGGCGTCAACTCAAATATGTATATTTGAATGCCTTTCCGTGTTATCTTAAATGCTCATATTTGGATGCATTTATGATATCTGTTATACATAATAATGGAATATAACAATAATTTTATAAGTTATTTTGATTTTGAATTCAACCAATATTGTACAACTCAAGCTTGAATTTAATCATAGCAAAAGCAATGAATAAAAGTTATGAAGTGTCTGTGTGTTTTTTTGTAATATTATGCGTATTTAAACGAATCAACGAAATATACACTGTATCTTTAATACTATTAAGAAATCAAATATTTAAAGCGAATATCTTTCAATTCTTTTAAATTTCAATATTTATTATATATAATACCCACACACACATACATATACACAAACACAAACACAAACCGAGAGACAGGAACATAAAGAATCAGTAAAAAAACAGTAATGTTATTTCTTTAATTATGCATGCATTTATTTTTCAAGAAACTAATTTATTATATTGTGTAATTATTATTATTATTTTCTATTACATATTATCACAGTAACAAATATACGTACAAAACTGTTATTTCAAATGTATTAACTTTGTATTCATGACCTGTACGTTTTAATGTGTATACTATTTCTTTAATGTGGTGAAATAAATAAATAAAATATTAAATAAAAAAACTTTGATTGCACTGATGGTATAGCGGTTTAAGTGGACGCCATTGCACGAGTAACAACCGCAGAGCACTGCCTTTGACGAGTGTCGTGGATTCGACACACGGGACAAATGTGAGCCAAAAATGGTTGTTCCGAATCTAAGTGTTCTTCGTCGCCGATGTTTGTAAAGTAACACGCGACACAGAATTTAATCCTAGTGGAAAAGTTTACATTTCAAAGAAAATTAATAATGACATTCCGTTTATTTTAGGCCTCGTATTTAAGAAGTGAATTCGTTCTTTATTTTTTTTAATTCATCTCTCACACTTAAAATAATTCTTGTATCGCGGGGGACTTTACAAAAATTCAAACAACAGACACAAAGAATGTTCAGACTCGGTACAACCATTTGAGCATGACACAAATGTTACAGCCACGTCGCGGCGTTGCGATTATAAAAAGTCCTAAAGATTTATACATACAGGCGTAAATAATGGATAACCCTGAAACTATCGACTGGCCAGATTATCGTCTATCATTTACCCCACTTTTATCACCATATATTTTTATATGCATTATAAATACATTAAATTAATGAAAAAACACTACACGCACACAACCATGCATTTGACACACGCAGTCGAATCGCGTTCGTAGTATTTCGACATTGTTCGTCTGACGTCGTACAATTATTTGTAACTATGGTTACCTACAAACAAACTACTGGTTACAAAGTAGTAAGCTTAGGAATTTTTATAAAATTTTGACCACTAGACGACCGCTAGTCATGTTTAATATACAAGTTGTTAGTGGTTGTAACAAGCAGCGAAAGCCCAGTAGGAGACCGTTAGACAGCCGCACAGAGGTCTCGAATTCGATCCCGAGGCGCGCATCTCTGACTTTTCAATATTATGTGCGTACTAAATATTTCATTATCGCTCGCTTTAACGATGAAAACATCGTGAGTAAACCTGCATGTCTGAAAGTTCTCCATAATGTTCTTAAAGATATGTGAAGTCTGCCAACCGACACTGGGCCAGCACGGTCGTCTATGGCCTAATCCTTCTCACACTGAGAAGAGGCCCATGCCCAGCAGTGGAACAGTTTAATACAGGGCTGGTATTATTGATTATTAGTAGTACACAAAGAGACATAAGGTAATTTTTATCCAGAAGAAAAGTAATGTATCCGAGAGAAAAACTAGTTATATTATAAAATTTAGCTGCATGTACTCTTTTACTAAACTAAACCTCACACTCCTCTGTGCGCGCAATATACTAAAAGAAGGTGTACAATATTTTCTCTTCACGTAATATATTGATACTGAAAATAATTAATTACAGGGCAACGGTTCTATTTAATAATAATATACTTAAGAATTTCCTGTTATTTATAAGCAAATTAATAATATAATGAGATAAGACATTAAATGAGAATTAATACACAGACTATCTCGATTGTCGCGTCACAGTTTTGAGTCAGAGACAAATTACTCTTGCACATATTTTACATACATTAATATTACCTCTTACTTTATATATAAAATAGATGTGCCCGCGGTTTCACCCGCTTTTATCGTTACTGCGCCTCCCCCGTGGGTCGTGGCGTGATGTTATATAGCCTATAGCCTTCCTCAATAAATAGGCTATCCAATACTAAAATAATTTTTCAATTCGAACCAGTAGTTCCTGAGATTAGCACGTTCAATCAAACAAACAAACAATCTCTTCAGCTTTATAATATTAGTATAGATATCAAGTTTCACGCTAATATTTCGCTGACGGGATATACAGGATGTCCGGTAATTAATGGATAACTTGGAAATGTCTTATAGTGGAAAGGACGGCCGTTCAGAAAAAAATATGAAAAAATAATCTATCCTAACTACTACCTGAGATATGTATGTATTTTTTTTTAATTACCCTTTATAACTTTCTTGTATACTAAGACCATAAATGAATGAAATCCATCGGTTTTTTGTTGTTTTATTATTAAACACTAATTATGCTAATAGATAGACAGTCAAAAGTATGCTATGCTAATATAGCTTGCACTTTTTAATATATATATATATATATATATATATATATATATATATATATTGTGTTATCATTCTTTCTGAACGGCCTTCAGTTCTATTATAAGACATTTCAAGGTTATCCATTAATTACCGGACACCCTGTAGAATATCAGCACTGTATTAAAGTGTTCATTGCAAGGGCATCTATTCAGTTTGAAAAGGTTTCACGGATTTCACATATCTTTGAAAACATTATGGAGAACTCTCAGATATGCAGGTTTCCTCGCGATACTTTCCTTCACCGTTAAAGCGAGCGATAATTAACTATTTAATACGCACATAACTTCAAAAAGTAATAGTTGCGCGCTTTGGAGTCAAACTCGAGATCGAAATCGATCGAAGCTGTTCTTTCGCTGCTGACGGGATAAGCAGAGGTATATTGTTATACACCTCCTGAAATAAAGTTGTAACCATATTTTTCCAACTATTTTTTATGTTTAAGTTCAAGTTATAAGCAGCTAAAGCATCTAGCAATCACATTTCTATAAGAATCTTCTCGAAAGAATAAAAGAAGAATGGTCTGGTAATGGGCCCGGTAATGAGTGTTGAAGTAAAGTAATGGTAGTAATAATTTTAAACTGAAAATCCAGTATCATAAACTGTTACTGATTTTTCTGTTAGAAAATTCTCATTACCCCCGTGTACTTCAACACCCATTGAGGGCCCATTGCCAGAACATTACTTTTTATCATATGTATCACACTCCCTACGTCATTTTAAACATAAACTCAAACTTATATCACAGATATAACAAAGCACGCAACTTTAAAATAACGTGAAAGAATTCGCGGATAACACCTAATATTCTATAGCTATAATAAATAAATTAAAAAATAATTAAGTAGGCCGCACATTGCTTCAACTACAAGACATTATCGTAACAATCTCTGAGTCTCAATGTTCAATTAACATTCGTTAATAACAAAATGGCAACGAAAGATACCCCATGATACGGACGTGGCCGGTGAAATTTAGACTAAACGCTTAATTGTGTTAGATGCGATCAAAGTACACATTAACATATTCAAGATGGTTTAGCTCTCGAAAATTTATGAAAGCGAGACAAGCGCCCGTGTGCGCGATTACTTACTTAATACATTCTTTAAACTTTTGTCTAATTACATGGTTCTATTGATGTTACTTTTTGGTTAGTAACTCATACGCTTCCTTTCTTTTTCTTTTTAAGTTCCTATTTGATTTCCCTACTGGCGGAGGCAGTATCTATATTAATATTATACGTCTTAAAAGATTGTTTGTTTAAACGTATAGGAAAGCTTTCTGTTATTTAATCTTTATTTAAATATTACTTGATGTGATGAGATCAGCTGTATCTATGCTTATATCATAAAGCTTAAGAGATTGCTTGTTTGACCGTACTTATCTTTAGTTGCGTTTAAATCTGACTAGATTAAAACAGTTATTTTCATTTTATAGCCTACTAGCTAAACTCAGCCAAGCTACGCTAAATAATCTAACACTAGCATGCCTCCTGTGTGTTTTGATCTAAAAACATCTATCTGTTGCCGTGCTTAGAAAAGTGCTGTTTTCTATGGCCGCTAGAAACACTAAATATTGAATTCACGCCTTGCCAACGCTGGTTAAATTATGATTGCGTGATGAGGAGTTATCAATATACATCAATGCTGACATGTTCATTTATACAACTAAAGTTGTGAATAGCACACAAGTTATTTGGTAGTCAGCAGCTACAATAGCCTATGTAGGATGAAACACTAAAGATGCACGGATAGCGTAGTGCTACTGCGCGCATGCTGTGGGTTCAAATCCCATATGGGACAAAAAAATCTGCTATCTACAAATGTTCGTTCCAAGTCTGAATATTCTTTGTGTCCGTCATTTGAATGTTTATAAAGTCCCTCGCGATACAGGAACAATTCCTAGAGCGGGAGGTTTCTTTTTAAAAACAAAAAGAAAACTAAATCCGCGAATTCTATACGCACACAGATTCATACTAATGCTATATTTTAAGGTTCTACGTTATAGGGAGCAAGCCTGTTCTCGTTAACCATGCTAACACCAAGAATTTCTTGACAGAAAAACCCGATAAATCTTTTCTCGAGTCGGAAATCTGTCAGTCGTCACATGGCGCTACCTTATATTTTTCAATGTTTAGCATTACTTAGTCAGCCCTTGTATCGCGGGCATTTTGACAATCATACAATCAACTAACAAACGCACCCAGACCCAGGACAATTATTTGCGGAACACTACAACAGTCTCGGTTTGGACCCACTACGCTAAACGCAGCGGCTACAGCAAGGCTACCTCGTAACCTTACTTACCACAGAAACACAACATGAGTTTGTTTGACTGTGATCAACCGCAGGATAGAGATACTTCTCTAGTGCTGAAACTGGGGTAATGAGGACATGAAGATTCTCGCATCCTATCTCCCTAAACCTACAGCTACGGGTAAGCCTTACTGCTTTACACGTTATTTGTTTCTGCCTCCAGTTTCAGCACGGGAACACATATTAGAATACAATATATCGTATATGTTAATACAAAAAACGATGGAATTAATAGTTAGAAACTAATTCGTTTCATTGAAACGTGTTCGTTTTTTACAAATTTGTACTCGTTTGTACTTAGACCTTTTCGCTAGACTCTTTGTTAGTAGAAGAACTTCCACGCAGTCTAATGTTGTGAGCTAAACGGAGTCAATACGAAATCCACTACGTTTTTAGTAAAAGCCCGCCTAGTGATAACTGGTAACTATAGCTTATCCTAAATAACTCAAGCAACATATGTTCGATCCATCGAAGCTTGACCCATATATCTCAACATTTGTTACGGCCCATGGACATTATTGGACATTAATAATAATAATAATAATAATATTTATTTATTTTTTTATTTTTTCTCTCACACAGAAATGGTTTACAAAATTCAATCCTTAATCTATGAGTAAAACTAACATTATTCAATGACTAATCGTAATATATATATATCATCGGCCCATGACATGTGGGACAACTCAATACAATGGGCCCTATGCCACAATGAACAATGGATACTGACATACATTTATACGTATAGTATAAAAATTTGACCTGAATAGTGACATTTGACATTGCATTATTGACATGTCAAGGTTTTCGAGGGTCCGGAGATTGTCTTGTTGACAGTGAGGGTACGTGTATCTAGTCCTACTGTTCACAAGGTCTTAAGTTCGAAGTTAAGACAATGTGTTATTAAGATAAAAGGATCATCCTAATAAAATTGAGACAAAATAACCTATCAATATTATTAATTGCCTCATTTTTTTATTAGTTAGTTAGGGCATTAGATAAGGTTACTCTTTTATCAATGGCATTATAAGGATTGTATTTTAGCATTGCTGTTTATTCCACTAATCACGATAGAAATTTGAATCCAAATCTTTTGGACGGTGTTTCATAATACTTAGTTATTTACAAGAAATAGGTATATAATCTCACGCATATATCTTAGAAGGGCTAGGCAGAGATGTATTACATTTACATTTCGCCAACTCAACCATTAATAAAACTTGGTTGTTGTGTCCGTTTTTGTAGTTTTACAAAACTGACGCGTATATATTAACAAAACACTAAGTAAAAGTGGGGAGGAGTACAGTCTAGCGCATTTACTCGCGCAAACTTACAGGTTCGGTTCTGCTATTGTGAATTTTGGATCAAAAATCCTAATAACACTGCTCGAGAGTGGAACTTGAAACTACATGAACTGTTGGGGTAGTCAGATGTAGCAGAATGTTTTTATTGTTGCTATGCGAAGATTTCATCCAACCTACTTTACTTATTTCTGGCTATTAATCTGAACTTAATAATTTTAGGATGTCTAAATTCAGAAAATACCAGCATAACATTTCTACTACAAATTTTGGTAGGTACTAGTATTCTCGGTAATCTACAGCTAAGCTAATATGCTTGTGTTAGGCGCCGTTCACATCTTTGGTAGAGTGGGGTTATCCGAATCTACGACCTCTCAATCAAAAATCCGATAACTTAACCATTGAGCCACCGGCACTTCGAAGTTTATTTGAATTTTCTTTTCTTAGCAGAACGTTTTGTGGGGCAAACTGTAAGGCATACCTAGTATAAATAATTTCTAAATAAAAGCGGGAGAAAAAGAAACATAAAAGAAAAATTTACAGAATAACATCACCCAGAAGCCCAGCTTATATCACATACATGTACAAAATAGTAGAATCAACTTTCACAGAACAACACAGAAATAATCCACGGACCGATCACTTATATATTATCATATTTTCACGTGACGTATCAGAAATGTTCATATATCGACTCCTGCGCACGCCGTACTCGGAGCGAGCACCCGCGGAGTAGCATCTCAATCGACTGAGTGAATTACCACTAATGTGTAATATGCAGCTCTACTTATTATTGGTGAGGTGTACTGTGAAGAACGGAGCGAGAAACGGTCATAAGCGGAGCGTAAAGTGATGCCGCGGTATTGTAGATGATTTTTGTAAAGTACTGTCTGTAAATTCTTCCGTCAACTACAGTAATTTTGAATTTATATTTGTCTGTTGCTTTCATTATAGCACAGAATATCTTTAAAAAAGTATTGTATTATACCCATATTTTACCAGACAAGGCTTAGGATCCATGGAAGCCCATGTATTGCCATGCTTTGCTATAACACTACGCCCAACCAGGAATCAAACTCAAAAATATTAGTCTAATTTTATTAATCAATTAAACCAAAGCAGACACAATGATAAAACATTTTATCTGCCCCGGGTTGCCAGCGCTGCGCAATGTTCGATTACTGATTGACAGAAATCAGAGATGCGCGATTGTCGTCGAATAAGTCGAACGATACGTGCCCGCATTCGAATGTCACTTAATGCGTTGACTCTGATTTTATTCGAATAACGTTCCAAAATTTATCACAATTTCATGACACCTTTATAAGGTTATCAGTTTGCATATCTATTAGTTATTATCTATTAAAATACCTGTGTAAGAAGCAGACTAATATCGGTCGGAAATATCGCAGCATTCTACCCAAAAACCTCACGATTACAAGTCGAATTCTTTATCTATTAAGCTAGTGGTGGTAGCTTAATAGATAAAGAATTACACAAAATATCAATCAATCAATATTGTACAAAGGTTTTATTAAAATGTTATGTATTAAAGTGCAAATCCGTTCACGTATTACTAATTCGTAAACACATTCGAATAATTCGAATATTCTATCGATAATTGCGCATCACTAAATCAAATCGTGCTATGCCACCGTGCGTTCTACCTTTCCAGTGCAAAAGGCCCACTTAAAGCAGCTTTCTTTGCACCGCACAATTACGTTTTTATTTGCAGTCGTGTGTGGGTTCTTTAGCTCCGTTATTTTGTACGAGGAAACGATAATCATAATTGTTGTTTCGCTTCTTAATAAATTAGCTATGTAATGGTTTACATCATAAATTATTTACTGGCTCGTGTATAAACGTTTTATGGTCCTTAGTTGAGAGAAATACAATATCCGTTTTGTTATGAACAATTTATTATACAACAAGCATTTTCTGCATGGCGTGGTTAAAGTGGTCACCTCTTCGCTGCTACTACGTCGGGTGTTGGGGGTTCGATTCCCGTAGGGAACTAAAGTTTGTGAGATCTACAAATAGTTGTTCCGAGTCGGATGTTCTTTGTATCTGTTGATTTAATGTTTTAAAGGCCCAGCGATACATAAATTATTACTGCCGTCGGCATTATCTTTTAAAAAGAAGTTTAAGGAAAATGTTGAAATCATTGAGCTTTTTGTAAAACAAATTAAATGTCTCGTTTGTTAACTTAGTTTTGCAGTTCATTAAGAATTCTCGAGTTCAATTAAGCAAAGTGTTATTTGATGTTAGAGTTCGAAACGTGTACTATAAACTGCGACAAAAATAAGCAATCATATGTTCGTCTAATATCACAGGTGATCTTAGAAACACCTCTACCTACCCTTTTGAGAATACACAGCTTTTACGAGTATGCATAACAAATTTACTTGTATAGACTTTTCTTTCTTGGTAAACAACAAACTCATTATAAAAATTATCCAGTTATACTTTGAAACTATATACATTGTCTTATAAATATAGATGATGACAAAATAAAAACAGCACATAGACATGGCTCCCTATGTATAGTTTCTAGCTTCCAGCACACTATATCTGTTAAATAAATAAGACAAAAAAGTCTGACTAAGAAAGTTTATAAGGCTAGTGTGAATGGAAGACCTAGGTGAACATTTCTTGATCAGATTGAAGACGTTCTGGATAAACGTTAGATTAAGAGCACTTAAACCGGCGAGTGTGTATGAGGAATGTGATGAAAGTGAATGAAGCCAGAGAAGTGTGTCAGGATCTTAGCAAATGGAAATCCGTAGTCTCTGCCTACCCTCTGGGTAACAGGCTTGAATCTATTTATGTATGTATGTAAATAAGACAAGTAAGAATAATCCTAACTAATAACAGAAATGCGAAAGGGACTGTGTTTCTTTGTTAACCTTTCACAAATTGACTACATGACCGATCATCATGAAATTTCGCATACACGTTGTCAGGGGAACAGAAAAGGACAAAGGTACCTTTTTCAGAAAAAGGTACTGTTATTAATCTAATTTAACCCACATTTAAGCAAACAAATCCGCGGAAAAATGCAGAAGGCTATAAATAATAATAAAGTTAACATTTAGCGAAAAGATTAGGTACTTGAAAACTAGAAAATAATACCTACAAGAAGCTTTTTTTTTATACTTCTGATGTGGCAAACAAGCATACCTGATGGTAAGTGGTCACCGTAGTCTATGGATGCCTGCAACTCTAGAGGCATCACTTGCGCGTTCCTTTAGGAAAGAAAGAGGGAAGGAGAAGGAGCGGGAAATGGGAAAGAAGGTGATTGGGCTTCCGGCACTCTCACTCACCGAACGAAACACAACAGTAGAAATACTGCTATTTCACGTTGATATTCTGTGAGAGGGTAGTCCTTCCTCGGTCGAGCCGGCCCATTCACGCTGAAATCAGCGAGGCTCTACTACTCACAAAACTACTTTCATTTAGTATTATTTTTACGCCATTCCGGTATTATTTCTGAATCAAGCAGCTGCCTGTAAACGTACAAAAAGAAGGAAATAGTTTCATTTCTTATTTGCATTAATAGCCGAGCGTTGTCCAGCGTTTACACGAATGTTACATGTTAAATTGAAACTACTTTAACGGATGCACAACATTTTTACGGTTGCAGAAACATATGCGAGTGGTATTCGTGATGTTATCTAAGTTTAAATACTAGACCGTATTAGTTCCGTGTGATGTGAGCTTTTCTAAGTGTTTGTCTATTTGCCTATATGTCGAAGCTTACGAGGGGTTTTATAAAAAAACACGGTATACGATTACCATTTTTTCTTTATAGTCATGTCTTTTTGTGAATTTTTTTTTAAAAACCATTCGACTGAATACAAAGACAGACGGCCACGCAAAGGTCTTGAGTTCAATCCTAAGGCACGCACATAAGTGTATTTTTTGTATAATGAAATAAAAAAAATTCACTGAGGTGCGTGCAATAGGTACGTAACGTCCTATCATAACGTACATTAAAAAAACTCACACATATTTTAATTGATCATCGCTTGTTTTAATTACTATACAGGGTCAGAATCTTTTAAAGTTTTATTTAGATTCGTATTCTATTTGATTATTTAGCTGTATTAGTTCCATATATACGAGTACACAACTAACCAAGTTTTACTATCGTTTTCAGTCAAAGCCATGGCAGAAGCATTTATCTGGAATCTCGAAGATTTATTTATATGACTGCTTTTTGCTTTATTTTTATTATGAGATAGTTGGCAAACGAGCAGACGGTTCACCTGATGGTAAGCGATTACCGCCACCCATGGACACCCGCAACACCAGAGGAGTTACAAATGCGTTGCCCGCCTTTTAAAAAGGAGTACGCTCTTTTCTTGAAGATTTGTAGGTCGTATTGGTCCAGAAATACCGCAGGCAACAGTTCATTCCACAGTTTAGTTGTGCGTGGCAGAAAATTTCTGGGAAAACGCACAGTTGAGGACTACCAACCATCTAAATGATGGGAATGGAAATTCTGTCGCGTAGGACGATGGCGAAAAGAAGCGGCAGGGATCAGTCCCAACAATTTCTCGGAGCACTCCCCATAGTAAAAGCAATAGAAGATGCATAAACATATAAAACTGCTTCGCTAGTCCCGCAACCTAACTTGACACATATGTCTTTACAGGTCGGGCAGTGTTATTACATTTTTTGATAGGCAATTCTAATTACCAGCACAGAGAAGAATGTATAATTCTTTAACATAATAGTAGATATACCTATAACTAAACTACCATATAACAGGACGGGCACATTTCCATACGCCGTACTGCTATAAGAACTGATTACTTCACAAATATCTTATCTAATGACTATATCATGGAACGTATCAGATTGCTAATGTTACTGATCTTCCTAAATGATAAAGTCTTTGCATGCAACTGCTTAAGGCGCATTCTTTAAATTCCAATCAGTTACTAAATCAGAAACGCTCGCAACACCAAGACGTCACACATTGCCAATCTTGCAAAAAAAGAATTGTTACGATAGCACAACACATCCATAAGAAGCATTGGCATATATAGGATAAATAGTAATAAATACAGTAAAAGATTATTTTGCTGCCATCCTAACTAATATTATAAACGCGAAAGTGAGTTTGTTTGTTTGTTTGTTTGTTACGCTTTCACGCCTTAATTACTCAACCGATCAACATGAAATTTTGCATACATGTTGTCAGGGGTACAGAATAGGACATAGGGTACCTTTCATCCAGAAAAAAGAACTGTTGCAAACCTAACCTAACATAATCTACATTTACGCGAGCGAAGCCCCGGGCGAAAACTAGTCTTCTATAAAATATATATTAATCACATGCACATTTAAAGTTATAATTTTTTTAAACTGCTTTCGGTAGTTATTCGCTGATAATAGCAATTATTCAGCTCGTTTGGAGCAATACCAACCTCTCAGAATATACTCAGATATCACATAACAAACTCGAGATCAGCTCAGCCTTATACAAAATTATGGAAGGTAAGTCACCTGTACTATAGCGAACAATTTAGCACTATACAATATCAGTGCTGTCAATCTCGAAGCTGAATGTTTGCGGTCGAACATAGATCAAGCGAATTATTCATAATAAAATCCGCCATGTTCATATATTGTCCTACTGCCGGGTTCGGGCCTCTTTTCAGTATGAAAAGGGGTAAATCATAATCCACCACTAAGTGTGGGTTGGCAAACTTCACACATATCTGAGAAAATGATGCAGAACTCTTAGATATGCAGTTTTCCTCAGAATGTTTTCCCTTTACCGTTAAAGCGAGCGATAATTAATACGCGTAAGACTTCGAAAACCCAAGGGGTGCCTTGAGATCGAACTTAAAGTCCTTTGCGTGGTAGTCCAACCATTCTGACTAAGCTATCGCTGTTCCTTAAAGCGATTTGCTAATTTGCCAATCGCAAATACGCAATAAAATTATTGGGAAGAGAGGAACCCGCTACTCACCCTTGAACTGCCCACCCTAACCATTGCAACAGAAAAAGGTTCCTCTCTATTTTATTTCAATGGATTTCCGCCAAGTGACGCCTAATCCGATTCAATATACGCAGATACACAAAAAAATTACGCTAATTAAAGTAACTTACAGATGAACTTCCCAACACTACCCAATCACTAAAACCGCAAAAATCTAAGCCCAAATCGCCTACTAGTGTATAATAAGGTGTAAGATCTTTCATAACATCGTATCGCTCCGGATATTTCAAGGCATTTACTTACTCAATGGAACCACTTTGTACAAATCGCTTTAATTGTGGCGCAGCTTTCGTCATTGTAATGGTGGACGACGTATGTGGAATACTTTGTAATGTACCGCAGTTGTAATTTGTTGGATAGTTTGTCAAAGCGCAATATGGCATGCTGCTGTAATTACTGTGTTGCAACTGACTGCTATTCTAACTAATATTAGAAATGCGAATGTTTGTTTGTTACGCCTTCAAGCCTTAACTTCTCGACGGAACATCATGATATTTAGCATACACGTTGTCAGGGAAAAACAAACTAGGAAATAAGGTGCCTGTCGTCTAGAAAAAAGTACTATGGGAATAGACTGAGCGAAATCGTGGACAAAAGCTAGTAGGTACTTAATATTACATAGACTCGGACCTAAACATAAAGATATATTAATATGTATATGTCAGCTTTATGTATAAACTGACCCACTGCTCGGCACGGGC
Organism: Catocala nupta; assembly: GCA_963675205.1. Lineage (NCBI taxonomy): Eukaryota > Metazoa > Arthropoda > Insecta > Lepidoptera > Erebidae > Catocala > Catocala nupta. The sequence goes on along the minus strand of OY776097.1, from coordinate 23,193,460 downwards.
CTCTTCTCTATGTGAGAAGGGCAGGCCATAATCCACTACGATGATGCATTGCGGGTTGGCAGACAACTTAAGTCTTCGAGAAAATTTAGGAGAACTAATATAAATGCAAATATATTTTCAGTTGTTTATTACGCCTTGGAGGCTTATCTACTCGACCGATCATACTGAAATTTCGGAAACACATTATCAGAGGTAAATAAAAAGGTTTAAGGTACATTTCGTCCAGAAAATAGTATTGATTTCATACAAGGGTAATCGCGGGCAAAAGCCATTTTATTACATATCTGATCTCGCGCCTATATCCAAAGGTATATAATAATATATATCAGCACTATAAATAGTCTGCCCCACTGCTGGGTCACGCTCAAAGAGTAAGAATTATTAAACAGATCACCTGAGCTGGAATTTACTATTCACTTAAACGACAATAACTTTATGGACTGTCTTCATGTTTTACCACTGTAATCAATAAATAAAGTATTATTATATTATATATATATGTATATTATTAATAAGACATACATAGCAGCGATAGCTCAGAGGGGAGACCAACAGACTGCAATGCAGAGGGTCTCGCGTTCGATCCCACGTCGCGCACATCTGACTTTCGGAAGTTATATGACTTTTCGAAATTATGTGCGTATCGATTGTCAATTATCGCCTACTTCGTGTCCTATTCACATTTGCCTTATGTTTTGCCTTTCTAGGTTAGTCTTTTGTCGCCCATTCTTATAAAATGACATTCACATCTCATACATCACACATGTACATTAAAAATTGTAGTTCCTGTCGTATCCGGTAAAAAAGCATTACATCCGTTAATATGTCCGGTGATAGTTGTTTCGAATGTTAAACTGACAAATTGTGCAAACAGGCTTTTCCATGCAAAGAATGTTGTAAAGTAATTTGTAGATAGATACTTTTGGAGGTAACGAAATCACCGGGATAGTATATTGAGATTACTTCTATCACATATACACAACACCATCTAGCCCAATATGTATTATGGGTACTAGACAATGGACATACATATATACTACATACTACTATTAAACTTTACTAATTTTGAAGCTAATTAAATTATTAAAACTATTATATCTGTTTTGATTTAATTTTACACTTTCCCCGACGTTTCGGTTGCTTTTCAGCAGCCATGGTCACGGGGAGACTTACGATTTTAGCATATTGGATGTAGACATTTTAATGGAAGGAAACTGTACGTAAAATAATAGTTGGCAAAAAGTAGCGGTATTACGTTCCTGCCTTACCGTTTTGGGAATATACGCATGAGAGTATATACGTATGTTAAAATTCTATAACCCTGAACAGAGTAGAAAACGAACAAACAGCCACTGTACAAAATGGTGGTTTCCGTTAATATAATTTCTACAATTAGAAACGTATGCGGTTCTCAGACATAAACGATTGGTTTCACTTCAAACAACAACGATTTTATTGGCGATACGATAATTGTGTCAATACAAACTATTACAAGTACCTTAAGTGAAGCAATTTCAATAATTTATGTTGTTTTCTACTGATCGGTGGCACACCGCAATGGCGCAGAGGCAGTCAACGCAAGTGTTGTGCTCATGCAAGCAGCAGCCGCAATTACTACCTCATTGTTACGGGTTCAATTTCCGAGTCTGGTGAAGATTGATTGAATTTTTCTGACAAGAAATTTTCGGCGTGAATTCTAGATCTATTCTCAGTAGCCAGCAATAGACACGCTCAACTTAACAAACATTTAAATGTAGGAAAGACAGAACACCCAGACTTGGAACAAACAATTGTGGATCGAAAAAATATTTGACTCGTGTGTGATTCAAACCCATAGCACTTGGCGAGTGTAGTGTGTGTATCGGCAATAGCAAGTCGAGTACTTAAACCACTAAGGGCCGGTTTTTCAATCGTCAGATAACTTTTATCTGAAGAATAAATATGGCGGTATGACATATTTTCTATACAAAAGCTGTCAAAACGTGAAACATATTCCCCAGATAAAAATTATCTGACAATTGAAAAATCGACTCTAAGCCGATTATAACACGCTTTTATTAGCGTGGTATATATATATAGCTATGTGCCTATGTATCTATGAATCTATGTAACGGATTCTTTGAACGTGATTTCCACCCCTTTCAAACCGACGGATTGATGTGAAACTTTGCACACTTATCGAGGACCAATGACAATATAATAATTTAGAAAAATTTATAGATAGAAAAAATTACAAAAATGTAATTGTTTAAAAAAACTAAAAAACACTTTATAAAGTAGAAAATAAATTAATAATTTTAATTTTAAAAATCGTGGGTTGGGGTTTTCAAAATATCTTAGGAAGCACCCCACGCTTTTTTACATTAAAATTATTAAATTATTTTCTACTTTTAAAGCATGGTTTTTAGTTTTTTTAACAATTTTTTTTTGTCTTATCTTGTCTTTGAACCCGTAGTAGTCAGCACGGCGACCGCTTGCTCACTGCGCCATCCATGCACTCAAATGTGTTTTTTGCCATCTTAATTAATAGTAATGTACCCTTCTCTATAAGCACTAGCAACAAAGACGGTAACCCGTACTGACTGCACTTATAACACGCTAGCTGACTTCACGGTTTCATCCACGTTTGTGAGTACCGCTCCGCTTCTATCCCTCGTAGCATGATCTTATATAACTTATAGCCTGCCTCAAGAATTGGGCTATTAAATGCAAAATAAATAAGTGGTAAGTGGTTTAATGGTTGCAGCTCCTTACAGAAAAGATTGGTAAAATATACAATACTGTAAACTTGGCGATTAAAAAGAGTGGCCGCGAGTTTCTTGCCAGTTGTTCTCATTGGTTCGACGCCCTTGTGTTGCTGAACATGGCAACAGGTAAATGTAAATGTATAGTCACAAATACAAATGTAGATAACTTTGACGTTCATAAGTGTTACTTTATGACCTATATGAATAAACATATTTTTGATTTTGATTTGATTATAAAATAGATTTTCAAATCGGACTGGTAATTCCAGATATTAGCGCGCAAAAACAAAGAAACTCTTCAGCTTAATTATACAAAGTAAAGATTAAAGCATATCTGATTAATTACAAATTGAAATAACACCATCACACCTCGTTAACCCCCATTCACAATAGCGTGAGGGTATTTGAACAACATAAATGTGTCACAGGATGCATGAGCCGGCGCAGCCGTAAAGATCGCAGATCCAAGATGGCGGATAAGCGCAATTAATTCGGTAACGCTTTCTCTACGGCCGCGCTGTTTAGTTGTCGGTATGCTTCTACATTTGATGTTGGCTAACTTACTTAGTAGTTTGTGTAATGATCCTATAGTTAAATTATCTGATGAATTTAAGTAATCTATTTTGTATGTTGTTGCTTCGGTATATACAAGATTATCTTTACGGTATCTATGTATGTTTGATTGTATTCAAATGCGTGTATTGTACATGCATAATATTATATTATAGAAGGGGTAAGCAGAGGTCTAATGTACCTACTTTTGCCAACTATAATAATTTTAGCTTACACATAATAGAGCGCGATCTGGATAAGATCCGGAACGACTATGTGCGAGGAAGCCTGTGAGTCTGCGATATAGCAGAGAAGCAAGAGAGCAGGATGGGATGCTATGGCTTATAAGGAGAAGAACACTAGATTATGTTGGCATCCAGTTACTGGAAAAAAACTAGAGGTAGACCCAAGACAACATGGATAGATGTGTTGTGCAGAGATATGATGGCATGCAATGCTTTTGACAAAGACGTTAAGGACAGGGCGAAGAAGAAAATAAAGAAGGCTGACCCACCACCATGTGGGATAAAGAGCTGGGAAGAAAGAGAGATAATAGAGTGCGATCATATTAAGCCGTTACTATGACCTCACTCCACTTACAGGTGGCGAGTCTATTGACTTCTACCGAACACAGGTTTAAACTCCTTACAAAAGAAAGAAGACAGAAGAAAGAAGAAAGACTTCACGGATGGAGTAGTGGTTTAACTGGTCGCCTCGCCACTGCCACTGCGCCGAGTGTTGTGGGTTCGAATCCCACACGGGACAAAAATTTGTGTGATCCACAAAGGATGGTTCCGAGTCTGGATGTTCTTTGTGTCCGTTGTTTGAATGTTTGTATAGTCCCCCGCGATACGGGAATTATGCCTAGTACAGAATTTGTCTCTTTAAAAAAAATGGACACCGTGCGAAAGAAAGAAGAAATTTTCAGAAGCAACTGAGAATGTCTGGCAGGCACGACTAATAAAACTAGCCGATTCGGAAATCGAATTTGAGACCTCATACAGACACAGCAGACGCATTCACTACTGCTACACCACCAAGGCATACATATTTTATGAGAAAATACTAGAAAGAACCATACAATCATTTTGCATGTTATATGCATAAAAACCACTATAATACCCATGTCATTAAATAATTATAGTTCTTTAATTAATTATGTAGATATTTCTAATTGAAATTGGGCATGTTTAAATATACAACATATAAACTTTGTGTAATAACATTGCACGCAACGACTGCAGTTCGATTCCCATGTCGAACTAAACGTCGACAAAAACTGTCGTTTCATGTATAATCCCTGCATCGCGGGTGACTTAAAAACATAGACTACAATATACAGACAGCCGATTTAATCAACTGCAATATTGCAATTGGTGAATTAGACCACGAAATACAGCGTGTAACAAAAAGGTGTAGTCATATTTAAGTATCACATAATATAGCCCCCCGCACAATGAAAAACCGCGACAAACAAATCCATATGCATTATTTCCACAAAAATAGGGCATTTTCTTTTTATCGATTTAGCAATAACACATATTCTAGTCGATACTTAAACAACACAAACAGCTGACTTGCCTGATCACTGTGAATCCGTAAAAGACCAAGCTCTATTTGGATAATGATATAATGCGTTTGTTTCGATGTTTTAATAAAAAATAAATAAAATGATAGAAGCTGTAATAAAATTTAAAATTGTTGTTTTGATCTGGGAATAGGGTACATAGGCTATTTAACATAGATATATACATCACGCCATAAAATATGACCACACCTTTCTGTGTCACGCTGTATAGCTATGAAATGGGTAGAGCATACTACACATTACATAAAATGTCTTAATTTTTCATCAATATATCCAATCATTTTCTAATATGCTTTCAATCCCGAGCGACAGCCTGTTGGACTGCCAAGCAGAGGTCTCGGGTTGGATACCAAGGCAAGCACCATTGACTTTCTGAAGTTGTGTGTGTATTAATAATTACATTATCGGTTGCTTTAACGGTAAAGGAAAACATTGTGAGGAAATCTAGATATCTGAGAGATCTCCATAATGATCTCGAAGGTATTGACGTCTACCAATCTGCACTAGGCCAGCGTGGTGGTCTGTGGTACTTGCCCAGTAGTGGGACAGTTTATATACAAGTCTGATATTATATTTAATCCCGATAATGCGTGAAGGACCACACTTGTCGATCATACAGTACTCGCGTGCAGTCAAGAAGCACAGATAGGATGCATTCGGTCAATGTACAATTATGTGCGCATTTTACCTGCCAGGCCTGCCAGGCAATTTCACCAACCGGACGTTGGGATGACTACTAATTATATTATCCTGTGGTTTTTAGCGATACTTTTTTAATCTCTAATCTACTCTAATTTCGAAGTTTTGACTTACACACTCAAAGACCTCCGAACAAGAAATCTAAAATTTTGCACAGAGATACCCTTTATGATGTAGACAAAGAATAAGGCCGATGTTTTTATTTCCTCATGTTACGGTAATGAATAAATAGGATATTTTCTTTAAAGATGCCTTGTTATATTGTATAAAAGCTTCAATTTTAGCATGTAAGTGGGTAGGCAATTATAATCACTAATCTATTTTAGTATACTTCGAAATAACCTAAAGTCCATGCGAACAGTACCGTGAACAAAATATATTCTAATAATAAAGATAGTTATTAAAATGATTAACTTACTGTTCATAATAATAGGATGCGTGCGCGCATACAGCAGATACTACCGCAAAGATACGATACTATATTTCTCTCTTTTAAAATAGCATGTTTATATTTCAGTAGTTTTAGTAATGTTAATATAAACTATAATTTTAATTGCAAATTGTAATTACTTTACAATATTAGGCCAACTTCTACTCGCAGGGGACTATTGGGGAAAGTGGCGATAGCTCAGTGGGGAGACCAACAGACTGCAATGCAGAGAGTCTCGGGTTCGAACCCACGTCGCGCACCTCAGACTTTAGGAAGTTATATGACTTTTCGAAATTATGTGCGTATTGATTGACAATTATCGCCTGCTCCTTGTCTCGGAGACCACTTTAAGCCGTCGGTCCCGGCTGTCATGAACATCTATGGCTGTCGTTATAGGGAAGTCAGTGCCCTATAATATCCTGACACTGGTCTAGCCTTAGGGTATCGGAGGTCAGGTGGCAGCCGCTCCGTGTAAAAATTGATATCCAGTCAAACCCGGTTAGACCAGAAATGCTGACCCCAAGAGACTTAGGAATAATAAAGGCTAGGGAGAAGAAGACTACTTACAGGGGACTAAAAAACATAATTATTATAATTAATACTAAAACAAAAACACCCAAACTGAGTACAATTATTTTGTATATCACAATAATATTGGCTCCTGTGGGATTCGAACTCTCAGCGCGATTGCAGTGGCGAAACGATACATTGTTATCAAAATGTTGGCTTATCAATAGATACTTGCATTCAATGTGGGTGATCTTTGTGTCAATAACGTCTGAACTTCACCGCGATACACGATTTACCCTACCACTAAACTTACAAATAAAATAACGACTCAGCACCTAAAATAATTGACCTTTATATATATAAACCAGGTTATAAAACGGTTGTAAGCAGACTTCTATATAATTATTTTTACTGCAATGAATGGCTAAAATGCACTGGCCGTCTATCACAGACATATTATAGAAAACACGTCAATATTTTGCATATTGTTACAACAATTTGTTATTATGATATTGTTTGCTTACCCAATTAAAAAAGAATAAATTATCTTTGGCATGGTAGATATATTTCAATATTTTTGAGCTGACCAGGCTATAGTTAAAGCTTAGTAGCCAAATATAAAATGTAAACGTATTGAATGTTTAGAAGCCATTATACTAGTAAATTAAGAAATAATCATCTAAAATTGATGCTTAGATAAGCAAAAAGTAACTAGATCCATCTACAACCTAAAGTTCTTCGCGATACATATTTTAAAACCACCAACAAGAGTTACAAAGTAAAAAAACGATCACCTGTATTTGAAACTTAGATAAGCAAAAAGAAACCAAGTCCATCTGCAATGATTGTAACAGAAAGCTCTTCGCAATACCTATTTTAAATCTACCACAAGAGTTGCAAATTAAAAAACGATCACCTATTTTATCCTTAGATAAGCAAAGAGAAACCAGGTGCATCTGCAATGATTGTATCACAACGCATAATCTTACAGCATCTGGATGCGCATACGCAGCTCTAACAGTAGTCGGACACCGTTAGTTCACGTGACCACACAGTTACCCTCGCTACAAACAACAAAAAACATCCTTACATGTGTTATTAAGATGGACGGGGGCGTGAAGGTTCCGCATAAGATGGTTTCTGTTAAAAGGCGATAATTTTTTATACGCAATAGTATTGGTATCGTTTAAAATACATTATAAGATAGCACCAATCAAAATTATACCTTTTGCTATAAGCATAGAGTTGATATTGCAACTGCAGTGTTTTTTTCCAGAAAATGCCGCTCCACCGCGGCGATTGTGAGTGCGATTGCTAAGAATGATTCGGTTGTTTTCGGTTAAATCATTGGCAATTCATAACTTTGGCGACATCTTTTCTACGTCGAGATAGGAAAAGCTATCACATTTTAATATTAAGATGCCTCATCAAACGTTTCCTAAATATATTACGTGCATGTTATATACTTCATCCACGCAGAGGTAATGAATGCGAAGGCTGTATGAGGTGTCAGGTTCGAAACTAAAAATTCAATGCAAATTTTATGCATAAACAAGAATATTTGCGGTCTCTGATTTCTGAGCTAGCTATGAGCTACCTGTGTTACAGAAGTCAGTGGCTTCTCGCAATGAATGCTGAAGTCAATATTTCATGCTGGCTATTGACTTTTTATTTAGAGAATCTCATTAGCAGTACAGAGGTTGCATCTATCTGATAGACACCAACATAAGACTCACACACAGGATAAAAAACACAAGACAAATAGTTGTGCCGATTCTAGCTGCTCAATGTTATGATATTTCCAAAGCCCCAGCGACAGAGATTACCCTAGTACGGAAGTAAACCTTTTAAGAAATACTACGGTATGTGAACAGGAAATATAATAAAATGCCTAGCATGTTACACCTAATTACCGTGGATAACGGCCAGCATAGCTCTGTACTGGCTCCTAACATCGGACTGTGCACATTTCTCGCTCAGTTGGGCAGATCTCTTGTATTCACCGGAGTACGCAATGGCGTGTGACTAGCTAATGAGAATCGCGTGTTTCATGCAATAAACGCCACTCAGATTATGTCTTATATAAATCTTGTATACAACAGAATAAAGAAATCGAGATATCGTACGCATTTGACTTAAATCATTATCACTTGGAAAATTTGACTCCACGAATTGTACCGATCACTTTTTCTTGTGTCATGTTTGGTAAACATATAACTCATTAAGTCATTCAATCACTGCTTTCAGACTGTACTTGTTCTCTTATAAAAGAACAATAAGAAAGACGAAAGCCAATACGTAGAGATGGGTGTCTATTATTGTCTCTAGCTCTCCAGTACGACATAATATTTGTTTACTAAATAAGACTAGTCAGAAAAGATAGCCAATAAAACAGTTTTGAGATAAACATGCTTGCATGCTTTGAGTATTGGCGATATTTTTAGCTTTCAGATGACAGAGACAATAATGGAATGGTTTGCTCGGTACACGTACATACGTCATGATGATTAAGTAATATTTTGGTTTTAGTAAATTAAGTTCCATGTAGTAACTAAACTGCGCTAAAACTAAACTAAAACATCGATATAAAGTTTTTAATTTAATAAGCTTGTCTGCTATAAGACATTTCAAGAACTTAAAAGTTATCATTAGTTAGTTAAGTTAACGTTATTTTAAAGAAATTTTGAAATAGAAGCGGCGATAACTTAATGCATAAGTCTTGTATTCATTTCTACCGGCTACCATCTTCGAACAAATACATGACTAAATATTGGATTAGCGCTTCAAATCTTAGTGAGATATCATACTGAAAGCGATATTGACAATTATGTTTTAAGATGTAGGGATTATACATTGTAGACGTCTTTAGTTAAATCTACGAATATATGTCAACTGTGGATACCATAATCAAAAATGTTATATTATACTCGGTGGATATAATATAACTATACTATTGCGTAGTATCCGCAAAAAGAGATATAGTAATATCTTTATATCCGCATAACATATCGGCAGCCTCACATAAATAATATTCAAAGCAAGTGTACTCACGATACATCCGGGGTGGTGTTAGTGAGCAGCCTGACGCAATCCAGGCAGCCCCGCGCGGCGGCATAGTGCAGCGCCAGAGCGCCGTTGTTAGCGCGTCCGCCCGCCGCTGGCATCGCGCGCCCGCACCACCAGCCCTCGACAGCCAGACGACCGCTCCTGTACAATACATAAAGAAAATAAGGCTCTATGTACCAGTTCAAAGTCCCACATGCTATTACTGGCAAAGCGTGGGCAATAAAGGGACGAAGCTTCTGAATAATTCAAATCGATGAGCAAAGAAGCTAAGGTGTCATTTTGGATACGAACTGACGCGAAAAATTGTTCGGTTACTCATAATCGAACAACATACCGCGTCGGTCACTTACGCGCAATGGCCTAATTGGATGGATCTCGTGAACCTCATAAAAGACTGGATGTTTTTCTAAATCAAATTGATAAACTACCCCTGAAATAAATAATAATGTTCTATAAACCAAATTATCACCACGGCACCCAATTGTAACAGAGACCAGACATCGGTTCAGGATATATTATAATGAAACAATATTTGTCCACGTTTTCATTAGAGGCTTTTAGAAAATGTATAGGTAGAAACAAACTCGGCGTTGTTGTTTCCAAATAGTTTGTCTTAGTATCCGCCAACTAACCATTTGAAACCATTTTTTTTATAGTACCGTACTTTAATGCACTTGCAGAAATATTTATTATTCCGGCAGTTAAATAAAATGAAGAAATAGATTACATACGCATTAAAATAATTTAGGACAGTACAGTTTGTTGGAATTGTTGGGTACTTACTACTATTACTTCTTAATTATTTTATACTCTGAATAAGGATCCAACGCAGAAATTGATACAAAGTACAATAATTAATATTCTAAGAATTTAAAATTTAAATTCATCTGAATTATTCTTATAATTCAATAATACTAGAACTTACTGAAAAGCAAATCTTATACAACAAAGCGTCATACAAAAGACATCAACGAGTTACATGCGCTACAAAGGCGCGCCATCTAGCGAAACATAGCTGAACTATTCAACGTACAAACTAGCATCAGAATCTATTCATACCACCGCGGCACGGCGTACACTTTAACATAGCTTCTTCTATTACGACATAGATGGCGCTACTAAAGTACGGCACTAATTTTATTATTTCATCGCTCCTATTTTGATTACATAATGTCCTTAATTTTAATTAGAAATGTTAACAAAATATAATGACTAAAATAACGATATATGTTAGAATAAATTAGTAGCTTATTATTAAAATGACTTTTTCAAGCATAATAAAGTGATTAATATTATTATGATGCGTGACAAGGGATCATACTTGACATTTAAAAAGCCATTAATTTTGATCTATAGACACATTTATATTGGCAAGAAAACATAAAATATCTTCCATAAATTACATCGAAATCCTTATAAATCTGCACCAAAAGGTCTATCATTTAATTAAAGTTTCACTTAATTGGATTCATTTATATAAAATGATCTACATCACTTAAACCTGCCGGAAGTACGTAACACAAACAAATTAGCACATAAATTAGATGATAAAATAAAATAAATTAGACGGTAAATATTAAATTGGTCGATAACCTTTTTTGTACTTAATAAGATGTATTTCGGTACATTTGTGATCTATTAATTGACGGTATACCTAGCTGACTCAAGATCTGTGTTTACCTAAAATATTTAAAATGAGGATGATTGAAGTCAAATTAAAGAATACACGTATAAAGTATATACGACACCCATATAACATAGATAGTAGAGAGATTGTTACCGTGAGTTCGCACTGACTAAACATTCACATAAAAACATGTATAAATAATTTTTTTTTGACAATGTATCGCACTGAGTTCGCACTGTATAACAACATTCTGTTGTGAAACACGTTTGACATATCAATAATGTTAACAGTGCGAACGTCAAACTAGACAGATACATGGACAAAACAATAACAAATCTTAAACATCGGTAAAATTTATTGTTATCTGTGTTAGCAACAGATAACAATAAATCTTGAGATATATTCAAAAGTTTTGTTGTTTGTCATTAGTGTGAACGCAACTAACAACAAAACATGTTATGAGATTTGTTACATACGATATGTCTCGAAACATCACATGTTGCATGTTTTTAGTGCGAACAGGGGGTTAGACTGCTGCGCAGAGGACTTAAGTTGGAACCCACGGCAACTGGTAGTTTACGATGATATGTATTATATCTTGACATATATTTTCATCGATTTTGATTAATTTATTAACGTTTCTGCTAGAGCAGAGATTCCCAGACTTTTTTTCTCATAGATCACTTTCAAAGTTTAACTGGTTCCAGTGGACGCCCTGCAACTAGAAATTTAATCCACCAAATAAACTCGCTATATCCGGAGCAAAACGATGGTATTCCTCAAAATATCCGTCAATCGACGTTTAAACAAGTAACAGTCGTTGAGCTTCCTAAAACTAAAATATTATCTGCCTACATTGATGTGAAGTCAAGTCAACATTTTACTTCTTCACTATCGAAAGCAAATAAATTTTCGTGGACCCCCGCTTATGAATTGTGGGCCCCCTTTTTTTTGTCACGTCAGCGTAGACCCCCGTCGTGTCTCCCGTGGACCCTTGGGGGTCCACCTGGACCACTTTGGGAACTAAGGTGCTAGAGGAACGTTTATAAAGTAAATATATTCATTGCTTGTTTCGCGTATATTTATTCTAATATTATAAAGCTGAAGAGTTTGTTTGGTTGAACGCGCTAATCTCAGGTTCAACTGGTTTGTATTCTCGGCCTCGATGGCGTAGTGGTCAATGTAACCGACTGCCACGCCTGAGATCGCAGGTTCGATTCCCGCACAAGTCAAACATTTGTGTGCATGAACATGGATGTATGTCTTGGTCTGGGTGTTTCTATGTATAATATGTATGTATTTACAAAAAAAACGTATATATGTATGTTTATCCGTTGTCTAGTACCTATAGTACAAGCTCTGCTTAGTTTGGGCTAGATGGTGTTGTGTGTATGTGATAGAATATAGAATATTATTATTATTCTTTCAGTGTTGGATAGCTCATTTACCGAGGAAGGCTGAAGGTTGTAGGCTATATAACATCACGCTATGACCAATAGGAGCGGAGCATCAATGAGGAATGTTGCAAAATTATTTTATGTGAAGCAGACGAAGTTGCGCGGTTCAGCTAGTTACCTATAATACAGCAAATTTATACAATATTATTGATTAGATACATTTTTAATTAAAATCTTCTTAAAAACTTCCATATCGATTATGATGTTAATCGATATGAATATGATTGACATGTAACAGAGTAATGAATAGATATTATTATTAATAGAAAAATATGTAGTCTGACCGAATAACATGAATTTATTATTCAATTTACATACTTAATTTCACGCCTATATTCTCCAAGGTGTTGATAGAGGTATTTTACATCCACATTACGCAAAAAATGGTTTTAGACCCACGTTATATAAATAATAATAATTAAATTGTCACTAGTATTAAATTGTTTCACGACTGGGCACGGGCCTCTTCTCATTGTGAAAAGGGTAGGGCCATAGTCCACCACACTGCCCAAGTGCGCGTTGGCAGACTTCACATATCTTTGAGAATATTATGGAGAACTCCCAGACCGAAGATACAGGATTTCACGCGATTTTTTTTCGCAACGTTGAAGCGAGCGATAATGAACTATTTAATACGCACATAACTTCCGAAAGTCAGAGATGCGCGCCTTGGGGTCGAACTCGAGACCTCTGCGTGGCAGTCCAAGGATCTCCCACTAGGCTATCGCTGATACTCCACGTAATATAGGGCGAGTCTATTGCCGGTGACCGGTTTTGATTTTATTTACAGTAACATACTTCATGCTGCTGCCTCACATAAAATGTTTGCCAGAAAAATTTATCTGATCCTGAGACCTCATGCACAATAGTCATCTCTACGCCACTATATATAGAAATTACCTTATGCAAATGGGCAAAAATAATGGCGTAGTGGTAAGTGTAACCGACTGCCACGCCTGAGTTTGCGGGTTCGATTCCCGCACAAGTCAAACATTTGTGCGCATGAACATGGATGTTTGTCTTGGTCTGGGTGTTTCTATGTATAATATGTATGAATTTACAAAAAAAAAATATACAAGTTTTTTTTATCCATTGTCTAGTACCCATAGTACAAGCTCTGCTTAGTTTGAGCTAGATGGTGTTGTGTGTATGTGGTAGAATATTATTATTATTATTATTATGTACAAATCGTGATAGTCTAAAAACGTTTAATATTTCTTAAGAAGCTTGCAATATTACTATTACAAAATAGCATATTTATAAACAAATATATTTATTTTACGATGCATATAATGAAAATGTCGTATTATTGCCATGTCTGTTGTAAACTTAAAGTGTGTTTAAGACATTTACCACTTATTTCATATGTTATATGGTAACTAACTGAACCGCGCAACTTCGTCTGCGTCAGATAAGCGTTTTTCCCCGTTTTTGCAACATTTTTCGTTGATACTCTGTTCCTATGAAGCGTAGCGTGATGTTATATAGCTTATAGCCTTCCTCCATAAATGGGCAATTCAACACTAAAAGAATCTATCAATTCGAACCATTAGTTCCTGAGATTAGCGTGGTCAAACAAACAAACTCTTAAGCTTATTATTTTAATACATGGGTTATACCATAAACTATGTATGAAATAAGTGTTTAGTATGTAACAATGAGTAAAGTAAGTAAGGAAATAGGTGTTTAGTATACAACAAAAAAGTGTTTAGTGTTTGAAGATGGCTATTTCGCTTTCGATTGTAGTATAACTTATTACTTGTTACCTAAAAAGATTGTTGTGGTCAATGGTGTTTCTATTCCTGGATTACATACAAACAATTCTTAAGTAATAACCCAAATTAACATGATATTTCCTCTTTTGTTTCTTGGTATAGTAAGATGGCACTTCGATTGACAGCCGATTGTAGTGACTCGAGTTCGATTTCCTAATTGACAATAATGTTTTTTTCTGTTGTCTATTATTATATTTAAAGATTTAATTCACATATAACTTTAAAAATTAGAGTTGCGTATTAAATGTCTTGGCATCGAACTCGAGGTTTCTCCGTGTAGTCGTAGTCCAACGATTTTCCACTAGGCTATCGCTAGTTTTTATGATAATATATTTGTCTATTATTACATACTTACTCTTTTTATACAAGTGTTAATATTCAATCCAATTACTAAATTACTTTTTAAATAATGTTATTTTCGTTAATATTGAGTTTTTATGTTAGTAAATTCTCAACAGTAACATGGAGACTAATAGGTTGATGCCGTTGGACGTAACTGGCACTTATAAACGTTATTTAATGTAATCTAAACGCCTCTGCCTACTCGTTCGGTTATATACAGGCATTAGTTTACGTATGCAACTACACAAATTATTTAATATTATTTAAAAATATGTGTTGTTATCTATACGCGCCCGAAGCCGCGGGCAAAACCTAGTATCTAATAAACACATATTTCACATAAAATACGTCCATATATAACAAATAATTAGCCATAAAACGACAAACATTAATTTACGAGCCACTTGTATGCGTAGAAACCGCATTGAGTCGCTCGTGCCTGCGCAGGCGCAGTTGAACAAACTGAAACACTAATGTCGATGCACCGCTGTGTACATTCAGTTAGAAATTAATTACATTTCAACACACATTATGATTTAATTTTGACGGCGGTGGCTTTGTTCGCATGTGATTGTATACTTTGTTAAAAAGTGAAGGTAAATAGAGGTATGATTCTTTTTACCCGATTACGGCGAAGCCAAAAGGAAGGGTATGATTTTGGCAGTCTGTGTATATATGTTTGTATGTTCCACCATAGCGCCTAATCTACTGAACCGATTATAACGAATGAGGTGTCAAAAAATTTGTAACAATGGCCCGGCTGACATAGGCTATATAAATTTTAAGAAAAAGTATTCAATAAAAAAATAAAGTTTGAAAACTATAACCCGACTACGTAAAAAAGGGGTCTAAAAAGAACGAAACAAGAAAATAATTCAGATAGAAATTCAAAAATGCATAGGTACAAAAATGGTCAAAGTAGAACCATGGTCTACTGTATACCTACTATGATTATGTGGGTGCCAGGAACACCTCAATTAAACAAACAGGGTAGGTATACAGTGGGTGCGAACACGGCTCTACCTTGACCATTTTTGTACCTATACATTTCTGGATGTCTATCTGAATTATTTTCTTGTTTCGTCATTTTTAGACTCCTTTTTTATTAACTTCTGCGCCAAGAGTTACTTGCTATGTCGCAGGAGGCTAAAGATATAAAATTCACGTCCACACAAAATACGATCAGATTCAGAACAATAATTTACAGATCACACAAATAAGTACCTTTTAGGTTCGAACTTACGACATTTATTCTAGACTCGTGGCCTCGATAGCGTAGTGGTTAGTGTAACCGACTACCACGCCTGAAGTCGCGGCTTTGATTCCCGCACAAGTCAAACATTTTTATGCACGAACATGAATGTTTATCTTGGTCTGGGTGTTTCTATGTATAATATGAAGGTATATACAAAAAAAAAAACTATATGTATGTTAATCCATTGTCTCTCTCTCTCATCTCATAGTACAAGCTCTGCTTAGTTTGGGCTAGATGGTGTTGTGTGTATGTGATAGAATATTATTCTTATTATTATTATTGAGCGCAGCAGTAACGGCGAGGGAAGTGTTTGCATTTTTATATGAATTTATATATTAGTGGTACTACAGAAAAACTGGATAGCACTTTGTCTATGCCGGGCGTCGAACCTTGAACCACGTGATCGGTAATACGCGGTAGACGGCAGGTGTAAAAATATTTAGCATTAATTATTACGTATATTTATATTAAACAAATTATGTAGTACGTTATAATAAAATAAAATTGCCTACGGAACGGTAACTGAGGCGCCCTTCGGCATGTCATGCATAAAGTTGAATGCACCGGTACGCGGGCATAATAGGAACTATATAACCATGTAGGCTAAAAATGTATACTTATATTATAAACATCTAGACAGGACTAAATACTACACTGAGAACTGACTACATAGCCTAGTATGACCTACGGTTCACTCAAAAAGACTATTTTTATAAGCATTTATTTCAGAATATTTGAGCATGTACTTACAAATTAACGTCGGTATTAAAAATAAAGTTAAGGTTTGGTCCTTTTAAAAATGCCAATCTTTAAAAGAACCAAACCTTAACTTTATTTTTTATTTAAAGACTAGCTTTTGCCCGCGGCTTCGCTCTCGTAAATGTAAGCTAGGTTATGTTAGTAACTCTACGTAAATATTTTTCAAATAAAATATAAACACTGTTAATTTTTTTAATAGGTTGTGTAGTTTTTGAGTTAAATCCTTGCAAACAACAAAACATCTAATATTTTGTCTTTATAATATTAGTATAGAAACTATAGACAACCAACAAAGCATACACTAAAACATTGTGATAAAACATAAATACGAATAGATTATATATTGTTGCCTTGCTTACAAGCTGTCACGGCATGTATTAACAAAAAAAGAAAAGAAATATCTATGCTTGTGTGTTAATAAATTACTAAAAAAAATATAATTACATAAAACAAACATAAAACAAAATAATTGTATTAAAATAACAGAACTAAACTAATCTAACAATCATAAGAAATTGCATGCACAGTATTTACCAATTTCAAATTCATTTTAAGACTTATTCACCAACTCGAGTCGAGTTGGGAATAATTAATTCTACCTATTATTTTATTATGCATCTCGACCGAAGGCATATCAACTACGCGGTCGAGTTGATACAGCTATTTTTTGTGAATTTGTTTGTTCGTCATCTCGATCGAGTACAAAAGTACATTCTGGTAGAAAATGTTTAAGGCATATCATGGAAACAATTATTTTGTTTGTTTTTTCGCGGTCGAGTTGACGAATAAGTCCATTTTAGTAAAATTAACCCAAAAATATTTATATTTCATCGGTGTTTATAAAATCGTCATTGACGTCAATCCGCGACTGTAAGCGCAACGCGTTAAACAGATATAATGACTGACTGCATGGATGACGTAATGGGGTTCGAACCCCACACCCAAAAAATTGTGTGATCCTTAAACAGTTGTTCCGTGTCAAGGCGTTCTTTGTATCCGCTGTTTAAATTTTTGTAAAGTGACACAGAAATTGTTCCTAGTGCGGGAGACGTCTTCTATAAAACAGTAAAAATCTGAACGCCTTACTCTAATTACATTTACTATTGAGTATCACAATGAATGAGCCACTCTTTTTATGCGCAGCAGTTAATGTTGTTAAATATAAAATTTCACATGACAAACAATTATTATTATATTGTGAATAAAGTTTCTATTCAAGTTTCTTTTACATCTAACTTCTTAAGTAATATTATTAGGGTGAATGTCGGTTTGTTTGTTACGCTTTCACGCCTTAACTGCTTAACCGATCTTCATTAAATTTGGCATACACGTTGTTAGGGGTACAGAAATGGACATATGGTATCATTCATCCAGAAAGTACTGTTCTCTAAAATTAGCCAGTTATTAAGAGTTTACAGCACTCACACAAACTTGTAAATAAATTATGTGTTTATAATATTAGTCTCACGGCTATATATGTGACCTAATATCATTAGCTACGGCTTAAAGACCAAGAGATTTTTTTTTTTGTTATGGTATAGTAGGCAAACGTACAGACTGATCGCTTGATGGTAGGCGATTACCGCCGCCCATGGATACCCACAACACCAGAGGACTCACTAGTATGTTGCCAGTCTTTTAAATTTGTCTCCCAAGTAGGGGTGAGAGGTGGGTTGGCCCTCCGGTACCCTCACTTACTCGACGGAACACAAAGCTGAGCGCTATTTCATGCCGGTTTTTTATGACGCCGTGGTATCACTCCAGTCGAGCCGGCCCATTCGTGCCGAAGCATGGCTCTCCCAAAGTAAATCAGCATAGAAATTATTGTCATCAGCCGGATACAGTTACAGATATGTGCTGATACTAAGCATTACTTGACAGACATACCCATTAACATTTTGCTCTAACCCGGGTATCTAAATCAAGAAATCATGCACAGCAATCGCATTTACTACATCTGCGCCAACAAGGCATCTAGGTATATAAACATGCGTAATTTATTAACGCATTAACTTAAATTTAATGCATTAACTTTATAATATAACTAGATGTGCCCGCGTTTATCATTACTCCGCCGCCCCCCATGGGTCGTAGCGTGATGTACATAGCCTATAGCCTTCCTCGCTAAATAAGGTACCTAACAATAAAATATATTTTTTAATTCGAACCAGTAGTTTCTGAGATTAGCGCGTTCAACAAAACAAACAAATACTTCAGCTTTATAATATTAAGTATAGATAGGTTATAATTTCATAAAATTTAAAATTATATAGATTTTCTTATCTGATTCCAAAGGTGGCAGAAGTCGACGAGATTCTTTTTATAGATATAATAAAATAAAATATTGCCTACATTATAACCGAAAATAAAAAAACAGCTTAAAACCTTTTTTAAATAAATAATAGCAGTGTAAATAAACCTAAATACGATTTTAATTTATTTAAGTTGCATGGCAATCTGTTTCTTAATTACATCAATAAAGAATTACAAGATTACATATCTTTTAATAATAATAAATTCATGATTATTGTTAATTTATTTGATTGAATTTGTAATTAATGACTTAAAGACTAATGTTTTAATTAATTATATATTAACGTAAAGTATTTATATAGTTTAACAAAATATCATAAATCATTTGTTCAACATGTTAACGCTGAATGCACCATCCGGGTAAAGCCTAATATCTGATACTTTGCAACTTTTAAGTGTAAAATATTCCATTCCACTTTTCATATGTATTTAGTGCATTTAATTTATTTAATTATTAATATAATATTCTATCACATACACACAACACCATCTAGCCCAAACTAAGCAGAGCTTGTACTATGGGTACTAGACAATGGATAAACATACATATATATGAGAATGAGAATCATGAGAATCGGTCAAGCCGTTTCGGAGGAGTACGGGAACAAACATTGTGACACGAGAATTTTATATATAAGATACTTTTTTTTTGTAAATTCATTCATATTATACATAGAAACACCCAGACCAAGACAAACATCCATGTTCATGCACACAAATGTTTGACTTGTGCGAGAATCGAACCCGCGACCTCAGGCGTGGCAGTCGGTTACACTAACCACTCCGCCATCGAAGCCGACAAGACTGACTTGAATTGACTGCACTGAAACGTTTGTTCCGAGTCTGATTGTGCTTCGCGTTCTTTGTATAAATGGTTGTAAAGTCCCCCGCGATACAAAATTAATCTTAGTATACGAGCTGTCTTTAAGAACAGATCAAAATAATTTTTGACGCAATTGCTGGCTTCTAAAGCTCAAGACAATGACCAGTACCACCGAATATTATTAGGGCACCGAATAATAATAGAATAGAATAGAATAGAATATAATAGAATAGAATAGAATTCGTTTATTTGTCATACGAACCTCATTGATTTCACGCAGAATTTCAACATCAAAATCGCACGATAAATAAGCCATGATATTTTCGCTCGCACGTCAACATGGCTGAGCAGAGACATTAGTCATCAGGTAATATGGGGGAGCACAATAGTGTGACGGTAGGCTACACACGTATCCGGAGTACGGCAGACAATTTCTAAATTGTGACCTTTTAATGACCTCATATTGGAATAAATTTGTGATATTACTCTAGGTTGACAAAGCTTGCGGTACTTGAAGACCGCATGCGAAAGCGATTCGCGCGGCCCCGTCGATAGTGGTTTTGTCGAGGAACACCGTGGTAGGTTTAGTCGGTATTCCGGGAGGTACATTATCTTTTAACATCTTTCTTTTACCCCGGCGAGTCCGACATAATCCCTCCGCCCGCCCCCGCGGAGGGGTATGCGTCATAGCATTCACCCACGTAAAAAAAAAAAAAAAAAAAAAAAAAACTTGAACAGTAGTCAGACGGATTTTGGATGAAATCTCTTCATAACGTGAGACTGAACTACTATAGCAGGAATGTTGGTTTTTAATGTATTACAAATCAACATTTCGCCATCTATAGGCACAAGTGTACCTCAGTCTGCCTCTTTAGGTATAGAAGCGTGGCAATATGTATCGGAATAAAGGGAATAGCTACTTTCGGCTTTGCGTGGACAAATTGCTCAGTAAAAATCTATTTACAAATAATTAAAATTAATTAATTAAAAAATATTAAACAATACCTCGTTGCAGGAAATATTTCGGTAAAAAAGGACGCATAAATAAATATTTAAACTGATAACAATCATAGGCACCGCCATTTTTTTTATTTTGCGCTCAATTCTGGGTAAACATATATATATAAACGTGCATTTTTAATAAGATACTTATTTTCTTAACATGTTCTTCTGTATTACATAAATAATGTAACGTTTTTATAATAAATATAGATATTATTCAATCAATGAAATGCTCATTTTCAGTCAATTATAAGTGACAATACTGCAATATTATGTATATCAAGAAAAGGCATATTTTAAAAACTTGCTGCAGCTTTATTATCATACTTAGTTTGTTTTGAGTATAAGATATTAAAAAAGCAATGCATTTATTACTATAGTTAATGTCCATGCCAAGCAGAAGCAACCTAACAAACTGAGCAATTCCCTTTGTGATATTACACTAGGTTGACCTTGTTTGCGTTAGTTGCTGAAAGTAAAAAGGGTATTCCGACGAGTTTCGGATGGAATCTGTTTGCAGAAATTATTCAAATTCTTTACTTATGATGTATAAGATTATTTTGTTATGACCTTATATGGTGCAACGGTAGTGGAAGAGATTTCATTGCATAAGTTGTTAAGTTCATTTCCTACTACTGCGTATTTCTTTTACTATCACGAATTCTAGAACTGTGCCTTGTTCACAGACAGATAGCAATAAACTTGCTCCCTAAAACGTGAGACCTAAAAACACAGGCAGGGTACAATGCACATTAACTGGAGTAGTTAATTTGCATTGTAACCTGCCTATGTTTCGAGAATATAGGCGTGATATGTATGTCGTTCTGTACACAAATTGTACTACAAAAGCGCTTGGAGATGCACAATAATAATATCAGACCACTTTATAAACTGTTCTATATATAAGCTGGGTTATTTCTCTGTATGAGAAGTGTTACGCTACAGTCCACGGGAACTAAGTGCGATTTGACAAACTTCACACACCTTTTGAAACATCATGGAGAGCTGTCTCCATGTTTTCCTTTGCCTTTAAATAATTAGCTATTTAATATGCACATAACTTTGAGAAGTCAGAGGTGCTTGCTTCATGTTCGAACTCAAGACCTTTGCATGGCAGTGCTTTATGAACATAAAGCTCATTTCATATTGAAGCAGTGTTTAAAACATCATGAGTTATTTTACGTTTATCAGTGTCTTTACAAGCAATAAACTTTAGTGGGAAAACGACGGATACTTGTTACGAGCATTAATGGTTCATATATGTATGATGAAAGTGAAAGGGTCGGTGTTATTTTTAAAGTAACTGAGGCTATCTTTCTACACAATTTTTGACTGGCAGAATTAACCGTCGGCAATTATTTAATGACAGACCTAGAATTTGGCCTTGTCTCCAAAAGGACAGTAGGCCCGTAAATTTAAGTGAGCTCATTTATTTAAGGTTACATTCTTAGGTATGTTCAGAGATTATAAAGTCAAAGCTGATATTGACTTGCCTGATGAAAATACCAATCCAGGATTGGAATCTATTACTTCGCAATGACAGAGATCGCAAACTTATGCCACTGAACACAAGTAAATTAAAAAAAAAAGGCAAAAAAGAAAGTTATAAATTTATCAAACACGGGCGAAGACAAAAGACACTCAAAATTATTTATCCCCGAATGAAAAGGCAGAAGTCTTAATACAATAAAAATCCCAACCATTTTATAAGGAGTGAGCGTATTGCCATCTATCGCCCGGTAGATGCCAATGGCAGTCCAGAATATGAAAGTGAACCCTCACTTTCATACTTCGGGCCGCTACTGAGAATTCTCCAACAGAAAAACCCTTGCAACACATACATGCAAACATAAACAAAAACTTCTGTTATATGACCAATGATGAACAAACACAAAGGTAAAAAAAATATTAACAAAAAAAGACGTATGCCTTTTACGTGTATAAAGTATGATTTATTATTGTTTTAGTGTCTCTGCTTAATGAATTATGAGTCAGCATGAAATCTTTAATTACAATATACAAGTATTAAGTAGGTATTTTGTTTATAAATACTAACACGCGATCCCACCTTTAGTGAGTACAGTCATCTTAACTTTCGTCTTCATTGATTGTGCGTTTTCACTTCAAGACCTTGTTAGTATAACTTAAAATATTATCATTGCATGTGCGAGAATGAAATAGTAGAGTGAATAGCTTTGTGTCGTTCTAACGCAAGCAACGACGATGTTTTAAGACTGCACTGAGCGAAATGTGCTAAAACAGGCGGTCACAGTTAAGTTGATAAAATCAACACTTTTTCAATCAATACAAATATAAAATATACATTTACCATAACAATGAATATGTTTACAATTACTCTGTGTAAAAAACTTAAAATAATTAATATCTTCGCCTACAAAATTACGTAAATTTGCACGAAAAATGCAAAACCGTAAGCTCGTGTTACGTGATTTTAGATTATAACAGTAGAAATATATCCTATTTTACAGCTTAAACGAAACATAAATAGTTATATTATAATTTGTCCGTCCCAAATATTTAAGTTATTGGTTGACAATAAAGATAATTATTTATCAAAAAGCACTTCAAATCCTCCATACAATTTTACTATGGCGGCCGCGCGCCGATTTGAATATCGAGTCTGTCATTTAGTCCAACCGCGTCTTACGCTCGGCGCAGTCTGAAGCGATGGTGGCTCCGAGTAGTATAAGTGCTAGCTCTGAGAAGGATGTGTAGAAAATGCTATGATATTGCGACTCTTGATAGTCTGATGATTTAACAATTGAATTGCCACTGATTGAAACATTGTTAATTATTATGCATAATCATGAAGTCAAAGTAATATGGTTATAATTGCGTATAACGTTTTTACTGCTAAACTATTAAATACATTTTATATATCAGAATATAAATTGCTTACTTTGGATTAAGACATGTGGTGCTTTAAAAATACAAACGAAGTCGTCTTTCACAATAAGAACATATTAAAATTACAACATCTATGTAGCACATATAAAAATTGCATAGCGCCCATGCGAAGGAAGGACTCACCCTAATGTTTAAAAGTCTTAATCAATTTTGTGAATAGAATATCTTATATCATTATGATTTCAAATCGTTTTAGGAAATCCAAACGTATAAAATTATCGTTCATAGTGCGAGAAATAATCAGCAAATATTTACCTAAAGTTACCGGCGCGTAATGCGATCTCCAGCGTGTCGAGGTCCTCTTCGTAGTCGTGGCACAGCTCCATGGTCGAATTCCTCGCCTCATGGATGTCAAACAACACTGCACCATCCCCTAACTTATCCGTCATAACACTCCGATACGACCGAGTCCCAAAACTCGATGTCACTGATGCTCCTCTCGGAAATCTCCTTGGAGGCACATTCACATTTTGAGACACCTGCAACCCTGGTTTCTTCATCCTCCTCTTCATATACCTCCTCATTCTCAAAGAAAGCATCACACGAATCCGAATATGCCTTTTTATATTTCTATCATATCTTAATTGCTCCTTCATTTTCTTATTGCGTTTTCTTCGATGTGGGATCTCGTCTATTCGTTCGAGTTGAGTGTGGTTACGCTCAATTAGTCGATGTGAATCGAGGGTAGGGGATCGATTGAAGAAATCTGAGTTGTTGTTCCGCCACGCTTTGCTTAGCGACCAGTTCTCGCCACAAGTCGAGTGCTTGACTGTAATCGGCTTCTCATAAATGTCCTCCTCCAGTGCGAACATCCTTCGGGATAGGAGGAAGTTGTCGATGTTTCGCCTGAGGGTGCTACTTTGAGAACTGATCGTTGTATTAACCAAGTTAGAAGTTAAAGTCTCAGAGCTTTTTTGGAAGGCATTGCCGTAGGTCAGTTTCGGAGGCTCTGGTACCTCTCTGGTCTTTCGTTTGGCTAATGAGATGATTCTTCGCCGCATTGCAGACATGTTGGTTAGCTCGCTTTTGAGTAAAGGGCCTTTTCTTCTGTCCGAAGTCATCTCAGGAGACCAGGTGCCGTTCTCGGAGCAGCTGCAGAAGTCCTTGATGAGCCTCGCGATAGCGTTACAGTTGTCATCTACCGAACGTTCCCTAGGCATTGTTCAACAGTCGCGGTTCGTTATTTAACTGTCACTGCTAAGTAAGAGCACAGAAAATCACTGTTACCTAGTCAAGGGTTAATTTGGTTACACGACGGTTCTGTAACGCTTCCGTGTTCTCATCTCATTGTTAGAATTGCGTAATTGGTAAAATCTCGACCGCAAGAAAAGCAGGTCGATGTAAACTCTTTTTAGTACGTCCACTGAGTTATGGCCGGAAAGATGGTTCTCTATTGACGATTTGATTGATTACTTAACCGGTAAATGCGTAAGGTTATACCGTACTTATGCGTTTGATTATGTAGGCTAAAGAAACTTGTTAGCGGACATGTGATTATTCAAATGCGGAAGTTTATATAAGGAAAGCCATAATTAAAATTCATGACGATGGTCAACGATTACGTTAAAATGTACTCTACAAATATCTATACGTTTTAATCACTGTACACTTTACTCCAAGTTATATGTTCACACAACTCACAACACGTCAGGTGCGTTCGCTACCACGCGACACAATGAACTAAGAGAATTAAAAATTACAATTATGCCTATAATTCATCACGAACATCATTTTGTTTGAATATCAAGGCTTCACACGAAAATCGTTTAGTTAATACGTTTTCTCAATGCCGTTCGTGGTGAATGCACTGTTGACGAGCCGTGTTGTTGATCTAGCTTTTTTAAATGATCAACACATGCTATATGTTGGCAGTATCAATGAGTTTGATAGCCTTGTAATAAACATGACTCTGTGTCTTATATGTATTTCAATAGTTGCGAGGCCATGTGACCAACCATTGGTTAATAGAGATCATCTCTAAAATGGGTTATTGGTGTCTTTAACTATGAAATTACCGTTTGTCTCAAATATAATTTTGTGTATTCTGTTCATAATGCTATGGATATTTTAGAAATTAATTTATATTTCGAGAATGGACTATATATTATTAATAACAGGTATTATTCATAAGATATACTAATAACCAATTACCTACACAATCTTATATATAAAATTCTCGTGTCACAATGTTCGTTCCCGTACTCCTCCGAAACGGCTTGACCGATTCTCATGAAATTTTGTGAGCCTATTGAGTAGGTCTGAGAATCGGCCAACATCTATTTTTCATACCCCTTAGTGATAAGGGTTGTCAACCCCTAACAATTTTTTATTATTTTGGTCAAAACATTTTTTTATGGCAAAACGACGTTTGCCGGGTCAGCTAGTTTTATATAAAGTTATATCGCTCAGTGTCTGCCCGTATTCGTAGTTTTAATTCGCCATAATTACATGATGGTTAATGTTTTTGTTAATTTGATACAAACCATAGTGGTCTAACAGCAACTATACATAAAAAAATCAAACATAGAATTCGAATTGGCTATTAAAAAATATGAATTAAATAATTTGTATGAAAACCACAACATTACCGATTTTCTTCATACTAAGTTTTTTATTCAATCTTATAATATGTCGTCGTTTTTCTACTATCTATTATAGTATGTACATTGTTAAGCTAGACATGATGAGTTTAATTTGAGAATTTAGTATATTAGTTACAAAATAATACAAGTCATTTAAAACTATTAAATAATAATTTCAATTATAATATAGCTCCTTTAAAACCATTATTTGATCGCGTTTTTTGAACATATATTAACAGTATTTTCATTAATAAAGATTTATTATTTTAAACGTTACAGTGCTGGTATGCTATATATGTCAAGTGAGTTCTAGAATAAAATTATGTTTCTACATACACTAACTAATTTAAAATACAATTTCCATCGTGATAAAATTCCTTGTTCACGCATGAGCGGCGCTAATTTTATTACTAGTAAAACTAGTATTAATTTGCTAATTACCAATTTGATTTTCAATAAAGTACTAACGATGATGAACATCTCTTTCTAATAGAGGTATTTTAAGGAAGATAACAAATTTTAATATAATATGTTTAAAATTTAGTTGATTTCTCCATTGTTATACTGTAATTTTTTTAAACATTATGACGCCTTTTAACTTCGTTTCTCTTTTAATATTAAAACCTTATTTTTATTTTGCAATAATTATGTTAGGAATAAGTAAGTTATTATGGACGTAATATACATTGTGTTAATGTTCGAATTGTTAGAAATATATAAGACATGTTCTTCTTTTCGTCGGGCAAACGTCGGGTAAATAAATATATAATTATAATTAAAAAATAAAAAACTTCACCAAGTAAGTAATTAAGCCGGTATGCCTGTTCGTTACGTTTTACGGTTAAGCCACTGAATGACAACTGATTTTGATGTTCTCTACGTGTAAGGCTGTTACTAGAATCCTTCTAAACGGCTGGACCGATTTAAATAAAAAATATGTTTTTGACTTGATCCTGAATAATTTAGATTCACAATTAGACCTAGTAGGTGGCGCTGCGTTGTAAGTCAACGTTCAGATAGTACAACTGCTGTCAGGTCCACTGGTTTGTTATAAAAACTGAGTGCCTATGAAAGACATAGGCTGGTTTAAAAGCAGGCAGCAGCTAACTTGTCACAAAATAATTTAATTTCCGCCTAAGTCACTCATATGTAAGAGCTACTTCTAGACTTCGTGCTACTGCAGAAAATTTCCTGACAATAAAACGGACAATTCGACAGTAAAGCTGAACCATCAAAATGAAAAATGACTTCAATATACCACTGTTATTCATGTCATATTGAACAATTACTCATTACTGTACCTGTCACCATTTTAACACGAACATAAACTAAAAACTGCTTCCTACATGCCGCTACGATATAAACGATAGCCTAATAACTAGGAACTTTGTTTCACGATGGTATCTGTCGTTGTTTTAATTTCCTTTCAAATTATAGAGGTGTTTAATTGGATGGTTTATAGCTGTTAGAACAAGCTGATACTTGATAGATACGCTTTTTTATACGCTTTTATGACTCATTATATTAGACTCTAGGCTGTATGGACACTCGCTACTCCAAAGGTATCACTCGCGCGTTGATTGTTCAAAAGAAATCAGCTTTAGGAATTCGGATTCGAATCCCACACGGGACAAAAATATGTGTGATTCACAAATGGTTGTTCCGAGTCTGGGTGTGTTTTATGTTCGTTGATTAAACGTTTGTAAAGTCCCGCGATACGGGGATTATTCTAAGTGTGGAAATTGCCTTTTTTAATTTTCTTTTTTTTGTCTCTGGAAACCCGATTCTCACTGCAATAATACAATGCAAGGTTGTCTCCCTGCAATATTCTGTACAGTAGTCGCAAGTTGGATGGTTCATGTTTAAGTAAAGGCCTATTGGCTTCTACCGTACAATGTGAAATGTTTTGCTACTAAGAAATTATTTACAGAAGAAATTAATATCACTATACGACCCAGCAATCAAAGAAAGTCCTCACATTAAAAGTAAAGTAAACTCAAAACTTAATTCCTTCTTTAACTATTTAAAAGAACATAGCTACTTTATATTAAATAATATTATAATAATAATATTCTATCACATACACACAACACCATCTAGCGCAAACTAAGCAGAGCTTGTACTATGAGTACTAGACACTGGATAAACATACATATATATATTTTTTGTAAATACTTACATATTATACATAGAAACACCCAGACCAAGACAAACCTTTCTGACATACACACCGCATACTTCTTTCTTTTTACTTTTCTTTCTAAGCTCATCTACTTGTGCATGCAGTGACTGCCTTAAAAAGTTACGCAACCAACTAAAACCTGTCATTGTTTTTTTTTTTGTATTGTTATTGTAATCACCGGTGGTCCTAAATAAATAAATAAATAAAATTAAAATAAAATAAAAACATCCATGTTCATGCATACAAAAGTTTGACTTGTGCGGGAATCGAACCCGCGACATCAGGCGTGGCTGTCGGTTACACTAACCACTACGCCATCGAGGCTCATTTATGTAGGTATATTAATTCTAGGCTGAACCATAAACATGAATATTAACCGTAACGCTCTAACCGTAAATAATAATAATAATATTCTATCACATACACACAACACCATCTAACCCAAACTAAGCAGAGCTTGTACTATGGGTACTTGGCAATGGATAAACATACATATATACTTTTTTGTAAATACATACATATTATACATAGAAACACGCATACCAAGACAAACATCCATGTTCATGCACACAAATGTTTGACAGTGCTACTATATTTATAATATTTAATATATTTTTGTAAACAATTATTGGGTTACAAATTATTACTAATCTATCTAACCCAACTATGAATTTTTGTTAAAACGTAATATTTTAGGTTCCCGGCAGCACATAATCGAATGAAATGGGAATGCAACTCACTAACTCACAATCGCATCCATTAACAATATTCGGCGTCTATCACCGCTTAAGTAATGTTTCGTCAATTTAACGAGACATATTTCAAACAACATGAATATTATTATGTAACATTTGCACCGGTAATAGCATAAATTTTTCAAATTTGTGTGTTTGCTTGTATCATGTTACTATAATGAGTTATGTTTACATTACTTATTTGCTTTTACGCTCTGTGTAGTATTACGCTTTCTTCTTGTCGCATGCAAATTAATTATAACACTGGTAATGAGTGGAAATGATATATTGACTCCAGTGTTGGTCCAGCGTCTGTAAGTTCTGCTAATGGTTAGAACCGTAAAGTAGAGGGATCCTTTACCGGCTCGGGTCGAATTTTATTGTAATTTTATTTAAGTAATATTTTTGGTACTTACGGAGCCCAAAAATATTCAGTAGAGAGCGTAAACTTGTCCCATATTATGTAGGACTAAAGCATAGATTACGACCTAGTGTAACTTAAATAATTTGTTATTGAGTTTTTGTTAAGAAACATTAGATAGCGATCAGGAATGTCTATGCTAGGCAGTATTATTTAGGATCTATTACAGAATCTAAACACAGACCAAATATTTATAATTTGAATACAGAATACAGATTTAATTATTTATATACCTATAGACATACAATTTTTTATCCGCAAATTTCAAAACCTTGTCTATAGATGGACTTCAAATTTTACACAAGTACTTCATGAGATATTTTTATTTACTTTTATTCCAGCATCCCTATAGGAATATTCAAGTCTGAAAAAGTCAGACTAAATTTACCGGTTTTAGATATTAACTATAAAGGATTGACAATATGCTACATATTATTGGTTTCTCATGTATTATTGTGCCTATAAATGGACCTACTCTGTTCGACACTAGTATTTAAACAATATCCCATATTAGTGTGCATATGTAAATTAATTTTAATATTCTATAAAGTTGTGTGTATGTGTGAGTTCGTAATGACACATAATTTTATACTAGTGTGACCTAATTGTATTCACATGTTTAACTGTGCCTGTAAATATGTGATATATTAGAAAATATGAATACTCAAAGTTATCTGATTAAAATTCATTTAATTTCATTAAAATTGTCGTTTGGTATGGATGTCAGTAGCTTTAAATTACTTTTTTATGTGTCATATGAATTAATTATCATAATTATTGCATCGAAATTATATTGCAGATTGTTGATAAAATGGATGACGATAAAGATAATGAATGTAGATCAATACATTATTAGCTATTTAATTCAATGTCTGTCGTAAATTTATACAATATACGATAAAATTTAATCAATATTATTAAAAGATTGCTATTTAATTTTCAAGTTGAATATCAAAGCCTAGTTATTTAAAATTCAATAATCATGTTATCAACGCTATTTATACAAAGATACCTGCTTCTCTATGAAGATATATCTATCTCTTATTACACATAACCTCCTTTTTCTTTCAAAAAGTAAATTAAAATTTCTAAAAATTACGCCATGTTTTTTGCGCTAGCTACTCACTATGCAAACCACGGACAACAAATTAAGTAATTATCGTAGAAAGGTAACAATTATGCGCATGCGTTAACGATGCTACGTTGGATTGGGTTCCCAACTTTTTCCATGAATTTTCTAACGATCTACATGTGTCTGTTTTCACTACAATCAAACGATTGTTACTTTAGTTCCTTCTAAAAAAACTATAAACAAAAATCATGGAAGTAGGCCATAACTCAGATAACATTGAATAAATGCGATAATTTTAATTTATGGATGAGGGTTACAGAACGAGTCGCGTAATATCCAATGATTATGTGAGAACACATAAAATATCGATTAAAGCGTTCAAACGTTATGAATGAATTAAAAAAACTCATAATAAACACTACTATTCAGATATAATTCATCTTAGCAACACACAAGAATTTAACGCTTACGCAATAACTGGTTTCACATTCACTCAAACACGATACGTTTAGAAAAATGTTAATTCACTTTCATTAAAAACACGTTCCGATAAACCATTTTGTTTATCTATGGTATCGAAAAAAAGCGCGCGAAATATGACGTTTATATTTTTTATAGGCTGACGCGACGTTTGGATACGCGATTGTGTTTTGATCACATACACTCGGTGCACGTAATTATGAACAGTTGACCATGTCGAATTGCGCGTGTAGAGCGACTGCCGCCGCGGGCAGTGGTCTCGCTCTTTCTCCCATTCCTACATAAGTGATATGATGATCCACTATGTTGATGGAAATTAACGTGCGATGCGACGCATTGTTCGTTTGACAGCTGTTCGCAACAACACCATGGCGAGTTTCCGAACCGGTTAAATACAAATTTAAATTTACGTTTCGTGAAAATGAGAAAATTACGAGAAACTTCAAACGTTGTGTAATTATGTTAATTTCTCATTTACACGCTACATTAGATATGCGTTTGTAATTTCGTTTACGTTATAACCGATTTCATAATTTATTACAAATTATGACATATTAATGATTCTTTCTCACCAAATAGCTATCATTTATAACATAATCATTGTAATATATACACCAATTGAGATTTTAATAAAATACACAAAGACTACAACGGTATATTGGCCTTATAATTATAATCACATTTGCTTGCTTCGTTTTAACGTTAAAAAGGGACAAACACTTATGTAGCTTGTTTTATATCTTATCCCTCACAAATGCCAGCTGAAAATATATGCAGTTTAGGAACTTAAGGAAATTAATTAATAAATTCCAAACTATAATTACTACTTCAACCAAAATGATAAATCAGCCTACAGTCGGAGTATTCAAACGTTTAAATTAGATGAATTATTATGCGATAAGATTGACTATTTACAATCGTTAGATATTTATAAATTCATTAAATTCCGTACAGATGTTAATAAATCTGTGATTATAACACCAAAAACTACCATCACTAGATTAATCCGGAAGCCATTCACTTGTGTTTACGTCCAATTTGTAATTTTACACACCTTCACAATAGTCATTAAAAATATAATGAAAACCAAGACTTGCACTCGTAATAGTAATGGCGCTAGTGTCGCAATGATGTCGTAAGATTTGAGGTTCGTAACAATTACTTACATTATGCAAAGATGCGTTTTAGAGCGGAAATACTAGTGTAGGAAAATTCCAAAAATGTGTTACATATCACGAAAAGTAAATGGCTATTATGATTTGGCGTTAACTAAGACGGTTTGTAAGCCACGAGTATCATTAAACGTCGTTGACGCAAGACCCGATTAAGACATTTGATGTTGGTGAATGGACAGCTATTTAGGCACAAATAACTTCATAATATTACTGTCAATCAGAAAAATCTTTACGGTTATACGTATCTGGCCAATAATATGTATCTACTTAAGTGTTATTTGGCTGCAAGTATTTAAGGTGTAATCATGTCTGTCTGTTACGAAAGTAAGTATATAGAAATATTAATCTGCCCGCGGATTCGCTCGCGTAAACGTAGTTTAGATTAGTAACAGTATTTTTTTCTGGATGAACGATAGCCTATGTCCTATTCTGTAACCCTAACAATGTTTATGCGAAGGGGAACTGTCCATTAATGGCTTAGCGTGAACAGAATTCATACATAAAAACAAATAACGACGATCCTACGGTCGACGGACAGTAGGTTGCTGCGCCTTATAATGACAATTATTTGGTTTTTAAGTTGGGCAAGATATCAAAACAATTTAAATCCACCAGCCCAGTTCCTAGATAACATTTTAGTAATATATTATGAATGAAAATAATTAAAAAAAGTAACATAAAAACAATGATTTTTTATTTCAAATACCTTTATATAAACCACCACAATAAACGAATTAGAAACACCTGGACACAAAACTTTGTTATTTTTGCTTAAATTAATATACAATTATTATTCTTAGTGACTGTCCATTCCAAGCCAAAACCTCCATACAAAGTGGACAGTTGCCTTTCATGATAATCGATTGAGTAGTTAAGACGTGAAACCGTAACAATCAAACAAAAAAACAAACAAAATCACATTTGCATCTATAATAAGTTAGGATTAAACTGCACGTGTATTAGCCCGCGTAAATTCCAAGAGAACGTATACCAGGATAAAAGTCTCTGTGTAGTAGTGATAGTTTATCTGTGTGACGAGTACCATTCCAATTACTTAAACACTTTATGTGTGATTGAGTAACAAACATCAAAACAACATAAACTGCCACGTCTATTATATTTGTAGGACCTCAATGTAAATTTTTTCGATTGAAAGATACATTCCAATTACATTTTATGATCTGTACTTTTACAACACTTCGCCTTTTACTGCTCTTCATATTATCTACAGGCAACATTATTTGAAGCAATAAAATTGATATAAAATCTTACGATTTAAATCTGAAAGTGCTATTATTATTGGCGTGAATAAAAAACACACACGATTTCAAGACAGCAAATAGACGGAAGCATCGCTATATCGTAGGACAAAAAGTAAAACATTTTAATTAAAAACAAGAAATTAACAATTTTTTAACAAACATGCGACTAATCGCAAAAAAACTCAATACTAATAAAAAGTATAATAACTTACTATAGATTGTTACAAGTCTATGCCCAAAATGTTTGGCAAACAACATACGCTACACGATCGCCAATTTTACGCTAGACAGTGACGTTAACGTGCAACAATCTTGCGACTTTTTATCCATGACGAAGCATTACATTGTAAAGCAAATACTAATTTGTAAAGAAAAAGTTATTTTTCACTTTAACTATGACGAATTATGTCAGAAAGAATGTTACGCAACAACTACGGAGGAAGAAATTTTCAAATGTAGATTAAATAATTGTCTATGAATATGTATTGTGAGTACATTCACAGTTATTTCGCGAATGAATGTGTGAACGAAGTTTTTATTGTTGTAATAAAATACTGGCATGTTCTCTATTTAGAAGGGTTTCGAAATATTTTTATGTATACTTACGCATTTTAAATTTAGAAAAACTGAAAATTGTTATGAGAAAGTTGCGAATTAAATTTAATTTAGGCAAAATATTGCTAAATTAAATTAAATATTACTTAATTAAATCTCCGTCTCGAAACCGCGCGCTCTCATAATACTTTTTTAATTATATCATTATAGCGAAGTAAAAAGTCTTTATTATTTCTATATAATAATATTTTAGGCTAGTTTTACTACAGCACGAAGCGATGTTACAAAAAAATAAATTCATAATCTGAATTTTAAAACATTCTAAACATACATGCAATGTACCGTTTTGTTAATGCTGAATAATAAGAATCATGTTACTGCTGCATCGTTTAAAAGACTGTTCTAGTACTAGCATATAATAACATTTTGGTAGTAATTAGTATACAATTATTTTTATGATCTATTTGACATGTATGCCAGATTTCCTTCACACACGGTTATATTTTACTAACTACATTTGATTTCTTCTAAGTCATCATGATCAACAAATTTTATATCCAAATTGCGCTTGTGGTGAAATTTATATTATTAGATACGAACTGATTAATAAGAACACTCAAACGGCAATGATAGCACTGAAAGAATGGCGGCAGCAATTTAAAAACCTGATATGGTTTATTTTGCGATGATTACATTTTTTATTAGGTATATCTAATAGAGTTAAAAAAGTTTGCAGTTAGACAAGCTAAACCCGTCATTAAAAAGTTTGTTCAACATAGTATTATACATATTTTGTATGTAATGTACTGGTAGAAATAGATGCTATCGCTGTAGGAGCCTGGAGGACTACAGCGACCTTTCTTTTGTGAGAAAGGTCGCTGTAGGCCAAAAATCTATAGCAATTTTCTCGAAATCATTCAATCTATCGATTCAAAGTATTTTAGTAACAATTCGATAAAATGAAGCATAAAAAACAATTCCCTTTCTTTGTTGTGATTACTTTATAGACATTGAAATAGCTAACGACACATCGGATAAAGAACGAAACAACGAATCGATCACACAAAATGTTGCGTACATTTCTTTTCATCGCAGAACGCATCAAACTTGGGCTCCACGTATTTCCAAGCGACCGTAATAGAGTCATCTACATCATCTGTCAGACACACACATAGACTCACGCTTTTATACCAAAGAGGCAAGAAAATAAATTTGTTACATCTCGGCAGCCATATTTTAATTCCCGCGCAATAAGGGATGCGCTTATTGCCGACTACTAAGCACATTTCCAGTAGTGTTGTTGGTATTAATAATGTTCTAACATAAATACTGAGCAAAATTTTGCGCAACCAAACCCGGGTCCTTACTAAAGACCGCAAACAAGCGCTAATTAATACCGCGGGATAAACGAAGTAATGATTAATTAATTAACATAATATTCATATACAACGTGTCACAGATATAACGCACAACCTCAAATACGCCAATTAGATTATTAAATGTTAATAATAATAAAAATGTTACTTTTATGTACTTACTAATTTTAATTTAACGAATTAGTTCTCCTTATTGTGTGCGGATAGTATGGGTATATTACAAAAAATCTAACATTATTGCCTTTATTGCATCAAAAACCTTATTGCCTTGAATTATAATACATTTTCGTTTATTTCGACTGTTCAAAGAAAAGGATTACTATAATTTACATTGTTTCAATTATTTTAGTACAAATAAATACCTACCTATATTAAAATGTCAGAAATGGATTCAGTAGCCGATTCTAAACAAAGTACTTTCAAGAAGTGCGTTTAATATATCACACGTTGTATATACTTTCAATCTAACTCTTATTAGTTCATGGGTTTCACAAGCTTTATCACTACATATAAAACAAATACCGTGCCGCGCGCGTCGGTCTGTTCGCGATAAACTGAAAACTACTAAACGAATTATCAAACGAATTTTCATGCTGTTTTCACCAATAGACGGAGTGATTCACGAGGAAGGTTTAAGTGTATAATTTGTTACGATTTTGTGTAAATTAGTTTAAATATGACGATAATTGTTGTAAATGTCGGAAAAGTCAAGCCGCGTGGGAGGTTTCATCGTCAACGCTGCCTACTCACTTTGAGATATAACAAAACATACACGTGCGATGTCGGGGCGGGTCGCTAGTATTATATAATTAGGATCCGATAAAATTTGGTTTGTATACGATTGTCGTCAAAACATTGCTCACATATACCGTATATACCTATGTGGTCTATGTGACAAAACACATACACAGTCTCTTGTTTATATTCCCAAAGGAGTAGGAAAAGATGAACAACATGCATATTCCGTCACACATATAAGAGGGCGTTCCTATTGACAGAATTCTAGACTCCTAACTGTTGGAGAAACATTGCAGTTGGAAGGCGCATATAGAATATGTCTGTGACAAACTGAATAAATTCGTATTTGCCATAAAAAGACTTCGGATAACAGTATCCACGTAAGCAGCACTAAGTGCATACCACGGTTACGTATCATCCACGCTTGCGTATGGTCTTTTGCTATGGGGAAATTCGGTCGAATTTGAAAAAGTGTTTCGCATACAAAAAAGGTGTGTAAGAGCAATAACTGGAGCATGGTTTATGGAGAGTTGTAAACCTATTTTTAAAAAAATCGTTTTCTACCCCTAACCTGTATGTACATAAAGGAGGTCTGTGTTTTCATTAAACAACATCCAGAGTATTTCGAACTTCAATCTGAAGTAACGAAACGTAATGTAATACCTAGGAATAAACATAAACTCCATCAACCTCAATGTAAATCGGTCTTATTTAAAAAAAAAACATATGTCAATGCAATTATTGTCTATAATAAATTGCCCAATATATTTAAGGATTTGCCCTTAACAATATTTAAAAACAAGTTGAGCAAATGGCTCTTAGAAAAGTGTTTTTATAGTTTAAATGATTACATGTCGTATAAGGAATAATAAATTTAACGAATAGTGGAATAATTTAGTTACATTTAACCAACACGGACATTAGAATTATATTTAATATGACATCTCACTTATATACTTATCTACTGAAATTTATAAATTCGGCATCAATTAATTATTTATTTTATTTTTTGTTTTCGCTGTACCTAATATCAAAATTTAATTCCTACTTATTATATTATAATAGTAGCATGACATGACAACAAAAACAAATATTTGCACACCATTTGTAATGGTAGAATGTATATGGGACATTAGAATTTAATATCATACTCTGTAAACCTACATTCTAGCAAATAAATAAATTTGAATTTGAATTTTGAATTTGAATTTTGTTCTTCAGAGCCAAAAAACACTGACCACCCCAAAAATCGATCCCAAGACCCGACACACAGCACGCCATTATCCTGAC
Source organism: Catocala nupta (assembly GCA_963675205.1). NCBI lineage: Eukaryota > Metazoa > Arthropoda > Insecta > Lepidoptera > Erebidae > Catocala > Catocala nupta. Next base: position 23,155,720 of record OY776097.1, on the reverse strand, counting down.
TAATATTATAAATCGAATGTGTGTTTCTTAGTTTGTTACACTTACACGCCTTAACTGCTCGACCGACCATCATGAAATTTCGCATACACGTTGTCAGGGGTACAGAAAAAAAACTGTTACTAACCTAACCTACATTTATGCAAGTGAAGCCGAGGGCAAATCTAGCAAGACATAAAAGGCAACCAGGGTGATTCCTCTTCATTTACTGTTCACATGTTGTGCTTCACTCTAAAACCTCGGCACGCCTCTACCGATAGACCTTCCAAGTTAAGTTACGTCTTGGAACCAGTATAAGATGTTAGTTACGATAATTATTAACATACACAAATAGAAAACCAACTCAGTTACGGAGTTACGTGAACGCAAACCCATCCTCACTTTTCCTCACCGGTTAATCCGTCACTTCCTCAGACGATGTTTATCACGGCGTGTTAACTAATTGATATGTAATTATGTAAATTTTTAAAGACGTGTGGTCGGTATATCTTTTAAGGATTACGCTTGTGCCTCCGCAAAAGATTAGGTGCCATTTTTTAATAAAAGCAACGATTGCCTCCTTTAGCTATTGGACTGCCACGCTCAGAAATGCAGAATCATACAGTATTAAATAGTTAAAATAACGACAAAGGCAAACGGAATATCTGCATTTCTGAGAGTTCTCCATAATCTTCATGTCTGAATTGTCAGCTTGTACTAGGCTAGCGGGGTGGACTATTCTATTCTACCACATACACACAACACTATCTAGCCCAAACTAAGCAGAGCTTGTACTATGGGTACTAGACAATGGATAAACATACATATATACATATATACCTTTTTTTTGTAAATACATAGGTACATATTATAACATAGAAACACCCAGACCACGACAAACATCTATGTTCATGCACACAAATGTTTGACTTGTGCGGGAATCGAATCCGCGACCTCAGGCGTGGCAGTCGGCTACACTAACCACTACGCCATCGAGGCCGACGGACTAGAACTGAGAAGAAACCTGTGCCTAGCAGCGGGACCGTTTACACAGTCACCTGATATATGACATACTGTCTGATGGTAAGCGTTACTGTACTACCTACCTACTATGTATACTAAGATACCCGTGGATTCATGTGTTTATTGCTGATACAGTTACAGTGATCCAACCACATCAAAAGCAAAGAGAACGCTATGTTTTAGTCCCGGACTCAACCGGTAGAGAACGACATAACCTCCTTTTTAGAGGGGGACCGTAAGCTGCATATCACTTTGTAAAAAAGGCCAATTTTAGCACTCTGTATGAGAATCAATCACATGTTGCTGATCCTTCATATAAAGAGATGCAATGCTGGTAGTGCAGGAAATAAAGAATACTGGTAAACAATATCAACACGTTTAAGAAGCCTACAAACTACTCACCGCAGAAACACAAGGTGTTTTGCTCCTTTCTTTTTTTATCAGATATTGTGTATGTTTTATATTTCTTTATAGTATACAAGCACAGTTTAGCATAATATGATTATTTATAATATATCTATTCAGCCGTAATTAATAATCAAACTAATTCAAATTCTTTAAATTAAAGATCATAACCTTGAACTGACGATGACATCGTAAATCTAAAGATTTAAGATAAAATTCAACGTTATTATATTAATAGTTGGTTATCTGTCAATAATTATTGACAGATGTCAAAATGTACTGGCTAAACTAAGGCTAAGCAAAGAAAAGAGCCGGTTAATCAAAGAAAATTCTTTATACATTTTATCCGTAAACCTCTCGCACTATTGTTTTAATTAGACTATGAGCAAACTAAATAAATTAGCTTGCAATAAACTATATTAAAACTATATACTATTAAATTATAAATTACTAATCTGTAAGAAAATTTTCACGCAACATTTCTGCAATCCACTTACTTACAACTCCTGAACGCCATTCATCAATATTCCCTAATTAGCAAGCCACTATTCAGCTCGAGCTATGCTAATAAGTCTCCTAGCAATGAGTCACGCATTATCGGATGTTCTAAGAATCAATCGAACGATTATTAGGCTTACAACACACTGTGATGATATGCACGTAAGTGCTATTAATCCTTTAAAAGCATTACGTCTACCCAAAAAACAAGTTCTATCGTCAAAGAAGGATAAATGTTTTGATCCAACATTATACAAATATTAACAGATTTTTGGGATACACAGGCAAATTTTTATAACAGAAGAATGACAAAAATATTAGAGCAATGCGACAAATAAGTCTACTTTATCAGGAAGCAGATTTATTTGCCTGTGTTTCGCAATTATCTGATAATATCTACAAATTATCAGATTTTATTTTTTTACATCGCATTGCTGTTATAAGCCACAATCAAAGTACTTCAATAACGAGAAGACTACAAAATCCATTTGGTTATGAACAATGATGATAGATAATCAAATTTGTATTCGTAAAGTATTATAAAATATTATATTATCTTTTTGACACTGTGTGTCCTTCTTTCACGTTGTTTCAGCCAGTCTCAAGAGTTATATCGGAAGTAGCAATTCTTAGGAAAGCTTTTTGACTTGGTTGATATTGAGATTCATTTCTGTAATGCGAGGGACTATACAACATTCAAACAATTGGAGCGATGACCACCCAGACTTAGAACAACAATATGTGCATCATTTTGTTCCGTGTAGCATTCGAACCCGCAACAGTTAGAACACTCAAACCACTACACTACGCAATACAATACATACAGTAAATATTCAGGACACTAAATGTTTATGAAGATATAATAAAAGTTTTCGATGCTACCGGAAAGTTTATTAAATCTACGTAGTATACGATCAGATATTACATTTATTACAATCGATAAAATGGCTTGCGAGGTGTTGCTTGCTTTACGAGGCACGATACATAGATTTAATCTCTTTTTCTAGACTCCATGCTTCTGCAAACAACAAGCGTTCGCTTTGCCCGTAACTCAGCGAACATGAACATGTACCACTGCAGTGTGTATGCATCTTTAACTTGCATCGTGAGGCGGCAAAGTAAAAACTGTTCTGATTATTTTTTATTGATATGTAAGAGAGGCGACCAACTTGTTCGTGATAGATTTAAACGATAAATATAATTTGTGGGACTAAGTTTCTTGCAGACGATGAATTACTACACAGCACGAATCGACTGTTTGTTATAACTTACCTATTTTAATTTGACAATTGATTAAACATATACAAAAAATTGACTGCATATACTCGGACGGATAGGCAATATAATTCACAAGGTAGTATAATTGAATAATACCCCTTTACAATAATTATATCTTACATTTCGCTAATTACTGGGTTTAGGTAATAAGAAACAATCCTAGTGCTGTTTATCGGGTAAAACAGACACCATGTCATGGCGAGGGGCAACCTTAAAACATTGATCGCGCTATCCCTGTTAATGGTAATACATACAGGTTTAAAAAAAATAGAGATCTATGCGATATATTTAACAACACCATATCGATAATCCTATCTAATATTATAAATGCGAACGTAAATTTGTGTGTTACGCTTTCACGCCTTAACTACTCGACCGATCATCATGAAATTTCGCATACACATTAACAGGGGAACAGAAAAGGGCATACACAACAAGGCACTGTAACTAACCTAACCTAAACAACATTTATGCGAGTGAAGCCGCAGGAAAAATGTTGTACAAATTAATTAATTATTATTTGTCAAGACTATTACATGCCGACGACAGCACAGTTCGCTGAAAAATCCAATTATCGACCGACGGTCGCGCTTCACCGACAGCATACCTAAAAGAAGTAATTTTTAACCGATTGCAAAAATGGTGTGGTTCGTTTAATATTTTCGGGCTAGTGAATAATATTCATTACGTCTAATTAGCACAGAATTATACGACAACCAAAGAAAGTAAACGAGCAGACATCACGTAAACAGAACTCTTCATTTTAACATAAAGCTGACTAATTAAAACGACAACTCACATCTGATTACAATATATTAAATCCAACCATTCATGTAACCTACATGTCACGCGAAATATTACTACGTCATATTAATTTTCTTAAAAAAAAAATAGGCTTCTTCAAGTGAGGATCTTGGAATAATTCCTGTGTCAAAAATCTTTACAAACATTCAAACTCCTTTGGGGTTGCGAGTGTCCATGGGCGGCGGTAATCGCTTACCATCAGGCGATCCGTAGGCAAGCTTGCCGCACTACGCCATAAAAAAAAAAAACATTACGAAGAACACTTAAACTAAGAATAGCTATTTTTAGATTGAAATTAAACTACTTTATACCGATTTTACAATTATAAAGTAGTTTAATTTCAATGTATAACATTCGCGTAAACGTAAGACAATATTAAACTATTTGTAATCACACACATTTTTGGTCTTTCGTGGATCAAACCCACAACACTCGGCGCAGTGGCAACGGTGAGACGATCACTTAAGCGACCACTGTCAACAGCGCCAGACTCTAGCCTGTACCAGTTAACTTATACGTTTGAAGAGGATTTAAACTGTATATAACTGTGATAACTATGTAATGCTTCTTTAAGCTCTCGATTATTTTCGATTATTCGAGATTACATAACAAAAAAGAAAATTCAAAAAGTAACTATTTGTAGTAACCGGAGTCAAAAGACCGTCACGAGATGTAATATATTTTTTTTAAATTTTAAAATAATTTTAAAATACGTAACTTAGTTTTTGATAGCTAATTTATTATAACTTAGCCTGTTACCTGATTCCGGCTTGACGTCGACTTCTGAGACAGCCTGTATATTATACGGCAATAGGCTTGTCTCCCTAAAACCTAACACAACTATTCTCACTCCTTCGTGACATATAGGCATGAGTTAATGCATGTATGCATACAAGAAATTGCTTACATGCATTAACCCATACTACATAACATATACTGTACCCATTAACCCATGCCTTACAGAAAGCAGAGGCCTAGATAAAAGCGCTATATGTACCCTGGCGTTGCATCCTAGAAGATCGCTCCAACGCATTAGGATGCAACCACTACCTACGTTTTGACAAACCACATATACTCGCAAAAGAACACCGATTCCTACCAAGGATGCTTCGCGAGGCTATTGAAATTAAAAAACATCCTAATTTCAATAGAGAGGATGGTTGGAATATACCACCAGCTTGGGATCCAGTCATTCAAATAGTCAAACCCAAGAAGAAGCAAAACACAGCTAGACTTCATGATACTTTGAGCTCATTCTGCGTAAATAGGAACACCAAAGATTAAATTATGTTCGGGTACTTTAAAATAACTAGCTACACTTCAGAACGTTGGGACAACTACCATCTTAGTCTCCCCGTGAACATGGCTGCTGTAAAGCAACCGAAACGTCGGAGCAAAGTGTAAACTTAAATACAAATAGATTTAATTAGTAAAAATATATAGCTTAAATAGTAGTAAAATTCAATAATAGTAGTGTTAGAGTTTTCAAAATTATGTAATAACAGTGTTTAAAGTAAAATAAACAATGCGATAAAATCCGTATAAAGTGTTTAATTTCAATGTATAACATTCGCGTAAACATAAGACAATATTAAGAAAAACACAAACTTTTCGTTAGCCTCAACCGGGCCGATACCTTATGCACAGCAATCAAATTCACTACGGCAATGTTACTCAGGATTGCAGAACCAACAAATACATTACGACTTACTGATGACAATAATTAATCATCATTTCCTACAGGGAGTCTATTGTCATCAGAGCCCAATGCTTGTTTCCTCATCATCATAACATGAAAGAAAAACTACAGCCCTCTCATAAAACTACAAAACTGTGGTATGCTTCATTAATATTAAAATTTTTCATTGATTGTAGTTTTTGCCGCATTTTATAATTATTAGTGCACGAGTACACGGCATTATGCGCCACTTTCTTTTTATACAGTTCACGGATGGCGCAATTATTGTAGTGGGTACCTCGTGTACTGGTAAGCCGAGTTTTGTGGCTTTGATTCCCGTTGTACGTTGCACACCCACGTATCTCGGAAAACTCGTAAAGCCATTAGTCCTGTGCCTGACTTCTCCAATCTTGTTGGATTGGCGTTTTATCCAGTGAGGGATCAGAGAGCGCACTTATGTTTGCGCACACATTCGTGCACTATAATATTGCCTGAGTTTTCATTAAGATTAACCGTTGTGACGGCCACAATTCGGCCTGGAGAGGATAATTATTTTAGGTGAAATTCTTAAATGTAACAGCATGACTAGTTAAATAAGGCACATATTGGAAGAGGATCTTAAGTAATCGATACTCTTACTAATTATGTATAACAAATAGGACCATAAAATTTGACTTGATTATCTAATAAATTACTTAAATTGATTAAAGTAAGAAGGACAAACGGATCGTAACCCTCAGTTGCCTCCTTGACTAAAGATCATCCGAGTACTGCACGATGGCGGCGAGATAGGGAATCACCGCTTTGGGCGTCTTATTACAACGTTACCGGGTACATTAAGGATTACCTTATTTCTGCCTTGTGATTTTTTAAAGATGACTTGCAAAACCTTTTACAAATTACTAATATTATTGTTTACCCCTCCAGGTGATATGCTTACGTTTATTAAAAATGGATTGATTGTGCACAATGGGTGAGATCCAAACCTCTTGGTCGCAAATCCGATGCCTTATTCATTGCCTGCCGTCGCTTTGTGACTTATTCGTGTATTTTATGTATAACATAAAAGTACGATGTATCATATCTATGAATTAGTCGACTGCAAAAGATGGCGTAGCTGTTAATGTAGTCGCCTTGCTACTGCCACTGCGCCAAGAGTCTTGGGTTCGATAACCACACAGAAAAAAAAATTATGACCCACAAATAATTATAGCTAATCTGGGTGTTCTCACACACACACGGCTACACATCAAGATAGACACCATATATGCATAACTACGCTACATACAAAAAAGAGAATTGTCGGAAAGGGACAGTGCATAGTGGGGTCGATGTTATGGTAAGGATAATATAACGCACTCTCTCGCACGATTCGCAGCGTTCAACTTCTAATAGTTCAAGGTCCAGACAGTCTAGGTTGATGCGTCGCTGTGTGTACCTACGGTGTGTTCTTGCGACACAGAACTTATGCGTAGTGCGAATGCGGGGGTTGCCTTTATCAAACAGATAAAGCAATAACAATTGTTTTACAAATTACAAATATTTTGTAACACGTCCAGATAATCTAATATGCTTGTGTTATGAATGTGTGCACGTCGGTTCGGGAGTGATTACCCACGACCTCGCCATCGCAAGTCCAATGCCTATTTAGTGTCTATTTTAAATATTTACGAGTATACTTTTTACTAGTTGTCCCGCACGTTTTCCACACACGATTATAATTACTGCTCCGCTCCCGTAGCTCGTAGCGAGATGGTATACAGGCTATCTTACTTTTTAATAAATCAGCTATCTAATGGTGAAATACTTTTTAAATATGGGTCCAGTAGTTTTTGTATTTATTAATTACAAACAAAAAATATGAAACAGAAATTCAAATTAAACTACTATATACGGATTTTATCGCGTTGTTTATTTAACACTGTATTACATAATTTTGAAACTGTTACACTACTACTGCTATTGAATTTGACTAATTTATATAAGCTAATAAAATTATTAAAACTATGAAACTATTTATATTTAGGTTTACACTTTCCCCGCCGTTTCGATTGCTTTTCAGCAGCCATGGTCACGGGGAAACTAAGATGGTAGTTGTCTCAATGTTCCAGTGTAGTTATTTCAAAGTACCCGAACATAATTTAATCATTGGAATAAAAAATCCGTATATAGTAGTTTAATTTCAATGAATAACATTCGCGTAAACAGAAGACAATATTATGAAAAATTCAAATGTTTCCTCTTTGTAATATATGTAAATATAGGAATTAGAGGAAGATTTATCATATCTTGGAAAGTGCCTCGTTTAACCATTGACGTCGTATAAGAAAGTTTCAAAAAGTAAGCAACGATAGTCTAGTTTGAGACCGCTGGACTGACACCCAGAGGTCTCGAATTCGATCCCAAGGAACACACTTTTGATTTTTCGAACTTATGTGCATATTAGGTGAAGGAACTTGACCTGAATGTCTAAGAGTTTGCCGTAATGCAGTGGCGCAGCGTAGTGGGGGCAGCAGGAGCAGCCCGCCCCGAGCGGCACTTTTAGGGGGCGGCGAAAATACACAATAAATAATAATAATATCTTGTATATGAACTGCACACTACACAATAATGATGGCTGTTCTTGTCGAAAAGTTCTTTAGAATTACTGAAAATTATAGTTCTTTAATAAATTAAATTGAAATATGAAATACCTAAATAAGAGCGCAGCATAATTTTTTCCGCCCCGGGCGGCTTACACCCACGGTACGTCACTGCCATAATGTTCTCTAAGATGTGTAGAGTCTACCAACCAGCACTAAGCTAGCGTGGTGGACTATGGCCTAGCCCTTCTCGGACTAAGAAAGACCGTGAAAAGACACAGTTTATATAAGAAAGTTCATAACCAGCAGTGTTGTGAATCTCGGCACTAAACATGAAAGTAGGTAGTACTGCTAAAAAAACTGGGTTGCTATCGTTTCTAATTCATTGTTCTCCTCATTGTTTGTTAATCACTCGCTTCTGAGAATCAAAGAGATGCGTCTGACATAATACACGAAGCAAATTGTTGTGAACTTACCTACCACATAATTATATTCATTCGTTTTTGTTATTTAATCATGACTAAGTTTCACAGGTTTGTTACGTTAAAAGTTATGTTATATTAAATTAGAAATATCTAATATGTATGTGTTACACACAGACAAATCAAGTCTTTATATTTTCAAACATAGTTACAATACATATATTACTGGATCTTGCCCCCGGCTTCGCTCGCACAGTACTTATTAAAAATAAAATATAGTCTATTTTACTCGGTGATAGTATAGCTTTCTAATGATGAAACAATTTTTAAAATCAGTTGTGTAGTTTTTGAGTTAGTCCTTACAAACCAACAAACAAAAAATCGAATATTTCCTCTTTATAATATTAGTATAAACAAATAAGTAGACTTATATGTACGTCATAGCCTTTTGTTATGTCCCACTGCTGGTCAAAAGCATGTCCCTTGGACTTACTTGCAGAAGACTCAGGCCTTTTATTGAAAAAATGTAACAATCCATAAATAGCCTATAAAGGATAGGCAAAGGTATATTACAGTAACATTTCACCAGCAAAGGTCCATGTAATAGAAGGCTAACCTATTCTCATATATCGGGCACTAAGAATTTATCGACAGAAATAACATATAAATAACACTTTGAACGACCTGAGAATCGGATGTGAGACTTAATGCACGGTTAAACTCGAATAAGCTTATAATTTAATAAATACTGTAAGCACTATTGCAGAAATTATTCTTCTCCCTAACCATTATTATTCCCAAGTCACTTGGTTTCGTTTTTTCTAGTCTAACCGGATTTGACTGGATTTTAGTTTTTACACGGAGCGACTGCCACCTGACCTCCGCAACCCGACGGCTAACGATACCCTAAGGTTAGACCAGTGTCAGGATATTACAGAGCACTGACTTCCCAATAACGACTGCCATAGATTTTCATGGCAACCGGGACCGACGGCTTAACGTGCTCTCCGGGGCACGAAGCAGGCGATAATTGTCAATCAATACGCACATCATTTCGAAAAGTCATATAACTTCCGCAAGTCGGAAGTGCGCGACGTAGGTTTGACCCCGAGACCCTCTGCATTGCAGTCTGTTGGTCTCCCCACTGAGCTATCGCATATTGCAGAGATTATTATAATGTAAATAAATAGTCATTAAGTCTTTTATTGTAAAGCGGGTCTGCCGATTTCATGCTAGCGTGCATGGTGCCCGTAGCTTTGGCAAGTCATGAGTGTTAATATTAGGGCCATAAAATACAGTTACATCGAAAACCGTTATATTACCTAAGCAATGTCGGTCAGATGACACGTAACATTTGCTTATAGGACAGTTTCTTCCTTGGACAGTTTCTAGACCTTCTCCCAAATTTACTATTGAATCTATGTTCGGATTAATCCAGACTAGTTGAAATATGTTTCATATTAGATTCAAATGTAAACTCAAATTTGTCATCGATTTCCAAATATAAAAGGTTCTGTGCTTTACCCATTGGTTCGTAATAATAATTATATCCAGACCGCTTCAAAATTATAAGAAATGCAGTTATAATACACCAAATTATACAATAAAATTTTATCGTCTTTTTTAGACAGGTTACAATCATTGCATGTAATATAAATTGTTTATTTGTTCTGATATAATAAATAAATTAAATACGAATCCTTGTATGTATTGATAACCCGCAGATACAGCAGTCCTATAATCTTCTGATTATTGAACGATGACACTGGTATGCACAGAATGACTACTTCATAACATTCAGTCAACTGAAGCCTATTTTATGATTGCACCAATGTTTCTCTGAATATATTAGCTTTTTCATGTTCACTGTATATTAATAATATTGGGTTATACATCGTCACCATGAATGATTATGTACTGATCAATCATTTTACATGAAATCTATAAAATTATTTATTTATTCTGCGCCATGGAAGTAATCTTCTTATGCCTATTTTAAAATGTTACCTAATATTGGGTGATGACTCACGAGTATATCAGAAACGTCAATTTAATCTTCTATTGTAAAGGTCTTACGTCCTTTCCTTTATGTACATAATAACTACATTTTGCCCGTGGCTTTGCACGTATAAATATAGGTAAGGTTAATAACAGTAGGTTAGGTTTTTACTGGATGAAAGTTATCCTATGTCCTTACTTGTATCTCTGACAACGTGTATGCTCAATTGAATGATAATCAGTCGAGCAGTTAGGCATAGAAGTGTAACAAGCAGACAAACTTACATTCGCATTTATAATATTAGTTAAGATACATGTCTATGTATGTTAGAGAAAGTATGTACGTGTGTAAAAATAAAACATTACTTAGTAACTTGCCCCTTAGCTTCACACATGGACACAACAAAATAATTTCTTGAACATAAACAGCTTATAGCTGATATACGGCGACATAAAACGCTATCAAATTGTACTAAATCATTCCTGCTACAGGTACAATTTCACTTACGCGAATACTGTATATATATACTATACTCTATAGTATTAAGTTTATGCGAATATAACAAAAATTTATAGATATCAAAACATTGAAAAAAAATTAACCTCTTCTTTAGAACTTCATACATATATTGTAGCTCATTGACAATTCCTTTTTCATTAATTTCCTTGTTGTCTTTGACCCTTGGAGATTTTTTTTAACTGTACTTATTTATACTTACATCAATTATTATTCTGTTTCACATAAGGATAGAATAAATTTACAACGGCTCCTTCATTCATATATTTGCGATTCATGTATATTGATCTGCCAATATTGTGTCAAGTTTTTTTAAATGACTTTGCCCGCACTTGGTGTGATTCCGGTGTCGCGAGAGACTTTACAAACATGTGAACAACATACACAAAGATCAATTGGATTCGGCACAATTTATTGTGCATCATACAAATGTTTGTCCCGTGTGGGAATCAAAGCCACAACACTTAACATAGCAGAAATGACTAGCCGACCACCTAAACCACTACATAATTGAAGAATTAGGTAAATAATGAGAGATCATATTAAGTAGAATTTAGTGCAGTTCATGCCATTCATTACAGAGACCGATGCTGTCTTCTCTAAGACAATGTTGCAACTTTCTCCCACTAGAGGCGCCACTAACGCAATCAGTAAAAGTGAATACCGTCTGACAGCTGTGTGTATTTTTCTTAAATCGTTCGAAATTTAAATGTCCGTTATTAGTGCAAGCAATATTTACACTTAACACACAGTATTATTAGTGGCCAGTCTGATGCACATCTTACTAAAATCTTGATGTCACGGATGGCACGATGGTTTAAATGGCAGTACTAATGATTCATAGATAACATTACATAGTACCGACTTTATAACTCCGAAGGCTTGGCAGAGATGTATATCACGCATTACGAAAGTTACGATTATAAAAGCATCTACTTTTGTCGCAGCCAAGGCAAAAGATCAAGAAATACCTAAACGGTTAACTTTCAAAAATACATCTATTTTGTAATCAAATTAAATTTAAACACCGGTCAATCAAATGCAAGTTTTATATCTAATCAAAAAATTACAGACGACTTGACAGAACTCTCCATCACGAGAATCAACAAGAATCACAGCGTGTAAGACGGAAATTGAGGTCAAAAACGGCAAAGTTTTTAGTTGAGACCGTCGATCAGGCCTTAATTGTTTGACCCCATGCAATAGGGTGTAAGACTTCAACAGGCTGCTAATGAGTATTTGTTAACTAAAAGCAGTTCACAGAGCATAGAAATCAAGACTTCATGTGTATGATCTTATTGAGTCTACTACTCTTTTTACAATGGCAATAAAGGTCAGTGCAGTCGGCAACGATACAAATTCATATCCGAAACTTAGGCACTAAAGAAATTTGCGAAATATACCCTAACATCATAATTCATAAAGACTTGCCGTGTGATTTGCTTTCAAGTTAAAATGTAAGGTTTCCGAATCACTTCATTGTAAGTTTTAAGACTATTAAAACTTCACTGTGTTTTATGGTACAGTCAGCAACATAGTCGATACACACTTGAGAAAATTCGATTGCCTTTGTCTCTCAAATTTATAACACATATTCGTTTTATATAGCAATTATATTTAAAATATAGTTGATATAAACATTGTTATAAAATAGGTACATAAATATAATTAAATAATTAGCAGACTTCATTCATAGATTTGTTAAATGTTTAGGTATTTATACTGCTGATTGTACGAATAGCACAAACAACCATCCCAAAACTTCAGCATTACATTTCATTATCCCCACTGATTGTTACTAGAACTGACAAATTAATTCGTTTCTTAATAGTTGACGTTTACTTACTTTAATAACGTATAGAGCACACAATATTGCGCGTCACGCTTCTACTAAAGACGAAAGTAATAACAATATTCGTGCTGAGTGACGGACGGCGCATGCGCCAGGTGCCGGCAGTTTTGTCAGTTCGATAATATAAGTACCGGTTTCTGAAAGAATGACGATGAGGACGTGTCAAAATCATGTTCAAGTCAAGTGATGGCATTGGCTGTTGGAAGTCAGCCAATTACAACAGTTGATACGCGTTTGACAATCGGTAAACAAATTATTGTGCTGGTTTGCCTTTCAGTAATCCAGTGTAACAACCGGTTTCTGAAAGGCTACTAAGCTAAGGATGATCAATAACTTGTCAATATTAAACTCATGTCAAATCATTTGATTCGGTGTTCTTCATTTATTCAGCCAATGCCAGTAGTTGATACGACCGTCTCTAAACAAATGATTGTGTTCTACCTTTCAGAAGCTGGGTGTAGAACCTGAATTCTGAAGGGTTAATGTCAACAAAGAATTAAAATCATGCTCAAGTCAAGTGACCCGGTTGACTATTGCTAATATATTTAGACATACACACAGCAGTTGTTATGCATTTGACCGTCTAAACACATGTTTGTGTGCGTCTGCCTTCGAGTAATCTGATGTAACAACCGGTTTCTGAAAGGCTAGTATCAACGACGTATCAGTTTCAAACTAATCTGCCGCTCTGAACACATGTACACAACTTCAGAAGTAAGATACAATACGACAGCCAACTTGGACAAACTACAAACTGGCAGCTGCCTAAGTATGTAAGTACTTCCACCCTAAAGAAGATCGCATCCTAATAATCTTTATGTGATTCTACTGTGAGTAGCAGCGGTACCTAGCGTTATATAATATCAGCCCTGGATATAAACTGTCCCACTGCTGGGCACAAGCCTCTTCTCAGTGTATGAAGGGTTCGGCTACACTTCACATACCTACAAGAACTTGATAAACACCCGAACATGCAGATTTTCTCACGATGTTTTCCTTCGCCGCTAAAGCGAGTGATAATTGAATATTTAATACGCACATATCTACGAAAAGTCAGAGATGTGCGCCTTGAGATTGAACTCGAGACCTCTGCGTGGCGGTCCGACTGTCTCTCAGTAGGCTGTCGTTGCTTTAGGAGTTTTAAATTATGTCATAGTTATTATATTCAAATGGGTCGAACTCGAAACCTCTGCGTAGCAGTCAAACGGTGTCCCACTAGGCTATGGCTAGCGTTAGCAATGCAGTTATTCCTTGCTGTACAACAAGCAACCGTGGTTGTATGTCCACATACGAATACCTGACATACATTTGATTTAAGAACGAATAACGCTGTCTCTTTTTAAATTTAAACTTGGAACAAGAATAAAAGAGATAAATATATGTTTAGCTGAGATAACAAAGAGGTTGTACTTTACGTTTATACAAAAGATTTTGTTAGTCTAGTTGTAAACCTTCAATGCTTACAAAGAAAGATGAAAAAACTGTTTGATGGACATTCAAAGTAAAAGCAATATGTTTATTGACAAAGTAACAGCGACAATCTAGCTCAGCAGAATTTATCAACTAGATTGGAATGTTAAAATACAAAATTGACCAAAACACAAAAAAAATACGAACATTTTTACGCATGCGTGCGACACCGCAGCCGTGTGCTTCCGCCGGAAGTTCTCGATCAGCCATATTGTGAACAATAACATTAACATAAACCACATCACTGACACTTATAGTTTTAAAACCCAAAATTCACAGAGTAGCTAACAATTTTCATTTTTTGGTTATTTTTTTTTTGTTAGTTATTGGCAAGTAATAGCCATGAGCACTAAACGGTAACTAAACATTACAATAATAGAATCGATGTAAACAAGTATGCGTGTGAAAGCACATACAAGTATTGTGCGCAGGCGCAAGCGACACGATATTCCCCGACATCCGACGGTGCAGCGGCGTGGCGCTGTCGTCGCGAGAAATCATAGTGTAATGAAATAAAGATTTCACAAGAAACTGTTATCATGTTTTATATTGATTATCTATTTTCCATTGTACGGTATTCATCTGGGAATAACAATATGAGCCGTTAGTAAACAAACACTTTTCTTCGGTATTCTCTGTTGAGTTACATCTTGGTTAAATAATTACAAAAGAATAGTCGAGAAATGTGATTGTTTACAACAGTTAGACAAGTGTGGCGTGCAAAACACCTCTTTAGGCTGTCAAAGTAGAGATCTCGGCACTAATTCAGTTGAAGAGAATATAGTGCAGAGGGCTTTGGTCGTCGACTGCACTACTGCTTACCATGAGAGACAATGTAGTCACTTCGACAGGCAACAATAAAATAAATGGCGCCAAATTTGAGTGGAAGGCCTGCTTTGCCAATTTATGAATAAGCCTGCTCATCCGAAAGAGTAACACTCACTTAACTGGAAAGTAAAAGTAGTAAGCTTGTTAATAAATAAGTTTAGCACAATAAGTAAGAATTTTAAAGACTCATATTTCATATACCAAGGTCATGCATTGCTTTTTACCCGATTACGGCGAAGAAGAGTACTTAATCATTTTGGCAGTCTGGTTATGTATGCTTGTATGTTCCACCGTACGGCCTAAACTACTGAACCGATTTTAATGAATGAGGTGTCAATAGATTCGGTATAATGGCCCGGATGATATAGGCTATACACATTTTAAATTCGTCCTTTTTAGACCCCTTTTTTTACGTAGTCGGGTTATAGTTATTAAACTTTTTGTAATTATTGGTTTTACGTGCGAGTGATAAACCGGGTATTGCAAGCGATTATAGGTTTAAGTAAACGCCTCCTACTTTTTGAGACCTAAAACATAGCTAATGAAGTAATGGTATAATAAACTTCTTTGAGAATATAGCGTGAATTTATAATAAGTAATGGTCGCCAAGTGATCGAAATTCGACCATAATTGATTTAAATTTTAGGTTTGATCGTTATTCAGGTTTTATTGTCTATAACTATATATATTATAATCACATTTTATTTAGTCACCTACTCCACATACATAATTATGTAACCACCAATTCTACGACATCAGCCGAAATGCCGAAATACTACAAATGCGATGCGACTGCTTGTGTTAAATGCATTGTTGTGTGCGTGTAGTGTCTTTTCATTAATTTAATGTATTTGTAATGCATATTTTATAAAAACATTGGGATTCGCCACTTCTTCGTCATATAAACTTTAACTGTGCCAAATGTCATACTCCTCCGTAAGCGCAATTTTTGTAAAAAACAACAAAGGGTACAAAGATTTTACTTCACGTATTAATATATAGATAAATTGAGAAAGTAACTCTGTTTGTTCGTTGCGTTTTTATTTACAACTACCATATCGAACACATTGCAATAAGAAAAAAGTTATAAAGCCATACGAGTAATATCGGAAGTAAAAGCTAATATCTTACATTAAATAAAATAAATTGAGGTCTTACACTAT
This sequence comes from Catocala nupta, assembly GCA_963675205.1. Taxonomy (NCBI): domain Eukaryota; kingdom Metazoa; phylum Arthropoda; class Insecta; order Lepidoptera; family Erebidae; genus Catocala; species Catocala nupta. The sequence continues at coordinate 23,139,226 of OY776097.1, read as the reverse complement.
TTATTGATGCTGGTCTCAGATATGAATCTAGCAGAAATAGTTTACTGTCTGGCTTGAATTTGAATGGAGCTGTTTCATTTAATGTTATCGTATCAACGAATGTTGACGCAAAAGCTCTGTTCAAATTCATGTCGGACGTATTAAAATAGTTTGATATGTATGTAGCAATATGTTCAGCATCGATGGAATTGAAATACGATGTGCTCAAAAGTAAAAAAAAAAAAACAATAAAAAAATCTCTGTATAAAACTACTCTATGCAAAACACTCACGCGCAACGACAAACTCGCTCATCAATAGCATAAGCATTCATTTTTAATTAACATTTACTCTCTATGAAATATTTATGCTCCTTATTACGTGGGGACTAACCCAGATAGCGTCTGAAAACCTGCAATAAAAAAGTAATATAACTCGCTCAGGAACAATACCTTTTCAAGATAAAAGGTACCCTGTTATCTACTCCTATGTTCTTTTTTGTACGTCTAACAACGTGTATACGAAATTTCATGATGATCGGTCGAGTAGTTAAGGCTTGAAAGCGTAACAAATAAACTCACATTCGCATTTTTAATATTAGTTAGGATTATATAAGGATGTCCTTAAGATCCTATTTTAATCACTATAAAAAAAAACAATAAATAAAACTACTCTATGTAAAACGCTCACGCGTCTCTGCATACCCCTGTAGGAAAGAGGCGTGAATCTATGTATTTATTCAATCACTATAGCATATGGTAGACCTATATACGCAATGTCCATAAACTAGCTATACATTCCTATACTGGATGTTTCTTAGTATAGTGAAAACCTCTCAAGGGGTGATTATACTTGTTATTATGAGCAACTTTTGTTCTGGGACATTGCCGAAATCGCGAAAAAAATATCAGCTGTTTCATACATTTTGTCGAGGTAAAAGTCGAATGTTGTATGAAACAGTTGTTTTTTTCCAATATATTATAATAACAAGTATAATCACCCCCTTAGAGGTTTTCACTATACTTAGAAACATCCAGTATATGCGCATATAACAACTCTCAAACATTGCAACAACAACTATTCAAATCAACGGACCGGACGGTACAACTATATTTATAAAATGCTTGTATTTTATTAAGTGGATATTACAGAGAGGCATTTCATGAGCAGTAAAAGCCTAGTGAGATACTGTTGGACTGCCACGCAGAGGTCTCGAGTTCGATTCGTTCAGCCTTGGGAGCCGTTTCGAAATTATATGCGTATTAAATAGTTAATTATCGTTCGCTTTAACGGTGAAGGAAAACATCGTGAGAAAACCTGCGTGTCTGAGAGTTCTCCATAATGTTCTCGAAGATATGTGAAGTCTGCCAACCCGAACTGGGCCAGCGAGGTGGACTGCAGCCTTATCCTTCTCACGCTGAGAAGAGGCCCGTGTCCAGCAGTGGAAAAATTTTATACAGGGCTGATATAATTTTTCTTAACAACCTCAGCATTATCTTTAATACCTGATATTTCCATCCGCTTGAAGCAGCATGACTGTGGAACTATCCCGACACAAGAAAGCAGAAGAACATTTTATTCTGTGTGGTGAGTATACTATTCATTTTATAGGAGGTTTTGTATTGCAAATAGCACTAATCTTTAGAAGAAAAAGTAATCAGCAAGCATATGACATTATTATGTTCTATTTCTTCCATATATTATTTCCGTTCACTAGTGATTTGTATGTAAGCGTACCTCCGTTTGCATACATATCTCTCTCCAGTATATGAGGTTGTGTGTGAGAACGAGTAAGATATCTTACCAGATGAAACGCAGTAACTGTTTTCATGTAAGAGGGTAGTACTTTCTTAGACGAGCCAGGTTATCCGTACTGTACTGTCTATTGTCTTTATACACATGCAGTAGGGATAATCTGGCTCGTGTAACTGTTGATTTATAAATATAAAAAGAAATATATTATATATATTTTTATGTTTATAAATTATCACTCTTCATAGAAATATTTCCAGTGTAGCGAGAAACTTTACAAACATTTCAACAAACAACTATTTAAGAATCACACAAACGGTTGTCCCGTGAATAGATTGAACCCATAGGGCTTTTAGACGTGTAAGTAGTCCCCTCGCCACTGTCTTTGCGCCGAATGTTGTAGGTTCGAATCCCACACGGGACATAACTTTGTGTCACTCACAAATGGTTGGTACGAGTTTGGGTGTTATTTTTATCCGTTGTTTAAATGTTTGTTTGTAAAGTCCCCCGTGACACAGGAATTATTCCTAGAGTGGAAGGCTCCTCTTCGTCCTGTGCAGCCAGATAATAAATAATTGCATATAATTCCACTTAGGTAATTTTTTATACCATCTATGCTATCAAAGGATTATACCCAGCGATCCCTAAAGCAGGCGTTTTATATTTAATGAATTAGATAATATACAAACAAGTTCAGGCAACTCGTGGACACTTTCACGGACAACTTTTACTTTTTTGACACTTCGGTTATTTTAATGAGCACTCGCTAAACCTGTATCGACGGATTAAAAAGGGTCTCACGACATTCTTTACTAAAGTGCTTTTATTTTTTAGTGAGTGAAGTTCATTGTCGGTTTCTTAAAATCGTTACGAAATGCCGGGTTTCACTTTTGTTTGTCCACTGGCGTACGGACGCATATGTACAGACGCAATGCTTTTATCAATGTGTTTTTTTATATACATATTTCGCGCTGCATACAACTTACACACATTCAAACATCGACCTCAAAAAACACACAGATTCGAAACAACTATGGAACACAAACAATTGTTTGCCCCTTGTACCATTTAAACCATTACGCCATCCATTCAGTCAATGTCTGGATTCATGACTGCAAACAACCGTTCGGTTCCGTTGCATAAAATTGCGTTTATTTTATACTAGCTGACCTGCGCAACTTCGTCTGCTTCACATAAGAGAATTTTCCTCGTTCTTGCAACATTTTACATTGCTGCTCCGCTCCTATTGGTCGTAGCGTGATGTTATATAGCCTATAGCTTTCCTCGATAAATGGGCTATCCAACACTAAAAATTGTTTTTAATTCGGACCAGTAGTTCCTGAGATTAGCGCATTCAACCAAACAAACAAACTCTTCAGCTTTATTATATTAGTATAGATTTGCAGCTAATCATAAGATAACGGCTATGATTCTCGGATCAAGCAAGTATAGTAAATTGTTCTATTAGAAAATACTCTGTGATATGGAGATTGGTTTGTGTCTTGTGGACAGCAATACACACACACTCTTCAATTGGAACCTAACAACAGATTATTTGTAATGTACGTGGTTTACTTCTCTGCCTACACCTATGGCATAAACAGGCATAAGTTTAATAAAAATATCACCCGACAGACTAGCGCCACCAAGCGGTTGGCGTGGTAAACGCATTGTTTCTGCTAGAGTGAACACTGTGCACTTTGCGCATGCGCACGCTTATAACAATAGCTATTTTACATCTATTGTTGGCTTTACACGATAGATGGTAGCGCAGTGCGAAATTATAACAGTTTAACGGTTACGGCGCTGTGGTTTAAGTGGACCTTGCATCGAGTGTGGGTGGGTTCGACCTCATGTAAAAATATATGTGCCAATTACTGTCTTTCCAAGGCTGCATTTGAGTTAAACTCGATATTAGAGTGATAGTGACAGAGGAATTATCCCTAACGCGGGTGTTATCTTTTACAAAAGAAAGATTATTTATATTTTTAACTAGATATACAATAGCCATAGAGAAAACTAGGACAAGGGTAATAAACATTCAATTTACTTTAACTTATGTAAATTGTCTGGCAGAAACCTTTTTTATTCTCGCATTCCATGATTTATATAATATTAGTTAAATATACCTCCCGCTCTATGTATCTATTATTTCTGTGGGCCTTTACAAACATTCAAACAACGGATACAAAGACGCGTCGCTCACTGGTAAGTCGAGGCACGGTCGAGGCACGGTCGAGGCACGGTCGCGGCACGGTCGAGGCACGGTCGCGGCACGGTCGAGGAGTGGCGTTTAAGTAGAGTCGATGCGAGGCCAGAGAGAGATAGGAGAAGATTTTACTTAAACTTAAGAGAATCAAAATGACAAAATGGCGGTGGTTTGGTGCTAAGCAAGCGCTAAGCATTTGTATGAGACGCGGCTCGATAACAGTAAACAAAAACATAATTCAATGTTTTATTTTACTTAACCATTCTACACATTAAATAACAACTATCCTAACAAAAACTGTCTAATCATTGTTACTACTAACTGTAGAGAAAAACAAGCCGCTTAGAAAGAAATTGTTGAGTAGAAACGTCTCTACAAGTAGAGCCACCTGTAGAGATCAAACAGCCTTCCGTGTACGCAGCGGTACTCTACCGGCCAGGAAAGTCTAGTTTTACCGCTTTTTATTTACACCTGTACACTCGCTAGGCTGTTTATAGTAACAGGTAAAACTGTTTATAAACTATTAGTTTTAGTATTTAAACTAATGGACATTTCTCGAGATTCCATTCACATGAGATTTAGTTGTTTAGTTCCTTTTATTATAAACCGGAGAAATATCAAAGATTTGTTTTGTCCATTAACTTTGACGCGGGAACAGTACTTTTTTTCTGGATGAGAGGTATCCTATGTCCTTTCTGATACCCCTGAAAACATGTATGGTAAATGTCATGATGATCAGTCAGTAGTTATGTCGTGAAATCTCAATCAAATATAATATTAAGTTGAGATTAATAATATAACTATACTAAGTACTTACATTTTAACTAATAAGTCTGTAATAACTTAATTAAACTAAAATTACGGTAAAAGTATTGATTATATTTTTTTACTGTCTTTATGGTACAGGTATTCAGTCAGGTCATATTATATTGCTATCTACGGATGACTAATATTATTTATTTTAACATTTCGCGTTCTATGTTCCTTAAATAAATACATTTAGATATTCGCAATAATGTAATATCAATTAATGAGCCGCAATATATTACAATGTATTAGCCAAATGGCGTATAAGGTTTAGGCACAACCTAACTTAGACTCTAAGTCAAAAATCATTTATTCATTTAGGTCATAAAGTAACACTTATGAACGTCAAAGTTATGTCAGTTGCTAGGTTCAGGCAAAAAGTTGAACCTTTGACGACTCTTTTACGAATCGCCATCATATTTTTTTTTTAAAGATTTCTAACCATTCTGATTTCATATTACTAGTATTTTTTTTAACCCCTCTAGCTAAGCTAGAACGCTTATATTAGGAGTAGGTTCATGTCATTTGTGCAATGGGTAGGAATCGAACCCGCGACCTCTCGGTCGCAAGTCCAAGCCCAAATCCATTGGACTAACGCCGCTTCAAAATTATAATTGTGACTTTGGGGATAACACCAAATTCATCTGTATTATGTCGTTAAGTAAATAAATCTTTATCTCATCATATCGTTATCTTATGTTACATCTTTCTTAATTCTTGTTAAACACACATCGCGTGTGGTATTAATACGTGGCTTGCTTTGTGTAAAACGGCATATCGTGTTGATAATCCGCGCTATTGTTTTATCGAATAATCTTTACGAGATCACAGCATCATAACGCTGTGGTTAAGTGGTCGCCTGCCACTATACCGAGTGTTGTGGGTTCAATTCCAAATTGGGATTGAATTGTGCCACATATAGGTGTTCTGAATGTGAGTTGTTGTGTGTTTTTTGTGTCCGTCATTTCAATGTTCATATAGTCGCCCGCGACACAGTGATTATCTCCAAAACTTGTCTTTTAAAGAAATGGTTTGTCTTTTCAAGAGACGAGACGAGGGAGAGAGAATAGTATATACGAGTCATAGTGTGGGGCCTGCGAATTTTTGATGGGCCGCCCTTGGCCCGGTGGACCGACGACATGAATTTGGTGGCTAGGAAAGACTGGATGCGCAACGCAGAAGACGGGATTGACGTGCAAGGTCTTCATAACACCAAGGATTTTCTCCAGCAGTGGGCTGTGTGAGGCTCACGATTAAATAATGTTAATAAATTCGATTGTATTTATTAGCGGTCGCCAAGTGGTCGAAATTCGTCCATAATTTATTTAAATTTTAAATTTGATCGTTATTAAAGATTTATTGTCTATAACTTAATACCCTTATAATCACATTTCATTTAGTCACCTACTCCACATACATATGTATGTAACAATAGTTACGAAGCATTCTATGAAGTCAATCGAACAATGCCGAAATACTACGAACGCTATTCAACTGCTAGTGTAAAATGCATGGTTGTGTGCGTGTAGTGTGTTTTCATTAATTTAATATATTTCTAATGCATATTTTATACGCCCCTCCATATAAACTTTAACTGAACCAAATTTCATACTCCTCCATCCGCGCAATTTTCGTAAAAAGGGGTACACAGTTTTTGCCTCACGTATTAATATATAGATAATTATAAGTATAAAAAGTTTAGTTGGAATTGAAATAGACGATACGAAAGGCATTATCGACTTTGGACAGTACGTTCAGTGATTTCATGTCCTTCAAATCACATAGTACAACGAGCGACACAGATGACCGGACGAACAAACAATCAACAACAAATCTAAAACTGTGTATATCAAAAACACAGTTTTAGATAATTCAATAATTCTGGCCTATAAAACTACTTTCATTATATTAAATTATTTGACACTTAATAGTTTCTTAATTATCTAAATGTTGTGCTTTTCAAATAAACGCCCTATGGATTAATTTCGTTTCCCTACCATACTAAATTCTATTTCCCGTGAAAAGAACATCACATAACACACGGCGAACACGGCGTGTGAGACTACCTTAAGCTATAAAACCTTATAGTACCAGGCACACCATTTGATCCAAGATAGTACTAAAGATAACAGGTAGCTCTTTATATTAAAATGGCTTCCTTATAAAGGCAGTAAAACAGCTATGGAAAGTAATCCTGTCTTGCTGCTTTTTGCTGGAACCCATTTAGCACTCTCTCTCGTATGCAGTAAGTATCGTAAATCAACATCGACGTGCGTCATGCACTTTAATGCTATGAAAGATTAGATGCAGTAGTCTTAGTATATATTGTCTCACGGCGATATCCTTGAAGGAGCAAACAGAGGTCTAGGATAACCACATTTTGTTAGCTTTGGTTTCGGGTATCACGTAATAGAGGGCGAGCGTTTTGCCATTTATTAGTTAGATTTCCAGACTTGCTATGGATAATTTCCTTACAGAAAATCTTATAACACTTTGTTTGACTCGATAATTCAACCCAAGATTAAGTGACCAAGCATAAGCTAAAGTTTATATTTATGGCAGAAGTTGCAACGGAACCGTGTTCGAATTATTCTCATTTTATAACATCTAACTATGTATTATTAATAAATTAAAATATAGGTTTATATGACGCTTTTAACCCCAAAGGTATCAACAGAGGTGCACTACACCAACGTTTCATAAAACCAAGCACAGTTCCAGATGCTACTATAAATTTTGGCAGGAATACACTGTGCGTCTCAGATATCAAACCCAGGACCTCATTTAAAGTCGTAATCACTACCCGGTGGTAGTGATTACGACTTTAAATAAGGTTCCGGGTTTGGTTGTGATGGTAGGGCAACTATTGCCTTGGTAGCTCGGTAGCTACCAAGGCAATAGTTTCCCTACCATCACAACCAAATCCAAACAACGAAACCAACTTAACCTTCTACATATAACTGTATTACGTCGAACGTAACAATCACCTGTAGTGTTACATTCATAGCCTAGTGAGCACAATTGAGACGTCTATCTTTCATTTGAAAGGCGCAGGCGCACACACAGAACAGTTATTAAAAAGTTATTTAAATCTAGACTCAAGTGAGCGCTACACTGTAATGTATTCATTAAAAACGGATGTTCATGAGTCCGGTACTTTTGTATATGCACGGAAATAAAGACATTTCATTCCGTAGGTTAAGATAACTTATTAAAGACTCTTTTAGTCCAGAAAGGCAAATGGTTTAGCTTTTCTTTTATTATAGTCGGGAGCCGACTATAAAAAAAGTATTCGATCAAGGCCTGTATCACGGCTGTCTTTACAAACATACAGTTAACGCACCCAAAGTATACCTAGACTCATTAATAATTTGAGGATCACACAAATCATTGTCCGGTGTGGAATTCGAACCCACAAAACTCAGTGCGAAGTCTGAGACCAGGCGCTCGTCTGACAGCCGTGCCACCCGCACAATTAGAATTAAAGATTAGAATTAGAAGACAAAAGTAAGGAATGGGACAGGTACGAACAAGTATATAAGCTTCTAGAAATTGTATTTACCTTTGAAACGCAGTAAACTGTAATAACTTTACTGCGTTTCGGTAGTATGCAAAGTTACTACGACGCGACGTAGACATAGTAATCTCAAGACTTTTCGGTTGGCCGATTTTCCGGGCAATCCTGTTTAATCGCATCGTGGCCAAATTACTGGCTCTCTTATACTAAAACATTACAGGTTACATGCCGAGAACAGAAAAAAATCCGAGCGATTACGGATCTCCAATACCAGTTTATTATCCATAATTAACGAGTGCAATTCAAATAACTAAATGAGCGCTATTCGTCTTCTTTCACTTTTATTTAACATAAATATTGTATAAAGAACTATAGTCATGATATGTAGCATAACACTTAATTTTCCTGTCTGTTATTAAAGACGTCGCTCCCTCTTTTTTAAAACTCTGTGTAGCAGCGGAGTGACCTAACATACAATTAACGGACACAAGGTATTTTCACAAATCATTTGGGATTACAGCAATCGCCACGTGTGGAATTTTAACCCACTACACTGAATGCAGTAGGAAAGACAAGGCGACCTCTTGACTGCTAATCCATGCATGCAGTCATAATAACTCTGCCGGTGAAACAGTTATGTAACCCGGCTTCACGAGCCAGCCGCTTACGGGTACAATCGATCGTGAGGTCCTAAATTTGATTACTAAGTAGAGTAAAATGCTACTAAGCTTATTTGCTAGGAAGTTTGGACGTCATAATTTCAAACCGAAATATAGACGAACTACAAATCTGTCCACCGTTAGTACAAAAACAAGCGTGATAGAAATACGTTAGTATGTATGTAAAATAGCGAATGAGCTCGCAGGTAACAGCTAGTCATAATAATATACGCAAAGAACAGCTACGTAAGAATGAGATTAAGCTTTTTACCCGGCGCCATGTTGCCACGCAAAAACTCACAACACATCCGGTACACATCTCACACCTCGTTACCTAACTGAAGATGATTATTACAGTAACAGTCTGGCCAAATGATGACAGAACAACTGACGATAATATTAAGTAAGGAAATTCTCTGCAGCATTCTCTGAGTTCGTATAACTCTGGAAATGTGTCCAGACTTGTGCCCTCATACCATACTACTGTCTATTATAAATAAATATTACTTCAAACCTGGAATGTTTTGTTCATAATATTATTATATTTTATTTCTAGATGTTTTTTTTGTGTATGGAGTAATAAATGGATTGCAACACCTCGTACATAAATGACTTGTAAAATACAGAAATTATAATTGAAGGCGACTTAAAAGAGTGGCCGTGAGTTTCTTGTAGGTCTTCTCATATGCTCAACCTTTTGCCTGAATCTAGCATCTAACATAAATGTTAATTCAGTAAAATTAGTACTCACTAACCTCTTTAACGTTCACATGTGTTACTTGTGATCCAAATGAATAAATTATTTTTGACTTTGACTTGACATTGACCCTAAAGGCTCGCTAGTAATATTACCAGCCCTGTATATAAATTGTCCCAGTTTTGGGCACCGGTTCCGACGCCCTTTGTCGTGTCGGGGCTGTCGGCCAGGAGTCGTAGCCCGCAGGCATAAAAACCTGCGTTAGACACTGCTGAATAGATCACTAAAATAGTCCCAGTTCAAGTTGGCACACAGTGACAGGTTTACTCGATAGGACCCGGGACCTTCCACCTTCCCCGGGTGAGCCCAACATACCCTCTCCGCCCTCTCCGCGAAAAGGTATACGTACTCGTAAATGAAATTATAAAATATATAAGCTACGGAACTCACAGATATACAGGTTACCTAACAATGTTTTCTCTTGACCGTTAAAGCGAACTATAATGAACTATTTAAAACGCACATAATTTCAAAATGTCAGAGGTGTTCTTTGGGACCAGACTCGAGATCTCTTTATAGCAGTCTAAAGGTCTCCCATTAAGCTTACGTAACGTGCACATAATATATGTTTGCCTATCCCATTATGCGTTATGAACGCGTAATAATGTGTACGTGAACACATAGACTTCAATAAACAAAATATCTCATGAACATGACGCACATGATACAAAAAGTATGAAGTTATAATACATATTATTATTCCTGACTAATATTATAATTGCGAATGTGAGTTTGTATTTATTTGTTACGTATTGACATCTTAAAGACGTGACCTATCGATGAGAAAATCGGTGTGTTTATGCAATTTCGCATACACGTTTTCCGGGGAATGAAATGGACATAGGGATTGAGTGTGAAAGCTATTGGCGCGGCCCCACCGATTGCGATTATGTCGAGAAACACCATGGTAGGTTTAGTCGGTATTACCGGGATTTTGCTCATCATCTTTCACTGGTGAGTCCGACATAACCTCTCCGTCGCCCCGCGTAGAGGTATGCGTCAATGCATTACCGCACGTAAAAAAGGGTACCTTTAATCCAGAAAAAAATACTGTGTCTAATCTATCCTGATAAACATTTACGCGAGCTAAGCCGCGGGCATAATATAGTACAAAATAAAATCCCGCAATTTCAATAATTACAGTTTTCAAATGCCGGCTTGAACAACTGTAATTCTTCTTATCTTTATATATAAATTTTCTGTGCGTGTGTTTGTAATTAAACACCTCCTAAACGGCTGGACAGATTTTTATGAAATTTTTTGTGTGTGTTCAAGTGGATTCGAGAATGGTTTATATTTGTTTTTTTTTTCTTGTGTACAGGATTATGTCTGTCGAGACAGCTAGTTATATGTATATAAAAATATACATACTTACATAGATAACTGGTACTGTTAGCATTACATAATAATGAGTCATTTACATTTGCACGCATGTAAATACATACATACTTAAAACAAGTTAATTATAATAATTTATTTAAAATTAAACTGACCCGGTGGCATAGCGGTATCTAATGTGAAGATGTGTGCTGTGCGGGAGATCCCAAGTTTGATGCCCGGTTGAGAAAAGTGTTATAACTTTTATGTAACGTGCCCTGTAGATGGCAGTAGACTCACTTCCTATTACGTAGGACCCAACCGACTCTGCATTCTGCTTCGAGATAAACAGTACATGTATCTATGGATAATTATCCAGTTAACTATTAGAACCGGCAATGTCGTCTCCGCAGTTTTCACTTTTTGAGCTAGACCTAAATTGTTATTTGTCGTTTGCGCATAAAACAATAGACTTAGATGGTAAAACAACTTGAAAGTTGAGAACAATCTCAATGTTACAGTACAATACGAAATACGGAAAACCCCGAGTTGACTATTAAAAATAAAAAGAACAATACGCGGGCGGATAGCGTCGCGTGTTGTTTCTTTAATTCCCACACGCTACAAAATTAGTGTGATCCACAAATTGTTGCTATGAGTCTGGTTGTTATTTCTGTCCGTTGTTTTGACGTCTAGAATGTCCTCCACGACACAAAAACTATTCCAAGGGCGAAAGAGAACTTAAAAGAAAACGGGTATTTTTGTAATTTCTTTTTTTATTTACTTAGCTATCTACTTGTGTGAAGTCTACTCAATATAGTGCTAGATATCTGCTATGCTGGATACAGATCGAATATAGGAGAAATGTAAAACAATATCCAATACACTACGCTCAAATATACCCAATTATTATATAGCATTACACAGAATTTTATATAAAAAAATACCTATCGTGCATTCTAAGTCTTGAAATATTCCATATACTATATAAGGTAAGGATTCTAAATCTGGGTTGGTAAGATAGGGTGTCAAATGTCAGTTCATATTATTTCATATCACTGTTTTCATGTTCACGGATAGATAACCTGCATCAGGCCACCGTAACGAAGTACCTCTTAAAGCGACTAAAACTGACAGCTGGCCTATAGCTAATATAGCACCGACGTAGGAATCGAACTCGAACCCCACAGCCGAAACCTCATGCACAACAGTCGCGTCATTACTGCTGGGCACTGAGGCAATACATTCGTGCACAACGCAATTGCAATTGTGCACATCGTTAACCTAAAATAACTAAAACTCAAGCAACACCGCATTTTTACTAATTAATTCGAGTTTTCACGTATTTCACAATTTAACCGTAACATCAATAAGTATGACGCTTCTCACTGACCTACAAAACAAAACAAATGAGATTACTGCGCATTGCCGCAGACATATTGATATCGGTTATACACATTATGTACATACATACATATGGCGTAGTGTTTTAAGTGGTCGTATCGATACTGCCGCCGTGCGGAGCGTTGTGGATTCGAATCCTACACGGGACGAAAAGTTGTGTGATCTACAAATGGTTGTTCCGAGTCTGGGTGTTCTTTGAATCTTTGTAAAGTACCTCGCGACATAGAAATTACTAGAGCGTGACTTGTGTTTTCGAAAAAAAAGAGTTAAAAAACACATATAGTCTCACGCCTACATCTTCGATGGGTAGGCAAAGCTGTTTTACATCCTTATCTCGCCGACTATAGTTTTAGGTTCCAGGTTATTAGAGCGAGCGTATTGTCGTCTAACGGCCACAATTCTAGACTCTGTGCTACTACGGACAGTTTCTTGACTTAGTATTTTGTCTTACGTTTACGCGAATGTTATACATTGAAATTAAACTGCTTTATACGGCTTTTATCGATCGAGCAACACGATAAAATCCGTATACAGTAGTTTAATTTTTAATTTTCTTGAATAAAAACACTTTGACCGACCAAGGAATCGGAACCGAGTCTTCATGCATAGCAGTCGCTACACTACCGCGGCGCCACCGAGCCAGAACATGGACCCAAAATATGGTCACTATCACATGTAGGAGAAAGGTGCACTCTTGCGACAACGCTAATTCCCAAAAATTTAACTATTTACTAACAAAGCAACGATATAATAAATCTAGAGAACGTAATACCTGTTACATCAAAAAGCGTAAGTGAAAAGTAAAAAAACAACGAACAATGCATTAATCGTTATGGCATTATCACATTTTGTTATTTCTTAAAAAAAAGAACTCTCGCACTAGGAATAATTCCTGTTTCGCGGGGTACTTTACAAACAATCAAACAACGAACACAAAGAACATTCAGACTCGGAACAAACATTTATGGATCACACATATGTTTGTCCCGCGTGGGATTCGAACCCGCAACACTCGGCGCAGTGGAAGTAGCGAGACGACGACTTAAACCAATACGCCATCCGCGCAGCCACATTTCAGCCAGATAAGTTTTCTTTTGAAAAGTTATATTAGAAAAAGTAGATAATGCCTATCTGCGACACAATTGAACTTCTGAGCAGTGGTCTAAGGTTCACATATGTATCTCTGATTTTCGAAGTTATAGGTGTATAAAATATCAGTTTATCAGTAAATAATTGTGAGAAAAGCTGCATATCCAAAAGTTATCTATAATGTTTCAAAGATGTGCAATATCCGCCAGCTCGATAATAACAATAATATCAGCCGTGTATTAAACTGTCCCACTGCCGGGCCTCTTCTCAGAGTGCGAAGGGTAAGGCTTCACCACATTAGCTCACTGCAGGTTGGCAGACATCACATTTCTTCAAGAACATTATGGAGAACTCTCAAACATGCAGGTTTACAATATGTTTTCCTTCACCGTCAAAGCGAGCGATTGTAAACTATTTAATTCGCTGATAACTTCGAAAAGTCTGATCAGCAGCGGTAGCTCAGTGGGGAGACCAACAGACTGCAATGCAGAAGGTCTCGGGTTCGAACCCGCGTCGCGCACCTCTGACTTTCGGAAGTTATATGACTTTTCGAAATTATGTGCATATTGATTGACAATAATCGCCTGCTCCGTGCCTCGGATAGCACGTTAAGCCGTCGGTCCCGGCTGCCATGAACATCTATAGCAGTCGTTACTGAGAAGTCAGTGCCCTATAATATCCTGACACTGGTCTAGCCTTAGGGTATCGTTAGCCTTCGAATTGCGGAGGTCAGGTGGCAGCCGCTCCGTGTAAAAACTGATATCCAGTCAAATCCGGTTAGATCAGCAAAGCCGTCCCCAAATGACTTGGGAATAATAAGGCTAGGGAGAAGAACTTCGAAAAGTCTGAGATGCCTTGGGATCGAACTCGAGACCTCTGTATAGCAGTCCAATGGTCTCCCATTAGTCTAATTATTAATTATTACTAGACTATCATTGCTAATAACATGTTGATATGTCTAATTAGGCACACAACGGATATTTCAGAAAGCAGCCAAATTTCTCGCTAATAACATGTGTTACAAAACGTTAATAACGTTATTACAAATAACGATATAACGTTAACCTTTCCAGTTGCTACATGAACATAAATAACGCAGTTATTGTTGTAGAACCGTTGTGATATTCTGTCATAATTACACGTTGTGTTATTTTGAAGATGCAGATATAGATGCATCAATGCGGTTTTGTGTTGCAAAATGTATTGTGAGAATAATTAGAGGTGTAACGGCTGGAAGTTGTATTGAACTTAGAATGTAATAAAATGACTGAATGTCAGCATGGATGGTGTAATGGTTTTGTGGTCGCCGCGCTACAACCACCGCCAAAGTTTGAATTCCGGGATAAAATAAAAGTGTTTCATCAATCGTTGCGCCAAGTCTGGGAGTTCTTTATATTCCTACATTGAATTTTTTAAAGACCCTTTCGTTACGGGACTTAGAAACGTGGAAGATTGAAAACGCTAGGTGACAGTCGTATATCCCGAAAGCTAGGCATATTTGCATTACATCCAAATTTCGCTAGTAACGTTTTATAGGTACCACTATTGCCATTAAGCTTTTAAGTCCTATATACTTTAGGAAACATCTCAACTAAATATTTTTAACACGAATTAGAGTGCATGCTCTCTTACTCCTATTACAAAATGGATCGAAGTTTGAATGCAATATCTTTTAAGCAGCAATGTAATACACATGACGTCATGCACTTTAACACGTGTTACAAAAAAGTTCTTCAGATGTCGCCTCTAATACATAGTACACACGCCTACACATCAAGTTAAACACTCTATATACGCATAACTACGCTACATACAAAATAGAGAATTGTCGGAAAGGGACTGTGCATAGTGGTGTCGATGTAATGGTAAGGACAGAGCATAACAAAAATATAAAGCACACTCTCGCATGATTCGCAGCGTTCAACTTCTAATAGTTCAAAGTCCAAAGAGTCTAGATTGATGGATTGCTATGTGTACATATTAACTAAATGCCTAAAACACATTTTTAGAAAGCTTGCTACCTACTAAGAATTTTCAAACAGAAAACCTAATTACACTTTCCCCAACTCCAACTTTAGCCTATAACTATCAGCCATAAACAGCTGCACGCAGCTTACAAACAACTTAAACGATATATTAAATGTTTAATTAACATAGTAATCTATTATTTATCTAAACTAAAATTATAAAGTGGAAAGATTAAAATTTTTGTGTTTGTATTTTTGTTTGTAAAGAATAAACTCAGAAACAACTGGAGCGATTTTAAAATTCATGCATTATTAGGAAGCTGCTTTATCCAGAAGTAATTTAGGCTATATAACATCACGATTCGAGCTACGGGAGCGGAATAGTAATCATAAATGTGAGTAAAACTGCTAAGAACAGCTAATCCTTACTTTCTTATTATATTATAAATTCGAAACTAACTCTGTCAGTCTGTCTGTTACCTTTTCACTGCTAAACCACTCAACCGATTTGAATCAAATTTGGTACAGAGATAGTTTAAAACCTGAGAAAGGACATAGGCCGCTACTAGTTACCACGCGGAGGAAAATAAAAGAGCAGCGATAGCTCAGTGGGGAGACCAACAGACTGCAATGCAGAGGGTCTCGGGTTCGAACCCACGTTGCACACCTCTGACTTTCGTTAGTTATATGACTTTTCGAAATTATGTGCGTATTGATTGACAATTATCGCCTGCTCCGTGCCTCGGAGAGCACGTTAAACCGTCGGTCCCGACTGCCATGAACATCTATGGCAGTCGTTATTGGCGAAGACGACACAAAGGATCCAACTGGGTCGAAGTGTCACCGAAGTGACTGGCACACAAGATAAGATAAGTTACCACGCGGGCGGAGCCGCGCACAAAAGCTAGTTCCTCATAATTATGCTTTATCAACTGGATGTGCTAAGAAAAAAATGAAATTAATATCATATATTGTGTGAAATGAAATGTTGGTAATTAGAAATTAAATTACATGATAATTTATGCACACAAACAGTGTTGCGTAAGGCGTTCATTGTATTACAGTTTGTCTATGGTCAATTATGTGTAGGCATGTGAATAGTTTGCATAATTTGCATGTCATTATTTTAGAATGACTAATTTATAGCGTTATATAAAAACTAGATATTATTTAAATCTGTTTTTTATTAGTTACGAATGTATCAAACTTGCAGTAAGCTTGTTGTTGAGCGGTTAAGTAATTGCAAAATACTAATAACCCTTTACCTTATTTATGATGTCGGCTCTATTCGCCCCTGATTAGCTAATTCTACCCGTTCGCCCCGTGGATTTTAGATACTCAGTTTCGCCCCCGATTACTAGCCGATGAAGAGTACAGTCAGAAAGTTTAGCGATCAGCATGTTGGATTTAGTTTTTTGTATGTTGGGCGTCTATTTCACATATATCTGAAGTATTAAACTAAAAGGATAAAGAACAGTAGGTACTAATTAATGCTATGTCGTAAATTAAAAGTGACTCCGTCTATTTGAAAAGTTTTAGCGTAGAGAATGAGTGTGCGAAGATTTAGATTAAAGAGTTTGGGATGTGTATGTCTGTATTAAATGAACTACTATTAATTGAAATTATTTATTTTGTATTTCTTTTTTACGTTTACAAATTGAGTATTTAAATAATACTTTATCAGTATATTGAGTATTATATTATTTTATTTCGACTGACTGTCCTTAGATACTTCAAATTTCTATAAAAATATTTACTGGGCGATCAGCTACACCAAAATAAATAATTAAATATTAATGTGCCGTTCGCCCCCTGTGAAAAGGCGATTGTGGCCACGAATAAGGGCCGAACAGAATATTTTATCAGATGGGGCGAAATCCAAGGGGCGTACAGTGCCGACACCTTATTTATACCTAAAATAACAATTTTTTTTATTTTTTATATATAAAATAACTGTACCACTTTTCATAATTCATGTATTCTTTTCTTTCAAACAAAAATGTAAATATTGTACCACTAATTCTTATGACTAGTCGCGGTCGCAAAAGAAAGCATTCGCGTAACCAGACAACTTATCACGAGGGGGAGGCGCTGCGTCGCGTCGGCGGCGGCGTCAGGGCATATGCAGTTTCAAACTTAAAAGTATTGAAGTTTGACAAATGTGAACCTTCGGACCTTTTAAACACTGGGTGAATCATAGTAGCAGTTTATCACTGTCATATTATTGACAGCCGCGATGGCGCAGCTGTAGTGTACGCAACACCTATGCATGAAAGTTCGATTTCCGAGTCGGACAAAATGTTATTGGATTTTCTGTTGAGAAATTCTTAGTTAACAGCACGGTCTCCTATTACGCGGCGGATTTTAATAGGTCTCTGTCTACCCCTATAAAGGTGTAAAATTACGTGTAGCGCAACGTATTACGTAAATGTTACACAGTAAAATCAATCTACTTCATTCAAATTTTCCATATTACTTAGTATTCTACGCGATTCGAACCTACAACACTCGGTCAATGGTAGTGGCGACGCGACCACTGAAGCCATCACATTTATATAAAATAGGTATATTACTAAATTTGCCGAATTAGATTTAGACCCGGTTCGTCTCTCAAGAAACAAGTCATTTTAGCTACGGACAAATTAACGTTAACGGTTTAGTAGTCGTTTCGCACGAATTTGTTCGCACAAACCGTGCGAAAAGACTCCTTTTTTAAATAAAATTTTTGTAGTCGTTTCGCACACATGGAATATATTTTCGTGCGAATCGTGCCCGCCTGCAAACGCAGGTGTCATTTCGGACGTTTTGTATTTTTAATAAGAAAAATATCAAAATACAGTCTACTTTCAAGTGCATATAAGTAATATTTCTATGTCCTCTCAAAATGTTCTCTCAATAAAAGCTCAGTTTTATATAAGTATATGTATTTTAAGCACTGCTTTGTAAGAATTTAGTTTCTATAAAAAAAGAAAAAAATATTTATTGGTTTATTTAAAACTATCACCTTCGTGCGCAAATGTACAATACTTCTACTTTTATTAGCATAAAAAAGAAAACGTGCGAATGGACACCTGCGATTTCAGACGGGAACGATTGGCATGAAAATATATTCCATGTGTGCCAAACGAGAAAAAAAAAAAAATTTAAAAAAAGTGTCTATTCGCACGATATCTGCTAACAAATTCGTGCGAAACGACTACTAAGCCACGTTAACATATTTTTCTTAGAATATGTGTCAAAAATTTTCTTTAGATATAACTACTGGTTTTTTTTTACACAACACATACATTATATTATTATTTCTAATTCACGGATTTCCATTCGCAGTTATATATTAATTATGGTGTGTTAGGTCAGTACGTCACACGTGCAATGCGTTTCACCGCACACCCATCTATCAATGACGTTAAGCAACATCGAAAGTTATAACGATGCTTTAATTCCACTTTTATACTTTTTTATTAATATTTGTCGAAATTATTTGCGAGTACGTTTGACCTGGCATGTGTAATCATAACAAATAATATAATCGAATTAGCTAAATAGTGGTGCGAAAGCAGATATGAAATGATATAAGAAGTTAAGTCGGCGCGCGCTTATCTTTTTTAAAATAGACAACTCCCGCACTATGTGGAATAACCCGAATAATTCCTGAATCGCGGGGGACTTTACGAACATTTAAACATCGGACACAAAGAACATCCAGACTCGAAACAACCATTTGTGGATCACACATATTTTTGTACCAAATGGGATTCGTAGTCGCAGTGGCGAGGCGCCATCCGTGCAGTCAAAGTTTCTTGATATATAAATCAAGCATTAAGACTGCGCCGAGCAAAATGTGCCAAAACAGGCGGTCACAGTTAAGTTGATACAAATAATAAAAATATAAAATATACATTTACCATAACAATGAATGTGTTTACAATTACTCCTGTAAAAACTTTAAATAATTAATATTTTCGCCTACAAAATTACATAAATTTGCACGAAAAATGCAAAACCGTAAGCTCGTGTTACGTGATTTTAGATTATAACAGTAGAAATATATCCTATTTTACAGCTTTAACGAAACCTAAATAGTTATCTTACAATTTGTCCGTCCCAAATATTTAAGTTATTGGTTGACAATAAAGATACATATTTATCGAAAAAGCACTTCAAATCCTCCACGCAATTTTACTATGGTCACCGCGCGCCGATTTGAATATCAAGCTCTGTCATTCAGTCCAACCGCGTCTTACGCTTGGCGCAGTCTTAAAATATTTAATATGTGTTTGCTTATAAGTCGTTCACATCTTCAGGATGTAGTTGCAAATAGTATTGATAACCGTGCAAATCGAACCAGATTGGATTGTTTATTATCTGTTATTGCTTTATGCTATTACTTTATATAATAAATAGAGAAAGCCGTTTCTGCTATTTATTATTAAAGAGATTATTACATCTTTAAAATTAAGTTACGCTTGAGAAACCACACGGAGAGCTTTATATAACTTAAGAGTAGGCAGGGATGAAACTAAAATATTTCTGTCAACAATCATTATTTTTTGTGTCATAGCACGATGACACTATTAATATTGTATGCGTCACGGTGGGCTTTAGACTCTGAACATATAGCGGTATGGGGTGGAATTTTGACAACCACGACCACCACGATGATACAATTAGAAAGAGCTCAAAGATGACTGAAGAAAGTCATGCACAGAAAGCATTTTAAGAATCGCACGGTGTACCTTTACAATTAAACATCTGTACATAATGATCGGCAACTATACATTCTTCAGTTAGTTCTGAAACAACATATGAAAACTATCCAATCAGTAGAATGTACTCATATTCTCACGCGCAGAGTTTTAGATGTCCACAGGTTGTAGTCAAAACCATGTAACGGATAAGACAACTTTTTTGCATCTACAGGCCATGACATCAGACTCAGAAGTTACAATACTAATATTTTACAGTATTTACGCACAGACAAAAGAGAGGGTACTATTACATACGCAATACTAATAATTAGATCGCGTGCACATGATTATATTGTAGTAACGGACGTGCCGGCTGCGCAAGAGCAGGTCAAACGAGACACCCTCCCCTTTTATACTTCAATGAACAACATTTCACTTTAAACAATACGTCGATTGCAAGAAAATTATTGCACATGTTTTCTAATAATACCTTTTAAATTAAAATAAGTAAATAAACACGAAATATTATTAATTATTTTTTAAGACAACTCTTGCACTTGGATTAAATCCTGTGTCGCGGGGGACTTTACAAACATTAAAAAAACGGACACAAAGCACATCTAGACTCCGAACAACCATTTGTGGATCACACAAAGTTTTGTCCCGTGTGGGATTCGAACCCACAACACTCGGCGCAATGGCAATCAATTATAACACTAAATGTGAAATGGAGAATAAAAAAATAACACCAATGATAGAGACAAAAAAGTAACTACAAATAAATAGAATATCTAACATCGACATTAATATAATAAAAAACATTAATATTATAAACGCTAAAGTTTGTATGGATGTATGGATGTTTGTTACTCTTTCACGCAAAAACTACTGGACCGATTGCGATGAAACTTAGTATGTAGATAGCTAGTGACCTGGATTCACACATAGGCTACTTTTCATCCTGATATTCCCACGGGAACGGGACTTACGCGGGTGAAATCGCGGGGAAAAACTAGTAACAAATACTAATCTATACTATGATAAGAGTAAATAAATATATTTGACAGTGCAGTCAAATATACTTACTCTTACGTAGTTAAAGCCACTGCCACCGCGCGCAGTATTGTGGGTTCGAATCCCACACGGGACAAAACTTTGTGTGATCCACGAATAGTAGTTCCGAGTCTGGATGTTGATTGTGTCCGTTGTTTAAATGTTTGTAAAGTCCCCCGCGACACAGGAATTATTACTAGAGCGGGAGTTGTCTTTTCTTAAAAAGATAAGCGCTAAGACTTATCTTCTTATATCATTTCAAGTATGCTTTATTATGATTACACATGCCAGGTCAAACGTACACGTAAATAAGTCGAGAGATATAAATAAAAAAGTAGAATTAAAGCATCATTATAACTTTCGATGTTGCTTAACGTCAATGATAGATGGGTGTGCGGTGAAACGCATTGCACGGTGTGTCGTACTGACCTAACACACCATAATTAATATATAACTGCGAATGGAAATCCGTGAATTATAAATGATAATATAATGTATGTGTTGTGTAATATTTGTTTTGTAGATTGGCAGTCTCGTGCTGTTATTTGTATGGTTGATAGAAATGTTGTCGGTGTGTTGTGTTTAACAAATACAAGTATTGAAATATGACAGTTGTTGTTATTAATATCTACAAATTTAGTATTAATGACATCTATTCTAATATTATAAAGCTGAAGACTTTGTTTGTTTGGTTAAACGCGCTAATCTCAGGAACCACTGGTTCGAAATGAAAAATTCTTGTAGTTTTGGATAGGCCATTTATCGAGGAAGGCTATAGGCTAACATCACGCTACGACTAAAAGGAGCAGAGCATCAATGAAAAATGTCACCAAAACGGGGATAATTCTCTTATGTGAAGCAGACGAAGTTGCGTGGGTCAGCTAGTTAATTTATATTTGTTACTTTCTCATGTTTTTATTAATGGCTACCTGGCTTACAGTTTTTTTTAATTTGTTATTTAGTTGTCCCTGGTAGTTCAAAGCCTACGGCGCGGCGTGCATGGTCCCACGCGCGCCTCTGTGTCATTTTGTCTTCGTCCCGCCATAAGGGGACAGTAGGTAAAAAAATACATAGGTATTTTTAAATAGGATAGGCTTAATTCGTGTTGTGGCCTGCTGTTTCATACGGCTACAAAAATTTCAGATGTTACTTTCAACATTCTATTAGTATAAGTATTGTTTGTGTATATTAGAGTAAAGGTAGCAATCATAGCATATGACATATACCTTGCCAGTTTGAACTTTCATCAGTTTCTATTTCAATATAGAACACAAAATAACCATGCATTATTAGTTGACTATAAATAAGAATTGAATCAAAAATATATCTACCAAAATACATTCGAATTCTCATAACATATCAATTTCCCGCTGAGCACAAATCTTCCCACGTAAAGCCACTCTCACAACCAAAAGCTTCTTCAAGACATATGAGCAAAAAGACATGTCAAATCACATTAACACGCACACATAGTCACACTTCTTAACACCGGTGCACACACAAAAACACACAACTCACACACGGACCTTTCATTAGTTTAGTTATCAAGTAGTTGTATATCTCTCTTATAATATATAATATCAGCCCTGTATCCAACTGTCCCACTGCTGGGCACGGGCCCCTTCCCAGTATGAGAAGGGTTAGGCTATAGTCCACCATGCTGGCCTAGTGCGGGTTAAAAGACTTCACATATTTTCGAGAACATTAGTGAGAACTCTTAGACGTGCAGGTTTCCTCACGATGTTTTTCCTTCGCTGTTCAAGCAAACGATATTGAACTATTTAATACGCACATAACTTCGAAAGGTCAGACATGCGCGCCTTGGGATCGAACTCGAGACTTCTGCGTGGCAGTCCAACGGTTTCCCACTAGGGTGCTTTCTCTATCTTTCTTAAATTAAGCCTTATATGTAAACTTTATTATTGGCATATTGCTATAAAAATACTATTGTACTCGATATTTTGTAAGTTTGAAGTTTCTTGCATAAATAAAACCACGATAAATAAATCCAGCTGATGACTGACTGATCGTCTAAGAGAAAGGCATTCAAAAAATGCAGGAAAGTCTAATCACGGCAATCACCGCGACATCGATCGAGATAAGAGGCTGCGGTCGCGTAATGGTGCAATTTTCTGCCAATATTACCGGTATCACAAGGACCCATGTGGATAAATCTCGACTCGAGAATATCTGATGGTGTAACACGAGACTTTAAAATCAATCTTTCCGTGGAACAATGACTGATATGAATTTAGGTTGGAATGATTGATGGGCGCTTAATTTTTTTTTTGACATGGCGATGTGAACCATCTCTAAGGAGTAACTATTACATGCACGAGTAGCGATAGCTCAGTGGGGAGACCAACAGATGAAACGTCGTGCACCTCTGACTTTCGGAAGTTATATGACTTTTCGAAATTATGTGCGTATTGATTGACAATTATCGCCTGCTCCGTGCCTCGGAGAGCACGTTAAGCCGTCGGTCCCGGCTGCCATGGACATCTATGGCAGTCGTTATTGGGGAAGTCGACACAAAAGATCCCACTGGGTCGAAGTATCACCGGTCTGTACTGACTGGCCCCCACACGAGATAAGATAAGTTAACTATTACATATATATAGACAAAATTTTACGCATATAATTAATCTCGAAGAGGTAAGCAAAGGTAGGTACATGACACCTACATTTTGCCATCAATGGTTTATCGTCGTTTCGCCTTTTGTCGTTTATGAGGCACAGATACAGATTCCATGCCATAACTCAAAATTTCTTGTCAGAATAACCCAGTGGCACTTTACCCGCCCAGGAATCGAGCCCCGCATATATAATCATGCATAATCAGATTACTATAAATACTAATCTAATCATAAATATATCTAAAAACATCGGTAGAGTAGTTGAGACATGAAAGCGTACCAAGCTCACATTCGCATTTATAATAGTTATTAGTTTGGATTATTAGTAATTAGTAATAATAAATTTTAATCGACAATATATTTTGCACATAGTTGGATGCCCGGGTAACTGCAATCGCATATTACCGCTGAGCCACTACCGTTTGAAAAGGTTTTCTGAATGAATTTTAAAAGTAAATTCCTAATAATAGGATTATAAAAAGATTAAGTAACAATAAGGTTAAGATCCTGTTTAATTCTTATAAAATAAATATAATATATGTATTCATAGAAATACAACAAGAAACGTTCGCCTGGTGCATAGGCGAACGTTTCTTGATCAGATCGGAGACGTTCTGGATAAAGGCCAGGTTAAGAGTACCTTAAACCGGCGAGCGTGTATGAGGAATGTTATGAAAGTGAATGAAGCCAGAGAGGTGTGTCAGGATCGTAGCAAATGGAAATCCGTAATCTCTGCCTACCCCTCTGGGAAACAGGCATTAATCTATGTATGTATGTTGCATAAAACAAATACTATGTACTTATTTTATTACAAGAAATTCTGCTATTGAAACTATTTATATTTAAGTTTACATTAAATATAAATAGTTTTAATAATTTAATTAACTTAAATTAATAAAGTAAATTTTAAAATAATTTTTCAAAAAAAAAAATCTAATTAAATAAAAATAAGGTCAGGGTTATTCTATATCACCAGTAGAATGCGTGGTTAAAAGGAATTACACGATTTCAAAATCACCCTGTAGAGTACTGTTTCCGAGGGATAAAAATGTATTAACATAATCTAGATTGTCACGAGCAAAGCCGATAAAATCTAGTTTGTTGGTAAAAAGAAGAAAAGTGATATGTTAAAATTCCAGTCATGATTAGAGATACCGGTTGTAAACCGCGGTTGAACTTGACTGTTCTTCAAAATGGTTTAGATTTATGTAATTGTTTGCTCAATAATTGAGTGTTTATTTAGTTAGTATAATCGGTTCAAACGATCCGATGTTTAATAGAAATAACACACACACTTACTACAGATATACATACCTAGTTTAAATGTGAAAGTTTGTGATGATGTGGAGAAGTTTGTTGCTCAATAACGCGTAAACCGTTGAACAGATTTGGATGAAACTTTGCATACAGATAGATGATGTCCTGGATTAATACATAGGATAAATTTTATCCAGGTTTGCAGGTATGGTATCCCGTATTTAAGCGGGCAAAGTAGAGGCTAATATTAAACTATGCAATATTTTAATAAAATTGTAGCTAATAGGTAATAGGCGGTTACAACCGATGGTGGTTACTTACCGCTGCTGGTACTATAGTACACGGTACAAAAATGTAGTGTTCTACAAAAAATTATGTTGGGTTACTAACACAAGCAATAACTACGTAATCGCCGCAAATTCCAGCGATAAAGGCCTACAAGAGTATATAATAATAATACAGGACAGTTTCATACAGGGCTGATCCTGTATTAAACTGTCCCATTGTTGGGCATGCCTCTTCTCTTTATAAGACTACAAGAGTATATTAAAGTAATTTTTGATAGCTGAAGATTTTGTCGTATTTTTAGGTTTAGGAAGGAATCGCCTTGTTTTTCTTTAATCGAAACTATTTTGTAAAGTCTCCGTGACACCGAGTTCTATACCTAAAGCAGGAGTTGTAAAGAATAAACTAACTTTATGCAAAGAGTTATACTCGTACTAATAATCTTGAATCATAATAATCAATATGACTTTATTAGTTACGCTTTAACTACTTAACCGATCATTATTAAATTCTGCATACACATTGTTAGGGGTACATAAAGGACATGGGGTACCTTTCATCTCAAAAAAATACTAGTGTTCCCGACCGAATCCGCGGGCAAAAACTAATAAATTTATCAGCTGCCACACAAACGAATGTTAAACAAGTACCTTTATATATTTCAACAGTAAAACTCTTTATGATGTCAATAAAAATGTTTTACTCGTTTATTTTCTTACTTAACACGCAGATAAAGAAGAAAGATATTAAATTGCAAAAGCATTGAATTTAAACTACTATAATATACGGATTTTATCGCGTTGTTTATTTAACACTCAATTACATAATTTAGAAACTGTTTACACTACTATACTACTATTAAACTTTACTAATTTTAAGCTAATTAAATTATTAAACTATTAAAACTATTTGTATTTAAGTTTACACTTTCCCCAACGTTTCGGTTGCTTTTCAGCAGCCATGGTCACGGGGAGACTAAGATAGTAGTTGTCTCAATGTTCCAGTGTAGTTATTTCAAAGTACCCGAACATAATTTAATCATTGGTGTTTCTATTTACGCAGAATGAGCTCAAAGTATCATGAGGTCTAGTAGTGGTTGCAAAAGCATCTATAAGGAGGTATAGTAGTGTGTTTATTGGTAGTTCACATAGTCTTGTAAACAATAAAATAGTCCAGCTTTGAGACATGCCATCAGATCTAAATAATCCTAGTAGTATGTGGATATGATAATTATAATTACCCAACCTTACCTATAATTTTAAAGCATAAATATAAAACAAAAAAAAATTATGTAATATAATATTTTAGATATTTCTTAGTATTTATTATTATTTTAAATACAATGGTTTAAAGAAATATAAACATGAATTATTAGGAATACACAATATTTTATTATTATTGTAATTAATTAAAAAAAATTATTTATTAAAAAAAATACATAATTTAATTATATTCGACTATACGAATATTTCGACATAATAATAATATTATCAGCCTTGTATCAAACTGTCCCACTGCTGGGCACGGGCTTCTTCTCATTGTGAGAACGGTTAGGCCATAGTCCACCACGCTGCTGGCCCAGTGTGGGTTGGCAGACTTCACATATCGTTGAGAACATTATTGAGAAGTCTTAGACATGCAGATTTCCTCACGATGTTTTCCTTCACCGTTAAAGCAAGCGATAATTAACTATTTAATACGCATATAACTTCGAAAAGTCAGAGATGCGTGCCTTGGGTTCGAACTCGAGACCTCTGCGTGGCAACGGTTTCCCACTAGTCTATCGTTGCTGTTTTCCCCATGATAGCTCACAGCTAATATCCATTTAACGTTATTATATAGAAGCCATTACGACGATAATCTCATCGCAGCGCCCCAGAATGCGTCGAGTGAGACATGCATTA
Organism: Catocala nupta; assembly: GCA_963675205.1. NCBI lineage: Eukaryota > Metazoa > Arthropoda > Insecta > Lepidoptera > Erebidae > Catocala > Catocala nupta. The sequence continues at coordinate 23,111,947 of OY776097.1, read as the reverse complement.
GCACCCGTTATGGTGAAATTGCGGCGCGTGCGCATAGCCTAACAACTAATAGAGTATATGTCCTGCTTTTTATAGAAAATCCAGATTAAATTATTATAGAACAGTCTTTGTCATCTAGTGCAATAATTGTAAGCTTGTGTTTGCTACCGATGTATGGTCCGGGTTTGCCCGGGCGGTACAACGTATTTTTGGTAAGAAAACTTTTTAATAAACTTTGAATTAATTTTTTATTTAATGCATACTTATTGAAATCAATGGACGGTATGCATGCAAGATATGATTAGAATCTTCAAAGCAAGACAGACATGCGAGAAAACTGGAATATGTCAAAAACCGAATGCAGACGGAAGTACGTACTGTTTTTTTCGCTTTTTCAATAATTTCCGCAATTCGAATAATTCTTGTATCGCGGAAGACTTCACAAACATTCAAACAACGGACACAAAGAACACACAGGCTCAGAACGTTAATCCCGTATGTGATTCGAACCCACAACTCTGGGCGTAATGATAATGTTGAGGCGAACAAATATACTACGACGCCATACGTGCAGTAATATGATATGTAAAGCACGAACATATTTGAGTTAAAGTTCCAAATTACCAACACCTTTTATATTAATCCCTTTAGACAATATATCTATTACTAGCGACCCGCCCTGGTTTCACACGGGTTGTACAAAACTTAGGAAAATTATACATTTAGACCCTAGTGGTCCAGGTGGACCGCCGGGGATCCACAGGAGACCCGACGGGGGACTACGTCGGCGTAACAAAAAAATGGGGGTTCACAATTCGTAAGCGGAGGTCCACGAAAATTTATTTGCTTTCGATAGTGAAGAACTAAAATGTTGGCTAGACTTCACATATCAATGCAGGCAGATAATATTTTAAAAAGCTCTGCAACTGTTACTTGTTTAAACGTCGGTCGACGGATGTTATGAGGAATACCGCAGAACTACGAAAAAAAAAGAAAAGAATTAAGGTCAGCCCGTAGAGATTTGATCAAATTATTGAAAGTGGTCTATGACAAAAAAGTCTGGGAACCTCTGATAGACCTTCCTCATGAATCAATCTGTCTATTGGTGAAAACTGCATGTAAATAAGTTCAGTAGCTTTCAGGTTTATCGCGAGCAGACAGACTGACGCGGCAAGAGACATTATTTTATAATAAGTTGTGATAAGATTTAAGTTAGCCATTAAACTACCGGCACATTCGAACATTAATCATAACAACTCATTCAAACTTTCTTCATAAACTATGATTAATACGACGAGCCTAACATTAAAATGCCTTAACAAAACCTTACATACATATAATTATATTACATAACGTATATAATTTAAACTTGTATATAACAAGCTAGTGATCGTTTACAACTTGATTGATTACATATTAACACAGGCGTGGGCAAAACTGTATTATGATTAATAAGAATTTCTTTAATAATATGCTAATTATAGGCAATGTGGTTTATAACCGCAACTTCCTACTAATATTATGGATGTGAAAGTGGGCAAAGGTGTTTGTATGTTTGTTACTTAATCATCTGTAAACTGTCGAACGGATTTGGATGAAACTTGGTAAACAGGTAGACCATCGCATGGATTAAAAGTTTTTTTGGTATACTTTCCTGTTGGATTTACTCTGACTGGGCACGGGCAAGAAGAAAGGAAAGGAAGTTAATATTATACATGACCCGGCAAACGTTGTTCTGCCATATAAAATATTTCTTAGCGGTATGAAATATACTTTACGACCTATTCTCATACCTAACAAATATACATCAAAAATTCATTAATATCGGTCGAGCCGTTTCGAAGGAGTGCGACCTCATATACCGTAACACGAGATTTTCATATATATAGATATATAATATTAGCCCTGTATAAAAACTGCAGTACTGCTGGGCACGGGCCTCTTCTCAGTGTAAGAAGGATTATGCCATAGTCCACCACGCTGGACCAGTGCGGGTCGACAGACTTCACATGTCTTCGAGAACATTATGCAGAACTCTCAGACAAGCATATTTCCTCAAGATGTTTTTCTTCACCTTTAAAGCGAGCGATCATTAACTATTTAATATGTATATATATCTTCGAAAATCAGAGATAGGTACCGGTAAATTGGGGTGTATTGCAACTACTGGGGTGAAAACAACACAATAAAATTCGCGCGAATTTGATCAAATGACGTAACTCAGTACTGCCAAGTTTAAAATTTGACATTAAAACTAAATATTGCCATATAAATTTTTACTATAGACACTGAAAATTTTGTCATAATAAAGATGAACTTTTTCAAAAAAATGTTGTTTGCCATCCCAGTAGTTGCAATACACCCCAATTTACGGTACGTGTTATGGGATCAAACTCGAGACCTAAACTCTTCCACCAGGTTATTGCTGCCTTATCACTACATATATTATAAAACAAAGTCCCCCGCCTCGTCTTTCTCTTCGCGATAAACTCAAAAACTATTGAACCATTTTTCATGCGGTTTTCACCAATAGACAGAGTGATTAATGAGGAAGCTTTAGATGTATAATTTGTTAAGGTTTTGTACAACCTGTGCCAAACTAGAGCTGGTCGCTAGTTATAAATATACATTTGTTAAATTGTTTGTCCGTCGCTAGAGAAATCGAAAAGTGCTACATTACAGCCTACTCTTTTTAGAAATATAAAGCCGTGAAACTATACAAAAATAATAAAGATTAAAGTTTGTTTGTTTTAGTTTGAACACGCTTCTCTTAGAATTACCAGTCGAATCTAAAAAATATTTTATAGTCTATCTATTCTAATATAATAAAGCTGAATTTTTTTTTTTTCACTTGCTCTAGTCTCTGGAACTACCAGTCTGATTTGAAAACTCTTTTTGCCTATGATAGCCGGTTGAGGAAGTTTATAGGTTATATAACATCACGCTACGAACCACAGGAGTGGTATAGTATTGACAAAAGTGTACGAAACCACAGGAAACAGCTACGTAAATGATACAAGTAGCGGAACAGTAAACGTATATACATTAATCTCTGCTTGTCCCACAATTGACAGATTGCCATCAACATATTTCATCCGTAACTCAGTCACACTCCATCATACAAAGAGTTTGTATTGACTTTAATCCATCACTATGATTGGCATTACAGTCTGAAAAGTATTACAGATTAAAGTAGATACTATAACACATCTGCCTTTCTTTACAATAACAGACAAGATAGGTAAAGTAGACCTTCTTTAGAGTCATTGAGACATTAAGGCGATTCACCCACTAGCGAAGCGTCCCGTCGCGGTGCGCAGAGCGACAGACCACGCGCGCGGCGACGGAGGCACAGATCTGCCTCACTTAGCGGTGTAATCTGCTACTCCGCGCGGGGTGGCAGTGCACGACGGCCCCGAGCCAAATAAAGTCAAATGTTCACTTCGCTGTCGAAAACGTTCTACAAGCACAAAAACTCGCGCAGGTCTGCGGAGCCAGTGTGTTATACCCCGCGGCATGCCCCGCGCTCACGCGTAGATTGACAAAATCTGCGCGCGGGACGCCTTCCCGCGCATTGACGCGTCGGCACTATGTTGTCCTAGACCAGTTTTCTATATAAATTGAGATACTTGCATACAATGTTAAAATCTGCGGCCCCGCGCTACGCGACGGGGCGCGGTGCAGTGTGATAATCGCCTAAGAAGTCTCACGCGTAAATCCCTATATATGTAGGTAAAGCTGTATAACATACGAGTATATACCTATATAATACATAACGGGTATTAACGCGATCACGCATGTTTACCTCTTTGGTCGTCAGAAGCTGACTCAGCTTGTGACGACGCGGACGCCCGGTGTAACCTGGTCGGAACGTCAAGCATAAAAACGTAAACATGATTGATCGCATTAATACCCGTTACGTATTATACATACTCGTATATACCTATATACATATCATGCAACGTGAAAGTTTATTATTAAAGCTGTATAACATCCACATTTTACCAAATATATTTTAGATCCTACGTATTCTCATCCAGTTTCAGATTCCATCATGCCATAATACTGTCTATTACAGATTAATATTAAATAATTATACAAAATCTTTATTATTTCATCTCCTTTACATTATTCAGTAATTTTATTATTTATTTAAAATTATTGTTATTGCTTTAAATTTATGTAGTCAGTAATATATGGCATAATGGCTGCAACACCTTCTTGATATGAGTTGTAAAATAACTGAAATTATATTTCATTGGCGATTTAAAAGAGTGGCTATGAGTTTCTTGCAGGTTTTTCTCATAGGCTCAACCCTTTGCCTGAACATAGCAACTAAGCTAAATGTAGCTTCAGTAACTTAGTAAACTCACTAACCTATATATTTTGACGTTCATAAGTGTTACTTTGTGACCTAAATGAATAAATGATTTTGACTTTGACATTCCGTGCGTCTAAGTAACTAAGAATTATTTGACAGAAAAATCCAGTTACCCAAAATCCTGACCCGACAATTAAACTCTCAACATCGAGACCACATCATGCACAGCAGTCACATTCACTGCCGTTGCGCCATCGAGCCAGCTACAATACACTTTCAACAAGGATTACTCACGAATTAGCTTTGGAATCTTACAGAAATCAATGTAACTTAACATACAAAAAAAAACACACACAACCCGCATACCCGCAAGACATAATGTCTCCTTCTTTTTAAGTAATTTAAAAAGAAATTCACTTCGTAATAAATACATAGGTGCATTACATCCTAGTTTCACTACCTATCATTCTAGAGCAGACGTAATAAGACGGCCTACTACCGCTCATGAAGCATTTTAAACTTTTTTATTTTTAATCATAGTTTAAAAACAAAAAAATACGCTTTATTAAAAAAGCCAAGTTTTTTTAAACTATTATTGATTTATATTTTTTAAGCTATTATTTATTTTATATTTTTCTAAATTATTGTATTGTCATCAGTTCTCGATAAATGTGCAAAGTTTAAAATTAATCCGTCTGTTTGAAAGGGGTGAAAATCACGTTCAAAGATTCTGTTACATAGATTCATAGATACATAGACACATAGATAGATACAAACATACCAAGCGTGTTAAAAAGCTCCCACTCTAGTACTAATTCCTGTGTCACAGGGGACTTTACAAACATTCATACAACGGACACAAAGAGCACCCAGACTCGGAGCAACCATTTGTGGATCACCCAATTTGTTTTCCCGTTTGGGATTCGAACCCACAACACTCGGCGCAGTGGACCACCTAAACCACTGCGCTATACGTGCAGTCATTTCCTTAAACTCCGTGGTGATAACTAGAATTTTCAAAACAAAACATCCAATATCACTTAATCCAACCCGGGAATCAAACCAGTGACTTTTCGATAGACATAACCACATAATTATATTACAAGACCAATTGACAGTCACACCTTTACCTAATGAGGTTATTGACCTACTATCGTCATAGCCATAGCCATAAACATAAACGCTCATAGCCAGTTGCACTTAATGATCGGTAAACGATTAGCGAGGTTAAGCAACGTTGGGTGCGGTCAGTCTATAGATGAGTGACGGCTTAGTGGTATTTCATCTGAGCGTTTCCGTGCTTCGGAGGGCACGTAAAAAGTCGGTCCTGGTTATTGCCAAATTGACAGCAGTCGTGAAGCCATGTCAGAGGCCTACAGACGGCTTGAACAACTCTTGACAACAGGTTGGCCACTAACCACACGAAAAGAAGAAGACCATAGACAAAACACATTTTTATAGAGTGCCACAGATAATGTATACGTACGACAATAATTATGTTATACAACTTTTTTGATGGATATTGTATAATATCTTGTAAATAAGCTTTTTTTTAATTTTAATTATCAAATGTTGTCTAATTTTATTGTACCTAATTATAAATAAATGATTACATAAAATTAGGTGTTGTAACAGTTAATTATAACTAGTGATGATGATCTAATGGCGCAGTGTGTTAAGTAGTAACATTATCAATGTAAATACGTCTAATGTTGCGATATAAAAATTGTTGATTTGGGTCCTGGGGTAGTGAATGCAACTGTTGGGCACGAGGTCTAAGGTTCGATTCCGGACAAAGAGAGTTTGTCTTGAAATTCTCAGTAACAGCACGGGGTATAAAACAGTGCCCACAAAAAATTCAAACCACTGACTTTTCTTTTGTTCAAACCGGGCATCGAACATGAAATCTTACTATCCGTTGCAAAATGAAAACATATATCACGGACTAACGTATCGACTTTTATAATATAACTTACTTTTACGCGTGGCTTCCCTCGCTCGCGAACACTTTTTTTTTCTGAGTGAAAGAAACCCTAGGTCCTATTTTGTTTCCCTGACAACGCATATGCGAAATTTCATGATAATCGGTCGAGTAGTTAAGGCGTAAAAGTGTAACAAACAAATTCACTTTCGTATTTATAATATTAGTTAGGATAACCTATTATTGATTACACAAGATAAGGCGTGGTAATCAATTTATATGTTAAATAAATAATTACTTCATTATTTACAGGAAATTAGCTTGGAAACAGCATCTATAATTAATTTTATGCTTTTTTTATAATTTCTAATCGGAAATAATAACATTAATAACATGTATTTAAAGTATCAAGTAAGTATTGTTTGTATTCAAAAGGTATATATCTTTTTTCTGCCGTTGTTGGCAGACGAGCATGTGGCCCACTTGATGGAAAGTGGTAACCGCTGCTCATGGACTTCAGCAATTTTAGGACACAGCAAAGCCGCTGCCTTTCTTGTAAGAAGAAGAAACCTCGTTTGAAGAAGGACATATCATAGCGCTCGGGAAACACCGAAGCTGGCAGTTTATTCCAGAGCTTGATCTTACACACAGCGACACATCAACCTAGACTGTTTGGAATTTGAACTATTAGAAGTTGAACACTGAGAATCGTGGGAGAGAGTGCGTTATATTTTTGTTACGCTCTATCCTTACCATTACATCGACACCACTATGCACAGTCCCATTTCGACAATTCTCTGTTTTGTATGTAGCGTAGTTATGCGTATATAGGGTGTCTAACTTGATGTGTAGCCGTATGTACGTGGGAGAAATGATCGCTGAAAGCGCACCGTCTTTGATTTGAACGCTTCCAGGTGATATTATTGGATGATGCCCACCCGGATATTAAACCTGGTATATCACATTTGGTAAGTTGCACAGCCATACTGAACCATGCTTGACTGTACGGATGGCGTAATAGTTTAGGTGACCGTCTCGCCACTGCCAGTGCGCCGAGTGTTATGGGTTCGAATCCCACACGGGACAAAACTTTGTGTGATCCACAAATGGTTGCGCCGAATCTGTGTGTTCTTTATCTCCGTTGTTTTAAAGTTTATAAAATTCCTCGCGAAACATGCTTTATTAGTAATGTCTTATAAAAACGAAAAACAATATGTAGGTACTCACTAAACTATTATATTATAACTATCGAACCCGACAGACGTAGTCCGGTAAACAGGAAAAAAAGAACTAAACCATTCTCGATTTCACTTGAACACACACAATAAAAATCATCAATATCGGTTCAGCCGTTTAGGAGGAGTTTAATTACAAACACACGCACAGAAGATTTATATATATAAAGATAATTAATGTCTCACTAATAACTGCACTCTCTGTCACTAACAATAATTATCCTATTAGCGAATAACAGTCAATTAACAGTCAGTTAACCTCTCTCTAATGTACCGCGTTTATTCTCCAATCCATCTTGTATCTGTATGGGAAAAGTGACAGATCACGCGACCACAGATAATGCCTTCATGTCAAGAGGTTAAACCGCTCACAGATAAAAAACTACGTCACAGATTTCTTAATAATGGATGAGAGAAAACTAATTGGACTAGAATCATTGAGCTTTACAATTGACAATAAAAACTGGTCAAGTGCAAGTCGCGCTCGTACTGAGGTTCTGTATCTTAGAATGAAACGTATAGTAAGATATTTAGTTAAAATAAACTCGTATTGACTGAATACAGACCGAATAACTAAGTTTGTTTGTAATTATTATTTAATGATTGATGAACTGTGCTAAAGTATATTTTTTCTGTAATTTGCATATAAATTTATATCTATACTAATCATTATAGATTATGTGCTATGCAAACTGCGCAGATATGAGGTATGGAAGAGAGAATTCTTTCGTTTTTCGTTGAGTTTTGTCTACTTCCAGCATGATCTAGTAATCCGATTTAAATTTTCTCTTATATCCCTTTTGCAAAAATAAATATTTTAAATTTTAACTTTATACGTATGGCTTATATTAATTACAACTTTTAAACTAAATGTAATTCGACTTTTTATACTATTTTTCAACCGCTATGATAACAGGCTGCTATATTTTTTCGTTTAGTAATTGCTGAAACACGCAACTGTGACAGACAGTAAACGTACGACTAAACAAATTTAAATTCCGTTTCTACTATTTTAGTACGGAATCCTAAGAAGTCTAATTGACTTATAAATCTCGAAGTTATTGCGGCCTGGCTTTGTTCGCATTGTATATGTTAGCAACTATGTTTTCAAATCAAAAATCAGTTATTCTTTTAAGTCACAATGTAACACTTATGAACATAAAAGTTTTGTGGTTGGTGAGTTTACTGGATTTACTGAATTTAAATTTATAGCTCTTTCTGGAAGAATGTCAAGTCAATAGACTTTTAGGTAACTATTAGAAATATTTAGGAAGACACTTCCTGGCTCAATTACTGAGTGATTTATCAATGTCCAGTCCAAACCCTTGGACCTAGAAAGCTGAAATATATCAGACGAGGATTAAAGTCGGCTTGTCCATAATTCACATGGGTACAAAACTCGATGTGTATGAAACCGCAGGAAACAGCTTGTAAAGTAATAGTCAATCGTTTGTCTGTTTGTCTTTGCATATATGAGACCAGCTGCTCGACTCCCGTGACTCGAAGCATCATGTTATATGACCTTGCTCAAGAATGGGCTATCAAAGCATTTCAAATACTATTTGTAGTACCGGAGATCAGTACGTTCAAGCAAAAAAACGAACAATCTCTTTATTTATTTTATTTTTAGTTTCGATGAGAGACTGATTATCAATAGAAAAGAAAGAAGAAAAAACTATTCTAATAATTATGTCCTCCAGACCGAATGTCGGCCACGGCGGCCAGTCTTAACAGAGACTTGCCAACTACGCAGGAGATATTATAGTGCATATGTATGTGCGCAAGTGCACTCTCAGTTCCCTAACTCTCATAATGCGACGGGACGGTAATTCGTCACGACCCGAAAGAGATCAGGCGCAGGACCAACGTCTTTACGTGCACGAGGCACGGGGGTGTCTAACACCGCCAACTTCCTAACTCGGGGCTGCTATTGAGATTTCTTCACTGAAAAACCCAATAACTTTTTGTTGTCCTGACCAGGAATTAGAACCCAAGACCTCATGCACAGCAGTCGCATCCACTACCGCTGTACCACGGAGGCAGTTTCTATACTAATATTATAAAGCTGAAGAGTTTATTTGGTTGAACGCACTAATCTCAGAAACTACTGAGTCGAATTGAAAAATTATTTTAGTGTTGGGCTATCCAACACTAAAATAATTTTTCAATTCGACCATTTATTGAGAAAGGTTATAAGCTATATAACGTCACGCTACGACCAATCAGAGCGGCGGATAAAAGAAAAAAAATTGCAATCAAAATGTTGCAAATACGGGAAAATACTCTTATATGACGCAGACGAAGTTGCGCGGCTCAGTTAGTTATAATTATTTATGGCCTTATGGCTTAGTTGTAATCAATCTCTTAAAATATTATCGATAAAAACTGTTAAATATTTAAATAACAATATATTTTATATTCTACACATAACACCATCTAGCCCAAACTAAGCAAAACTTGTACTATGGGTTCTAGACAATGAATAAACTTGTAAATACATACATATTATATATAGAAACATCCAGACCAAGTCAAACATTCATACTCATGCACACAAATGTTTGACTTGTACGGGAATCAAACCCACGACCTCACGCGTAGCAGTCGGTTACACTACCCACTACGCCATCGAGGCCGACCCGACCGAAATAAAGTCATAACTGTTTTATATACAAAATTAATAAGTTTACAAACATACTCGTTGTTTTACCTAACACTAGGTTTTCCCCGCGGTTTCACACTCTTTGTCACTGTACTTTTTCCTGATTAAAAGGTACCCTATGTCCTATTTTGTACCCCCGACAACGTGTATGCAAAATTTCATGATGATCGGTCGAGTAGTTAAGGCGTGAAAGCGTAACAAACAAACAAACTCACATTATCATATAAAGTAGCCTATGTTTGAATCCAGGTCTCCAGCTATCTACATACCAAGTTTCATCGCAATCGGTCCAGTAGTTTTTGCGAGAAAGAGTAACAAACATTCATACGTCCATACAAACTTTCGCGTTTATAATATTAATAAGGATGTTGTATATATTAGATCACGTGCCTCCTCTCAGTAAAAGATACTTGTACAGAAAGCACAGTGGTTTAAGAGTTTACCATCATCTATTACGGGTTCGATATCCCAATACGCAAAAAACAAAATGAAGTTTAAACAGCAATAGAGCACTGGCCTTATTAAAATATCATATATATAAAAACAAAGCTATAATTTCTAACCTTAGATATAAATAAATTCTAGAAGTTATGATGTTACGAAATATTCAACCAAACAAAGCGACGGCATTGAAAGTTAACTAAACGCACGCACAACTTTTCAACTATTATGTATAACGATTGTGAAGCCTTGTAAATGCACAATATTCCTTTCTATATTCGTGTATTTAATTATCATTATGGCGTTTCTCACAAATACGAGTTAATGGTAATGAATATTATGATATTTAGGGTTCCATGACCCAAGGCTGGAAGACGATGAGGACTTAGAGCACAGAACCACAAAAATTATCATGGCGTCCTATTACTAAGGCTACGTAGCCATCTAGCTGTCCGCCCGACATATAAAAGTCTCTATCTTTTGTAACGTGATAGCCTGACCAGAATCTTCAAAATAAAACTACTTTAATCGGATTTTATCTTAAACACTATTATTGCCTTATTTTAAAACTATTAAACTATTACTGTTAAAGTCAGAATGCAGTCTCTCCGTGACCTTGGCTTAAATAGTTTATTAATTTAAATAGCTTTAATAGTAGTAAAGTTCGGTAAAATAAATATAATAAATTACGACTGTTTTACTACACATAAAAATGTTCAAACATATTTGTTTTTGCTTTATCGCAATAAAGATTATGCTTATATATAATCGTTTAGCAAAGCTTCTATAAAACTTTTGTTTAATATTCTGTAAACTTTAAAGTAAGACTCTAGGCCACAGGTTGCCAGACTTTTTTTCTCATAGACCACTTTCAAAATTTTGCTGGTTCCGATGGACCACCTGTAGCTAGAAATTTTATCCGCCAAGTAAAATCGGTATATTCGGACCAAAAAGTAAAACTGGGATAAAATTAAAAAAATTGATCAACTCTACGGAATGAACTTTCTTTTATTTAGAGATTCTCGGTTCTTCAGCGAGTGGTATTCCGCAAAATATCCGTCATTATCTTCCCACATTGATTGGTGAAGTCAAGGCAACATTTTAGTTCTTCACTATCGAAAGCAAATAAATTTTCGTGGACCCCGCTTACCAATTGTAAACCCCTATTTTTTTGTCACGCCAACGTAAATCTCCGTCGAGTCTCCCGTGGACCCCTGGGGCTCCACCAAGACCACTTTGGGAACTAAGGCTCTAGATACACGGACTGAATTTCAACTGCACTCCGACTACAAAATTGCAGTTTGAATGCAGTAAGTACGACTGCAATAAAACTGCAAACCAACCGCGCAGCTCAATTGCAATCGGTGTGCAGCTAGCGTGCAGTTCCTTCAACTGCACGCTGAGTGAGAGCTAGTTGCACGGTCGACGTGCAGTTCAAATGCAGTTTGTCTATAGCAATCTTAATGCAATTGGTCCAACTGCATTTGTACTGCACACTGACTGCAATTGGGCTGCACGGTTGGTTTGCAGTTTTATTGCAGCTGTACTAACTGCATTCAAACTGCAAATTTGCAGTCGGAGTGCAGTTGAAATGTAGTCTGTCTGTCTAAATCCTAGCACTAAAATCCAGACTTATGCTATTGTGTACGGAACCTTTATATCGCGAATCGGACTCTCACTTGACCGGTTTTTACGGTAAGTATGAAGCATGTGCAATATGTTAGGAAATGTTATTTGTGTGTTATTATTATCGATATATGTATGTATACTAATTATACTGTTGATTTAATGAATACAACTTGTGTATACAATGTACATAATAATGTATTTGCATATAATCTCACTTATAATGCAAGCGCGAATTTCAGCGATTGCAAAAGCATAATGTTTGAATTCTGTAATTCACTCACGTTTTTGATTACTGCTGCAGTTGTTTTATAGCGTTACTTCTAGATAAAGGAGCTCCTTAACACATTTTTTTTAAATTAATCCTTTTGTTTTTGTGTTACAACAGAATTACAAGCAAACATACAAAATTAAAAATGTTCATATTATAATTAGTATTTTTATTACAATTAAAACTAGTGGTAGCTATTGGTCGAAATTCGACAAATCTCACATTCCCCCGTGCGCGCAATATAAGAAAGGGTAAAAAGATTTTATTTAGGTAGAGCCAAAGTAGAATATTAAACGGATAATCTCTCGCAAAATGTGGGTTCAAAATTGTATAATACACAAAATTGTAAATATATATCTTTTTTTAAGGATTACTAGCAATTTTGGTTTCAACTTTCTAGTATTCTTGTTAACCCCTCCAGCTAAACTAGAATGCTTGTATTAGAAGTGGGTTCACGTCAGTAGTGCAATGAGCGGGATTCGAACCCGCGACCTCTCCAATAACTTATCAATTTGGCTACCACCGCTTAAAAATATTTATATCCATTGTTTAAATGTTTTCAAAGTTTGTCTGCAAAACAGGCATGATTCTTATTGCCGGAACTGTCTCTTAAGGAAAGAAATGTTAGTTGTGTACAACCTTCCAACATCTTACTGCCAGGAACACAACGCACGCGTTATACTACTATCAACGCATTCGAATACCACCATCATATCAGAAACTAAAGTATACAAACGAATGTTTCATCACATACAACAATTAAAACTGTTTGCACAAAAAGTGCGTCCAACTCGGCAGCTCGGAGCGACGCGAGCGGCATCATGGCTGGAATTGGAGCGTGGTGCAGATGTTTTTCGCTAGCACCCGTGCCGCCGTAAACTGTGTAATTGCTATGAAATTCAACCAACTAAAACTGTACTACAAGCTATAATTTGCGGGTATATGCACATACGTAAATTTGTGAAGGTATTAGTGACCTGGCATACCCCAAGGAACAGTTGTCTTTATGGAAACGTACATAAAATAATTAAAATTGCTGATGATATTAAATAATTAAATTTGCTGAATGACAAGTCTGCACATATATAAATACAATTTCTATATGTGCAGACTTGCATCCAGGTTTATATTATTTTTAGAACTCCCGTGCTAGTTATAATTGCTGCGTCTCGGGGACTAACCAAACATTCAAATAACGGACACAAAAAACAGCTAGACTCGGAACAACTATTTCTGCACCGTACAAATTTTGATCACGTGACAGTGAGTTTGATCCCCGCAAACACACAACACTCGGCACACTGAGAGAGACGAACACCGCCATCCGTGAATTCAAAATGTACAAGTTTTTATTGTTTATATAATATATAGCTGTAAGCAGGCTGTATGTCATCCATAGTCTTAACAAATAAATATAGTTACTGCGTTTGGCCCGGCAAATAATCACACTGCAGGCTCACGTTCCCTACCTATCCCATTTCTTTCTTTTCATGCCATGTTAATTTTTGCTTTGATTAGGTAATAGCCTTGGCGAAGCGGTTACAGGTGAATAAAGATGTAAATCGATAAACAAAATAGGAAAATGGAAAACATTTGTTCTTCCTCCAAAACGCAGTTGCTCTTTGAAAATAATCACCCTTTGAAAGCATGACACACATGACACAGATGTTGATTGATCTTACACATATAGTGATCTACAAGATCACAATTCCATCGCAAGACCCTCAACCTCCTCATATCACATCACGTAGCCAGCATAAAATGCTAATCACTGCGACTGAGTCAGAGGCTTAACCCAAATCTATAGTCGAAAAAACAACAATTTAGACATTAAAATTAACATTTTCCCGCTAACGACCAACCCAGTACACTTGTCCAACTGACCGAGAAATGTAAGAGATGTCTAAAACTAACGTGCTTTGAACAAAACGGATGATATAGAGAGAATGATTGTCGGATATAGTTTTTATAAGTATTGAAACTATTCATGCTGAAAGATTAATGAGAATGGGTAGCTATACTTGGCTTACTTTGATGGTGTAGTTCTGATGTGTATTCTGTGATATGGCTTAGTGTATACTGGTTTATGTGGTCGCCTTGCCATTGCCATTTTGCCTAGTGTAATGGGTTTGAATCCCAAGGTATGAATTTTTGTGATGCAAAAATACTTGTTTTGGATGAAGCTTTTCTTTAGGTTCGTTGTTTATATATATATATATTTTTTTTTTTTTTTTTTTTTTTTTTTTTTTTTTTTTTTTTTATAATTATGAATCACACAAAGTGTTGTCTCGTGTGGGGATCGAACCCACAACACTCGGCGCAGTGTCAAGCGGCGAGGCGGCCGTCTAAACCACTACGCCAACCGTGCAGTCAATTATTAGAAAATTCTTCTGCGCTACATAAATTACTTCTAGTGCAGTTTTGTATTAGAGTTAAAATTTAATCTAGGACCCTTTTCATTACCTATTTATTCCGTTTGACAAACAACCCTAACCCTAGTACCGAACACGAAGGAAATCTCGAGTAATTGTTGTGGTAACAATAATAATAATATTCTATCACATACACACAACACCGTCTAGCTCAAACTAAGCAGAGCTTGTACTATGGGTACTAGACAATGAATAAACAATCATATATACTTTTTTTTATAAATACATGCATAGAAACACCCAAACCAAGACAAAAATCCATGTTCATGCACACAAATGTTTGATTTGTGCGGGAATCGAACCCGAGACGCCAGGCGTGGCAGTCGGTTACACTAACCACTACGCCATCGAGGCCAAACAATTGACATTATTATAACAATGAATATTATAATACAGCTTAGTAGACAATTCAAAGTCAATTAAATAAATTCATTCAATAAAATGCTATTCTAATATTTCTTAGACGCATCTATATTATCAATTCATATCTTATGTTATGAATTGATATCAATTTATAACATAAATTATGAATTGATAACCACAAATAATATTAAAAACAGGATCAATTTGTAGCTTTGAAGTCCTAAGTAACAGAGAAATGCATCATCAGATAACAGTATGCCTCTTTGCATTCGGACGCGGTTTCTACAACCGGGGCAGGAAAAGAGTACAATAAAAATTATCAAAGAAGCCATTATACCATCCTCAATCGTTATTCAAACTTATACATTTGTCAAAACAAATATTGCACTTAATATACAACTGACTAATGATTATTATGTATTGTTACCTGACAAATTAACGCATGCATGTGCAATGCATTGTGTTTAATCAGTACGTGACATGTGACGTCATCGATGATGTCACTCGGCGTGACGAAAACTGGCTGATTTTCACACCACTGTTCATAATTAGTTTGTAATTAGTTTCTGGTGGTAATTTAACCTACCTAATCGGTTACATGGCGTAAGTTTGTGGTTATCTACAGTTACGCATGATATGTTAGGTTTGATTCCCGATTCGGGTGTCTGCCGGTTAGGAAAATTATTAGTAGGAGCTAGGTCGTCGGAAAATGTTTGCGGTACAAAACAGACTTAATGCTCTTTATTACGTGGAACTTACGTGGAGCTCCCGAAATGGAGGACATCTTTACATTCTCGATTTGCGCAAAGTAATATTGGATACAACGTATATTTTTACGGTAGAGAAAACAGATTTAATACTAATCGTTGTTATGTCCTTATAACGTGGGATTTAAAGATATAGCCGAAATATCGGTGTAGTACACCTCTGCTAATATCTTTGGGAATACAGAAGCGTGATTCTATTGATGTACTTTTTGTTAAACTATGTATTGTGGTAAACAGGCCTGCGGTCCTATAATGAACGGTAACCGCAGCGTATGATCGATTACACTACCCAGGATATGGCTTACACTTTGCCGAACCTAGTGAAAACCAATTTAAGATGAATTAGAATTTACAAATTCTCAACGATTCAAACTTCCACATTCCTTTGCGTACAACCCATATTAAATTCTTCGTCCTTCGTCGGGATGATCATTCACCACAGGGTTTTCATGGAGACGTCTGGGAAGACAAGACGTACGTAACACTACTCCTATTGCAAGTGATGATAGGCAACAGTCACCGCTTACCATCAGACAGACCGAATGTAGGACACACCAATTTTTTATATCACATAGAGAAACAAATAGAGGACTAGCTCTTTAATGTATACCGGCCACAATTCCACTTCTCAGAATAAGTAATAAATTTCACACAGAAAAATCTATATAAGTTTGAATGAATCGGGGATCAAAACTGATACGTCCCAACCGATAGTACAGTTGTTATTTCTTCACTGACGAACAAAACATACCTACCTACAGGAGTCTAGAAAATTGTAACAAAAAATATAAACCAAAGTTTAACAACACTATTCTCATACAATATGCGCATAGCCAATTAAAAATATATTCATAAATGAATATTAAACCGTTAATTAGAATGCAAAACTTAACGAAGCTTTTACAACAATATTAATTAATTAATTACAACTTACAGTTACAAGCACCGAATATGAACCGAAAAAAAAAATTGACTGAAAAGATCCTTACCCGAGCTAAAAAGCAATCCAAAACAATGTCAAATCGATTTCACACACTAAGTTCAAGCACAACACTATTAAAACTTCGAATTCGAAAAAAGAACAACAAACATGGCGGTATGGATTTGCGCGGGAGACGCGTGCGCGCGCGGACTGACGACGTTCGAATGCGTGCTGCCATAATCTCTCGGTCATATACTCATACTACATATTACGTAGTACGGTATGGCTCGGCTTGATGTAGTTACGGTAATATTTGATTTTTGTAACATTGCGGGTCATGTCTAAGAGGTTTACGATCTCTCATGCTAATGTTATTGATACTGCGGTCATTTTTAGCAAAGTTACAATTAAAATTGCATGCTAAGAAGCTTATGTGATGACACGATGGTAGAGACGTTCTTAACATAACAAACTTCTAGAACAATACTTTTAAAGGGGTGATTAGTAAATAAACTCTAATTGTTACCTGCAATTTCATACTTTTCTTTCTTTGAAATCACATCAACTTTTATCAACATCGTGTTAATTTATAGACTTTAAAAGGCATACAATACCTAGTTGAGATCTAAGGATCAGAATGTCAAAACTCGCTACATATATACAAAGAATTACAAGAATCTTTACGGCATTATAAAGCATTTTAGTTAAATATCAAAGTTTATATAACCTTCTCCCTAGCTCTTATTATTCCCGTCACTTAGGGTCGGCTTTTTCTAGTCTAACCGGATTTGACTGGATATCAGTTTTTACAAGGAGCGGCTGCCACCTGACCTCCGCAACCCGAAGGCTAACGATACCGTAAGACTAGACCAGTGTCAGGATATTATAGGGCACTGACTTCCCAATAACCATCGAGTGCCAAAAGCTTAAGTTGAATGTTCTACCGATTAATTATATCAGAAGCAAACGATTGCCTATCGAGGATACTATTGGACAAACACGCTAAGATCTCGAATTATTCATAATATATAATTAACAGTGGGAAGATTAGGATACCTGTTTATTTTAGAGGATGTCTGTGTTTATTAGCGTGATAGTTCTTTAAATAACTTAAGTTTATTAGAATTTGCCCGCGGCTTCGCTCGTCTAAATGTTGGTTAGGTTAGGTTATTAACAATAATAATAATAATAATATTCTGTCACATACACACAACACCATCTAGCCCAAACTAAGCAGAGCTTGTATTATGGGTACTAGACAATGGATAAACATACATATATACTTTTTTTTTTGTAAATACATACATATTATACATAGAAACACCCAGACCAAGACAAACATCCATGTTCATGCACACAAATGTTTGACTTGTGCGGGAATCGAACCCGCGACCTCAGGCGTGGCAGTCGGTTACACTAACCACTACGCCATCGAGGCTGACAGTAAGTACAGTATTAACAGTACTTTTTCTGGATGAAAGGTACCCTATGTCTTTTTCTGCACCTCTGACAACTCGTATGTGAAATTTTATGACGATCGGACGTCTAGTCAAGGCATGAAAGCGTAACAAATAATTAACAAATTCCGGCTCATGTGTTCCCTTCCTTCTATGACATTGGGTCCTTCAAACGTAGCGTGAAGAAGCATCTGGTCAGACTGGCTTGACACTGTCGACGACTAGAAGACATCTATCTTCTCCTCTTCGTCACTGTCTCTGGACTGTAATTGGGCTTCCCATCAGGTCCGTTACAATCATATTGCCGCGTCACGATAAAAAAAAAGCAAATAAAATCTCACATTCGTATTTTTTATATTATGTAGGATTATTTAACGAACCCTTAACGACAAGTATCCTAACTGATATTATAAATACGAATGTGAGTTTATTTGTAATGCTACTGTTGTCGAGGGATAGAAACTTTTGGATACAATCTGCTATAACGCGAGCAAAGCCGCAGGCAAATACTAATCTATACTGATATTAAAAGAGGAAAGATTTGATAATATTGTCTTCTGTTTACGCGAATATCATTCAATACGGATTTTATCGCGTTGTTTATTTGACACTTTATCACATAATTTAGAAACTGTTACACTACTACTACTATTAAACTTTAATAATTTTTAAGCTAATTAAATTATTAAAACTATTTATATTTAAGTTTACACTTTCCCCGACGTTTCGGTTGCTTTTCAGCAGCCATGGTCACGGGGAGACTAAGATGGTAGTTGTCTCAATGTTCCAGTGTGTTCTTAAAAACAACGCGATAAAATCCGTATATAGTAGTTTGATTTCAAGGAAAGATTTGATTTAGTTATTATTTGTTTGTAAAGATTTAACTCAAAAACTAAACAACCGATTTTAAAAATTCTTTCACCTTAAGAAAGCTGTATTATCACCAAGTAACAAAGACAATATTTTATTTTTAAAAAGTAATTTTACTAACATAATCAACCTAATCTACTTTTATGCGAGCGAGGCTGCGGGCAAATTTTAATAGTCAAATAAAAACGGACTTGAGAGCTATTCGGTTAAAAGGAGACTAAGTATTCATTAACGATATATTCATAATACAAGATAATAACAAATATAATACAAGACAGGTAACACAAAGAAATCTGCTTAAACCAAAAGGTAATAATTACTACGGAGAACGAATGAATGAATATCTAGTCCCTAAAATATTTAATAATATAGAAATGTTACAAACAAAACCTAAAATAAGTAAAAACTTGTTAAAATCGAAACTCAAGTGTCTACTGCTCGGCGAAGGTGATACTAGGATAATTGAGGTTCACTCCCACGCGCACGGTGCAGTCGACGCTTGAACTTCGCTTTATTTAGTAATAAAGCTATAAAGAATATTGTTAACGAGCGTATTCTCGCCAACAAGCTGTGTAGCTTGGCGAGGAAATTAGAATTTTGTAATTATACCAAACAAGTGAACAAACAAATTAAAAAAAATATTAATAAGAAAGTGACACTTAGTATGATAACATGCTTATCTGATACCCCAAGCACAAAACACAGTCCCAATGATACTCGCATCCCACATAAAGATGCATGGCGTTCAAGCTCAGTGAATCCAGGAAAGCCTGTTATACCAAAGATTGAACGCGTCAAAGTGATTACCGGCTACAAACAGACACACTTTCTAACAAAATGACGGTAATAAAACAACGATGGCAATGATAATCGTGGTCGTTAGACCAGTCTATTGGAGACGCCAATTAAATTTCTATAATACGTATAACAACGGACACATATTATTTATACTCGCATATTGGCTGCCTGGATAGCGCAGTAGTCCTAAGTCTGACCACAATACAAAAATCGGACAAAACTTTGTGTGGCAGTGATAGTTTTATCAAATCTCAGTCTTCCTTGTTTCCCTTGTTATAATGTTTTTAAAGTCGGCCGCGGCAAAAGATTTTTTAATTGCCCCTAGTGGCATCCCAATCTTGTGTCTCGACTAAGTAAGTGTTACCCGTCCACGAACTTAGGAATGTCAAGAATATAGACATCATCGTAGAGCGGATGACTCCAAATGCCCATTTTTTTGAAACAGTTCTTTGTCCTAAGAATCATTCCCGTGTCACAGAGAGAATACCCAAACTTAGAACAACATTTGTGGATCACAGGCGCCTTGCCACGCCTGAGGTCGAGGGTTCGATTCCCACACAAGTCAAACATTTGTGTACATGGACATGGATGTTTGTCTTGGTCTGGGTGTTTCTATGTATAATATGTATGGATTTACAAAAAAAATTGTATGTATGTATGTTTATCCATTGTCTAGTAGCCATAGTACAAGCCTTGCTTAGTTTGGGCTAGATGGTGTTGTGTGTTTGTGGTAAAAAAATGTTATGTAATGTAACAATACATTGTTTTCTATTCATATCAATTAACATTTAACATGACATTCGACTAAGTGCTTCAGCCTTGTACGACATATCGAAGATTTTTGTACAAAATATAAGATATTTTGTTTCGGGGTCAGTCTCTCGCAAACGCGTAATCTCTTTATTATCTGTATGTTTTAATGCGGAGTTCATATTGTGACTATGTAAACACAAAGACACACGCCTATATATATATATGTCTAAAGGGGCAGGTTACCAGTTTCAAAGTCCTACAAAGTAGGGAGCATATATAATTGCCGCCTACCGAGCACGTTTCCAGACCTTAAAACCTTATGCGAGAGTAGACGCTGGCTGAACTTGAAACATTATTTGCACTTTTCCAACATCGTAAGAAAGAGTCACATGTCCACGTTTCTACTTGCTGACATAGAAGCGCCTCTTAAGGAATGAGAAATATACCTACTGCCTTCTAAAATCTGAATCCGATAAAAATACAGGAGTATTATATTCAAAAAGGTGTTTCAGAATGACATACTGCAAGTTCTACGTCCAGATCCACGCGGCTGTCCCTTACCAATTCGTCGTTGTAAACCTTTTTCTATTGCAAGTGTTGGCGTGGGCAATCCGAGAAAGCGTGGCGAGTTCCTCTCTTCTTCAATTTTTCTAAGTATTTTATTGCAATGATTTACCACCAAGTGACGCCAAATTTCATTTGATAAACTACAAAATATTTTTGTAGTTTGCGCTTTTATCGCTATTCTATGTCTATAAAAGATTTCGAATAACTACATCAAAAGCAAAATATAATTGTTATAAATGAAACTATACACATACTATAAATGCGAAAATATTTCTACCTATCGTAAACAAACGTCATAACGACTGAACAACTAAGCAATGTAGATGATTCCAATACATTTCTACTGATGGTGAAACAGAAACTATTCGAATTCTAATGAAGGACATAGACTATACAAATGAAAGCCTGGATAACATTTAGTAAATAAAAAAGAAAAACTAACCTTTAAACTGACGGCTGGCAGCAATTCAGGCAAAAGAAGAGGCGAAGCTCGATCTCAGTAGTCAATTTGTTAGCTTTGGCAGAAGCCTGCGTCCAACAAGAAACTATCACACTCTAATTACTCGTATAAAACCGAGGATGATTAATAAGTGAAGACGCAATCAACACATAAACCCGCGAAAATTACACACAACCGAAACTAGTCGTGGTCATCCATCCGAAACACATCTATCAAATAGCAAACGAACTAACAATTATGGAAATGGACGTAAAACAAAACTGGAATTAGCAATAACGGTCATATTTGTCAATAAAAATGGTTACAACGAATGAAACAAAACAGACAATGGGTATTCAAAAACACGTTGTGTGTTTTTCAAAATGAAAACACTGCATTTTCTTACAATAGACACGTGATGTAAGTACTAGGTATTTACAAGTAATAGGTTTTTACGTAAAACTGTCACACGCTGACTTGAAATTTTGGTCAATGGCTTTATTTTACTTTTCATATAAAAACTAGTCATCGCTAACGTTTATATAGATTTTGTCAATAAATTTCTATTGGAAACTGTCCATTCCTCGAGATGAAAGGTACCCCCTATGTCCTTTTCTATACCCCTGACAACGTGTATGCAAAATTTCTATATGATCAGTCGAGTAATTAAGGCGTGACAGTGTCACAAACAAACTTACATTCGCATTTATAATATCAGTTGTGATATATAGTTTCAGCCCTGTATATATCCTGCCCAACTGCTTGGCATGAAAAATGTTTGTGTTTTAAGATTTACCTATACCTCTTGATTTTTGCAAAAATATTGTTTAATCAATAAATACTTATGGAAACACCTGTATTGATTGTAAGTACCAATATTTCCAAGTAATTCAGCAGAAGATTCATAACCACTGCACAGCATTATATCTGCATATAAGGTATTTGTACGACATCTAGCAAAACATAGTGCTACTAACACAATTCTGTAACATCTCACAAAACAGTTGTAATCTTACCTATATTTATAATTTAAGTATAATCTATTCTAAGACCTTTAAACATGACCACACTTTAAAGTTACACGCTATATATTTCTACCATGTTTAACAAATTTCGACAAATATCTCGCAAGGTCATCGTTCACACTTGTATCAAGTTCAAACTTGCTACACCTTCACTTCGTATGTAAAACAAATAAGATAATCCATCTTGTCACAGTAAAAGTAAAAGTCCCTTAAGATCGAAAGTTCTCTTCACTTTTGCATCAAAATTATAATATTCAATGCATCTGGCCTCCGATGCTGGATTAGAAACTTATTAAATATGTTAGAAATCATAGATAATGACATTAAGAAAGCCTATTACCGTTGCTATAAAATTAATAAGTGTGTGTTTTGATTACATTAGTTATCGACCGTTGTTTTCACGCATGAGTAAAATATACTGTCTAAATAGTCAATTAGACAGTATATTTTACGCCATAGGACCATATTTATGGGACAACAAAAGGCGCTTCAGACCAGAGCCTTTCCAAATAGGTTTCCTCCACAAGGGATTCTACTGAAATTACGCAGGCAACAAATTTTATTTTCGGCTGGTTAAAAATTCAGCCGTCTTATTTATCGCATCATCGTTACTTGTTGACTTAAAAAGGAACAGATATCACTTTTAGGCAAGTGGCCAGTTTTTTTGCAGAAAACCTCTGGACTTGTACTATATATGTGTTGCGTAGGACTTTACAAACGTTCAAACAACGGACACAATGAACACCCACACGGCACAACTATTTGTAAATCAAAAAATTTTATCCCATGTAGGGCCGATCTCTATGTTCAGCAGGATATACACAACATTAGGCGCAGCGTCAGTGGTGAGCCAAAAACTTAAACCACAACGCATGCAGATTAGTCTAGTACTTAGTCTATACTCCGTCGGGCTCTTGTCACCGCTGGCGTTCCGGCTCAGCTTGAACCTCACGGCTTGGTACGCGACGATGGCAAGAGACCAGATTGTATGTCATTACTGCCATGGAAAATGGGTAGGCCTTTGGTGTGGGACGCAACTTGTGTCGACACCCTTGCGCCATCACATCTTTCTAGCACAGCGGGTTGTGCTGGTGCTGCTACTGCATCAGCGGAGACGCTCAAACGGCGTAAATATCAAAACCTTATTGTTGAGTACATATTTGAGCCGTTTGGTGTCGAAACGCGGGGGCCATGGGGTTTAAGTGCTAGGTCTGTTTATAGAGACCTAGCTAAGCGGCTCATCGAAGCTTAGCGTGACCAGCTGGCTGGTATTTTCTTTGCACAAAGAATAAGTATTGCCATTCACCGTGGCAATGCTGCCAGTCTTCTTGGCACGTTGCCAATTGACGACGATGCGGAGGAATATTACGACGCTTTTTAATTTTGAATTTTTTTTCTCTTTAGTTTATATTTCTTGAAAATAATTTGTTTATATATTATGTTAATTATTTAATTATCTCACTAAAAAAAACTTTTTTTAGAAGAAAGAAAAACTATACATTTGAGTATTGCTTTCCTTTGGTCTACAGTTGCAAAAGTTACTCAAACATTGTGTCATAGACCGCGAGTATAACGCACTCTAAGTTCATAATTACTCTGCGATTTAAACTAATGTTCTAGAGGTTAAGTGTTTATATGTTTGAACCCACTAATCTCGGGAAAATAACAGCACGCATAGGTCCCGAGTTCGATGACGAAATCTGCGAGTATGCGTAATGTTCTCAAAGATATGTGAAGTCTGCCACCTCGAACTGGTCCAGAGTGGTGGACTAGAGCTTTACCCTTCTAAAAAAGAGAAGAGGCCCGTGCCCAGCAGTGGGACAGTTTATATACAGGGATGAATATAAAACCTTTTTTCGCGTTAGTCTGCTTACTTAGTCAATGTTTAGCCCATAAAACATCACACTATGTCATAATGGAGGGGACCAGTACCTAACCATACACGTCGCTTATCTTGTGTGAAACCGTAGGCCATATTTAGAATTCTAGACGCGCCAGTTCTGCGATTCTATGCCCAACAGTGGACTGTCACGGACTGATTCTGACGATGCATACGAAACATACAGTCATACATATTCATTACCTTTTTAAATGGCGGACGTAATTAAAAATAATGCAGCAATTAGGAAATAACATTGCCAATTTTAAGCTTAATAAGAAAAATTGCACTAAAATTCAAACAAACATTTTATTTGGTTCTAATTAGTTTGTATTTTGTTATATTTTTTATGTAGTTGTTACGTGTCAACTCTTACTTAAGAAATGCATATTTTATTTTTTAACGAATGTAAGATGACACATGCTTCTGTTTTCTAAAACATCTCCATCGTATTATGCATAAAGTTTGAACAAACGCAGATAAACTTAAATCTGTCATTTTATTAATATGGCGCATATATTTTTTATTTAACGTTGATATTTATTTGTACAATAAGCAAATAGAATATCTAGTTATTATATTTATGAAACAAACTATTTATGAAACTTTGCGAGGTAAGAATACCTTGATGTAATTACACATAAATAATATGACTCGTTTTTTTTTTATTAGTTTGCTGTTACCACTATCTTATCTTATCTTGTGTGGGGGCCAGTCAGTACAGACCGGCGACACTTCGACCCAGTGGGATCTTTTGTGTCAACTTCCCCAATAACGACTGCCGTAGATGTTCATGGCAGCCGGGACCGACGGCTTAACGTGCTCTCCGAGGCACGGAGCAGGCAATAATTGTCAATCAATACGCACATAATTTCGAAAAGTCATATAACTTCCGAAAGTCCCGAGATCCTCTGCATTGCAGTCTGTTGGTCTCCCCACTGAGCTATCGCTGCTCCAACTGCGCCGTTACCACTAACGTACTACTAAACCTGTACTATTTTTCTGTACTACATAGCATAATTGGATTTATGTAGTAATAACTGGAGAATGTTGTTACTCGTATAATTAATTTCTAATGCTATTTTTTGTAACATTATTGAATAAGTGAGTCTTCATTATACTATCTACTGTTTGTATTCAGAACAAGTTAATAAAAATAATGATTTATAAATTTTAGATTTTGGATTATTGTTAATTATACAGCAATATTGAAGCGGTAGTCAAGGACAGTCGATTGTTAAATTTTAAAACACTGACACAAATAATGCGCACAAAAAAATGTGTAGGTGTCTATGTTGTTTCGTAATTGTAACTTCAAATGCAGAATTGATAGACCAAAGGTTTTGGTACTTAATGAACACTTTTGTAATATTATTATTTGATAATATTGTCTTCTGTTTACACGAATGTTATTCATTGAAATTAAACTACTATATACGGATTTTATCGCGTTGTTTATTTAACACTGTTTACAAAATTTTGAAAATATTACTCTACTACTACTATTGATTTTATTTTACTAATTTATAAGCTAATAAAATTATTTAGACTATTAAATCTATATATTTTTTCCCCGTGACCATGGCTGCTGAAAAGCAACCGAAACGTCGGAGAAAGTGTAAACCAAAAATAAATAGATTTAATAGTTTAAATATTTTTATTAGCTTATAAATTAGTAAAATAAAATCAATAGTAGTAGTAGAGTAATATTTTCAAAATTTTATCCGTATATATTAGTTTAATTTCAATTATTATTTGATAATTAAGTTAGTATATATACAGTAAGTAAAGCCTAAATAATTATAGACGTTTTTGTTTACATTCGACTGAAAGTTACTCTTAGCAAAATAATCATATTTTTATCGCAGTTCATTCGATTTGGTAGATAGTATTAAACATAATTACCATTGCTAACACTACATCCACAAAAAACAAAAAAACTATACATATTAAACACATGCTATACAAAATAATAAACGGAGAAAAATGCTGGAAATGCACTTAACTCATTCAAAGTCAAAGTCAAAAATCATTTATTCATTTAGGTCACAAAGTAACACTTATGAACGTCAAAATATATGGGTTAGTGAGTTTACTAAGTTACTGAAGCTACATTTAGGTTAGTTGCTAATTAAGCCTCAAAAAGCTAGTACTCTTTAGTCCTTGCTTCTAAATATTTTAGTACTTATCCAGTAGTACCACAAATAGCACTACATTTAACTCAATTACAAATACAGAAGGTAGTATTAGAAAACTAATGTGTAGCAATTTTGCGCTCGAGTGTACCGATGAAAGCAACCTTGCGGTGCAAACCGGTCGCGACGGGATGCGCTTGCGCCGCCCAATAGCCACAGTAAACACTACAGTTAATTCTTGCGTTTTCTATGGAAAATTAAAGAAAGTGTTTGTCTTTCTGTTTATAAATGACAAGTTATATAAGAAACTAGATGTGCCCGCGGTTTCACCCGTGTTTATGATTATTGCGCCCACGTGGGTCGTAGCGTGATGTTATATAGTCTGTTCGCCTTTCTCGATAAATAGGCTATCCAACATTAAAATAATTTTTCAATTCGGGTCAGTAGTTCCTGAGATTAGCGCGTTCAACCAAATAAACAAAATCTTCAGCTTTATAATATTAGTATAGATATGACCTACATCTATACTTAAACTAAATTTTGTCCTCGGCTTCGGTCGCGGTAATTTAAATTTTGTCGATATATGTATTTTGATCCCTCGGGAACAGTATTTTTTTCTGGATGAAAGGTATAGGTCAGGAATAGGACACAGGGTGTCTTATTCCCGACCTATGACAACGTATATGCGAAATTTTATGGTAATCGGTCGAGTAGTTAAGGCCTGCAAGCGTAACAAACATACAAACTCATATTCGCATTTATAATATTACTTAGGATTAGGATAGTTGGTTGGACATGCGTTATCCGCACTTAGCCTCACTATTGGACCATTGTGCGTAAGTGACCGACGCTAAAACTGTTCGGTTACTCATACCACCTCAGCTCCACCCAGAAAGATAGTAGGGGACCAGTATTGTGTACTGCAGTAATTCCTTCATCGTTTATCTGAACATCGAATCCTAATACTAAATTTTTCCCGCGGCTTCACTCGCGTTCATGTAGATTATGTCAGTAAACTATTTATAACGAGATGTGTGTAAAAAAAACCCAGGATTCAACCTCTTCATCTTAAATGTAATGAAAAGAAATGAGCCCTATATTTCGGAGGTCTTTTGACCCATATTCAAACTCAACCGAGGTATGACCCCAAGGTGTCTGCTCACCAAGTTACGAGTCAATCGGTGCAGTGGTTCCGGAGTTATGCCTGTCAGTAACAGACAGACACACAGACCCACTTTTTTTTTTCTATGCTACAAGGCTGGCAAACAATCATACGTTCCACCTGACGGTAAGTGGTCACCGTAGCATATAGACGCCTGCAACACCAGTGGCATCACTTGCACGTTGCCGACCCTTTAGGACAGGAAGTGGGAAGGAGGAGCGGGAAGGGGGAATGAGGGTGATTGGGCCTCCGGCAGTCTCACTCACCGAACGAAACATAATAGTAGGAATATTGCTATTTCACGCCGATATTCTGTGAGAGGGTAGTCCTTCCACGGTCGAGCCGGCCCATTCACACTGAAATCAGCGAGGCTAGTGTTTTCATTAACCTCTTCAAGAAGATTCAGAGGTTATTAAATAAATACCCTATATAAAAGTTACCCTATGTCCTTTTCTGTATTTTTCAATCTATACTAATATTAAATTTAGACGCTGCCTTTTTAGCGGAGGCTTTGAGCCACCTTTTCCCTGAGGATCTCAGGGCGTTAACTACGTAGGTATACCGAACCAGATCTCGAGAAAAGAAGTACTGTATCTATCTATTAGTATCTATACTGGGGCGCTCATAGCCAGTTGCACTCACTGATCGGTAAACGATTGGCGAGGTTAAGCAATGTTGGGTGCTGTCAGTCAATAGATGGGTAACCGCTTAGTGGTATTTCATCTGAGCGTCGCCGTGCTTCGGAGGGCACGTAAAACGTCGGTCCCGCCTGTTGCCAAATTGACAGCAGTCGTTAAGCCATGTCAGAGGCCTACGGATGGCTTGAACAACTCTTGACAACAGGTTGGCCACTAACCACACGAAAATAGGAAGAATATTATAAAGCTGAAGAGTTTGCTTGATTGTTTTGTTGAACGCACTAATCTCATGAACTACTGGTTCGAATTGAAAAAATATTTTAATGTTGGATATCGAGGAAGGCCGTAAGCTATATAACATCACGTTACAACGAATAGGAGCGGAGCATCAATGAAAAATGTTGCAAGAACGGAGAAATTCTCTTATGTGACGCAGACCAAGCTAGTAATACAATAAAACTAAAGAGTTGGTTTATTAAAACGCGCTTATCTCTAGAACTAGTTGTCGGACTTGAACAATATTTTTGCATTAGCACATGTCTTAAGAAAGGTATACATGATCACGCTTTGAACCACGGGAGCGGAGCAGTAATAATGAACGTGGGTATGGGGAGAGAGGCGGGAGAGAGTTATTTTTTATATAAGCAGCGACAGTCTAGAGGAGAGAGCGTTGGACTGCCACAAAGAGATCTCAAGTTCGATGTCACAGCATGCACCTCTGACTTACCTAAGTTATGTGCGTATTTAATAGGCAGTTATGGCCGTTTTAATGGCGAAGGAAAACATCGTAAAGTAAATATAATATGTATGTATAATTTCACATAACCCAATTTCATTCTTGGGAGACTGAAGACTTTCTTATAAAAATAAAGACATTATATATCTAAGACGATATTATTCAGCAATGTTATACAGTATTAGTTTCCTTACGATATTTTATCTGTTCTAATATTACGTATATAAAGAGGGAAGATTTGACTTTTTGGTGGTTTGTTTGTTTGTAAGGATTTAACTCAAAAACTACTCAACCGATTTTAATCATTATTTCACCATTAGAAAGCTATATTATCTTATCACCGAGTAACGTAGGATATATTTTATATTAAACTGCCTCCGTGGCGCAGCGGTAGTGATTGCGACTGCTGTCTCGGGTTCGAATCCCGGGTCGGGCCAACAAAAAGTTATTGGGTTTTTCTGTTAAGAAATCTCAAAAGCAGCCCGGAGTTACGAAGTTGGCGGTGTTCGACACCCCCGTGCCTCGGAAAGTACATAAAACCGTTAGGCCTGTGCCTGATCTCTCTCCGGTTGTGTCAGATTACCGTCCTATCGAAACATGAGAGTTAGGAAAGAGAGAGTGCATTTGTGTTTGCGCACACGCTTGTGCACTATAATATCTCCTGCGGAGATAGCCAGTCTCCGATATGATTGGCCGCCGTGACCGAAATCCGGTCTGGAGGATATTATTATTACAACAATTTTTTTTTAAATTGTTTCTAACAAAACCTCTCCTACTTTTAGTTACACAGTAAAGCGAGCGACTACTGCACGAGGTCTCGGGTTCAAATCTCTAGTCAGACAAAGTGTAATTAAGTTTTACTGTTTAAAAATCCTCAGTACGAGCACACCGTCTAAAACTATGCCTAGTAAATGGCAATAGGTTCGCCTCAGTACTGCGACCTAAAATCATAGCTGGCAAAATTTGGGTCTAATATACTTAAGCTTACCCTTTAGAGGACACAGGCATATGACTATGTCATCCTGCAACAGTCTGCAGATGCAGACATCTAGACACAATAGAAAAGAATCATATCTAGAATCCGAGATCCAAGCATTAACCAAGATAGACGTAATTTCCAGAAGACAAAACTACAATCATGGCTTTTCTTCCAACTGGTGACTTCTGCGAGACAATCTAACACTCTCAAACTAGGCAATCTTATAATAATAATAATATGCCTGCCCATTGGATTAATGCTATTAGAGTATTCAGGGCAGACGCCGTTTTTCATCCATAGTTAGCAATATACCGGTCCACCAAACACCCATACCTATAGCCCATATATTAGAATCCATACGTAGCAATAGTCCTACGCCTGCTGCGGCTAGTACCGCTGTAGGTGTACCATCCCACCTTTAATTAAAACTCTTGAAGGCCCAAAGGGCCAGATATTTTTCGAATATAATATGTTAAAAAATACCTGTGATAAAAGAAACATAATAATATTCTACCACATACACACAACATCATCTAGCTCAAACTAAGCAGAGCTTGTACTATGGGTACTAGACAATGGATAAACATACAAATGTATATACTTTTTTTTCTAAATACTTACATATTATACATAGAAACACCCAGACCAAGACAAACATCCATGTTCATGCACACAAATGTTTGACTTGTGCGGGATTCGAACCCGCGACGCCAGGCGTGGCAGTCGGTTACACTAACCACTACGCCATTAAGGCCGCGTCACGGTTAATTTGACAAACATATAGTTAAGTTGTAAGAAAGCTACTTGTCTGCTTACCCACTTTTGCAAGTCATGGCAATGCGGATACATGTATGTATATCTAATCATGGTATACAAAGTAATTGTACCGGGTGATCTATATACTTGACAGCTCACCGCTAGCTTAGACTGACCAGCCACAACCCACTGGCTGATCTGAATACAACTATAATGTAGCTTATATGGTAAAATGTGGGACGGTACATATTGAAGGTTTTAAGTCAGCCATACTCATTTCTTTAATTTCTTCGTCCACTTTCAAAATTTGACTGTATCCGTGAGCCGGTACATAATCGCAACATCTGTTATTAAGGTGTTAATGAAAAACCTATCGTTAAATTGTTTATTTAAATTTGAGTAAGAATGATGATGTTGGGAATTTTGTTTTATAATTTCATCTAGATCTGGCTTGTGGTTGCTGCAGGCTACTCTTAATACATCATCGAAATGAGAATCTGTAAGCCGGTTTCTGTATATGTTCTTCCCATATTATATTTTGAAATAGGATGATTCACAAATATATGTCAATGCAATCAACTTAAGCAGAATTTGGGCACATTTTTGAAGTGTAAACTTCTTTAGGCGCGTTTCGTCTTTTTGGGTGAACAAAAATCATGGAACTCGCGTCGTCGTTACCGAACGCTTTCCATGAGCTATATGTATACTGTGTATATATGTGTACTTTTTGGGTGAACAAAAAGCGTTAAACTCGCATCATCATCACCGCACGCTAGTTACTTAGTTTTCACTTCTATCGGCAGTCCTCAAAGACTGCACCGCATGTTTTTTTAACAAAGTTGTATTGATTGAGCACTATTATCCAAAATGTAGCATAAACCGTCTCCAAAATATTCTCCTTAAAAAAAATTGATGGCGGATTGGTTAAGCTGGTCGCCTCAGGACTCACTTCTAGCTAGCCAGAAGACAGGGGACAGCAATTTCTGTGGTCTGCGAATTTTTTGCTCCGAGTCTGGATGTCTTTGTGTTCGTTGACAAAATTTTTGTAAAGTCCCCAGTGACACAGGAATTATTCTTAACTAGCTGACCCGCGCAACGTCGTCTGCTTCACATAAGAGAATTTTCCCCGTTTTTGCAACATTTTTCATTGATGCTCCGCTCCTATTGGTCGTAGCGTGATGTTATATAGCCTATAAATTCCTTCCTCGATAAATGGGCTATCCAACACTAAAATAATAATTGAATTCGAACCAGTAGTTCCTGAGATTAGTGCGTTCAACCAAACAAACAAATAAACAAACAAACTCTGCAGCTTTAGATGCGAGATGTCTTTTAGAAAAATGTTAAGAAAGCACTTCTAGTTTAAGAATAGTATAGGATAATAGGATTTTAAGATATGACTATAAATTATATTAATTGATTGAAGTATGAAGGGAGAACGGATCATATCTCTCGCCTCGCTGTCTTACCACTCACAAACATTCTTCTTCACCCTGAGAGAGCTACGCTTCGGCACGAATGGGCCGCGTCGACCGGAGGGATACCACGGCCTCACAGAAAACCGGCGTGAAATAGTGCGTGCGTTATGGTTCGTCGAGTGAGTGAGGGTACCAAAGGCCTAACCTGCCCTCCCCTCCTGGTGGGCAAATTTAAAAGGCTGGCAACGCATTTGTGACTCCTCTGGTGTTGCGGGTGTCCATGGGCGGCGGTAATCGCTTACCATCAGGCGATCCGTCTGCTCGTTTGCCTCCTATACCATAACAAAAAAAACTCGCGCTGGTGACAGGGGGAATCCATACTTTGGGCATCTTTGGTTCGATTTCTAAGTCGGGCGAGATGCTATTGGGTTTCCTGTTACCAAATTCACAGTTACAGCATGGAGACTCGAACTATGCCAGGTAAATGTTAATAGACACGTTCCTTATAACGTGGAATCTAAAACTATAGCCTCCGAGGATATAGGCTTTAGTATATGTATGTATGGTTAAACAACTAGAGAACCCCAATAATAATAATAATAATAATAATTACATACACACAACACCATCTAGCCCAAACTAAGCAGAGCTTGCACTATGGGTACTAGACAATGGATAAACATACATATATACTTTTCTTTTTGTAAATAGATGCAATTGAGCTAGGCAGAAGAGACTATTGTGTATGTCAGCCATATTGCACAAATTATATAACAAATATACTGAAAATATAAATATTCATAGCATTCATTACGTGAAGTAACCAAATATAAACAAAAGCAAAGGTTTCTCAAATATTTTATGTTCGTCTTGCAATGGACGTATTACATTCATAAATTCTATTACCTAGCAACTAAATCCTATCTAATATTATAAATGCTAATGTGAGTTTGTTCGTTGCACTTTCACGCCTTAACTACTTAACCGATCATCATGAAATTTCGCATACACATTACCAGGGGAATAGAAAAGGGCATAAGTTACCTTTCATCCAGAAAAAGTACCGTTACTAACTTTTACGTAAAGCGCGAGCAATATTTAGTACATACATACATACATGCATAGATTCACGCCTGTTTCCCAGAGGGGTAGACAGAGACTACGGATTTCCATTTGCTACGATCCTCACACACTTCTCTGGCTTCATTCACTTTCATAACATTCCTTATACACGCTCGCAGGTTTAAGATGATCTAAACCTGGCAAAATTTAGTATTAAATAAAATTGACATGTTGTTATTATATGTTGCAGTATTTGCCCACTCACGATGTTTTCCATCACCGTTAAAGCAATTGATAACTATCCTAGCTCTTCTCTCATTTAGAAGGGGCCTATCCTATGCCCAGCAGTGTAACAATTTATTTAAAGGCTAATTTTACTGTCATATTATACTAGCTTTTGCCCGTAGCTTCACTCGCTCGTGTAAGGTTAAATACTAATTACGTGTGTATTTCTAGACAATTCTACCAATACTTAATTATAGAGTAGTACTAGTATTATATAATTATTATTTATCGTTATTCTCTATATTAATGTAAAATCGACTAACCAATTCTACCGATTATAATTTCTTTACACCGAATTGCCAATTTGCATGTGGTAACACCACAACGAATATATATATATAAATATAATCTTCAAGGAACATTAACATAACCGTTGAACTGAGTGGTTGTTTTATTATTCCGTTTAGGTAATATCAGCCGAAATCTTCGTTACTTTTCTGGGATAAGGAATTGATCCTTTAATTGGGACCATTATTTTTTTTGAGATAAAAGGTACTCTGTGATCTCCTCTGTACTCTTTTACAACATGTATGCACAATTTCATGAAGATCGTCGCTTATATAAGGCGTGAAAGCGTAATAAAACAAACCAACTCACGTTCGCATTTATAATATTAGTTGGAATTATTCGCACTGCTGAACACGAGCCTATCTCTCAAAGTTAGAAAGGTTAAGCCTCGTTAGCCCAATGCGGGATTGAAGACTTAACTCATCTTTCATTCACTCACAAGACTTATCATCCCTCCAACATACTATCCGAAATCAGATGAACAGTTTAAAACGATATAGGTATAAAGATGGTCACATACTTAAGGATACCGTTCAGCCGTAACTGTATTACCGACTTACGGGGTAGCCGAGGTACTGTGTGGCGCGTTCCAGAATCATGCGTAATTCTCTCGCAATTTGTTTATAAATATTATAGCGGTATTCGAATGATTAATAAATTATTGCATTCCAATTGTATCTTTATTTAATTTGGGTGTGTTCAAACAGTATTTTATTTGAGGGATATGGATTTGATATTGATATATGTAGAGTGTAGACGAAACAACGACCTAAGGATTACCCTTTTTGGTTACAATAAAACCTCTGATATCGGATTCTGTAATAGCATATTAGCTAGCCCGGCCTCCAATGAGGCTAAGCAATTGTATAAATTATTGATTTAATGTTTGTTGATTATTACTATGTATTACTTTTATAAGGCGGTGTGGTCGCTAAGCGACAAAGCCTTTCAAAAAGATATATAAAAAAAAAATATGTATATGTTTTATTTATTTATTAACTTGGACATCCAGTAGTTATTACGTTAATGCTCTACTATTCTAACAAAATATACATTAGTACTAACACATAATGTATAACTTTTGAAGGTGTCACATCATGAACAATTAAAGTTTTTATAGGGATTCGCTTTATACTTTACTGTCTCGATAGCGCAGCGGTAGAAAGTGATTGCTGTGCATTGCAGATAAAATGTTATTGGGTTATCATTATCAGTCAAGAGATATCCATGTCCATTAGACTCGCCCTCTATTATTTGGTATTATAATATAATAATAATAATATTCTATCACACACACACAACACCATCTAGCCCAAACAAAGCAGAGCTTGTACTATGGGTACTAGACAATGGATAAACATTCATATATACTTTTTTTTCTGTAAATATATACATATTATACATAGAAACATCCAGACCAAGACAAACAGCCATGTCCATGCACACAAATGTTTGACTCGTGCAGGAATCGAACCCGCGACCTCAGGCGTGGCAGTCGATTACACCAACCACTACGCCATCGAGGCCGTCAAATGTTTATATATCATGACCAGTTAACACATATTCACCGAATCTTTTAAAGAGATGGACGTTCATCTTTATAATCAAGTAATACGTAGCAAACACATTTGTTTTCAAACAAAACCCAATGGATTAGGCATTGTATTTGCGAGCGATAGGTCGCGGGTTCGAATTCCACCGATTGCACTACCAACGTGAACCCACTCCTAACACAAACATTCTAGCTTAGCTGGAAGAGTTAACAAGAATAATTATAATAATTAACAAACAAAAATCTTTAAAAAAGGTAATTAATATTTATGGTACTGTATTTATGTGTGTATTTTTGTCCCGTTTGTGTACCCAACCTACAACACTACGCGATATCAGATGCGAGACGACCTTTTAACCTGTGCACCATCCGTGCAGACTCAGAAAAAGGTGGTTGGCTACACCGAAAATAAGGCTATTAAAAATGTAAGTTAATGTTCTATATGCATGCATAATATATCGGCCTCGATATCGTAGTGGTTAGTGTAACCGACTGCTACGCCTGAGGTCGCGGGTTCGATTCCCGCACTAGTCAAACATTTGTGTGCATGAACATGGATGTTTGTCTTGGTCTAGGTGTTTGTATGTTTGTATGTATATATATATTATGTATGTTTATCCATTGTCTAGTACCCATAGTACAAACTCTGCTTAGTTTGGGCTAGATGGTGTTGTGTGTATGTGGTAGAATATTTATTTATTTTTTAATATCATGCGCATGCGCAATATCATTTAGGTCGTAGTGTGATGATATAATATCAGGCTTGTTAAACTACCATACTGTTAGACACTAGCCCCTTCTCGGTGTGACAAGGATAAGGCCATACTCAACCACGCCGGCACCGTGCTAGTTAACAGACTTCACACATCTTCGAGAACATTATGGAGCTCTGCCCGTTTTCAGGACAGGAGCGCTATCATTGTGCTGTACTCTTCTTTCGTTCGTAGCATTTTAGAATTTAATTCTATTGTCTGGGATCCGCATGAAAGAAAATATACCCTGATGTTAGAACGAGTGCAGCGCAAATTCGCTAGGTACTTATATTATAAGTTGTACGGTTATTACCCATATTTGTACCCATCACTCTTCGTATCGGGCATGGTAAGTATTGATACACTCGAACTACGACGAAAGTGTGCCCTCATGGTACATTATTATATGTTATGGCACAGTTATGTTGACAACACGTCTGCGCTGTGTCGCATGGGCCTGTACGTGCCAGACCGATACACGCGCCTACGCTCGTGTCCTTTACTGTCGACTCCCAGGGTACGTACCAACGCTGCTCAGTTTGCCCCAACAAGCCAAGCTGTGCGACTGCTCAACTCTCTGGTCGCTCAATATCCAGAAGTTGACATATTTTTTAATAAATTAAGCGTATTTGTGAAATTATGTGTGTTATTTTTAAGTTATAAATAAATGTAAGTGGCTCACTGCACGTATTGGGTGACTGTAAGTGCAGCGAGCAATTGAAAATAAATAAATAAATAAATAAATAAATAAGACGTGCACCTGCATGTCTGAGAGTTAATATTTATTTTTATTTATTTTATTAAAGCTAGCGATAACTATTTAATACGCATATAACTTCAACAGTCAGAAGTGCGTATCTTGGGATCTAACTCGAAACCCCTGCTAACAGTCCTACGGTCTCCAACTAGAATAATAATGATGAGAACTCAGCCTCCTTAGAGAAATCGATATTGGAGATTAACACAATCTAAACAAACAAACTCTTAATAATACTTGTATAAATAATATCTTTTCCCTTATATTTGTAACTATTGTTTTAAGTTAATCGAGTGAGTTAGTTCACGTGGTGCCGCTTGATGCCGCAGTAAATTGTTATATAATTTTACATGTAATTGTTACAGTTATTTCTTTGTTTGTTACAAATTACAAAAACCTCGTTAATAAACACTTAGTTTCGCTTCAGATAACGTTTCCTATCTTATTATTTTTCTTTCGTATTTCTGCATTTCACCCTGTGTGTAAAAATTCCAAAGATCCCTCTGTCCCATTTCTTTCTTTCCAACATTTAGATACCCCACTTTCATTCCTATTGTTGGGTCAGCAATAGAGAGTTTTATGTAAGATTATCCAAGAACAAATAGAGATTTTAAAAAAGCTGGGATGTTAACAATTCTGGGTGATAAAAATGTATCACACCCATTTCACCAGCCATTTTTTTTATAAGCCTGACCTTTCCTTTTGCGTAATCCACAAATGATGTCTTTATCTGGGTAATTGAATGTATGCATTGTCCCCACGCGATACAAGACTCTTTTTCTTTTAACAAAATTATAAAACGCACAGACGAGACACAAGATTTAAAAAATACCAGTTTATTAGAATGCGTCTCACAGTTATATCAAAATTATAATTATTGACCTTGAACCAGCATAAATCCATAAATAAACGAAAAAGGTCATACTGTCGTCATTATTTGCTAATCAATATCATATCAGTCATAACTACAATTAAATGCTAATTACTCGTTAGTCTACCCTCATAGAATTCTATATCACACTTTTAGATCTTACGTGTAAGAAGTGAGCCTAAAGCCAGCTATTAGGCACATTATCAGACGCCGTGGAGCTGCTGATAATTTCCTCATAAAAACAGAACAACACTTAATCTCACCTATAATTTAAACTCAAGATCTCACGGACAGAACACGGAATCTTAAATCATTAAATATTTACAAATTTTTTATCGTATGACATATCTTGCCTCTCCAATTCCTTTCATCCTACATATCTTTAATACAAATTTTGCAAGAGTCGAATATGCTTAAATTATTCTCTTGGCATTGTAAGCGATCTTAGGCTACGGTAATTGCCTACCATCAAGCAGATGTTCTTATTGGTCATCTTTAAAAAAACTATTGTCCGTATATTATTTTCCCAACACAGGAAAAGCCAATTTAAAAAAATCACGCAATTTATTAATACTAAAGTACCGTGAGACGCCATCTGTGTACTGTTACATAAACTAAAACTAAAGCGACATCGAACTGATACTGTCATGTTTGCCTACTCGACAATAGATGACGCTAAAAAAAAGTGCATACCACAAACTACTTTCTTCGCCCAAGTTATTTTTAATTAAATAATAATGATAACAGCGTTCGGGAAAGTGTTTGTATAAATAAAAAGTATTGTTTTACAAGTTAAAAGTCGCTTTTCCATGTCCACAGTGGGAGTTGATTGAAAATCGAGTGAAAATTGTCACCGTTTCGGTCTAACGAGTGTACAAACGAGCACTTTCCTCAGGCAACTGCCCTTAACATTATGGGCCATTACCCCTGTGATATTAACCATAAGCCTGACTGTGTTAGCTGTGAACATTTTTTATTGCTCAGTAAAATCTTTTATGATATGAGCTCACGACAATTGACATAGTTTTGACGTAACATAACCGAGTTTAAACGGTTGTAACAGACACTCAACATTCTAGTTAATGTTAGATAAAAATAGAAATATGTAATGGCTAATGTTTTATAAACAAAACTAGCTTGCTGTTGCGGCTTTGCTTACGTAGATTATTATTAAGGGTAGGCTGTTACATCAGGGTTAGTGTACTTTTCACCCTCCCAGGGTATGTTCGCGGCTTTGACGCGTATCTCAGTTGACAGACCTTTAACCAAGAACCCTAATACAGCAGTTATCTCTTCAGAAAAGAATAAGAAGTGCATACCATCAAAATTATGCTTTGAAATAACTTAGGTACTCGTCGTCACTCAACCCCGGTTTCTGAACAGCAGATCCACACAAAATTAGTTAATAGACGATCAATCGCATGTCAAGTGCTGTGATTGGGTGATAGAATTACCACAAACAACAAATACCCTCGTACATACGCAAGCTACCCTATTTAATAAGACGCTCAACTATTTTCTACAATATTTATTACAGTTTGTATTTTATAGAGCGTTGGCAGCCACCAGACCGTAAATTATCTTACACACCTGTCAGACTTCAACAAAATGGCGTCTATTACAATTTGAGCGCGAAACAATAAAAACAATAATGCTTTCTAATAATTTTAATGCACGGACGGTGCAGTGGTCACGGTTTACGCACGGAACTAATATAGTAGAAGCTATTTGCAGTTTGTTCAGGACTGGGTGTTTATATTAATTATAATGATTGTAAAAATGCAGCAAGATAGTAACGGCCTTATTAATAAAAAATATCTTACTAAAGGCTTAATACAATGAGTAGTTAAAATACTCAATATATCTAATAAACGCATTGTAAAAAATCTTCATTCATATATTTTTTATTGATCTTTATAATACTGGGTGTTTCTTAGTATAGTGAAAACCTCTTAGGGGGTGATTGTACTTGTTATTATGAACAACTTTTGTTCTAGGACATTGCTGGAATCGCGTTAAAAATCAGCTGTTCCATACATTTTGTACAGGTCAAAGTCCAATTTTGTATGGAACAGCTGTTTTCCGCGATTTTGGCAATGTCCCAGAACAAAAGTTGTTCATAATAACAAGTATAATCACCCCCTCACAGGTTTTCACTATACTAAGAAACACCCAATATATGGTGTCGTTATTAGGCAAGCTCGTATTCTTATGCATTATTATGCACAACTCTTGAAAAATTTCGCTTAAAACGACGTTATAATCCTCTTGTTAGTTTTTTTCAGGCTATACCCACACTAGCAATAATTTCTGTGTCGCGGGAGACTTTACAAACATTCGAACAACGTGCATATAGAACGCCAAGACTAAGAACACATTTCGCACTTCTAATAAAACAGAGACTTATCTGAGTATTTTAGATTAAACAAATTTAAACTCTGTTGCAACTACTTAAAACAGATATAAAAGAACAATTTATAGTCATACAATTAGAGTTCACTTCACCTTGCTTCCAAATGTTAAGTCGCTGTTTTATTAATAAACGGTCATATTGCACGGGACAAATTTTGCGTAATTTGCGGATTACGCAAAATTTGTCCCGTGAAGGGATGGAACCCACAACACGTGGCGCGGCGGCAGTAGCGAGGCCAACCTCTACGCCATCCGTGCAATATGACCGTAAGTTGTAGAAAGAGTAAAAGTCGGTGCCTCTACCAACAACGTCGATAAACTAATCAAAATATATGGCAAAAATGCCTACAATCATACATACATCACCTCACGGCAATATTCCCGAAGTGGTAAGCAATGGTGTATTATCACTTATTTCACTATGGTTTTAACTCTCAGGTAAAACGAGGCAGCCAATCAGGCAGGCAGGCAATCTACGGATCATAATTGCGGATACCGTGCTGCTATTAAGAATTCGCTGACAGAAAAACCATATAACGCTTTTCTCTGTATACAACCCAAGAACCGATTCGCAGCTGTTGGCTTTACAATCCTTGGGCCACGGATACACATATTTTAATTCAATGTTTTAATTCCTACAATCAAAGGAGTCGAAATGCGACAATTCGGATGCACAAACTCTATTTTTGGTGAAGCTTCATCATCATTCTAGAAGCACCATGCTTAAAAACCTGATTGCATAATAAGGGATATCAACGCTGAAGTATCAAGCCTACTTATATCTAATATTATAAATTTGAAAGTAACACTGTCTGTCTGTTACGTTTTCGCCGCTAAACTACTCAACCGACTTAGATATAATTTGGTAGGTACAGATATAGTTTAAAACCTGAGGGAGAACAAAGTCTACTATTTATTGATGTAGGTACCACGCGGGCAGAGCCGCGCGCAAAAGCTAGTATCTCACAACTTACATTTTATCGATTTTCACTTAATTGCATATTCTGTCTAA
Source organism: Catocala nupta (assembly GCA_963675205.1). NCBI lineage: Eukaryota > Metazoa > Arthropoda > Insecta > Lepidoptera > Erebidae > Catocala > Catocala nupta. The sequence goes on along the minus strand of OY776097.1, from coordinate 23,070,404 downwards.
ATTTATACCCCTAAAATATTTGATTGCAATCATTATCACAATCACAAGCGGCTCCTACTATTTTTTTAAATATTTGTAACTTTTTGATTCTAATATTAAAAAGAATAGAAATAAACCTTTCTCGCATTCGGTAACATCATAGTTTTGTAGTTATAAGATATTGATACTACACTGTCGATATTGCAAATTGCAAATAAAAATAAAGACAGATCTTGAAGTGTAAGATTTATGGCCCGGGTCAATTCCAATTATATTACCTTCGTTTTCTTTGAAACAAACGTCTTAATGGTAACACTGGTCTTAAAAGGCAGACGTCAAAAGGCCGTTACGTGGAACTTTGTTAAGTTCCATGCTGTTACATAGCTGACAAAATGTAGGTGTAATACGCATCTGTTTAAACATCATTCATCCTATTTTTCTACAAGCAGAGCGCATAAACTAGGCGTCGTCTATAACGAAGACCACGAAGGAACAAATCAATTGACACTGTTTACAACATTGTATAATCGTTTATAATCGATTCGACATCAACACTCAATCGGACAACTTTTCTTTTTTAATTTAGTACAGTGACAAGCCAGGTTAATATTAAAGTCGTGGCTAGAACACGACCAGCTTATCACAGTGCGGTGAATAAAAAAGGAACTACAATGAATAGTGAGGGCTAACTCTTCAGTTATGTAGATACTAGCGCCCTCGCCTATATAAAAGTTAATTTGCTTGCATTATGACTTAATTTAAAATAGTTTTAAAAAATATGACTATATAGTTTTTAATAGCCTCGTTGGTCTTATGGCATAACTTTGCTGGTGGGCGACCAGCAAAGTTACATTCCCGAGTCGAGCAAATGCTTTCAAATTTTTATGTTAGGTTATTCTCATTAGCATCATAAAGTGTGGCAATGTCTGGTAGCAATGTCGTTTGTTATTGTTAGCAGTAAAAACATAAATACCTAGTGAAATATGAGTGTTTTGGTGCACAATAGCCCATGAGGCTTAGTACGGATAAGACACGTCGAACTATCTATTTACAACCTATGGTTGCTGAATATAATTATGGTCAAGATAACTAAGTAACATTGTTTTTAAACGATATGATTGACAATCGCATTATTTTTTCTTTTAATATTTTTATTTAAAACAGACAACACGCACTAGAAATAATTTCTGAATCGCGGGGAACTTTACAAACATTTAATCAACGGACATAAAGAACACTCAGACTCGGAACAACCATTTGTGGATCACACAAAGTTTTGTCCCGTTTGGGATTCGAACCCACAACACGTGACGAGACGACTACTTAAACTACAACGCCATCCATGCAATTCTATACCTCCAATAATCCCTGTGTCGTGGGGATTTTTTCAGACATTCAAAAAACACAATCTTGTTACTGCTATTGAAATTAAACAAATATAATTTAACATTAACATAATTTAGAAACTTTTACACTACTGCTCGTACTACTATTGAACTTTACTAATTTTTAAACTAATAAAACTATTAAAACTATTTATATTTAAGTTTACACTTTCCCCGACGTTTCGGTTGCTTTTCAGCAGCCATGGTCACGGGGACACTAAGATGGTAGTTGTCTCAATGTTTCAGTGTAGTTACTTCAAAGTACCCGAACATAATTTAATCATTTGTGATTCTATTTACGCAGAATGAGCTCAAAGTATAATGACGTCTAGCTGTGGTTTGCTTCTTCTTGGGTTTGACTATTTGAATTACTGGATCCCAAGCTGGTGGTACATTCCAACCATTAATTATGTAATACAGTGTTAAATAAACAACGTGATAAAATCCGTATAAATGAGTTTAATTTCAATAAATAACATTCGCGTAAACAGAAGACAATATTAAATTTGTTACTACTATTTGTGGACAAATTTTAGTCCCGTGTGGGATAGAACCCACAACACTCATCGCAGTGGCAGAGGCGAGGTGACTACTTAACCACTACGCCATCTGCGCAGTCAAAGTCTATAAACACACTACTACCTCTTTGGGAAAATAAATACGTTAATTTTAGCTGATTGCCTATATTTAGCTTGAATGATTAGCTTGATTGCCTAGTGACCATAGTATAGGCGTAAGCGTATCTGCCTATTTAAATTGCTTTCGACGAATGTAGGCGGCACAACATCGCTCACTGAAGCAATCAACGATTTCCACAGTAGGTGAAATGTTGCGCTCGGTTGCTTTTTCATACCTAAAAGCTACTCAATCACTGATCCACTTTGATAAAACTATGAATAGTAAGGTCCCCCAGACCGAATTTAGGTCACGGTGTTCAATCTTAACGGAGACTGACAATCTGCGCAGGCGATATCATAGTGCGTTATTACGTGCGAACACAAGTGCACTCTCTATTCCATAAATCTCATAATCTAAAGGGACGGCATTCCAACACGACCTGAGAGACATAAAGCGTAGGAACAACGCCTTTACGTGTTTTTCAAGCATGGTGGTGTCCAACACTGCCAAATTCCTAATCATGAGCTGTTATTGGAGAAAACCTGTAACTTTTTGATGACTTGATCCAAAATATGAAATGGAGACTGTATGAATGAATCATGCACAGCAGTCACATTCACGACCGCTCCGCCACAGGCAGTCATTATTTGATGAGTTATGTAATACAAAGTGTCTAGTCGTCCACTAAACGGACAAATAACATATTAGTCGTCCACTATACTAAGCGGACGTATAAATAACCATTTTCGTCCGATTAGTGGACGGCTAACTTATTTTATATGTCCGTTTAGTGGACGACTAGCAACAGCCTATGACACACACAAGACACAATGAAAAAGCATTGTGTCTGCCAGCGTCGAAACAAAGACTTTATACGTTAAACTTAACTACTTTACACGGATTTTACTGCGGTATATGTCGACACTAGGTACGTTTTAATATTTCTTCAAACTAATAAAAATATCTAATGATAGTATTTTTCAATTAAGCTGCCGGAAACATCCGTAATGTAGCAAGTATAAATTCAATATATAACATTCGCATAAACGTAAGACAATATGACGTCTTAGTAATTAAATTACTTGCTATTAAGAATATTAATTTTCTAATGTACTAATTAAGTGCCTCGATGACGCAGTGATAGTGAACACGCCTGCTAAGCATAAGGTGTCAGTTTCAATTAGCGAGTTGGGCAAAGTGTCATTGGATTTTTTGGCAGGCAATTTCCAGGAGCAGCACAGACTCTGGTACTGTATCCTGTAGGTAATACGCTCATCTCCTATTAAGTGAAACGTAGAGCAGCGATAGCTCAGTGGGAAGACCAACAGACTGCAATGCAGAGGGTCTCGGGTTCGAACCCACGTCGCGCACCTCTGACTTTCGGAAGTTATATGACTTTTCGAAATGATGTGCGTATTGATCGACAATTATCGCCTGCTCCGTGCCTTGGAGAGCACGTTAAGCCGTCGGTCCCGGCTGCCATGAACATCTATGGCAGTCGTTATTGGGGAAGTCGACACAAAAGATCCCACTGGGTCGAAGTGTCGCCAGTCTGACTGGCCCCCACACAAGATAAGATAAGATAAGATAAGTGAAAAGTAATCCTATTAGTGGCGAAATGTGTGTATGTGTCGATAAAAAACACATCTAGCTACCTCTACGGAAATATAACATATCTTTAGATATAGGTAACATAACTTTGCATACCGCAAATGAGTGGATCTCACTACTTAAGTCTGTGTTTTCCGATGAGTACAATCTGGGTGTCTTCAAGTCGCGAGTGAATAGATATCTTCTAGGCAAGCGTGCACCATCGACTGCATCGTCACTTATTATCAGGTGAGATCGCAGTCAAACGCAAGCCTATTACAATGAAAGATAAAAGACATGAATATATGTATGTATTTACAAAGTAGGTAATACTTTGTTAATGATAAACACCATCTCGCGTTACCACAAGCTATTAAACAAATGAAGAAAATTATCTTATCGTACTTTTCGCTACGCATATAATTAGAAGATGTATATTATTCAAATCGCTCAGATTACGTAATGGTTTAAGGTCACTTCACCATTACGCGACACTGACTGTTGGGGCTTTTTTAAACAAATATTTTTTTTTAATATGGCAGTAAATGTTATTTCTGTACCTATTCAGTGATACCTTATAAGCTGTGATAAGTTTAACTTACTGGCGAAAAGAAAAGACAACAACAAACCCCAAAATTGCTCACTTAGCTCACTGCAGTTTGCGAGACTACTGGCAGATATAAAAAGGCATGTTTTAAGGTTGGGAGCCTTCTGCGCTTACCCACAGTCCACGTCCAGGCCAACAATTAAAAGACACACAAAAAAAAATCATCATTTACATTTCAACGCTCAACCTGAAAGGACGTCTCCTGACTACAGTTGCATTCATCTGAAGAAAATGAATACTGCTCCGGAAAAAGTCCTCAAGTCGTTTCTCTAAAAGGGTATTTTACTCTATATGAGAATAAATCTAAAATATATTATTGAGATAGCTTAGGCAAAAAGCAGTCGGAAAACGTTAGTTTTAGTTCATAAAATAGCAAAATAAATTGTAACATTCAATTCAAAGTTTTCAGCTTTTTAATCTGTTTCATAACACCAATATAGTAGTCGCCATGTTATTACGTCAAACGGCTGTGTAAACTAAAAAGTGACAACTGTCAACAGTGTGAACTGATCAACGTACCTTTAATATCTTTATGCTTTTTATTATTGCATTCCTGAACAGCACACCAACGATAAGTAGAATAATAACTCATTTTTAAAATATAAACAATTAACATAACATACAAAATATCACTGCATTTGTTTACACAGCCAACTGACGTCATGACCACAGAGCAATAAAGCGTCCACTGCGTCCAGCGTTTTCGTCAAATTACGCGCGAAATTTGAAAATGCAATATTTAAATGCATTTTTATGGCACTTATCGACTGAATAAAAATTTTGAGAGTTTTTTAGTGCTTCATTAGCACTATAGAATCTAATTGAGACACTTTTTAAAAATGGGTGTAAGAAGAGGTGCCCTATTGAAGCGGGCCAGAACCAGAGTGCTGTAGCTCGACAGTTGAATATTAGCCGATATTCAGTTTGTCGTGTGTACCAGCGCTATGAACAGGCTATGAACGACGACGAGGATCTGGTCGAACCAGAGCTACAACACAAAGCGACAACCAATTTCTTGTAAGACGGCATTGCGAAATGGTCGTCTAGCTGCCGTTGACTTTGCACGTCATCTTCAAGAGGTGCGTGAAGTGGACGTCAGCCGGTGGAGAGTCAGAAAAAGACTTGCTGATGGATGTCTGACTGCGCATAGGCCAGCAAATGGCCCTAAGCTGACGCCAGCTCTTCGCCAGGCCCGTCTTCAATTTGCACAAGCACATGTGCACAGGACAATCGACTAATGGAGAGCAGTCCTGTTCTTAGATGAGTGCAAGATGTTTCTTTATGGCAATGATAGACGAGGAAGGGTCTACAGTAGTAGTAGAAGGCAGCGACATTTATTATGGAAATACAGGATTAATAGGTCAAATGAAAATAAAATCAATTTTAAAAATTATTCACTAAGTCACCGGAAAATAATAAAATTAACCCAAATGGCTCAAAATAACTATTTCATTAACAACTCTAGTAACAAATCTAAGGCATCATGGCAAATCATTAATAATAGAACACGGTGTAATAAACCTACTTCTGAAATAATGCTGAAAGATCAGATCATAAGCGACCCGAAAAAATAGCGAATGCTTTCAATAACCACTTTATTGACCAAATAAAAAATAATACTAAAGTGCGGACTGAAACTACTAGTTTGACTTACAACCCTCATACGATGTTTATGTTACCAGTGTTGCCGCAAGACGTAATGAAAGCAATAAAATGTCAAAAAAATAAGAATAGTGTTGGTTACAATGGCATAACCACAAAAGTCATAAAATTTGTGTCTGATTGCATTGCAGCACATTTTAGCCATATAATAAACTTGTGTATATCCTCTGGCGTATTTCCAGACGCATTAAAGACAGCAATCGTAAAACCTCTTTTTAAGGAAAACGATAAAACCAATTTAAAAAATTATGGCTGGATTTTCTAAAATAATAGAAAAATATTTATGATTCAATCATAAAATTCTTAATAAAGTTTAATATTTTGTGTAACGAGCAGATGGGTTCAGGAAGAACAGGGGTATAATAAATACGGCTATATTTGAACTACTCAGTATAATCATGAAACAAGTAGATAATAGAATACCTGTATATGTGCCATGTATACTGATATGACCAAGGCCTTTGATTGCGTCAATCATGAAACACTGCTTTATAAACTCTCCAAATATGGTATCAAGGCCAATGTATTAAATCTTTTAAAATCCTACCTTAGTGACCGTAAACAACATACAGAAATCACTAGAATCTGCATTAAAACTAGACGTGAAATAAATATATATCTAAAAATAGAATTATCAAATACGGCGTACCACAGGGCAGTGTGCTAGACCCACTTCTGTTCTTGGTGTATATTAATGATTTGCCACGCTACATTCAGTACTCAATGGTCCTATTTGCTGACGACTCCACCGCAATTATAAAATGTAATCAAGTTGAAGAATATGAACATGACATAAATCGTACCCTTAAGGACATAATTCGTACCCTTAAGGACATAATACATTGGCTTGACATGAATAATTTGATTATTAATTTATCAAAAACAAATGTTATGCATTTTTATCAACGGACGTAGGTAAAAAAATTATCTATAGAATACAACAAACAAAAAATTGATCAAATACATGTGACAAAATTCTTAGGCATATTGATAGACAGTCAGTTAACGTGGAAACCTCAAGCAGAAGAGGTTTGTAAAAAACTGAGAACTGCCACGTATGTCCTCTTCAACCTATCAAAATAAGTTAACACAGCCACAATATCATACCACGGTTTAGTGGCATCAATTTTACGATTTGGTATTGTTTTTTGGGATAATTGTAATTTAAGAGAACACGTATTCAAGGCACAAAAGCGATGTATAAGATCAATGTGCGGTCTAAAAATGATCGATAATTGTGTACCTATGTTTAAGTCCCTAAAATTGTTAACGTTTCCATCAATGTATATATTTGAAATGTCAGTTTTTGTGAAGCCTAATAAACATTACTTCGTATTCTTGATACTATTAAAAATGAAACAATCCAATTGTTCAAAAAGAAACTGACAGGACTATTATTTACAAAATGCTATCACTCTATTGATGATTTTTTAAATGATAATTTTAATTGACATTGATGATAATATTTTTAACAACATTATTTATAAATTTTTGTATAAGTACTTAATTTTATTTTTATTTTTTATTAATTCTTGTTATCATTTATTCAAATTTTATTTGTCCGTAGTATGTTTTTTTATAGATTGTTTTTTTTTATTTTGTTTTACATTTATTTTAATTTTTACTTCTTAATGTTTGCATGCCTAAGTAAGGCAGATTGTACAAGGAACAACAAAAAGAATTTTATCATCACTATTTCATGTACCTACTTTCTGTGCAAATAAATGATTATTATTATTATTATTACAGAAGGCCTGCAGATAGATTTTCCTAGTGTTGCATCACGGAACGTGTGGCTTACGGCGGTGGTTCGTGTATGTTCTGGAGAGGTATCTCGGTCGAAGCTAAAACTGAGCTTGTCCTGATCGCTGGGGCCAATATTGGGCGACAAGCAAGAGGATTAACATCTCTGCGGTACATAGAGAAAGTTCCCCAGGAACATGTCGTACCATTTGGCGGTTTTATTGCAGAGAACTTTCTCTTTATGCATGACAATGCAAGACCCCATACCGCTGCCATAGTACGACAATACTTGCAAGAGATGGGTATCCCTGTGATGGAGTGGCCAGCTCGGAGCCCGGACCTTAATCCGATCGAGCACTTGTGGGACAAATTAAAAAGAAGAATGAGGCCGAAATATTGCTCCAGCCAATCTTTAGGAGCTACAAAACGCGCTCAAGGAAGAATGGGAAGCTATGCCACAAGACTTTATCAAACACTTGATAGAATCTATGGAAAACCGGTGTCAAGCTGTTATTCGGGCTCTCTGCATGTGTTGGGAAAGCAACTTGTTAGTGCAGAGAGTAACTGTTATAAAATAAGTAAAAAATAAATAAATAAAAAGAGGCGGCAACATTTTTTATATATAATTTTATTTTCCAGTAAATTTTGTGTTCTCCCCCAATTTGCTAACTTTGATATTTGAGCAAAAATCTTCCAATAAAGATGAATTTGTTACTGTCTTTTTTTTCGGCAGAAAGGTAAACTTATTACCGCTTATGTGATGTCACTGAATAGGTATTGAAATGACCTTTAAAATATATGTATTTCTTTATATAAAAATAACTAATAATATTTTCAAAAAATGTTCGCATGTGATTTCATTGCACCCAAGTGTAATAGTAATATATACTCAAATAACTATTCGAATTCTATTGTAACATCTTAATCATTCGATAAAATCGATGCCAACCAAAACCAAAAATCGTCACCACGTCATCGTCATCACACTATCAGCCACGCAACGAACGAAGACGAATGTCAAAATCTGTCAAGTCTAAGGATACCAGACATAAATAAAAAAACTATTTTGACTGGCCACCAGTGTGTCACTGCGACTCATAAGGTTACGCCGAGATTCGAGTAATCAATTGTCAGTTGCAATGATAATAATCAGCGAAAACAAATAAATTGACATTCGAAAGCAATATATTACAATTTTCAAATCAGTCAAGTACATTTCAGGAATAGATCCCGTTCAATAATGATTCACGTATCATTAGTTACGCTAACTTACCAGTGGACCACCTAGAGAATACGAGTTGAGTTGTTACGCTTCATAATATACATAGCATTATGTATGTAGGTGGGTAGGTAGATGTTTTCTCATCGAGACCACTCGCACGCAACTCTACGGCCAATACACTCTAATCATATATACAAAACTATAATTACTTTATGTGTTACCAGTGTTTATTACATACAAGCTAATAGAACTTCTTAACACATGAACTTATCTATATAATATGAGTAGATATTTTCCCGCGGCTTTGCTTGCTTAAATGTAAGTTAGGTTTCTAATAGTAGGTACTTTTTCCAGATAAAAGGTAAGTCTCCTTATCTGTACCCCGACAACGTGTATGCAAAATTTCATGTTGATCGGTCAAGTAGTTAAGGAGTGAAAGCGGAACAAACAATCTCTCATAGGTGTCTATAATATTAGTAAGGATATCTATGACGTAATTCCAGACTCCTAAAGCACCCGTTATAGCAACAATAGTCTCGTGGGAAACCGTTTGACTGCCAAGCAGAGGTCTCGAGTTCGATCACAAGGCACACATCTCTGACTTTTCGTCGTTATGTGCGTATTAAATAGTTAATTATCGCACGCTTTAACAGTGACGGAAAACATCGTGAGGCAACCTGCTTGTCTGAGAGTTTTCTATAATGTTCTCGAAGATATGTGAAGTCTTACAGCCCGCACGGGGTAAGCGTGGTGGACTATGGCCTAGCCCTTCTCATACGAAGAAGCCTGTGCCCAGTAGTGGGACAGTTATATACAGGGCTGATATTGGTATTATTAATACAACTTCTTAACATGTACTCACCTGTATAATATAGTAACTACGTCATAATTTCAGACTCTTAAAGCACCCGATTTCTGAAAAGTTCATGATACACATAATATTGTTTTACCTTTACGCGAACGTTTCAAATTGAAATTAGATCACTTTATGTACATAGCTTTTATCGCGAAAGACCTTTTAAATACACTATTGTTAATTTACTTCTATAATTAATATTTAAATAAAAAACATCACTGACGTTTCAGTTACTTTTCAGCAGCCATGTTCACGGAGAGACTAAAATGGCGGTCGTCTCAATGTCTTAAAATAAAGTTATTTCAATGTTCCCGAAATATTTAATTATTACTGTTTTTATATATATACTACACAGAATGAAGTTATAGCAGAGGCTCAAAGAAACATTGACGTGTCAAAATTCATGTCATGTCAATTGATTTGATTCACTGTTGTTTGATTTGTTCAACTAACCTCTCCTATCAATTGACATGCCCGTCAGAAAAGATATTTTATATTATTTTGTTCTGCCTTTCAGAATCTGGATGTCGGTATTGCTATTGCAAATGGAGCAAGAAATTCGCTCGACGCACAACATTAAGCGAAAAATGAGCGTAATGTAGTGGCTGCGCTTTTTTTACAGATAGATATTCCTGGATTTTCTTAACTGATATATTATCTAAACTTATAATAAAATATTGACTGAAAACGTAGGTACTATCGGCCAAATCCGCGATGAGCTTAGAATTTTTTACGAACGAACGCGCTCGCCGGTTCTGAGACACAATACAAAATAAATTGTGTGATATGTCTCGTTTGAATACATGCGAGAGGCTAAATGTAAATAAAAGGATTAGCTTCTAAAACAGCTGGTATGGAACTCGACTTATCGGCATAATTCTAAACAAAGTAGAACAAAGAAGCCAGTCGTTCTTTTTTGCACAATAGGGAGTTTAATTTTAAACCTATTGTTTATCTACACAATCACATACACTACAGATATGCAGAATAAGTCATTTGGGCGCTACTAATATTTTATGATCAATGCTTGCCTTGTGCGCCAGCGTTGTGTACAAGCGATTTTCGACCTAGAGGTGGAACACCGGAGTTTTGGTCGATTGTACAATGGATATTTTTAGTATGAATATGTAATGCTACCGGAACTAGAAATGGCTACCTGAACTAGAAATGAAACCGCAATTATTAGCTTCAAAATGTTGTCCGGATGACTATTTTTCACGTCCAAACTTCACGCAAGATCCAGCGGACAGTTTCTGAAGAAAACTGGGCAAGCTTAATCACCCACGACGGAGTCAATTTTCATAAAATGTTATGTGTCATCGGGGCTAAAAACCAACTTAACCGCAGGGTATTTAATTAAATGCATGAGATCTGGCGTTCGATGGTCGGGTAGGGCAGAGTTATTAGGTTTTCAGTTAACAGCATATAGTCTACAACTGAGCCTAATGTATGACAATAAGCTAGCCCGTCTATAATTTGAGACCTGAAACCCAATTGTGGGTGTAATGCGCCATTATGTAACCCATCAGGGCTATAGCGTGAAACTGTGTAAGTTTATAAATTATATTAAATTGTGTCTAAATTATGTTGAACCATATTTTAAAGATTATACCTTGTAATTACATATGTTTGTTTTCCAAATGAATAAATAAATATTAAGTTTCCGACATGATACGTATACTTTCTATTTTTTTTTATAATAGTTGTAATTTTTGCTGTTTTTATTCAAAGTTACGTTTAACTTTCTAAGCCAATTTTACCTTTAAATTACACGTTGGTCAGATACGCAATTACTTTTGAACTTACACCGAATGCTGTTGTTTCGATTCATTAAACATGTCCGAGTGACGATGTTCTTTGTGACCGTCGTTATAATAATTGTAAACCCTTTCTCTCAACTAACATTATAAAGAGAAAAGATTTGTACGTTATTTTTTGTATAAAATAATCTCAAAAACAATGAGACCGATTTAAAATTCTGCCTCGGAAAACGCGGGTGTAACCGCCGGCCACAGCTATTGCAAAGTAAAGTTTGTAAGGTCCTTAGTATATAGAGTTTATCCCTAGTGCAAGAGTTGTCATTTTATTAAAAAAAACGTAAGGTAATAATAATGTCCTTCATACCAAATTTCAGTCATGGCGGCTAATCTTAACGGCGACTGGCTATCTGCGGAGGAGATATTATAATGTGAACGCAAACACAAGAGCACTCTCACAATCTTATCTGCATACTATGCTTTTGTGAGATTAGCACTACAATATGGCATGATATTTTGGAGGATATCTACTGATTGGAAGACTGTCTTAAAAGCTCAAAGGCAGCGTGTGGAGCACTACTCTTCTTAAAAACAGGTAGGTAGCTGCAAACCACATTTTAAGTGCTTAAGACTGCTTACCTTACCAAGTTCATATAATTAGAAGTTCGTTTTAATAAAAAAAGATTTACACCTAAACGAAACGTATTAAAAAAATATAAAGTAATGCACAACAAGCGTTTAAAATCTGGTTGTAGGGGGAATTCCCTATTAGATTAAACTTATGTGACGTAACCGCTATTTAATCGCATTTGTCCGAGGGAGAAGGCGAGATATTCCCACTTTTTCTTATATACAAATTTAAAATATTAATTACTACCTTATTTTGCTTCCAATTTTGATAGTGTTTACGCAAAGATTATTTTATATTGTTATTTGCTTTTGTGTGTAAAATAATTTACAAAATCAAACATTCCTATTATTAATAACTAGCTTTAACCTGCGGTTACGCTCGCGTAAAAATAGGTGAGGTTATGTTAGCAACAGTACTTTTTAAAAATAAAATATCACCTACTAGCTTTTTCGTACAGCTCCGCCCGCGTGGTACCTACATCATTAAAAAACCTAAGTCCTTCTCCAGGTTTTAAACTATATCTTAACCAAATTTCATCGAAATCAGTAGGGTGTTTTGCTGTAAAAAGAAATCAGATATACAGATAGACAGAGATATTTTCGAATTTATAATATTAAGTAAGGATGTTACTCAGTGATAATATACCTTCCTAATGGCAAAAGAATTTATAAAATCGGTTGAATAATTTTTGATCTAAACCCTTACAAAAATAAACAAAAGATCAAATCATTCTTATTTATAATATTAGTATATATGTACATAAAAGCTATATATTAATATCGGGGTCACACCCTACCATATAGGTATGTCAGTTTCATAACGTGAAGGATGTTAACCTTTTGCAAGAAACATTCTGCGCATCGGCTGCGCAGTCAGGCGTGAGCTGTGCTTAGCGTAAAACGAAATAAAGGGGACGGTTGTTTTACGCGAACGTTATAGAGATCATATTTATCATAACTACTTAGACGCTCGCATGCATATCCCCAAAGAGTTACGTAGAGGAGTATGCATAAAATGCCGGGTTCAATTCCCAAGATCGAGTAAAATTTTATCGAGTTTTTTTGTGAAGAATTTCTAATACCAGAGCGGAGTCTGGTCTAGAACTGCGCCCGGTGGATGTGTTATAGTCTCACTCTTCAAATGTAAAACATACTTAAATATTCGTTTAAATCATGTAATTAATATATTCTAAAGATTAATCTTCAGTGTATCATAAATCTATACTCTATACTAATATTATAAAGCTGAAGAGTTTGTTTGTTTGTTTGGTTGAACGCGCTAATCTCAGGAACTACTGGTTCGAATTGAAAAATTCTTTCATTGGTGGATAGCCCATTTATCGAGGAAGGCTATAGGCTATATAACAACACGCTACAACTAATAGGAGCGGAGCAGCAATGAAAAATGTTGCTAACACGGGGAAAATTCTCTTATATGAAGCAGACGAAGTTGCGCGGGTCAGCTAGTAAGAGATACCTAATTATATTTGCTGTCCTTTTCTTATGTAAATAGTAAGTACATATATTCTACTAGCCGTGCCCGTGGCAGCGCTCGGCAACAATACTTTTTCTAAGGAAAAGGTACCCTAAGTCTTATTATATACTCCTGATAACGTGTACGCGAAACATGATAATCGGTCAAGCAGTTAAGATGTGCAAGCGTTACAAACAAACTCACATTCGCATAATAAATATTATTTAGGAATTTTAAAAATTGGCAAAGATGGACTTATTAATAAATTAATGCCATTAAAGATGGCATCGTAATTGCGACGTCCATATTACATATATATCGTTCTTATAACGGGCCCCATGGCCACGGGCCACTTTTTAACTACTGCCTGATTATTACATAAAGTACTTGAAAATGTGTTTATAATACGTATTAAGTAAAAAGGCGTAATGTTCCACCATGTTACATATAATATAGTTTTCTGGTATCGATCGCATTTAATACCGTTTGCCTCAACGAGCGTAGTCAAAGAATCTAATGAATATTGATACTTAGAAGTGTTTACCAAGTATAGCCATCTTGGTAAACAATAATGTAATTTTTTTATAGAGCAATGAACTAAGACTCGAGACACAACATGTATTTTTAGAACGACAGTTCTCGCACTTGTAATAATTCCTGTGTCGGAGACTTTACAAACCTTCAAACAACGGATCCAAAGAGTAGTAGAGCTTCGCTGATTTCAGCATGAATGGGCTCCGGCTCGACCGTGGAAGGACTACCCTTTCACAGAATATCGACGTGAACCCCTTTTCCTTCCCACTTCCATTTTCTCTTCTTCCTTTCCTAAGGGGTCGGCAACGCGCAAGTGATGCCTCTGGTGTTGCAGGCGTCCATAGGCTGCGGTGACCACTTACCATCAGGTGGGCCGTATGTTTGTTTGCCACATTAGTTGTATAAAATAAACCTTTAGACTCGGAACAATCATTTGTGGATCACACAAATGTTTTATATGTATGTTTATTCATTGTCTAGTACCCAGTTTAAGCGTTCAATTTGCGATCAAGAGTTTGTGCGTTCGATTCCCACTCATTCACTTGTTGTTCGTAAACTGCAGAACGGATTATCAAGACGAATCATAATTCGCACCTTATATTGCCAGTAATCTTTAAAAAAACTAGTATTGTAAAAGATTACATTTTTCTATGTTTGTTCAATTCCGTGTACTATATTTTTACTTCATGAATTACGAAAGTTGTCTTACAGCCAATCTTTAGTGCGTAATTGGAGAAATTACGAAATTGCCCATGAAAAGTTACACCACCAAAAAAAAGAAATCCTGTCAACGGCAGTGTTAAACCCGCTGAGATTATGCTCAGCATGGTTTCGTTAAAGCGCGGTATTAAAAGTTTTTACCGCAGTACTTCTACAACTAATATCATAGGTTCTTTTCCCATTCGGGACATTTTTGTATTCTACAGTTTATAGTATAGTATAATGAATGTATGTATACCTAAATAGACACAAGCCTGTAGCTGTATATCCACGAGGGAAGTGGAACTCAGAACCGCAATATTTTATTCTATTTATTGACCACACAGACATTTCTAAATAAATAAAAGAATGCGGTTCATCGTGTTCGATCCTAAGGCGCGCATCTCCGACTTTTTGAAGTTATGTGCGTATTAATTAGTTGATTATGAGGCGCTCATAGCCAGTTGCACTCAATGATCTGTAAACGATTAGCGAGGTTAAGCAACGTTGGATGGGGTCAGTCTATAGATGGGTCACTCGGGCACGCCACGATTGTGGCGGTAAGACCCGTGTTTGAGGAGTGGCTGGAGAGGCGGCATGGCGCCCTCACCTTCCGGCTGACACAGGTTCTAACTGGCCACGGTTGTTTTGACCAGTTCCTGTGTCGTATACGCCGGCAAGAGACGCCCGGTTGTCACCACTGCGGCGACTGCCGCGACGTTGTAGAGGACACGGCGCTGCACACTTTGGCGGTTTGCCCCGCCTGGGCATCGCAGCGCCGTGAGTTGATCGCGGCAGTCGGATCGGTTGCCCTCTCGCTCCCGGCCGTAGTTCAGTCTATGGTCCGGAGTGAGAGGTCGTGGAACGCCGTCGCCTCCTTCTGCGAGGAAGTAATCTCCACCAAGGAGGCGGCGGAGCGGGAGAGGGAGCGTTTGAACCCTCTCCCCAACCGCAGAGCCGGGCGCCGGAGGGCGCGCGATGACCTCCAGCCACCCTGAGGTTTGACCTGGGGGTGGCGGGCTTTGTGGGCCTGCCCGCCATCCGTTCAGCACCAGGTCCGAGAGGCGGCGTGCGTGTTCCCACGCGCGCCTCTGTGTCGTGTCCGTCTCCCCTTTAGGGGGAAACAGTAGGGCTTTTATATTGTGTAGTGCCTATCTTGGGTAGGTCTTGTTGCGTAGTGGCCTGCCGTTTCATACGGCGGGCCGTAACCTCGGCGGGATCGCGACCGCATGCGAAAGCGATTCGCGCGGCCCCGTCGATAGTGGTTTTGTCGAGGAACACCGTGGTAGGTTTAGTCGGTATTCCGGGAGGTACATTGTCTTTTAACATCTTTCTTTTACCCCGGCGAGTCCGACATAATCCCTCCGCCCGCCCCCGCGGAGGGATATGCGTCATAGCATTCCCCCACGTAAAAAAAAAAAAAAAAAATAGATGGGTCACTGTTTAGTGGTATGTCATCTAAACGTCTCCGTGCTTCGGAGGGCACGTAAAAAGTCGGTGCCCGGTTGTTGCCAAATTGATAGCAGTCGTTAAGCCATGTCAGAGGCCTACGGGCGGCTTGAACAACTCTTGACAACAGCTTGGCCACTAACCACACGAAAAGAAAGAAGAAAGAATTAGTTAATTATAGCCTACTTTAACAGGAAAGGAAAACATCGTAAAGAAACCTAATTGTCTAAGAGTTCTCATAATGTTCTCAAAGATATGGGACATCTGTCAAACTACACCAGAGTGGTGCACTATGGCCTAACCCTTGTCACACTGAGAAGAGGCCCTTGCCCAGCAGTGGGCAGGCTATATACAAGGCTGATATTTATATTATGATTAAAAGTTATAAAGCTTACACTATAAAAATACTTTTATTATTATAGCCACAACCCACTTGCTATGCACATAGATTCTACGTAATAGAGACGAACTCATTGTCGTCTACCGAACACAATTCCAAACTCCATGATCCTACTGGGAATTGCTTAAAGTATTTGATAAAGTATCTTATTTGATGTAGAAAAATTATTAATATCGGTACTGTAGTGTTAAGTTCATTATATTATTAACATGTTGCCAGTAATAGAACATAATGGCTCATAAACATCTTTCACAGTCAACATGGAGAGTGTCATCATTTCAAACATCTGAATATCTGCGATGAGTAGGTGCCAATGCCAGACTGCTACAACGTCCATTAAAGTTAAGATGAAACCTTCAGCTATAAACAATAAATAATTCTTACAAAAAAATTATAGCACGACTTTTCTTAGAAAATACTACATTAATATAAAAATGATATATGCATATTTATACTTCACTACATACTCGTATTATAAAACAAAGGCCCCCGCCGCGACTGTCTGTCTCTTCGCAAGTTATTCTGAACTGTCTAAAAATATAATGGTATTGAAAAATATATGGGAATAATTATGTTATAAAAATAAAATTGTTTGCTATGCCATACCAGGATTTCGTGTTGATAAAACAGTTTATTTGTAAGAACTACATTTTTACACATAAATGCAGTGGATATTTGATATTCATAGTTTTGCTGTAAGTTACATCAATCACAACGAAACTTTTTGGGTTTCAGAAATAATTTGATGATAAATTATTATATTGATTCCAATTGAAAGCTGGTTATGTCCCTCGTGATAAATACATAGGTACATATATTCGAAGGACACCCATCACAAAAATAGTCTTTTAAAGAAAAAAAAAATTGTTCATTTTATAAAAGTTGACACTGAAAGATAAAGCAAATATAGCCAATAATTATGTTGCACTATATTTCTCATACATTGTGCACATCGTACGTTACGATAACACACAATAAGATCTTTTTTACAAACTGCAATCGCGTACCGTTGTACTCAATGTTTTCAACAATGTTGTGGCACAATAGGAATTAATATACAATGAGTAACAGTGAGGTGTGGTCATGTATTAATGTTGTATGAAATTTTAATAATAAAGAATTTTATTGGCGTTTGCCCGCGGCTTCGCTGGCGTACGAAGGCTAGGTTATGTTAGAAACAGTACTTTCTTAAAATTAAATAATATCCTATGTTTTCCAGTATATTTAGTTCTATGACGATTGCCGATATTTGTACCGTATCACCGTATTATGTACTATTATTTTTCTTTGCATTTTCAGAAGGAATAGGGTAGAGTACCTTATATCTTTCTCTCCAAATATTTATTGTTGTTACGAGTTCCAGGCAGCGTATCAAATTTCTTATTATTTATATTCGATACCTAGGTGGCGTATCAAGATGAAACATGCACCATATTTTAAGTTAGTCCTCCAGCAATACAATTGTAAAAACTGTATTCAATTTCGTGCTGTAGTTTTTGCGTAATGCTCGTACATACATACAGACAGACAAAAAATCTAATAATAATTGTGTGGCTTTTATCTTTTCCTTCAATGTCTCCTATGTAAGACATTGTTAAGTAACATTTTTTAAATGTATATAGATTAGATAGATTTTAATAAAAAGAAAATATTTTGATACTGAGAATACAAAGTAGAAAAATGCCGATACAGGTAATTTTTCATCAGATAGATAATCTGCTTTCAGTTAACTGTAGGTGATGAGTCACGAGCGTGCTCAAATAATATGTCCGGCAATGACCAAGAAAACTCCATCTATTACTGATATTGACATAATTATATAAACATAATAAACCGTGTATATGGACGTGGATATCATGGATTAATTTAAATTCAGAAAAAAATATTTTTTATCTTTTTTTATATAGATTGTCTCGTAAAGTATAGATATTCCTGAAACACCTCAAATTCGAGGATTTGCCTAAATAAAAAAGAAATATGTTTTCCAAGTAGTATTCATGAATATAAAATTTACTCCTGCATATTAATAGCAATAACGTCGTATAAACACGAGATAAAATAATATATATAAACCTTTCTGAAATCTGTATTAAATACATATTTTTAATGGTTTCATTCATTTTTAGCTAGATATACAGAAAAGCAAAAATAAGTTTTTAATAACGTATCTTACGTTATAGGATTTATTTTTTATTTTGAGCTCTACTTTAAGGTGTTTTAGGCTTATCCAGTCTTTAGGAAACATCCATTGTATTTGAGGTATATCCAGTCTTTACAGAACATCTTGTTACTGTTTATTACAAATACTTTACGACACTAACGTGAACTAAGGCAAATCTAAAATAAGAAGAATTTTTGACTGATTGCTGAGTTATTAGAAACATTGCAATTTATATTCGAATGTATAAAAAACGTTACACATAATTGAGTACGCTGCGTCCTCGACCATGCAAAGTGGATATAAAATCATTTACATTTGTATTCGAAATTCATTCGAAAGCAATTATGTGTACGTACACCTAATATTTTAGGTGTACGTAAGTTATATTATAATTAGTATTACTTTATTTGTATGTATTTATTTAATTGGAGCACAAATTAATAAGATGTTTTAAATAAATACATATTTATTATATGCACTTCAATACATTTTTTATTTAATATATTGATTATACTACGATTGATGATATAATCGCTACGGATGGAAAACATTTTATTTTGTCGTGTTCTAGAATATAACGGAATAATTAATTAATTTTATTGAATATTTTATAGATATTGATACAATTTCATAATTTATTTACCTACGTTTAAGTATAGCTTTTGTATATAGTGAAACGTAAGTTACTTTTTAACCCGATAATCAATATACTACATGTTACTCTATATAAATTAGAAGGTTCCATTTAATAGCTTCTCCGAACAGCACATAAATATGCAATCATCAAATGGGTAGGTACCTATTGTCATTTAACAAGAAATCATTTAAATTGAAATAATAGCGACTAATAGTAACAGTATCAAAAATACACAAACGAGGTACCGTGCACAAAAAAATCAAAATAAAAATAATAAACTCTCATAGCTCCCTCTGGATACCTATATACCTATATTTATCGCTTAGTAAGGACTTAATTTTAAACATCAACACACACAGAAACACGATGAAGTGCATACGCACACATCTACGCGTTGCATTTAATGCATAATAAAATAAAACTATAAATAACCACTTACCCAAAGTTCCCGGGATAACAAACAGGATGCCGATGACAAACGTGCATGCTCGGAGTTCTCTTCTCCCCAAAATGATATCCACCATTGAAGATCACCTCTGAGCAGCAAGGAGACGAACACCTGCCACTATCAGTACAGTCAGAGCCACAGCAAGACCTGGACCCGTCCGTACTGCACCAGTGATCTTCGCAAGGCAAGGAATACCGCCATTCTGGAGATGGGACCCTGTAGTTGTACCTCCGATCCCAGTGCAATGTAGTGCTCAAATCCGTACACCTCTCCACGTACGCACCAGCCAACTGGTCCATATATTGCTTGTATAACCGCTTCTGTCTCTGACTCTGCGACACGTGGAGCCGCAGTACGTTTAAGAAACACATTTTAACAGCCCGCAGGATCTGGACGATTACACCTGCGCTCCGCACCAGTCTATACGTGGGCATATGCTCGACTACCAGAAACGCACGGACGAGAAGCCCGCGGAATCTCAGAGAAAACAGATTTTACTGTCTCTATTAGACTGCATTGCGAACGCGTCGTTAACAAAGAATTCCAGCGTGATTTATTAATTTCCCGTTCGTATTTGTTATATAAACACACCGTGCTGTTTATTTATTTATATTTAATCGTTTGTCATCATATGCTAAACTTTTATCGTCAAAAGTTAACAATGAACGTGATGTTTTATTGTCAACGTTTTTCATTACATTTTAAATGTTGCGTCGAACGTCACGGCCACATTTAAATGACTGCGAGTGAGCGGGAGCGCGGCTGGTGTCCGTCAGCGCACTGCGCAGGCGCACAGCTAGCGCCGTAACCGCTCTACGTTCAATTAACTTGCATTTCCACGAGAGGTAAAAAAACAGAACGGTTTACGGTGAAAATACGGCACAACTGAAAATAATTAGGGTTATATGCCGTGGCCGACGTCTATCCACGACTAATTGTGGTACGATTGGAACCGAATAGCTGGTGCAATTTTTTTACGTAAACATAAATGTTGTAAACAATAGTAAGACAATACCAAACAACAGACTACAAATGATAGTTGTAATAATTAAAATATTAAATAAACATCTGTGCTCTGTTCAGACATTATAGATAATTATTATCGACAAGGCAACGAGTTTAATTGGGTGACCATTGGACTACCATGTCTTGGCACGCACCGCTGACTTTTCAAAGTTATGTGCACATTAAATAGTTATTTATCGCATGATTAAATGAAATAGAATATGGTAAGGATATATGTGTGTCTGAGAAGGTGGGTGTCGGAACGGGTGAAGCCTGTCAATCCACATTAGGCCAGCGATATGAAATGGATATTATTATTTATGGAGTCGGTGTCAGCCAAGGTTTAGGTTTGTAACTACTTAAACGTGAGATTTCTTACTATAATCATAACATAACATTGGCATGCACAATTACACACATAGACGCAGCACACGGCGCGGGCGGCTGACACAGACTCCAAAAATACAGATAACAATAATTGTATATTATATTATCCTAATAATTTGGTTGTCTTTTAAACAGCCTACAAATAATATATTAAAAAAATTACTTAGGTGAACTCCTATAAATATTTAAATAATTGTTTGTTAGTCATAGGTAGGTACATAATTGTGTTGAGTTAGATGTGAAGTTTAAGTGGCTACCTTCTTGCATGGTAAATGCATAGTTTGTACATTAATAGAAAATACGTTGATTGTAAGTTGTAGACACAAGAATACGCAAGTATTTTTAACTTCCAAGTGCATTTTTTAGAATATGCATAATAGAAGTCGGGTTTCCTTTTTGTTAAAAATTTGTTTATTTCTCGATTTTAGTGAATCTGAAGGTCGATAACTGATTTTATTTGTCTGAATATGGGTAGACCTACTAAACACGCTGCTCATATGCGACAGCGCCGTTTAAATGAAACAAACGAAGAAATGGGAAAACGCCTTATTTTAAATAGGAAATCTACCTCCAGGGCCATTTCAAAAGACTTGTAAAGAGCGCAAAAATAGGCGTTTCAAAATGCTGCCTACATAAAAAATGTTTTGGACAGGGAAAAGAAAGTTGCTGATCTCAACCAAATACGCATTGATAAAGATATCTCAGATCTTGATCAAATTTAAATGGTACCACATGGGAAGCACCAGCTTTCAATTAAAAAATTAATCATCAAGATCGGTTCAACTATAAAAAAGGTTCTGAGGTGACAAACCTAAAAATAAAAGAATCGAATCGACAACCTCCTCCGTTTTTTAAATCGGTTAAAAAAATAAGTAACTGCTTCCAATATCTTTTTATTGATAAATCTAAAGCTCGTCAATAGCAACTAAACAAAAAAGACGATAGACAAGTAGAGGCGGAAATGTTATTGAACCGTTTTGTCTTTGCCTGTATTATTTTACCTGATAGAGCCTCCTCTTATTAGAATTGATAGAAGATTAAGTTGTACCAGTCCACCGGCGGCCAGATAGGTTTTCAATTATGTGTGGCATGCCAAGAACTGACAGGGTAATTTAATAAAAGCAACATAGTTTTTACACAATAATTTATTTATAGTTATATTTGATTTGTACAAAGATACATTTCAAACACGCTAGGTTACGCTCATCACTAAAACTAGCCTATATTCCACTTGCATGCATAAATATAGCTTACTATTAAATTAATCTTCACAATGGGTTCATTAGTTGCAAAATTTCCATAAAATACACAAAACATTTATTTTTAACGTAAAGTAAGTACTACTAAGTATCCCATACTAGGAATAATTGAAGTGTCGCAGGGAACTTTACATTCAAATAACGAACACAAAGAACTCCCAGACTCGGAACAACTAATTTATGGATCACACATTTTTTTAACGTAAGTTTTGAAGCCACAACATTTGGGGCAGTGGCAGCGACAAAGCGACGACATAAACCACTTCGCCATATGTACAGCAAAAACCTCTTTACAATATTTGATTATATAGACTTACATTATATTATAATAATACTATTAAGTCATTTGAAAGTCAACTTGCTAGACTATGTAATGTGCGACTGCTAAGCATGGTCTCGGTTTTGATTCCGGGGCAAAGTGTCATTATTAATTCCTATCAAGTAATTCACAGCTGCAGTACGGAGTCTACAACGATGCTGCAATAGGTTAGGTCAGTGTCACGGACACGGTCGGCAACCATGTCGATCAAAAGAGTCACATATAGATAATAGGTACACAATTGAAATCTATTCAAAGAGCCATTTTTAACTAATGCTTTGCTTTAGCAGAGGACATAATTACGGAAATAATTAGGATTAAAAGTACACTATCGCGCTTGCCTTTGTCAAATAAGCCTCAGTTTAACTAACAGTAGATTAAATAAAATTTGGTAGGTATCATACTTATAAAGCAAGATAATAAATAATATTCCGTGCCTGCCCTAAACATTTCGTGAAAGAGCCGCAGCCGAGGAGACAAAGTGCCGCGGGTTGCCGACCACTGGGTTAGGCTGTTTAATGTAGGACCTAAAAATTACGGATGTAAACCACCTATGTATTCTAGAATATTAACTTATATTATAAATGTGAATGTGAGTTTGTTTGTTTGTTACGCTTTATCCCCGTAACTACTCTACCTTATGAAATTGGGCGACTTGAAAACATTAGCATCAATGTCTCGTCAGGGTCAAGAGTCATTTCTTTAGTAGGATGACGACAATTTTCAAGTCCTTCTATAATATCTTTATATAATTTCAAAAATTCATCCGTCTCATTAAAGTGCTCTTCCAAATATTTCATTAAGTTCTCTTTGTTCCTCATTATAGTAAAAGCATTGTATATAAATGTTGCATTGTACGTATCGTGGTACACCGTACCTGGAATTTCTACACAGCGGTTGACTTTACCACAAATATTGTTGAAATAGTTCATATGTTGCAAACAATGTTGGAACTCAGCTAAACTATGAAGTAAACTTGTATTAAACTCCACGTTCAACTCAACTTTATTAAACAAAAAACCAAGTACGTCGTAGATTTTCTGAACTGCTTTATACTGAGTAGTACTGCAAGCTGCTTCTCCCTTCTCTTTATATGTTGATATCGTTTTAGACACAGGGCCCAGTAACAAATAAGACAGTATAATGAAATAGGCACCATCGATAAAGTCTTCATTTACATTATCAATATAATAAACTAATGTCATTATAAGAACCCAACAGTCTTGAGGTATGTTTGTATGTGATAAAAGTATTAATATAATATCATGCCCTGGACTAACTCCTTTAAAGAATTCCGAATATACTTTCTTGTTGCCGCGTGCGATTAATTTTGGTTTAATAAACAGTTCTCTATTATTTATTTCCCTGGGCCATTCCGATTCGATTTCCCAATTTGAACTACTGGTACCCTTGCGGCCAATAAAACTTAACGTAGTTTTTCGAGAATTTGTCAAATACTTATGGTTATAAGAAATTATTTTGTCAGCCGCCAAAATAGCATCTGGTTTATTAAAATCATTGACAATTTTTGAACCTGATAAATATCCTCGTCTTTTGATGTCAACATACGGAAGTCCTATACGACCATCACAAACACCTTTGGAGAACCATTTTCTGTCGTCTTTAAATAAACCATATGGTTTTGCTCTACGGAAATATGTCACGGCTATATTGTTAGTGGGAAATAAATACAATATTTTCATTCTTTCGTACATTTCCAAATAAGCTTTGCTTGTGTTTTCGTCATTGAAATTCTTGGACACATCAAAATCTTTATGAAGACGTTTGACCCAGCGAATCACTGTCTGTACGTCATCATTTTCTGCACAATTAGACAATTCAGGTATCTTATTTAAAAACTCTTTGTTTTGGCTCAATACGGTCAACAATACCGGCGTTTTAATAAAGACACCGAACAGAGCCTGATGTTTGTGATGTTCGTATATAGTGCAATGTAGTTCTTTATCACCTTCCTTGTATGTGATAGAATTGGGTAAGATACACGAAACTTTAAACAGACAGTACTCAAGATTGTCCGTCAACACAGGACACCTGAGGCTTCTAGCAACACCGACGATTGCTTCCATCGAATCATGTTCGCAACAAAAATATTTAATACCCATTTCTTCAAACACTTGCTTCTGTACATCATGTACAAGAAGAGGATCAAAGTACTTCGGGTTATCTAAATTAAATTTAATATTATTTCTATTATCTATGGCTATTTGATGCTTTTCCTGTGTTCTCGCCAAATCATCTTTAGAAGTGCCTTTGAATATGACGTGACATTTAATATTACAGTCCAAGAAACAAGTTAACTTGCTTATTAAATAATCAGCATAACTGTCGCAATCAGGTCCTAAAACAAACTGGCATCCACTGTCTTTATACGAGTTCTTGAAGAAACTATGGCCATCAATGACAAGCTCGCGATTTTTCAGCAAATATGTCTCCTGGAGATTCTTGCTCTTGATGTACCGCCTTAGGGCGATGAACTTCATTTTTGTACCTGAAACAATGAAATATATTGGTAATATTTCTTAAACATATATAAATTATACTCAGTGCTGTATATAAACTGAACCATTGCTGGAGCAGGTTTCCGATAATGTTTTCTTTTATCATTAAAACGAGCGACTATTAAATATATAAAACGCATATAAAAAAGTAAGACCGAAAAGTAGAGACCGTTGCTTTGGGATAGATCCCATGTCTCGAGTTCGAACTCTAGACATCTGCGTGGCAATCCAACGATCTACCACTTGGCTACCGCTGCTTCTTTATACATTACTAATAAATCTCTTTGACTATGTATACGCAAATACGAGAGCATATTCAAACTGTGTTACAAGAATAGAACATGTAGGTAGGTATGTATATTTATTTCCTACTAACACCTACTCGTCGCTTCACCTAGACCAAGCGATGTTCTTGGCAAGTACAGATGGTACTTGCCAAGAAAGTCGCTTGATCCAGGTTATTATATTGTTAAGTTCAGAAATAATGTCCTCCAGACCGAATTCCGGTCACGGCGGCAAATCGTAACGGAGACTGGCCATCTGCGCAGGAGATATTATAGTGCACAAGTGTGTGCGCAAACACAAGTACACTCTTTGTTCCCTAATACTCATGATCAACACGACCGGACAGAGATCAGGCGCAGTACCAACGGCTTTACGTGCTTTCCGATGCACGGGAGAGTCTATCACCGCCAACTTCCAAACTCCAGGCTCGTATTGAGATTTCTTAACAGAAAAATAACTTTTTGTTAGCCCGATCCGGGATTCGAACCCGAGATTTCATGCACAGCAGTCGCATTTCCTACCGCTGCGCCACGGAGGCATTTAAAAATATTGTCTCATCAATATTTGAATAGTCATTTTAAATCTTTATTAACTACCAGATAGCTATCCCTTGCGGTTGACGATTACTGCTCCACTCGCGTAGCTCATAGCTTAATTTTATATAGCCTATAAACTTTCTCAAGAATTGGACTTTTATCAAGACATAGTGCCAAATATCAGCATGTTCAAACATACAAACTCTTCAGCTTTATTATATTGATATTATTAGGGTAGATTCAGAAATGTAACAAAACAACACAATCATTTGTTACAATAACAATATAGTTGAACTTACTTAACTTACTTACAAGAACATATTTACTTGGATAAAGAAGGATCTGGATGTACCTTCATCCAGGTTATGGTTTATTTACTGTGTGCTTAGTTTCATCCAAACTTAAAGTTTAAATATGATTATATACCCAGCAATCATCTTCACAAAATTTCATGTTTATTAATTGCCTTAAACGGCACACAGAGAGGAGCTGTGGAGGCAAATAATTTAAATGCTTTTAATGAAGCAATATAATACTTTGTTATGCTACAAAACATAATATGTATCTGAATAAAAGGCTATTATATTATATAATTACCTAGTGGGATTCTTCTATTTATTAGAGTCCTTTAAAAACATTTTATACAAATTTGTCTAAGCTAAATGGTTGCATAAAACACAAAGTGATAACATAATATTTCAATTAAAATGTTCATTTAATTTTAGATTGATAAAATTTAATAGGTTTAGTTTAATTCTTGGCTTTGACTGCCATGCTGGGATTTTTCATATTTACTGTTTCCGGCAATGGCCTTATATATTCCTGTTTGATAACAATAGATTCAGAACTAGTTGCTTGGTGGGACAAATATACTGCCCTTTCTAGGCTATTGGATAACTATACAAATTATGCAAGGATAGCTGTATATTTAAAATTCCATTATTTTCATGTAATTTGTTTGGAGAAAATCACTAGAATAAGCACTGTTATTCAAATCAGGGTTATAAAGATAAATATTTTTTTATGATTGATCTTTATCTTATCTTGTTTGGGGGCCATCCCCCTCTACGACTATCCCAGTTTATGATATAGCGTTCCCCTACACCAACCGGAGCCGCTGTACCTTCCAGTGCTTCCAGTGCCCGAGGGCACCTTCCGGGACCAGTTATAGACAGGTCTTGTCCCCAAATCTCGACTCTCCACCCTAACCTCAGAGATCCGGTTCTCGTAAGCGAGCTACCTCGTGCCCAAGTGACATTATCTATTCTCCAGATAGGTTCCGGAGCAATAAAGCCGCTATTGTCAATATGCCGCTTATATTTTAGATAGCCCATGTTTATTGGTTAGTCATTTTACTGTTTACAACAATATAATAGTAACTATATATTTGTCATAAATTATAGTTACCAAATAACTATAAACAGTTGCCAGAATGTCAACACTTTACCAAATTATTGATGTCATAAATTTTATGTATTGGCTTTGATAGTAGAATGTCTGAGTAAATAATTTGTCGTAAGTACGCATTGTAGTGACACTAGTGTTAGATGCCTACAATATATTCTATTCATAAGCTATCTAAAATATAAGTGTTGGATTTCACTCAAACTAAGGTTATTCGGGCTGAGTGAATAAGAATCTTTACTATATACCTCATAATAATGTAAATTAAGATTTAATTGAGATTTAATAAAAATTATATTATTATTATATTATATTTAAGCCTCTTTGCCAATTCTTGTAACATAGAGTGAATGATTTTCATTGTGTTTTGTTGCAGGCTAATTGATGAATTACTGTGAAACTTTCAAATAAAATTTGTTTTGTTAATATACATAATTGGGTCTTGCTAAATGTCCTAAATAATTATATGGGTGTTACAAATAAACAAGCAATTTGGGTTCCCATATTTGTTTTCTAGCCTACTGAGTCACGACAGCGAACCAGTGCCAAACCCAATAAATTTTGTCTGGCATTTCAAGACTTGACAGGTTAAAACAAAGCATATTAAACTAAAAACATTGTACTGCCACAAAGAAGGATAATATAATGTAGTACCTTAGTTATGGTTTGCATTAATAAATATATGATTTATTATAATTTTTATGAACACCTTTGCCCATCGGCTAACATGTTATCTTAATAATATGACTAACATTTCCAGGCTTAATTAAAGTTCTTAAAAGAAGAATTTAAAGTCTGTATATATATTTTGCCTTTTACTTATAATTGGGCATATTATTTCTATTTGTGAACCAATGTAAATTTGTGCTTTTGGTGGACTACACACAGGGAATCCTTTTTGTGATATGCTGGATTTCCTAAATAGATTAGGTTCTATTCTTATATACTTACTATCCATGATATCAAAGTTTAATTGCCAACTATTTTATCATGCCTATATATCGCCTAAGGCTCTGGCAGTCTTGTTTAAGCCAACATTTTGCTAGCCCTCCAGTGCAGAATGCACATACTTTACAAGGAAACAATAAGTAAATATAATTACATGTATTTATATATTTTATTGTGCCCATTATTAGGTAGGTACTGCATAAAACATAACTAGAAAATATATTTAAATTAATTAATTATAATTAAACTTACCTGGTTTTACTCAAATTCAACAAATAGGAGATGATATTTTAAATTGTTGCACTCGTAGTTTTATCACTATTGAAGTATTGACATAAACACATGCGCGGCTAAGCTTGCACTTTTCAATGCAAACTAAACCAACTAACTCGAATTCTCTACGATGCAAACTCTTTTTATAGGAACGCATCAATCGAAGAGATTTGAACAACCAATGAAATATCAACTCGCCGATATCTACGTGAATTACACGCCCACGCAGGAGTCACAGTCAGAGGGAAAATCCCATCTATAGACAAACAAGCAATATTATATTTTTTATGTAAAATCAAAACGCTATATAGAAGCAAGTTGTCTATTGATACATTACTATTCAGCTTTGTTCTAATCAAGGTAGTAATAAACCATATTTTACTAATTATATAGACACATTACAGTTACAGTTTTTGATTTGTGAGCTTAAAACGTACATATGTACGAACATCGATATTTTCTCAGCTTGGGCTAAGAGTTCAGGCTAAAGTAGCGGATATTCTCGGTAGTAACACCGAATGCCTGAGTGGTTTTAAGCACAGACATACAAATATGTAATGTAACACAGCGACTCATCAACCTAGCTAGACTGTTTGGACTTTGAACTATTAGAAGTTGAACACTGCGAATCGTGTGAGAAAGAACGTTATATTTTTGTTATTTTGTCTCATTCACGCTGACAGGGCCGCGGGCGTCGCCGCATGTGCTAGTGCACCATGATGGGTCTACACCACTATGCACTGTCCAGTGTCCCTTTTTGACAATTCTCTATTTTGTATGTAGCGTAGTTATGCGTATATAGGGTGTCTAACTTGATGTGTAGCCGTGTGTACATATAGCAAGTAGATCTCAGACACCTTCGTCATCGTCATTAGTTTCCTTATCTATTCACTTGGACAGCAAACCAAATGCCTTATCTTATTTCTACATTACAAAAACTTACTAAGTAACTTACACTATTTTTCCTGCAACATATTATGACATTTTTTTATAGCCATGAATAGACATGGATTGCCGTTGGAGTAAACGAGTCTTTGGAGAGCCCGACATAAAATCGGAGTGGCCTATGTCGAGCAGTGGACTACAACGGGTAGTACTGCTAGACATAGGCCGGTAACCGGGTACGAATCGATTGATTAAAGCATAAATCAATTATCTCTAGCGTTAGTAGGCTCTATTCGTGTGTGTTCGATGTTCGTACCGTATGTGACCTCATTATATCCGAACGCCATGCCGTAACATATGTCACGGCGAATGTCATGCCGTTGACATTCTTTGACAATCATTGAGTCTGACTGACACCTCTGTTTATATTTTGATTGCTGGATTCCGCCAAATTTTAAATAATTAATCTGATAAAACTTTTGAAACATGTCCACAATCTGGCAGTATCATGTTTTTCGATTTGTATAAAACTATTATTCTCATAGATGGAACAAGAGAAGCGAGGGGAGCTAGAAGGCGTTGAAAAATTTGATATAAAGTTGAAATCAAAACCGAAAGATGGTGTCATTCTGCAGCTTCATCACACGGTAAAAGGACCAAATGGAGAATGTCGAAGAATACGGTTTTCCACCGCTACATTCGATGACACCCATGAAAAACTTGCATGTGCTGACAATGCAGGTAACATTTTTATACTCGACTTTTCTGACTTAAAATTTTGGAAGCTGACGGGCGTTGGACCTTGCACAGCGCTACAATTCGTGCCGAATAAATCAGATACATTGATTATCGCTACCGCTAAAAAGTATGAAATGAACTTTATTGACATCGAAACTGGGCAAGTCTCTTTAACATTAATGGGGCACTCAGCACCTGTAAAGCATATTTCCTTTTCAAATAATGTTAAAGTTAACAATCTTCTAACAGCAAGTCAGGCTGAAGCCATCTTATGGGAGCTGCGGAACTATACTAAATATTTTACGTTGAATACATACCTTGGTGCACAAATTCAACAGATCCTGTTTACTCCAGCTGGAGACTACCTTGTGGCATGCTTTCAAAATGACACTGTACAGATTTGGAAACATGAAACAATGAAATCGGTTAAGCAGATTATTCCAAGTGAGTTGAAACATATGAAAAATATTGCTTTCACTATGAATGGACGTGCAATGGCAATGGCAGGATTAGCACCCACATTGATATTATTCAGTATGGACACTTGGAAAGCTCTTAAATCCATAGATTTATCTAAATATAACATCTCAGGGGCTAATCAAATAGCATTTATTCCACAATTGTTTGATGGTGGTGCAAACAAAATTCTTGCTATTTTAAGCAGTGATTGTGTACTTAACTTGCTAGATTTGGAGACTTTAACAATAGTACATATCATACATCCAGAGTCATCTGGCATTCGCAAGTTCTCTGTTAGTCCCTCAGGCAAATACTTCCTATGCATCCTGCACCTGGGTGAAGTTAATATTTATAATTCTGCATTTGTAATGGACACCACTCAGTATGTTCAAAATTACGCTATTGAAAGTGCAAGTGTAAAGAAAGATCTGCCTTGTACGTCAACTCATAAATGTGTCTCACAAGAACATCAAAATACCAAGGCTGATGTTGAACAAAAGATGCGTATCTGTATGGATAGTGCTAGATTAAGAAGAATATTAATGCAATATGGTGAATATCCTGACAAATTTCGGTCTGTTATCTGGAGATCACTATTGGACACACCACATAATAAAGCTGCATATGCGGCCTTGGTGGATAAAGGTATTCATACAGCATACAAAGATATAGAGAAACAATTTACTATTCACAGTACCGTAACATTAAAGAATCTGAAGCGTTTACTATCCTGCCTAGCTCATTGGTGTCCTTTGTTTGGTGTAATGAAGTTTTTGCCTGGTTTTGTATTTCCATTTGTGAAAGTACTACAAAAAGATCCTCTTCTTCTATTTGAGGCTGTAGCTACAGTTTTGTGCAATTATTGTCAGTTATGGTTTGAATATGCGCCATTCCCACCAATCAGTGTACTAGCAATTATAGAAAATATTCTAGCTGAACATGATCAGCAACTTTTAAAACATTTTTGCGAGGTTGGTATTACTAGTCAGACATATGCTCTAAAAATACTAGAAACTGCATTCAGTGAAGTACTAACATGTTCGGAATGGCTGATACTGTGGGACCATATACTTAGTAATGAACCGGCATTCATTGTTATGGCTGTTGTTTCATATAACATTGTACAGAGAACGGCATTACGGCGTTTAAAATCTCATGAACAACTTGAAAACTTTTTTCACATGCAGAATCCTATAGATAAGAAAACATTTTTGAAGAAAGCATATGCTTTATTAAATGAAACACCAGAAGATATACACCCAAGGCGATTCTTTAATCCTTTTGTTTCATTAGAAAAGGGGGAATGCTATCAACAATTCACAGGTTATCCTAAAGCAACTATATGTTTGAAATTAGCCAAAAAAGACAGAAAAATGTGTATGAAGAATGATATGTACACATTAAAACAACTTACTGCAAAGAGCCAAGAAAAAGAAATGAATCTGAAAACAAAACACGATAAAATAAAGCATGGTAAATTTCATAGTGACGATGAAAGTGTAGAAGACTGCTGTATAGAGAAACACAGAAAGGCGAAAAGGAAAAGTCACGAGTACATGCTAAATAAAGGAGATTTCTGTAAAAAGGAAACCAAAGAAGAATTGATTGAAAGCATTATATATCCTGCTACAGTTCATGTAAAGCCTAAACTTGGTGATGTAAAGGATATGAATAAGGATAAGGAGCTTTACAAACGTTCAAGATCAAAAACAAAGAAAAAATTTGGCAACAGGAACGAAAATTTAGAGAAAGAAATCGAAAAGTTATTAACCACATACACTAATTCAGATATATCCGATGCATGAAAATTTATTATTGTGTTCCTTAAACGTAACATATAGAAATAAATTGAAAGGAAAAGCTATATATTTAAATATACGTTAGTTTATTGTATCACTGCCATGTTTAGTTATTATCCGCATTAAACTGTTAATTATAACTTTCTTTCTTTCTTTTACATCTTATTTATTTCTTTGATGGTCGTGGTATAGTTGATTTTACGTGACTGAACTTCTTTCTGGACGAGCCACTAAGGTTGGGACTCTCTGCTATGTTCGTTGGCGTACGTACTGGCGTTAATATTTTTGGTTTGAAAAGACCTGAAAATGAAAATTAGAAATAGTTATTGATAATATATATTTATCCATCCAGTTCCTTATTGAACATATCACTTTCACAATCGTCACTCAAAAACACAAGATACATTTTCTGCGGATTCCGGTTAGCGGAACAGCTCACTGGGATCCCCCTCCAAAATATTAAATTTAGTCGTTTGGCCTCAATCTAAAGTAGAAAGTACTTATGTACTTCCCCAGTCGGATTACGTACGTACTACGGGGAAATCCTCGGCCTCTCACAAATTTACCTACAGAATGCGACTGTGTTGCCATGTCGTGTCTTACTTATGTTTCTGACATTATGAGGGTTTGACTATTTCAAAGCATTATCCCAATTGTACATTAAAAATCTGATTGCCAAGTTACCAGTTACCTAGTTGTCGGAGCCATCGATGCCGCATACCCTGTCCCATCCGCGCTGTTTATGTCATACTATTTGTAACAGCTGTATTGGTATCGCCTGCATCAATTGGGATTCCCCACTTAATATCCTAACCAACTTTAAGTAGGGAATCCCAATGCATCGATGCTAGAATGCTGCTAAGGAGAGTTGGCTTTGTGCAAAAGCAGTCTCGTTTCAACTGCTTTGCTGAACGTGGTAACAAGTAAATATAAAAGTAAATTCATATTATAGTTTTAGTTAGTGTAACCTTGACGTTCATAAGTGTTACTATGTGACCTAAACCAATAAAGATATTTTGATTTGATTTGTCTGAAGAGCTAAATAACTATTCTATTCCTGTTTTTCTTTTCTTTACCTTGGTTGTAATGTTGCAATATCAAGGAAAGACAGTACCTAGTTCCCATGCACTGCGGTTACAGCTGCTGGCTCCTGTGATTATGTGATACTACTTACAGCTCAATAATCATGATAGGCACGGCTACAATTCCCTGGAGCAGTCTAGCTAGGGAAGTACTTTAACCTTGCTTGAGTAGATAGCAGACAAATAATTTTATGCAAAGCGCTTAACTGTTAATAGGATACAAGTTATTTTTGTCCTTTGGAAGCAGTTTGATTCCTTTATTGCAAAGGACAAAAATTTAAGCTATAACTTGCGCGATGTCGCACACACGTAATACCAACGATTGTGTAAGCATTTACAACATACGTGAACCAATGACTAACAGAAAAAAACCATACTATTAAGTTTACTACTGGACTCCTGAGTTTTATCAGTCTTGGTGCTTGAAGGCTCCTTCTTCATTTTGAATAGTTTAGGTGATATACGACGAAGTTTGGATAACTTGCTTTCCTTTGTAGCAGAGTTAGGAGCTAGACTTGATGTTGAAGTACTTTCAAATCGCTTCAGTTTACTTTTTGTTAACTCTTCCTTAATATTTCCTATTGCGAATAAGTTTGCGCTCGAAGCAAATTGAGCTTTGGAGGATTCAGCACACTGGAAAAAAAATATCCTAATTTACCAATGATCTGAAATTTGCTTGTAACAGCGCGTTTACACCATAGTCTTTGTCTTACAAGGTAAAAAAGACAGGAAAAGCACGACCCGCATTTCAATAAACTCGTGTAAGTGCGTGTTCACTATTTTACGAATCTCTTTTTCGTTACTCTTAACAGCACAAGGGTTCTGCGTTTGTCTGTTTGTGCCACTGAGGGCTGTGTCTGCAAACTTATTCATGCAAACTTAAGAGTTTACACGAACTTACTGTTAAAATGAGAATATTAACATTGTGTAAGCCATCAAGACGTATGATGCAAACCCTTATACACGCTCAAGTAGGTACTGTATCCAAACATAGTATGTTAGAATCTATAAGATTATGCAGCATATAACAAAAAGGTATCTGTTCACCTGTATTTCATAAACCACATCATAATGTTACATTCTATATATCACAAGTGCCGTATCTGTTAAAAAAACAGTAGCAACAAGGTGTCTGAAATTGTGCTCAATAGTGGATAATACAAGACATAGTCTGAATTTCGTGAGACCTAAAACATACATATATGCCAAAATGTCAGTGTGAAGATTCAACTCTGGTCGTCGTGTAACTATGCATAAGTAATACATAGATCTACGTAAAGAATGAAAGAGTTAATATTAAATTTATACCTTCAAGACGGAGATCTTGGATACGTCAAGAGCAAGAGAAGATATTGATGAGTCATGTCGACCATCCTCCATATATTCTCTTATCACGTATGACAGTTTAGTGTGAAGCTCCTCTGCTGCCTTTTCCGCAGCGATTAAGCTATCCAGAAGACCGCTTTGATGAGCATGAATAGGACTGCAAAATATAAAATAAATCATTGTTAGTACCTATTGTTTTAAATTTACACGAATGTAGGACATTAAACTTAACACTTAAGATTTGATAAACCACAGATTTGACGAACACATACTCGCAAAAGAACACCGATTCGTACCAAACGGCCACGCGATATAATTGAAATCATCGATCGAATATACTATGATGGTATATTTGATCGATGATTGAAATTATTAAACATCCTGCCCAAACAATTGACGATTGAAACAAGTGGCTATAAGTTTGTTTACAGCCTGGTTCTACTTATAAAAGCTTTACACCTCGTACTTATTGTATTCAAGAAGTGATAAGCAATTTTATAGTAATAAAGTTTATGACTTGAATTTGACTTGCTAATCAAAAATTTGGTTGAACTTACCACTGACTTGAGTTCCCGAATTTTTTTCAAATTCAAAATCAAAATCAAAAGTCTTTATTTCCATATAAATGTGCAAACAATTCTTGGACACGTCAATTCACTATTATATTACTGCCTCCGTGGCGCAGCGGTAGTGAATGCGACTGCTGTGCATGAGGTCTCGGGTTTGGATCCCAAGTCGGGCCAACAAAAAGTTATTAGGTTTTTCTGTTAAGAAATCTCAATACGAGACCGGAGTTAGGAAGTTGGTGGTGTTAGATACCCCCGTGCCTTGGAAAGTACGTAAAGCCGTTGGTCCTGCGCCTGATCTCTCTCCGGTCGTGTCGGATTATCCGTCCCATCGGATCATGAGAGTTAAGGAACAGAGAGTGCACTTGTGTTTCCGCACACACTTGTGCACTATAATATTTCCTACGCCGCCGCCGATGGCCAGTCTCCGTTAAGATTAGCCGCCGTGACCGAAATTCGGTCAGGAGGACATTAATAAAAAATAATAATAAAATAAATAGAAGGAAATAAAAAATTTACATTAAAAAAAGCCTGTTCGAGTAGTAGAGCTTTCAGGAGTAGAAGCAGGCAAGAAACTAATGGCCACTCTTTTCAATCGCCAAATGTTTAAATCAATACAATTCAATGTTATATTATTCCTTATATGAGCTGCTGTGTGTAGCTGTTAGTTATTTATTTCAATAAGATTTAAAAGTAAAAATTCCTTGATCTAAGATATATATTAATAACACATGAAATAATAGTCACAGCAACTCATATTACAGTTAGCTTAATAAATATGATTAGAAATAACCTGTGAGTGGAAGCAACTCAATCACTTGGGAGTTTATTGTAAAGCGCACACATTGACCTATAAACGACTTATTAATTTCTTGAATTTTTTGACACCGATGTCCAATAAGAAATAAAGTAGAGAAAGTCTTTTAAATAGGTCAGAAGCTCATTTTGCTTATAACGAAAAATAATTAAATAAATGAGTGCCTCGGTGGTCAATCGTTAAGGAATGTGGCTGCTGTGTTCATGCACCTCATGGTCACAGGTTCAAATACCGGGTCAGCCAAAAGAGAACTTTGAAGAAATTTTCAACAGCTGCAAAGAGTCTGGACCTAAAACCATTACTGGCGACATGTGGATATGTAGGTATATATTTAGATAAGTTCTCTTTTTTTACTTTCCCCTTTTAATTATGCTAATATTATAATATCTGGAATAAAATTTGTACCTCGAGGTCTTGTTGCGTCTTCTAACACTGCCCGGTGTTGAAGACAAAGTGTAGGTACTTTGTCTGCGACACATCGTCTTCTGAAAGCATATTTTAATATAGATACCTATACTGTAAATAATATAAAATTTACAAAACTTCGCATATAGTTTTTTGGTAAACATTTGACGGTAAAATCGAGCTCGATTCATTAAGTAAATAGACTACCCAGAAGAAGATATTGTTGACTGTATAGACTGTAAAGTTAGTTTAGTCCCAATTAAGAAATTACTAACGCTTATAATAAATTAATATATGAAAACGCAGCTGCTGAAAGAAAAGTATTTACAATGAAATCAAATTATATAAGTATCTCGCGTTTTTAAGTTATTAGGTATTATTAAACTGTCAAATTTAAAAATGGTGCCATACTTTCTTGTCGGTCCCATCATCAACAGAAGAATCAATGAGATTCGCTCGATGCAGAAATCTCGGCGCGGGTAGCGGCTGGTCTAAACCCTTGTTGGCTCCTGCAGTAAGAGTATCAAGCGACCGGTACCGGGTTGGCGTTTCAGCTTTAATTGGGAAATTTCTGGAAATACCATATTCTTAATCAATATCACTCGCTTGTGCTTTTTAGGTATAGTCATCGTCCGGGCACGATAGGGCGAAGATAGGGAGCAGCTGAGTGCCGCTCCTGCCTTATTCAACGCACAACTGAAATGTGGAGATATACTAAAATTAAAGAATCGTAGTGTGCACAAGATTAATAATTTTCTAAAACAAAAAAAACAAAAACGTAGGTAGATAAATTTAGTAAAGTTCTTTTATTATTTGTTTTCCACATGGATTTACATTTTACACACAAAATACAATTCAGATATAAATTTTGGTGATTAGCCCTTTCTGCTAAACATCAAATATGCTAAACATATTTAAGCGCTTTGGTCATTGTTTCTCAATCTTCTTATATACATACTAACAAATATTACAGATTATTGTTTAGTCAAAGTATATCACCCGCAAGTAAACGTTTGCCTACACCAATTTCACTAGTAGGTACATTGCCGACCATGGAAAAGTGGACTTGTTGGCCGAAAACGGGCAAATGACATTGTTTCCTCTACGGACATAATTATATTATTCCTCTCGGAGCTCTGGATCAACTACAAAAACGCAACACAAGTTTATTTGATTACGATTTTTCTATGATAGAGATATATCACCAATTAAGTTATCCAATTTATATTCTATCTTCGTTAAAATTGGCTATATACCTACATTTTATAATCAACTGAAAGCAGAAGATTGTTCGAATTGTGCAATGCTTTAAGTGGATGCCTCACTAGTAGGTACCTACCAGTGCGCTTATTGATTTCCATTAAATGAATAGTACAAGAATTGTGTTACCTAGAGTCATTTTTGTCAATTATTTTCATAGCTGTAAGATCCTCTGTGATTCAGAAATTATTCTGTAAACGAGTAATTTTGAGTCATTAATTAAAACTAGACTTACTTATCAGGCGTTTTCAACTCGATCATGCTAGCCGACTTGTTGGCAGTTGTGTCTTTGGGTACATCGGCATCTGACTCGTTATGCTGTTTAATATATTTCATTATTTCGTGCAGCTCCTTCGTGAGACGATCGCGGTGAGTCTTTGCCAACGAACCAAGAAGTGTGCAACCGAACTCCTATAAATAAAATATAAGGAGGCTGCAAATTATATACAAAATTCTGCATATCCTAACAAATATTTTATTCGATGAAACACGGTATCAAAGATACAGGTAAGTTCATGGTACTTTTCATTTTGAAAAAAGTGCCCGTGAAACTGAAATTTATTGACAAAATCTGCATTAATGCGAATGAAGCCGCTGGCAAAATCCAGATTTTTCTAAGTACGCCTGTTTTATTATTCAGTTTTTAAGCCACCCATCCCTATACAAATCTTGCTCTATATTAATTTCATCGGTTCAGCCTTAGCAGAATTAAAACAAATGAACAAACAACCTGTACTATCTTGTAAAGTTATGAAAAAGGTTTGGATCTCATAGCGTGCCTTTTTTATAATACTGTGAGCATGTATTGTTAATTGCTTAAATTATAATAATGTTCGAGATCAAAAGTTATAACCAGTTAGTTGTAATAAGTTGTTTATGTTATAAACATAATTTTTTTATAAGCTTTTCCCAACCCTTTTTACCCTTTCCCTTTTTACCAACATTCAAACAACGGATACAAAGAACACCCAGATTTGGCACAATAATTTGTGGATTACACAAATGTTTGTACCGTATTGGCAGTGTCGAGGCGACCAATTAAACCACTAACGCCATCCGTGCAGTCGAAATTATGCAAACCTTACAGTGAAAAATCTTCTTAGCTTCTCGGGACTTACCCGACTAAATGGGACCGGGACTTACCCCTAATAAAATGAATCTATATAGTAATAAAACGGCAATTTATTGCCAAAGGTTCGGTAATAAATAATTGTCGTTTTCGCATTTCGGTTCTTTCCCGACCAGTCATTATGGGCTTCAGTTAATTTGATCTATGGGTTAACTACCCTATTTCTAATTCAAATTTAAATTCAATGGTCGACGTGCTATGAAAGAGAGCAACATCCTTAATTTCTTGGTAACTTCATATCGAAGTAATTACTTTCGAGGCAAGAACCCATGGATATAAAGATCCGTAGAGATACTCCCCAGGCGAACTGGCTGAATTGTATCGTCATCAAATCATAGGCAACAGCAGGATCTGTCACAAGGATTATGGCGCTCACGGAGGCGACACCGCACAAACGAAAAGTTTCGACGACAGACAACAGATAGCGCTGTACACAATAATCGCTATAATCACGCTCGTCATACAATTCTGAACCACTCGGGTAAAGTATATATACATGTGTAAGTGTATAAGTGCCCGACATCAACAGCTGGGCCGTGGCCCGCCAGGTACGAACACCCAGCCTGGTCAAAAGATCCTCCCTTTGTGTTTGAAGGACATCACATCACGTTTCTCCACATCACTATTATTTAATTTTTTAAGTACCTACATCTTTTATGTAAGTGGCAGTGTCCCACGAGGCAATTTTATTTAGACGCCATTATATTTTATTTAGCTTGTTATTATATGAATAAATTCTATTATACACACTTTATCGAGCTGTTTCCCTCCGGTAATTCCTGACACTTGCCAAATGCCACTGTTCTGCTGGTGGGTGGTCGTTGGACATGAGCAAACTTGGCTGGGAGTTTCCATAACTACGTGGAGACCGGACGACTGAAAATAAACATTATTATCAATCCTAAAATTGTAATAAACTTCTACTGCTGGCAAAGTCTTCTCAAAATTTTCCTATGTATCAGGTATGTTGCGAATATTCGCATCCGCATCCGTAATTGTGGTGCTTCCGCATTGATTTGGGCAACTGCATCCGCATCCGCATTAACCAACGTGGATGTTAATACGGATCCTGATGCTATATCAGGTTGCGACAAGAAAGAAAATGGGTGGGCCAATGAATAGCGCGATAATTCTTCAAGTGAAAATGATAATCAAGAAACACTATAAAATGGTATAGCTACATTTATGAAC
The DNA here is from genome assembly GCA_963675205.1 of Catocala nupta. Classification (NCBI taxonomy): domain Eukaryota; kingdom Metazoa; phylum Arthropoda; class Insecta; order Lepidoptera; family Erebidae; genus Catocala; species Catocala nupta. The sequence goes on along the minus strand of OY776097.1, from coordinate 23,029,961 downwards.
CTTTGCAAAACAGGCTTGAACCTGCAGAGGTGATATTAGATACTTTTTATTAAATAAGATGCACAATTTTAATCAACATTCCCATCCACAATTGCGGAGCTTCCGCATGGATTTGGACATCCGCATCTGCATTCGCGGATGTCAAAAAATCTGCAACCGCAACATCACTGCTATGTATGTATTCCCTAATACATATATTTATAGATGTACCAAGATACATAGAATCGTGAGTATCGTTACCAAAGGAGTAAGTTCAGATTTATTAATATTATTATACTCATACTTCGCCGTTAACTCCCACGCAACAGGGTAGTTAATTCCGTCGCAAGTCGACGTCTCATAACTCCGTTCCGTGAAATTCAGAACATCGCGAGCCCGAAAAAGAGCACTATTCGAATATCTTTTAAAAAAATACGAGTTTTAAAATCGGGGAACACCGAACCATAATTCGGGGAACAACATCAATGAATTTTCAAGTATCGCGTTGCGTAGATACCTATATTACGTAGGTAAACCATATATATGTAAAATGGTAGGCAAATTAATATGAGTGAGCCAAGCCAAACCAAGGCGCGAAACTCTGACTTTTCGAACATCGTAAGGAAACCTGCATGTCTGAAAGTTCTCTAAGATATTTTTAAAGATGTCTACCAATCCGCACTGGGCCAGCGTGGTTGCCTAACGATTCTCACACTGAGAAGAGGTCCGCGCCCAGCAGTGGGACAGTTTAATACAGGACTGGTATAATTATAATTACCTGACAATTAATGACTACGGTCCGTAAGCCGCCATCTTGGCTGATGTTGCCGTCGCTAGTGTCTAAAGACTTCACGCTAAATCCCAAGCATTGGAGCAAAGCGCATAGTTCCACCACATCTGTGTATGCTTCCTGTAAGTATACTTTGCTCTCAATACATATAACAAACTATTTAACTTTAATTCTGAAGAATGAAAATAAGCTACAATTTACTTCACGCAAGACTCGTGCAGCTACAACCCAGATCAAATGCGGGTTTCTAAGTGACGAAATTCCCTGCTTAAGCCCTGGGTCTGCAATTTGGATATCTATAGTCCTGCCTAGACTCACTGTTGCTAAACTTAGATAATGCAAAAACTAGGTTGTGAGTTTGCGACTACCTCGTTTACATGGCATATAAATTGTATCTACTGTTTAATATTGTCTTCTGTTTACGCGAATGTTATTCATTGAAATTAAACTCGAAAACGGGGAAAGTGTAAACCTAAATACAAATAGTTTTACTAGTTGTAATAATTGAATTAGCTTATAAATTAGTAAAATTCAATAGTAGTAGTAGTAGTGTAACAGTTTTCAAAATTATGTAATAGGTACAACGTTAAATAAACAACGCGATAAAATCCGTAAATAGTAGTTTAATTTCAATTAATTGTACTGTTGTTTATGACTGTTTGTAAAAGCCAGGATTCGAATCCCAAGTTTGCCACTGGATTTTCTTTTATGGAATGCTCGGTAGATGTTTAACCCCTATTCCTCCTTGCATGGCATACAGACCTGATTTTAAAAGGTTAACAAAACTGAATTTAACTGTATTTTAGATCCATTCTAGATAAAAATCTGCTTACAACTTCTTTGCAATAATAACAAAGATTTGGCTACCATCCGCTAATCTTTAGTAATAAAAGACATCGAAAATAAAGGATAGAATGCCTAAACAACGATACTTCAATATAATTGTAATAAAATAATAACAAAATCGTGACTCACCGTTGTTTGTGACATCGTTATTTTATTACACCAAAACAAATGACATGCAAATAACTTAATTTAGGTTTTCACAATATTATTTATTTAATATATTACAATCAATTTCACCGTTTCACTTTCAATTTTAGTTTATGTCAAAATTAAGTTTTTGAAACAGGTAAAAAAAAAATATCGTCTACCTTCATAATCATTCAAATTGCAATGCATTTATAAAGTAAGTGTCGATAAAATGTAAGTTTTATGGCGTGTAGGTACATTTGCCTCCATTATCTTCATGCACCGTGACAGCAAGCACACATTAACCATTTAATAGATACTACCCTACCTACACATAGCTTCAAAGATGTTTGCCATGTATTGGAATTCCGAGATCGTTGATTAACAAACCCTACCGCCACTCCAATCATTTTTAAGCGGTAAATGTAGCAGAGTAAAAATAAAACATGGCTGACACAAAAATAACGGATGGATTTTCTGTAAAATGGATCGTTCTTAGGGTGGAAATTCTTACGCAGTGACAGAGCTGTTTCAGTTCAAGCTTAATCTCAGACTTTAAGTAAAGACAAAACAGTGTCGTGCGTAATAACTGTTATTTTAAATTTTTTGGCTTCATACAGCTCATTGAAATAATCAACATGTTTATTTGAAAACATAATACATACTTAGTTTCACGCCTATGTGATACCTCTGCATTCTCGGAGTGACAGGCAGAGGTCACACGTTACATTAATAATAGGTAGCGAGCCATTACCATCTACCAGTCAAAGACCCCGACTCCAAACTTGAGAACAAATTAACAGGAAAAAAATACAATTAGGTGCACTGTGCCAATTGGACATCGAATCTGAGACCTCGTGCACAGGCTGGCAGCCACTTACAATGCCGCTGCACCAACGATATATTTATTACAATGATATAATTAACACACTACCTATATAGTTGAGCTTGCAGATGTAGTTTCGGAACTTCTTCAGAAGGTTACGCTCCCAATCAAAAGGAAAATCGGCACATTCTTTGCAAAACGGGTAAGACCGTCGCCGTCGGTATTAAAAGCGACCATAGGCAAACAAATCGAATATTTCTCGGACTTACGGAGCGATTATTGAGAGCTTGTGATCCTTTTGTGGCTAACCGAAATGGTAATGTTGGCAACTGAGTATTAGCCTCCAATGAGTTTGTGCTTCTTTGAAACCCTTTTTGACGTTTCTGGTTCTATACAAGCAGTTTTACTTAGTGTTTATGTAACAGGAAATTCTCGAAGCACAAAATACGGTAGTGAACCCAAATACTTTAATTTATTTAGGTCACATAGCTACACTTATGAACGTCAAAATTACGTTCCTAAGTGTTGCTATGTAACCGAAATGTTGAATTAATTTAACCAAAGTAAGGCCGTAGAATTTACACAATATTGTCTTATGTTTACGCGAATGTTATACATTGAAATTAAACACTATACGGATTTTGTCGCGTTGTTTATTTTATTTTAAACACTGTTATTACAAAATTTTGAAAACTCTAACACTACTATTATTGAACTTTACTACTATTTAAAAGTAGTGTTAGAGTTTCCAAAATTAAAAATCCGTATAAAGTGTTTAATTTCAAAGGCCGTAGAACCTAAAAAATAACCACGGTCACTCTTAACCTTTGAAACGTCCATGACACATATACGTGTGTCATGTAAAACGCTACCGTTGCGCGTCCGTGACACACCTAGGTGAGTCAAGAAAACTCGTTGTGATTGGTCGCGAAAAAAGTACCAAAAAGTTCCTTTACTGCACATTATTCGCCTTTAATCTATTCGTCTAATATATTATCTATGGATTTCGGCATTTCTGATCGCTATGAAATCACTCTATTGTCAAAAAATAAATAAAATATTCACTCGTCTCATTTCTGCGACGGCAGACATTTTTTTGTGAGTGTGTGCAAAATTAAAAATGAATAACAGGAGAGCTCGGTGAGTATTCTTATGAAATTATATTATATAATTACTAACAAATAACTATAGTGTTTGTTTAAGGTGTATTTTACGTGTAATGTAAGAATTATGTTAGTATAAATCGTTTCAAACTTTTGAAGTAATGAAATTCAAACAAACATCCACGAACATAAGTTATAAATTTGTGTTATTATTATGTTTGTATCTTGCATTTATAAAGATAAGTCATTAGAGAATATATTATAAGACTAAATTTATAAATTAGTTTCTTAAATTATAGTTTAGTTACATCATAATTCTAATTCAAATCATGCTATATTGAAATTACTCAGTGGCTGCCATATTAGAATTATTATTTAGGACTACGCATAGATACTACGTTTCTATCGCGCATAGGGTCGGACGCTTGGCAATCGAATATCGATAAAATTATCGATAAAACTGCAATTATTACTGAAGTAGCAAAGAAGCTCACGACACGCTTGATGACTGATTTTTATCATATTTAAATGCTAGAATGCTAGAAAAAGTACCTTTTAACCAACTTAAAAAAAGGAAGGTAGAAGGAAGTTCGTCACACGTTTTACAGACAAAAAGGGGTACTAATGTTCTTAGTTACAAATGTAAAATATTTTTTAGCCTCGCCCGTCTTCGATCTACGAGCTCAGGGAGTAGTCAGTCGCGCTCGGTCACTCCATCGAACCACCAGGTGTTTATAGGAAGATCCGAGCAATAACGGTCGACTGTACACCAGGGGGCTCTATCAATGTGGGCCAAAATGTCACGTTGCACAAGAGCCCTGGTGGCAGTCTTCGAAAATCACCCGAGCTGATTCGGTAAGCTGTTTTTTTATATTTCTAGCTGTCGATGCAGGTTCAAAAGTTGTTTGCAATTTATAATAATATAATTGTTTTCTGTCTTGTTTGCTACGGTGGTCTAGTGGTTGTGTATGGTGACTATACATCATAATGAACAGTCTCCATAGAGTGTATGTAGAGCAAACATATATGTGATGTTTTTAATTTTTAACAAATTATTTGCAAACAAATGTATGCAGTTTGGAACTAGACGGCGCTGTGTATAAATGGCTCGAAAGTTATTGTTTTTATTTCATATTATTTATATTTATTCTAGTGATAACGTGGTGGAGAGGATCGAGGCACTGGACATCCCTGAGTACGAGATCGAAGACGTCCTACAGAGGGACATGGGTCACATTACCCGCTGGGTGCCGGAGATCTCCGACGCGAATCTGCAGCGGCCGTCAACGTCGGGAGCGATGCCTACGCCGCTAGTAGAGTATGATAGTGATGGCAGTGGCTTCGATAGTGACTGGGACGACGAGTTCGAACCGTCATCTATTGAAGCCGCTGCGCCTAGGGATATCCCTGACGACGCAGCCCTGGACGCGCCGGTCAGGGATATCGTAGAAGCTGTTGAAAGAGGTATAGACGACGAAGCCGATCGACTCTTGAACATTCTACGGTTGACAGGTGGATTCGTCGAATGGACGAGAATGTTCTTTTTTATTCAATAACATTTGTTTTACATAGATTTGTATAATAATCTTAATCTAATACAAGGATGCATAATACCTTTCCAGGGTCTTACCTAAACTAAGATAAACCTGTATCTCAGGTGTAATATGTGCAAAGTTTAAATAAATATTTTCAAAACGTTACAATTTACATAATAACGCTAGCTCTGAATATTAATTACTGTATACATATTATAAATAGCATACGTAGCTTAAAACAATTAGCAATGTTTCCATTTCGACGTAGGTCAGTTTTTGTAGACATTAGTATAAGGATTGATATCATTTTTGCAATGTGTTTAAAATGTTTATTTTGTGATATAAATAAGGCCCTAAGAAAGTAAACAATCTATATAAGAAAAATTGTGTTTACTTTAAATTTGCGTCTAATATCAATGGCAATTTTTATAAAAGGTAAAGTTGTGTTTTTTTATCAGTGTGCAAAATGAATATTTGGCATACATTTATTTTGCTGTATGATTTGTATAAAAAACGGGTTGGGAACAAAATAGAACGAAATGTGCCATCTTTTAACACAGCTCTTTGCGCTCTTTATTGCGGTAACAAATGTGCAGCAGGTTGTACTATTATTTTGGTATATAATAAATAATTTATTTTGATATACTTGTGTGGATTTTATTTTTATGTTTTTATTAAATCTGTAAAAAGTTGTAAAATATACAAAATTATAAATATTTATACAAGTTGCCTTTATTTCATTTTAACCTAAATGTTTAATTTTTACTAGTGACTAGCTCAGGCTTCGTCAACGTGCATATTATGTGGCTAAATATATGAACATATAATAGCAACTCAAAAAGCTATAATAAAATAGTGGTCAGTTTGGCGATTGACGTCGCTAAACTAGGAACCACATGTTTTGGAAGAAAATTATTTATAGGTAAGTTTTATAGCGTGCATATATATATATGAAAAAGATTCGGCCAAGTACTCAAGTCGGACTGGTATATGAAGAGTCTTGCACGAAGTCTTATATGGCCCCCGTTTGTTTTAAACTTTATTTTATATCAATTATATTTGTTGTTAATATGGCAATAGAAATACACACTGTCTACATTTTAAACTATTACGGTTCATGATATTATATAGTCCGCCAAAGGATAAAACACGTCTCTTATACAGAAACCCTTTATTTTTTAATCTTTTATTTTTTATTGCTACCATAATAGCAGCTTTTTTCATGTCCTACTACTGGGCTCTTAGGCCTCACATCGTGAGGGTGAGAGGAATTGGGTGAATGCTCCACCACGCATGCCCACTGCGGTGTGGTGGAAATAGGCCAGGGGCTAACCTATAAGTACGTTTTCAAGCCATCCAGAAGGCCTTCAACTAGTTTAACGACAAACACAATTAAATGACAACCTGGATCAACGTCTTTACGTGTCTTCTGAAGCACAGAAACGCACGAGTTCGAAATATCACTAGGCGGAAACTCACCCAGGTTACGGCCTCACCGACGATGCTTAACCTCACCGAGCAGTTAAGAACAAGAACTACACCACGAAAGTCATTCATTACCTATTATATCATTCATTATAATAGAAATACATATTCTGTAAAAATTTCCACTCTACCTATTACGGTTGAACAGCGAAAGATAATTTAATTTTATTGGTGTGTACCTACAATAGAGATTATTATTTAGTAAATACTCTGAATCAAAGTATCAAATACAAGTTCAAAATTTTAATAAATTCAAAATTCAACGAAATATTTTTTATCGATATCAGTTTGATTTTGTCAAACACTAGCTTTCTTCTGTCTCGCTCTCTCCGTGTGACGTCAGTGTCACCCAGCCGTCGGCGAAAATGGCGCGATTGTTTTATGTAATAACAATTGCCGAGTGGCAAAAAAATGTGTAAATATTTAGTTTTATGGTGTCAAGTGCAATAAATAATATACTAAAATTACAGATAAGATAGTATATTGTATTGTAGTGGTGTTTATTCAAGTGTTTGTGTTAACAGTGTGACTTTATTGATATTATAATTGATGGCGAGCTGTTGATTTTGCCGCCAAAAAATATCAACAATGCAAATTATTTCGTCGGTATTTAGAAATGTACGTATTTTTTACTTTTTTTAGATAAACAGTAGTAAGAATATAATATAACCATTACAATGATGTACGTATCATAATATATAATTATCATTTTCATATCTAAATTATGGTTTTAATTGGCGTATGACCTTGGACAGGCGAATCACGTAAATAGCTTCGACATGCTATGCGTATGCGATAAATTCGCGCTATGCGCGCGAAAGGTTTGGCCAATTGACAATATTAAATTTACCCAATCGGATATGTAAGCAGCTGCAACCGTAGTAGGATGTTATCTTATTATAAAGATGGTGACTTCTAACTTCTAACCTATTGAGTGGCAGCGACACACCGGCGGCCAGACTATACTTTTTTAAATTATGTCTGGCATTCCAAGCATTGACAGGTTAATGATATACAGAACGCTAGGTTACTTTAATAATAAACAAAATTATACAGTAAATTTTATTAGCGACATATTCAAATACAATCTAAGTAGAAATTAAGGAATCCCACCCACTTCCTTCAACTAAATATAAAAAAATATTTAGTTAAAAGAGTGAATTTGATTCCAAATCATTTACGTATATTTTTCATTGTATAATATGAAAATTATTTGAATAATAGTAATGAGGCATTATACGCTAAAATCCATAAACAAATGGCTCTATTGATAGTAGAGCATAGTTAAATACGTTCATTTCTTTCTAACTCATTCGTGACTAACAGGTAAGAGCTAGATGCGACATTGATATTAAACAAGTTTTTACGGATTTTATCTCGTTCGCGTGAGACGATAATGTCCTCCAGACCGAATTTCAGTCACGGCGGCCATTCTTAACGGAGACTGGCCATCTGCGCAGGAGATATTATAGTGTACAAGTATGTGCGCAAACACAAGTGAACTCTCTGTTCCCTCACTCATGATCCGATGGAACGGTAATCTGACACGACCGGAGAGAGATCAGGCGCAGGACCAACGGCGTTACGTGCTTTTCGGGGCACGGGGTTGTAACACCGCCAACTTCCTAACTCCGGGCTGCTATTATGATTTCTTGGCAGTAAAACCCAATACCGTAAGACAATATTATAGGTGCATGTCTTCCACGTCTCTCGCTTTATAAAACTTCTAACGTTGACTCTTATATCTTGCTCTTACCTCTAAACTTGCCAATGACTTAGAATGAGATGAACGTATTTATAAATGCTCTCTCCAAATTGTATAGTACAATGAAAAATGCACCTAAACGCGTAAATATTAAGGTGTTTAGTTGTATGTCATATAACGCGGCGTGGCTGAGAACTTGGCGTATGACTTGATGACCTTGTTGACAGCTTCCAGGAAGTCCTTTTCAGTGGCCACCTTGCGCCTCGCGCGGATGGCGAACATACCGGCCTCGGTACATACCGACCTGCCAACAACAACGATACATTATTCTATATCTATACTAATATTATAAAGAAATATTTGATTTTTGGTTTGTTTGTTTGTAAGTAAGTAATCCTTCATCAATATACTAATATTGAGAAGGTATTCCTGAATAGCGATTTACATGTTACTGTAGGGGAGACGTATCAGAATTCTGTCTAGACTTGTGGAGAGAATTCTTTCTTTACTCCCCAGCTATCTTAAGATATAACATGCTACTACTAATTAATCTAATTATTTTAGCGAGTCAGGGCATCAAAAATCTGCAGTGCAACTATAATTTGGACTCATAATTAACGTCATTCAGTAATGGCTATCTAAAATAAATTATTGTTATCGCTTCGAACAAAAATATGCTCATATGTTGCCAAACTGTCTTAAAGATGCTTCGCAGTGAGGTGGAAAACAGGCTATATTTAATTTAAAAAAAGGCTGTTACTAAAATAACCTATATCTACGCGAGCGAAGACGCGAGCAAAAGCTAGTACACAATGAAAGGAGCACGAATATTAACAATAGTATAACAAAGATAATATTGTCTTATGTTTACGCGAATGTTATACATTGAAATTAAACACTTTATACGGATTTTGTCGCGTTGTTTATTTTACTTTAAATACTTTTATTACATCATTTTGAAACTCTAACATTACTATTTAAGCTGACTCACCGTGAACATGGCTGCTGTAAAGCAACCGAAACATCGGGGCAAAGTGTAAACTTAAATATAAAGTTTTAATTAAATTAAATAGCTTAAATAGTAGTAAAGTTTAATAATAGTAGTGTTAGAGTTCCAAATGTAATAAAAGTATTTAAAGTAAAATAAACAACGCGACAAAATCCGTATAAAGTGTTTAATTTCAAAGTGTAACAAATACTTATAGGCAAACACCACATCTAAATATTATGAGTGCGGAAATCAACATTTAACATACAAAAACGATACAAGGATACTTCTATGTAGGGTATTTACCGAATCTCAGCACCAGTAGAGTTAGGACAAAGTCGAGCCAGCAGGTCGAAGCGGATGTCTCTCTCCACGCTCATGGAGCGCGCGTGTATGCGGAAGATGTGCGCGCGACCCTCCAGGTCTGGCAGGCCGAACTCCACCTTGCGGTCCAGGCGACCTGGACGCATGAGCGCAGGATCCAGCGTATCGGGACGATTTGTGGCCATCAGCACCTGCATAATGAATATATATTATTATTTATCTATACTAATATTATAAAGCTGAAGTTTGTTTGTTTGGTTGAACGCACTAGTCTCAGGAACTACCGAGTCGAATTGAAAAATTATTTTAGTGTTGGATAGCCTATTTATCGAGGAAGGCTATAGGCTATATAACATCACGCTACGAGCCACGGGAGCGGCGCAGTAACCATAAACGCGAGTGAAACCGCGGGCACATCTAGTTCTATATAAAATGATAAGGAGGAAAGATTTGATACTTTTTGTTTATAAGGATTTAAATCAAAACTAATTAAACGATTTAAAAAAATTTCCATTAGAAAGCTATATTATCACCGAATAACATAAGCAACATTTATATATATTTACTAACATAACCCAACTTAAATTATTTTTACACGAGAGAAGCCGCGCGGTAAACCTAGTATACAATAGACTTAGGTACACATAAACATTTAGTTACTACCTACATAAAAGATAAGTCTCGAGTCTGCATCTCGAAACGCACATTTTGCCAGCTTTAGGTTCAAAGTAAAAGCGGAAGAGACTATTGCCGCCTATCAAGAATAGTTTAGACTAGACCATGCTACTACTAACAGAAACAAAACACTTATAAAATTTTGCCCACGCCGGAAATCGTATCTAAGGTTTCCTATACAGCAGTCGCTTTCACTATCCCTGCGCTGTCATATATATTTTTTTTTATACAAGTAACTAATGTGGCAGACAAGCATACGGCCCACCTGATGGTAAGTGGTCACCGTAGTCTATGGACGCATGCAACACCAGAGGCATCACTGGCGCGTTGCCGACCCTTTAGGAAAGGAAGTGGGAAGGAGAAGGAGCGGGAAGGGAGAAAACGGGTGATTGGGCCTCCGGCACTCTCACTCACCGAACACGACACATCAGTAGGAATACTGTTATTTCACGTCGATATTCTGTGAGAGGGTAGTCTGCCCCGGTCGAGCCGGCCCATTCATGCTGAAATCAGCGAGGCTCTACTACAAATATAATGCTAAACCACTTGATTTTACTGGATTTCATTAACGGGGATATTCCTAACTTGATTATAAAGCTCATATATTAAACATTATATTTGTAAACCGGATTGAATGCACTGGTTCAAAGTTAATCAGATTCGAATAGAATAGAAGTCAATATTTCAAAAATAATATGTTATTGTTAGTTTTAAAATCGATTTGAGTGCCATTTATTCATTAACTTGTCAATTGTTGGAATGATAGACATAATTGAAAACCTATCGTATCTGGCCACCTGTGTACTGCTGAGACTCAATAGCTTGAGCAATTTTTTCCCATCCTTCTCACACGGAGAAGAGGCCTTTGCCCAGCAGTGGGACAGTTTATCTACAGGGCTGATATTATTGCACTATTATTTTTCATTTTATTACTTTTCCTGTAACCGTACCTTAATATTTCCTCTAGGATCGAAGCCGTCCAACTGGTTGATGAGCTCCAACATAGTTCTTTGCACTTCATTGTCGCCACCAGCACCGTCATCGAACCTGCGCAAGAAAAACATATTTAGGTATAAACACAATATTTATTGCTTTTCTTTTATTCGTAACAAGCGACCTGCGCCACATTCGCACGGGTAGTACAAAACCATAACAAATGATACACCTAAACCTTCCTTATGAATCACTCTGTCTATTGGTGAAAGCTGTGTAAATAGTTTTTGAGGTTATCGCGAACAGACAGACAGATTTGGCAGAGGACTTTGTTTTATAACATGTGATGATAGTGACGTGACAAAAGACCTCGCGCATATCCTATTTAATATATCCCCAATATCTAGACTGAGTTGAAATGCAACATAATTTGGCTACCTATGTTAATCCTGCACCTGACCTTTCTCTAGCCGTGTTGGATTGTCAAAGTCAAATATAATTTATTTATTTATGTCACAAAGTAACACCTATGAATGGCAAAGTTCATGAATTACCTATCTGTTTTAAATACGAAGTCCTTTTTGGTTTTGACACTTTATAGCACATATGGAGATACACGTGTCATATAATTTGCTAAAATAAACAATGATTACTTATGATAGGTACTAAAGACTATTTAAAAATAATTAGAATCTATACAAAACATGACATAATTGTTTCACAAATATAATCAACTATTAATTTCCATTGATATTGGTCTTAAATAATTACAACATCAAAATAAAATAACATTTTCTACAATACCATGGTTACGTACTATGGTATTTTTTTTACTTTGTCATAGTGACGCGACAATATGAATTGGATAAAATCTATCTAATTCGAGCTAAAAACAATTGTACGTGAAATACGGTTGTAAAATTGTATTTGGTATTAATTATTTTTAGGTTGCAACGTACCTTTCATACAATTTTTTTTTTTTAAACCTATCACGGTTATCCTCGACAAAACCGCTATCGACGGGGCCGCGCGAATCACTTTCGCATGCGGTCGCGACCCCGCCGAGGTTTCGGCCCGCCGTATGAAACGACAGGCCACTACGCAAAAAGACCTACCCAAAGGACTCACTCTATAATATTCCCTACTGTCGCCCCCTAGAGGGGAGACGGACTCGACACAGAGGCGCGCGTGGGAACACGCACACTGCCTCTCGGACTTGGTAATGAACGGATGGCGGGCAGGCCCACAAAGCCCACCATCCCCAGGTCAAACGTCAGGATGGCTCGCGCCCACCGACGCCCGGCTCTGCGGTTGGGGAGAGGGTTTAAACGCTCTCTCTCCCGCTCCGCCGCCTCTTTGATGGAAATCACTTCCTCACAGAAGGAGGCGACGGCGTTCCACGACCTCTCATTCCGGACCATAGACTGAACTACGGCCGGGAGCGAGCCTTAAATCCCATGCAGCAACCTCTTAATATATTTTCATTAACAATAAATGGATTTGAAGCGATTTTGGACTTATATAATAGCTTAAATATCTCATAGATTTACAAATAAACACGGTATGACTAACATTGATGTAACTATTCTTTCGATTTGTCAAACTTGGTTTGACTCCTCCTTTTTGCTTTTGTTTCTATCATTTCTGTATCGATTCTAAACCCACGATTACAGTGTGTTTATAAAGTTAATCGATAATCGATTTCGTGCTGTGTCGAATGAAACGGTGTCTTCACTATTGCTGGCATTTGTCAAATGGGACTTCGTATTTGAAACAGAGTCAGACTACAGTGAGTTTAGTGTAGTGTTGAGTAGGACATGAATTTGAAATGAGTTTGTAAGAGTTGCCTCTTTTTTGTACTGAGCCAGTACAATGTCCCACTTCAAATGAGGCGAGGCGCCTTGAAGCACAGCGGTACATTTGAAGTTATGAGTAATTTTGTCATCTAGTGTTGCTGTGTTGATTGTACCTTACAAAATGAGGCGAGGCGCGTCTTGAAGCACAGCGGTACATTTGAAGTTATGTGTATTTATGTCATCTACAATCTTACAAAGTGTGATTAACGTAAAACTAACCACAAAGTATAAGAAGCGAATGTCTTAGGACAATTGATAATATTTTCGTAACATTTTAAACAACGTGTCGAATGTAACTTGTTTGTGCAAAGCAACTAAAAACACCTGTCATTTTGATTATTCGATTAAATATTTTATTTGACTAAATAGGCAATAACGTTACGCAATAAAGTTGATTTTAGAAAGGTACGATTTATTTAAAAAGGAATTAATGTTAAATTGTTTACGTAATATTTGCGAGCCTCCGAAGGCATAAAAGTAGCTACTATGTATACCTAGCCATAAATTTAAATAATAAACAACAGTAACAAAACTCTAATAATACAAATTAAATGCTTTAATTATTGGACGGAGCCTTTAAAACCATAAAATATATGTAATCAAATAAACTTTTCTAAGCATAACAAAGTCGAAGAAAATGAACAAAACCGTTAGACATATCGTTGTCTCACTCGGTGACGTTTATAATTGGTAAATAAAAAGATGCACTATTAAAGTGAAGCATGTGACGTGTTCTCTTTCACTCACTCTACGCTCATGTCATACACGACGAACGCGACATAACATTTGAAGTGGTACATGAAAATATTTTGAGCCCCTCTTACATTAGTACGTCTTGTACGGGACAAATGTCATGCCTCTTGTAAGTCCTACTCAACACTAGTTTAGTGCAGTAACAAAATTGTCATTTAGGTTAGTTTAGCAAATTCAGGCAATAGGTTGAGGCTATTGAGATACCTGCAAGAAACTCCTGATTGCACTCTCTTAGAACTACTAGAATAAGGTGCACTATAATATCGCCTGCAGATGGACAGTTTCCGTCCTATATGGTCGTTTTGATTTGGACCATCTGTGGTACACATTGGCAGTCTCCATGATAAGAAACTTCCCGGGAGAAAGCTTAGCGCCCGATCCACGAATAGAATTGAATAGTGTGACGTTTATCGCCTAGGCGCCCGTCGAGCGCGAGCGCACGTCACTAGCCACCACTCGCGACCGGCGCCGGACTATATAACCAGAGGATGGTGTCAGACGAGGACCTTTCCGGCTAGCTTCATCTATCGAGCTAAGTGTTCTTGCTACTGAAGAACCACGGAGCAAGCCCTTTGTACGAACCACGCCCTGTTTACTGTACGCGTAGGATAGTGAATATTGTTAAATACATATAACTTTTTCAGTACTAGACAATTAAAGTTGTTAATTGTTGATCCATCTTTAATTAATCTCTGCAAAGTTTAACCTTAAGACACCACGCCCCTACGGCGTGGCCTGTCCTATTTCTGGAACTCGATCAGATCCCTAGTAAATAACCACACTAAAGGTTACAATAGTAAGCACGATCTTATATGCGAATGACAAGATAGTCTTGATACTACTGCTGTTTACCTATTAATACTAATTAACCGCAATCTATAATAGGAGCAAACTATTGAGCAGCGATAGCTCAGTGGAGAGACCAACAGACTGCAATGGAGAGGGTCTCGGGTTCGAACCCACGTCGCGCACCTCTGACTTTCGGAAGTTATATGACTTTTCGAAATTATGTGCGTATTGATTGACAAAATTATCGCCTGCTCCGTGCCTCGGAGAGCACGTTAAGCCGTCGGTCCCGGCTGCCATGAACATCTATAGTAGTCGTTACTGGGAAGTCAGTGCCCCATAATATCCTGACACTGGTCTAGCCTTAGGGTATCGTTAGCCTTCGGGTTGCGGAGGTCAGGTGGCAGCCGCTCCGTGTAAAAACTGATATCCAGTCAAATCCAGTTAGACTAGAAAAGCCGACTCCAAGTGACTTGGGAATAATAAAGACTAGGGAGAAGAAGAACCGCAATCTATAGAAAAATCAATTATAGACTCTTAGTCAAAAATCAATACAATGAAAATCATAACATTGACTATGCTTGTATGAAATACGTACCTAGCGCCACCTATAGCGTCGATTTCATCGAAGAAAATGAGACATGCCTTCTTGCTGCGCGCCATTTCGAACAGTTCACGCACCATACGAGCTCCCTCGCCCACGTACTTCTGCACCAGTTCCGAACCTGACCACACACAACATTATTTATAAACAACTTCATTTTACCTGCGGCTTCGACTACATTGTTTGAGAGAAAAATATTATATTGTCTTATGTTTACGCGAATTCATCATTATCTTAGTCTCCCCGTGAACATGGGGCAAACGTCGGGGCAAAGTGTAAACTTAAATATAAATAGTGTTAATTAAAAATATATAGCTTAAATAATAGTAAAGTTCAATAAAAGTAGTGTTAGAGTTTTCAAAATGTTTTAAAGTAAAATAAACAACGCGACAAAATCCGTATAAAGTTTTTCAAAGAAAAATATTATATCTATCCCACAGAATCTTATGTATTTCTTAGAGATAAAAATATATGTCAGCTGCTTACCTAAGAACTAACTCTATGCTAAAACATTGGTATCTATGGGTTATCTGTGTTGGTATCTAATTCAAATAATATTGGTTTAGTTAACATGTTGATTGTTGTTCGTTCTTAAACTAACTAATAAGCTTCTGGATCTATAATTGAATAGCAAAGGTGAATGACTAGTTGTTACGCGTGGCTTGCCGTCAAGTTTGCTTGTTTGTGAAATTTCACAATCAGTTTTCATAGTTTAGTCGTTGGCATTCCATACATTTTAATGAGTTCAACAATGCTTTCATTAGGGACCCTTTAAAATAATAACTTGTTACAAAAATAATAAAACAACTATAAAAACACAGGATATGAAGTTACCTTTTCCAGACTTAAATAACCCCACAATCGAAACTAACCAAGGCGAAGTCAGTGCCTAATAATTTTGTTAACTGTTACTGGCACCGACTTCAAATCATCCGAATGGTTTAAAAAATGCCGGATATGTAACATACATTGAAAACCATACGAGTCGAAATAATCTCCATCTTGTTTAAGTCAGTTAATATAAGGCTTCACATGCCGTCTATCACACGTATCGGGGTTCTTCGAAATATATATTGATACCTGTAGACCTTCAAAAAGACTTCACGTATAATATTAATATAAATGCTTACCAATAACCCTGATGAAGCAGGCATCAGTCCTGTTGGCGACGGCTCTCGCACAAAGGGTCTTGCCAGTACCGGGCGGCCCGAACAACAGCACTCCTTTAGGCGGCTCAATTCCCAGCTTTACAAACTTTTCAGGCTGTCAAGAATATATTATAGCTTAGCATCAGTAATGTCAACAATGTGTCTTTGTGTTAACATTGTAGAAGAGCCTTAAAATAATTAAGAAATAACGGTAATTATCCTTTATTTGGTGAGTCATAAGACCCATAAAATACGAAAAATTAATCACTTTCAATCAGCTTACTTCACCAGCCTTTACACTTAGGGACAAATAAACTTATTTATTACAAAAGTTTCACATACATATGTATATTACAAAATGTTTCTTGGTACTTATATTAACTATTCCACACATTTTTTAATATGTAGCAAGAGATTTAACAATAATGTATGGAGCACTTGCGATTATGAACTTTTTCTATGATCTATGGCTACCTAGTCATAACATACCTACATACAGGGCAAAGAAAATAGGAATTAGTAAGTAAAACTTACATGTAAGAGGGGTGTCTCGACCACCTCTCTGAGCTTCTCAATCTGCTCCTTACATCCTCCCACATCGCTGTACGTCACATCTGGTTTCTCTTCCACCTGCATCATGGTCACTGTAGGGTCGATCTTGGGCGGAAGTGGGATGTGAATCTGGTACTTATTGCGGTCCACACTGTGAAAGAAAAGGCAAGCTCAACCTCATAGTCAACATCTGCATATTAGAGCCCAGATACAATGCAAGCTAATTGATGAGTTAAAGTGCTTCTTACTACAGGCAAAAGTTAAGGCAAACAGACACATTCATTGATTGCTACTACTATGATATTTTACCCATCTACTACTATGATTATTGTACCCATCAATAGAATTTGCAAGGAAATGTAGTAACAATATACTCTCCAACTGCTTTCTACCTAGTTTGAAATAACAATGAGCAATTATCAAATTAACTAACATTACAAGGCACTATGTTTTAGCAATACATAAGCTAATGCAAATGTATCAACACAATTTTTTTAATACAACTGCCAGGAAATTCTGAACAATGTATAATTCAAATTCGCTACAGACCCTACAGAGTGGTACACCATAGATGATAAAATAATCGAATGCTGACTAATAAGAATGTACATAATGAAAATGTTTATCAATGTGTCATTCATCACAATAAATCCAATTTTCAATATGTGAAAATATTCTAAGTCTATAATTTGAATAATAATAAACCACAAATAAATCACCTTTCAAATAATTATCTGCAAATTCAATATGTGTTTTCTTTCGAGGACAATTGTGCATAAAAATGCTCAGTCAATACACAAGTGAAAGCATGTGTGTTCAAACTATATCATTGTGTTGTTTAAGATAATATCTTTATATTAATCTCAAAATATAAAGTCGAAGTCTTAAACCGTGTGATATTGGAGAGAATACAAGAAGATATTAAAGCTTAAAACATCTTATATGGTCAGCTCTCCAAGTGGAAAATATTTGTGAATTCAAAGCATACTAGTCTACAAAATGTAAGAAGCATTCAAGCTTGTAATTATACAGAACAGCACTCTGTATACCCTGTAAATTGTAGGATACAGCAAAAAAGGATTAATAGGATCATAGTTCACCAGAAAATACTATTAACATGTCAAGTCTTGGCATGTTAGAAATAATTAAAAACCTATTGTGTCTGGCTACCAGTGTACCGCTGCCACTTAGTATGTTAATGCAACTCATAAAATTTGTATATCTATATGAAACAAATTGTGAAATAATGGGCATATTACTCCTAGATAATTATATGTTGTGGGGCAAAGACAGAAATTCTTTTTTATAAAATATACCTAAAGCAGCAATTGTTCTAAATTAAATGCATGCAGGAATAGCAACCATTTCATCCCATTTTCATAGCAACATATTGTTAATGGCACACAAGAAAAATATTACTCACCCAACTCTCATGCCCTCTTCAATATCAGTAGGAGCAACAGAGTCAGCTAGATCTACCACAAACTTTGCAAATTGCTTCACATTAATGATGTATTTGGGATCATTTGAATCTGCATTAATGATTTTTGTGCATCTCGCCACCTGTAATATAATTGCACATTGTACCCATGTGGGTTTGAAACAATCTTGACTTAACACAATGAAAAGACCACTTAAACATCCATAAATCCATGCAGTGAACTGCAACCCATGTCTGAGTATTTATCCATTAAAAAGTATGATAAAAGCATGATACTTATACTTAATCAATATTAAATATAGAAAATTTAAACATTTTGAGATGAAACTTTAGATTTGATTAGATGATAGGTATTTATGTCTGGCAATGTGTAGCACTGTCTATAGACTTATTACGACAGGGTTGTTCACTGCAATAATACTCTTGGAGATTTGTATCAGAATACTAGCAATGCTCAAGTCTAGTGTTCTTTCTTTACTCTCCTGTATATCTCACAATTACTAGGAAATGCAATGATAAAAAGTATATCATTATAAATTACATATGTAGGGCATATTAACCTAACAGCTTTACCAAGACATTATTATAAAGGCCTTGAGTCTAGACAGTAGCATCCAAATGATGGTTAGTTAGTTAGTAAAATATTTATTTAACATTTTAATTATAAGCTATATTATCTTGAGAATAAAACAGACTACCAACTTTGTTTGAACCCTCAGAAGTCTTTGTTTAATCAATAAATACAAATAAAGTCAGTTGCCTTGTGTATTCATCAGGTAAGATGTGTTTATTTTTTTTAATAAAATTGGCAGTTATTTATTAATTGC
The DNA here is from genome assembly GCA_963675205.1 of Catocala nupta. NCBI lineage: Eukaryota > Metazoa > Arthropoda > Insecta > Lepidoptera > Erebidae > Catocala > Catocala nupta. Next base: position 23,010,679 of record OY776097.1, on the reverse strand, counting down.
AACAACATTTTGGTTCCAAATAGTAATTATAGATTTTATAGGGGAAAATAATGATGTCGCTAAATGCATATTCTCTTGACTTTAATAGTTTACATCATTCTTATGGGATAGGTAAGTAATGTAATAATTGTTAAGTACCTGTAATGGTTGTTCATTTTGTAATGTTTGTTTGTCAGCTGCTAGATCCCAAAGTGCTGGTGGTGCCAATCCAGTGTCTGATTCCTTGATACCAGTCAGTTCATTAACTCTCTTCATCACAGTCTGTATACCATCTTCCACCTCCTTGATGATCTTCGTGTATTGTCCTTGGCCCTAAGCATCAAAAAAATTAGTAGAAATGAAAAATGCCAGTCATCAACATTATTTTCTGTATGTGAAATAATGGTTTTTACACTTACATATGATTTCAGAAGCGCTATATCACCCTCATCCAAGGCTGGAATATAAAGAAAACATTGTTTTATGAAATATAATTTGATGTTGAATCAAATATGGGTTATAGCGGACACAATAACAGTTGATGAATCGTGTTAGTACTTACATTTGATTTCTTTTTCAGGCTCCTCTTTGTCATCCTTCACTTTACGCATATCATCTCCGAGATGATCCGGCATTTTGATTAAATTGTAATTTAGAAACTAATTCTTTGTAAAAATTAGATATTGAGCAAAATTCCTGCCCGTCATCAATCTATAAAGCAAACAAATCTTTATACGCAAACGTTTTTGACACTTCGGGTTAGTTGAATGTTCTTCAGTTACCATAACCAACTAATACGATATAACGCTTATTGCGTACAACGTAGCGGTAAACTTATGTTTTACATACCACGCAGATACATGCCTTATAACTGCCAGTTTGAAAATGGTTTACTGTTATTTAATATATGGTTCAAAAGTAATAACTATTTATATAAATATTGTAGTAAATATTTTAGTTAATACAGGCCATAACAAGCTTTATTACAAATTAAATTACATTAATATTTATTTAAATACTGCACGTAAAGTATCGCTCGTAGCAATGACAAGCAAAATAAAATATGTGTTCAGAATTAAATATCTTTTGATATTTTAATATATATAACATAGCAGCATTTATACTACATTATGCTTCAAAAATAAATATTATTAGTTAGAAAAATCATTAATATATTTACTAAAAGGTGTTTAAATAAATTACGATTGATAAATATAAATTAGGAAGGACACATTCAGTGAACGCATTGACTTTGTATGTACGGTGCGCCATCTGACAGCTAATATCAGTACTAGAATTTTGTATTCGTAGTGCTGAATGGAGAATCACATTTTGTCGTGTTTTCCATGAACATATTCTTCTGAATTAGCGAATATTTTCTTTTAGGTAAGTGTAATAAACTATGAAATAAAGATTGACTATTGTAGAATATAGTTTTCATGAATAGAAATGGCTGCTGCGATATGTCCCTCCGGTTATGACCCACAACCTAATGTCAAAGCCCGGTTTCACTTAACATTTTCATTGTATTACGCACAGTTTTACATTCCATTAGATGTGATTATTATGCAAAAGATAATTGCCTAGGTGAATACAATGCTCGCTCTTAATATAGGCGGTAAGTGTGTCTGACTGAATGCGTGATGTTCCCGGCCTGTATTAGAAACTCGAATCTAGTTTTTCATCAACAAAAATCTTAGTTTTTATCTCAGTCTTATCTACCTTGTTATCTTTGGACCAAGATCATCTTATTTGTCACTAATAATGTATTCTTTACAAATCACACCTTTGCTATGTTTTGCATTCTTAGAAAAGTGAGTATGAAAAATTTTCTTTGTTTCGATTTTATTTATTAATCTAAGGCACGAGCAACGACCTTACTCTGCCTAGTAAAAATTACGTACACTTTTTGTTTTTTTTACATCAGTAGTATAGTTTTAAAGGGTCAATTCTTATCAGAAATATGTAATGATAACCCTATTTAGTTAACCTTACATTAATATTAAGTAACTTAGTTCAGGACTGGGCTACTTCAGTTAAGTACATTATATTTATTGGTAAGTGTTGTCTCATAATAATTATTAAAATGTTATATTATTCTAAAATCAAATACCATATGTACACTAGTCTAATGTGCCTGTGTGCATATAGTATACCAATTTTTACCTTTGCTTTCATTTTGGTCCCTTCCATTTAAATGAATTGTAAAGCATATTGAAAAGACATCTGATGATGTTGATTCAGATGTTCCAATAAGAATGTTTGGAGGGAACAATAACTGGGTCACTCAAGGTTCAAGAGTAAACATGCTCCATGGTTACAGGCCTCAAACACAAACAAACAGACTATTATAATTCTATATTCAAACATATAGTTGATACCAAAATCGAATATACATGCTTGTTTGTATATACATTATCACTTCATGTGGGCTGCTTTCTATAAATAACCATTGACAACGTAGACTCTAATGAAAGCACTACAGAATATCACAGCAAGGAGGTTTTTATTTCATTTAAAATATTATCTACAAAATTGAACAGACTGTTTCTGGAGTTGGAATTGATAGACATTTTTGAATACTTTTATTTTAGAATGTGACAAGTGCTTTGTAACAATGATTGTGCCAAGTTTTTGTGTATGTACTGTGGACATTTTGTGTTTTTTGCATTGTAATGTTTGGGTTTAGGAACTTTTTCTTCAAGGTATTGTGTATGTATATTTTTTGCAAGTGTTCCTTCTTGGCTATAACTTCACAATAATTCTATGTCAGTTGTTTATTTTTTATTATTATGCAATTATTATTGTTAACACAATGGAAAAGTATTTAAGCTATTGTTTACGTAAACTAGTGTTTAGCTCTTTTTTCTAATATTGCATGTTCCTGATTATTTATTTCTATTATTGTAAAAGTCATGCAATATATGTAATACTTTCTATTTAAAATTATATAGTTTGAATTATTTCGTACTGATGTAGCTTGCCTAGTGTTTTTTTTAAATAAGGCATCTTACTCAGTATATGCTTTATCATCAATTAATGAAGTAAATCGATCTTGTTCCTTCTATATTCTTCAATTTCACTTGCTTGTTGCAGATAAGCTTACATTTGCGCACTGAACACATGGTAGTGTGTGTAATTGATTATAATAACTATAAAATATATTGGATCAAGCTATTAAGTTAGGCAGGCTTTTGTGATTAACAACGATACTGGACCGGAATCTCTCGGTTCCAAATGTATTCTAACTCTTTGAATGCTATACAGCAGTTCACACATCTATTATTCTGTGTCATAAGTGATCAAGGTGGTAAATGCAAAAAGAACCAATATACTTTTGATTTGTTCTCATTTACTTTAACTCTAGAACCTGTACAAAAATTGAGGCAAAATATAAATAAATGCACATACATTATTTCTGTTCACTGAATTGCAAGATACTCAGTCATAATCATATAATTACTAACACTAAGCTAATAAGTAATTTAATGATATATCCCTACAGGTGCATTTCAGCATTGACTGGTAGAAATGATTTAGATAACCATTCCTATCTTTGTTGCACACATTACACCATGTAAAATTCATTAGATTACTTGATGAAATTAATATTTTTATGTGACTTCAAAACAATAAAACGGACCAAAAATATATAATGATATCTTTATAGAATCCTGGGATACTTATAGGATTAGTAGAAATGGGTTATAAACTACTTATCAGGGGTCAAGCATAGGTTTGTAATGAAGGGACACGCACCTCACATATAATTAAGAAAACACTACAGAAAAATTTTAGACATGCAGGTGACCTTGCGATGTCTTTCTTCACTTTTAAAACTTGTGATAATGAAATACGTACATCAATCCGAATAGCCAAGCCTTTATTTCAATTGTTAAAGAAACCTAAGATTTGGTTGAATATTGGTTTCACAAAAATGTAGATACTAAACATATATAGGAATCGATAAATCTTTATCTATATGCTTACTTGTGTGACATTTAAGTATTATAAGCGATTATTTATAAAAAGAAGCACTGGTATTTCTTTAGGAATCCTATAGTCCTTGTTTTGTGACTTGAACATCAACCCTTCAGTCACAAAACACAAAGGTACAGAAAGACATGGAAACAGCTCAAGCTAGCCGAATGCGGTAATAAACATTTCGGATGGAAAATCGCTGGCTGTACACACGTGTCCACGTGTATGTCTATTTCCGCGTGTCGTATTGACGCAGCCATCACTATATATGTAATTTACGTATGTGGGTTTGCGACGACCACCACATAAGAGAGCGCTGCTTGTTCTAAGTATAAAATATTAATAAGATATTGTTTTTTGGATCAGTGCTGCTGGCGAGTTGGCGAGATGCACACGGCCACTGAAGGGCAGTTCCGGAGCACCAACGGGTCCGCCCATGGACGTGACAAGGTCGCCATTTTAGATGCTGGATCCCAATATGGAAAGGTATACATTACTTGATATATACTTATAATGATTTGTTAAGCTAGCCACACTACACATATCTAAGACCATTTTATACAAGATCTAGACCAAGTACATTGTTGTGTAGAAAAGAATGCCGGACAGGCCAACAAACGGCCAGTCCAAAGATAAGCCATTATCGTAGCCATATTGCATGGGATAATAAGCTCATAGAGTGAGTTTAGAGAAGTGGACTTAACATTGGGATAAAAGGAGTGAATTGGAGCCTCCGGGACTCCTACTCCTCCTTATGGGATAAAACACAAATAATAGTGATACTATTCCGCCGATATTTCTGACTAAGATGTCAGTCAAAGACAAAATTTATGAACATTTGTGAAATTATACATAATAATGGAAATTCCTTACGTTTTACTGTAGTAACAGTTAGGGATAGTTATTTTTACCACAGTTCATTATTATACATTTTTATTCATGAAATAATTTGTTAAATGTTCAGCTACTCATGTCGCTGACTGTACTGTCCCAAGCGACCCAACTTATCCATACCGTCACCAATCGTAAGACGTAGCTCAAACTACGCCAGATTACGGCAACTTACACGATGCTTGTCTTTGGACGCTCATAACTACCATATGCATAGTAGAAAGATTACTTCAAGTCTTGACCTTAACATAAACTGAAGCCAAAAAACATAAATATGGAATATGCGGGTAGTTCGGAAGGCTTCCAAATGACATAGCTCACGTGTTTGTAGGCCATGGATGACGTCTATTTGTTTCGGAAGCATAGATCTATGCTTTGGAATTATAAAATAAAACAGAGTCAATTTAAATGGTATGTTTTTAACATTTACGAATAAATTTTGATATATCAGCATTATATTTGGATTTATAGTGACGAGCTTTAGGAAATATGTATGAGATTTTTATTTTGTCGCCATCTATGCTATTTTAAAATTATAAAGACGAGAAAATATTCTCAGAATTTTTAATGTTTGTACGTCTTTATTTCGGGTTTAAGCAAAAACTGCTGAATACATAACTCCGCTCCGCATAAGCTAGCATAATGTTTTACTACACGCCTCTAATACAAAAAAAAATATATATTCAAATTATTATACGTCGTATACGTGGGCGTTTTAGTAAGATTTTCAACCATGTGCATCTATAGTATTCACGTACATTGCAATATCTTCTTACGTTTATTAAAATTGTGAGTTCAATGTCGTGCAATCAATTAAAATTACGTAAATGATAAGCCGTTCTTGATACGTAGGAAGTTTGTTGGCTTGTTTTCCTTCTTTACATTATTTTTAAACGCGCGGAATCTAAAAAATAACTCGTGTAATTATTTTAACCGCCATGTCGCTTCTTACGTTTTTTTTACCGTTAACTGTTAGTTATAATAAATTAGATGTGCCCGCGGTTTCATCCGCGTTTATGATAACTGTGACGCCCCGTGGGTCGCAGCGTGATGTATATAGCCTATAACCTTTCTCGATAAATAAGATAATAATAACAATAAAATAATTTATCAATTCGAACCAGTAGTTCCTGAGATTAGCGCGTTCAAACAAACAAACAAACTCTTCAGCTTTATAATATTATAGTATAGACTAGCACGTGTTGCAATAAATTATGGGGTTTTTTGTAATTGTAATTGGTCTCCCTTTTCCGCATTTGAACTCCAAGTTGGTCCATTATGCGTGAGATTCGGCCAGTTATAGATGATATATGATGTCGTATGGGGTTTATAACCTTGAGTTTAACGCGATTTAGAATTTTCCGATATGTAATCGTACGATACGACAGAATATCGTTCTGGTATTGTAGGTACCTTTTAATTTAAAACAATCAACCATAAAACCTATTTGGTTATTAATCGATTAGCTGCCGCCCACGACGTCTTGCATGGCACGTCGTTTAAATTCGACAAAATCTCGTAATTGAATAGTAATTTATACTTCATAATTTATCGTGAACTGTTTAGTTTAAATGTGAATAGCTACACATACAATACCTAGAAACAATATGTGTTATAATAATAATAATATTCTACTGCTTGTAGCTTGTACTGGGTACTAGACAATATATTTAATTATACGCTGCTTTTTACATTTGAACTGATCGCGTGGTTATACTTGGTACTTTAAATACTTATAATAGACCCTATTGCTGAAATAATACTTTTTAAATTATATGAAAAAAGAATAACAGTTTTGAATATAGAAGATTTATTTTGCAAATGAGAATATGGGTAAATATGTCCGTTACAGCGAATATCTCATCACATCAGTTGTGCTAATTCGAAATATCTTTCGAATGTGCGTGATATAATCACGTCCGAATCTGTCTAAAAATATTAAACAAAGAAGAAATATATGTATATCAGATACATCTATCTACTTTTTGTGGAACATTTACATATTTAGTTATGTTAATAAAATTAATATTTATTACAAACTAATCAGTGGTCAAGACCGTGAATTGTCGATAATCAAATATGTTTATTTTTGTTGACCTTAACATTATCAAATATTTTAATGCCTCTTCGATTCCGGGGCATAAATTTGCGCTTATGTTAATTACCGTTACTAGGTTTGATTTCCATTGTCTTTGTTAGGAATTCTCAATATCTACAGTCTGGCAATCTGCTTTAGCGTACCTTGTTTGCTAACAATATTGCAATTCTTAAAAAAGGCACATAGTCATAATATTGTACCACCTTAGGTATATATACTTAGTTGACAATGATTTCATTTTATTACCTTATAACGCAGCACTTAAAACATAGTAAATAAAATGTGGACCCAGTACATCTATGCTATCGATCCTGTATACAAACTGTCCTACTGCTGGGCATGGGCCCTCTACTTAGTATAAGAAGGATTAAGCCATCGTCTACCATGCACTATTCCAGGTTGGCAGACACCGCATATCTTTGAGAACATTAAGGAGAACTCTCAGACGTGCAGGTTGCCTCACGATGTTTCATTCACCGTTAAAGCGTTAAATAATCAACTATTTAATACGCTCATACCTTCGAAAAGTCAGAGATGCCCGCTTTGGGTTTGATCTCGAAACATCTGCGAGTCAGTCTCTCATTAGGCTATCCTATAACGCGACACGTAAAACATAGTTACATAAATAGTAAAATGAACATTTATTATACTTGAATATTCCCTATAACGCAATTCATTATACAAGCAGTAGAACACACATAAGAACGCAAAATCTCTTGTAAGACTTAGGGATTCGATGATGCTTATGAGCCTGTGATCGTCGTATATGCTCAAGACCCGTCTTTAGTTTGGCTTTGAAAGGTTTTAATAAGCAAGCTCGATACATCCATGGATCACAATTTACAAAGACTTTTCAATGACATAGTGTTCGCCTCGCCAGTGCACCAAGTATTGTGAATTCAATCTTCACATAGGCTAAAAATCTTTTTGATCCATAAAAGGTTGTTTCGAGTCTGGATGTTTTTTCTGATGCCTGTGCAAACATTTTACCACGTGACCACTCCCTTACTAGGAATAAGGCCTGCTTTATTCCTAGTAAAGTAGTTGTCATGGTAAGATTTTTTTATATAGGGCTTTGAACTATCAACTCGATGCATAGTGTGTCGAATAAATGAGGTGACCTCTTAAACCTCGTCGTCTAGTTGCGTCATTAGTTTGGCAGCTGATACTACAGTTAAATTATAAGGATTAGGTTAGCTCATAGCCGCGACTACGCTCGAATTTCTTTCAAATGTACTGTATGTGCCTCCATAGTACAGAAGATCGAAATCAACAACCTTCAGCCTTCTGTTGAGTTTCCTAAAATGCCTTGAAGGGGCGCTTATCAGCAGGGCACTTATCTTACCCTTAGACACACAGCAACACTACAATCTCTTTATTGATATGTCGGCAATTCGCAATTGATATTACAAGCCCTACTGTAACAAGCGTTCATAGACTACTGAAATACCATTAGGCGGGCCGTAGACATTATATTATGTATACTAGATCAGAGGTTCCTAAACTTTTAAGATAACAGAACCTCCACCAAATATATTTTATTTTATGAAACCCCATATCAAATGATTACAAATCAAAGACACTAATTTAAATAAAAACAAAACCTAACTTCGCCTCACATATTTTGCGCTATTTCAAAATGATTTCGTGGAATCCTGGTGACTTTCCAAAAGAACCCCTAGGTTCCGCGGAACCCACTTTAGGAATCACTGTACTAGATTATTTTCATCCCTCTGAAACATAACTAATTTTTTGGATTAAAGGTACTCTAGGTGCTTTTCTTTACCCCTGACAACGTGCATGCGAAATTTTAAGATTATAGGTTGACTAGTTAAGACATGAAAGTAACAAACAAACAAACCATATTCGCTTAATTATAATATTAGATAGGATTTTTATCTAAATGATTATTTTTTTAGCTTCCACCCAATTAAAAATAATTTATATGCGAAATTAAACCCCGACTTACGCGATAATCGCTCAGTCCCGTAAGTGCTGGGTGCTGTATTGCACTTTTTAAACTGTTATCTTCTTTTCCTAGGTGATAGACCGTCGTATACGCGAATTATGCGTGGAGTCGGACATCTTGCCACTGGACACGCCGGCGTACCATCTGAAGGAGGCCGGCTACCGAGCCATCGTCATATCCGGCGGGCCCAACTCCGTGTACGCTGAGGACGCGCCAAGATACGACTCGGACATATTCAAGATTGGCCTGCCAGTCTTAGGTAAGTTGAGAAAAAGGAAAAGAGTTTATATTGTGTGAGTGAGAAAAGATTTATATAGTCAGTAATTTATGGCATAATGGCTGCAACACCTTCTTGATATGAGTTGTAAAGTACTGAAATTATATTTAATTAGCGATTTAATAGAGTGGCCATGAGTTTCTTGCAGGTTTCTTCTCATAGGCTCAACCCTTTGCCTGAACCTAGCAACTAACCTAAATGAAGCTTCAGTAACTTAGTAGTCACTAACCTATATATTTTGACGTTCATAAATGTTACTTTGTGACCTAAATGAATAAATGATTTTTTGACTTTGACTTTGATTATTGGTTCATATCGAGAAATATACTTTAATATAAATACACAATGATCACAGGTAGGTACTCTGTGCTTAACATTGACCGCCGTAGGTTAAACAAAAATATAAGACGGGCAAATATTGCACCACTAACTATTAAAAATATCGTGTAATATTATGAACAAATTATTATAGTATATAGGAATGCTTGTTACGCGTAGTAATAAAAAGCGCGCTATTGTTTATTGAGGAGGACAAGGACAAAGTCTTATCACTTCAATTATTTAATACATTTCTGCGGCGACTAATTCACACAGTCTTACGCCTAAGCCAACGAAGAGGTGAGCGACGGTGTATTACACCGTATTAATTGAATTTTACTAATTTATAAGCTAATAAAATTATTAAAACTATTAAATCTATTTATATTTAGCCATTCTCCCCGTGACCATGGCTGCTGAAAAGCAACCGAAACGTCGGGGAAAGTGTAAACCTAAATATAAATAGATTTAATAGTTTTAATAATTTTATTAGCTTATAAATTAGTTAAATTCAATAGTAGTAGTGTATCAGTTTTCAAAATTATGTAATAGGTACAGCAATTTAAGGTTCCACGTAAAAAAGGAGACCCTATTTCCGTCACTGGGCACTGTGCTGTTACCAAGAATTTTTGGACAGATAACACAGTAATGCTTTATCTGATCCGACAATCGAACCCGAGACCTCATGCACAGCATATATTATGTACATCCACACCTCTTTACCAAAGGAGTGGTCAGACAACGAATTTCCACTTTCTACGACCCTTGCTTCATTCGGTCTCGTCAAAAAAGCATTCGGTAGGCTTTTCTTATTCAGGTTTGTTTTTCTAATTTCTTGTTCAATCTTCTATCGTCCATTTCAATTTAGTCCAATTTTCTCATTAGGTAAGATGGCTGGTTTATTATTAAATATAAATTAAAAGCTATTGTCATGTGACAGAAAAATTATGCAATATTCTTTGTTAAGTAACCGCTATTTTATTGTAGGCGTGCGTTGGAAATAAAAGCGAGATAACCAGTTTGCTTCATACCCATTTTCAGTTTTCTTCATACCTATATTTTGACGATAAATTACACTTAGTATATGTTGCGACCAATCTTGATGCTTTATGCTCCAAAATATTTATTTTGAATGCTGTTGCATATAAAATAAAGTTCAAAATGTAATAAACAAGTACCTTGTTCTTGTTACTTTATCTTTGAATTCATTACTAATAATCTAATAATTATTGTCCACCAGGTATATGCTATGGCATGCAGATGCTTAACAAGGAGTTTGGCGGCTCCGTGCTGAGAAAGGAGGCGCGTGAAGATGGCCAGTACGAGGTGGAAGTGGAGACCACGTGTCCATTGTTCAAGTAAGTTTATAATAATAATAATATATATAGTAATAATTGTTGGTTTGCCAGACAATTGAAAATCTATTTAATATAAAGCTAATAAATACCTATTGATTACCCGATGATAATTTCTGACTTGCATCGATTGTGATCACGGGTTGACTGGCGTGAGCTCAGCGGCGCCGCTGGGTCCCTGGTCACACCAGTCGCAGGCGCCGGTGATCAATATATATTTATTACCTTTTAAATACTTTATCGCGAGTAAGACCCGTTACCTAGCATTATATTATGTACTAGTATTTCGCGTGGTTGCGGAGGAGGGGAGGTGTACAGCGAGGAGGGAAAGAATCAAAAAATTAATTTTAGATTCGGATTCAGGGACCTTGAAAATCCCCGAAGCCAAAAAGTCACCGATGACACCCAGTGACATAGAAAATGACATTTTCTGGAATGATCTCGTCTATCACTATGACATTTGTTCGAACACACCCCGCCTATCTCTAACCGCTTCGGAGATATTGAGGTCAAAGTTTGTATGGCGGCCATGTTTTTTGTATGGAAGCCATGTTATTTTTCGCTCCCCCTACAAGTTGCCAGGGCTTAGGGACGATTTTGTTCGAGAACGTCTCCCGTAGATATCACCATTTCCGAGACCCGATGGGGTACCACCAACAAGAGCAGACCTTCCGAAGATCAGTCATTTTTCCGGGCCTTCTAAACGATTCTCTATACGACGCTATATATACTTTTTTCTACTACTCCCCCTTGTATGACTTCTATTTCTGTAAGTGAGTGAATCAGTGGTAATTTAAGTTTATATAGTATGAATGAATGTGTTCAAATCGCGATAGTCTAAAAAGCTTTGTATTGAAAACCTATTGTCTAGTCTCCGGTGTGAGCCACTCAATAGGTTAAGGACATGATGTGCCATGAGCAGATGACTATTGTCCTCCTTGTTTAAGTTTATATTCCCAATTAAGTTTATATAATCTTGTGTATGTTAGGATCCAGGCCTTAACGAGATGTTTTCGCTGTGATCAAAGGAATAGTCTTCTTCTTACAGTGACAGCAATAACTCCTTTTTTAAAAGGTCGCCAATGCACTAGTGTTACGTCTGGTTTTGCATACGGCTGTACCCTATAGTTTTACTACCAGAACGCGCTGTGCTTAGCCAGTTTAGAAGTATTAAATAACAATTAGTGTCGTTATTTTATGTCTCTCCAATAAATTTCAAAGAGAAAATAATAACACAAAGATTGAGGCTAAGACTAAGACACCAATTATATAACACCTTATTTTTGTTTGGCATGAGATCGAATTTTGAACTCCGCAGAATTGTAATATATATTTTTTTACTTGTATTGCTTTTCTATTTTTTAATGACTCGCTCGTACTCTAGCTAACATAATGTTACAAAAAATCTGGATATACAAATATTTACATAATTTGAATTACACCAATTGATTTTGCAATCAATTACAACTGATTCTCTTGTTGCCAGTCGTCTAGAAAAGCTCCAGCCAGTGCTACTGACACACGGCGACAGCGTCCAGAAGGTTGGCGAGAGATTCCGCGTCGGCGCGCAGTCTTCCAACCATCTCATTGCTGCTATATACAACGAACAGATGAGACTCTACGGCGTGCAGTTTCATCCTGAGGTAACCTCTTTAATAATCTAGATAGAACTGTACGAAGATACGTGTCCTGAGCAGCTCAAGCAATAACCAAACGTATGGATATTTTAACATTAACACAAGAAGGAACTTCGTTAACATTAGTCTAGTGGGGGACATTATACTGCCAATCTGTGGTCTCCAGCGCAATCCCAGAGCATACGTCTCTGACTATTCGAAGTTGTGCTTATTATATAGTTAACTAACTGGTCCCGCGGTCTCACCCGCGTCAGTGGTATTTGTGGTTACTGCGACGCTCCCGTGAGCCGTAGCATGATGTTATATAGCCTATGTCCTTCCCAGGGTCTCAGGCTATCTCCATTCCAAATTTCATCTAAATCGGTTCAGCGGGTTGAGTGTGAAATGGTAACAGACAGACAGAAACAGACAGACAGACAGACAAAGACAGACAGACAGAGACAAACAGACAGACAGACAGAGTTACTTTTGCATTTATAATATTTAGTAAGAATTATTTCTCGCTTTAACGTTAGGAAACCTGCGTGTGTGAGATTTCTCTATAATGTTCTCGAAGATGTGTGAAATCTACTAACTCGCACTGAGCCAATGTGGTGGACAGTGGTTTAGTCTTTCTAAAAAACTGAAAAGAGGCCAGTGCCGAGTAGTAGAGAGTAGACAGTTTATACAGGCTGTCCGGTAATTAATGGATAACCTTGAAATGTCTTATAGAAGAACTGAAGGCCATTCAGAAAAATGACAAAAAAGTAATAAAGAAATTAAAGAAAGAAAAATATATTAAAAAGTGCAACTATATTAGCATAGCATACTTTTAACTGTCTATCTATTAGCACAATTAGTGTTTAATAATAGAACAACAAAAAACCGATGGATTTCATTTATTTATGGTCGTAGTATACAAGAAAGCTATACATGGTAATTAAAAAAAACACATCTCAGGTAGTAGTTAGGATAGATTTTTTTCATATTTTTTTCTGAAGGGCCATCAGTTCCACTATAAGACATTTCCAGGTTATCCATTAATTACCGGACACCCTGTATGCAGGGCTGGTATTATATACATTAAGAAAAAGTATATAAATACAAAAATATAGCTAGTTAATACAAAAGAAGAAAGTTGTGCAGTACTGGGTATTTGTTTTTTTAGCAATATAGCCTTTTTAGAGTTAAAAAAAACTCTTATACAAACATCTTTGTCCGTCCGTCTGCCTGTTATACAACTTTCAACTCAAGACTCGCGGTCAACGCCATTCGACTCAGCATAGTCGATATACCCGCGAAATGACTATGACCTTTGACCTCTGACCTCAAGGTCACGTGGTATCACGTGAACTTTGCATATTACTTGAACCATTTTTTTCGAACTCTATGATTTACGGCAATTCATTGCATTTCTCACTTGTATTACATTACCGTTATAATGCCATGCATAGGTCACTTGCCTGTTCCTGCTGTCCGTTTCTACGACTTTTGTAGTTATGTAGGTATTGAATGGTTTATGTCATCGTTAGGCCACTGCCACTGCTCCGAGTGTTGTGGGTTCGATTCCCAAACCGGACAAACATTTGTGTAATCCACAAATAGTTGTATCCGTTGTTTAAAGGTTTGTAAATTTCTCCGAGCTACAGAAATTATTCCTAGTGCATATTACGCATCTACAATTGCCAAGCAATTATTTACATAGACTATTGTTATGTTATCATATATTGTTACCAGGTGGACCTAACTCCCAAAGGCAAGCAGATGCTGTCAAACTTTCTGTTCGACATCGCCGGTCTGTCACGCTCCTTCACGCTGCGGTCCAGACGCGAGGCTTGCATACAGTACATCAGAGACACAGTTGGTGACAACAAAGTTCTTGTAAGTAACACTGCCATTTAGATCATGTTTAACATCCAAACGAGATTCCGGTCTCGAGAAAATATACATCGAGTGATTCGGTGGCAGTTCTCGGCTAAAAGTTTGACGAACTGCCATGGTCCAGTCCAATATATTGCGATTTAGCTGAAGTTTAAAGATCAACAGAGATTTCGGTCTCGACTAAAATGTCATCCGAGTAATTCGGTCTCTGTTCTCGGCTAAAATGTTGTAAAACCGAGTGAAAAATCGAGTCTAATCAATTTCAAGTTGAGTCGATATGAACAAATTTTGCGTGTGATTTTCCATATTATTACTAAAACACATTAAAAACTTAAATGACAAACCCATATAAGCAATCGTTTTGTGAGCAACTCCAATTAATACTTAACATTAATGGTCGCTATACCATTGCTAATGATCTCCATACCGGCCAAAAAAATTGTATGATGCTCAAACAGTTGCTCTTTATGTCCTTTATTAACCTCTGACTCTTCTTCGAAGAGGTAAATGAAAACACAATGTGGGTCTATGTGTCTGTCTGTTAGTGACAGGCATAGCTACGGAACCACTGGACCGATTGACTTGTAACTTGGTGTGCAGACACCTTGGAGTCATCCCTTGATCGACTTAAATAGGGGCCCTATGGGTCATAAGACCCTCGAGATATAGGGGTCACAAGATCATAAGGTCAGGGGATATCCACCAACAGAGTGATTTGGAAGGTTTCTGCCCAGCAATGCGACATAAAAAAAAGCGAAAAAGAAAAGAATGTCACATGGAGGAGGTTGAATCCTGGATTTTTACACCCATCTCCATCGGTCCAGTGGTTCCGGAGCTATGCCTGTCACTAACAGACAGACACACAGACCCACAAAGTGTTTTCATTAACCTCTTCGAAGAAGACTTAGAGGTTAATAATCATCTGACATAGAGTGCATGGATAACGTAGCGAGCAAGCTCTCGCCTTGGCGTTGTCACGAGTTTAGCATAATCAGTTCTAATTTCAACAGGAGATAGTTATCTATGTGATACAAAAATGGTTCTGAGTCTGGATGCACTTTGTTACTGCTAATAAATAAAGTAGTATGTTTGTAAATTTCACTGTAACACAGAGATCGACCCTAGTTCGTCAGTCTCTTTTAAAATCTAGAAGATATTTTAAAGATAGTATATAAGAGTTGTTCTCTCTATTACCAGGTGTTAGTGAGCGGCGGCGTGGACTCGACCGTGTGCGCCGCGTTGCTCAGAACTGCTTTACGTGAAGACCAAGTTATTGCCTTACATATTGATAATGGTAAGTTTTATTGTGTTTTTTAAGACCTTTAAATGTATCTTACGTTTGAAGAATGCCATCATTTTTGTAACTTATCCCAAATTAGGCTAATGCCAATGTAGCGAATAGTTAAGACCTACCCTTTTTTTAACGTAGCAGAATGCATTGACGCGTTCCTCCGCGGAAAAGGGGAGCGGAGAGGTTATGTCGGGCTCACCCGGGATAAGATGGAACGTCCAGGGTACTACCGACTAAAACTACCACGGTGTGCTAACTCGCTACCGAGAATGGTGGGTAGGTCGCTGGAACTGAAACTACATCAGCGACCCGCCCAGCAGTGACGTTAACACTCTTTACACAAGCATTGAGTTTAGCAGGATGAAATTCAGAAATACTGTATCTTAGAAATTTAAAAATCTTTAAAACGGGTGAAACTTTTTAAAAGTTCTTTGTGTTTTTTTTGACATTCATGTCTATTGACAGTCATCTCAGAATTGATTTTAACAGCCAAGTAATTTTTCACAATCTGTACATTCTTCCTTAGGTCACCTTTTTAGCATTCTCCTCGTATCTCTGCATCTCATTGTCTATACCACGACGACAAAAGATGAATATTTAACTGAACGGACGCTATTTTCAAATGACCTTTAATGCCTGCAACATAGTATGCAATACAAATAAATCAACGTCTACATACACGCGTATAAAAGTTAAGATATACTAAAATAATCCCAAAATAAAGCCGTCTTCTCTATATTATTTATTATTCCTATACTACTAATATTATAAATGTAAATTTGGCTATGATTTGGCTGTTTGTTATTCAATCACGCGTAAACCGTTGTATTTTGATAGAATTAATAATAATAATTGACTGCAAAGGGAACTGTCCACTTCGTATGGGCGTTTTGGCTTGGAATGGACAGTCACTGAGAATAATAATTATATATTAATTTAGAAGCATTAACCAGTAGGAATTAGAAAAATAACAAAGTTTTGTGTCCAGGTGTTCCTAATTCGTTTGTTGTGGTGGTTTATATAAAGGTATTTGAAATAAAAATCATTGTTTGTTTTTTTTTATTCTGATTCATATGTTACTAAAATGTTATCTAGGAACTGGGCTGGTGGATTCAAATTGTTTTGATATCTTGCCCGCCGACCCAAAAATCAAATAATTGTCGTTATATGGGCGCAGCAACCTACTGTCCGTCGACCGTAAAATCGTCGTTAATTGTTTTTATGTATGAATTCTGTTCACGCTAAGCCAATAATGTTCAGTTCTCTTTGTGTGATTCACAAGTGGTAGTTCGGATTCTGGTTGTTCATGTTCATTTATGTAAAGGTTCCCGTGATACATTAATTATACCAAAAGCGGAAATTGTCCGTGTATTATTTATAAATTAAAACATAACCAGTTCCACTGCTGGGCACGGGCCTCTTCTCACTATAAGTTAACGCTAGGTAACCCTAGCTAGGCTGTAGTTCACCACGCTGGCCTAGTGCGAGCTCGAAATAGGATCTTTACTATCCCGGTATCACATGGGTATGTGAATAAATTACCATAAATTCTATTTACTTGCGTGACGTCATATTTACCTTCATGCATTCATGTTTTCGTGTTGACATTGGTACATTTGGAAGGTGGCCAAAGTTTATGTTTACTTTTAAAACTACGATATTTTTACTATGCACACTCAATGAATTACACCTCACTGTGATTTGGGGTAATAAATTGAAACTCTTTGTATTGATCGCACGCTGAGATACTAAGTACTTTGAAAATCAAACAACGTCATTTATCAACCAAGATTGTTAGCAAGAAATCATGAGTTTATAACATTTTGATTTGTATTAAATACTAGGTTTTGTCCGCTGCTTCGCTCGTGTAAAAGTAGGTTAGGTTATGTTAGTAACAGTACATTATTTTTTTAAATAATATGTATCCTATGTTACTCATGTGATAATATAGCTTTCAAATGACGAAATAATTTTTGATATCGGTTGAGTATTTTTGAGTTAAATCCTTACAAACAAACAAAATAAAAAAAATAAAAATCTAATATTTCCTCTTCATAATATTAGTATAACCTATATTTTCGATTTTCGGAAACAGTACTGCTCCCGATTTTCTTTTCTTTTCTTGTATGTAATTTTCTGTACCCCTGACCACATGTATGCGTAATTTCATGATGATCGGTCGAGTAGTTAGGTGTAAAAGCGTAACAAACATAAACTCACATTCGCATTTAAAATATTACTAGCTATGATTCAATTTTGTCGTGTTTTGACGGTCAAGAAAAGCGTTTTAAGGCAACCTGCATATTTGAGAATTCTTCATAATATTACGGAAATACTAATTGACCCGAGGGTAGGACAAAGACTGCATCGAAAGCTCTGGATCGCGCATTAGAGTTATTTATTGCCCACGGACAGATTACAACCAGGACAATAATAATCCTCTCAGTAAAAATGTTGTTTTAATGTTGTGAAGGGTCCATGTGTCAGAAGGAAAATAATCAATGCGAGCTTAGATATAATAATAATAATATCAACCCTTTTATAAACTGTTCCACTACTAGGCAAGTGCTTCTCAGTATGACAAGGATAAAGGCATAGTCCACCACGCTGGCCCAGTGCAGGTCCTCACACTTAACACATCTTCAAGAATATTATATAGAAGTGTAGAACTCTCAGACATGTATGTTTTCCCGCGATGTTTTCCTGGACCTAATCAATCTTCTAAGCGGAGTCGGATTTATGAAATAAATATTTTCGCGCTTTTGTTTTTAAAATTTATTATGTCTATTTAATTACGTAGTAATTAAGTCAAAATTATATTATCTCAGGAAATAACTTATTTACAGTATAACTGCCTTCTTCTTCTTAGAAACCACATTTTATTTTTGTTAGAATAAAATAAAATATACTAGCTTTATAACCTGAGCGCTGAGGGCAACTGATATAAAACTAGGCCGTTGAAGGGTTATAGCGGGCGATAATTAGTACGCACATAATTTCAAAAAGTCAGAGGTATGTATCTTGGAATCGAACTGGAGAACTCTGCGTGGCATTCCAATGGTTTCCAAACAGTTTATCGCTGCTGCCTTAGAAGGAAAATGATTGTTGTTAGAATAGGTACATTTATGTTGATAGTGTTGGCAACACTTTCTTTTTACTCTTCAACAAGCTCCATGAATATGTGTGTTGTGTGTAAAGTGCAAATATGTCAAATAATAAATGATATATCAGTTCCACTGGCCTCAATTATTTTTCAATTGTTGCTTAATCTATACTAATATCATAAAGCTAAAGAGTTTGTTTGTTTGCTTGAACGCGCTAATCTCAGGAACTACTGGTTCGAGTTGAAAAATTCTTTTAGTGTTGGATAGCCCATTTATCGGGAAAGGCTGTAGGCTATATAACATCACGCTACGACTAATAGGAGCGGAGCAGCAATGAAAAATGTTGCAAAAACGGTGTATTCTCTTATCTTATATGAAGCAGACGAAGTTGCGTGGGTCAGCTAGTCAAGTTGTATGTTTATTGTTTTTTTTATCCGACAACTAAATGCATGTAATGCTACAAATAAACCTTAATACAAATGTTGTTTACAGGTTTCATGCGTAAAAATGAGAGTGCCAAGGTGGAGAGGTGTCTGAGGGAATTAGGTGTACGTCTACACGTCGTTAATGCAGCTCATCAGGTATTTAATAGTTATGTAATATAATGTATATTTTTGTGTGTGGCTAGTCACGTAGTTCCGGTATCGATTACTGGGTCGAGTGAAATTTAAAGTTGTATAATACACTTCTCTTTATTTTACAATCTGCTTATATAATATACAAGCAGATTTGACTGACGTTGCCCTGTCCGACCCAATTAAGCGCAGCGCTATCTAGCGGATTCAAATGTGTGTCCAAACCATCCAGAGACCCATACAAATACTCACAAAAACCTCATCATAATCTGTTTGATCGTTGAGGAGGACCTTAGTGACATACAAATGAACTGAAAAATAATATATAAAGTTATACTATAATAATGGTATACTATGATGTACACACAGCGACACATCAACATAGACTGTTTTGACCTTGAACTATTAGAAGTTGAACGCTGTGAATTGTGCGAGAGAGTGCGCTATATTTTTGTTATTTTGTCTCACTCACGCTAAATGGAACGCTACGCTCTATCCTTATCATTACATCAACACCACTATGCACTGTTCCTTTCCGACAATTCTTTATTTTGTATGTAGCGGAGTTATGCGTATATAGGGTGTTTAACTTGATGTGTAGCCGTATGTACCAATAACAAACTGGCAACAATATGTGTTACAAATAATTACTGTTGTTGCCAAATTCCTATGGGTCCCTTTGATCTGTCCATGCGTTCTATTTAAGGTGTAAATTATACAGTAATGGCATAAAGCACTTCAGATTTATTCATACAAAATTTAAGAAAGCTAATTATTAAGAATAATAATTATACACAAGCACGTCGCTTGTTATTCAGTACTTATGGAGAAGACATGTTATCGCAATAAAATAGAACTGTATGATGACACATTTTGCCGTGTCTTCGCTTCTCTTGTATAATTTAGATTTCGCTGCCTGTTTCATACCTGCGGCGTGTGTTGTCGCTTTTTCTGTATAATTCACACCTTTTTTGTATACTTCACGCCTTTTCTGTATAATTTACGCCGTTTCTAATTATCCAGAAGAGGCGTGAATATACATTTACGCCTCTTCTGTATAATGAGTTATTTCGTGTATAATGTGCGCCGTTTGTGTATGAGTGAGTTGTAACGCTGCACGTCCGCGGTCAGTTCCGGCAGGGCAGCACGGTGGTGCGCGAGGCGGGCGGCCGCTCGCGCCACACGCCGCTGCTGTGCCACGCCACGGCGCCCGAGGACAAGCGCAAGATCATCGGCGACGTCTTCATACGCATCGCCGAGCAGGCCGTGCATGACCTCAACTTGCAGTTAGTCATCTTTGTCTTACGCTTGTATATATATAACGCCCTAAACGATTACTTACCGGCACAGCCGGCTACGATAGGGGTCGCTGGTAGCGGGTTCATAGCGCACATTTCAAACCACAACTGTATACTTCTTACTTTATTTTACAGCAATGAGGGCCCTTGAATCCACCTCTACAGGTGCCAGTGGGTAGTGAGGTCTCTAAACGTCATACTCTACAGTCACTTCTACAATAACCATATAAATAAAAGCAATAATTATAGCCAAATATGGCTTTTGACAGCAGCTGTGACAGGATTGACAGCCGACTGGTGGCAACAAATACGATAGCAATTTCAGACTTAGACCGTACACTGAATAGTCCGAGTAGAATTATTAGCACTAATTACAATTAGAGCTGAGAGAACTAGTGGTCCTGTTTGGATGGTCCGATCTTGGTAGCTTCCAAACTACTACCCCTTGATGTTCGCTTCAATTCAAAATATAACCGTCGCCCCACCAAACGATTCCGCTCATGTGATTCGATTACAATGAAATCAATTGAGTTTCTTATTATCGTTAAATTATCGTAGTCGTCGACATATATATACACAGTGTCTCAAGACCCTTAACAAAGCTAACGTTCACGCATATTATGCACCAATTGAAACTTTGGGAAACGAGTTTGATTTTTAGGTAATTTATTGCCCGCAATGTATAGCGCGCAGCGCACACTGACAGTACGTTTGTGTGCATGCGTCGAATCGTGACGCTCTGTACATTGTACTTATTTAACTTCAAAAGGCTTTTAAATTATTTTTGTTCAGAAGAAAGTACTTATTGTTATTAAATTTCAAACATGTATTTATAAAAAACGATTAAATAATATTGTGAATTTGACTTTCAATATCTCCATAACCAGTCGATTCCCAGATATAGTTCCTTAACAAAAAATTATCTCACCAATTAGTAGACGTGGGTTTCGGCTTCGTTATTGGTCTTGAGACACCCTATATAGTGACACCTTCAGCGCAAGTACGCGATAGCGTCATAGTAGATCACACTAATAACTTGATTGCTTTCCTCCCTAGAGAAGACCAGGTGCTCCTAGGACAGGGCACGCTCCGGCCGGACCTGATCGAGTCGGCGTCGTCTCTGTGCTCGAACAACGCGGCCACCATCAAGACGCACCACAACGACACCGAGCTCGTGCGCGTGCTGAGACAGCGGGGACGCGTCGTCGAACCGCTCAAGGACTTTCATAAGGATGAGGTGAGATGTCGCCCATCATTGTTTATTTAAAAGTTTTCTTCTTAACAGCTGTCTATCATCATTCGTCAATCGCTTTTTTATTTCTGATCTCTCTACAGACGATATCACTACAGGTTTCCTTTTTGACTTGTATCTTAACCTATTGTATGTTTATATTTTCGTAATACCTTATGATATGCCCTTTACTAAAAACATCCATTCGTAGCCGATAAACAATCAGTTTTAAGCGTTAAGGTTAGTAAATAAGGTTTAAAATGGCGTGCACGTGGTGGCGCGTATCCGAGCAGTAACAAATACAAGGTACAAATGTAGCGGCTCGTATGCGAGACTCTGTCATAGGGCAGAATAAAACTCCTAAGTCCATTTGTCACCTTTAAAGATAAAAAATTATATTAGCATTTTATTTAAGTAAAAATTTAATCATCACTGCAAAGATATACAATATAATATCAGCCCTGTATTAAACTGTCCAACTGCGGGCCGCTTCTCAGTGTGAGAAGGGTTGGGCCATAGTCCACACACTGGTCTAGTGCGAATTGGTAGACTACACATATCTTCGAGAATATTATAGAAAACTCTCAGACATGCAAGTTTTCTCACGATGTTTTCCATTCGCCGTTAAAGCGCGCAACGGAAAAAAAAATCTTTAAAATAGTACCATATTAATACTATAATATTCATCAGTACCAATATGTAACCATATGCTACTGCATACATTTTGCAGAGAGCTTTTAAGAGCGTTTATTCCGACGGAGCCGATTTCACGGGTTTTTATTGTCCTATTATGTTACAAATAAATAACAATGAATAAAAAAGAAATTAAAAATCTGAAAGTTCCATTGTTTATTAATGGAATGTTAAAGAGAAATATATGAGCTATCATAATAAATATTTTAAAACGGATGAATTTAAATTGAGCATTTTCGTAAAATCTGTAGTATAGGGCGAGTTAATTGCTCGCTAGAGCAATAAAAACTAATCGTTCTATAAATCCATAAATGTGAACTATACAAGCACAAGTTGTACAGGACAATGTATTAAAAAAAATATGTACATTCATTCATTATTTTTAAGAAAACAGTAGGTCAAAACAGAGCTTTTAGCACAATATTGGCTCGCAAAACTGCTCTTATTTCTAAAAAACTACTGTGATTATAAAATAGATATATACATATTTAGGAACGTTAAGATTCATACTACGTCATATCAAAAAATTGGAATCTTAACGTTTTATTTGTAATTGATATGATTTTTTTAAAACGACCTATAAATCTCGAAGCGCGATGCCATCTCGGCCATACCGCGCTAGGCGCTCTCAGGGGGTGGACGTAACGCTTGTCACCGTGCCCGCCATATTACGTAAAAATAGAATTTTAGTACCTTAATAGCGCGGCTGAGCCTTCTTGATCCGTAAGATTTTCACAACTTATTTTTTTATAAATATGAAAAGTTGATGTGTCTTGATTTACATATTGTCGGCCTCGATGGCGTAGTGGTTAGTGTAACCGACTGCCACGCGTGAGGTCGCGGGTTCGATTCCCACACAAGTCTAACATTTGTGTGCATGAACACGGATGTTTGTCTTGGTCTGGGTGTTTCTATGTATAATATGTATGTATTTACAAAAAAAAAAGTATTTATGTATGTTTATCCATTGTCCATTTGGGCTAGATGGTGATGTGTGTACATGTGATAGAATATATTATTATTATTATTTGATGTATTTGACTGACGTGTTGGTCTAGAGTCTAGCGATTAGTATTGTGGCGCGATCAAACACGGGCCGGACAGGATTTGTAATGTACCTACTATCTATATATCGCACCTTGAACGATATATAATAAACCCAAAAAATTATCCTACATATGTATGTCTGTTATAGTCTTTGTTACCATCCAACCGACGTATTCTCCAATCCGGTTTCATTAGAAAGGCTGTAATGAGATGATGGTTTTAAAACAAAAACATTTTCTTTTATAGCGTAGTAGCTCACACCGGATATCCGCTAAAATTGTATAGAAAACGTTCGACGTATGTGTCATATTCATCAAGTATATTTCTAGTAATCTTTGTGTAAAAGAGGACTGATGTAGAGATGAACAGTTTGTATGGGTTAAGGAATCTAAGTAAACATAAGTATATTTATCAGTTCTACTCAGAGACAGAGAGACATGCGTTCGTGGATACATGATAAGCAGTATCCACGAACTCATGTCTCTCATTAACTAAAATACCTTGTTGTAAAAATCAGATAGTAATATTATAACGCTGAAGAGTTTGTTTGGTTGAATGCGATAACCTCTGGAACTATCAGTTCGATTTCAAAAAATATTTTTGCCCTCTTCATAAGTACAGTGGTTTTGTATTTGTTGAGGTAGGTTATAGGCTATAAAATATTACTCTATGACCCACAGTGCGGGCGCAGTAACTGTAAACGTGGGTGAAACCGCGTGAAATAAAACGTACCTAATTATGTGTTATTTTCAGATTACAAAAAATATGGGTAAAAAGAACAAAGCCAAAACGTATGGGTATACTAAAAGAAAAATGAGTACTTTGGCGAATAATTTGAAACTGGCAAGAGAGGCTAAAAAGTAGTAAATTTTATTTGTTGGAGTCAATCTTTTCTAAGTAATAGTATTATGTGATATGTCTTACATCAAATTATTTTATTACAGAAAAGTACTCTCTAATTTAGCAAACTCAAAGGCACTAAATTGTACAGATGCGATTCTACAAAACCAAGTATTTTTGATAAAATTTTGATATGCTTTTCTTTATATGCGTTCTACTTCGCGATTTTAGTTGTAAATATTTGGTATTGTATTATAAAATAAAAAATAGCACTGGAACAATTAGAAAAAGAACAAAAAATAAAAATTCAGCAATGTGGTCTTTTTGTCGAGCTGTTTTTTTTGGGAGCCTCGGATGGTCTGTATGAAAAGGGCATTGTAGGAATAAAGTGTCCCAGTTCTGCATTTGGAATAAATGCAGATGAAGCAATTGCACAGAAAAAATAAAATTTTGGAACCAAGATGGTTCCGTGAATAAATCACACGATTGGTTTTATCAAATTCAGGGGCAATTACATATTACCCAAAACATATTTACCTCTTTGCAGTATGGACAGGCAAAGCCTTTCAAATGAAAATAGCAAAAATTTACAAAGACGATGAATTTTGGAGATTTTTATCAATTTTGCTTCCATATTCTGATATGGAAGCAAATTTGATAAATTTTTACAATAAATGTCTCTTACCTGAGATTGTAGATCCCAGAAAGGCGCGGTCAATGCCTCTAAGAGACACAGTTTATTGAGAGTGTTTATTCATGTTGTCGCGGGGGACTTTACAGACATTCAATTAACGGACACAAAGTACACCCAGACTCGAAACAACAATTTGTGGATCACACAAAGTGTTGTCTTGTGTGAGGATCGAACCCATAACACTCGGCGCAGTACTTAACGGCGAGGGCAAAATACCGTCAATCTAATTGTATTTACAAGCCGGCTTATCAATATTGTAAGTAAGGCCCGGTACAAATAAAAAGGATGGAGTGGAATGGAGTGGCAAAAGAAATACTATTTGATAAAAAAGACTGGTCGATCTCGGTTTTATGGACTTGCAATCATCCTTTTCTATCTACAACATAGAATTTCATAATAGTTCTGGGCGTGATCGCATGTTGCTTGCATCATAAGTTGCTTGCATTGTAAGTGGATGCTCCTGTTTCACTATATTTACTTTTAGAGGCTAATAACACTTCTTTTCAAACAAGATTAATTGCTTGGGTATAATCATAGTAAAGTAAATAAAAGGTGTTTTGTAGCTCCTTGCAATGTTAACTGATATATGTATAATAAAATCAGAAATATTGTTAATTTTGGCGATTAAAAAGAGGGTCCGTGAGTTTTATTTAATTGCCCGTTCTTTCTCATGGTTCTACTACCTCTTGCGAACGTGGCAGTAAATGTAAATGTAGAATCAGTAAAATATAAATTCTATAACTAAATTGTAAAAAAGTGAATAAATATTTTTTTATCGTGAATTATTTCTTCCCTTTTTTGGTTTTGTATTTAGTGTTATTCGTAGGTTTTCATGCCTTTTACATAATGGCACAGTATATGTATATTTAAAAAAGTGACAATTAATTAGATGAAAATTACAAATTAATTCTATCAGAAGTATCAGATAATAAAAACTGCGCAAAAAAAATTTGTTATTCTGAGAAACATCCTCCTACTAAACAAGTAATAACTAGCTTCATTTAATATATTTATATGCATTTGCATTGAAAAATTAATT
Organism: Catocala nupta; assembly: GCA_963675205.1. NCBI lineage: Eukaryota > Metazoa > Arthropoda > Insecta > Lepidoptera > Erebidae > Catocala > Catocala nupta. The sequence continues at coordinate 22,984,502 of OY776097.1, read as the reverse complement.
TGAATATTGTCATAATCGACGTATACGTAGATAAAGACTTTTCATGAATGGCAAAAAGGATCAAGATCATTATTCCACGCGACATCGTCATGATGCACCTGGGTTTCAAACTGGCGGTGCGCGGGTTGCCGCGGTTCTACAAATACCTTAACTCGATCCGCCGCGCGAGGCGTATACGCTCTTAATTTCACTAGGCAAGCCTTGTAGCCACGAGGTAACTAGTATTGGAGTAGCCTAGTGTTGTTAGAGGAAATAAGGTTTTGAAATTAGTTTAATTTACAATTGTACATAAAAAGGCGGCACTTCACATGGTTATTTGTATTTGATATTGGGTGTTTGCTGTTCTTGGGTGAATATTTGACAAATAGGCAAACATATAGATATTGGCAACTATGACCGTCTACACATGGAGCCAAATAAGGCGTTCAAATAACAAATACACAAACATTTTGAATGAGCAGAGGTAATTATTTACCAACAGTATGGACGTCTTCAAACTTGCAGCAGGATTTTATTATTTAAACGCATGCTATTATTATATACTGTGTATAAAATACAAGGTTGTAAAAAAACCATGGAGAGTAAATAAATAATTTTCAAGCCAACGGCCTGGGATGTCAAGTTGACAGCCCGCGCATTTGAAATTGACATGACTTGCCGCCAATGCTGACCATTGTGTCGATGGTTTAGTTGCGTATTTGCCTATTTACCGTCTTTTATTTATTTTATTTTTTATTTATTACTATATTGACACACCAACAGCTTTTAGGCGATGCAATCACAATAAAATTAAATCCAGCACCACAGACTGGCCTACGAGCTAATAATAGGTGTGAGACAGCATTTTTAGATGACAAGTAATTAGTGAGAATTACAAAATAAGGTTAAAACACAAAAAAAAAATAAGAAATTGAAATGAAAAAACTTCAGAATTGCAAGTATAAGCTAATACAACATTGGTTTACTTAAACTGTGCTATGGTTGCAGTATTTGACGCTTCCATTGGGATAACGTGTCCTTAAAAATATCTAAATTAAATGTCTTGTGAGAAATATTGTATCTGTATTGGAGTCTTCGAATAGGAGAAAATTTACCGACATTGGTTCTGCTTCGAAGAGACCGGAATGTATCATTGCAGGATAAACGACTATTAATTTTTGGAACGTTTAAATTTAGATGGGCCAATAAATGCGGCTCAGCTACGACCCCATTAATCAATTTATGCAAGAATGATAGTTCAAGATACGAACGTCTTTTATGTAATGAGTTCATTTTAAAATATTTGAGTCTCTCATTGTAACCAGCCCGCCAGTTAATACGATCTGTGCCATTACCACTTTGCTTATGCACTAGGTATCTTGTGAAAGATCTTTGTACTCTCTCCAATCGATCTATGTGGACTTGATAGGTTGGATTCCAAACTTGACTGCAGTATTCAAGACGACTACGAACGAGCGCGCAATAAAGAATCTGTAAAGTCTTAATATTTTTAAACCGTTTTCCCACACGTTTTATTAGACCGAGCATTTTGTGACTGTCCTTTACAACATTATCAATATGAGTGATAAAATTCAGTTTGCTATCCATAGTGACCCCGAGGTCTCTTATGGTACTAACTTCTTCTAGTATAGTCTCGCCTAGACTATATATCGAACTATATGGAAGTCTTTTTTTTGTAAACTTATTATGATAACATTTGCTGGGGTTTATTGTCATCTTATTCACGACGCACCAGTTGTGAATGATTGTCAGATCTGCCTGCAACAATTTAGAATCCAACTCTGAGCTTACAGTCCTATATAACTTTAAGTCGTCAGCAAAAAGTAAGCACTTTGAATGCTTTATCTGTGTCACTATGTCGTCTATAAATAGAACGAATAATAAAGGCCCAAGGTGTGAGCCTTGCGGCACCCCAGACGTAGCTTTGTAAGGATCGGAAAAATATCCATCTTTAACAACAGTTTGATACCTATTTGATAAATAACTCTTAAGCCATGACTTGACATTACCAGTAAATCCAAAATTGTGTTCTAATTTGTGTAATAGTATATTATGGTCCACTTTGTCAAAAGCGCTGGAAAAATCAGTATAAATTGCATCTGTCTGAAGTCCAGAATCTAATGCCGAAGATATGTCACTGACGTAACACATCAAATTTGTGTTGGTAGATTTTTGCGCTATAAATCCGTGTTGGAAAGGTGATATCATCTCCTTAACGTGCCAGTACAATAAAGGATGGACGAGAGACTCGAAAACCTTTGAGAACACACACAAGAGAGATACCGGTCTATAATTTTTTACTACACTGTTATCTCCTTTTTTATAAATAGGTACAACATTCGACTTTTTACAATACTCAGGAAATGTGCCAGTTTTTAGAGATTTGTTATATATTATTGTGAGAGGAGTAGAAAGACTTTGCGCGCATGATTTAATAAAAAGAGGAGGAATGCCATCGGGACCGGAACTTTTGTTCACGTTTATAGCTTTTAATGCCTTTAAGACGGACTTTTTCTCAAAATGCATGTTTGTAATTACTTGGGGACATTTGGAATCAGAAGATATGATCGGTGTATCTTGTGAGTTCAATAAGAATGTTGATGAAAAGTGTGCGGCAAACATGTTACACATTTCTGCGTGGGTTTGAACAGATTTATTTTCTAAGTACATAATAGGCGGGTAAACCGATTTTCTATTTTTTAAATCTTTCATAAAAAACCATAATAGTTTTTTGAAATTAAACTACTATATACGGATTTTATCGCGTTGTTTATTTATCACTGTATTACAAAATTTTGAAAATATTACTCTACTACTACTATTGATTTTATTTGACTAATTTATAAGCTAATAAAATTATTTAAACTATTAAATCTATTTATTTTTGGTTTACACTTTCCCCGACGTTTCGGGTGCTTTTCAGCAGCCATGGTCACGGGGAGACTAAGATGGTAGTTGTCTCAATGTTCCAGTGTAGTTATTTCAAACTACCTGAACATAATTTAATTATTGGTGTTTCTATTTACGCAGAATGAGCTCAAAGTATCATGAAGTCTAGCTGTGGTTTGTTTCTTCTTGGGTTTGACTATTTGAAGTACTGGATCCCAAGCTGGTGGTACATTCCAACCATCTTCTCTATTGAAATTGGGATGTTTTTTAATTTCAATAGCCTCGCGAAGCATCCTTGGCAGGAATCGGTGTTCTTTAGCGAGAATCTGTGGTTTGTCAAATCTCAGGTAGTGGTTGGTCCCCTGTTGTACGTGTTCACACACAGCAGACTGTGTGTGAACACGTGTATGAAAAGCACCCGAAACGTCGGGGAAAGTGTAAACCAAAAATAAATAGATTTAATAGTTTAAATAATTTTATTAGCTTATAAATTAGTCAAATAAAATCAATAGTAGTAGTAGAGTAATATTTTCAAAATTTTGTAATACAGTGATAAATAAACAACGCGATAAAATCCGTATATAGTAGTTTAATTTCAATGAATAACATTCGCGTAAACAGAAGACAATATTAGACCATAATAGTTTAGAATTAGACAAAATTCTACTTTCAATGGTATCTAAATAACTATTATAATCCTGCCTTATCCTTCTATCTACTCTCTCTCGTAATATTTGGAATTCGAAGTGATCACGAGGGTTCCGTGTCACTTTATATTTTAAACGTTTCTTATTTTTTTCACTAATCATCCTAATCAAAGCTGAAGAAAACCATATGGGATATTTCCACTGTCTTTGTTTTGACTTTGAAACATTACATTTAATACACTCACGCAAGTGAACGTAAAACACTGCAACCATTTCATCTACAATAACGCATGCTGCCAGTTCATCATGCCAGTCTATCTTATCTATATAAGCGTTGATAGCATCATAGTCTGATTTCTTATAGTTTAACGTACCAAATTGATTTGGCACTAAAGGCCGTTCACGAGGGTGACTGGCATGATCAACCGTCACTTCCAGTGGAGGGTGATGATTGTCGATAGTACACAGGGGGCTTAACGCTTGGGTTAGAGTTAATCCTACAAAACTACTTAATACTAAGTCTAATATTCTGCTATTTTCGTTTTTAATATAATTTAATTGATTAAGATTATTTTGAGAAATAAATTCAAACAATAACAATGCTGCTTGCGATCTGCATTCTGAATAATTGCTAAACAAACCCATTTCATCCTTCCTCCACTGTATAGATGGTATGTTAAAATATGTCTTTGATAATCTCATTGATGTGCGTCGAAAAACCGACAAGCACGCGGTAACGCGTGTTTGGTATTTGCTGTAGTTGTCAAATAGGCAAGAAAGGCAAATACTTTGCCACACAAACCATCTACACATGGTTATTATTTATCAAATTTATCAAATACGCAAATACAAACAGCCATGTGAAGTGTCGCCATTACATTAATGTAATAATCTGATAACATAAAAATACAGCTGTTTCTAGAAAATGTTTTTATTACATAGTTTAGCCTACACAATGGCACATTTGTTGACATTATTGCCTGTGCACTTGCATAATATTAAAGCTTTGTGCGGCCTTCTAACGCAATTAGAATGACCGAATATTATACAAATAATATATAGTTCACCTTACAACCATTGACACGAAAAAGAAGAACTTTAACCTATATCATGTTGTTACCAGGTCCGTGCCCTCGGCATGGAGCTAGGCCTGCCGGCGCCATTGGTGGAACGGCAACCGTTCCCGGGCCCCGGGCTCGCCGTGCGCGTGCTGTGTCAGGACGAGCCTTTCATGGAGCGGGACTTCGCTGAGACACAGGTATGACTTATATGATTTCATTGAACTGATATCATATTTCGCCGTTCGGTATTCAATACCGCGAATGCAACATTCACAAAATTTTATAGGAGACAAAAAAACACCTTCAATTTTAATAAAAATAATAGGATTGGATTACTTTCTATGTACCTAATATTGTCAGTGCTGTATTCTGTTTTGTTTTAGCTGAAAGTGGTTAATTGTACAACTTATTGAAAATAAAGATATAATGTATTTTTTTTATTAACTTATGGCCAAAGTTATAGTATCGCGTATTTTAATGTATAAAACGATATAAAATAAAATTCTGATTTTTGAACAAAATTTCACATTCGTGGTTTTGGTTTGTCGAATGACGATTTGCTTGTTTGTAATGTATACGTTGTATAGTTTACGGTCTGTACAATATATTCACGGTGGCTGCAGGTGATAGTGAAGATCATGGTGGAGTACGCGTCGATGTGCATGAAGTCGCACGCGCTGCTGGGCCGCGTGGCCGGCGCCAGCACGGCGGCCGAGCAGGGCGAGCTCAAGCGCATCTCCTCCAAGTCGCCCGTCGCCGCCACGCTGCTGCCGCTGCGCTCTGTCGGCGTGCAAGGTACACCGCCGCACCACCGCATATCTACCGCCTTGTAAACTACATTACTACATGACCTCCATTTTCTTACCATTTAGGAAACACCATTTATTTGACTACTTTAAATATAGCGACAGTATTACAGGACCTAAAGACCGCAATAATAATAAAATTAAAGTTATTAGAATAGTTTAAAATTAAAATAAACATGTAAAACCTAAAATAAAATTATGAATAAAAACGATGTAACGAGTAGAACGGAGTTGCCAATTATTTTATTTGCATTTAAGTGAAATTTTCAAATCGCTACATTTAATATATAAATGAAAATTTCACTTAAATGTTAATTGCTGCTACCGAATTTTCAACCATTTTGCTCGATTCGAGAAATGTAAAATTAGTGTTTTTTTAACTAAATTGATTGTATTAATATAAAGATACTTGAAAAATATAATTATTAACAGAAATCTCGCGTGTGAAATTTGATTTCTCGACTCGAGAAATTCTGATCAGCAATTTGAACATTGTTTCTTATAATGTGTTAATGTTTTAGGCGACGCTAGAACGTACAGTTACGCGGTGGCGCTATCGACAGAGCGGTATCCACCCGACTGGAAAGACATGCACTACCTCGCTAAACTTATACCACGCGTCTGCCACAATGTTAACAGGTATGTACCATGAAACTCATGTTATGTTAAATGTTGCCAGTCAATTGTTGGAATGCCAAACAAAATTGACGAACTGACGTAACGGCAAACCGTTGTGACTCGATAGGTTAATGTCAGGCGAGCCACCAGCGTAGCTGATAGTTATCATGATTATCGCTCATAGACATGGCTGTTACTTAAGCATTTCAGAAGGCATATCAAAGCAACACAGCAATACCCCTGTGTAATAGAAGGCTGTTCTTTCCCTATCGAAATCGCAAATCATCATCATCTTCAATCATTATAAGTGTATCCCGCTCGAAGCGGTTCAATTAAAAAATCCCAATCAATTCCCTACCATCAGTGACGAAAGTGTCCCATAAACATGCCATTTATGATTGAATTATTCGGCAATCAGGACTTCTGGAGTAAGTCATGTTGCGAATATACATATATCCTATGCCGATTAACCCAAGGGTATATAGGTTTTATTGATGATTCGGGCTGCCGTAGTCACATTCTTGTGAATCAAGAATGTGACTACGGCACCCCGAATCATCATTTGCGTTTGGACAGGTTACAATAATGTTTATTTTTGCACAGGGTTTGCTACGCATTTGGAGGTTTAATTAAGGAACAAGTAACAGACATCACACCGACCTTCCTCACACAACAAGTTATCTCAACTTTACGTCAAGCCGATGACCTCGCTACACAGGTAACAATACTCCATATTATAAGTGTAAATGTTTGTGAAGATGATTGGATGTTTGATTCTTAGTCACGTGTAAAGTGCAAACGGATATACAGGGTGTCCGGTAATTAATGGATAACCTGGAAATGTCTTACAGTGGAATCCCGAATATAGTGGAATACAGTGGAATTCGAATCCCGGGTCGGGCCAACATAAAGGTATTGGGTTTTTCTGTTAAGAAATCTCAATACGAGCCCGGAGTTAGGAAGTTGGCGGTGTTAGACACCCCCGTGCCTCGGAAAGCACGTAAAGCCGTTGGTCCTGCGCCTGATCTCTCTCCGGTCGTGTCGGATTATCCGTCCCATCGGATCATGAGGGTAAGGGAACAGAGAGTGCACTTGTGTTTGCGCACATACTTGTGCACTATAATATCTCCTGCGCAGATGGCCAGTCTCCGTTAAGATTGGCCGCCGTGACCGAAAATCGGTCTGGAGGACATTATCCATTAATTACCGGACACCCTGTATACCTATGCTAGATTTTGCCCGCGGCTGCGCTCGTGTACATGTAGGTTAGGTTTATGCTAGCAGCAGTACTTTTTTCTAGATGAAAGGTACAACGTATATACGAAATTTCATGATGATCTGTCGAGTAGGTAAGGCATGAAAGCGTAACGAACAAATTCGTATTCGCATTAACAATATTGGTTAGGTTTTGCATACAGATAATCCATGTCAATCAGAAGTGTGTTCTTGGTCATAGACGTCGGTTATTTTTTTACGCGGTATGTGTTTCTGTGGCATTTACGCGGGAAAAGTTGCGAGAGGAATCGATCTATACAATAGATTTATTATAAGTTTTGTCTTTATTGTATAGTAGTTTTACTAGCCAACTGAAAATATAGATGAAAATCAATAGCAAGCTGCAGGGTTGAAAATGTTGAGATGAATGTATGAAGTGACAAGTATGAACAGGATCAAGAATAAATATGTTAGAGTAGTTTGTTTGAAAGTGGCACCAGGCATAAAAAATAATTATATATTAAAATTAAACTATTTTATACGGATTTTGTCGCGTTGTTTATATTAAAACACTTTTTATTACATCATTTTGAACTATAACACTACTATAATTGAAATTAAGTGCTACAATGTAAACTATTTAAATTAAATTAGAAAAATATATTTAAGTTTATTTTTCCCAACCTTGATGCAATGATGCAGTGTGCAATACAAAAACATACCTATTATTTTTTTGTATTGCACATTGCATAGAATTAATAAAATAGAAATGATATATATAAAAGAAAATTGTATCATTTGATTATAAACAGGGTAAAAAATTAATACTATTTGTCACTTCCAAGTATTTTATATCGAGTATAGATATGTGTGCAGGCAGCTTACTCTAGGTATTGATCATTGTAAAGTTAGTTTGTTGATTGGTAAGAGTAGAGTTTGTGACTAATGTTTTATAGTAGGTTTATTTGTTTTTATAATTAAATTATGTAAGCATGAACCGCTTCAATGGATTATGGGCTGGTAAAAGTCCATGGAATGAGCAAATATTAAGATAGTTACGTGCGTGTATATCGGATCTCCCAGAAAAAACGTTAATGTTTATATCGGCCGTGAATACGATGACGAGGTTATTAAATGGATATTAAGGGATCGTAGAAACGCGAATGCTTTGAGAGCGAGGTGAAGTAACAATAAGGTGTTCGTTCGCGTGCAGGTGGTCCTGTCGAGCGGGTGCGCGGCGCGCATCGCGCAGATGCCCGTGGTGCTGCTGCCCGTGCACTTCGACCGCGACCTGGCCGTGCGCGCCGCCTCGTGCCAGCGCTCGCTCGTGCTGCGCCCCTTCATCACCTCCGACTTCATGACCGGCGTGGCGGCGCTGCCCGGCTCCGACGCCATGCCCATGGATGTGCGTCTACCCCCTAACTAACTCATATAATACTTCATAGCTCATGGTCTAACACCGCCGACTTCCTGACTCCGGTATTGAGATTTCTTAACAGAAAAACCCAATAACTTTATACCGTCTTTTATATAAAACCTAAAACATATCTAGCTAAATATTGGGTGTGTGCAATTAAGTGTGCATCGTGACACTATGTATGTATGTAAAATTTTGTCCTACACTTAAAAATTATTGCTGGAAGAAGTTTACAGTCATGCAAATTATGGCAATAAAACTTACAGCAAATTAAAATACATATATAATAATTTAAGACATTACTGTCTTAAATGTCAGAGTTACACTTACGGACCATTTAAGTATTTCGTAAGCAAGATTTTTGTCATTCTTAAACTCCATGCCCTCTTGTCAGCAAAAATAAACATAATATACCGCCGTCATAAGAAAATCAGAAATAACTAAAAAAATCAAACTCACGTATTTGGAATCAGTAAAACAGACACCTGCCAGTATTTTATATTAATTATAAAAATACTGGCAGATACATCTTTTTGCCTTATGACGGCAGTTTATCATCCAAAATTAGCATAAAAGATCTCTTCACACAATGGTGCTTATGTAATTCTTGAAAGACCCTTTTGAGCATAGTATTTAATAACCCTATGTGGTATTGCAGGTAGTAGACAGAATGCGCAAGGAGCTGCTGAGCGTGCCGGGCATATCGCGTGTGCTGTACGACCTGACGCCGAAGCCGCCCGCCACCACAGAGTGGGAGTAGGGCTCCACGACACTTTTATATATTTTTTTACTAAACGAACGCACCCCACGGCAGTGGCCGCGACTCTTATTTTTATTTGATGGAGGACTCATCGGAAACATTGTCAACTGCATAGATAACGCGTCTCATACGCATAAAGTCATGGGATACTTTACAGGAGCGGTACCGCGCAAGTGATAGGTACTGTCGATGTCGCTTACTATCAAGCAGCTTTACCACTTTTGTGGTATAAAGCAGATCCCAGGTCTGGCACATTCTGTGCAACTGCAAGAAATGTTGTGCCTTGTCCAACTATTTGTGTGCTACGACTAATTAGACTCATATGTAATTTTAGCGCCGTGGCATACTACCATAATATGTAAGCCTATTTTATAAAAGAAGATAATAAAACTGTGTTCATAATAATGATAGTGACAGGTTAATTATAGTTTGTACCCTGTGTAAATACGAGGGTAGATCGTAATTCGTTAATATATTGTTTTTAAATCAAGCTTGTTTTTTATGGTATGTCACTGTTCTAAAAAGTACTGTGTGATTGTGATTTAGTTTGTGTTTGTTCTTTAGAGCAATGAGGATCTCGCGAATTTCCAAACCTGATACTAAATTGCCTGCCTAGTTAATCAGCATATGTGAAAATGATGGTGGATTTTTCTGAAAGGAAAATATCCTTAGCAGCATCTCCGCAGTGTCTACTTGATCTTGGTAAGCATGTCCCCAATTATTTGGGCCCTAAATATAATTGCAAAATGTGGGGGGACACAACCACATCTCTGCCTGAATGACAGGTATATTACTAGATAAATCTAAAAATTTATGATTCTACGACATGGAACTTCGTGAGATCGTTTTATTGTTACTTGTTATGCTGGCCATCTACAGACTGACATGTTTGCCCAACATATCGGCCATTGAGTCGCCTGGAATTATATTTCCAACTATTATTGGCAACTACAATAATGTAAGAAGCAACACATTTTTATGTATACAAGTTTTGTGTTGTAATCAATTCAGTTGATTTTATTTTGTTAGCATTTTAGCTGTACTGGGTTTTAATTTATCGTTTAATAACTTGTAAGTCGCGCCACTGCCTGATATAAAGAAGTTTTTGTAAATACATTGGTGTCACATGTTATTCTTAGCTCCACTAATCAGTTTTGTAACATGTAGTAATTTATTGTCAAAAGCTGTGTAAATGTCAAGGCTGTGTAAAAATTTATAAAAAGAGCCCACAATTATTCCGCGCGACAAGATTGTTATAAATGAATCTTGTATTAAATCGAAGACACTGTGTTTTTATGGAATGGTTCAGTGTTATTGACTGGCAGTTTCATAATAAAAATTATATTATGCTTTATTTTCATATTGGATTTTATTTTTAAAACCTTATATCATAATTTCATATAAATAAGACATACATACAAGCAATTGGAATTGGACCAGCAACAAGTAAATCACGTCTTATTGCCACATCTTATCAAGTAAATGATGATGGTCCAACCCTCACAATACATTGAGTCACCATTAAAACTAAAGTTATTCGGGCACCAATAAATTAATATTTTTGCCAGCAGTCACTTGGCCGCCTATGTATGATTCCTCTTCTCCTCTTATAGAGAGGCCTTGAGAAAGTGATGTCACTTTCTTCTCCCTCATCATAGCTGCTTTCTCCCAGCGAGAGCCACCACAGTTACTACATGAATGAAGAGGAATAATCTCTAAAGAAACAGTTCTATTACTGCAATCAGCACATTTGAAAAACCTTTTGAAACTATCTAGAACTTTCAGAGGATGTCTTTCATCCTTACACAATTGTGCCGCTGAAAATGCAGTGTATTTGCACTTGACACATCTCACTGCTTTGCAAGCTAACTTAAATGTATTTAACATTTTCTCCTCCATTTTTTCCTTTTTCTCCAGTTTACTGAAATATTTCTCTTGCTCATCATCCTCATGCTGTTGGATCAAGTTTTGATGGGCAGATGTTGCTTCTAGAATCTTCTTGAACCTCTCAGACATGACGCCTTTAGTTTTCTTTAGTTCTGATACCTGGTCCCCGTTATGTTTTGGTTTCTTGCTATCATTTTCATCACTGCTAGAACTGTTTAAACTTTCCAGAGCTCTCTTCTTGCCTAAATCAGTTCCTTTGATATTATTAGGATCTGCTTTTGTCAATCCACCATTCTGTTGAATAAGTCTGATTGCATTTGCTTTGGCCCTCTCAGCTGCTCTTTGACCATATGATATATTCAGATCTATTGTACCACTGCCTTTTTTTAAGCCAAAACCGCTACCTTGCAAGCCAAATCGTCCTAATTTTGGTGAAGTGCCCACTTTTTCTGCCAAAGTTGGATTTGGTGATGTTCCTACTCCATTTTGTGAATTTCCATTAGTCAGTTTGTTTAATCTTTCAGCATCACTAGTTCTTGTATTTGAAGGACTGTGTAATATTGAGTTATTCTTAATGGGACCAGCCCCATAAGGCGCTTTGTTGGTCATGAATTTATCACCTTCTGTTTTGTAGTAATCGGTTAAAGACATCAACCGGTTGTTATCTCTCTCTTTCACTTTAGTGGTGTTGCCAGAAGGCAAGGCAGAATATGCTTTCCCTCCATAAATAACTGTACTTTTGCCTAAAACTTTATTTTGCAAGCTAACAAGCCCTTTGCCCATGGTTGATGACTGCAATTCCTGTCTTCGGGCAAACTTTTGGTATTCCTGTTTAATATGGTAAATGCAGTGATCACACTGACTTAAATTGACAAATGCAGTACAGGGTTCTCCATTCTTCTTTCTACTCTTACAAATACCTAGATCTTTGGACTGGCCGAGTATCATCACTCTGTCAGGATTCTCAACACTGAGACATGCTTGGTCAGCACTATTCTGAGATCTATCTAAAACATTAGGATTTAAAACTGCTACAACTGTACCTTCAGATGTCTTCCATAAATCATTATAAGCTTTACGGAAAAGAAACATAGAAATAGTTTTCATATCATCTTTTAGATCACTGAGAGTCCAAATAACAAATTGATTGCCTTTTTGTGACTTTTTAACGGCGCTTTTTCTCACAATGACACCAGCAATAACCCAGTCTTTTGATAGATCTTCATTTTCCACATGTCGCTTGACTCTCATCATGTTGATAGCTTCTCTTCCTTGCATGCGGTCTAATAATGCTGTACTGGATATTAAAGGTTTAGTGATTCTTATACCGAATATGGGGTCTGTGTATATATCAGAAGGGGCCTTTGTCTTCACTTCTGGGGCACAAAGAGTATTTTTACTAATTTGTTCAGTAGCCGGCTTTGAGCTGCTAAAAGTGTTACGGGCGATTTTAACGTCCATATTTGCCTGACGTAATCTCATCTCAAAATCAATCCTTTTGTCTATCTTTTCATGTTCCTGATTATCTAATATCTTTTTTATTTGAGAGCCATAGTCACTGTATTTACGTTCTGTGTAGTTCCTCTTTTCTTCGTCATCAGATGAATCTGTATCCCCATTGTGAATAGCTGAACACTTGCTAGGCACATCGTCAACAGGTTTCTCTTCTTTTTCAGCACTGTTACCATTTTCAGAAAAGATATCAACTTCCTGAACTTTCGTTGGCTTTTTTACGTCATTTACAACTTCGTCCAAATCGGCACTTAGTAACTCCTCTAATTGCGCTAGTTCATCGTTTTCATCCATCGTGTTTACTTGGTGGAATAAAATAAATAATCAACAGACCATAAAATATATTATAACTACGTACAGAAACCAATACCAATAGGCAGTGAAATTGGCGCGAAACTTTTCGATCAGGTCAATCAGCTGTACTGATGTTATATGTTACTTTATTGGACACTTACCGAAACGTTCAGAAATTATGACGCTTCTATATTTTTTTTATCCTGACTAAAATTTTTGAACAGGCCGTATAAGCAAATATATTCTTAATATAATGCTAGACAACGGGTCTTACTCGCGATAAAGTACATACGATAAAAAAATATTTAAAAGGTAATAAATATAAAATATAACAAAGTATGAATGGATTCTATAAGAATCATATCATTATTTGCTAATTCAACTCCTAATCTTCCATTACGTCAAAGGAATTGACTGGAGACGCCATTGTGCTGCTAGGAGTATCTTTTTATAAGAATAGCCTATTTGACTAGTTTCTAGAAACCATCTCACATTATTAAGTGGTGTCAATGGATCCTACGGGTAATATGTATATATTTCTGCTGGGCAAAAGCCTCTCCCTTGAAAAGTGTGATAATGTGCCTCCATTTCCTTATCAATTAGCAACGTGCCCAGAAGATTGGCAGCATGGTCACGTTAAAGCAACTCTAATTCTTTGCACAAAGAAAATCATGAAGCGTTGATCAGCCTAGCCTTAACGTAGCTAAATTTCTATAAACAAATCTAGCAACATCAACAGGACTAAATAGCACTAACGTTTTTGATAAATTCACAAACAAGTCTGAACGTCTACATTATTACATTTATAACTTAGTGTCAATTCACATATCAGTGTAATTTGTGTATGTGAGCACAAAGACCAATTTCTGTTGACGATTTTTAAACGTTGACATGGGTTCTTTTACAATTATTTAAAGGACAGTGTATGGGAAGCTTTATATGATAAACTTAGTGTGTTTAAGAAAGTAGCAACCCCCAAACGCAACAGTTTTTTTAATCTGTTATACGTAAATTTTGACAGTTTTCGGTATTTTGTTATTTCTTGAATTTTTCGAGAAGAGAACCTCCTAAAATTTCCATTATACCTGAGTAGTATCGGAATTATTATTCAATATTTGTAAACATCAAGTATTTTGTACACTGTCGACTTGGATATATATAAATATGGCAGGTATGTAAAACACCGGGTGATTGATTGGTAAAGTTTCGAGTTATTTATTTATTTTGTTATTTAGATAAAGATGCAACCGGACAGAAAGACAACAATAACCAAAAACCAACAGAAGGAACTCCTGGTTTAGCTGCAGGCACTAATGCTTCCATTGAGAAAACACAATCGCCTAGTAAGGGCCCCAATGTTCCAAGTGATAAGACACTAACTGTTGCATCAGCTACCGCTACTAACGGAAAACCTCCCAGTGAAAAGGCCTCAGCACAGAATACTGATACGATAGATGCGTCTGCTGAAGGGCAAACTACAGAAGGAGCTCCTGGATCACCTCAATCACAAACACCTCCACAGTCTGAGGATGAAGTCATTCAAGAAATCATACTGGTCAATGAGCATACTAAAGAACTAGACCTTAACCATGGTAGGATTGGGAAAATTGAGAAACTTGAGCCTATGGTACAATTAGAGAGGTGAGTAATAAAAAAAAGTCTTGTTTATGATTACAAACCAGTTATAATATGGTGTAATAACTATGATTAATCAATATGATATTCTCATCTTGAAAGCATACTCCACTTTTACTACGACTCATACCCATGTGACTTACATTCAAACTGTTGTATCTTTACATAACATTAACCAAATTCCTTTTATCTCACTTTCTTTAAAATGTGATGATTATGGCTGGTAAATGGTGGACAGAGTGAAAAATAAGAGATTAAGGTTAAAATTAAGTAGATATGATATATATAGTAAATATTAGGCTCTATGGCTTATAAACTTCTAGTGTTTCTATGGTCTATAGACTACAATAATTACTTACCAGAATCATGCTTCTACCGAACTGACTACACGCTTGTATGCCAAATTAATGGAAAATGACCTCATTAAACCATCATGCATAATGCAAATTTCCATTTTATACCATGTGGTATAGATCTTAAATGGTTCTGCAATAGGTTTTAGTTCTGTTGCTTGTACATTTGTTCTTATAGTAATAGTTGGTTTATGTTATGAATAAATAACTTTGCCAATAGAAACCACATTCAAATTAATTGTCATATCCCCACATTCATATTGTTCATATCCCAATATAATTGAGATTTTAGGTTTAAATATGAATGTTGTATATAGAAGAGGCCATCAATGTTTATGAGCTAATGACTACCCTTCCTAGGATAAGAAAAATAAAAGTTTTATTTTTCTGTTGACCCTTCATCTCAAACACAATAGAAGAAGCATAATGTCTTATGTAGATTTGCAATTTGGCATTTGAGATGTTAAATAGAAGTATATAGGATCTATTATATTACGTATACAACAGCTAATCATATAAGTTTAGACCAAATGGTTTGAAATCTCATCTCCAGACACATCTATATTAATTAGGGGTCTACATATACTAGGTCAGTTTCAGTGCAAGAGCACCCAGTGTTCTATAGATACTTGTGTACTATGATGTTACATTGATGAGACAATCAATGAAAAAGGTTATTGTCATAGTCTTTGCTCTATCAGCTAAAGAATTTAATCAATTATATATTATCTGCTTGGATGTACTTACGTATCTGTGAAGGCCATTTTATTAAAAGGCCGCTTTTGACAGCTATTTCGTTTATTGTTATTTATGCTGCTTGGGGTACCAAGCAACGAATTTATTTTGATCTTACTACTCCTGCAAATGGGAAAATTTTGATTCATGAAATAACAACAACATGAACCATTCAAACAATGGACACATAGTACGACCAGGCCATCAAATTATTGTCTCATGTGGTGATTGAACTCACATGGCATGATGGTAGGGGTGTAGCAACCACTTAAACTATTCTACAATGAGTGCACTAAATGGAACAATCAGACAGACAATAATTCTAAAAGCTACTATTTTGGGGTCTATTCTCTGATATAAAAGACAATTGGTTCCAAAATATCTTCAATACATTGATATAATAATCCTATTGTATCAATGTATTGAAGATATTTTGCCAATCCCTGTCATGTTCTCATAGTTATCTCTCAAGTGTTTTCGTACATCTAGTGTTTTATACATAACACCTCCAATTTTACGATGTTTATAGAACCATATATGTATAACATCAATAAACAAATTGTATAACATTTTAACTCTAAAAGCTAGAAGTTTAATGTATTTATCGCACTTGATTATTATTTATATACTTGATTCCGCATACTATGTGTGAATAACTCATATCCAGAAATCTTAACTAATAATATAAATGCGAATGAGTTTGTTTGTTTCTTACTCTTTTACATCGTAACTACTCGACAGATCATCATAAAATTTTATTTAACCTACATTTACGCGAGTGAAGCCGCGGGCCAAATATAGTAATTCATACAATGGTATTTGTCGTAGTTTTGTGAACCCTGCTTTTGTTATGACACAATGTTATTCAATTTGTCGATCAATGAAACTTTACAAATGTGTAACGTTGTTGACATTAAGCTTTTCATAGAATGATTTTTAAAGAGGACAGTTTTAATTCCCACAAGGTATCTAAAACTCTTGAGCCTAAGTGTTCTTTGCGACCATCATAATTTTTTTAAATGTATGTCGCCTTGTAAGGTACCAAAATCATTACTGGCACACTGACTTGCTCAGTAATGCAGCGGAAGTAGCGTAAGCTACTACTGTGCATTTGGTCTCATGTTCGATTACCGTGTCGGGCGGGTGTCATAGGGTATTTCTGTCAAGAAATACGCAGTAGCAACATGGAGTCTGGAACTGTGCTTAGTAGGCAGCTACCATAGGCTCACCTTCTATCATGTGCTACCTAAACATATAGTTGATGACACATCTGCCTATCCTTTCGGGAATTTTGGCGTGATATGTTTGCACAATTACTACAACATTGATCAAATCAAAGTCAAAAATCGTTTATTCATTAATTTTGACTGTACGGATGGCGTAATGTCATAAATCGGTAGGCTCGCCACAGCCACCGCGCCGAATATTGTGGGTTCGAACCCTACACGGGACAAAAAATTGTATAATCCACAAAGTATTGTTCCAAATCTGTGTGTTCTTTGTGTCCATTGTTTGAATGTTTGTAAACTCCCACGCTACACAGGAATTATTCCTAGTGCGGGTGTCATTTTACTTAATTGACATTTATGATACTTGCTAGGTTCATCCAAAAGGTTGAGCCTATGATAAGAAGGCTGCAAGAAACTCACAGCTACTTTTTTAAATCGCTAAAAATATGTAGTTACATGTGCTTCAGAAATGCCTGTTCTTTTAAGTATTTTGACGTAAATGGAAATGACAGTAATCTAAAGACCAATTAACGTTAACTGTATAGTGCCGAATACTTATAACTCAATATTCATGAACCCAACGACTCCTTCTGAAATTAATACAAATAGCACAGGTTATGATGACGTTAGCACAAAGGTATTGAAAGATGTATCAACTATCATCTCACCTGTTTTATCCTACATCATAAATTTAAGTAGTCTCCCAATAAATTAAAAATAACCGTAGTTAAGCCTGCATTTAAGAAAAATTACAAAGGTGATGTTGCAAATTATAGACCAATAGCACTCATTCCGATTTTCTCTAAAATTTTAAAAAGAAAGACAGAGACACAAGTAGTTTTTCGTAAGAATAAAAGTATAAATTTAGCTGTTTTTCATTTTCTACGTACTGAAATGTCAAGCCTAAATAATAAGCACTTAGTATCTGCTCTATATATGGATTTAACTAAAGCTTTTGACTATGTTAATTATAATATCTTCTTAAATAAATAAGAAGCATACGGAGTTCGAGGAAATGTTCTCAATCTCCTAAAAACATACTTAATAAATCGACTACAACGTACACAAATTACTCGCATATGTCCAAAAACGTGTAGACAAATAGTACATTCATCGTCATATCGTGAAGTAACTAAAGGAGTTACCCAGGGAAGTATTCTTGGTCCATTATTTATTGTTTATATTATCGATTTATCAAATTATATAAACCAAGATTTAGTACTATTTGCTGACGATAGCACAGTGATGTTTACAAGTACAAACAAAAATCAAATGATATCTGACATAAATCAAACACTGGACATAATAATTCAATGGCTATCAAATAATATCATGCGTTAGAAAAATAAATTTTTATTATAATAATAATAATAATAATAATATTCTACCACATACACACAACACTATCTAGCCCAAACTAAGCAGAGCTTGTACTATGGCTACTAGACAATGGATAAACATACATATATACTTTTTTTTTTGTAAATACATACATACTATACATAGAAACACCCAGACCAAGACAAACATCCATGTTCATGCACACAAATATTTGTCTTGTGCGGGAATCGAACCCGCGACCTCAGGCGTAGCAGTCGGTTACACTAACCACTACGCCATCGAGGCCGACAAAACTATCAAAACAATGCAATAAGCAAACTATTACAAAAAAAAAACCAACGATACACTAGAATTTTAAGAAAGTGCATTTGGAAGTTACAGCAACTAAACAACGACACTTTTCTTAATAATTCAGATAATAAATGTAAAGCGGCATGGTCTATTATAAATAATAACTTAGGAAATCACAATAACAAGAATACCATCAGTAAGGTAATAATAGGTGACAAATTAATTAATAATCCTAATGACATATGTAATAAATTTAATAATTATTTAATTGAATCGACATACAAAAATAACTGCTACAATGATTTTGACGTAAATAATATTAATATTGACTCCAATACATCTACTTTATTTCTGACACCAATAAATGAAACGGACATGACAAAAATTATAAATTCTTTGAAAATACGAGTTCTACGGGGTATGACGAGTTTTCTACAAGAATAATTAAATCCATTGAAAAAATTATAGCAACTCCTCTTAGCTACTTGATTAATCTTTCATTCCAAGACGGTGTTTACCCAAACAAACTAAAGGAATCGGTAATAAAACCATTATTCAAAAAGGGAAACCAGACCGATATGGGTAATTATAGACCCATTACACTTATGCCAATAATCGCAAAAATTTTTGAAAAGGCAATGCATTGCAAAGTAAATTGTTTTATAAATAAATACAATATTATCGTAGAAAGTTAGTTTGGATTTAGGAAAGGCAGTTCGACGACCTTAGCTTACTTTTCATTAGTGAAACTGATTACTGAAGCCCTTAATAATAAAATGTCTGTTCTGTCACTATTTTTAGATATGAGCAAGCCTTTCGACTATGTTCCACATAAACGACTTCTCTATAAATAAGAAAGATATGGAATACGGGGTAAAGCACAGGAGTGGTTTAAAAGCTATTTGTCTAATCGCCAACAGAGAACTGTGATCTCCAAAATAGAAAATAACATTAAAACCACATATATGTACATCAGAATTAAAAAGTAACAACTATGGTATGCCACAAGGAAGTATACTGGGTCCACTGTTATTTAATTTATACTTAAATGACCTAAGAAAACATCTGAAACACGAGTTTGAGATACAATTTGCGGATGACACTACATTAACAATAAAATGTCTAAACAAAACTGACTTACTGAAAGTACTACTAACAACGAGTTAATAAAAGCAATTAAATGGTTAACCGAAAAAAATCTTCACGTGAATATAGATAAAACAAAAATCCTTAATTTCCAAACATGTAACTCAACGGCAGTAGATATAAATATACGACATGAGAATAAAATTTTACAAACTGAACATTCAACATTATTTTTAGGTATAGTAATAGATAACAAGCTGGACTGGAAAGAACATGTAGAAAGAGTATGCTTCAAAATTGACAAGTTTATCTACGCTCTTCGAAGGCTTAGACTAGTATCTAGTAGGGACACAGTCCTTACTGCCTAGCATGGATGTCTCAACAGTGTTACGCTATGGGCTAGTTATATGGGGAAATTCAGTGGACATGCAAAGAGCTTTTCTGGTACAAAAAAATGTATTAGAGCTATGTGCGGAGCAGATTACTTAGATCATTGCAGACCATTATTTAAAGCATTAAATATTCTTCCACTCCCTTGCCTTTATATATTGGAAATATGCTTGTTTGTCAAAAGATACAATTCTTTTTTCGAAATGAATCAACGTGTCTCCAACAGACTAAATAAAAAGTATTATGGTAAATTGCGTGTACCTAGACAAAGATTGAACTTATTTAGTAGAAATATATATTGTATGGCAATTAAAATTTATAATAAATTGCCAACATAATTTAAAATATTACCAACGAGCAAGTTCAAAAGTAAAATGCTTTCGTTTCTTTTAGACAGGTGCTTCTACTCTGTAAATGAATTTATTAATCACAAATTTTGAATTGTATTAACAAATTTTTATTGACTGCAATTTTAATTTATAAATATTACTGACGTTGTAACTAATATGTCGGCGCATCTGCTCCTTGACACGTCAGCTGTCACTAACGTTAACATTGACGTCTGTCGTAAACGTCATTTTCCATAGCGAACACCGAGCACTGGTGAGGCGGCCATCTTTTATAAAGAACACTTATCGTTTGACGGTCGGATAGTGCGCACGCAGCCACGTGCTCGGTGGACGTTACATTTCAATCCGAATTAATCTTAGTGATCTGTGATTGTTCGATAAGACTTTTGATTGTGTTAGCAAGAATAATAAGTGGACTAATTATTACAACGGTTATTTTATTAAAATATCGTCTTCCTACCCGACAATTCACGCCTACTAGATAATGTCTCATAATTCCAATATAAGTAACAAGACTTTATCAGAAGTGGGATACGAAGGGTCAAACCAACAGGAGACAACACCCAATCGAGGAAACATAGATCCTGGTATGAGCACCCCTGATCTGCTTAGCGGTATGGAGTCGATTTTAACAAAGTTGTTAGCTGCGACTACCCACAGTACCCAGCCGCCGCTTCAACAACATAATCCGACTCGATTGGTGAAATTTGATCCCGACGACGCTGAGGCCGATATCGAAGGTTGGTGTAGAATTACCGATATTATAATTACGAGCCGAAATCTCTCTGGAACCGAGTTGTTACTTGCATTAATCAACGCGTTGAAGGGACGTGCCGCATCTTGTCTGACTAAATTGAAAAGCTCTGAAATAGAATGGCCACATATCAAGGAATTGCTACTCGCAAGATTCGGAAAACCCATGTTGATGCAGGATTATTTCGATAGCGTAACGAAATTTGAAATTGGGCCGCAAGAGGCCGCTTCTGAAGCAGCTATGCGCTTGTGGGGTCTCATTGAGCGTATACCGAAAGTAGAGATGATTGAAGAGGTCATTACTGGTTTCGTTATATCAGTCCTGAGCCAAAGAAATTCCCTAATACGTAGGGAGCTCAATTCGTACACTATCACAACGAGAGCTCAGCTGTATCGCGCGCTTAGTGGGGTATCGCTGAAGAGGCGCCACGATGATAACGAAGAGCAACCGTCCAGTTCGAAGAAACCGCGTACAGTTGCTGATCCAAAATTCGGCGGATCTTGCCACTACTGCGGCCATCGCGGACACAAGATCGAAGAGTGTCGCAAACGTCGAGATGGTGTTGTAGTCGGCAAGGGCTCGGAACGAGAGAAAACAGTCACGTGTTTCACATGTCAGAAGCCGGGACACATCAGTACGGTTTGTCCGAACAACAAAGCGGACAAAGAACACCCAGCTAAGAAGGACGTGAACGTCTGTGAACGGAAGCTGGTGAAAGGTACGCTGTCCACATCGGCTGGTAAGTCAGTTCCATTTCTATTCGACAGTGGCTCGGCATGTTCGTTGATCAAAACTAGCCTAATCGATCAGCTACCGGGTTCCGTACGCAAGGACATAGTTTATCTGACAGGCATCGGTGGTGAGGACATAAAATGCTCAACCCAGATTTCCAGTCTTGTCCATATTCAGAGTATTCCAGTTAGTGTATTGTTTCACGTGGTTCCAGATAACACTTTGGCAGAGTCCGTCATTATAGGTAGAGACATATTAGATCAAGGATTACATGTTGAAATTAACAGTGATTCAATTAGATTTTCATCACGTAAATGCATAAACACCTGCCAAACCGCTGGTCATTTAGATTTCAGTTCGATCGATACAGACTTGGAAGGCGAAGAGAAGGAGCGGTTGTTTAACATCCTACGCAAATATAGTGAGTATTTTATAGAAGGCATGCCCGTCCGTAGAGTCACTACTGGTGAGATGAGAATTGATCTTATTGACCCGCATAAGACGGTGCAAAGACGCCCGCATCAGATGTCACCATCGGAAAAGGTAATTGTAAGAGAAAAGATACAATCACTTTTAGACGCAAACATCGTTCGAGAGAGCTCATCGCCTTTTGCTAGCCCTATAGTGCTGGTGAAGAAGAAAGATGGCACAGACCGGTTATGTGTTGACTACAGAGAGCTGAATGCCAACACACGGCCAGAGCATTACCCACTTCCTAGGATAGAAGAGCAGGTGGACCGCTTAAATGGAGCGTATTTCTTCAGTTCTCTAGATATGGCTGCTGGCTACCATCAGGTCAAGGTCAGTTCAGAGTCAATCGAGCGAACAGCTTTCGTAACTCCTGATGGGCAATTCGAATATGTCGCTATGCCCTTTGGTTTACGGAATGCTGCGTCTGTGTACCAGAGATGCATCAACAAAGCCCTCAAATCTCTGAAAGACACAGTAGCATTGGCATACATGGACGATGTCCTATCATACTCGTCCAGCATTGACGAAGGGTTACAACGTCTCGACGTCGTACTCGGTGCTCTGGCTGAAGCAGGGTTCTCTTTTAAAATAACCAAGTGTAAGTTCATGAAAACTGAAGTTAATTATTTAGGATACGTCATACGGGCAAGAGAGGTAAGACCTAACCCTGGCAAAATTAAAGCCCTTCTAGAGGTCCCATTTCCTAAAACAGCAAGACAAGTAAGGCAATTTCTAGGATTAGCCTCCTACTTCCGACGTTTCATACCTAACTTCGCCAACATTGCTGGTCCCTTGTATCCCTTAACTAAACTCAAAGGCCGTATAACTTGGACACAGGAGCATTCGGAAGTACATAAGAAAATTGTTAAGATTCTGTCTTCTGAACCTGTACTGACGATCTTTAATCCCGCCAAACCGGTAGAGCTCCACACCGATGCCAGCTCCGACGGTTACGGTGCCGTATTAATTCAAAGAGAACAGAGTATACCCCATGTCATAGCGTATTTCAGTCGACGAACTACCGAGGTAGAGTCCAGGTACCACTCATATGAATTAGAAACCCTAGCAGTGGTACGAGCAGTCGAAAATTTCCGCCACTATCTTTATGGCCAACATTTTACAGTCTACACCGACTGCAATTCCTTGAAAGCTTCTAAAGCTAAGACCGATTTATCACCTCGTGTTCACAGATGGTGGGCGTTTCTCCAAGCTTACGATTTCGATATCATTTATAAAGAGGGACGCCACATGGCGCATGCTGACTTTTTATCGAGAAACCCTTTGCCTTCCTCGTCAAGTATAGGAGGACCTAGCACGACCTCGCTTCATTCGAACCTCATAGACTTTCGTAAATCCGTAAACTTTGTAGAATTACACAATAGTTGGATTCAGGTAGAGCAAAAACGTGACCAGGAAATTCAGAACCTCATAAGTCAGCATGAGAAAGGTGAACTACCAGGAGCAGTCGCTAATACCTACGATGTTCGAGATGGCATCCTCTATCGCAAGGTAGAAAGGAACAAGGTAAGCAGCTGGCTTCCCATAGTTCCACGCTCTTTGGTATGGACGCTTATAAACCATGTACATACTGAGATCAAACATTTAGGCCATGAAAAAACTCTCAACAAATTATACGAGCAATACTGGTTTCCACAAATGTCAAAGAACGTCCACAAATTCATCGACTCATGCATAGTGTGCAAGGCTTCCAAAGGCATCTCAGGGGCACAACAGGTAAAATTGCATCCTATCCCTAAAGCTGCAGTACCGTGGCATACCATTCACATCGATATCACTGGTAAACTCAGCGGCAAGAGCGATAGGAAAGAATATGCATCTGTCATAATAGATGCTTTTACAAAATATGTCCTTCTAGAATATACCCAATCACTAGAGGCAGCTTGTGCAGTGATAGCCCTTAAGAAAGCCGTGTGTCTTTTTGGTTCCCCTAAGAAAATAATAGCAGATCAGGGCAGATGTTTTATTAGCGCAGAATTTAAAGAGTTTTGTGCAGATCATAACATAGAGCTACATCTTATAGCAACTGGCTCTGCTAGAGCCAACGGTCAAGTAGAAAGAGTAATGCGCACTTTGAAAAGCTTACTAACTATTATCGAAAATGACGCCCATAAGGTTTGGAGAGATGAGTTAGATGAAGTGCAATTAGCGCTAAATAGCACCAGATCTAGGGTCACAGGTTTCACACCAACAGAACTTATGTTTGGAATACGCGCACAGTCCTTAGGAATGTCCCAAATAGCTTCTAATGTAACCCCTTCGCGAGCTGATCTGGACGTAATAAGAAGTCAAGCATCAGCAAATATTCTTAAGGCGGCCAGCTCACAAGAACAACTTTTTAATAGGGGCAAGGCTACGATAAAACCATTTGGGCTGGGCGATTATGTCTTTATTAAGTGTAGCGAGCGTAATCAGACAAAGTTGGCTAAAAAGTTTAAGGGACCATTTGTCATAACGAAAGTCTTAGACAATGACCGCTACGAATTAAAGAGCATTAACAGATCTAGCCGAATATACAAGTACTCTCACGAATACTTGCGGGCGGTACCTAGGGGGTTTGAGGGCCTGGTAGAGATTTCTACAACTTTGTTCAATGACGTGGATGACGTGTCGGCGGTCGAGGGAAATGGAATTGACCGAATAGAGTCTTCGGACACCGATACTGAGACAGCGTCTATCGCCAGTGAAGAAACCATCACTGCCAGTTCTGGCACACTCTCAACTTCGGAAGATGACCTCCGCTCAGTGGTAGAACAAGCTCAAGTACACCGAAGTAAGTGACCTTGAGTTGTATGATGTCCGTTTTATTGTTGTAATGTAAAGCTGGTTGAAGGGGCCACGTACGCCCGGGCCACGCTTTGATAGTTGGTCGAAAGGGCCTGGTACGCCCGGGCCGCACTATGATGATTGGTCGGAGGGGCCTAGCACGCCCGGGCCACGAGATAGTAGATGGTTGAAGGGGCCTAGTACGCCCGGACCACGCTACGAGACGAGGTCGAAGGGGCCTAGCACGCCCGGACCATAGTTGAGTGACTGGGTGAAGGGGCCTAGCACGCCCGACCCAAGTTACTTTGCAATGGCAACGGATTTCAGTCTGGTCAGGAAGGACCGAGCGTATGTTAAAGTGTATCTTTATCTTTTGGTACAGGTCAAGAGGAATGACGTTCCAGTCTGTAGATGCACGACACTATGCGCACGAGGTCGTGCGATTATCAGGATTGGCCGTGTCGGCGCATCTGCTCCTTGACACGTCAGCTGTCACTAACGTTAACATTGACGTCTGTCGTAAACGTCATTTTCCATAGCGAACACCGAGCACTGGTGAGGCGGCCATCTTTTATAAAGAACACTTATCGTTTGACGGTCGGATAGTGCGCACGCAGCCACGTGCTCGGTGGACGTTACATTTCAATCCGAATTAATCTTAGTGATCTGTGATTGTTCGATAAGACTTTTGATTGTGTTAGCAAGAATAATAAGTGGACTAATTATTACAACGGTTATTTTATTAAAATATCGTCTTCCTACCCGACAATTCACGCCTACTAGATAATGTCTCATAATTCCAATATAAGTAACAAGACTTTAAATATTTTGACAATACTATACCATTCCTTGACATTGTAATTTAATTGATAATATTCTGTAATTTTTATTGTTAACTGAAATATTATATTAACTTAATTAATTACACTATAAAATTAATTGTTTACTCAAGGAATGAAATCATAATTTTAATATTTCTACACCAGCAATGGTAGTATGTGTGAACCAATGATGAATATATATGACCCTAATGTACCATATACTTAGAAATAAATGCTATTCTATTCTAATAATTTATTAATTAATCTGAATAAAACAAATTTAATGACATTTAGAAAAAGAAAAATAATTTAATAAATCTTAACATATGTTACAACAGACAACAAATTAACATCGGGCACGCCACAATCGTGGCGGTAAGTCCCGTGTTTGAGGAGTGGGTGGAGAGGCGGCATGGCGCCCTCACCTTCCGGCTGACACAGGTATTGACTGGCCACGGTTGTTTTGGCCAGTTCCTGTGTCGTATACGCCGGCAAGAGACGCCCGGTTGTCACCACTGCGGCGACTGCCGCGACGTTGTAGAGGACACGGCGCTGCACACTTTGGCGGTTTGCCCCGCCTGGGCATCGCAGCGCCGCCGTGAGTTGATCGCGGCAGTCGGATCGATTGCCCTCTCGCTCCCGACCGTAGTTCAGTCTATGGTCCGGAGTGAGAGAACGCCGTCGCCTCCTTTTGTGAGGAAGTAATTTCCATCAAGGAGGCGGCGGAGCGGGAGAGGGAGCGTTTGAAACCTCTCCCCAACCGCAGAGCCGGGCGACGGAGGACGCGCGATGACTTCCAGCCACCCTGAGGTTTGACCTGGGGGTGGCGGGCTTTGTGGGCCTGCCCGCCATCCGTTCAGCACCAGGTCCGAGAGGCGGCGTGCGTGTTCCCACGCGCGCCTCTGTGTCGAGTCCGTCTCCCCCCTAGGGGGGAGACAGTAGGGTTTTACTAGAAGTAAGTACCTTTGGGTAGGTCTTTTGTGTAGTGGCCTGCCGTTTCATACGGCGGGCCGTAACCTTGGCGGGGTCGCGACCGCATGCGAAAGCGATTCGCGCGGCCCCGTCGATAGTGGTTGTGTCGAGGAACACCGTGGTAGGTTTAGTCGGTATTCCGGGAGGTACATTATCTTTTCAACATCTTTCTTTACCCCGGCGAGTCCGACATAATCCCTCCGCCCGCCCCGCGGAGGGATATGCGTCATAGCATTCCCCACGTAAAAAAAAAAAAGACAACAAATTAACATAATCGAAAATACAAAACTTTTAGGTCTCAATCTCGATTCAAATTTAAATTGGAAATCTCAAGTGAAAGATATTTGTACTAAGCTGAACAAATTCTCTACAGGCACTAAATAGACTTGGAACAATTGTGAATCAATCTGCTGTCATCACTGCGTACCACGGTTATGTAGAATCAGTACTAAGATATAGTGTCATCCTTTGGGGTAATGCTGTAGACAATGATATAATATTTAAAGCCCAAAAGAGATGTGTAAGGGCCATTGTGATGTTAAAACAGATGGATAGTTGTAAAACATTTTTTATTAGTAGAAATTGTTAACGCTTCTATGCCTTTATATATATGAGGTAGCCGTCTTTGTTTTTACACATACTTCTTTATTTGAGCGCCTACAGAGTAAACGTAATAATCATAAAATATGTTTTCCATCAAACAAAACAGTGCAATTTAGCAACGGCATATTTTGTATGGCTCCTCGAATTTATAACCATTTACCATTATACATATTGAGATGCTCCTACGCAGATAAGTTTAAAACGCTATTGAAGCAATTTCTTGTTAATAAGGCATACTACACACTGAAAGAATATCTCGGAAACAAATATGACATCCAATAATATTATTACCTTTTAATGACTCATAGATAACTAAATGTAAAAACACTTGATTTATACAGGATGTCCGGTAATTAATGGATAACCTTGAAATGTCTTATAGTAGAACTGAAGGCCATTCAGAAAAAAATATATTCATTTATAATTATTAAAGTGCAAGCAATATAATAATTATTAAAGTGCAAGCTATATTAGCATAGCATACTTTTGACTGTCTATATATTAGCATAATTAGTGTTTAATAATAAAACAACAAAAAACCGATGGATTTTATTCATTTATAGTCGTAGTATACAAGAAAGATATACATGGTAATTAAAAAAAAGAAACACATCTCAGGTAGTAGTTAGGATAGATGTTATTCATATTTTTTTCTGAACGGCCGTCAGTTCCACTATAAAACATTTCCAGGTTATCCATTAATTACCGGACACCATGTATAATATTATCTAAATTGACTTGTATAATAAAAACAATGACATGGATAACATTTAATTACTTAACATTTATATTGTTTTTGATTACGTTTCATGTGAACTTCAATTATAACTAGAGCATGTTTAAATAATTTAATATAAAAGTAAATAAATGAGTAATACAATCTGATTAATATTGCATGCCATTTAGCGGAATATAGCTGCACTAAATGTTTGTTCAATACTGATAAAACTATGTCAACACCACTTTATCAACCTATATTCGCAATTAACTATTTGAATTTGTAATATTTGCTTATCTTTTCAGTTTGTACTTGAGATGGAATCTGATTAAAAAGATCGAGGGTCTGGACACGTTAGTGAATCTGGTGGAACTCGAGTTGTATGACAACCAGATTGTTGTGATCGAGAATTTGGATAAACTTGTAAATCTAGAGTAAGCTGAATTTTTTATTTACTTTAGCATTATAATGTCTATATAGTGTAGCCATAATGTTTGGTCAAAGGTGCGATGAGATTAATGAGGAGTACCTATGTGCGCTTAAATTATATCAGCCCTGTATTAAACTGTCCCACTGCTGAGCACGGGCCCCTTCTAACTGTGAGAAGGGTTAAGCCATAGTCTACCACGCTGGCCCAGTGTGGGTTAACAAACATCACATATATTCGCAAACATTATGAAGAACTCTCAGACACGCAGATTTTCTCTGGATGTTTTCCCTTACAATTGAAGCGAGCGATAATCAACTATTTAATATACAAATAATTTCGTATAGTCAGAGATGCGCGCCTTGGGATTGTACACGACACCTCTGCGTGACAGCCCAAGGGTCTTCCAATCGATATCCCAATATCTATAAAAATGTAATCACACATACCTTCATCATAAAGATGAATTTGGCATTGCCCCAAAACTAGACTGTCTGTATTATGAGCGCTGTTTAGTTATTATATTGTATGTATATTCCAGTAAATAATATGTCATGGCTCTATTTGTGAGGCAGAAGAATCTTCATCCACCCACACTTTTGGTATATACACACACTACAATTCTTCTGTCTACCAGTCAGCTTGTGACAACGGCCGGTGCAACCTGGTCGAAGCGTCAAGCATCAAAAAGGAAAACATTATGCATGATCGCGTTAATGCCCGTTATGAATTAAATATATATTATCATACTGTTTAAATTGTATTATTAATTCTTCTGTTTTAGAATGCTGGACTTGTCTTTCAATAGAATAAGAGAGGTCGGTGGCTTGGAGAAACTCCTCAAATTGAAGAAGTTGTTCTTGAGCTCGAACAAGATTGGCGAAATTAAAAATGTTAATCATCTCCCTATTTTGGAGTTGCTTGAGTTTGGTGATAATCGCATACGAGTGAGTTAATATGACAGCTTTTTTTGATTTGTCTAATCTGTAGGGGGGCTGATGACGCATAAGTTTTGTGTACTTAGGCGGATGTATGGGCTAGAGCCATACTATATAATAAGTATTATGACTAAGTAACAGGTAACAGTCAATATACAGGGTGTCCCAGAATATTGAATCAAATTGTAACGGGTGTTCCTTAGGTAAGGACATTTCAAATGAGCTAAATAAAAAAAATAAAATTATGAACTTTTCTTTGGTGCTAAAAAATACACCACAATAATGCAGCGATTCGCTTGTAGTTTGACGAATCAATCCTTCACAAATAATAAAAGTGAAAATAAAATGAAAGTTAGCCATAAACGGAGCACCTGTAGTTGAAAGTCTGAAAAAGTGGTACTTTTAACTAAAAACTATGATTGTTTTATTTTTACTCAAATGTCATATTTTTTTTTTATTTAGCTCATTTTAAAGTTCCTTTCCTAATGAATCTCCCGTTACAATTTGATTCATATATTCAGGGACACTCTGTATATCTGTACTAGATCTTGTTCGCGGCTTCGCTCGCGTGAATGTAGATTATGTCAATAAATTTCTATCTCTCGGGAAAACCCCATTTTTAGATGTAAGATACCGTATGTGCTTTTCTGTACCCCCTGTCAATGAGTATGCGAAATTTCATGATAATCGGTCGAGTAGTTAAGGCGTGAAAGTGTTACATACAAACAAACTCACATTTGCATTTATAATATTAGTTGAGGAGTATTTATTTGACCATATACAAGATCAAACAAAGTTTATCTTCACAAGTCTAAATTACTGTTGTTGTGGTGTCTGGCTTATGTCCAACAGTGGAGTATGATTGATGGATTCAATCGACCTATGCTTGTAATTCCTAGCTATGGTATTAGGTATCGCGTAATAGGGGGATAATCTATTGCCTTCTATTAGTTACAGTTGCAGATTCAGTGCTGCTTCTGAGAATTTCTGGACAGTTTGTAATCAAACCTGACACATCATGCACACCTGTGAACAGCGAATATTTACTGCTTATTTCATACTAGGTGTGCCCGCGGTTTCACTCGCGTTCATGGTTACTGCGCCGCTTCCGTGGGTCGTGGCGTGATGTTATATAGCCTATAGCCTTCCTCGGTAAATAGGCTACCCAACACTAAAAAAACATTTCATTTCGAACCAGTAGTACCTGAGATTAGCGCGTTCAACCAAACAAACAAATAAACTCTTCAGCTTTATAATATTAGTATAGATACGTTGGTTGAAAGATTTTTTACCATTTAAGTTAAGTGAGCTAGGACACATAGATGAACTTGTTAGTGCAGGCACCGATTTTAACAAATAAAGCTTTTCCATTTAGACTAAGCCATGCTTGGCTTACTTCCTATTATTCAAATGAGTGACTAAACTATTAATATCTTATCTTATCTTGTGTGGGGGCCAGTCAGTACAGACCGGCAACACTTCGACCCAGTGGGATGTTTTGTGTCGACTTGCCCAATATCGACTGCCATAGATGTTTATGGCAGCCGAGACCGACGGTTTAATGTGCTCTTCGAGGCATGGAGCTGGCGATAATTGTCAATCAATACGCACATAATTTCGAAAAGTCATATAACTTCCAAAAGTCAGAGGTGCGCGACGTGGGTTCGAACCCGAGACATCTGCATTGCAGTCTGTTGGTGTCCCCACTGAGCTATCGCTGCTCTCTAAACTATTAATAACTGTTACTTACAAAAGATATTACCAGCATAACCATAAACTAATGACTTTTAATAAAATAATTGGATTGCCCACCCTTGGATTGTCTACCCCAACTATTGCAATAGAAAAAGGTTGACAATACCGAAATCCTGTGGTTAGTAACAGCCGCGTCGTGGTATCCAGGCGTATTTCAACTTGCAGTATTCCACTTCGCACACAAAATATATTTATAAACACGCCTGTTTCGCCTCAAAACACAATCAGAAGGTGCGTGGCGGGTTCCTCTCTTCCCAATTATTTTATTACATCGGATTACCGCCAAGAAACGCCTCATTCAATACAATAATAATGTCATGTCTAAAACAAATCAAATATTTTCCAGGAAATCAAAAACTTGGAAGGCATGACCTCATTAAAACAGTTGTATCTGGGCAAAAATAAAATATCGACGATTAAAAACCTAGAGACATTGACGGAATTGGAAATATTGGTGCTGCAGAGTAACAGAATCGCCAAGATTCAGAACCTCGAAGCGTTGACCAAGTTGGAACAGCTGTATATATCAGAGAATGGCATCACAGTGATAGAAAACTTGGATAAGCAGGTGAAACTCCAGACTTTGGATCTAGCGAAGAACAGACTTACAGCTATTGACAACATTAAACATATGGCGGATCTAGAAGAGCTATGGGTAAGTCATATTTAGCATTCTACATTTTCATGATTTGTATATATTAAGAGAGTTAACAAGCATACTGTATGGCTGAATCTAAGTACTCGTGATAGCCTAAACATTTGTTTTTCACAAATAATTAGATGTTCTACGCTGCCATATAGAATTCTTCCTCGTGCATCAGTCGGCTATAATTTTAATTCGTATAAATTCGCCCTTACTTCTTAAAAACTGGCAGTTGTTTTGTAGCGTAAAAATGCAGTTGCGATAAGCTGTCTATAAAATCTGTGAAATGTGGTTTCTGCCCCACATTTAGCCAATAGGCGCGCTAATAAATCAAATGTGGCAATTGTTCGTGGTTCAATGGCAGCGACGGCCCTATTGTCGTCGATGGTGCATTTCGGCTGTTACTAGTATTTTCCTAATAGGGAAAAATCACTTTATCCCACACTCACTAGCATCCCAGTCATTGCAATACCAACATGATCACACCACTTTTTTGCTGATGCACTAGCGGCGTGTGGGATTCACCAGCCGAGTGCTGGTATACCCACTAAAAAACCTGGGGTGTTCCCTCTCTCACCCAATGGGGGGGGCCAGACGGGAGTCTGAAAAGATTCATCCATAGCAGGCCCCCCCGTGTGGGTGCCGGCCGGGTCAATCGGACCCGACCTCCTCTCGTCCCCGGGGGAGAGCAATTCACTGCTCTCCCCTTTCGACGTTAGAAGGCGCGCGGGAACACCGCGCGCGCCCTCTATGAGTTCTTACTCACGGGTGGCAGGGTCCCCTGAGGCCTTGCCACCCAGAACTCTTAGGTGGGGGGCAGGAGAGCGACATAAGCGCGTCTCCTGCGCCCTCTCCTCCGGCGGCGGATGTCCGGGGCGTAAGGATCGTCCTCACGCCCCTGCTCCGCAGCGTCCTTCTGCGAGATGACAGCCTCGCAGAAGGACCTCATTGCACCCCAGCACCTGTCGTCGCCGACCACCATGGATACGACGGTCGGCAACGAGAGGTCGGGGCCAATCACGGCGACAAGGGCACAGCGCTCCTCGGCCCACGACGGACACTCCTCCAGCGTGTGCTGCGCCGTGTCCCGGTCGCACTCCTCGCAGTGGTGACACCTGGTTGTCGGCTCCCTACCGGCTATCTTGCACAGGTACTCTCCGAAACAGCCGTGTCCGGAGTGCACCTGAGTAAGCCGGTAGGTGAGCGGTCCGCGCCGTCTGTCCGTCCACTGCCTCAGCACCGGACGGACAGCCTCGACGGTCCTCACCCCGTAGCGGGGCTGGGCCAGTCGCTCCTCCCACTTGGCCTCGAGGACCAGTCGAGCCTCGGACCTTCTCTCTCCACCGCCCTGTGAGTGGGTTCCTCACCATGGAGCCGGAGGTCCGCGCGCTAGTGATACACCGACGCTTGGACCTCCGCCTCCAAATCCAAGGGCGGCGATGCCGCCAGGACGCACGCCGCCTCAAAGGAGACGGTGCGGTACGCCCGCGACACCCTGATCGCCATCGCCCTCTGAGATCTCTTCAGGAGGGCGACGTTTCGGCAATCGAGGGCGCCGGCCCAAATGGGCGACCCGTAGAGGGCCATCGACCGCACCACCCCCAAATAGAGGCGGCGGCAGACGACACTCGGCCCCCCGATATTCGGCAGCAGAGAGCTAAGCGCTCCCGCCGCCGACATCAGCCGGGGGTCCAGGCGGCTAAAATGGACGCGAAAGTTCCAGCGGCCGTCGAGGTGGAGCCCCAAGTATTTCATACTCGGCTCCACCCCGATGCGGACCCCTCCAACTATGATGTGGGCATCTGGTGGCGGCGCCTGCCGAGGCTCATGAAATAACAGGGCCTCGGACTTTTCCAGCGCCACCTCCAGTCCCAACATCCTAATTCTACCGACAACCAGGGCCACCCCTGCCGTGGCAAGACGGGCAGCTGCCCCGTAATCCTCTCCCCGGGCCGTGACCAGCGTGTCGTCGGCGTAACAAGTTACGCCGACGCCCGGGGGCAGGGCGCCCCGCAGCACCCAGTCGTAGCCGATGTTCCACAGGATCGGTCCAAGAACGGAACCCTGCGGAACACCGCACGACACCTCCCTCCGGAACGTCTCTCCGTTCCGCCCCACACAGAATACACTTCTCTGGTGCAGGTAGTCCCCGACTATTCGGCGCAGGTAGGGAGGCACTCCATGAAATCGGAGCGCCTCCCTAATAGTCGCCCACGGCAGGGTGTTGAACGCGTTGGCGATGTCCAAGGACACCGCCAACACCACCCCGCACGAGGCGACCGCCTCTTCCGAGAGGGCCTTGACGCGACTGATCGCGTCAATCGTCGATCGGCCCTCTCGGAATCCGAACTGTGGTTCGGACAAGTCGGGGCCCACCCGCACCAGGTGCCTGGAGAGGCGGGCAACCACTACACGCTCAAAGAGCTTGCCCACCTCATCCAACAGCACTATGGGCCGGTACGCGGAGGGAGAGTCCGCGGGGCGGCCCTCCTTTCTCAGGAGGACCAGCTTACCCGTCTTCCACATGGAAGGGAACCGTCCCGACTCCAAACAGGCGCTAAACAGCCTGAGGAGCCGGTCCCCCAGGGCGTCGTAGGCCAAAACCAAGACGCGGCCAGGAATTCCGTCCGGCCCCGGGGCGGTGTTTTTGCCCCGGAGCCGCACCATTGCCGCGCCGAGCTCCGCCATCGTTACCTCTGGCGCCCCGTCATCGGCACCGCCCTCCTCAATATCGGGCGGCGCCATTTCGGGAGGCGTGTGCTCCGCTCTCGAAGGAAAGAGAGCGGAGACCACCTCCTCTAATTGCCGGGGCTGGAGACTCTCGGTGACCGGTGGGGCCCAGGGGCGCAACTTGCCCCTGACCGCCTTGTACGGACGGCCCCACGGATCTGCCTCGAGAGTCCCCAGGAACTCTTCCCATCTTTGGGCTTTGGCCTCACCGATGGCGGACTGCAGGGCGTACTTCCGCTGTGTGTATTCGCCCCGCAGCCAACATGATCCCACCCCTTTTTTTTTTTTTTTGATTCCCAGGAAAAAATGCTTGATGCACTACCCGCCGGCTAGGGGACGGCACCGGCGGGGCGTGTGGGACTCACCAGCCTAGTGCTGGGATACCCACTAAAAAAACCTGGGGTGTTCCCTCTCCCACCCAATGGGGGGGGCCAGTTGGGAGTCTAAAAAGATTCATCCATAGCAGGCCCCCCCGTGTGGGTGCCGGCCGGGTCAATCGGACCCGACCTCCTCTCGTCCCCGGGGGAGAGCATTTCACTGCTCTCCCCTTTCGACGTTAGAAGGCGCGCGGGAACACCGCGCGCGCCCTCTGTGGGTTCTTACTCACGGGTGGCAGGGTCCCCTGAGGCCTTGCCACCCAGAACCCTTAGGTGGGGGGCAGGAGAGCGACATAAGCGCGTCTCCTGCGCCCCCTCCTCCGGCGGCGGATGTCCGGGGCGTAAGGATCTTCCTCACGCCCCCGCTCCGCCGCCTCCTTCTGCGAGATGACAGCCTCGCAGAAGGACCTCATTGCGCCCCAGCACCTGTCGTCGCCGACCATCATGGATACGACGGTCGGCAACGAGAGGTCGGGGCCAATCACGGCGACCAGGGCACAGCGCTCCTCGGCCCACGCTGGACACTCCTCCAGCGTGTGCTGCGCCGTGTCCCGGTCGCACTCCTCGCAGTGGTGACACCTGGTTGTCGGCTCCCTACCGGCTATCTTGCACAGGTACTCTCCGAAACAGCCGTGTCCGGAGAGCACCTGAGTAAGCCGGTAGGTGAGCGGTCCGCGCCGTCTGTCCATCCATTGCCTTAGCACCGGACGGACAGCCTCGACGGTCCTCACCCCGTAGCGGGGCTGGGCCAGCCTTTCCTCCCACTTGGCCTCGAGGACCAGTCGAGCCTGGGACCTTCGCGTCGCCACCGCCCCGTGAGTGGGTTCCTCACCATGGAGCCGGAGGTCCACGCGCCAGTGATACACCGACGCTTGGACCTCCGCCTCCAAATCCCAACATGATCCCACCCCTAACACAAGTATTCTTTAATATTGTCTTACGTTTACACGAATGTTATACATTGAAACTAAACTACTTTATAAAGCTTTTATCGCGTTGTTTATTTTTTATTAAACACTATTATTACATATATATTATATGTAATAATAGTGTTATACATCTACATTTTTGAAACTTTAAACTAATATTTTTAAACCCTTTTACTAGTTACTGTTTACTTCTATTAAAGATATTTAAATTATAAAATCTATTTAGATTTAATTATTCATATTCCCCGATGTTTCGGTTGCTTTTTCGTTGGCCTCGATGGCGTAGTGGTTAGTGTAACCGATTGCCACGCCTGAGGTCGCGGGTTCGATTCCCGTACAAATCAAACATTTGTGTGCATGAATACGGATGTTTGTCTTGGTCTGGGTGTTTCTATGTATAATATGCATGTATTTACAAAAAAGAAAAGTATATATGTATGTTTATCTATTGTCTAGTACCCATAGTACAAGCTCTGCTTAGTTTGGGCTAGATGGTGTTGTGTGTATGTAGAAT
Source organism: Catocala nupta (assembly GCA_963675205.1). Taxonomy (NCBI): domain Eukaryota; kingdom Metazoa; phylum Arthropoda; class Insecta; order Lepidoptera; family Erebidae; genus Catocala; species Catocala nupta. Next base: position 22,947,818 of record OY776097.1, on the reverse strand, counting down.
ATTTTTCTTTTTTTTTAGCAGCCATGTTCATGGGGGTCTAAAATTTTGGTTGCCTCAATGTCTTGAAGTTTTTCACTGCACTTGAATGCATTGAGACTACGAATATCAGAGTCTAGTTACAAGTATTCTAGTATTTAAATGGAGAGCTTACCAAGAACACTAGGAATTTGTAACGGTTTGTCACCTCAACCTCAAAGCAGACTTCTGCTTCTTTATATCTAAGAGCTTTAATCTTGTCGGTGGAGTATACGCCATTTTTCCTCCTTATAAGACTTGACTTTCACCTTATCCTTTATTTAGTGACTAAATAAAGGCATACACTGACTAAATTTTAGTTAGTGTATGCCTGAAGCAGCTATAATGATAAAATGCTTTTTCAGCTGAACGACAATCAGATATGCGACTGGTCATCAGTAGAGTACCTCAAGGACAACAAGAAGATAGTCACGATATATCTGGAGAGGAACCCCCTGGCTGCCGACCCTGCGTATAGGAGGAAGCTGAAGTTAACCCTGCCGTCACTGCAGCAGATCGATGCTACTCTGTGTAGATAAGACCACTGATATTCTTTTAGTAGTGTTGTAGTAAGTAGTTAGTGTTGTATGGTAATGTTAATATAACTAGTTTTTATCTACGGCTTCACTTCTCTGGTTCGTTGTTGTTGTTTAAAAGAAGTATATGACCGGTCTATAAACTAAGAAACCTAATATTTTTATATGATCCTATATATTTTTTTTGTCAACTGTATACTGTATAACATGATTTACTTTTTGAGGTGGAGTAAACGTTTATTATTTATTGAGTCCTAGCAGCACACCGGTGGCCAGACACAATAAAGTTTGAATTATGACTGCAAAATATCATGTCGATCCGCTGTTTCCTAGCTGCGTGGACATACTGACAAAACGCTCTACAGATTGATAGTATTATTTTCTCTAGTTTTATTTTCTCTTAAACTCATACCACGACACTTAATATTAATGCTATCTATTTAATAAATCTTCAACATAATTAGCCCGTGTCAGTCCACTGCAATTCATCATTGCCAGTAAAGAGCTTTTAGATGTGATCTTCCAAAAAAGTCACATCCCAGCTAATATTTTAAATGTGATGTGAGTTTTTTTGTTTGTTACACGTGTTAACTACTCGACCGATCATCATGAAATTTTGCATACATGATGCCTTCCTCAATAAATGGGCTATCCAACGCTTAAAGAATTTTTCAATTCGAAGCAGTAGCGCCTGAGATTAGCGCGTTCAACCAAATAAACAAACTCTTCAGCTTTATAATATTAGTATAGATTTACAACATAATCAGCCTGTTTCAGTCCACTGCTACACATCTTTGCCACTATTAGGGCTAATAGAAAAGATCTTAAAAAAGAAATATACAGTGTGACTGGTTAAACATTGTATATACTTAAGGACATGATAATTTATGGTCTGACGTAATACATGAAAAAAAAGCTGTGTATCCTGCAAAGAAAACCTTTATGAAAATTCGTATGAAATATGCATAAAATGTGGACACTGCGCGCGTCGCACACAGCTGCTACCGAGGCTAAATGACCTTTGATAAAAAAAGGACGGGCGGCGGTGCAAATTCGGGAGAGTGCTGGGAGCGGTAGCGGGAGAGTTTTGTTTAGCCTCCTTCAATATGTCCAGTCTTACCAATCAGCCTGTATACTTATATAAAAAGGGGTTAACGAGTTTTACTATTAAAAAATTCGCATTAGTAGAACAAAGTCTAATAATAGTTCTTATAGATGGCAATATAACCTATTATGTCAGACCTAAAATCACACCTGACATAATGTGAGTATACGACTACCTTTACAACAATAATCAGGCGTTTAGAGACCGAAGCCGCAGCTAAAACTAGTATATTTACACCATTTTACAACAACATAACTAGTACCTAGATATCAAAGTAAGATCCTAAAGTAAAATTAATCTATTTTGAATTGAGTTATCATAATTAGTGTTTATATTGTTGTTACACTACACATAGCAAACGACTAGGCATTACATAACATTTACACTAAATATATAAATCAATGTATTGTTTACTGGTTTTATTATTAAAACAATATAATTTGTGTCAATTATTTAACATTTAGTGGAAATGATACAGATTTTTCGGTAGTAAGTCTATGTATTTAAAACACCTGTTTTCTGAAAGAATAGTCAACAATGCAATGCCACTGCCACGCAGAGGACTCCAGTTCTATCCCAAGGCGCAAATCTCTGACTTTTCAAAGTTACCTGCGTATTAAACAGTTAAATATCATCGTAAGGCAACCTGCATGTCTGAGAGTTCTACACAATATTCTCGAAGATATGTGAAGTTTGCCAACCCGCATAGGGCCAGCGTGGTGGTCTATAGCCCAATCTTTCTCACAATAACAAGAGGCCCGTGCTCCGTTGTGGGACAGTTTAATACAGGGCTGGTATTGTTATATTCAACAATGTGAATGGTGATGATCACCATCATCGGTTGTTTGCGTTGATGTCTTTCAGAAACCAGCCGTTAATTTTATAGTTAAAATCATATTAACCGCATTATTTTAATTATGAGAGTTTAATTAAATCTAGGGTTTCCCTTAAACTAAAGTAGATTGATTGAGAATGTGTCTCCATTCTACAGAAGATTGTGGCGCGGGACAAAAAAATTGTCTGGTCTATAAATATTTATTCCGAGTCTGTTTAATGGGTCCGTCTGTTTGAATGTTTCACGATACAGAAATATTAAAAGGTTTTTAATATATTGGATGGGTGTATTTAGTGGTCGCTTCGCTAACAGCGCCGGCTTGTTGTAGGTTCCATAATTGTATGGAACATAATTGTTTCATCAGCCATTTCTATTATGTGTGTATTCTGTGTCTAATATCCATGCTTGTTCACCGTTCTGCATAGTTGCGTCGCTTTTTCTCTAAAAAAAAAGCATTTAATGAAACAAATAGTGCTTTTTGAGATAAGCAGCTGTGACGGACAGCCAAAGTTACGCTATAAGTTTTTACCATTCTGATACGGAACTTCAAATAACTTTCTAATATGTGATTTGTTATGTTAGTGCGTCTTCCTAGCGTGTTTGAGCTGGTATTCTGTAACTCTATGTTTTGTGACATTAGTATTTAATGTAAAACTGTAAAATATATATGTATATTATTTTAGTTTTTTAAATGTTGCCAATTCTTACTGTGCTGCTACATAATAGAATAATAAACACAAAATTCTAAAATTGAAAATATATATTAAAACAATAAATATAAGTGCCTGTCTTAAATATCAAACAAATCTATAATATAAGACTTCTTTGTTAAACTGTTTGTAGAACTAAAATATATTGCTTATAAAATGACATTAATATTTTATATTTACATCCTCCAAATTTAATATCTTACGTAAAAAATTCCCTGCTACCATGATTGCCGAGTGATGTCTGGTACTGGACACACAAGATAAGACCAAGCTGGCATTTAAAAAGCAAGGTTTGTTCGATCAAGCGAAACAGTTCGAAACGCCGAAGCAAAGCCTTCTTCGATAGAAGTCTGAACTCTAATTGAGTCAGACATTCACTTCTGAACGGGAGCTTCTAAATGCCAGCTCGGGCCTTACAACTCTATACATAGACAAGCTTTAAGTATAAAAAGATACTAAGCTTAAAAAAAATACTAAGCTTAAGTCTTAGAAGAGGTTTATCTTCTTATTGGTCTATTTTATTCTAAATATCGACTCAGTACGATATACGAGCTAAGAGGGTAAGAGATACTAAGCTTCAAAGCAGTATTGAACTTCTAACTCTCACCAGATGTTTTGTCTCCTTATTGGTGTTTTATCGCTTGTATAGCGGTTTGAATTCTATCTTTTGAATCGACACAGACGAAGTTTTAAGATAAAAAATACAAAACTACAAAGCAGTATTGAATTTCTAAATCTCACTAGATGTTTTGGCTTCTTATTGGGTTCTATCGCTTGTATAGCGGTCTGTATTCTACCTTCGAGTCGACACATAGACGAGCTTTTAGGATAAGAATATACTGAATTAAATGTGGTATTGAACTCCTAAATCTAAGCAGAGATTATGTCTTCATATTAGTGTTTATCTACCTTTCGACTCGGTATAATATACGACATTTGAGGATAGGAGAAAATCTGTATTGAACGAATTCTCCTTATTGGTATTTCATCGGTTGTATATCGGTCTGTGTCCTACCTTTCGACTCGAAACACAGACAAGCTTTAAGGATAAGAAGGTATTAAGCTTCAAAGCAGTATTCAAATTCTAAATTGTACCAGATGTATTGTTTTGCTACCTTTCGACTCGATACATAGCATTAATAATAAGAAGATATTAAGTTGAAAAGCAGTATTGAATTTCTAAATCTTAGCGGAAATATTGTCTTCTTGTTAGTATTTTACCGCTGGTATAGCGGTCTGTATTCTGAGGCTATTATTTGGGATAATATGACTGTGGACACTTTCTACCACCACACTGCTTGCCATCAGTAGATGATTCATCTTTACACCTTAAAACCAAAAGCGCTACCAAATATTTTCTTACAATATTTCTTTCACGAATACGTTGGTTTTGGAATGTCATAGTTTTCCAAAGAGAAAATTGAAATCCAATCAGAAAATAAAGTAGCTCTGTGAGTAGCTGTAGCTGCAATTTAGAATAATGTATATGGAAAAAAATACGAGTCAGATATTTTAAGGCTACTGAACCCAAAATATTGTTGTTAAATGTAATATTAACATAAATGTTTTAGTACCTATATTTATGTGTCTATTTGTTTGTACCGGCATTAAGCAAAATTATTGAATCAATTTGAATAATAATATCTTAACAGTTTAAAGCTTAGGTTTAATTTTAAAGATAGTCTACGTTGCAATTAATTCAGTTTAGGCGCATGTGCATGGTGTGATCTACAAAAATTATGGGCGAATTATAGTCTACGCGGAAAATCACAAACAAATGTACTAAAACCATAGCGTATATATTACGTAGGTAACTAATGCATGTTATATAATATGATGATACACTGTATATATATTGCATAATAATATTCAAGATTCTGCAATATTTTACAAGATGGTAACGTGTCCCATATGGGTTGAAATAGACGCCTCGTCATTCGGGTGAAACTTGCGTCCTATACTCGCCCCATATGTTTAAAAAGATGCAAAGGCTTGTCATTTTATTAACATTACCTTTAGGATATCTGTAAACGTCATAAAAAGATATGTATCTTTGAACCAAGGATTTGAAAATAAATTTTATACAACACATTAGTGTAATTGAATTATGTATAATTTAGAAAATGGATAGACCTATATGCTATTCTGGATCGCTCGCTTAACTTTGGCCCGTCTAAGTCTGATAAAAACTTGAGAGATACTATGATCATGAATAAAGAACCTCATCTATAGGTCTAAATGTTTTCTAGATTACTTCACAAATACAATTTATAAAATGAATATATCTATATGTATTATATTCCTATCTATTCCATCTGTGTGTTATAATATAATGTTAATGTTTTATAAAATAAATTTTCTAAAACCAAAACGATATCTTTTACACCACACAAAATCATATATTTAGTCTTAAAGGTAGAGCAGACTAATGATAGTATGTAATAATTATGTCTGTATGTCCTTTCTTTATCTTTATTATAGAAAGATATAGATTGTATTTTGTTTATTGTTATTACCAGTTATAAAACTTAGAAAATTCAATCAACAATACTTGCCACCACTGTAATGCACTATAAAACTTATTGATACCTGATTCAATATTTGAGGGTGCCAAAATATTTAAAACATGATATTAATTCTTCCCACACACCATGTAAACATGTAAGTATTAAAAATCATCGTGGCACTAGATTAATTATTGCAGTAGCAGTATTTTATTTCCTTTTCTACTTAATTTAATGGCAACACTTGGTGTATGTCCAGAAATGTCTAAGTAGTTGTGAGGCATTTTTCTTCCCCATGGACCAAAAAAGTCCTTTTCGATCAACATATTTCTGAAATAACACTCTCTCTGTAAAGTTAATTATTGGCCGCCAAAAGCTGTACGAAGTCTCAAGGCTTGTAAAATGTATAGGGATATATTCGTATATGTAATATTTCTTTGGATCAATTAAAATTAGAACAACTACTTGGACATTTCAGCTGCGCCGCGGCGAAGTCTCTACAAATCCTACATCGATTCCGTCATTGCGGACGAAGTACCCCAGTGTTGCCCAAAGTAAAAGCTATGCTGATTTACCGATTCAAGGTAAAGGCGAACTTTAACTTAAAATTTACAGTTTTTTTTTACTGGTGTAGTATAAATTAGTTAGGTGTATTTGTTTTTTGCCGTTAGTCTTGTAATTTGGCCATTGAAAGTAGGTAAGGTATAATTATATTCCTTTTCCAATAACAAAGTCACATCGGTTTTGCTAGTGCATAGGGGCATCCTTGTGGCCCTCACCTAAAGTGGCCCGACTGGATAATTACCTTTCTTCACCTTCCAGTAGTTCGTAATGAATGAACGTTGTCCTTATATTCTCTTGGTGGTAAGTCAGGGGCTATCACACGCGTATTACCAACTCTAGAGAAACGGAAGATGAGATAAAAGGGAAAAATATGTGAGGTATGTGCAAGAATCTCCAAAACTCCCACTTGCCAGGCGTAACGCAGTAATGGCGTTATTACTGTCTGTGAGGGAGTAGTGTTTTCAGGCAAGCCGGCTTACTTCTGCCAAAGAATCAAGAACGATGATTTCTCGTACCCGACTTTCGAAGAGAGTTTAAATTAATGCGTGTAGCAAAAAGCACCTCTAATTGCACAAGTTCAAGTACACCAACATATTATTACAGAAATAAAGCAATTTTAAAACTTCAGCCCTATTACCCCTTGCTCCCTTCCTTATCCTACCAGCTTGCCCCGTTCCCGTCACATAGGCTACAGCAATTGCCTACCATTGCCACATTTGCCAACTATAAGGTTTACAGTATACAGAGGCTTCGTTTCTTCGGAACTGCTTCTGTGATGCCGGCCATGGCCGTCATGTCGGCGGCCGCTACCGTTTACCATCAGGAAAGCCATTGCATTTTCTGCTACCAGCATCAATAGAGGAGTAAATATGTTGTCTTTCTTCAACCAGTTTACTACATACGTATTATTTCTAGGCAGTCGCGGACTCTCCGGAGAATGTGCAGATGAAACCAAGCAGTCGGGGGTCCCTACGTCACAACCCTGCGATCCTTACGAAGGTCAATTTCGACATGTAAATACTTAATAATAGTTACAATTACTTATTAAACTTATGTAATAAATGAAGTTATTCAATGACTTGTTGTTTTACCTTGTTTGTACCTCCACTTTTCCGAAAACAGTGATGGTGGATAGTAGCCGCAGATACTGGGGCCATATCACCATCCCAGTAGCTATTGTTTTAGTAGGACAACATACATATGTCGTCCGCAGTTAACCTCACAATACGCATGTTGACAGGGTTAAAAATAAGTGATTCGAATTAGTCCATTTTTTAGATTAGCAAAAAATATTGGGCACCTTTTTTTTGTTTTAACAATACATAAAATATTTACTAAGATATAACGCATTAAAGTTCGGGAGTGGGAGCTTGTGACGTCACTGTCCTATAAAATTTGTACCGACAAGTGACGTAACATGAAATTTAAACCCGTTGTATCTTCGTTATTATTAGTTTGTGTGACAAAAGTAAAATACGTATCCATTATATTTTGCTAGTCTGAAAGACGGACTAAAAACTTTCTTTTAGTCAACATGCTTATTGGGTCATTGTGCGTATGTGACCGATGACGCTTAAGGTATGGATTCACTCACAATATTTTAAGCTCCGTCCAGAAAGAAAGCACGGGACCGATGTTGCATAGTACTTAGTAAGTACTATTTGTATTGCGTCAGTGCATGCGTAAGAGCTGGAATTCAGTTTATTGTTCTACCTCTTAAGTGTTTTCCTGTTATGTTAATAGGTACATAGCATGTCTTCAAGGTCTGTTTTAAAAGTAAAAAGATAACCATTAATTGAAACCAAAAATATACAATACTGGGAATATACATATTTGTAGTGAAAACTACGATTGCGTGTTCGGAATGCTTGTTTATTCGATCATCATGAGAATATTTATATTATAATATTAAGAATGTGTGAGCATACACTTATACACACATGTAACGAAAAATATATTAGTAAAAGTATTAAATAATATTCAGCACTATTGAGTTACACAATTGAGGTCGTAAGTACATCTAAGATATTGAGGTGACATAGTTGTAATGTGCCCAACTGCCTACAATATTGAAAGCCATGATAGCCAGTGGTCTCGAAAGTAATGTTACGTGCTGGGTTCGAGGGATAAGAATGTAAAACAATATTACCGACTAAAACGTTTTATACTAGCACACAATTAAATTTAAAACGCAACAAACACTATACACTTTTCCACTGTAACTGCTTCAAATTCCGTAGTATTTTCGCTTCCGTTCGCTTCGATGAATACTTGACCGCTTACGATTGTAAACTCACTCGGCGAGCGCTGGCCTTCTTCCCCTTTTATAAGCGGTTAAAGCGGTGCCGGAGTTTTCTAGAAACGTCATACCCGGAATGTAACAATACATAGATTCGAGAATGTGCCAGCATTATCTCTACTCTACTCGTACCGACGAAGTAGTTCCGTAAGACGTAAATAGACGGCGCTGTTATAAATTATTAGACGGAACTGCCGAGTCTTCCCCACAATGCCAAGAGATAGTAGCACTGGGTGTAACAGTAAAAATGCGAAATCGGTAGGGCTGCCAAGTAAAATCGGAATATTCGGGCCAAAAATCGTTAAATTGGGTTAAAATGAAGAAATTTTATCAAATCACTATTTTAGGAGGATTGACCTTTTTTCTTTTTTTTATATTCTTATATTTATTTTTATTCTCGGATCCTACCAACTGAACCTACCACGGTGTTAATAGCGAGCTTACTTATACTAGGTATTGAACACAATGGTATTCCCCAACATATCCGTCGATCGCCGTTTGAGCAGTAAGTACGGAATCCCCGTAAAAGAAAGAAAAATAGGGATGCGAACTGAGATTGTTGGAAATCGGTAGAATAATCGGGAGAAATTCCTTGCCTTAACAAAATCGTAGAAAATTGTTCCATTTCGATATTTCAGTAAGATAAGCGCCAAATCGGTAGAGATACTGAAAAATCGAATCGTAGGTTCGAGACCACTGGACTAGTTAGACTTGACTTTAGTTACAGTTCGTAAGTGTTGTCGATTATAGGTCCATGTCGCCGAAAATTGGGTACCAAGTAAAAGTCCAAAAATCACATATTTATTCATTTAGGTCACAAAGTAACACTTATTAACGTCAAAATAAACAGGTTAGTAAGTTTACTAAGTTACTGAAACTACATTTAGGTTAGGTGCAAGCAAAGGCTATGAGAAGAACCTGCAAGAAACTTACGGCCACTCTTTTAAATCGCCAATTAAATGTATTTTCAGTATTTTACAACTCATAAAGGTAAAGATACCTACTTAAAATAATAACTTAATAATATGAAGATGTAATATTTAGGGTTTCGTCGTACTATTATTTAATACTAACTTTTGCCCGCGGTGTCGCTTTCGTAAAAGTAGATCAGGTTATAGTCATTTCAAATACCTACATAGTCCTATTTGACAGATGATCGTTGAACAGCAATAGTGAAGAGACCGTTTCATTCGAAACATCACAAAATCGATTACCGATTAACTTTCCAAACAAACTGTAATCGTAGGTTTAGAATCGAAACAGTAATGATAGAAACAAAAAATGAGGCCATTCAAGTTTGACATATCGAAAGAATAGTTACATCAAAGTTACACATAAAGAGTTTACTTGTAAAAAAACTGGACTCATATTCCTAGTATGACATACTTAGGTACTCCATACTTAGTATAAAGGTGAAATAAAAGTTGTATAACAGATTTAGATTGGCAAGGCGGCTACTCTTTAAAAGCTATGGGATCATACGTCCAATATCGCATCTTAACACAGTCAGCGCCAGTGTGTACTTAAGTATACACCAAGGGTTATCTTGTCACAGGCCAGTGTATACTTAAGTATACACTGCTCTATATCAACTTCGCGGGCCAGTGACCTTGCCTTCAGATAACTGACCTTTTTTTTATTTTTTTCCCAGGTAAAATACTTGATGCACTAACCGCTGGCTAGGGGACGGCACCGGCGCGGGGCGTGTGGGACTCCCCAGCAAGACGTGCTGGTATACCCACTAAAAAACCTGAGGTGTTTCCTCTCTCACCCAATGGAGGGGACCAGTTGGGAACTTAAAAGATTCAACCATAGCAGGGCCGCCCCGTGTGGGTGCCGGCCGGGTCATAGTCGGACCCGACCACCTCTCGTCCCCAGGGGAGAGCCTGACTGCTCTCCCCTTTCGACGTTGGAAAGCGCGCGGGAACACCGCGCGCGCCCTCTCGGGCAGATAACTGACACCTAGACCCGATAGTTGCGCTGAGTCTGAGTGTTCTTTGTGAACAATGTCTGAAAGGTTGTAAAGTCCTCTGCGACAAAGGAACGCTAGTGCGGAGGTTGTCTTATATTATATTATTACATAATTAAACCACACGTCCAATATTGCATCTTAAAATCCATTTTCTTATAAAGAAAATATATTGACGGTTTGCAGAATGGGATTTAAGGTATTTTGCAACGTAATAATAATTAATACCAAATACAAATTTACAAAAGTATTTATGGGACAATTATTTTTACCTCGAATTAGTTCAATTTTATCCGATTCATATTGTCGCTTAACTATGACAGAGTAAAAACATTACCCTAGTGCGTAACCATGGTATTGCAGTGAAATGTTACTTTATTTTAACGTTTAAATTATTTAAGACTAATATCAATATACATTATTAGTTGATGATTATGTTCTCATCTTTGGGCAGAGGCACCCCAGTACCAGCTTTTCCCTATGAACCGCATTCAACGGAGAGCGACTCGAATCGTCGACTGCCAGGTTTTTTCAAATCGGCTAGACCCCTTGGCGCTGCATAGAGATGTGGCCTCGCTATGCATCTTCTATCACTTTTACTATGGGGAGTGCTCCGAGGAATTGTTCGGACTGATACCTGCCGCCTCTTTTCGCTATCGTCCTACGCGACAGAATTTTCATTCCCATCATTTAGCAGTCCACAACTGAGCGTTTCTCCAGAAATTTTCTGCTTCGCTCAACTAATCTGTGGAATGAACTGTATGTCGCCTGCGTTATTTCCGGACTAATACGACCTACAAACCTTCAAGAAAAGAGCAACGCATTTGTAACTCCTCTGGTGTTGCGGATGTCAATGGGCGGCGGTAATCGCTTACCATCAGGCAATCCGTCAGCTCGATTGCCTACTATCTCATAAAAAAATTAAAAGATTATTTTTGTGAAACATTATACTAATCATGTTTTGTACAGATTCTAATTATTTTTAAATATTCTTCAGTACCATATGTAATAATTGTTTATTTTAACAATTTATATAAAATGTGCAGAGTTCGTGCTAGGAAGTGTCAAAAGCGACTTCGTATTTGAAACAGGCTAAAGGTTGTTAGTAACAGTAGTTTTTTGTAAATAAATTATACTCGGTAATAATACAGCTTTCTAATGCAGAAATATTTATTTAAATCGGTTCAATAATTTTGAGTTCAATCTTTACAAACAAACAATAAATCTTATCTTTAGTCTTTATAATATTATTAGAGAGAAATCGATAATAGGCACTCTATAATAGGCTCGTTGTGACAATGCAAAAGTAGTCCGTGACTTAATGCCGTTGTGCATTTAGGTATATCTTATTTTTAATCGTAATTGAAATGAGAACAATATACTTGATAACATCAAAAATAATCACGAGGTACCTCTAAATTAAATACGGAAGTAGATCAAAGTATTACTTATTAATACAGATCTTTGATCTAATTCCGTCGATATCAATGTGTTGTAGTCTATCGCTTAGATATTAATTAACTACATAAGTCAAGTGAAGTTTCTGGAATGCCATAATGCCTGAGTCTTCGCAACAGCCTATGATGGTCTACGCAGTTAAAGGCTTTAGAGAGATCACAGAATACGCCAATGACATCTTGCGAATCTTCCCAGGCACGGAATGTGTGCTTTAGTAGCGTATTACTGATATCGACTCAAAAAATGACCGGCATATGGCTTATGAGTATATATAACAATTATTGTTTGGAGGATCCTGGTGCGATGTCCCTTCAACACAAAGGGAAGATCCTCCGACCAGGCTGGGTGATCGTGCCTGGCGAGCCGCAGCCCGAGGGATGACAGTCGTTGACAGCAACTTGTATACGTAGTAACTCACTGTGTAAACTTTGCTTGCGTGATTCAGCATTGTAGTTAAATGAAAAAAACCATCAAACATCATGTAATTAGGTATTTTTAATTGAAACAACGAATACTGGCAGACACTGGTGCAAAATCTGTTGTAATTTTCACTTAGGTAACTAAAATAAGACAAAAATTCTCTAATTTTAGTTTAGAGATTTCGTGTAGGGTATTCTGCTGTTCCAACGAACTAAATTTAAATTTCGTTTAGACAGCACCAAGTTGGATTCTAACAATCCTACTTTGAACTGAGGCAGTGACACCGGTAATTAAAATACTTTAAAGTCCAGAATGTATCTCAAAGAGTGAACAAAAAAAATTAATACAAAATAATATTTTTGAGCTTTATGAAGTGTCTGAAAATATTTGTTTACACATATTATAAAATAAAGGGTAAGGATTATGTTATTTTTCTTACTATAACTTCAATAAACACTGCACAATTGAGTACCTTTACCTGGCAATCCACCTAATGGTTATGAAGTTATGCGCCGGAGATGCATGCGCGGACACATTCGGTCTGATTCAGTGTGACGAACTCGCTGCGCAAAGAGTAAAGTAATATATAGGAATCGCTGCGTTACCGATCAAATCAGAGATAATCACAGTCAACCTATATTGCTTTATTTATCTTGTATTTGCCTATCATTAGTATACGGACGAAGTTTAATACCACGACTTTAATTTGTTGCTTCATCATGTCAAAAGCGAGTTACTCTCCGACATATAAATATACAAGATTCAGTACTTTTTATTTTTGTTTGTCTCATACTTAGCTCTTCATATATTTAAAAATTCTATTGTTTAAGCCTCAACTACCAAATCTCTGGGCAAACTAAACTTCGTATTATGTTTTCAGATGTCATAATATAATATTAGTTTGACATTTCTAATTTTAGATAATTTTTGACGTGTATGCCTTACAACAGAATGCAGAAAGGACTAAATTGAGTAACTATACCAATTTTAATCCTTTTTTTTTTTTTTTTTTTTACTTGGGGGTATGCAATGACGCATATCCCTCCGCGGGGGCGGGCGGAGGGATTATGTCGGCCTCGCCGGGGTAAAAGAAGATGGAAAAGAAATAATGTACTACCGTGGTAGGTTTAGTCGGTATTCCGGGAGGTACGTCCCGGAATACCGACTAAACCTACCACGGTGTTCCTCAACAAAACCACTATCGGCGGGGCCGCGCGATTCGCTTTCGCATGCGGTCGCGACCCCGCCGAGGTTTCGGCCCGGCGTATGAAACGGCAGGCCACTACCCAAAGAGACCTACCCAAAGGACTCCCTCAAAAATTCCCTACTGTCTCCCCCATAGGGGGGAGACGCACTCGACACAGAGGCGCGCGTGGGAACACGCACGCCGCCTCTCGGACCTGGTGCTGAACGGATGGCGGGAAGGCCCACAAAGCCCGCCACCCCCAGGTCAAACCTCAGGGTGGCTGGAGGTCGTCGCGCGCCCTCCGGCGCCCGGCTCTGCGGTTGGGGAGAGGGTTTAAACGCTCCCTCTTCCGCTCCGCCGCCTCCTTGATGGAAATTACTTCCTCGCAGAAGGAGGCGCCGGCGTTCCACGACCTCTCACTCCGGACCATAGACTGAACTACGGCCGGGAGCGAGAGGGCAACCGATCCGACTGCCGCGATCAACTCACGGCGCTGCGATGCCCAGGCGGGGCAAACCGCCAAAGTGTGCAGCGCCGTGTCCTCTATAACGTCGCGGCAGTCGCCGCAGTGGTGACAACCGGGCGTCTCTTGCCGGCGTATACGACACAGGAACTGGCCAAAACAACCGTGGCCAGTCAGTACCTGTGTCAGCCGGAAGGTGAGGGCGCCATGCCGCCTCTCCAGCCACTCCTCAAAAACGGGACTTACCGCCACGATCGTGGCGTGCCCGACCAATTTTAATCCTGTCAAACTAAAATAAGTTTAGACCTGTCAATTTTAACGATTTCAAAATACGAAATGTCGTTTGACAGGACTAAACTAAATTTCAATGATTTTTAGTTTAGTTATGAGAATTTTGTGACAGCAGAATTGGCACAATTAAGCTACATAACTTTAAACAAATTGTATAAAAGCTTATCGATATATTTATTATTAATAAAACATGTTATTAATAATAGATATAAGTAGTCTAAACTTGAAAACAAATGATTTATTAAAATAATCAATGCATTTTGTGCACACAGCGACACATCAACCTAGACTCTTTGAACTATTCGAAGTTGAGCGCTGCGAATTGTGCGAGAGAGTGCGTTATATTTTTGTTAAGCTCTATCCTTACCATTACATCGACACCACTATGCACTGTCCCTTTGCAACAATTGTCTATTTTGTATGTAGCGTAGTTATGCGTATATAGGGTGTCTAACTTTATGTGTAGCCGTGTGTACAGAAACTATGAAATTAGATGTAGGACATAAACTTTCATTTTATTACATTTCATAGCTAGACCTGATAGTTGTGCCGAGTCTGAGTGTTCTTTGTGGACAATGTCTGAAAGGTTGTAAAGTCCTCTGCGACAAAGGAACGCTAGTGCGGCGGTTGTCTTTAGAAACAAAAGGAAACAACTTGGGTCAATGGTAATATTAAGTCAAATTATGAATGTTCTCTATTGATGATTTTGAAATCGAAGTCCACGCGTGCGAAGCCGCGCCATATAGCTAGTTCATAATAATTTTATAGACGTAACTAAAGTTCTCGTTAATTGTATATTTAACCGGGAAGTTAGTAGGTTTAATCTGTTTTTAAAAAGATAAAAAAATATTTAGATTTGATTTAACTATTTATCGATAATTTCTATATTATTTAAATGTTTGTAAAGGTTCTGGAGACTCATTCAACTCCTAGTGCCTTTGTCTTTAAAGCGAAATAAACCAGAAGCGCTAATCAGCCAGCTTAAAAAAAGTATAAACCATTTTATTTCTTATATTTTATTGCACATTTAGAATCATATTATATAACTTTGGTGACAATATACAGTCCAATTGAAACAATTTATATACGCAAAAAAATGCAAGTTCGCAAGCAGCTACAAAACAGCAGCACACACTCGCACGCAAGCACATTGCGGGCACTCACACTCCATTTACAACATGGTGTATGTTGTAAATTGAGTGTGCACATACATGAATAGTCGTATTAACTATTATTTAAAGTTTAACTTCACCGTACAAGAGTCAGTAAAATAATGAATGCACAAAACTTACATTATTACTCGGCAAAGTTTTCTATAGTGATACAAGATCATTAGTTTTTATTACAAATTTCAAGTTATCATGAGATAATCCATATTTACATGTTACAATTACCAAAATAATTTAGAATAAATAATTAATTTCAACAGAAAGCCTTAGTAGACACTAAGGCTTTCTGTTTCTGTTCTAATGAATTTAATTAGTAACAAAAGTACAAAAATCTGTTACTGGGCGAAAAACAACAAAAGCCATTAATGACATTTTATGATACAGAAATATATCACATATTAAATAAGAGTTATTATAAGAAGAAAATCACAATCACACAATGTTTAGTTTATATTATAATATAAAATATTTTCACACCGAATTTTAGTTAAAATTCAGTAAACTAGATGTCTCTGTACAAATTTACAAGACGACACGACAAGGCATTAAATTGTTGCTAGTGAAGTAAACTGGCAGCACAATCGAGCGCCCATACATACGTTGTTTCCTACATAATACATATTCATTGTCGAAATGTTAACTTTAATAAAATGAGGTTCCACGCTTCTTGGATCTTTGATTATAACGCCTGTCATTGAAACCTTTGCTACATCGTCACGGTACCCACAGGATGTAGCCTTGCCAAGTGTGGGGCCAATGGATAAGACACACATTGTAACATTTTCTGGTAATAAATATGTTTCTTTGGTTTGCTGTGTTAACTTATTATGTGTTTTACTGAGAGATTTGTAATAAAACCTTACGAAAATACATTATAGTCCAAGAGCCCCACGTTGGGCGCCATTGTAACCTTTTATGTGGTTATTCACTAGGGATCTGATCGATCCAGAAATAGGATAGGCCACGCCGTAGGGACGTGGTGTCTCGAGGTTAAGTTATGCAGAGATTATTAAAAGATAGAAGAACAATGAACACTTTTAATTGACTATTAAACTAGTTAAACTTTATATATATGTAATTCACAAATTTACTGGTAGCTTAATATAATCCTACGCGAACAGTAGACAGGGCGTGGTTTGTATAAAAAGGACTTGCTGCATGGTTCTTCTGTGGGAAGAACACTTAACTTAGGATGTTGAAGCCAGCCGGAAGAGCTCGTTTGACACCGTCCTCCGCTTATATAGTCCGGCGCCGGTCGCGAGTGGTGGCTAGTGACGTGCGCTCGCGCTCGACGGGCGCCTAGGCGATTAACGTCACACCCGTGACGATCAGACCTTCTATAAATTCATAAAAGTTAAAAGTTTCTCTGTGTATGCCCCTAAAACAAGTAAAGACGATTTCCGACTATGAAATTAGTTCACCACATGCGATGACACCTTTGCGCCATCACATGTTCTGAGTACGATGAGCTGTGCCAGTGCTGTTGCTGCAGGAAACTTTAAACGGCACACATAGTCATTTAACTGGTAATTACGTTTTTGAGCGGTTTGGGGTGGAAGCGCTCGTGCGCTTTTCAGAGATATTTCTAAGTGGACATTTCTTGTCTCAAAGAATCAGCATTGCCATTCAACTAAATTGCTTTTTGGAGTAAAATATTTTATACAAACATATTAAGCTTTTAATGTTCAAAATATTGTATGTAGTATAAAGTATCGACCTTTATGTTCTTTTGTTTTGTAGAAGTTTCGTTGTTTTAAACATTATTTTTACTATTCCTTTATAATTTTATTTTAGTTATGTATTTAATCTAAGTCAGTTTGTACGGCTACTTACATATGCCTTACATGTATTATGTGAATAACGTAGTCGATTACGCAGTTGTTAGTTAAAGATAACTTCATACACGATGTTTTATCTATTGTGTAATTGTTTGTCGTTTAACATCACACTTGTATCGCTAGTCACCTGTGTGTACACGGTAATGTCTATTTAAACTGCTCTTATGCCTAAAACACTGCAAACATACATCACACTTGTATGGTTTGCCAACAGTGTGTACACGGTGATGAGTATCCAAATTTCCTTTTATAGTAAATCTCTTCGTACATACATCACACTCGTATGGTTTATTACCGGTATGTACTCGGTAATGTCTATTTAAACTGCTCTTTTGTCTAAAACATTGCAAACATACTTCACACTTGTATGGTTTGTCACCGGTGTGTACACGGTAATGAACAACCAAATTTCCTTTTAGAGTAAATCTCTTCGTACATACATCACACTTGTATGGTCTGTCACCGGTGTGTATAAGGTGATGAGCATCCAAATTTCCTTTTAGGGTAAATCTCTTCGTACATACATCACACTTGTATGGTTTATTACCGGTATGTACACGGTAATGTCTATTTAAACTGCTGTCTTGTCTAAAACATTGCAAACATATTTCACACTTGTATGGTTTCTCACCGGTGTGTACACGGTAATGAGCAACCAAATTTCCTTTTATAGTAAATCTCTTCGTACATACGTCACATTTGTATGGTTTGTCACCGGTGTGTACACGACAATGTGTATCTAAATTGCTCTTTTTAGTAAAAAATTCCATACATACATCACATTTGTATGGCTTGAACTCGGTCACTGAATGTCCTCGTATGTGTACTATTAATAGAATCTTATCGTTGAATACTTTTTTGCACTTATCACATATATAAGATTGTATATTACTACAGGAACTATTACTGTCCCTAACATCACTGTCGATAATGCCTGTAACACTTTCTCTGCAGTCCTCGCTGAATGATGTTGAAGTGATATCTTCAGAATCTCTAGCGTGCGTGGCAAGTGCAGGTTTCTCAGGAACACGGGCACCTTGAAACATATATAAATAGTGGTCAAACACAAATGTCAATCACAAACATGTCTGGTAATTAACGAATAACCTTGAATGCCGATGATTGATGACAATGATTCTTTACATTCATTCTTTTTTTGTTGGTCGTTTATGATACGCTTACTAAGCCGAAAGATAGGTAGTAAATCTGGTCGGCAATCATCGTCTTGAACTGAACATAACATCCGGTAAAAGTAAAGTAGAATTTTCGCCAGAAGGTGAGACAGTAAATAAAGAATATTATTTGAGTGTTATGCGGCGTTTGAGAGAGCAAATTCAAAAAATAAGTCAATCTTTTTGACATATTTGTTCTACCGCTGACCAGATTTGTGGCAAGAAAACTCATGGATTTTGCACCACGATAACACAGCCTTCTCAAGGCGGTAATTGTAAACGAATTTCTGGCTAAAAAGTAAAACAATCTTATCGAACAGTCATCTTATACCCTAATATGGCTACGGACAAATTTTTATTCGAAAACTGAAATCATCCCTTCTAGGCACATTTTTTCAATCGGTAGATGACAAAAGAAAAATACGCGGCATGAACTAAAGTCAAATCCAAAAAAAATGATTAATTACTTTTTGTTAATTGTGTTTTTGGTTGGCATAAGGGTTTACTTTGAAGGCGATACAATAAATTGCAATGAATAATACTTATTTAGAAAGAGAAAGAAAGAAAGAAAATTAATTTATTTGACAAAGAAAAATACAAAAATAACAAATTAAATAATAATAAAATTTTGCCAAATGGGACCTAGTTCAGCATATGCCAGGCTAAGAAAGCCTGGCGCTGGTTTTCAACTAGATCCCTTTGGTGACTGCACGGATGCTAATAACAATTCCCATAAATTATAATGATAATTAAAAAATAACATTAAATTACTAACATTAATAAATAACAAAAAGGAATTCAAATATACATAAAATCATAAAAATTTCAAAACAATAAAAAATATAATAATAATAATAATAATAAAAAAAAAAAAAAAAAGAGTAATAACAACATAAGCAACACATTTTAACGCTAAATTAAAATAGTGATAAAATAATATGATTAAAAAATTAATGGCATTAGATAAGAATTGAATTTTTCATTTTAAAATTAGAAATAGATTATATCAGAACAAGGTTTCAACTAGTTATAATCTGACAAAATAGGAAATAATATATATAAAAAGAAAAATGAAGTATATAATACAGTATATAATATAGTTTATAATAATATGCAAATTATAAATTATAGTTGATTATTTCAGATCTCAAATAAAAGAAGCATTCAGAATGGCATTATCCAGTTTCCGCTGCGCCTCCATGAGGAACTGTCTTAATCGGCTTCTAAAAGTGTTTATCGACCGGAGGTTACGAAGTGGTGGAGGTATATTGTTCCAGCACTTGGACGCGGCGTAACGGAAGCTTCCTCTAAATGCTTCTGACCTATGAGGCTTAATAGATAATTGCTTAGAACACTGCCTATTTGAACGTTCTCTGTCACCACCAACCCAAGTAAGCTTCTCGTATAAATAGCCAGGTTGTTTCAATTTAATGACGCCAAACAACAGGCAAGCCAAATGTAATTTACGCCTGGACTTCATTTTTAGAATAAAATTCTTATTCAAGATAGGAGTGACATGGGACCTAAATGGGACTGTGTAGCAAAAACGAACGCATGCGTTCTGCACTCGCTGCACCTGTCGGTCAGTACGCGCCAGCAGCCGAGAGCCGTAAACTGAATCGCAATAATTAAGCTTGCTCAAAACTAATGATTCAACCAATTGAACGCGTAATTCTTCTGACAGATAAGGTCGAATTTTATACAGAATCTTTAGTCGAAAGAAACAATTTTTAACTGATTCCGCTATATGATTTTCAAATCGAAGACCTGTATCTATATTCATGCCCAAGTTCCGGGCTTCATATACCTGCTCTAATGGAACTCCCTTTATTTTTACAATGGAGGTTGAATGCAACATGCCTAAATTAGATCTTGTCCCGAACACCATGTATTTTGTCTTTAATGGATTCAACAACAAACAATTCCTCTCAGACCAGGTAACTAGCCTCTCAAGATCTTCATTAATTTCTTGTATCGCTTTTTCATAATCATTTACCTTACATGACAAATATACCTGAACGTCATCCGCGTATATGTGGTAGTTACATTTCTGAATAGTGTCCTTTAGATCTGCACAATAAACTGCGAAAAGAATTGGTCCCAAAATCGATCCCTGCGGCACACCTCTGGTCAAAGAGGCCGGTGCCGAGGTTAGGTAGGTTCCATCACTTAAACCAAGCTCAACCAGCTGTAGACGATTGGTAAAATAGCTATGGAACCATAAAATAGCGTTGTTGTCGAATCCATAAAAACGCAATTTGGATAGCAATTTATAGATCTATATTTATAGCATCGAATGCGCGTGAGTAATCCAATAGAACCAAAACCGTGCACATACCTTGATCCTGAGCCAACAAGATATTATCTGTAACATCCAATAGTGCGGTGGTAGTGCTATGAGACCGCCTAAAACCTGACTGCAGTCTGGGTAAAATCTTATTAACATCTAAATACTCAGTCAATTGCTGACACACTACTTTCTCCATGACCTTAGATAGGCAAGGCAATATACTGATAGGTCGAAGGTCACATATATCAATAGGGTTCGGTTTTTTAGGTATAGGTCTGACACAAGCAACCTTCCATATATCAGGAACTGTAGACGTCAAAATGGAACAATTTATAATGTTCGTTATAGTATTGAGAGTGTGCGGCAATGTTAAACAGATCATTTTTAAGCTTATTCCATCATATCCTTCAGCATTCGATTTAAGGCTACTAATAATTCGAGCAACTCTACCCTGGTCTACAGTTTTTAAAGTGAACGTTGCATGACAGAATCTGTGAAATTCATAATATGTCAATGACGAAATACTGGTGTTCGAATTACCAGGGACACTCAAAAAGCTATTATTTATGTAGTTGGAATCATTGAAGTGAGAAGGCAAATTGGAGTTTTGTTTAGGCGGTAAAACAGTAGTTTTTAAATTTCTCCAAAGGGTCTTAGGGCTATGTAGTTGGCTATTTATGTTATATTTAAAAAAAGCTACTTTTTCATTATATAATGCTGTGGTGACTAAGGACTTTAACTGTTTATAGTATATTTTGCTAGACGTAGTTTTTAATTTACGAAACTTGGTTAAGGCATCGTCCCTAAGTTGCATCATAATTTTAATAGTGTCTGTTATCCAGGGATGTGAACGCTCTTTGATTACACAAACCCGTACAGGAGCATAGGTATTGAGCACTATGGTGATGCAGTCATTCAGTGCGTTAACCATATCGTTCACACTCGCCTGTGCCGATATAAGGTCCCAACGTATAGTGCTTAGTTCATCATTTAGAGTTTCCCAACAAATATTTGAAAGCGAACGACACTTAATTATTTGCGGCACCTGCTTTTGTTTTTTTGTATTAAATTCGCAAATGATAAGCGAATGGCTATTAATTGATTTAAACGGTATGACTGTTACACACCTCGCACTAAGATCGGTACAAACTAAATCAATCAAAGTTTCGCTGGTCTCAGTAAAATGTGTGGGGCTGGTCACGACTTGCTGAAGATTAACCGTGTTTAAGAAAGTATTTAATTTTTTAGTTTTGCTGTCACTTGGGTACAAGCAATTTACATTAAAATCTCCCAATAAAATAATATGGTCGCATTGGCCTAAGGTACTTATTGTTAAACTAATGGAATCCAAAAATAAATCAAAGTCTGACCATGGAGGACGATAAGCCGTTCCAATAGCGATTTTCTTTCCATGCAGCGTAAGTGTGAGCCACATCTGCTCCACGGAATCGAACCGCGGATCGGTCACGCCCGTCCACATACGCGCCTTAACACCGTGCTTAAGGTAAAAACCAACCCCACCACCGCGACCGCCGCGAACATTGACAGGCCGCGGCGTGTGAAGCAGGCGATACCCTGTAACAATAGGCCCTCGTTGTTCTTCACCACGCCTGAGCCATGTCTCATTTATAGCTAAAATATCTATGGGGTGTCGTTCAAGTAATGCTACGAAGTCATCATGGTTTGTACCCAGGGATCCCGCGTTCAATAAACCAACTGTAAAGTATTTATAATAATTACTAGTCATCATAGAGCATAAGTTTATAACAATTCACAGCGCAACTAGAAAAAGCAGTTCTGTAAATCCAACAGTGATTAAATGCACTAGAACCATCAATAGCAAAGCCGTATATAGCGTATGTATAATATACTATGTGTAAAATAATTATTGTATATCGTCTATGAAAGTATAACTTGTTAATATGCAAGTTATATAGATATAAAGTATTTATAATGTAAATAATAGTTATAATTAATTTAAAAAGTCCATCAGTAAAAGAATAGAAATAGTATAATACAAAATATCTATGTAATACAACAGTTGATAAATAAATATGGAATTGATTCAGAAATATTGTAGTTAACAAGTACAATCTATGAATGAATGAAGTATCTAAACCTATCAAAGCCCAAAAATTTCATTAACGTCATTGTCTTTATGTATACGATATGTTGGTGTCCCATCTTCCCTCTTGACGAATATTTTACCTTCCCTAGTCCACACATACCTCCAGCGCGAACGACGGCCAGCTTCTCGGGCTCGGTTAAACATCTGGTAATTAGTGCGGGTCAGTCGTTCATTTATATAAATGCGACGTTGCGAGCCCGTCATACCTAGATCTGTCGTAGTGAGTACTCGGCGCACGCGAGCTGCGCGCAACAGAGTATCGCGAGTAATGCGGCGAGCGAGCCGCACGGCGATAGATCGATTTCGCTGTGCAGTGGGGTCGGCAGTGAGGTCACCCGATGCTACTATATTTCTGCGTGCGGATCCAATACGCTCGATGTGCACAATGTCAGTGTCCTGTAACTCGACACCTAGCTTGGTCGCCATCACCCTGATGACGTGAGACACACTCTCACCCTTTTCCTCGGGGATACCTGCCACTAGAACGTCATTTAGCAATAATTGCTGATCCCTATCATTTAGTTCTCTTATTTAGTGTTTTATCAACTAATACTCGGCACTTTCTTGACGCAGTAGTATATATAGTATGTATAGAAAACTTTGTCCGACCCATTAAGGGCTTATAACTCTCTAAACAAACGTACTAAGAAAAATAATAAAAATATCTGTACCATCGTAAAACGTCCACATAATATTTTTAAGTAGGTGCAGTATTGATCAGCATTTTACCCGTAAATTACTAAAATTTGGCACAGATTAGAAACACTAAGATGAAATGGAAATGAATGAAGATAAAAGTTAATTCATACAGGCTGTCCGGTAATTAATGGATAACCTTGAAATGTCTTATAGTAGAACTGAAGGCCGTTCAGAACAAAATAAAAAAAGAAAAAGAAAAATTAAAAGGAATATTAAAAAGTGCAAGCTATATTAGCATAGCATACTTTTGACTGTCTATCTATTAGCATAATTAGTGTTTAATAATAAAACAACAAAAAACCGATGGATTTCATTCATTTATGGTCGTAGTATACAAGAAAGTGAACATGGTAATTAAAAAAAAAACACATATCTCAGGTAGTAGTTAGGAAAGATATTTTTTCTGAACGGCCATCAGTTCCACTATAAGACATTGCCAGGTTATCCATTAATTACCGAACAGCCTGTATATTAAAATACAATGAAGACTCTTGCGTACAAAACTCAAACTATGAATCGAAACGTTTTTCTGTTGATTTAAAATTAAATAAAAAGAATACACATATAGACTAACGACTGACCCGAAAGGGTGAGTATAGGTGTATTAACACACCACGTTTTACCAGCTAAGCTTTTACATGCATGGACCGGGAACATTGGCCGAGTCCTTGACCACGCTGTCGATGTTGCCGACAAATACGTAACAGACAAAACAAACAATATTTTGCGCGTCCCCTTAATCCAATCTCGATCGCACTCGCCATTGTATTCAATTTAATTATATGTTAGCACTGACTGGCGGCCACACTAGTTACGAATGTGGATGAAAGGCAATTTCGTACTCAGTCTTGTGCTAAAATTACTTTCGTTCGGACTGCAATTAAGTATTTCCTCTATTAGCTATGTCGTATTCAAACATTAAATATTTTTGTAACATTTTCATGTGTTTAGGTAGGAGGGAATGGAGTTATGCAGTAGGAAGTATGAGGAAAGATTCTTCAGACCACAAGGCTTAGCAGACCCGTCGGATCACACCCTCGCACACGCGTAAACAATACGGGCATAGGTTTGTTCTAATCTAAGAAAAAGGTGCCGAATGTGTGTTTACGTTGGAGGTGGATATGTGGAGCATGACCAACGGAGCTTACAACAATCTAATATTTTTATTAATTAAAAACTTAGAAATTATAAGCTAAATTAGTATACTCTGTGACGTCTTAAAAAGTACTCATAAACAGAAAGACTTGTTATTTTTAAAAGAAAGGGGAAGTTTATGTGGGCTGGGCCACCCGCGTCCATAGGAGAATACCTCAACAGTGGTAGGCTGACGCCGAAGCTGGTAATCACCCACCAGCGTAAGTCGTGGCGCCAATTGGCCTAGCTGTGTTCCGTCACGTGGGGCTGGTGTAGCCATTCGGGAGGAAGGGTCGGAATAGTCGCCTACAGCCAGCTGACCGGTCTGACATGGATTATGTTTGCTGCATCGGAATATTAGTCTCAGAGGGTAGCTGGTGCCGTGGCACGGTGTACCGCTTTGGCCGACGGCAGGTAATAGGGAGCCCAAGTAACAAGTCTTCCCGGGCACTTATCGGCGATGACCAACTGGTAAACGCACGACTCCAAACCTTAGGGCATCGTCGTAAGGTTGCCAGTCTTTCGATTTTCTTTCGGATACATTTCGGAGAGTGTGCAGAGGAACTGCATAATTTGATTCCTCATTTCCCATTCTACCATCGGACGACCAGACAATCAGGGCAGCGGCACAGGTACACGGTGCATATACCACACGTACGCACGAAGCGCTTTGCTTACACTTTTATAATGCGTACCGCAAAGTGAGTGGAACTCACTACCTAAGTCTGTGTTTCCCGATGAGTACAATCTGGGTGTCTTCAAGTCGCGAGTGAATAGGTATCTTCTAGGCAAGCGTGCTCCATCGTTGACTGCATCTTATGAGATCGCGGTCAAACGCAAGCCAATTACAATATAAAACAAATGTTCGTGGTCATTCACGTCATTGCAATATTAGCTAATGCGACACAGCGAGCGGATTATATCAAAGAATTAGGTAAACCTACCATCTTCGAGCGGCGTTTCTGAACAGAAATCGTGCCGACAAACTTGTTTGTGGCATTATTCAAAGGAGGCGGGCGTGGCGCGGTATGGCCCGGCGTGGCGGCGGTGAACCTTTATCCACTTCAGGGATACCTAGTTATTATGATTATATGATTACGTTATCGGTGTTGCTATTCGTAATCTATTCAGATATTATTTTGAATAAATTAAATTAACCGGATAATATTTTTGAACAATTATTATAAAAGGATGACACCTACATACTCACAATAAGCTACAGTAAAGCACCTTTAACGATCGGACAGGGTTTTTTGTACATTCTGTGTATAATACGTAACGGGTATTGACGCGATCATGCATAATGTTTACCTTTTT
Organism: Catocala nupta; assembly: GCA_963675205.1. NCBI lineage: Eukaryota > Metazoa > Arthropoda > Insecta > Lepidoptera > Erebidae > Catocala > Catocala nupta. Next base: position 22,921,716 of record OY776097.1, on the reverse strand, counting down.
AATGCTTTCCATAACAACTAAAGGAGAAAAAGGAAAAGCTCCAGGAAAACAAGGACCTGTTTTCATAAGACGAATACGATAAACTGTGTAGGCCAAAGGCTCACCAATCACTAAAATTATATGGGCTGCCTAAAGTACATAAGACGTGCCGTTACGGCCAATCGTAAGATAAATACCTACTTACTTCCTTGCAAAGTATATCGCATCAATATTACAACCACTCGTGGGGAAAACACCGTCTTTTGTAAAAGGCTCTCGCCATTTTCTTAAAATTATAAAAGTCCTATCGTTGGAACCGGACGACATTGATATTTTACCCAACATCATTTGGGCAATGCTATATGACCTAGTGCTTCTTTGAGGCATAGTATTTATATTTTACTAGCTGACACCCGGCAAACATTGTTTTGCCAGAAAAAAATAAAAAAATATGTTAGGGGTGGACAACCCTTATCACTAAGGGGTATGAAAAATAGATAGTAGCCGATTCTCAGACCTTCTAAATATGCATATAAAATTTCATAAAAATCGGTCAAGCCGTTTCGGAGGAGTATGGTAACTAACATTGTGACACGAGAATTTTATATATAAGATTTAGAATTACAGGGTGACATCGTCTATGACGATTGAAACCCCTTTCAAAAGACACAAATGGCCGTTTTTAAATCGTTAGTCTTTTTTTCTATTTTTTTTTTTGTATAAGCGGCGTGCTTGAAGACAATAATATCGAAAACATCCAAGAATATGGCCAATTAGCTATCTGAATTGATTTCTTGCGCAGCTTGTACGAGTACAGTATTTAATATCCTATCAAGGCGAGGTCAAACTAATTTGAGAAATAAAATTTTTGGAGGACACGAGTAAATAAAATATGTTCGATTGATGTGGATTTCAAACATTAAAATAATGTAAGTAGCCGACATCGCTTACCGTTCGCTAGCCATGCACGAGCGCGCCGAACACTAAGTTTACAGATAATATGTGTGTTATAAGTACTTGTGTGTAGGTATTTACTGATGTGCTCCTCGAAGTATGGCCGCGCTCGCAGCGACGGACGCGCGGCTTCTGACCCAACGTGCGACTCGTGAGGCGACGCCTGAGTACCAAACACTCTTACTTCAGAAACACAAAGTACACAATCACGATAACGATTCGAAATACTCAATATCACAAGAGTACGTAACGCCTTGTGAATATAGTGTTTGTAACATTTACAAGATGAGAACTAATTTTTTTTTGGGGTTTGCCTCGTATCGCACTTAAGACTACAAAAGAGTTGTAGATTTAAATTCAGATCGTTAGAGTTTAATTAGACCCACTAGATTGTAATTTTAACAATTTTATTTCAATAACAAAATATTTATAATAGTTTAGGCATACCGGTAAACTAGACCCAAAGAATGGACGCATGTCAGATTGGCGGGTAATGTGGCACAATAACACACTTTTCCACTTATTGAGAGAAGAAAAATAGCGGACTTGTCATTTTTATTTAATATCATGAAAAGAGCGGTTCCACTGGGGTCCATCCTGGAACCAGTTCAATCTAAGTATACGAGGACACTCGATCACTAAAAAAGAAAGAATTAAAGTACATAAATGTTAAGCATGGTGAACTGAACAGGATAAACACACTGACCTCTCCTTGTTCTGTTTGTTTCTCGTGTTTGAGTTCAAGTATCGATGTGTTGCACGTCAATTCATCTAGGTGATCTTCAAAACTGAAAATAAAAGGAGACCATATGAAGGAGAGAAAATAAAAACAGAAAATGAAAATAATGAACCTATTATCGTTTACAGAGTATTCCGGATCACGGGTAGATACGACGTATTTCTTGGCAGGTATACCCAATAACACTGACTGACCCGGCAACAGATGGAATATGCGCAGCTACTCGTGTCCGACCGAAACTAGTTTTTACTGCCGAAACCGAATTTCGGCTTCGATCACAGTTTAGACCGAAACCGAAATTTCCATATAAGGTCATGTTTTCGTGGGAAAACAAATAGTCAGTCATAATCAGATTTATTTTTAAATTACATATTAATTATTTAGTCTGATATTTAAACTAATCTAATGATTGATGGCATAACATATTATCACTATATTTTGCAAATAAATAATTTGTGCTTTTTGAAACAAGGATAATTTTAAAATAATTATACGTACTACTGTGTTATTATATTATTTACGAATTACATACAATAAAAGATAGAAAAGGTAGAATGTTTATGCACATAAAACAAAGAATACTCTCTCATCTTAAGAACAAACTAATATCTTCTAAACTTTTTTATTTTTAATGGCACTCTTGTTCACGAACTACAATAAAAATTGAAACGGACGGTCGTCCGTTTGGTGGTTTTAGTGGTTACCAAACAAGTTAAATGCAAATAATACTCAAGGTATGATAGCAAAGAGAGTTTTCTCTCGCACTAAAAAAACTGTGAGATGTTTAATTGAGCTACAACCATTACTAATTTAGAATGTACTGATAGTTATCAGTATTCATAGTTAAACAATCCAATATTATATGTGGGAAACAATAATTTATCAACATTTTCGCATATTGGTCCTTCTGTCTAAATAAATTTGACCAGCAGCACTAAATATTTGTTCACTGGAAACACTCGTCAAAAATTTTAGTGCAGTCTTTCTCTAAGTCAGAAATGGACTTGAATTTCAGGAAGAATAAATATCTGCGATTCTATGTTGGCTTGATAAGTATATGTATAGTATATAGGTCTACTACCTAGCATTAACAACAAAGTTATAGTGATCGAAAAGCGAAAACAAATAAATAGATGCCTAACTTTTATTGTTAGTACGTAACGTACGAAAAGCTACGCATTAAAAAAATCGAATTTTGCTACTCATTAACTATCATGAATTAAATCACATCAATAGCGAATTAATACTTCCCAGTTTCGAAATAATCTTATAATCATTATTAATTTCACAACAAACAAACATATTGCAGTTAAATTTGCGGCGAACACAAATTGTTATAAATAAGTTATGACACGACCGGTAAAATAACCATGCGTCGCTCGCACCTCCGTGCAACGAATATTTCCGATCGCAGTGCGAATTAGAAGAATTCAGTTTTGATTTCGGCCATAGTTTCAGCTGGATGGCGGCCGAAACCAAAACTAAGCCGCAACTCGTTTTTTGCCGAAGTTAGGCCGAAACCGAAAGTTCGGTCGGACACGCGGATCGCGAGTGGCCCGGTGGAGACCCGCGATCGTCGATCGATAATCACTCCCAAGGTTACGTCTCTGAATCAACGCGGTAGTGCTATAAAAGTTACAATCAACATGACAGCAAATATGCTTACCGCCATTCTTCTATTGTGATGTTATCGTCGTAATAGTTATCATATTTAGGTTCTGCCATTTCAAGTTTTATTGATGGTGAATCATTATTTTCAATTATCATTTCCTGTAAATCATTAAAGATGAACACAATTTCAATTCTTTAACATATCGCAGTTCTCACTTGTAACAACTTGCTAAAGTCGTACCTCTTTAGCTTGAATGCCCGGTAATTCTATGTATGCGATACTTGTTTGAGTTAAGTGCGAGCTCTTGTTCTCGTCGTATGCGAACTGACAACAAACATCAAATCAATATTTTAATACTGCATAATCTACTTTACAACAACAGTTTCAATATTGTAACCGCTTTATCCGTTGTTCTGAACTGTACAATGGTGCCAATTCTGTTGTCACAAAATTCTCTTAACTTAACTAAAATCTCTAAAATTTAGTTTAGTCCTGTCAAACGATACTTCGTATTCTGAAATCGTTAAAATTGACAGGACTAAACTTATTTTAGTGCGACAGGATTAAAATTGGTTTAGTTACTCAATTTAGTCCTTTCTGCATTCTGCTGTACGGCTTTAACGTCAAAAAATATCTAAAATCAGATATATCAAACTAATATTAGATGAAATCTGAAAACATGATACGATGTTTAGTTTTCCGAGAGATTTTGTAGTTGAGGCTTAAACAGTGGAATTTTCAATATGTAAAAAAAAATGTTATAAATAATTGTAAATTTATATATTTAAACAATGTGTCCCAAAATTCAACGATAAGCGGGCACCAAAAGGTAGACCTACTTATGACTGCTCGAGAAAAGAAAGAAAAATTCTATCTTTCTTTTTTTTCATTACGAAAAAATAACAAATTTCTTAAAAAATGGACAACCTTTATTATATTTTTAAGTACCATTGCTACAATTTTACAAATACTTCTGTTTTTTTTTGTATTGGCAACATAAGTAGCACTACCATCCATCACAATCATTAAAAATTTCAGAATGCCTGTAGCTTTTACACAAAAATCAACCAAAATGATGTTGTTTTCTTAAATTATGTAAGATTTTGACTTTCAGTTCACTTTCACTCATCGTTGTGAAAAAAAAAGTATTGACACTACTATGGAAAATATTTAAAGAATTGGCGCTACTAACTACGATTCCAAAATGGTATAATATTCTAGGCAAACTAGCCACAAAAATATGCATAGAAACATTTTCTGAATAACAACCATATTTCGCAAATTGTTAGTATTGATAGTAATCACTAACAAAAAAAGTATACAACTTAGCCCCCTCTTTTAGCGTTAGTCTCGATAATTTTACGTATATTTTTTCGGCCGGTCACTTATCGGTGGAATACATTGTATATATAATATAATATATAATTAAAATATATTATTGTAGAATAAACAAACGTCGTTGTTCAACTAACTATTTATTTGCGTAGATATAAGTATATAGACAAGTTACGTGGTACTCTGTACACGGTCCAGAAGGTGTCCGCGGTAGCGAAGCGCCTCTGTTCGCATGCACAGTCCCTACTAAAGCTGCTAGTCCGGCTAGTTCCACAGAGATGCGGAAGCGTCGCCGTACGTAACAGCACTGGCCGTATGGGCCGGCCGGCGGGGTTTATATAGCGGGCCGCTGCGTCAAAGTATGCGTGCGCGTGCGCGTGCGTTGGCGCTAAGCGGGGATAGCTATGTGTGCGCCGGTACCGCGGGTCGCCCGTTAATCCTTACGCCTTTGTTTGTTTATGTTACATTATAAATTAAATATAATATAGGTATTTTAATTCAAATATAAATTAAAAATATAAAAAATTATAATTAAAATAATATTAAAAATATATATATTATATATTAATATAATATATATAAAAATATAGTATAATAATATCAATAACTTAATTATTTAATTTTAAATAGATTAAAATATTATATTATTATTAATAATTATTATTGATTATTCATAATAATATTTTAATTTATATAATAATATATATATTGTAAATAATAATATGTTACATAAATTGTATATTATAATATGTGTAAACAATTATTTTCATACACATCACAAAGCTCAAAAATATTATTTTATATTAATTTTTTTTGTTCACCTTTAGACATTCATTCTGTAGTATTAAGTATTTTTAGTACCGGTATCACTGCGTCAATTCAATTTAGGATTGTCATAATCTAATTAGGTGCTGTCTAAACGAAATCTAAATTAGTTCGATGGATCAGCAGAATGCCCTACACGAAATCTCTTAACTAAAATAACAGTTTTTTTGCCTTTAGTTAAGTGAAAATACAACAGAATTGGCACCAATATACATGAATCTAACTCAATGTTCTTACATTGATAGTACCACAGAGCAACTTTGTATTTGCTCCGTGCATAATACTCACCGGTACACTTTCCATCACATATTGATATAGGATGTAATGTGAATTTATCATTTTATTTCTCAAAATAACATATTTCTCTAACAAAGCTGAACATTCATAGCACAGCCACTGTGGTAACCCATCTGACGGTGAGATCTGAAATATAAACAATTATATTATAATCAGATCCATCCGTTTTTAAATAGAATGCGCGAATGTTACTATTATTATATTTAACGAGGTCCATCTATAAGTATTGTCTACACCTCCAATAGTTTTTCATCTTTACAACTTCGTCCATAATGGAAATCAAATTATAATTGCTTTATTTATCGCCTTTATCGCTTGTAAGAGAGGCACAGGTAATTATAACTGATAATTTAAAAATTAATAGGGTGGTAAAATCAAAGCTACTTCTTATGCGGTACGCAAAAGGTCACAAGAAAATTTTGTGACAAAAAGTTTTTCTGTGGAGCAATGTTTTAACAAGCAGAACGACCGAGTTTATGCTCAAAGCTCTATAGAAGCTTCCTTATTAGTCAGCAGAGTACAACGTGGACCTTATTCGACTTCAGTGATGGTTTGGTGGGGCGTTACCTATCAAGAAGTGACTGAGCCATTTTTGTGGAAAACGTGTCAAAACATCGGCACACGTGTATGCACAAGATACGTTTCTTGAGAAGGTGGTTAAGTCTCTGAACAACACCATGTTCCATAACCAAGAATGGTCCTTTCAGCAAGACTCAGCACCGCGTCATACATAAAGCTCCATATACCCAAGCGTGGTCGAAAACGATTAACGAACGTTTCAGACTTCATCAGAGCTAAGACTGATGATTTGGAGTCCTTAAAACAATCCATAAGATTGGCAGTGAAGAATTTCCCCATGGATAGAGTGCATGTTTCTATTGATAACTAGCCTCAACATTTAAAAGACTGTATTAAAGCCAATGGAGATCATTTTGAATGAGCTTTATATATTTTAAATGTTGTTATATTAATGTTAAAATATATAAAGCTCATTATCAATTTTTTTTTGCTTGTAACATTTATTACTGTAATGTATGTTAGTTTATACATATAAACTAACACACATTACAGTAATAAATGTAAATAACAAGCAAAAAAAAATATTTTGTCTTGTAACAATATTTATGGCAAGACTAGGTATGTTATATATTGGATACACAGGATGTTCAGTAATTAATGGATAACCTTGAAAAGTCTTATAGTAGAACTGATGATCGTTCAGAAAAAGATATAAAAAAACTATACTACTACTACCTGAGATATGTATTTTTTTTAAATACCATATTTATCTTTTTTTTCCTGTACGGCCATCTGTTATGCTATGTCATTTCAAGGTTATCCATTAATTACCGGACACCCTGTATATGCATGTATATACAAATAACAAAAATGTAATATACCTACTGCATTAATTGTCATGATAGCCACATCTAGCTGTACTTGTATTTTGTTGCTTTAGATCCGTGTTTGCTCAGTTGGTGATGTTGACAGTGATATGTTTAACATAAAATTAATATTTTTTTATGTACCTACCCACTTTATGTTTATATAAAATTTTATTTTAGTATATTTTCTTGTATACTCATTTATTTTAAAAAGGGATTCTCAGTAAGTGAATTATTGTAATTCTTATGAGAATAAAGTTCTTAAACCAGAATAATAACAACAATACATTCTTTTCAATTTTTGATACTTCAGGCAACCTAATGCTTTGTAATCAAGTAGACAAGTATATACTATAATAAGGCATTTTCACAGCTTACATTAAAAGGGACATGAAAATAATTATTATATTATAGAATTGTTAATATTATGAAAGCCCTTAAAATTCACCTTTATGTTATCAAATTTATAATTTAATTCATGTATATAAGTGGCAATGGGGTGGTTTTATTGACTTCTGTGATATCAAGAAATTACAGTAGTTGTGGAAGCTGAGTGGGTTTACATAATATTGTCTTAAGTTTACGCGAATGTTATATTTGCCTATGTTTTGGCAATAAGTATAACGAGACTCTGATGGTGTTATAGTCTGTTTAATTTCATTAAAAGTAAAGCTTATTACTAGTGTGGCGCGTGTATACATTTGCATGCGTGTGCATTTTAACTTATGATGTGCTCTATCGGAATACGTGTAATAATGTAGTCGCTACATATACACCCCCATTTATTTATTTATTTATTTATTTGGCCATCTACAAAGATATACACAACTTAAAGCTAAATACAAAAGTGTTAAGTAAATATATTAAATGTGCACCCTCACTTACAGAAGGCCACAGCATGCAAAGTAGAAACGTACATACAGTTGGCGAAATTTGACAAAGTTACAAATAGTAAATTAATAATGCTAAATAAACAACGCGATAAAAGCCGTATATAGTAGTTTAATTTCAATGAATAACATTCGCGTAAACAGAAGACAATATTAAATTACTAATAATTAATTAAAATAACGAATTACAAATAATGTAATACAAATAAAGAAATGCACATAATGATATATAAATAATGAAATTACAAATAATAATTATTATTATTCAATATTAAATAAAATAGGCTTAATCAATGGTATCAGTCAGATAACAATACAGGTGTTTTTTGAACAAAAGCAAAGAGCTACTAATATCAATATCAGATGTCTTGGATAGTGAGTTGTATTGTCTACAGAGTCTGGGCAACGCAGCGAAGTGACCGAGGTTAGTTTTTGATGTTGGTATATGAAATAAGTTATAAGCATTTACACGTGGCAGGCGAGATGGTGTGTTGATTTGAAGTTTAGATGTGAGTTTATTATTGTTTACATTCCCGTTAAATAATTGATGTAAGAAAGTAAGATCGAGATACTTTCGTCGGTTGGCAAGTGAACACATGTGGTAATGATCGAGTCTTGCTATATAGGATGTCAATCTTTTTATTTTTTGGTCGGTGTATGATAGATGGTAAAGAAATCGCTTTTGCACTCGTTCCAATAATTTTATATATATGTCATAGTTGGGGCTCCAGATAACACTATTATATTCTAATATAGTATTACGGCTAATGCCCTCTGTCGGCACTGTGGGGAAGAGTCGGCGGTTTCTAATAATAATTTATTACAGCACTATCTATTGACATCTTACGGAACTACGTATTTGTCGGTACGAGTTCAGTGGAGAAAGCGCTGGCACATTCTCGAACTATCGCGCTGTTGCGTGCCGTGTGTGACGTTTTCTGGAATACTCCAGAAACGCTTTACCCGCGTATAAATAGAACGCACGCGCAACGCCGAGTCAGTTTACTATCGTAAGCGATCAAGTGTTCATCGAAGCGAACGGAAGCGAAAATACTACGGAGTTTGAAGCAGTTAAAGTGGAAAAGTGTAGTATAGTGTTTGTAGTGTTTTAAGTTTAATTGTGTGATAGAATAAAACGTTTGAGTCGGTAATATTGTTTTGTATTCTTATCCGTCGAACCTAGCACGTAACAATAGGAAGAACTAATGCGTAGAAAAGTCTTATCTTTGTAGATGGCTGCTGAAAATCTTTACTGTTTCTTATTATGAAGCCAACCATCTTAAGTTCTTTGTTTGCCGTATTAATTATGTTTGTCAAAATTTAAAATGAAAAATTTTTTACAATTTCTTCTTAACTATTACAATTTCTATTTATAGATACAATCTCAAACGTATGCTTAATGACATAATACATTGCTGATTCCGAAAAATAGTCGAGTAAAAATATGTGCTGACGCTTGTTGTGACGGTGCGTAGCCTAGGTCAAGGTACTTCGTGAGTGGTTATCCAATGCACTTATGCTGACTGTTTCTTGCAATTTGTTTCATTCTCTTGTCCATGACAGAGATTGAGCATTCCGTAAATGAGGAAAATACCCAGCGTGATGACGATTTGTCCTATTGCGATGTTTCTTGTCCACCGTAGTTCTTCTAGTACGAGATTTTTTAGTTGGTCGGCTTACTTTTGGTTCAGGCAACTATCGGAGTTGTATACAATTTGATCTTTGGAGCTTTGGTTACCCATTGTTTTATCCCGAGGTGCTAACGATGGATGATGATATTTGTTGTGATCTCGAGAGTATTTATATCGATTGAATGCTTGCGTCACGGAATACAGAACCGTACTGTGGGCTTAACTGTCCGTCCTGACTTGGTGATGTACATGTTTGAATAGCTGTGTCTGTTTACTAAATTCGTCACGTTCAAATCTTCGTTGTTGATGACAAATGCTGGTTTTAATTTATCTATTGATACGAGTATTACTGTTTCTTTATCCTTGACCTTAATGACATATTTTTTATCCATTCTTCTTATCATTGGAAATGGCCCTTCATAGGGTGGTGTCAGACTTCTTTTTACTCTGTCGCATCTTACAAATACGTGCGAACAGGATGAATGAAAATTGTTCGGTTGTGCTTCTTGCGTTTTGGTACTGATGTCATTTTATTGATATTCTTTAGAATATTTGTTACGAATTCTTCGTACGTAGAATTCCGATGTGAAGATTCGAAACATTCTCCGGGAAGACGTATAGGTTCGCCATATACCATCTCTACTGCACTATATCCTGTGTCCTCGCGTAGACAACTCCGCAAACCAAGTAGAACTGAAGGAATTTCTTTCATCCAATTAGCGTTAGATTCTCTTGTCATAAGCGCTGCTTTTAAGGTTCTATGAAATCTCTCTATCATTCCATTTGACTGTGGGTGATATGGCGTTGTCCTAATTTTGTGTACTCCCAAAAATTGTGAAAGTGATTCGAATATTCTTGATTCGAATTGTCGACCTTGATCCGTAGTAATGCGTAACGGGCATCCAAATCTTGTTATCCATCCCTCATATAGTGCACGAGATATTGTTTCGGCTGTGATATCTTCAACCGGAATTACCTCAGGCCATAACGTACAGCGATCTATGATTGTGATTAAATATCTTTTTCCTTGAGAAACATATAATGGTCCAACAATGTCGATGTGTAAATGCTCAAAGCGCTGCGATGGCATAAAACTTCCTACCGGTGATATGGTGTGGCGCTGAACTTTTGACTTCTGACATGCTATGCATGACTTACACCAGCTATTAATATCTTTGTTCATACCTGACCATAAATACCTTTGAGTCATCATTTTTCTAGTAGTTCGCTTGCCCGGATGACTTAGTCTATGAATGACGTCGAAAACCTGTCTTCGAAATTTCTCTGGTAAATAAGGACGATTCTTCCCAGTCGATGTGTCGCAGCTGATGCTTTTTGTGTAACCCGAAAGCATTATGTTTTTAATTTTCAAAATCCTATTGTCACGGAGTCTTATCAATTCTTGGTCATTAGATTGGCATCTTGCTAAATCAGCATAATTAATCGGTGATGGCATTTCAATTTGTTCAATACGTGACAGTGCATCTGCAGCAATATTATCACGTCCGCTTATATGTTAAATGTAAGTGCTTTATTGTGAAATAAAGTCCAATTGCCGAATTCGCCGTGGCGTATCGTTTGATGATGGTTTGTGGGAGAATGCGTATGTCAAAGGTCGATGATCTGTGAAAATTGAGAATTTTCTTCCTTCAATAAACCTTTGAAAGGCTTGACTGCCATGTATACTCCAAGTAATTCTCAATCAAATGTTGAGTATTTTTGTTGAGCTTCACTTAATTTTTTTGAGAAAATCCTAATGGTTCCCAGTTAGGTCCGGATTTTTAGGACACAGGTAGAACTAGCATTTGTCATAAGTGCCAGTGGGGCAGTGTGTGAAGGATGCACTGTTAATATTGCGTTCATGATGTTTTCCTTGCATTTATCAAAGGCTTTTTCAGCTTCTGTTGACCAAGGAATAAGAGAGTTATCATTCTTTTTCGAGTTGCACAGATAGTCGTTTAAAATAATCTGATATTTGGCAGCGTGCGGAAGGTTATCTCTATAAAAAAATATTCTTTGATTGTCTTTGGTTTATCTGCAATTGCTTTCTAATTTTTCTGTCAGATGTATTCCTTGGCTCGTTATATGATAACCTATGAAGTCTATCTCGCTTTTGAGGAACTTGCATTTTTCGAGGTTAATAGTTATTCCATTCTCCTGTAAGCGTTTGAAAACTGTATCTAAGTGCTGATAATGTAGAATCTCGTTTGCCGAGGCAATTAGGCAATCGTCGACAAAGACGAAAACAAAATCTAAATCTCTGAATAGGGAGTCCATGAATCATTGGAATGTTTGCGCTGCATTGCTACATTAATAATTACCAGTGAACATTAACAGCCAGTGGATTTATTTCATCGATGGAGACATTAAAGGCGCACGTAACTCAGTTACAATATCTTTTTTAAGTCTACTAGAAACGATTCTATATTTTTTTTTAATATTTTAGTTTTTATTTAATAACTCGAAGAATCCTCAATTTCGGCACTTATTTTTATTTATAGAAATAGGTTTAAACTTGATCTGCACAAATAAAAAACATCATAGCCCGAAGTCATGGACTAACAGAGTTATGACGATTAACTGTACATCCGGGTCGGATTGAGGTTAGGGTTGTCAAATAATTTAAAGGTTTGGTTAATTTTAAGTTTTATATTATTATGTTAAAACTATGTTATGTTAACACAGGCCAAAAATATATTTTCTGCGGCATTCATTTTGTTATTCGTTTTAATAAACGTCTTCATCAGTCATACCCGAAATGTATTTGCTTTACGTATGTATGTATTGACTCTGGTTCTTGAGATACTCAACATAAGGAACAGTCCCAGGACATTAGAACAATGAAAGAAAGATACCAAGGCCGATGGGACAGCCATATTATGACGGCAGACTATTGCTTGAGTTTAATAAGGGATGTCCTGAACATAAACACAACAAACAATTAACATAACATTTTTTTAAATTAAATCTTCTGCAAAAAGTTAACTCGAAATTATGAAATAATATTTTTGAGGTCGGCCAGCACAAGAAAAGTACCGATCAAAATCGTCAGGAGCTAGCACCGAACTCAAAAATACCATTTCATAATTCTGAGTTAACTTATTGAAGACGATTTTTTTTTTTATTCCATTTTAATTTCGTAATTTTTAGATTAAGTAAGATTTTCACAGATTTTTTACACGCACTAGTATGTGACGAAGGTTTTCATTTCTTTTTCTTTGACACTGCACACGTAGCTCGTATTAATAAGCTAGGCACTCGCACGTTTTAATCCATACCTTGAAAACTACTGAACCGATTTTGATAAAACTTGCACTGTTCCCTAAGTTGGAGTAAATTTAAGCTAACAAAACAGAAAGGTCACGATTCAATCAATAGTTTAGCAGAAATGTGTGGACAAACATACAAACATACATATATTCAATCATCTATAAAATGTATATATCTAAGTTCGGAAGCCGTAATAGATCATCATATGTGAAAATGACGCAATTCTAATAATAACATACATACATAAGTATCGAATTGATAACCTTCTTTTTTCTGAAGTCGGTTAAAAAGCCTAAAACCTTTCTCAAAATATGGGCTACCAACTGCAAAAATATTTTTTGAAAACGCGTCTAGTAGTTTCAGAGGTTAGCGCGTTCAAACAAAAACCTATGAAATATATATATATATATATATATATATATATATATATAGGGTGATTTTGAAATCGTGTAATTCCTTTTAACCACGCATTCTACTGGTGATATAGAATAACCCTGACCATATTTTTTCTTAATTAGAATAATGGTTTCGGCAAAATTAGAGTACAGATTTTTTTCATGAAATGATTTCATATAGTCATATTTAAACCACCTTTTTTTTTTTTTTTTTTACGTGGGGGAATGCAATGACGCATATCCCTCCGCGGGGGCGGGCGGAGGGATTATGTCGGACTCGCCGGGGTAAAATAAAGATGTTAAAAAAGAAGATAATGTACCTCCCGGAATACCGACTAAACCTACCACGGTGTTCCTCGACACAACCACTACCGACGGGGCCGCGCGAATCGCTTTCGCATGCGGTCGCGACCCCGCCGAGGTTACGGCCCGCCGTATGAAACGGCAGGCCACTACACGAAAGACCTACCCAAAATAGGCACTACTTCAAATAAAACCCTACTGTCTCCCCCCTAGAGGGAAGACGGACTCGACACAGAGGCGCGCGTGGGAACACGCACGCCGCCTCTCGGACCTGGTGCTGAACGGATGGCGGGCAGGCCCACAAAGCCCGCCACCCCCAGGTCAAACCTCAGGGTGGCTGGAGGTCATCTCGCGCCCTCCGGCGCCCGGCTCTGCGGTTGGGGAGAGGGTTTAAACGCTCTCTCTCCCGCTCCGCCGCCTCCTTGATGGAAATCACTTCCTCGCAAAAGGAGGCGACGGCGTTCCACGACCTCTCACTCCGGACCATAGACTGAACTACGGCCGGGAGCGAGAGGGCAACCGATCCGACTGCCGCGATCAAATCACGACGCTGCGATGCCCAGGCGGGGCAAACCGCCAAAGTGTGCAGCGCCGTGTCCTCAATAACGTCGCGGCAGTCGCCGCAGTGGTGACAACCGGGCGTCTCTTGCCGGCGTATACGACACAGGAACCGGCCAAAACATCCGTGGCCAGTCAGAACCTGTGTCAGCCGGAAGGTGAGGGCGCCATGCCGCCTCTCCAGCCACTCCTCAAACACGGGACTTACCGCCACGATCGTGGCGTGCCCGGCACTGGGGTGCACAAGTCGCTCCTTCCAATTCGCCACTAGGACCTGGCGGAGCTCGGACCTCGCCGCCTTGATAGCGGGAGGATCCGGTCCTTCGCCCCGAGCTAGTGCCTCCTGGCGCCAACGATAGAGCGACGCCAGGAGCGCCGCTTCCAGGTCCCATGGCATCGATCCGGCGAGGAGGCTTGCAGCCTCGAACGAGATCGTGCGGTATCCCCTAATCAACCTGACGGCCATGGCGCGCTGTGGTGCACGAAGCGCCGAGATATTGCGGGCCGTCAGGTTGTCTGCCCATACTGGGGCCCCATATAGGGCCATGGACCGCACGACCCCCTCGTAGAGCCTCCGGCAGGAGGTGTTTGGCCCCCCAAGGTTTGGCAGCAGGCGCGAGAGCGCGCCTGCAGCGCCCCGAAGAATGGGGGCCAAACGACGAAAATGGGCTATAAAGTCCCATCGGCTGTCGAGCAAGAGACCTAAATACTTTAGGGTTGACTCGACGCCGATGCGGACCCCTCCTACCATAATATGGGCCCCTGGAGGTGGCCGTTTCCGAGGGCCGTGAAAACAAACGGCCTCGGACTTGGACAGGGCCACCTCGAGGCCCAACCGCCGGATACGACCAACGACTTGTGCGACCCCAGCGGTCGCCAGTATGGCCGCCGCCCGGTGCGACTTACCCCTCGCTGTGACAAGCGTGTCGTCGGCGTAACAAATGACGCCGACGCCACGGAGGAGCGCACCTCGCAGCACCCAGTCGTAACCGATGTTCCACAGGAGCGGACCCAGAACCGATCCCTGCGGAACACCGCACGACATCTCTCGCCGACTCCAACCGTCGTGACCCGGGTAGACGACTACCCTCTCTGACAGATATGCCCCGACTATGCGGCGGAGGTAGGTCGGCACTCGATGGAAAATGAGTGCCTCCCTAATACAACTCCAGGGCAAGGTATTAAAGGCATTCGCGATGTCCAAAGACACCGCGAAGACGACCTCGCCCCGGGACACCGCGTCCTCCGCCAGGCTCCTCACACGCATGACTGCGTCTATAGTGGAGCGCCCGCGGCGGAAACCATATTGGTTCTCCGCCAGATCCGGGCCCACTGAAGAGAGACGAGGGGGACGAGGCGCTCCGCGATAATAAACTCGAAGAGTTTAGCCACCTCGTCCAGCAACACAATGGGCCGGTAGGCGGACGGAGAGTCCGCCGGGCGCCCCTCCTTCCTGATCAGGACCAGTTTCCCCACCTTCCACTGGCGCGGAAACTGGCCCTGCACTAGACACTCGCTGAGGAGCCCCCTAAGTCGGGGCGCGAGCTCCTCGAGGACCAGGGCCAAAGCAAGACCTGGAATGCCGTCGGGCCCTGGGGCGGTGTTTTTCGAGCGAAGTCTCGACACCGCCGCTCGCAACTCTACCTGGGTCACTTCGGGAACCACGTCGTCGTCAAAGTCCGCGCTGGACGCCATGGAAGGCGGAACCATCGACGGAGGAATGTGCTCCGCCCGTGAAGGGAACAGAGCGGCCACCACCTCCTCCACCAACTGTGGCCGGAGACTCTGGGACAAAGGGGGCGCCCAGGGGCGAAGTTTGCCCCTTACCATAAGGTATGGACGCCCCCAGGGATTACGGTCCAGAGTCCCCAGCAGCTCTTGGCGGGCCAGATCCTTAGCCCGCTTGATGGCTATTTTGAGGGCCTTCTTGGCCGCTCTGTATACCTCGTACAATTCCGCCTCCCTGGCGTCAAAATCGGGAGGGCGGCGACGCCTCCTACGAAGCCGGATGTACTGGCGTCTGGCCGCCACGCAGGAGTGGCGCAGGTCGGCTATATCGTCCGACCACCAGTACACCCGGCGCCTAGCTGTAAAGTTTAAAGGCACTCTAGGCATCGCCGCATCACAAACTTGCGTTATGGCCTCCCGGAACCACTCAGCCTCCATCTCAACATTATCAGGCCTGGCCGGTGCTGGCACCCAGGCCTGAACGATGGAGGCTTCCAGGAGGATATTTTAACCACCTGACACAATCTTAATATTTTTTTAATTTAAAAATAATAACATAGCAATAACTGATGTCGTAAATAATAAGGGGCAATAAAAAGGACCGCCCGTTATTAGTTACGACATTAATTATTAATATGATTTTTTATTTTAATTAGTAAAAAATTAAAATTGCCTCGGTTGGTTAACATATGACTATCTGACACCATTTCACGAAAAAAACGGAATAATAATTTTTCAAAAAAAATAAATCTAATTAAATAAAAATATGGTCAGGGTTATTCTATATCACCAGTAGAATGCGTGGTTAAAAGGAATTACACGATTTCAAAATCACCCTGTATATGAATTATTTTTATATTTAGCATAATGTTGTGGAAGAGCGGGCAGGCGGGCATTCTTAAAGTTAAGTGTCAACCCTATGAAAATTCTTTGAATGCTTATAACTCTGTTAGTCCATGACTTCGGGCTATGATTTTTTTTATTTGTGTAGATCAAGCTTAAACCTATTTTCATAGATAAAAAATAAGTGCCGAAATTGCGGACTATTCGAGTTATTAAATAAAAACTAAAATATAAAAAAAAAATATAGAATTGTTTCTAGTAGACTTAAAAAAGATATTGCAACTGAGTTACGTGCGCCTTTAATGTCTCCATCGATGAAATAAATCCACTGGCTGTTAATATTCACTGGTAATTATTAATAAAAACAATTCAGTATATCCGGTTGAAAATTACGTAATTTCAAGAGCACGTATCTCCTTAGACACGCTACATTATACATTGAAATTAAACACTTTATATGGACTTTATCGCGTTGTTTATTTTACTTTATTTTTTTATTTGTTTGATTTTTATTTATTTATTTATTTGATTATTGTAAGTTCACATATACTATAAGATTACAGACGCCCATACCGACATCATTTTATCAGTGTTACTATTAAGAATGCTCACATACTTAGTAGCTTGAAAGTGGTACCTTTGTACAAAGAGATTGAGGGTAGGGTCAGTCCCCATCTGCGAATGTAGCAATGAAATACACATGAACAAAACAAGTGTAATATCCTTTCCTAATCTGTACTACTATATTCAACACCAAGTTGAGGTCTCTTTTCTTAACAGAAAAGCCTAATAAGTTTTTGTTGGCTTGACCTGGGATTCGAACCCAAGACCTCATGCACAGCAGTTGCATTTACTACTGCTGCGCCACGGAGACAGATAAATATATATTATATGTATGTACTAGCTGACCTGGCAAACATTGTTTTGTCATATAAATTATTTCTTAGCAGTATGAAATATACTTTATAGCCTATTCTCATACCTACCAAATATACATAAAAAATTCATAAAATGAGACAAGCCATTTTGGAGGAGTGCAATCACAAACACAATGACATGAGACTTAACAATAAGTGTAGGAATGAGAAATTTTGAGAGCATTTGAGAGAGAGCAAGGATCTCTGTAAAAGCTGGCAATTATTTTTGAGTCAAGTCATCCCAATAGAAATAACCATAATGTTCAAAAAACTAGTTTCAGTATAGAGCTTACATAAATGAGTAGGCAAGAAATTCATGGTATTCAATTGTCAATTCACTACATACTTACAACATATTCTTAGATAAACTGTTTTAAATAATCAATGGATCACGAAATACTGCAACTTCACTTTAATCCCAAGCTTTTTGTCTTTTCTAAAAATGGAGGAGTCTCAATATGTTTTTATTTTTATGATTTATAAGCCATTATGTGCTAGAAACACCACAGTCATGTTGTTATGTAAATAAATGAGTTAAACATTTATAGTAACGTTCTACTGTTAGAATGTTTAATGGTCTGAATTTGTTTTACAAGATTTCAAAGCAAGGAGGCTGTACTCACAATTAAGCCAGTCAAATCCCTGTACATAGCTTCATATCGTGTTGCACTTATCATCCTACGGTCACTCGCCAGGCAACCTCTACAAGCACTCGTCTGTTTAAAAGTTCCCATGTTTTTACTCATAATATTACTGGTTCCATTGGAATTTAAAAAAATAAATAATTTTGTTTTCTTTTTAAACTAATGAAATTATCAATTTAGCCTTAGCCTATCAATGTATGGACTTCGAAAAAATAGTAGGTAACAATACAACAACAAATAACATCAACACCATAGTTAGGACACTATAATCTATATATTATATTGAGAAATCAACACAACAAATTATTGATTGATATTTGATTGTCTTCATGCTTCAGAAGTTCAGACCACAGAGTACATTTCAGTCAGTTCAGTGCTCTCGAAAGCAAAATGCGAAATCGGTAGGGCTGCCAAGTAAAATCGGTATATTTGTTTATTCAGAGCATAAATCGTTAAATTGAGTTAACATGAAGAAATTTGATCAAATCTCTATATTATAGGCGGGTTGACCGTTTTTCTTTTTATAGAAATTATCGGATCCTACCGACTGAACCTACCACGGTGTTCCTAAGCGAGCTTAATTATACTAGGCATGGAACACAATGGGTGCGTTCCACTTAGCGCTCACAACACTCACGCTCACGACATTCACGCTCACGACCACGGTTTTTCCCGTTCCACTTGCTTCCGAGCGTTACAATAATTGTAAGCTCAAGTGGAAAGGATAATGGAGTGTTTTGAGCGTTGATGTAAATTGAGGGAAGGAAAAAAAGTCGAATGCTTAAAGAGAACTCTTAAAGTTATTGGTTAATTGGATTTATATATAGATATACATCTTATCTTATCTTATCCTCTGTGGGGCCAGTCAGTACAGACCGGCGACACTTCGACCCAGTGGGATCTTTTGTGTCGACTTCCCCAATAACGACTACCATAGACGTTCATGGCAGCTGGGACCGACGGCTTAACGTGCTCTCCGAGGCACGGAGCAGGCGATAATTGTCAATCAATACGCACATAATTTCGAAAAGTCATATAACTTCCGAAAGTCAGAGGTTCGCGACGTGGGGTCGAACCCGAGACCCTCTGCATTGCAGTCTGTTGGTCTCCCCACTGAGCTATCTCTGCTCTTAGATATATAAACCTAATATTCTACTAATATTATAAATGTGACAGTTTGTGAGGATGGACGGATGTTGGTCTTTCACGCAAAAACTACTGAACGGATTTTGATGAAACTTTACAGTATTATTATTTATTCATCGGAATAACATATAGGCTACTAAAAATCTATTTTAACATAAATCTACATTAAGGCGAGTGAAGCCGCGGGCAAAATATAGTATTTCATAATTTTGTGGAGTATTTAATTAATTTACATTCAAATATATTCAAAATGCCTTTTACGGCGACACTTGGATATTTGTTATAGCGTATTACAACGCTCTACTAAATATCCAAATGCTTTAGAAAGTACTTGTTCATCCAGTTCAGATGAAGAGTGGAATACCATTATTACAAAATCATGATCGTGAAAAACGGAAACTGAGACCACGTAAAATAATGTAATTAATCGTTGCTCTGATGAAGAATTAAAAAGTAATTTAAAATAAATGGTTTAGGCATGTAGAAAGAATGGACGAGAAACGACTGACTAAGAAAGTTTATAAGGCTAGTGTGAATGGAACAGTCGCAAGGGGAAGACCTAGGCGAACGTTTATTGATCAGATCGGAGACGTTCTGGATAAAGGCCAGGTTAAGAGCACCTTAAACCGGCGAGCATGTATGAGAAATGTTATGGAAGTGAATGAAGCCAGAGAAGTGTGTCAGGATCGTAGCAAATGGAAATCCGTAGTCTCTGGCTACCCCTCTGAGAAACAGGCGTGAATCTATGTAAGTATGTATGTATTAAAATAAATGTAGATTAAAATGTAGACTATAAAATGTTTACTTATTTAAGTATTCATCGTTTTATCAAAATCGCATAAAATTAAATAATTTTCATTGTCACCTTTGTTACCAACTTTATATTTAAAAAAATGGCGCAAAATTTCGCAACGCGCACGACGACCCACCTCTCAGCATGGGTCGCCGTGAGCGTTGCGTGAGCGTGAGTAATGACGTCATGAGTGACGTGTTCGCCGCGACCACAACGATCGTAGTCGTCATGTGGAACAGCTAAACGAGCATTTTAGGCGTCGTGAACGCTAAGTGGAACGCATCCAATGATATTCCTCAAAATATCCGTCGATTGACATTTAAGCAATACGGAATCCCCGTAACAGAAAGAAAATAGGAATGCGAACTGAGATTGTTGAAAATCGGTAGAAAAATCGGGAGAAATGCCTTACATTAACAAAATCGTAGGTAGTAAAATATTTCCATTTCAGTATTTTGATAGGATAAGCGAATACTGAAAAATCGGTAGGTTCGAGACCACTGACCACTGATGATAGCTGCAAAAGTGTAAAACTAAGGCGCACATACCAACATTAAAACACCCCACTCCAATTAAGTAGGGTGGTCTAGAGACAGAATAACTTTATTTTTTGGTAAATACAATAGTAAAGAATGAAATGAAGTGTTTTCATGAAAATGTTTTGGTCCTAAAAAAGCCTATTTGTGTGTATGTGTGCACGCATCTATGCATGTGTAAGTATGTATGTCTGTCTGTGCTGTGACAGTGCGCGTAAACACTCGTTTGTTTGTGTTTGTGTGTGAGTCTGAGTGCATGTGTGAGAATATGTTGTCTATAAAGAAGTTATACTTTCACAAGACTTTCTGTCCCATAATAATAAAGCGATTTAAAACGGAATTTAAATATCTGCGCCAAGGGCGGTCTAAAATATATTAGACAATAAATGAATGAGTCCGAATAACTTGTCCGAGCTTTCGGCTCTTGCGTATACAACAAAAACTACCTATCCGAAATGTTGATGGAATTATTATTAATTTAAGTACCTAAGGCAAAAAATTGTTAATTTCTTTCATCATTCTTATCTCACATATCTTGTAAAAAATATATTAATAACGATACAATCTCACTGATATACCACCAAAAAATTCTCATACTTAACCTATAAGCCGTTCACTGTTCAGTAATGAATTGACAAATAGGTCATTACTCTTCCTTTACTTTCATTTTTAATTTGACGCACTCGGAATTGTAATTTGTAACGTAACCGATAATCTTATTATATCTACTAAACTTGACCTTGAAAACTGCCAGTATATCTAGTTCAGATCCCGCCGGACAAAGGACAAACCGGCTCACATCATTTCCATAACAACTTATACAACACTAATCGAAACACTTTCCGAGTGGCATCCGACGAACAAACACGGTTATAATGAAATCCTTCATCGAATACTCGCCGTCATCCGATTTTCCAATCGAAAATTTACCATTTGGAGTTTTTACATCAGCCAAAAATGTAAGTAACTTAGAATCCTTTAAATTTTTAGGCAAGCTGATCAAAAGTGCATTAAAAATAGACCCTATCTTCAAAGCAATAAGAACTTCACAAATGCGTGGTTGCTCTTAATTGATGTTATTCTTTTGACATTGCTCGTCACAGTCGACTAAATTAGAATGGTACTATATTTGTATCAATAGTGTGGTTACAAATTGCTTTCTAATTTGGGCGTATAATTTTATTATCGAACGAAATTTGTTGCTGTACAAGTTAATGATGCTTTATGTTTTTCTAGAATGAAAAACACATCGGAGTAGCTATCGGCGAGTGGATACTAGATCTGCATGTTATTGCACATTTATTTGATGGGCCCCTTCTGAAGAGCAAACAGAATGTGTTTAAGGTAAATCTATTTGCGGTTAGCTATAGGTAAACTAAGGTATTCTATGTGACTCGATATCCAGTTTTAGTCTGCGTGCCATTGCACCGCAGCCCGTAGGACAATCACCTTGCTTAAGTATGCAATCTTGTTATTTATCAAACAAGTAGTTATTATCTATATTGCTTTAAGAGTATTTTATTGAGGTGGTTGCGAAAACTTGTTTACAACTAAGTCGGTACCTATTAATAATATAAAATAAGTAGGAATGTAGATGTTGGTACTAAACTTAATTAGCATTATTTTGCATATTCATTATTTCTGTCTGATGTAAACAAGTTCGTCAAGCTATCTACTTTATTGGTTTTACTCATAACGATTATCTTTTATCTATTCACTTAAGAAATGAAGCGAATTTTGAACCTATATTAAAACCTATTCTACACGATTGGGTCAACCGCCCAACGACAGTGATCTTGCTTGTCTCAACCAAACCACGGCAATGTTATCTAACAGTATTCTATCTTCATACAAATGGCCGGAACGCGAGTCATACCTACGCGCCTCGACGTCGGTTTACACTCGGTACACAACCAGTCCTTAGATTGAACCAGTCGCGATTTGTGAATATTTGTTTGAAATACGTACAAGTACTTACATAATAATTATGGCAAATGTGAATATTTGTTTGAAATACGTACAAGTACTTACATAATAATTATGGCAAAATGCAAATGCAAACAATTTTTTAATTAAAATTTTATCCGAATGCGGCTTTTTTATACTATTAAATTTAACAATAAAGCTTTTCGCACGTCTCAGTCAAGACGCAAATATTTTTCAGTCTCAAATATATCAGGTTATTTTTTATTTAATCTACTAATCAAAAAACACAACATGATTTTTGAACACTTTCTTTTTCATTCACAATAAATTTAATTTATTTTAATGAAATAAAATTTACAATCGCTAAACTAGAAAGAAACTCAAGTAGGTAGATGAAATTAAAATAGTGTAGGTGGGCAGCCCTCTCGCATGTTTGCGTACCTCACGGCTGTAGGTTATTATTTCAAGGACAGAGCCGAGTTACAATACTGTTAGATAACATTACCGTTACCAAACTGCACGTCGCGCGTCGGTTCTACACGATCGCGTGGTTGGAAATAACTTCAGTTTTAACGTGAGCGGCGAGCAGTATTTACGTCGATGGCACGCACCCCTTTCAAATACGCAAAACAGTACCCATACTGTCTATCTACCTGATAAAAAGATTGTCAATAAAAACCTTCATTTAATTTAT
The DNA here is from genome assembly GCA_963675205.1 of Catocala nupta. NCBI lineage: Eukaryota > Metazoa > Arthropoda > Insecta > Lepidoptera > Erebidae > Catocala > Catocala nupta. The sequence goes on along the minus strand of OY776097.1, from coordinate 22,898,316 downwards.
ATACCTACTTACATATCTACGAGTATTATGTAGGTACTATATAATAATATTAATTTTACCTACCTTCTTCGCTTCTCTTTAATAAGCGGTACGAATGTACTATGCGTTTTTTTGCGTCTGATATCTGCTGCAGGTTCAAGAACTTTAACAGTCTGCCAGAAATTTCCATGCTAGAGGTTTTTTTACTCCTATAATGATTAGATATAGAGATAGCAGCGATAGCCTAGTGATAACCTGTTGGACTGCCACGCAGAGGTCTCGAGTTCGAACCCAAGGCGCACATCTCTGAGTTTTCGAAGTTATATGTGTATTTAATGAACTATTATATATATATATAACTAATTAGCTAGTAGTATTATATATAAATATATATATAAGTATAACATGCTTCTTCACCTTAGAGCAATCTAAAGTGAAGGAAAATATCGTGAGGAAACCTGCACGTCTGAAAGTTCTCCATAATGTTCTCGAAGATATGTGAAGTCTGCCAACCTGCACTAGGCCAGCGTGGTGGACTATGGCCTAACCCTTCTCACCGTGAGAAGAGGCCCGTGCCCAGCTGTGGGACAGTTTAATACAGGGCTGATATTATTTATAATCATCAGAACTTAAGTCGCACAAACAGGGAAGTTCTAAAAATTCCGACAATTTTGCATGCTCGCTCGCCATGTCGCGTCCACTTCACGCAACGCCTCGATCAAAATGAATATCGTCGGTTGGGCAACAGGCTTCCACAGGTTTGGTTTGCCAACTCAATAACGCTGGCAATCAAGGTCGTTTGGATGTTAACTCAATTTGGTTGTCCGTCCAACGACCACACGATCAATTTTGGCTTCAACTCAACCAAGTTTGACGTGACCTTAGTTGAGTTGGGCGGTTGACTCCACCGGCACCGTGTAGAATAGGTTTAACGGTGAATGATAAGAAACCTATATTAACGGTGAAAGATTACGAAGACATGCAGTCTTAGAGTCCTTCAAAATATTCTGAAAGATTTTAATGTTTTTCAACCCACAATCGGCTAGCGTGATGAACTATTTCTTGTTTTACCGCAATCCTAGATTGTGCTTTTAATTTGTGATCTGTCCATTTGTTTTATATGAATATATGAAATATATAAATATACTGTTACGTGCTGGGTTCGATGGATAAGAATACAAAACAATATTACCGACTAAAACACGTTTTATTCTAGCACACAATTGACTTTTAATACACAACAAACACTATACTACACTTTTCCACCGTAACTGCTTCAAACTCCGTAGTATTTTCGCTTCCGTTCGCTTCGATGAACACTTGATCGCTTACGATAGTAAACTGACTCGGCGGTGCGCGTGCGCTCTATTTATACGCGGGTAAAGCGCTTCTGGAGTTTGCCAGAAAACGTCACACACGGCACGCAACAGCGCGATGGTTAGAGAATGTGCCAGCGCTTTCTCCACTGAACTCGTACCGACAAATACGTAGTTCCGTAAGATGTCAATAGATGGTGCTGTAATAAATTATTATTAGAAACCGCCGACTCTTCCCCACAGTGCCGACAGAGGGCATTAGCCGTAACAATATGATGGCTTTTGAAACTGTATCTATCAAGACTAATTAAAAAGTTTTTATTTAATCGCGTTGTATTTAAACTTGCGCATATCTTAAGTTAACTCGTAATTTATTAGTGTTATTTATCACTATTATTTCTTTTATTGATTTCTAACATGTACCTAACAAATTGGTGATGGTCAACTTTATTACATGTTATTTCGCTATTTATAGTTGCATTTTCTTATCTGGATCTTCTAGACACGCCCCCAACGACACTTGCGTTAGTTAGCATATAACTTTTATTTAAATATAGACGAGATATGGTTTCTGTATCGAAATATTGTACCATATGCAGACCAGTCGATACAGTCGAACCCAACTTTGCAGGATATATTAAACCTATTTTAAGTGTAGGTACCGCAAGGCGTTATTATAGTTCCATTACAAATCTAGTAAAATGGTAAAAATTGTTCTATGTTCCGTGCCAAGGACAGATGATGTGCTTTTGGCCTTTTTAATAAGTGAAACCTTAGAAGCACCACAAAGTCTGTAACTAAGGCAATTGACGAAAGCATACTAACATCATAACAAGTGGGAAGTCCCACTTGTTATGATTGACGAATTGTGATTGTAAAGATATATGTATACCTACACATGCCTAAACTTCTGGGCGTATGATAAAATGTATTTCGGCCATTTACATTATAGGCAATTATCTTAATTAGATATCGAATCGGAAAACGAATTGTCAAATGTTTCTTAATATTCTAGCATTATGTTGTGCATATTTGCAGGCAGAAAAGCTCAACGATTTCATGAGCCTTACAAGGCCACACTGGGTGGAAGCAAGGACTACTATTCAAAAACTACTAGACGAGTCAAATCCTACTCTACAAAATGACACTGATCTCAAAGAAAAGTATGAGTATTTTCTATTGTCACCATCATAATTATCGTCTTCTTAACTTAGTAACACATTGTTTATTTTATATTTTTTATATCTATAAGTTTAGTTATATCTTTGCAATCGAGTTTTACAAAGATGACTTTCGAAATATTTTCAGTATGTATAATTACCGAAAAAAATTCATTGAAATTAAACTACTATATACCTACGGATTTTATCGCATTGTTTATTTATCACTGTATTACATAATTTAGAAACTGTTACACTACTGCTACTATTGAATTTTACTAATTTATAATAAGCTAATAAAATTATTTAAACTATTAAAACTATTTATATTTAGGTTTACATTTTTCCCGATGTTTCGGTTGTTGACAGTGATAAATAAACAACGCGATAAAATCCGTATATAGTAGTTTAATTTCAATAAATAACATTCGCGTAAACAGAAGACAAAATTACTGAAAAAAATTGTTTAATGTTTCTAAGATATATTTCGCGGTAGGAATAATTTCTAGCTCGAAGTTCTTAACAGATATTAAAAGCATAGACACAGAATACTTAGACCCGGAATAACTATTTCAGTGACATTCGGCAAGTTGCTAGTGGCTAAAATAATACTTAAACCACAGCGCCACTTTTGAAATCATAATTATTATATTTTAGATAAACGCTGTAAAAGCAATTGTTCAGGTATACACCCGTAGCCACTGAGCTTTAAAAGATTAAGGTCTAATCACATACGAAATAGTCCTCTAGTAATTTATTCTCAAAGAGAAGATCTACATTGTATATGTACAAGCATCTTTTCTGATCATATCTCTCAACCATAATGGATATAACTGAAAAAACTCGCCTGTCATTTCCCTCATTACTCGAAAATATCACGTGTACCGTGTGCCACAATTACTCTGAAGACAGGCAGATCTAGTGCCATCTAAATCGTTATTGCCTTAACCTATTGAGTCACAGCGGCATACTGTTGGCCAGATACAATAATTATAATGTATTTCTTTCCAAGACTTGACAGGTCATACAACTTGAATTATTTACCTCTCCTTTCAACAGGGCTTTCGTCAAACAGAGCGAGGCACAAATGCACCTGCCAGCAGAGATCGGAGACTACACAGACTTCTATTCGTCTCTTCATCACGCCACCAATGTCGGCATTATGTTCAGAGGCAAAGACAATGCTTTGTTCCCTAACTGGTACGTATTTTCTCTTGCAGCTTTTAGAAATGGAAGTAGTAAATAAACATAGTAACATCCAAACTTTCTTTTTCACCTACTTCCTATAAATAGGTAAATTTGTGATGAAGTTTGAATAGCTTTTACTCAATCCGGCTTCGAACCAATCTGCATGAAACTTAATACGTATATAAACCAGGTCTTGAATATATATACTTATAGGGTATTTTGAATTCACGCGTGTGAAACTGTGAGCCAGCACGAATATTAATTTTATACTAGCTGTGCCCACGTTTTACCCGCGTTTATGGTTATTGCGCCGTCCCCGTGGATCGTAACGTGATGTTATATAGCCTGTAGCCTTCCTTGATAAATAAGCTATCCAGCACTAAAATAATTTTTCAATTCGTACCAGCACCAAACAAATAAGTAAACAAACAAACTCTTCGGCTTTATAATATCAGTATAGCCTAGTTTTTTCCCGCGGCTTCGCTCGCGTAAAAGCAGGTTAGGTTATGGTAGCAATAGTCAATTTTTGTAATAAAATTTTTCCTATGTTACTCGATGAAAATAAAGCTTTCTAACAGTGGGAGAATTTTTAAAATCAGTTGTGTTGTTTTTGAGTTAAATCGTTACAAACAACAATCAAATCTTTCCTCTTTATAATATTATTAGTAGGTATAGATTAATGTTAAAATCAATACATATGGAGATAGTAACATTGCTTAAAATGCTTCTTTATTGTTTTTTTAACAGGAAGCAACTGCCAGTCGGCTACCACGGTCGTTCTAGTTCCATCGTCGTATCTGGCACACCCATCCACAGACCATATGGACAGACCCTACCTGTCGAAGGTAAGATAACTCATGATAACCTAGCCTATATTACGTTTGCCACAATTTGACTTGAAAACAAAAAAGCACGTAAAGTCGTTGGCCCTACATCTGATCTCTTTCGGTTCTATCGGATTGCCGTCACATCGGATTATGGAAGTTAGGGAATAAAAGGTTCACTTGAGTTTTGCGCATATTCACAACACAAGTACCTCCCGGAATACCGACTAAACCTACCACGGTGTTCCTCGACACAACCACTATCGACGGGGCCGCGCGAATCGCTTTCGCATGCGGTCGCGACCCCGCCAAGGTTACGGCCCGCCGTATGTAACGGCAGGCCACTACACAAGAGACTCTACCCAAAGGACTCACTTCATAAAAATTCCCTACTGTCTCCCCCCTAGGGGGGAGACGGACTCGAAACAGAGGCGCGCGTGGGAACACGCACGCCACCTCTCGGACCTGGTGCTGAACGGATGGCGGGCAGGCCCACAAAGCCCGCCACCCCCAGGTCAAACCTCAGGGTGGCTGGAGGTCATCGCGCGCCCTCCGGCGCCCGGCTCTGCGGTTGGGGAGAGGAATTAAATGCTCCCTCTCCCGCTCCGCCGCATATTCACAACACAACCATTAACCGTAGTTAACTTTTATATAATATTTCATTTCGTTAGAACGTTATTTTGTTAGAATTTTATATATTGTTAAAAATTCATGTATTATTTGTTTTCGAACCGATTTCTATATTCAGCGACCAATGTATACATACCGTTTGTTTACCGATTGATACAAGCCTATAGCCTTTTCTTAACAAATAAAATAAAATAAAAATTTAAAACCTTTTTCATCATAATATCTCCTGCGCCGATGGCCAGTCACCATTAAGATTGGCTGCCGTGACCGTAATTCATTCTGGAAAATCTTATTACGCATAAATATTTAATGTATTATCCATCCAGGTGCTGACCCTCACTTCGGCCCTTCCAGGCTGATGGACTTCGAGCTTGAAATGGGGACGTTCATTGGTGGACCACCTACTCAACTGGGCGAGAGAGTCACCGCTAAACAGGCTGAGGACCGTATTTTCGGATTTGTTCTCATGAATGATTGGAGTGGTTAGTGCTTACCGTTGACTGTTGACCGGTTTAAATTCCTCGTCACTATACAAAAATAGGGAATGCCAGTATCAAAATATTTAAAGAAAATGTTTTAGCAGACGTATTGTTGTTGCGCTAGCCGCAAACGAAATATCAATGTGCAAGAGAAATCTGCAGCCCACATTGATTATACCTTTGAAATCATAATTTCGTATTCCCTTGAGTCCTTCTCCATAACTATACTTACCAATATACATATTTTCTTCATAGATGATATGAAAAGGCACTAGACTATATTTGTTATTTTATTAAATTTGTTTGCCAGGTGTTCGGAAACAGCAGTATAACCGAGCGAATATTGTAATTTATGAAGGTTCCTAGTCTAGTCTTTGTTTGAACAAAGAAGTATAACCGCGTGAATTTTGTAATGTGTAGAGGTTTCAAGTCTTTATACAATCAAGACAAAGCGTTTTTTACATTTCAATGAAGAAAATCTTAGTAGGAGGCTGTCCTACTGGGACCTATGTGGGACCTATAGATGGGACCTAAAGACATATCTAGGAAAAATGTGTGTTTAATACACCTTTTACCCCTCGAGGATATACAGGTTCAAATATTTGTACATGTGGAGAAACATGGTCTGAAGTCCCTCTAACACAAAGGGCGGATCCTTCGACCAGGCTAGATGGTAGGTAACTTGTATATAACTGTGTGTGTGTGTGTAACTTTCTCTTGTGCGATGCAGGATTGTATGGCGAACGTGATTTAAAGCGCTTATTATTTACAGCGCCATCTGTTGTCTGTCGTCGTAACTTATGTAAGTTTTAACAGACTCATAAAAACCTCTTTCTTTCACAGCTCGCGATATCCAGAAATGGGAATACATTCCCCTAGGACCTTTCACAGCTAAGAACCTAGGTACCACTATATCACCCTGGATCGTCACTGTGGAAGCTTTGAAGCCATACATAGTGGACAACTTCCCACAGGACCCAAAACCTTTCGCGTACCTCAGACATGATGATAAGTTCAACTTCGATATCAAATTGGAAGTCGATATTACGAGTAAGTAGAAAACTTAATATTATTGGGAAAACTAGCTCAGCCCGTTTGCCCTTGTGGTGAATGGATCTCTATTAGTACTGCTAAGGTTTGTAGCGTAATGTTATATTGTATAATGATCTGCAATAATCGAGCTATTCAACGCTTTTTATATTGGTATGGTAGTTTTTGAGATTGGCGCATACCAAATCGCAAACTCTTTAATTTTATAACTTAAAGAAATTAATTCAATTAAAATTAATAAATCGTTTTTTATAAAAAAAATATATATAACGGCATACCATTGATACAGTCTTAACAAAAGTTAGGTATGCATTAACTTCATATGAGAAAAACCTAATTCGCAAAAATCTTAGAATCTTATATTCTATCCTTTTACAAATACATACTAATGTTGAAAATTGCGAAGACCACTAGAGGTTATCATAAGTGGTCTTGTGGGCGGTCAAATTAAATATTTCTTGATACATATGATCATGATCTGTAACATTTAAATAAGGGGAAGGCACTGGCTTCTGCAACACAGTTTTTACTAGTGCAGGGGTCAGAGAATTCTAAATTATTGTAGCTTAATTTGTGTCAATAAAGGATAATTATTATTATTACTTGGATATATATTTACTGGTACCAGTTACAAATAATACCTACATATTGAGTTACGACCTATGTATGTGAGTGGTTGCGGGGAGACGAATGCCGCGTGACGCTACTGTATACTTGCGCCTAACAAAACGCCTACAAAACTAAAGCGTCAGCAGTGTCGCTACACCACTCTATCTGTTTCTTAGATTTGTATATAATTATAGATTTTAATGCAATCTAGTATAAGAATATCTTGAACCCCGGGTAAGGACTTACTACTATGACAAAGGACGGAAAAACCAATAAATCATTTATTGATTTAGGTCAAAAAGTTACTCTTATGAAAGTCAAAGTATGTGACAAGTGAGATTACTAAAGTTACATTTATTAAACTCACTGACTTATTGAGCATAGTTGCCAGGTTTAGACAAAGGATTGATACATGGCGTATGAGAAGAAACTCACGGCCTACAGTTTATAGAAATGCGGCCACATATTTTGAAAGCAGTCGATAACCTTATAATAATAATCCTTCATTCGTTTCAGGTGAAAAGTCCCCAGTGACCACAACGGTGTGCAGATCCAATTATAGCTTCATGTACTGGACCGCGAAACAGCAGCTTGCTCAACAGACCGTCACCGGTTGTAACCTCAGACCTGGAGACTTGCTGGGGTCTGGTACCATCAGTGGAGAAGTAAGCGCGTCTTTCGTATCTCCCTTTCAGTAACTAGGTGATTCTGTAAAAATGATATCTCTCTCCGGTCGTGTCGAATTATCCGTCCCATCGAATTATGAGAGTTAGGGAACAGAAAGAGTACTTGTGTTTGCGCACATACTTGTGCACTATAATATCTTAGACGCAAATGGCCAGTCTCCGTTAACATTGGCCGCCGTGACCGAAATTCGTTCTTGAGGATTCTGTAAAGTTGAGTATAAAACGGCTCCAGCCGGTAGGTTACTATTATAACTAAACTAAAGGAAAATCATATTTTCTTATCCTTTTACTAATTCAACTATCCATATACAAAGAAAATATTTAATATAATACAATTACAAATTTACACGAAAGTTTGCTCGAACAGTCATTATCCCGTGTGTCCACCGCACCTGCGACATCCAGATAATTTCGTTTTGACTAAATAAACTAAACGCAACAAAATAATCATCCAAATGTGAACATCAGACATATCACTTTTTAGCTTGAATTACTAAAGAGCTGGTAAAATGTAAAGCAGAATGGTATTTTCTCTTAAACGATTTCCCTAAAATTGGAGCGGCTGCTGTCCATGAGTGTTCAAGTTTGAATCACGAGTCGGGTAGTGTTTTTGGGTTAGGAATTGTCATTAGCAGTACGGAGTCTGGGACTAGGTCCGGTAAACGGCAACATGCTTGCCCCCTATTATGTCGGACCGAAAACTATAATCGGCGTATTGTGTGTGTAATATACCTCTGTGTACCAACTCGACGATATAGCCCCAGGCGCCGGCAGCATAGTGGCTCCTTTTCTGTACCCAAGGCACCAGTTGCCTCTGTTAGGTAAATGCCTTCACTTTTGTGTAATTAGTTGGTCGAAAGTACCCAGAAAGGAGTGCAATTATGCTCCGACTATTTTTTTTTTCTAATCGTTAACTTACCTTTACAGGCAGCAGATTCCTACGGAAGCATGCTAGAACTGGCATGGAAAGGTACCAAGCCCGTTCGTCTAATCACTGGAGAAGAACGAAAATTCATCCAAGATGGAGACACAGTCACTCTTCGCGGCTTCTGCGTTGATGACAATGGCATCAGAATTGGTTTTGGCAAATGCGAAGGCAAACTGCTGCCAGCCATACCTTTTGAAGAATAAAACTATAAATATTATATATAAGCTACAGTTATAAGCCTTTTTGTATGTCCGTTTTATTAAATAACCCATTTGCAAAGAGTGTTTTATTTTTTGATAGGTACTAAGTTTATCTTGCAAATTAATTTTATTGGTAGGTACTTATATTGGGGCAATTCTTTTATCAAATTTTGTTAATTGCTATCCGTTGCTTTGCTCCCATGATGCTAAGGAAAAATAACTATCCCAGAGAGGCCGTGCATTTTTCGGAATGAAAGGTAGCTTTTGTTTCTTTCCAGCTCATAAACAAAATATATGTGCCAAATGTGAAGGTGCTGCGTAAAATTAGAACAAACCTACTTATATAATACAGGCACAAACCATCTATCATACTTTCGCTTTTATAATATCGGCGAGATAAATTGGTCCATGTAAATAGGATTATGAGAACACAATATAATTCAATCCAGAAAGCCAAATTACTACCTCTATTTCCTACAAAAATAACTATAAAAGCATCATAGTTATTTGTAGTATTTTCTTGCTCTTGTATTAGTCCTGTGTCGCGGAAGACTTGAAGGGGAGACGGCAAGATGAACTTTTGTGAATCACATAAACATAAAGGTTAGCGTGCAGGCGTTTTTAAACGAAATTCTGCCTCTATGTTGCACTCGAATGCTGTTAGCTTTTGACGTTTAATGACACAAGTCAAAACTAATTACAAAAAATCGTGCATTTGCCGAATCTTTTGATATTGATAGAAATATTAGATATTTTACCAACTTTTTATGTGTAAATCGCTACATAATGGTGGCATATTGTTGTGTCAAAGGTTGCACTAACAACAGCAATAACAAGAAGAAAGATCCCAACTCTTTGTTATCATTTCATGTGTAAATATATTAATATTATTTTTTTATAATTACGATTTGACAATATTCATTCGGTTTTCTGATTCAATTAATCAGTATGGATATATCTTAATAGTAACATAAAAGGACTTATCTTTATTATATACAACCACAATTAAAATAAATATATTAAAGATATTGAATGAGCGATTTCAAGATATAAAAGACACCTAGCCCTGATCAGAATATCAGAATATCTTCCTATAAGGCTCTAAAGCGCCCATAATGCTACACACCAAACTCACTTTCAAATTTATTGTTTATAGATTCCCTTGCAACTTAGACTTAAAATCAAAATGGTTGAAAGCCATAGGGCGCCCAAACTGGGTGCCTCCTAACCATGCTCGCATATGCAGTATGCACTTTAACCCTGACCAGATAAACTATGAAAGCACTAGAACTAGAATGAAAGATGATGCTGTTCCTACAATCAATCTTCCAGTAAGTATTATTTAGAGTTTGTTCGAATACATTAAGTCTCCACGCAAAGGCAAAGTTGTGTTTTTATTCATATTTTGCCAAGTATGGTTGTAGGTCCCATGGGATCATATAGGATATAGGCAAGCCTATTACCTCTTCCGGGCATAGTTTTAGACTCTATGCTGCTACGGATTTGACTTTATACTGATGCTAGATTTTCTTGCCAGTAATACCTCATTTAATTTGCCTAACCTGGGAATCCTAACTTGAGAATTTATGCACAGCAGTGTATTCAGTATGCAGAGTGCAATATTTTAATATTAAATTACCAAGTTTATATCATTATTATGGAACTAGAGTACATACCGGTGACACTTCAACCCAGAGGGATCTTTTGTGTCTCTGGAACTAGATATCTTATTGTTAATGGGCATGTATGGTCTTAAATATAGAGTAAAAAGCTTTTATTCCTACTAAATAATGCAGACTGTTGCAGTTCTATTATTTAACTATAGTTTATAATATAGTTACAGCTATATATATACATACATGAAATCTAAAATAAAAACAATAATGGATATGAAATACATCCTCATGTCATTTATTAATAGCTTTGCTTCAATTTTCTATTGAAAATGTAAAGCTAAATAAATTTAATGTACAAAAAAAGTCAAATAAATATTTCAGATCAATTCCAATTTTGAGGCAACCAATGTTGAGGCTTGCAGGATTTGTTTGGCAACAGACCTCAAGATGTACAGCTTACAAGACAGTCAGTTAAGCAGCTGCTTGGATTCTGTGGTGGGATTAAATGTAAGAATGTAATTTTAAAATAGTTTGTGTTGCCAATTTTGCCTGTCAATTGGAAATGTTAGGAATGGCTTACAAAAATTCTGCCATTTGCATATCTATTTTCCAATTTGTTCTTATTAAGAATGCTGCATCATTTATTATATTTCTTTTAGGAAAACTATAATGTTGAGGGCCTGCCTCAATATGTCTGCTATCAGTGTGCAGCATGTCTTATCAGATGTAACAAGCTTGTAGAAAAGAGTATGACAGCTCAGGCCACGCTATTGGATATATTTGCCACAAACGGTCAGGTAAGATTTTTGTACTAATCTTCACTCTTTGGCCAAAGCTCGGTCCTCTGAGGTCTGAGAGAACCCATACACAAGAAATTTTTTCATACTATTGGGGTTGCTGTTATTTTTCTATTATTTTTTGGGATTCACTAGCAGTGTTAAATCCTCAACAAAAATTTGCCAATTTATTTTGATTTATTAATCCTGTATCACTGTGTGGGTAAATGTGCCCAGTAGATAGCAACATCCTAAAAGCTTAATGACGAAGTATCTTACTCATACTTTTACCAATTATTTCATTATTTACAGATAACTAAAAATCTTATAAAGCAACTAAACAGACACAAGCTCAATCTGGAATCCTCACTAAATTGTTGTCAAACTAAAAACTATCATTACTACAAATATAATGAAGAAAACAATATATTAAACCTCACATACTCTCAAGAATACACAGACAATGAAAGATTTTTAAAAAACGAATTTGAAGATAATGTATCCCTATCAGAGATTAAAACTAATACAGCAGATGAAACAAATAAATATGATATTGAAGTAAATCTAACCAAATTAAATGAAGAAGAAATGAATTATAGTGAAGAATATTTGGATGTATCTATGGACTCGCCAGTTGGAGATTCAATATCTGAGAATGAAATAGATAAGACTGATGAAAATGTTTTTAAATGTAGCAGCATCAAAACCAAGGTCTGTTTTAAAATTGCTTAGGTAGTTCAGAAGAGGCAGTACTTTCTTCTTTTTCTTCAGCAGTACCAGGGGGTACCAATTAGAACAAAAAGTAAACAGTTCCAAAAATAGATCATAGATGGCACTATGAGTTCCAATGTTAATATTAAGATCAATCAAAACGCTTTATTGGAAGAAAATTGACCATAAAATGATATTATAAATAAGCATTGTACATATTTAATTAACGAGCATCAAGGTAAACGCATTTATTTTATGATTTAAAGATATCGATATATCAGTATCTTTTACATCACACATAGGTAATCTACCTATCATTTTATTTTACCTAAAGGGCTAGATGAGACGCTAGATGGCTCTTTTATATGTTTATACAAGTCTACAAAAACATTGTGTTTTTATTTCATACCCTTCTTTTGGTTTACTTCAATATTTGTTTATTACCTACTGATACTAAGAGAATTTGATATTAAGAAATTACTTATAATATGAAAAATATGTATGCTTAACAAATGTCAATGTATTAAACAAAGCGTTTTGTTGTACTACATGGCATTATAGGTATTTAAACACCTGGTCGGTTCTCGTAACTTCTATTGTCAAATTTCATTTGCTTGTGCGGCAGTAGATATAGCGCAGTCGTCGGACTAGTCGGCATTACAATAATCATTATCTCTGTGCTACCTACTTATTTTGAATTGAATTACAAACAGCAGGGTAAGACCCGCCCACCCCCGCTACAAGGCCAAGTATGAAACGATGTTTACTATTTGTTTTGCTTCGAAAAATATAAATTATGAGCAATATTTTTAAAAATTGGTTGAGCTTTGCTTCTTCCTGTTGTCGACGTCACGTGACGATATTATGACATAACATTTTGTTTCGAATATTATCATTTACCTACTATTTTACTCACATCACTCACTCATCATCATCACATCACACTCATTATTTTTTAACTAGTTACTATTAATGTGTTCATATCTGGTTTGGTTGACATTGTAATAAATATTCGGATGTAATAGTAATATTACATGAGATAAATATTTCTTGGACGTCGTCGTCACCATAAATCCTTATAATTATTATTTAGACACGAATATTTAAATAAATCATACCAAAGCATGAATAGTGTTTTAGGATTAGTAACATCGCATTTATCATGGTATATTAATGTGATCTTTACTTACATAAGTACCACAATATTCATTAATTAAGTAGGTAGGTACTTATCTATTGTTTTGTTACTTGACTTTTAACTATTATTACATATTAATTATTGATTTCCCTACAAAATCAATAATTAATATGGACATAAAAGTAAAAGAATACAATGTCAATAATTATTATGACATAGTTAAAAGATTACGAGCCATGACTACGTAAAGCATACCTACTAACTCAGTTGTTTTTTTTTCTATTAATAGGTAGGTACATTGTATTTTATAGGAAGTATATCAATAATTATATTATTAGCTTTAACTCCTGTTAAAGTATTAAGCAGGTCCAGATAATTAATATTTCATAACAAAACTTCAGTTGCCAATCAAACTTCGACTCTATTGAGAATCGACGCGGCAGGCAGGCGCGCTACTCGACGCCGCGGCTACCGGCAGCGCTCATACACGATTAACACGATATTAGGTATACACGAAAATTCACGAAGCTGACCGGAATGAACCGAACGCCGCCGCCGGGCGATACTCGCGCGTGCGTGTGATTTGATTTCAAGTATGGCGTAGTGGTTTAATCGCTTAAACCGGGTACTTATCGACGGAGTATATATTGCGGAGTGTTATGGGTTCGATTCTTACACAGAAAATAAATTATGTTCAACAGATTTTTTTGTGTTAAGTCTGTTATACGGCAAAAGAGTAACCGTATGAGTCTTTTAAAAAAAAGTGCCGGTTATTATATTTATTTTTCGATAGTTAAATTCAAAATAATCTATGTGATGTATTTTATAAATAGTCATCACTCAGTAAATTTCAACAGAGACTAAATACTAGGCATTGCATAGTTGTTTTCAAAAATCTGAGCGCAATAGTTTATGTTATTTTATATTTACAATTATAGTGAAATATAGATCACTAACTGCCAAAGTAGAATTCTATATGCCAATGAGTTATTTTCAAAGTACCCGAACATCAATCGCAATCGCATACATAATGAAATATATTGTTTAATTAATACTTTTTAAAACGCATTCATTAAAATTATATGAAAAAAATTCACGAAAATCCGACCGACTAAATGAGAATCACCAAAGTGTGATCGTACGCATTTCGGCACACAACACTATAGGTAGATAACTTTTATTTTCAAGGTTGCGCACGTTTTACATCGGCTCGTTTAAATAATATGTTCTATCCGTGGTAAACAGTCAAGTAAGTACCTATTTTACTGTCACAACGCCATCTCTTATGAGCTGTTATCAAATAGGATTCGGAACTTGTGTACTTGTTATGGGTAGATGGCAGCAGTGGCGCTAATTTTGTGCTGCCATCTAGTGTAAAAAGATAGGTACCAAAATAGCAAGTAGAATAGCCAGAGTTAGGCGTGTCCAAGATTTTTGTATGGGATTGAGTATCTGTACTAGTATTATATTATCTGTGGCAGTACCTTAATGGATTTGTATAGGAATTGCGATGAAGTGATGTTGTGGGTTCGATCCCCATCGACTATACATTACACTACTGATGTGAGTCCAGTCCTAACAAACATTTAGTTTAGTTGGGAAGGGTAAAAATAATACTAGCAATTTGAATCTAAAGTACTGGCCCATATTTAGCAGAGGGTACTTCAACAGGTGGTTTTACTGAAATGACTTCCAAAGTAGGATTCTGTTTCCATCTAACTGAAAAACTAGTCAGTCTTCATTTCTTTTTCGCCTCTAAACCTTTAAAACCGTCCCTGTCGAAGTAGTTAGTAATCTGTTTATGTGATTGATTTAACTCAATAATCTGTCAAATCTTAGCATACATATAGAAGCTTTATTTTATTATTGTATCACATTTTTTTATATTTCAGAGACTAGGAAAGAGAGAGCGAAAGCCGCCTACTAAGAAAAGCAAGGGTCTGACACCAGATGAAACTAATATGCAGAAATACTTCGATATAGTTAAATTAACGGTAATTTATTTTTATACTAGCTTTTGCCCGCGGTCCCTCTCGGGTACAGGATTTTTTTCTAGGCAAAAGGTTCCTTATGACCTTTTCTGTACCTACCTCTGAAAATGTCTATACGAAATTTTATGAATATCGATCGAAAAGTTATGGCGTGAAAGCGTAAGAAACACACAAGCCATAAGTTTGCACAGAGTTGATTGTGAGGTCATGGTTTCGATTCCCGGCATGGTCGAAGTGTTACTGGATTTTTCTGATAGAGAATTCTTTGTAGCATTTGGGACCTTATTATAGCTAGCTGGCAAAATGGGAATATGGCATGACGTAAAAATACTTGACTAAACTATAAGTGCAGTAAAGCGATCCTGCCTACCATTCGCGGATATAACGCCGTGAAATTAAGTACATATACTACCGTAATAAATCAGTGTTAATAAGGAAAAAATCTCACCAGTAGCATAAAAGCATCAGTAAAAACAGTAACAGTTCCCAAAATTTGACTAGAAAGCAGATCGTGTTGATCTGCATTGCTTTGTATCCAAATTGAGCTCTTTAGAAAGGCAAGCCGGGATTTTCTGCTTATATGTAGATACCACTGATTGGTGTTCACTGTTACAGCTTCAAGAACAAATAGAAGAATGGAAAGGGTCAACTGTGCGAAGATCTCTCACGAGTGAGATGATTTACGAGTGTGAGGTGTGCTTGAAGCTGTTCGCACACATCAATACTTATCGCGTTCATATCGGCAGCCATGATCCCGTGAGTATAACTATTTAGCTTTATGATGATTTCAAGGCTAGGGTCAGAGTCTATATCCATATCTACAAGACGACACACACACACCCCAGTACAGGGTCTCGTTAGGCAGCCTGGAAACCCTGCTCATCGCACGATTAGATTATAAGGTTACTAGCGAATGTGAGTTTGTTTTTAATGTTAATTACTCGATTGATCATCATAAAATTTTGTATACACGTTGTCAAGGAAACAGAAAACGACATAGGCTATCTTACGTCGTAGGAAAAAGTAGTAAAAAAGGACGGTACCCGAACGAAGCCACAGGCAAAAGCTAGTTTGAAATAAATTTTGTTTTGTATTTTGCAGAGTCGTGGCAAAGTCGAATGTCCAGTGTGTAAGCTACGCTTCAAAAGCGATGTACTCGCGAAAGCGCACACAAACCGCGCGCACTCTAAGAAATTCCTCTGCAAAACGTGTCCTAAAGTATTTAATAACGTGTAAGTTATACACTCAACTAGTATTCTTTAAAATGCTTTATTTAACCTTTAAACTAAGAATATACATCTTAAATTCATATATATAATTTTTTTTAATGATTATTCTTTTAATAAAATTATTATTTTAATTCAAAGTTCAAACCTCAATTTAAATAAAATTGTGATTAAAATAAAAATTAAATATTCAATCACCAAGCCGCAAGAAATAGGTTCTTGTTACTAACAAACGATATCGGCAAACCATATTATTTTTTTTACAGAGGTGTAGCAAAGAAACACCAGCGCTGGCATTCGGGCTACACGTACAAATGCCCGTCGTGTCCGTTCAGTTCTGCGCACGAGTCCGCGCTCGGCGTGCACGTGCGACGCGCGCACGCGCACGCGCACGCATGCGCCGTGTGCGGGCGTGCGTGCGTGAGTCGCCGGGGACTCATGCTACATAAGGCTACTGCGCATAGGGATGTTAAGGTAACTGTTATTGGAGATAACTGCTTTATTTGTTCCCTAGCATGATTGTTAATTTCAAGTCGGGGAAAATGTTAGGTCTCTCTATTAGAAAATTCTTAGGAACTGGATATTGATCGCGAAACTTGACAGTACACCATAGAACCACACAACAGATGTAATGCCACAGGACTGACAAAGCAGTATACAAGATTTAAATAATAGATGCGTCCTACTACGTTTTAATAGAGACCTTTACGTATTTTAAACTGTCATCAGAAAGACAATGCCAATTATGTTTGTAACAAAATATATAATATTGTTGGATATGAAAGGCGTCGTAAACAAGTGACGTCATGAATCACTTTGACATCGAGCGGCGGACGGAGCGGACGTGCTGTGTGACCGCTGTTGGGTGATATCAATTATTATCTCTATCTTTATATCTATATTTGTTAATGCATTTCTTTAATTAGCGGTTACAATAACCATCTTGAATAGGTAATTCAATGGTTATTTAAAGGTGAATGTGCATTTTTTTAAGCTGTTTCATTTCTGATTCCTAACAATATATATTTTTTGTAACAAACATCATGCTCATTAACATTGAAAATTGACCACTTTCGTTTTCTAATATGTATGTAATGTGTGACCTCGCCCTTCTCGGTGTGGACACTTTTTCGTGCGAACTAAGTATACATGTAACACAACTAAGTACCAATGCAACTTTTAAAAGTTTATTTCTGTTTCTTATGACTTTTGGAATATAGTATACAACTGTGTTCATCAGAATCATTACAATGTAAAGTATTCAAACACTTGTTTTTCTATAGGAGAGCGATATCAGTAAGGCGTACCGTTGCGAAGCTTGTGACATCGATTTCGTCTCGGAAGGTGCGAGAAGGGTGCACTTGCTCACTTCTAGCCAACATAGAAAGAAGTCTGAATTATGGTAAATGCCTCTTTTATTCTGCGACTAACGGTTAAAATCATAATCAATATAATCCAAAATATTTATAATTATTTAAGATTTATAAATATTGTGCTAACAACCAACCAATTTAGAGTAACTTAAAATGCTGCATGCTTATGAAACAAAATCTTCTATGAGCAACATCCACTATATTTAATCCTATCTTATATTATAAATGCGAATGTAAGAAGACAGCTGTAACATCCAAATCGCAAAAGCACGTTTCACAGATCTGGTTTTTACTCCTAATTCTTTAAGAGTAGTAGAGAAAGAAGTAAATTCTTAACCTGACAATTCTGCCGTGGTAATCGAGAGGGCAGTAAGTCGGAAAAGGCAGTTTTAGAAAACAGCGCCCAAAGATTTTGTTACAATTTTAGCGTTTGTAATAATTTATATACTCGATTTTAATGTTCTATATCTATGTCAAAAGAAAGGAAAAAAATATGTTGTTTAGAGTAGAAATGAACTCATTTTTAAAAATGGCCGTCTTTGACTTACTGCCCCCTCGATTACCACGGCAGAATTGCAACCAGAAGCGAGAATCGCTTTTGGTTAGCGAGAACTTAATCTTTCTGGTATCGCCAGATAGACTTTAAGAAGTTCTGGTAACACATAAGATACTTTTTATGCTATTAATGCATAGACCTATAAAATGTTGGATTCCAGGAGACAACACTGTGGATATATAAAACTTACACCGTCCGTTAAATTTTAGCGTTCCCTCCGTCAAGGAGCTTCGGAATACGTGCGCCAAATGCGGAGTAGAGTGCTTATCGAAAATTGACTTAATAAAGCACATCAAGGCTGAGCACCCGCGCCCTATCAGGAAACAATGGCGGCCTCAAGATACATACCCTACTCAGTGCGAACTTGTGAGTCAATTTATATATTTACACATTTTACTGTCTAATGCTTCGGAAGCGCAGTGATGGTGAATGCAACTGTGCTTGAGGTCTCAGCTCTCTGGTGACTGATAACTAACTGCCCAATTTTTTATTTAGAAGAATGTAGTCTCATGCTCTTTCTGCCGATATGCCAACGCCTCCGTAATAGGAGAAGATTGTATTCAGCGATGCCTATGATTTTTTTCTGATAATAATGAGCGCGGCCTCGTGTTAAAAACTGTTATACATTCGAATATTATTCAAACTTTGAATGGAGAATCCACTGTGCCTGATCAACAAATAAAGTGGCGATCCCTCATATATAATCCCAATATAAATTTAGTGTGCTGAAACGGAATAACTAAGTGGTATAAAAACGTTTGAAATAGGGTAGCAGAACTCAGTTACTTTCAATACATACTGAATTTATTTAGTTTACTTTAGTAGCCTTTTTTAATATTAAAAAACGAATGGTTCTACCTTAGGACAGTGATTTTAGTCGCATATTCTATTAAAAATATCCTGGCTAATATTATAAACGCGAAAGTTTGTATGGATGTTTGTTACTCTTTCATGCAAAGCTACTGGACCGATTGCGATGAAACTTGGTATCTAGATAGCTGGAGACTTGGATTCCCACATAGGCTACTTTTTATTCCGATATTCTCACGGGAACGGGACATACGCGGGTGTAACCGCGGGGAAAACTAGTATGGCATAATTTAACTGTCCGTAGCTAAAACGAAAAACTTATTTAAGTGCGAAATTGCTTGATTAGATATAATCCCTGCTGTTAACCATATATTTTCTTGTTTATGCAGTGTGGTGAGACGATGACGTGTCGTAGAAGACACTGGCATCATGTCCGCAGACACCACCCAAAGGAGCCCGACACGTACCGACCACTCAGAGGTGTCAAAGCTGTCTGTGACACTTGCGGGAAAGGATTTCAGGTGACTTGATACATCATTGAAATAACACTACTATTGCTGTTGAATAGCAAACAAAACGTCGGGTAAAATGTAAATTTAAATGGCTTTAAATATGTTTGAAAGTAGTACTAAGGAGAAGAGTTTGTGAAGTTAGGCCTTGTAGAGTTAGGGCGTGTAGAGTTAGAAGTTTGGCTCTACATGAGATCTGATAAGTTTTTGGTATATGGTCTCGTCTTGGCAACATTTTACATGAAAATGTTTTTGGTGGGATTACTATTACTGTAATTCTAAGTTACGTTTCAGAATTCCACAAAGCTCCATCTCCACCAATTACGTCATCGCGCGCCAACCGTTCGCTGTGACAGTTGCCCTCGGTTGTTCTACGATAAGTACGCCTTGGCCCGTCACGCCTCCACGCACAAAGCAAACAAACCTCATCAATGCCGCATTTGTGGACGAGCATTCAAGTTACGTGGCAATTTGGAACGGCATGCCAGAGTGAGTGAAATTTTTTATAGATAAAAAGACTTGTATGCAGACTTGGTAGTTTTATTATACATGTGCGGACACTCGTCAAGGGGAGGTACCGTGGAATAATATCTAATTCAATCTATAAAAGTTTTAATATGCATGTTGTCGCATATATAAGAATCGGCTGACCATACGATTTTTATGAGCTTTTAATGTTTTTTGATCCCGTTTTACGGTACCGTACCCAAATGTTGGCATCGGGACAATATTACGAACCTTACGCTGTCTGTTAGGCTGTCTGTCCTACCTTTAAAGGCATCTTTTTAGCCATGCGCATTTTGCTATGAGATCTATAAAAGAAATTCTTGTTAATTAATATGAAGTACCTACTATAATTGTTTTTACAGGTGCACAGCGACAACGCTCCGTATGAATGTACGATGTGTGGCAAAAAATTCAAATACTCGTCAAGTGTGAACTTACATATTCGCACCATCCATTATAAGCTACCTCATCCGCCAAGAAAGAAGAGAAGCAAGTCTACCAGAGATACTGCTGAAAATATGGAATGTTCATAATAAAAAATCAGATTTGTTTGTATTTTTATTGTTATATTATATGCAACTCTCTGTCAACATACTCAGAGCTATTTTCAGGTTATACGAAATAAGACACAAGCCTTTTGTCTAGACACATTTCCTGACTTCAGGCTACTATTGAGTATCTCCTAGCGAAAACATAATAATACTGCACTACTACTTGCGAAAATACTTGCGGATACGAAACAAGGGTCCACAAGATAAGGCTAGTTACGGTTAAAATAATTAAAATAAACATATCCAAAAATTTTACAATGTATGGTAATAATATTGCATGTTAGCTGAAATCACAGAATAACAGCCAAAAATTCAAGTAAACAATCCTAAATACTAAAGGCATTTGCTCTGCAATGTAACATTTGCACAATCAAAGCCTAGCAAACATTAAACATTACGTTTTGTACTATAGTCAAAATGTATTAATTTTGAACATTCAAAAATGACTGCAACTATTGACCGTTTCGGGTAAGTAATATAATAACATTTAATATTTAAAGCAATAAGGACAACAAGTACTTGTACAGTAAAAAGTACTTAAATCATTGTCTAATAAAAGAAGCTTAACTTAAAACCGTTTTTGATTGAAGATAAACGGACTCAATAAGAAATTATTTTCTGAGAACGTGGCTCAAAAGACTTCGACTCGAAACAAATTTGTTGGTCCAACTGCAAGCATTATTTTATCTGTGCTTCAAATTTGACCAAATTGTCATTTGTCATTTTTGCTGCGGTAATCGTTTCACGACTTTTGTTTCTTGTCTCAAAATAATCCAAGTTCACGTGTTCCACTATCTTTGCAAAAATCTAGTTACGCGGCCGTAATATACAATTACCGATAGTAACTTTACAAATTAGTATATAGCGTATGAGTGTGCGTTCACAACAATGGAGAACCTTGATCTTAGCAATAACAAAAACGTGTCTTTGAGTTTGATCGCGGAGTACGGCGGTTCAGATTCCGAATCGGACGATACGGAGACTCGCTCGAACGATAACACGGGAAATGATGACTCTGATGCTGCGGAACTTAGTGAAATGGTGTTAAAAAATAACATAATAAACGCGTGCGCTCACGGGCCGTTGTCGAGAACGGGCGTCCGTGACGATGCGGATGTAACCAGACACATGATCATAGACAGTGTGGAGAGCGGGGTAGTGGAGTATGAGGTCACGGAGTACCGTGACCTGGACTCCGACACAGAAACCAGCTCGTCGAGCGACTCCAGTGACAGCGAGGTCGACTCAGTCAAGGATATCGAAGAGGTCTCGAGTGGGTGAGTACATGTTACACTTTAAAGTTCTCGTTAGTTTCATCTCAACGTTAATTAGTTGCAAGTGTGAGTAATAACTTGATTTACATATCTCACAGTTCAATCTTAGCAAATTCTGTATAATGTCTGATAATTAGTGACACAGCTGACGTAAATTATTTTGTGCGATAATTTTGTGATTATCTTTGATGATTATAAAATTCAGTAAACAATGGCTTTGTACTGTTACTCAAATCTCAACAGCTCAATAATACAGTGAATTTCACCACTGATAATCATAAAATATAAATTCTAGCTTATTTTTTCATTATGTACATAAACATTAACAATGCCAAAATGGCAAACTATTTTAATGTCACAATTTTTTTGTGTAACTTCATGTTTAACTGGCTTTACTGTACCTATTACATTTTTATTCAGATACCCACATTGTTTATCAATAGTTTTGTGTAGTTACTTATTATGAGATTTTTTATTATGACTTCCTGTTCCACTGTATTTTAGAATATTATTATCAATTTTCTAACTGTCTTTGAAAGCATAACATCTAATAGTATTTTCCTCCTTAATTATTTAAATAACAAGCAATGTGAATATTTTGGAAATAAAAAATTTATGCAGCTTATATAACACTTATTGCTTAAGTGTTAATTTATTTTATTTGTTTAATTAATATTTAAATTACTTTTTATTGTATATATTGTCAGTTGTATTTTATCTTTTTTTATTAGATAACTAACATACTCTGCCTGCTGAAACATAATTATAATATTATTTACAGTATATGAATATAATATGACAATATAAAATAAATTACAAAAGTCTGTGTTACTTAAGATTCCATTACAGTATATATATAACTTATGTATATTCTGTCACTCTTTCCTTTTATATTTCTGAATTGCTATTACACAAACTGAAATCTCAAAAATATAATTGAGTCTGTTCAGTATTTTATGTTACATGTTATAGCAACTTAAGCATGCATGCTGGGTGCCTGGTAATGCACCCAAAATTAGTGTTATGCATTCTTAACCTCAGAATAGTGTCATTGCATGTAAGTGACCAAGATGAAGAGCTGTTTGGTTACTCATACCACCTCAGCTCTGTCTAAAAAGGTAGTAAGGGGCTGGTCTGGTGTAGTACTACCTTTATAATTTCTGGATTAAATGTATGTGTAAAAATGTGTTGGATTCAGTTATGTCCATCATCAGTTCATTGATACAGAATTTACATCACAGCAGTAATCAGTTAGGGTATAACATGATTAGGTAACTGCCTAAGGTGCGATTTATGCAAGGATCCAAAGGTTGCTGCTATATAGTCAACATTCTGAGATCCTGGTTGTGTTAAAGCCAGCACAATTTTTGTAGCTTTAATGAGAATAATTTGCTCACACATTCAATTATTCGTATATTATAGAAATTATATTATTATTCTTGTGTAAATAATTACTTTGTGATCTACAAAATGGTGAAATACTACATAAATCAGATAATCGAAAACAATAGCTTATTATTAAAGTTACAAATGTATCTGAAATATAAATATGCATCCTGTGCTATTATATTATGTAGTATATATTTAGTTGGACTGCATGGATGGCATATGGATTGTGTTTATTATTTGAATGACAGACAGACAACACAGAATTCATTCCTAGAGCGTGAGTTGCCTTTAAAAAAACAAAAAGATATTAAAAATAGTTTCAATTTATTTTACTTTCATAATTATTACATTAATAACTAAAAGCAATTACAGCATTATTGTGGAACTAGTGCAATATATTCTTTATGATTGAAAATCATAAATACTGAGGCTAAAACAATGAGATGTATCTATGAGCTGACTGGTAATAATTTTTCCATGACTCGTAAATGACTATATTAATCAATTAATTATCTATACTATAAAATGTTAATGATCAGCATGTTAATTACCTTAGATTTACATCTTAGGAAATGTCTGTATATGTCATTGCAAGACTATTTTGACATCTAAATGTATGTTCATTAAAAGTGATGATAAATTATACACCTAAACTCTCCTCATGATCACTCTGTCTATTGGTGAAAACTGCATGAAAATCTGTTTAGTTGCTTTTTAGTTTATTGCGCACAGACAGACAGATGCGGCAGGAGACTTTATTTTATTTTTAATATGTAGTGATCAATTAAATTGGTTAAATGAAGTATTGAGCAAGGGTGTATAGTACAGCTATAATGGATTGAGAGAGATATTATAAAGAGAGACAGGATTACTCTAGCCTAAAGCAAGACTTGTTTTATTTCTTAATAAAAGTATACCCATTGCAACATGATACATCAGTGGTGGTGAAGGTTAGGTTAGGTTAGTTATTTTATGTTGCAAGAGTTCCGAGTTCTATTCTTGAGTTGTTCATAGTATTATCAGGTTATTCTGTCAAGAGATTCTGAGCAGTACTATGGAGTCTAGAAGTCTTACAGGCAACCCAACTATGGTGTAATATGTCTCTGCCTACACCTCTAGGGATATAGATGTGCACCTATCTATCTATGTATGAAAACCGAATGCAATATAAACTAATATGTTGTAACTACATTTTTGCATTGACGTTGCAGCACTTCAAATAGTAGTGATAATGATAAGAGATTTGGATGTTGACATCACACATGCACAAGGTCCAAGTTTATCTCGGGCACATGAATATAATTGTTACTCATTGAATTTAATAGATATGTCAATATCAACGGTTTAAGGGGAATTTGAAGTATATATTTACGCCTGTTAGCTTGAAAAGGTAGGCAGAGCCACTTACTGGTCTTGACTTATAGAGCTGAATAGATTGTTTGTTTATTTAAAAGTGCTAATATCTGGCATACCTATTCAGTCAAATTTGTAAATCAATTTTTACAATTTATAGTCTGCTATATTCTGTTAATCAATTTCTCTTCCTCGGCAACAGTTTCTTTTTCTGGATGAAATGGTATGTTCTGTACCTGGACAACATGTATGGGAAAATTCATTTTGGTTAGTGGAGTAGTTAGGTATGAATTATGAAAGCGTAACAAAGAATCTTACATTCGCATTTATAATATTAGTTAGGATTTATTGGTTTTAGACTTTAGGCTATTTAATATCTCACTTCAATTCATAATAGCGGAGCGGGAGGAACAGACAAAGTTTTTAAAAATGGCGACGGAAATTGCTTGGCGTGCTCAACAGATCCATCATTTCACGCCGGCCCACCGCCTACTACTTTACAAGACGCAGGTTCGGCCTCACATGGAATACTGTTCTCATCTTTGGGCAGGGGCTCCCCAGTACCAGCTTCTCCCTCTGGACAGCATGTAACGGAGAGCGACTCGAATCGTCGACTGCCAGGTTTTTTCAAATCGGCTAGACCCCTTGGCGCTGCGTAGAGATGTGGTCTCGATATGCATCTTCTATCGCTTTTACTATGGGGAGTGAGTTCTCCGAGGAATTGTTCGGACATATCCCTACCGCCTCTTTTCGTCATCGTCCTACTCGACAGAATTTCCATCCCCATCATTTAGATGGTTGGCATTCCACATCTAAGCGTTTTTCCCAAAATTTTCTGCCTCGCACAATTAAACTGTGGAATGAACTGTCGCCTGCGGTATTTCCGGATCATTACGACCTACAAAGCTTCAAGAAAAGAGTGTACTCCTTTTTAAAAGGCCGGCAACGCATTTGTAACTCCTCTGGTGTTGTAGGTGTCTATATAATAGGCGGCGGTAATCGCTTACCCTTAGGCGATCCGTCTACTCGTTTGCCAAATATATCTAAAAAAAATACACAAAATTTGTATACCTTTGCTAGGAACCAATGAGATACTTATAGCAGATATAGCCCACCAGATGGTGGGCTGTAGCATTAAATAGCAGAAAAGAAGACATAATGAACAAAGCATTAGGTCTGGGCAATGGCTCCGATCATTGACCAAGATATTAAAGCATGGCTTCTGAAATATAACATGTCAATATAATTTTTTTATTGCCTGTTACCAATTAAGTTAAAGCCCTATTTTCTTAACGGCAGATCAAT
Organism: Catocala nupta; assembly: GCA_963675205.1. Classification (NCBI taxonomy): domain Eukaryota; kingdom Metazoa; phylum Arthropoda; class Insecta; order Lepidoptera; family Erebidae; genus Catocala; species Catocala nupta. The sequence continues at coordinate 22,872,182 of OY776097.1, read as the reverse complement.
GACTCGTCAAAATCAAACTAATGTCAAGAGATTTGATTGCCTGTTAACTATTCTATCAACCAAGTGTCTGTTAACTAATTATCGTGTTGATCTGTCTTTAAGAACCTGGTGGTTACCCAACTCCTCACCAAATAAAGTTTATTATATGGAAGTTTTTATATACATGTCCATGGCCACCCATGTTGTATAAAATTAAATGTTATTGGTAGATCATTATACTGTTTCTGTAATACCATTGTTAGCATATGACACACTTCGTCCGATGTCTGGCTCGATTTACACTTGAAATAATATACAATGTGTAACAGTAGGCATGTAATTATTGCATGGATGGTTCAGTGGTTATCGTGGTCACGAAGCTGGAGTCTGAGAGTTTCGCGTCGCTATTGGTAGTATTTCTAAATGTGCAATCTTCAAAAATGTAGGGATATGTCACATAATTTTTTTGAAAGTCCTCTTCCAGTCTAGCTTTAATTTCTGTGTCGCGGGTCTTTACAAACATTCAAACTACGGATATAAAGAACATAGAGACTCAAACACCTATTTGCAGACCACACAAATTTTTGTCATGTTCGAAATCGAACCCACAACACACGGCCTAGTGACAGTGACGGGGCAACCATCACTACACCATCCGCGCAGTCAAAGTCGGTTATTAACCTCTGAGTCTTCTTCGAAGAGGTTAATGAAAACACCGTGTGTCTGTCTGTTAGTCACAGGCATGGCTCCGGAACCACTGGACCGATTGAGTTGTAACTTCACGTACAGACACCTTGGGGTCATCCCTCGGTCGAGGTTGATTATGGGTCCTGTGGGTCAAAAGATCCCCGAGATATAGGGGTCACTAGGTCATAAGTCATGTATTAGCTTTAGAATTAGTAAGATTAGTTTTTAAGTAAACCTACATTATAAAATATGTTAAGAAATGTAAACTAAATTATAATAAAATATGTTAGTTTCCAAAGTTAATACCGCACGGAAACAGTGAAAAGGTTGCACGTCCATTGTGTAGATCTTCTACCTGAACTCTAACGAGTTTCAAAAATTTACGGATAAGTGATTCAAATTTCTTTAAAACATAATTTAAAGAGGTATACTTAAAAACTAATCTTACTCATTCTAAAGCTAATACATGATAGTAAAAACACTTTTGTTTTCAACAATATTAGCTCATAATATTAGCCGGTTGTATTACAATGGGAGCGTCTCGGCCGGGGGCGTAGCGGAATAACAAAATATTCACTGTGGGTGCATCCCGGCCAGGGGCGTACCGGAATGGGACCCTAACGGCCGGACCCAATATATTGCCACTGCCGATGCGATAATGCTTTGGATTCGATTGCCAAATGGGCAGATAGTGTGTTTTTTTAGTGTCTATTGCTTCAAAGTGAGGTCCTTCGCAACACAAAGATCATTCATAAGACGTTTCATTAGGCGATTAGGAACTATTCCTAAACGCATGTTTGCAAAAACGCATTTTTACTAAAAAAAAGAATGCGGTCATCAAACCGGTTAAGGTATCGGTAAGGTTACCTTACGACAATGGGTGGACGCAAATGGAATCTTACACCTCTGAACCACCAAGACAATAAAGAACACGTGTTTGATTAAAAAAACCTTTCCTTGAAAAGTGTTATTGTAATTGAATCGGACTATTGTAGCTATATCACCAATCAATTATATTGATTACATTTTATTGTGCTATCTCGTTTCAATTGATTGATTGATTGATATTATTTCCACGTGTTTGTCTTATAAGTACAAATATTACAAATGTAATAGTAACTAGTAATATTATAAATGCGAATGTGCGTTTGTTTGTTTATTTGTTAGGCTTCCACGCCTTAACTATTCGACCGATCATCATGAAATTTCGTATACACGTTGTCAGGCGAACAGAAAAAGACATGCTGCCATTCATCCATTAAAAAAGAAGTGTTACTTATCTAACCTAACGTAACCTACGTTTACGCGCGCGATGCCGCGGGTAAAACCTAGTAGTAACTGTGAATGTTTGTAACGTATTCACGGATAACTTATCGATTGTAATGATAAAGTCATTATTTTTGTATAAGGACAGCTATATGTATACATATACAACATGTAACATAATAAAACGCGCATCCTGAAAGTAGTTTGTTCAAAATTGGCTACTGAATCAATTCCAGAAATTTTTAATAAAGGTACTTAATTGTTTATCCCTATAATAATTAAAACAAAATAAATTATAGTCACCCATTTATAAACAGCTGAAATAAACGAAAATGTATCATAATATTCATAATTCAATGTCCTTTTCTTATATGCAAAAAACGCGTCATTTTAGCTACGGACAGTTACATTTTGACATATTTTTCATACAATATGTGGCAAAAAGTAACTTTCGTTATCGCTTCTGAATATAGAAACCGGGACTTAATAAGTGACAGTTAAACGAACACCATGGCTAAATAACCCTAAGGATGCGCGATTTTATAAATATAATTTCGTTATCGCGGGGCCTTACAAATATTTGAATAACGGACACAAGACACTCAGACTAGGGACAAGTGTTTGTGAATCACACAATTTATGGCCGCGTGTCGGTAATGAACCCAAAAAACTTAATACCATGGCCATTTATACAACTGCGCCATTTGTGCAGTCAAAATTCGGGAATCGTTTATATAGCTGTCCGTATTATCGGCGATCCAGATGTCACGAGATCACTGGATCCTCTGCAACTCATACCACGGGGAGTGCTCTTAAGAGTAATTCCAACTTATGACGTCCTCCCCTTTCCTATCCAGAACAACACGTGCTAGGCTCAGATGCCATCCTTACGCGGTAGAGTCGATTAGAGCGCGCACCAACAAGTTTGGGTGCTCATACCTCTGCCGAACGATCAAGGCATGGAATTCTCTGCCAGGACACGTGTTTCCTTCTTCCTTCAATCCTGGGTCCTTTAAGCGAGGCGTGAAAAAACACCATTTTAGGCCGTCAAGGTAGGGACCTCAACATCGCCTCAGCTGCTATGAGGATTGTGTGGAGGCCACGGCTCTTAGACCACATGATCGCTTACCATCAGAGTAATCAGTGTGGTAATTTTGACGAGCAAATGAAAAAAGAAATATAGTGTAAAGCGCTTAGTTCACTTATGCGACAAACGGTGCTTTAAACGCAGCATAAGACACTTAAATTAAAGCAATGAAAACGCGGCATAGCGACTGCGTTTGCCGCTTGCGTTTTATGCTTAATCGAACCGATTGTTTATACTTGAACAAGCTATGCGTTTTGTTGTGCGCAGGATTAGTCATTACACTAACTTCCTTCCACAGTATTTGATCTGTGCCTGGTGGTCAATCCTTACCAGAGATGAGGCATACGGTGATACAACTTATAACTCACTAGCTTTGCCCGCGTAGAATTTGGTTATATCGCGCCTTTTCAAAGCTTTTCGGGCCAACAAAAAGTTATTCGGTTTTTTGTTAAGAAATCTCAATACGAGCCTGGAGTTAGGCAGTTGGCGGTGTTAGACACCCCGGGCCTCGGAAAGCACGTAAAGCCATTGGTCCTGCGCCTGATCTCTCGCCGGTCGTGTTGGATTATGAGAGTTAGGGAACAGAGTGCATTTGTGTTTGCGCACATACTTGTGCACTATAATATCTCCTGCGCAGATGGCCAGTCTCTGTTAAGATTGGCCGCCATGACCGAAATTCGGTCTGGAGAACATTATTATTATTATAATAAACAGCATATTTTTGTAAACTCTGACTTCTTGGCTGCTCTTGCACATCTCCTTTCTTTTGAGCTCCTCAAAAGTCGTGCCTTAGGCGCCATTGTAAAATAAGGTCATCGATACCGATCGGTTATTTGTGCCATTAGCCGCGTTTGTTTTGTCTGCCGATCGCCATTGACACGCATTGAATGGTTCGATGTCAATTTTATTTATTTTGGCGCGATTCAATATGATTTCCGTCGTTTGACAACAATAAATAAACAATAAATTATGTTTGTCTACAAGTTACGACTACCAAAATCTGAAATGCAAAGTTTTAATATTCGCTCGACAGTTTCAATATTATTATTATTACTAAGCGACGGTGAAAATGAGAAATTGGTTACCTACGTAATAAACGCGCCTAACCGAATCTGTTGACTCTGGGACGGGCCAACAAAAGAAAATGGATTTTCTGTCTAAAAATTCTCAATAGCAGCGAATAGATAATGGAGAATCCCGTGCTTCGGAAAGGATGTAAACCGTTAGATCTGCGTCTGATCTTTCTCAAGTAGTGTCGGATGGGCGGATCATCGGAAGCCCATCGGAAACGATGAGTTTGCAAGAAGGAGGGAATCGGCAGTGAACCTGTGCATGCGCTTACATTAGTACATTATAATATCTCCTGGTCAAATAGCTAGTCTCCGTTAAGATTAGCCGCTGTGTCCGAAGTTCAGTCTTAAGAACATAAACAATATGTTGAAGAATTTTATGACTACTAATTTCATCGTGTGATCTTACAGAGACGAGTTGGAAGCTGGCACAAGGACTTCAAAACCAGAGCCTCCCAAAGTGAACGGCGAGCTGGGCCTCGACGATCTGCCTCCCATCGAAGACTTGGCCATCAGCCTACCTGCACAAGACACTATTAAAATTGGCACCATTGTCAGCGTAGTAGATAGATTAGGTAAGGATATTTTTTATTTCGTTAGTAGCAGACGAGATATTAGAGTCCAGCGATAGCCTAGTAGGAGATCTTAGAAAAGGTTAAATGCTGATAATATTGTCTTATGTTTACGCGAATGTTATACATATATGTTGAAATTAAACACTTTATACGGATTTTGTCGCGTTGTTTATTTTACTTTAAAGCACTTAAAGCACTTTTATTACATAATTTTGAAAACTCTAACACTACTATTATTGAACTTTACTACTATATTTTAAGCTATTTAATTTAATTAAAACTGTGAAGTGTGTCAGGATCGTAGCAAATGGAAATCCGTAGTCTCTGCCTACCCCTCTGGGAAACAGGCGTGAATCTATGTATGTATGTATATTTAAGTTTACACTTTGCCCTGACGTTTCGGTTGCTGTACAGCAGCCATGTTCACGGGGAGACTATGGTAGTTGTCTCAATGTTCTGAAGTGTACCTAGTTATGTCAAAGTACCCGAACATATTTTAATCTGTGGTATTTCTATTAACGCAGAATGAGCTCAAAGTATCATGATGTCTAGCTGTGTTTTGCTTCTTCTTTGGTTTGACTATTTGAATTACTGGATCCCAAGCTGATGGTACAACCATTTTCTCTATTGAAATTAGGATGTTTTTTAATTTCAATAGCCTCGCGAATTATCTTTGGCAGGAATCGGTGTTCTTTAGGGAGTATCTGTGATTTATCAAATCGTAGGTAGTGGTTGGTCCTCTGTTGCACGTGTTCCCACACAGCAGACTTCAACGAGCGTTGGTGTTTTACATCAGCTATATGTTCTTTTATGCGGGTGCCTATGCTTCTCTTGGTTTGATCAATGTATGAGAGTCTACAGTCACAATCTATTTTATAGACCCCTGCATCTTGTAAAGGTAATTGGCACTTGGTAAAAATTGACTTATCTTCGTTGGCGGCTTCAAGTATGTGTTGATTGAAGTTCGCTTCAAGATGTAGCCAATCTTGTCAGTGACGCTCGACTGTAGCTTTTCTCGGGATCTGTGACGGCGGCGCGGCTATTGGAGCTGGTTGTCTTGCAGTACTTGCTTGACTACCATATGTAAGGGTGTCACTGACAAGATTGGCTTTCTGATGTTAGGTTACAACATTGTGTATTTTCTATCGATTCTCATAGGCCTAGTGTATTAGCATCGATTTATAGCTGCGGGCATCGCGGTACAAGTCGCGGTGGTCGCCCTTGACTGTCGCGAGCTTTTCCATGACCTCCATCGATTTCCGTATCTTTTTTTGCAATCGATACAATTACGACCTTTCTTTGTTATCTGCCATTTTGTCTTATATGATGGTTTGTTTTGAGTCTTTATAACATGTTTATTGGAATAGAGACCACTTAAATTAATCCATTTGACAGTATGATAGGTTTAAAAAGAACTTAACAATAAAGTATAGTTAAACAACAAATAAAATTTAAAAGTAAATCATAATCTTTTGTGCACGTAAATAGACTAGGATCAAGTTCCTTGTTTCAAGAAAGGAGTCATTTTACCCACAAATAGACACATCGTCTATGGAAAATATGCTAAAATTTAATTGTCCCTAACAATAGCGACCCGTTTCTAGTATATAAGAACAAGGCCTAAGTGTACTTTTATTTTTAACATTTTCTTAAGTTTATTCATGAATAGCTCGTAAAAAAGGTATGACATCTTTTATGAAGCACTTCACGATGATTTGCTGTTAATATAAATTTTACTTGAGTAGAAAAGCACGCCGTTACTTACTTTATTATGTGATGATATGGATAAGCTGGCGCGGAAGCTAGCTAGCATAGGTCCGGTTTATTTATCACAAAATGAGTAGTATTTTTGCGTTCAGTGAAATTGACACATAGTCTATGAAAAAAATTACAATATTTAACTGTCCGTAGCTAAAACGACTCGTTTCTCGATATAGGAACTGATCTCTAATGACACTATTACTTTTGAGTTCACTAAAGCGTACTTAAACGTTATTTTATTTATCTTATAATGCAGATAGTCACACACCAGTGGACTGTGAAAAGATCACTAATTGATTGAATGCAAAAAGTAATTACTCGATAAAAGTACTGTATATTTTTAGTTAAATGGCGTGAATAAATTAGGCATTAAATTAATTGGTGCATGATCCGTGACTATTCATACGACCGTGTCATGGTATATTAAATACTACACATACTTACTTTATGCTTGTTTCTCGAACGGGTAAGCAGAGGCAACAGTACATTTTTATCTTGCTGGTAACCTGGCATCTACTACTACTAAGATTTCCACTTGCTGATATCCTGGCAATGTCTCTTTCTTCATTCGTTTTCTTCGCATTGTTGGTGCATGCTCGTCACTTAGATGGCAATATTTGTATATAGGACTGCTACTTCCTCGGTGACAGTGATAGTAAATGCGACTGCTGTGCAAGAGGGTACGATTTTTGAGTCGCTCATATTGGGTTTCTGTCAAAAAAGCCCGACTATAGGCTCGCACTCTTTTATGTAGTCGTTTATCTTGACACACTGGTAGCGGTCCGTTAGATAGTTTTTAAAATATTGAGTTGGTCTCCTCGGCCACCCAATCTTTCCAGGTTTTCCAATAATAACGGGGCCGCAACCGTGTCGAAGGCCTAAGCCAAATCTAGAAAAATACCAACAGTTTTCTTGCTCACATCTAAGTTTTTCACAACGTAATCAACGAGCTCATAGGCCGCATCACTTGTGGATAATGCAGTTCGAAAACCAAATTGGTTTTTCAAAATGAGCTTGTTGGATTCCAGGTAGTTAACTAATCTATTATTAAGAATGCGTTCTAGGATCTTGGAGACAGTAGGCAATAAAGATATGGGCCTGTAATTAAAGATGAAGAAATTATAATATAATAATATCAGCCTTTTATTAAACTGTTTTCAGTGTGAGAAGGGTTAGGCCATAGTCCACCAAGCTGACCCAGTGCGGGTTGGCAGACTTCACATATCTTCCAGAACTTTATGGAGAACTCTCAGACATGCAGATTTCCTCACGATATTTTCCTTCACCGTTGAAGCGAGCGATAATTTACTATTTAATACGCATATAACTTCGAAAAGTAAGATATGCGTGCCCTGGGATCGAACTCGATACCTCTGCGTGGCAGTCTAACAGTTTCCTACTAGGCTATCGCTGATAATCTATTACCTAGGACCTATGGCTGTAGAAATGTGGATGTGATATTCCTGCCTAATCCTTTGTGGACAAAGGGGTGAGACTATGTATAAATATAAAGTAATTAACATTAAAATAACGTTTTTAATGTTTCAGTGATAGTTCGAGCGATGCCAGAAACCCCAGCAGTAGATCTGGACAGCATCCTCTTTCTCGATAACGGCTCCAAAGCCCTGGGAAGAGTATTCGATGTCTTCGGACCTGTGAGTATTCTCTATAGTAGATAGACTAAATAGATTGTTTAATGCGGTTTAAATATGGATGGGTGATCATTTACAAATATATACTTGAGCTAAAAGTTATATACTAGGATGAACGGTTGTACGTGGGATTGAACACATAGCTAGTGAAATGTACATAGGTGTAATAAACCTCCTTTTACTTCTAAGATATACCTTGGCCTAGTTTGTTAGGGATGAATATACTTCGTATGATATTAACATATATTATTTAGGGTTAATATCTTGGTTAACGCTCGACCCCTGGAGTCAGACATGCCTTTTCATTGTTTCTGCTTTCTTAAACCAAATGAAAAAGTTATTAAGTATTAATCTCACATATATCTTTACAACATAAGAAGGGCTAAATTTGAGTCTAATATTAATTTAATATGTCATACTAAACATTATCAAATAATTAATTAAATTGGTAATTGCATTACATATACATAATTTTATCGAACTTATTTCATTCCTAGTAAACCGAACTATCCCAAACAACTTATTATATCAGACATATTTGAATTGGTCTGAATAAAGGCTTTAATATTGCAATATTTTATTGCAATCTTGGCTGCAATTCAAGCTGGCTAGACTTTTATATAGGGCGAAAGTCTGTCGCCTACATTGTAATTGCCTTATATGCTGCAAGTAGGATCAAAAACCTTATTAGGACGTCGGCCAATGTGAAAAAAATCGCATTAAGAACATAGACCTAAATAAAATATTGTTGGACTCAATCCAAGTGGCATGTAATCTGTCCTTAAACGTTCTTATGGGTTACATATTCATAGATTTACGCGTCTTATATAAATTATTCTCGTGCAATACAGGCTTGCCTAGTGAGAAAACCAAAGGAGACCTAGGTTTTGAAATTAAGCTTGTAATTAATGTATGCAGTACATAGGGTACAAATTGGTACTGATTTATATTATAGTATTAATATTTATTCCGTGGCACAAGCAGTATTATAAGTATTTATGTTTATAGTGTTACACCTCCGTATCTTCTTGCAATAATAAACCATATTTTACTTTACTTTATTAACGCTGTAATATTGGGGGGTCCTACGATAAATTGAAAGAACAACCAGAACATACGAAATTAGTTTATTGACTGAAGGTTATAATATAATGCGCATTATTGCTAACGGGTCGATCGATTGCTCTGAATTGCTTAATGAATTACTTATTCGAACGGATCAACATAGATTCAGGAAACGTCCACTTTTACATGCACCTACAGGCGGAAAGCTTTTTGCATACGCACTGTAATAGCTTTTAATAATCTACCTTCACACTCAGAGATCGATCTATTCAATACCAGTACACGACATATTCGAAAAATATTGACTAACGAACATTTTGCTTAGACAGTTGACAACCACTGAGATAACATTGCACGACTCTGCACAGTACTTTCTTTTTGTATTCTTTTACTATATTGTTATCGAATTATTAAACCAATATGTATGGCTAGCATACATTTATTACATATAAGTGTTATTAGTAACATCCTATATATTTTTTCTCTGAAACTATTTTTGAATTAGACTGTAAGTTTCTTAAAAAAAAATTATGATGTAAGCTGTATAGTGAGCAGAATACAATATCATTATTAAGAAGCATACTTACTAGGTAACGCCTGTTTCCCAGAGGGGTAGGCAGAGACTACCGCTTTCCATTTGCTACAGGCGTGAATCTATGTATGTATGTACTTACTAGGTAACTAAACCTAAAGGAGCATACACATTTCAGCAAAAGGGGTAGGCAGGAATCTATTACACCCTACTTTATTAATTTTGCCAGCATCTTAGATCCCAGGCAAGCGAGCATTTTCAGACGTCGTTCTAGTAATGGGCATTGCCTGATATAAAAAAAATTATATCAAATAAAACTTTTTTTCACGATAGGCTGTAATGGTTACAGCATCAGAAGGATTAGGATATAGTCTACCACGCTGGCTCAGTGCGGTTTAGTAGACGTTAATATTTTCGAAAATATTGTGATGAACCGTTAGACATGCAGGTTGCCTTACGATATTTTCTTTTTCACTTATTGAGTAGAAGCGGTACACTGGCAGCCAGATACAATAGATATTAAATTATGTCTGACATTCCAAGAATTGACAGATCAATGCTATTGATAATAACTTTTTAAACCTTTAACCACCAAGTCAAAAAGCCAAAAGTATTCTCTCGGCGCCAAGCTACCATTTCATCCTTAAGTATGTCACGTAGGTATGACCGTGGCGTGCTGGAGACATTTTGCTTTGTCATGTATACATGACTGGCGGTCTAAAAGTTTAATATGCATGTAACTTCGATAAGACACTGAAATAAATTACTAACATAATTAAATTTAACAAACAATCCTTTGGAATATGAAATACATACAGACAGGACTTTCTTTATGCAATGAGCGAAAATATCGCATGTTGCATGAATGCCACTTTGTGCATGAGGTCTCGAGTTCAGTCCCTGGGTTTCGCAACATATTTTTAGGTTTTTCTACAAGCATGTTGCATGAATGCCGCTTTGTGGATGAGGTCTCGGATTCAATCCCTGGGTCACGCAATATATTTTTAAGAGATGCGTTCCGCAGTTCTAACTCGAGATCTTAACTTAGCATTCAACGATCTCCCATTAGAGTATCACAGTCAGGATAAATCTTAAGTAAAATATAGTTGGCGACAATCCAGCTAGTGAATCATCTTCGTCCCTTACAAATACCGGTTTAATGGTGTATAATGGCCAAATGGCCCGTATTGTGTTGTGAAAGAATTATATCAAGTTATGAATAAATATTGTTGGGATACTAAGTTACTTTAGTGATATATTTCTGTTGGCTATTTATATTATTTATGAGTATAAGTACCAATTAAAATACTGCTGCATATGTGTAGTTAAATATTATGATGTACATGGCGTAAGCAGCATAGGGCAAATGTGCATTTCTAGATCATGTAACCATTTGCAATTGTGTCATGTCTTCACTCTGCCTATATTTGTTAAGTCTTCTCAGTGGAAGACTACAAATATTAGAACAATATTCCATTTCACTTAGAAAAATACCTGTATACACATTGTCTGTAAATTATAAACGACATAAAAGGGCAATCCATGAAGCAGGAGGATCTGCGACTTCGACAAACCTCGTTGGTTTACCAACTAAACTATTTATGGCCCATCTCATGACTTTTATAATTCTCATTTAAAATTTACAGTCTACATCAGCATGTTAAATGCTTGCAAGAAAAACTTAATATAGGTAATAAGGCCGTTGTCTTATTAAACTAAAACATATATATGATGTCATATGTATGTGTGTCTGTGTGCAGGTAACGGAGCCGCACTACTGCGTGCGCTTCAACTCGGCGGAGCACGTGCGCGAGCGCGGGGCGGCGGCCGGCCTCGACGTGTTCATCGCGCCCAGACACCCACACACCAACTACGTGTTCCTCGCAGAACTCATGAAGTATTCAAAATATTTTCTTTTTACTTCATCATCCCAGCTGAAAGATGTCCACTTTTGAACATAGATCGCCTTCAAGGCTATCCATAGAGACCCGTTTTGGTCCTATCCAATCGCTTTCCGCCACCCTTACCAGGTTGTCAGTCCACCTTGGGGGAAGCCTACCTCTGCTACGTGCGTGGTTTACATGTGAACACTAGTATTCGGCTCACACTGAAGCAACCCGGCTGTTTAATATGGCAGCCACAATCCTACTTACTGTCAACAGGAGATTAAGTACTCTTTGATTCACAGCTGACACCACAAAGATTCATTTATGATAAAGTTGTTTACGTACGAGTGCGTAGTACATAGCTCTTGGTATTGCAAACTCGCTAGACGGCAACTAACCGCTTACCATCAGGCAGACTATACGCTTCCTAACTGCCTTGCCTGCAACTTATTAGTACATTAAGGTTTTGCAGCCACAACAAACAACAAATGCAACAGATGATCAAGCATAAAGTGTCGGGCGGACTGTGACCATCATATTAAGATTTCGGTCCAACGAAAAACTAACCTTGTGGTTGCAGAACAGTTGAAAACTTTGTCCACTTTAATCTATACTCATATTATAAAGCTGAAAAGTTTGTTTGTTTGGTTGAACGCGCTAATCTCAGAAACTACTAGTTCGAATTGCAAAATTATTTTAGTGTTGGATAGCCTTTTTATCGAGGAAGGCTATAGGCTATATAACATCACGCTACGACCCACTGGGGCGGCGCAGTAACGATAAACGCGGGTAATACTGCGGGCACATTTAGTATATTTATAGGTATACTAGTAACCGGCCATTAGATAAGACGCGTGTGTAGGAAATAAAAGTCAGATGTCATAAAATACGATTTTATAAATGACGTTTGTTTAGAATGAGGTGTAATAACCAATACTTACTGTTTCAGAATAAAAGGCTCTGACGCATCATGGCTGAACGACGTGGAGCCGCCCCCGCACCACGTGGACTTCTCCGACGACGAGGAGGAGAGGAGAGCGAGTCGAGCCAAGAAGGAACAACGACAGAACAAACACGAAGAGTCGGAAGACGGAGAAACTTCCAAGAACGTGAGGAAGCTCCCGGAGCGACGCAACCAAAGACCCTCAGAGTCCAGCAGCAGGTTCGGTAGCGGACCCAGCCGCGGCAGGAACCCCTTCTCAGCGGGCTCACGAAGAAACAACCCCAATGCATTCCCCAGAGCTACGAGGCCTTGGCCCACAAACATAGGCCTTAGAACTCCACCACCACATCCGAATGGCGACCCTGGAGGTCACGCCCCATTTAGCGCCCCCCCTAACTTTACAGGCCCGCCGATGTTTCCACCTGCGTTCAATCCTAGCACACCACCTCCTTTTATGGGTAACATGTTCCAATTCGGCACTAACCCTAGAATGCAGGGCGCCCCCATGCCTCCTATAGGAGTCCCCCCTCCCTTCAGACATAACTTGCCTATTTTCGGATCCAATTTCTGCACAATGTCTGGTCCCCACCCGCAGTGGGTGAACAACGGCCCCCCTCCCCCGCCGGGAACTTAATCGAACGCACAGCAATTCAATTATACTATAAGATCTATCTCATAATAATTAGTCTATAGTTAGCACAGTAACTTGTCTAACAATACTAAAGTGTGGTTATCCAAAAATAAATTTATATTTATATGGAATAAACAATGATTATTCAGTATATATTTGTTTGATTTCAATCATTAGTGAAGATATTAACATAAGCTCGGTTCCTATATTCAAGAACAACTGGTTTAGCTACGGATAGTAGACATATTTTTCATTATTCTGTCAAAAATTATCTGCCCATAGGTAAAACTATTCGTTCTTGAATATAGGATAGCTTTAACAATCTTATGACGTAATAAAACAGAACACTTTAATCTCAGACACAACTCGTTTCGTGGTTTACGATGAACATGCATAATTAAACCTTGTTTAACACATTCGCATCCTCATAACTTTTACACGCTTCATACGCCATACCGCCATACATTTTACTAGTGAACCTGCTAGCGCGGTCCTCGGTAATACAGATGCGCTGGGGTGAGGTATACAACAATGACTCGTAACACAAAAACCTCTCGTTATTAGGAATATGGTCACAGTTCTAAATATAGTATTCCTGGAAGTATTTTAGTGCCGTCTTCTAGCTAGAATGTACACACACTAAGATATGGGTAAGTAAAGATTTTTTTTATATTCGCTGTCATCATGAGATGATGAATCGTCAAAGTTTTTATAAATATCAATTAAATTGTTTAGGTGTATTTCAACGTATTTCTGAACCCTACATTTTTCACATCCTTTAATTTACTCATTTTCTTTTTACTTATTCTTTTGTCAGATTAGCACAAGATTACCAAACGTAATAACTTAATTAGCGAAACGCAAAATGTTAATCCGAATCTCAGAATATGTGTACAGAATATGAAACTTTGTCAAAGAAAACCAGGATGTCAAAAGACAGCCAGGAAACCCGTCGTGAATAATCTGATTCTCAACCTTTTAATGATTTATCCTATTCTAGAGAAATTGATAAATATATCCACAAAAATACCACTATCGCAACAAGAGAAATTGGTATTATGACGGAATACGAAGGTTGCAACATGAGTGCAGAAAAGCAATTTCAATGTAACGAATATTTTGGGCGAATGGTATCATTGGAGATGTCAAAGTTTCACTGCAATACACGTTATAATAAGATGAAGGAAATATTGGATTTTTGAAGAATAGTACCATTTATAAATAATTCTTCTACAAACAATTATATTCAGTCAGTTCACTATAGGCACTTATGACATCAAGAGTTCCTACGAAATAATTATGTATTGACAGCTAAAATGAAACTTCAGACACATCTTGTGTAGAAGCAGTCAATGTGTTAACCAAGTTTTAAGGTTATAAACTTTGGCTCCTCTCGGATGCCACAGGCCATTCACAAAAGATATCCATGGCGCCATCCGCACGGAATCGGTTAAGCAGTTTCAATAAAAATTATTCGTATATCTTCAATTCATCGATATTACATTTAAATGAATATAAATTTCAGTTAATAATTGGTTAAAATGTCCTTAAATTAAGTTGATTTTGTGAATAACATTGAAGTTGTTTGCATAATACTATTGTTTACCAGCTCTCTCTTACAACCCACGCCCTTGGCATCTAGGAAGAAGTAAGAAAATAAATAAAACACATATGTTTAAATCTAAAAACCAACACCACCACTACGAAGATCTTTAGATTTTATTTTAATTTTTATTGTGTATTTGCAAAGAAAATGTATTTTAACATGAACCCGCGACGTGGGTTCGTGTGCTCTCAAATGCGACAATAGCCCATGGCGTGGGTCCAAGGCGATGAAAGTGTTAATGAGACGTGTCGCATGAAAGTATCATGCCCTTTTATCTTGCGATTAAAATCTAATTTTATTTCTCGCAGCGAATAGGTGTCCTTACGTTACCTCCTCTACAGCAAAGCGATACACAGATGATAATTTATATTTATTTGGTCTGGGTCTTTCTATATATAATATGTATCAGCATTTCTATATATATTTTTGACATCCGTAGATATTTGAAGACTCATCCGCGAATGCGGATGTCCAAATCGATGCGGAAGCTCCGCAATTGCGAATGCGGATGTTGATTAAAATTGTTCATCTTATTTAATAAAAAGTATCTAATATCACCGCCTTGGCAGGTTTAGGCCTGTTTTGCAAAGGTTCATAAATTAAACACGTACTACTGAACAACTGATTTCTTTCTTATCGTAACCTACGCTATATCTGGATTCGCATTAACATCCGCGTTGATTATTGCGGATACGGATGCAGATGTTCAAATCGATGTGGACGCGCCGCAATTGCGGATGCGGATGTGAATATTCGCAACATCCCTGATATGTACGTATTTACAAAAAAAGTTTATATATATATGTATGCAGCGACCACACAGCCACTAGACGCCTAATGCTTAATCTAATACATCACGGTATGAGGAACGGGGTACTGTGCTCTAATTGGTCCCTACAAAGGTCATTTCGCCGAACTAGGGATGGGACAGGTTTAAATAAAACCATGACGGTATCGATATTTTTTTTAATAGTTTTTGTACGTAATATTTTTTTAATTAATGTTAGCATTTTTATTATTAATTATACAGTAATAAAATAAAATGCAAAAACTAAAAACAAAATATCAAATTCTAAAAGATAACATAGTTTTTTCAAAGGTTGATCCATAATATTAAATATTAGTAAAATAACGAAATGAATAGAAAAAAAACTTAATTCAAACTAAATCGGCCCATAATATTTCCACTGCTGGAACAGAGGCCTTCTCTCCGTAAGAGGGAAATTTTCGGAGAGAATTAAAATTCCCCTATCTTTTGTACAATACAAATCACCACTATAGGTACTAATCATTTTTGAAATGTATTAACTTTGTATAAATTCTCCGAACAATGTGTTTCTGCTGAGCAGACTTTGTAAGAAACGCTAGCCTTGTGGAAATATATTTGTGCATAACACTTATTGACAAATCCACTACATGATTAGTAACTTCAAGAGTGGAATTGATGGTTACTTATATTGGGAAAGAGTTCCTCGCCAATGAAACTGCTTCTTTCTTCAATGTTTCTTTTTGTAAAAATAATATGTAGGTTTTTAGTTCTACCGGTAACATATTTGGTCATAGAATATGGTGCATCACTAGTTATGTTTACCAAATTATAGGGGATAAGAAATAGAGAAAAAAATACGTTTAAAAGAAAGAGACAAAACAACAAAGACATCAACGAGCGCGACAAAATTTGTGCTGTTGCAGTTTTCACCTACAAATATAACCAGTATAAAATGAACTCCGATAAATAAAATCAGAAAATAAATCTAATTATGATTATGTAACTACTAACTTACCGATGAAATGTTATGCCATTTTTCGGGTAACTCGAAGTCTGGCTGTTGTTACCACATAAACGTATTGTACAAGGGGCCATTATAATATTTATTTTACCAATTCATAATTGACTGTTGCGGAAGTGTTTACGGCTCATAGAAGTGGTCGCTAGTCGAGTGGCCTATATTAGATCTTCAAGTCATATGTGTTGACAGACATCGCTCGCCTGTTATTAGACGTCTAGGGGCTGTGTGGTCGTTGTATGTATGTTTATCCATTGTCTAGAACCCATAGTACAAGCTCTGCTTAGTTTGTGCTAGATGGTGTTGTGTGTATGTGATAGAAAATATTCACAATAAAATACGATTACATATTAGAAGTAACGGTAAACACAGTGGCCGCTGCAATAAACTTGTAGGAATAAAAACTTTATGTTGTCATTTAATATATTTTAATTATCCCGTAATTAAAATATATTAAATGACAACATAAAGTTTTATAGTATTTGTATATAAAAATCAAACGCAATTAAATTTTGTGATTTCTTTATTAAATATTTCATGTTAGAAATTAACTAACGATCGAATTTCATAATGTTAAAATAAAAAAAGTTTATAATAATAAAGATTACATCTAAAAAATACTGCTCTTGGACTATGCAGAAAATAAACGCACTGTATATATCTGCTGCCCTTAATTGACGACTCGTCAACGTAAACTGGTTAAACATATAATAATTTTGCACTCACATGATCACAACGTAAAATGATGAACATTTCACAATACAGGAATATAAAACGTTCGATATTACAACTAAAACATACCAACTAACGCTTTTCTAACAACTATCCGGCCGCAATGCTTCAGGGTTATAACTTTAACAACTAAATATTAAACAAATAAGTTCGGATACATTTGAATATTACTGTAAAACGGGTGCATATTCTTGTTGATATTAAAATGCAGCCAATCACACCATTGTTTTGACTTTAATAGGGTTGTTCTTTACAAGCTGCAAGCATCGATATCGGTGAATATATTAAACTTCCATTGTCATAACACGCGTCTACACACACCCATTCTTCCTTGTCAATAAGCTAAAATGAAATGCATATCCACCGATGGTGACGCGATTAAACCCAACTCTTATCTCTGAAACTCTCGACTCTAGATAGTAGATAGCTGTTATACGATAGCTGCTCTAAAATAAAGTTAAATTAACGGTGTAACTGATTGGACATACAAAACATATCAATAAACCGTTACAAACGTGCTAAAACATTAGGCCAATGTCGTGGTTTCACTAAATAATTAATCTCAAAGCTAATATTACAAGATCGTAGCATTAGCATACACATTATTGATACATGAAAGAAATATATTGATGGCACTGGCATTGAAACCACATTAGAGAACGAGCTATCAATTGCAATTGTCAATATTGACTTATTATCGATAAAACGATTGATTAATTGCACCTATTAATCCAGAAATCTCTCCTGTAAATAAAATCGAATGTGGCGATTGAATGTATATTGATGATTGCAAGTGTAAAGTTTATATGGCAGTTGTTTGTAAAATGAGAAAAAGCTTCACACAGCATAGTTCCACACTACCCAGCTATCATACTCAAGCTGGTTATAAGTGACCGAGCATAATACATTTTCTATTGTCTGCTACATGGCATACAATGTGTTATATTTAGCTAGCCTTGTGTATTTATTTAACCTGGGCTTTGTGTACTATTTTCCATAGCTTTTCTTGATTGTATTAGAATTGACAGATAAAATTATCATTATCACTATGTTTTAAAAAATTACAGGGATGTATTTACTTTCTTGGAATATAAATGTGGTTTCAACAAGCAGTGTGCGTAGCATAAACATTCTGTGAACAACTAATCATCCCTCGTTAGCGTATACATGTAAAACAATACAAATTTCTAATTACATTTTAAACTAAAATCATTTTCCATAATTTTGCAACACATCGCACGAATATTAAATAAATATAAATGCAATCAATGCTCACGCTTACAACATTGTCAATGCACAGAATTGCCGAGACTGTACCAATCAGTATCTACATATATACGTATGAACAGATATTTACCTAATTTTAATTTGTGTAATTTTCTTTAACTTTTATCAGTTTAGCTATTGAGATGTTTTGTACATTGGCGTAGCCAGGATAATTTCACAGATATGGTTGACTCGGCAATGAGGTGTAAAGGCACTCGAATACAAAGGGTGGATCATGCTTGGCGGACCGCGGCCGCGGTAATTCGTACAACACACTTAGCTTGCGTGATTCAGAAGTATTTAGAGTGGAGTTTAATTGAGTACAGTGCCATCTGTTGCGGATAGTTGTAACTTCTTCGGTAGTGTGAAAAAACTGATTGTTGACAATTCCATTTCAATAAAACTAAATGGGCATACAAGACAATAATCTTTATGCTTGCTTAGGCGAAATGTAAATATAACTTTATCATGACCACAACAAAGCCTGATTTTCGGCTCATTCCAACCACTTTAAGCCTCTCTATATATCGTTACTCCATCTAGGCGGTTGATTATTTGCATTTATTTATTTTGCATTTTATATAGTAGGCAATGAAGTTTCTTGGGTAAATTCTGCCATACCTGACTAAACCAATGTCTTTAACATATCATAAACGATTACACGAACTAAAATTCAATCTTACTTTGCCAACGGTATTACAGAGAGACTTAATTACTTTCATAAACCTTTCGGTTACATTTCCTTACTTATCAGCTTTACATACTATAACTCTTGATCAAAAACCTTAACATGATTTTTACGATTTATCAATACAATGTTCATCACCTATGATACATATAATTATTGCTTGTCTACGTACAATAAGCCACTAAGACGTAAATATATGTAGATAGTGACCGTCAACCGTTAGGAAACATAACACAACGAGAACACGAGCCCGAAAGGCGATGTAAAACATAAACATTCAGCTTAAACACTATTACATGTGACATTACAAGGAGTAACTGATATTTATCGTGTCTGTAACTTATCTTAGTTTCGTTATAAAAATACAGATTCCTATATTAAAATAATTCTCAATAAGCTTAGCTTGCCGTCTGAGACTCGTGATTACATGCCTCTTCGGCTTAATTATATGTCAAATGTTCAAATTATTAATTAAGACCCGGGACCCGTCGGCGCGATGCTCTCTGCCTACCCCTCTACTCTCCGCCGCGGTCACCTTACTCCGCCGCGCCGACGCCCCGGCATCACCGATACACATCAACAGAAAACGAATCCGGGCAGTCTTCCATTAAATACGTAAAATATATCGTACTTGATACTTAAACGAATCGACTAATCACTAATAGTGAATACTAAAAAAGATATACTCAAAATTTGATCATAATATAAACTTAATTCTAATATGATAAAAGAAAAATTACGTTTCACCTACTTCATTAATTCAAGGGTTATATTTTCGTATCGATTACAAGTTAGGAACTATATCTACTACTGTACACAGATTATAAAGAAAATAATGATTATGATTCTCCATAATAGTGAGTTTAATACTTTCATTACACCGACGATATAAACGTTATGTATGCAGACTCGTAGCTACAGCCGTGCACGAGCCTAACCGAGGAACCGAACTGTAGACACTACGGTGCCACTACTGTCTCACAGTCGAGCCGGCGCCAGCTGTCAGGGGTTATGCTATATTGTGTTACGTCATATCATATATATCACTACTATACGTTATCCATTGCTTTTACAGGCAAAACTATTAAAGAAATATATTGTTATGTCCATACAATATGTCTGCTAAAAATATGTAGATTAGTCGTATCACTTGTTCGTGTGGTGTTGTCGAGTTAATAATATTTAGAATATTAAGTTTTATATTCATTCTAAGACACTACATACTACAATCTAATATTCACAGAGATTGATACAGTTAAGAATATGGAAAAGGCGAAACAGCGTGTGCTCTGCTACACAAACTCTAACTAGAAAATTATAATAGAAAATAATATATAATAAAGAACAGCCAATCAGATGCTACGTTCGATACGAACACCGCTCAAAAATATTTCGACATTACGTAATGGAAGTCAGTCTCTCGTTCACTAACATATAAATCAGATCATGCGTCGAGAGATTTCGCGTTTTAATATAATAAGAAATACTTTTGAGTTGTGTTAAATGTTAAAAAGTCGGGCTCCATACCACCGCCATGGTCGTATCACAATGAGTACATCAATCATCAAATATATACATATACAAAATGATTCTTAGTATAGTTAAAACCTCTCAGGGGGTGATTATACTTGTTATTATGAACAAATTTTGTTCTGTGATATTGCAAAAATCGCGATAAAATATCAGCTGTTCCATACATTTTGTCGAAGTCAAACGCCAATTTTATTGCTGTTTCTTTTTTCGCGATTTCGGCAATGTCCCAGAACAAAAGTTGTTCATAATAACAAGTATAATCACCCCCTGAGAGGTTATCGATATACTAAGTATAACCTTGTATACGTAGGCTCACGTTTATTCTCGGTACATATGTTGAGAGGCTTCTCACGTGTTCCATGGCGGAGGTTCGGGTCCCGCACCTAACTTATAAAACAGTGAAGGCAACGATAAGTGCACATTATCATAAACATCGCATATCTAAATAGTGTCACTGTTACATTACTCAGTAAATATGCTGCCTCTATGTAGATATTCGCAAAATACACATCTATACGTAAAAACTTGTGTTTCCTAATGTACTGCGTGTGTATTTATTATCAATTGTCAAATTATTTGCATATAACATTACATACTTGGTATATATGAAAAATTGTAAAGTTGCTTATTAAACTTATATATAAATATAAGTTAACTATTCGACGCCGCCGAGTCACCCGTGATTCCTTCTGGAACGTTCCGGGCGCAGGGACTCGTAACGTCGCATGAACACATTATATTGTAAAAGCTGTATATCAGACACACAGTACACTAAATAACATTATTGTGACAATTATTATTTTGTTCTGATAAGTATACAAGTCCTCTAATTGAGTATCACGATTAAAATTATGTAAAGCTTATGGCATTATGGTACATTAGTTCACCAATAAAATAAATATATCATCACCACCAATTATAAATGCATTTTTGACAGTCACTTGAATTTTTTTAGTTTAGTTGATGATGTCATCATTGTAGTAGCAATACCGTGTGTAGGAAGACAATGTGACACTTTAAGGACAGTTTATAGTACATTAAGTTGTACATGAGGATCATTCGAAGCGTCTGTCTGTAAGTACCTCACGTGACAGGCCGCGAACACAAATACCGACCACATTTATTTGTTCGGTGGTACTGCTACACGCAGTAGATTACGTATCGAGGAACGTAAATTTGTTCAAGTTGACGGTATTAGCGATTTAAGGCGTACCCACTGTAAAAATAGCTATATTTCTTCAGTGGTGTAATACACCGCTGGTTTACATAGAAAAATAACCCTTATTTTATATATATTTTATGTTTTTATGTTCTCAATTGCAGTGTACTGGTATTACGCCGGTACAATCTTCAGATTAGACGTAATATAAGTGCACTTGTGCAACATAAAATGTTGTAAACTCCAAATAACCGCCATGCACTCGCTAACCGTACCTAATTCCGAGGTTATGCTACCACAATAAAATATATTATCTTAAAATCTACCCCATATCAATTTGATAATCATTTCAACGATTCCTTTGATAGATCTGTAAATTTTGATATCTTATTTAGATAAAATATAGCAATAAAATATAACTTTTAAAACATACTGTAGTAATGCAGAAATAGAACAATTTCTTATCCAAAAGCGTTTGCACAAAAAGTTTTA
This sequence comes from Catocala nupta, assembly GCA_963675205.1. Taxonomy (NCBI): domain Eukaryota; kingdom Metazoa; phylum Arthropoda; class Insecta; order Lepidoptera; family Erebidae; genus Catocala; species Catocala nupta. The sequence goes on along the minus strand of OY776097.1, from coordinate 22,849,785 downwards.
ACGAAATCTCGAAAGAGACTTCCGGAACACAATGTTATATGAAATCATATATAAATCCTTCTAAGGTTACACACGTGATCATTCATGATAGACAGCGCTATATAAAGCGTGTAGCGCTCCGTCAACGTTCAAGAAGCAGTTCTCAGTAATATACGGGGTAGAGGATGAAGGCGGCGCACCTTTATGTGTTCTCCACGGGCCTTATGGTGCAGTCGCCCACCGTCGTGATGGGCGTGATGGTCACGGAGCTGGGCGTGGACGACGACACGGCGCTCGTCTCGACCGCCTGCTCCAGCTTCTCCTCCTTGTCTTCATTGTTCGGAGGCAGCTTCACAATCTGGCAGTCGCCCACGGTCATGATCTGCGTCTCCATGGCGACGGGAGGCACGTTCTCTTCGGGCTCGACGCGCGAGTCATCGTCGTCAGAGGACGAGTCTGATACGTCGATGGTTCTGTCGTGCGAAGTCTCAGTGTTGATGCTCTGGTCGGTGTCCACGTTGCGGTCCGGGTCGACGCTGGTCACGCCGTAGGCGTTGCCGTAGGCCAGCGGGTTGTATATCATTTCAGTCAGGTAGGAGAAGTCGCCGAAAGGAAGGTTTGTCGCATTGTAATTCTCGTTGGGTCGTCCATCTGAAATTGTAATAATAAATATTTATCTAAAGTAACTTTGAAGTATATTGTAGTTAAAACCGATTATGCCAAAATCATTGGCATAATAAAATATACAGTAATAATGACATAGGTTTTCTCCGAAAGCCAACATGCGTTTACCTGCATTCAATATACATATACATAATATTGTTTGAGCAAATATATCAAGTGGCCACTAATATGACTCTTTAAGTAATTATTGAGCCAAGAAAAGTTAGTAGGTTTTTCGAGTATATTTTTAGCGTTTAGCTTATGCCAAGTGTGAAATTAAATCATAAAATGACAATATAAGCACTATTAAATTATACATGAACCAGTTACTTTCGGCGATATAAGCTACCCTAGCCATGTTACAAATTACTTAAACACAGATGATCGATTCACATAGACGCGTGCGTATAGCAAGCAAGGATCAAGTCAGGCTTTCTGTAAATTTATTTCTAGTAACGGTTAGGAATATTTTTGTACTGTGATGCGCTTTTATTGTTATCTTATCAGATTTTATTTATTATTTTATTTTATTTATTTTTATCACAAAATACTAGCACTCAGTACTAGTTGCAAATCAGAGCCAGGCTTCCTGGCATATGCTGACCAAGGTCCTATTTAACAAAATTTATTTCTCATCTTAATTTTGCTTTTGTCCAAATAAATTCTTTCTATTTACAAACACAAAAAACACCCAAACATAATACAGCTATGTAGGAATTATTATTATTAATTAAGTATATAAATACATTTCTCTCCCTTGGATCGAACCCACAAAACTTGGTGCACTGTTAGTGGTCAGAGGACCAATTAACCCGTCGAGCGTCAGATTAAAAAAGTGAAAGGAAGGCCTTGGCGGTTATGTACACTTGGTGTTCACACGACAGACGTCATCCTTATATCCAAACTTCGTTAGACTTGATCCGAAATCGCTCTTTGCACGCGTCTTACATCACATATGTTAGTGCGACTATTTTGAGTAGGCTCTCTATGGTTGGTTATGTATTTTGTGGCCATAGGTGGCCATACGAGCATGATTGCAATCCAATGATATCCGAATACAACCCGTTATTCCTGTTTGTCCCCCTGTTATGTACTTCTAAACAAAAATATAAAGTTCAATCTGTCTGAGGAGACTAATCAAACCTTTTTCCTTTTAAAAACCGAATACGCAGGCTCTGCAAGAATATCAGCGTTGTGGTTACACTGGAACATTGCTGACGCAGGAACTTATTTGTTCTGTTTTATATTGATTATGTTTCCTAAAAAGGGTATAAGAATGTGGAACAATTTTTTTTCTTTTTGGCCTCCTGAAGAAACGCCAGGTAGTAAATAATAATTTGTACGTTTTTCTCTGTTTTCCCCTCGGGTGTCTGCCCCAGACAGGAATAATTCAACACAACACGATACCTACTTTGCATGTCAAGGATTAGTAGTTTTGTTAATAGGTACATATTAGAATATATAGTGCCGTCAACATATCCGAAAATAATTGTGCACATACCTAGTTAAATTTTATAATACATCACTACTACTTAGTAAGCAGCTCAGGTGTTAGTCATTTTACTATATAATTTCATAGTATTTTTTTTATTAATGTTTTGGAATAGTTTAGTATTACCTTAAATTTTAATGATGAGATTAGTTGTCATTAGATTTTATTTACATGGCGAGAGTTTTACTTACACTTTACAAAAAAAGATAATACAATAAATAATAATATATCAATATTATTATAACACTAGGTAAATTATTACCTTTTGTTTACTGATACCGTGGGATCGTTGAGTAAATAAGTGACGCAGGAACATCAGTTCGTGCAAGCCCAGAAAGGCACCGCCAAACGAGAATTAAAAATAAAAATTACTGTCCCTGTTTTCAGGAACAGCGCCTTTGATGTCAGAAGCAGAGTTTGTAAGTGAAAAATAATTTATTCAGTTATGTAACAAAGTAACACTTATGAACGGGTAAAACTCTCGTCAACATAAATAAGTCTAGTAATACCGATTAGTACCGACAATGTTCCCCAATTTGTATGTTTTAGAATAATTTTAGTTATCATGCCTTCGTAATAAAATATATGATATACTAACAAATCTTGTTCAATTCGGCCGCAAGTCCGTACTGGATCGGTATTGACATATCCATATCCATACCTAAGGAAAGATTAGCGTTATAGCGCGTGCGTTGAACCCAATCTCTACGGTCATATGGCATAGATACGATATAGTGTATGATAAATGCTCTAATATATATAAATGTGATAAATGATGAAATAATCATAGATAATTCATAACAAGATGTAGATCAATACAGATGGTCGATTTAATACAATGCAAGAAACCATCGCACTTTCATAAAAACGTATAGTTACAAGTCTTATAAATAATCAATTTGTCTTGCTTGTGCCTTTGCATTCGGTAAACAACAAACGTATTATAAAACTAAAAAATAAAATGAGATGACAAAAGGAAGGACAATAATAGATGGGTTTCTCTCTATATATTGTTTTTATTTAGCGCCATATTTCTACTAAATAAAACTATTACCGTAAACAAACTGATAAGTGTTTTGTGGCCATATGCCAAATGTAGCATTTGAATAAAGTTCTATTTATTATTCGATACATTTGCCTAGTAATGGCATTAGAATAGTATAGTCAATTAAAATGAATAATAGTTGTATTATAATAATAAACATAAATGTTAATTAATTAAAAACTAATTAATAATACCGGCTACGTCAATTTTCAAATCTGTGTAAATTTTACATATATTTTATATTTCCTCTCTTTTATATAAAACAAGCATGCATATCTTAATGCGGATATGACGTAAGCCCCATAATAAACGGAAACGCTAATGATCAAGCAGAGAATAGGTCCAACGAAACGCAACAAGAAGCATAATGCATGAAGGGCAAACTCGTGTACAGACATTTCTAGAGTAAGACGTAGACTGTTGTATGCAATTATACATTCGATAATGTTTGTGACTCGTCATCGTAAATAAACAATTATTGTGGAATTCATTGAAATAATAGTGTCATGAGTAATGTGAGGGTGTATTATACCTCTGCATTCCCATTTGAAGTCATACAGGTCATATAAATTTGACATTTGTCTGACAAATGTAGAATTTGTATAAAGGAACCCGCCACGCCTTCCCTCAATTTGAATCTATTAAAGAGCCTATATCCATCAGGAATAAATAATCCACCTTTCAAATAGTCAAAGATTTTTTTAAATAGGTGCAGTGATGCCGGAGATTACCCTTCACATACACACTAAGTCATAAAATTCGTACTTTCTCTTTATAATATTAGTATAGACGTAGAAATTTTACAATCATTATCTTTTTTTAAGCTTATTAATTTAATCTACAACCAACCAGTTGTGTTTTTTTAATTACTAGCGATTTGGTTTACAAGGTTCTTGAATTCTTGTAGGACTTAGACTTCAGCTAAGCGTAATACTTGTGATACTGGATAATCTGCGATATTATTGAATGAAAAAGGTAAATTATTAAGTAAATATAATAGGCCTCCTCTCTATTTTAGTAGTAGTATTGTACTGATGTATTATTCTTGTCTAACCAACATTCGCAATGTTTGGCTAATTAAATATAAACTTTAACTGTTATTAATAATTACTTTTTATCATCAATTAGTTAAAAAGTCACGTTAACAGTAAACGAATTAGATTAAATACGCATAATTACATTCCGGAAGCGGAAAAAACAGTTAAAAGGAAGCGATGTGAAAGTAAACTTGTTCAAACAACCGTGTTATTTTCTCAAAACATTCGCAACAATAGCCAAACGATCTATGTCCAACCTCTAGAAATGTCTATACTCATAACATACACACACACACACACACATACACACTTTAAGTTGTATAAAACGCACATAAACAAACATATGTAATACAAAAACACGTGTATGCGAGACAATACAATACGCGGAAATTATTCATTGCGAAAACATTCAACATTATGATTCACAAAGATTACATATTTAAATAGTAATCAAAGCAAATTCTTTCTTGCGCCGATTTGTGAATAATAATCCGAGTGTTTGAATATTTTGGCGATGCACAATGATTACTAGTCTAGGCATATAATAAAATAAATATGTCTGTGAATAAATTATAATATTTGAAGTCTATAATCATAAGTAGCACAGATTCTGCCGATAAAGAATTAAACAACTGTAAAACATATGTTTATAATATATATGACAACATTAAACTGGATTCATAAATTTTGAAACGAGGGATGTGGAGAACAACCAAACTTGCATCAACTATTTTGCCCTCACGAATGGCTTAATGATATGAGTGGTCATATCGTCACTGAGTACCGTCGTGGGCTCACGAGTCAATAATTAATGTGTTCTTTGTATGCACAAGAATTATTTTTAGTGCAGGATTTTTTTAAAACGGAATATAGAGAATAATATGTAAAGTAAAGGCAGAATTGTAATATACTACTGGGATCCCTTGTAGGGATAAAGGTGTCAGACTATGTATGAATATGTGTAAAGTAACTAAGTAGGAATAATGTTGATGTGTTATATTTGAACGCATATCACTGCTCTCTGTATAAAGGTTCAAAATAAAAAGTGTGCAAACTTGATTGCGCCGATGGCGTAATGGTCTAAGTGGTCGCCTTGCCGCTGCCACAGTGCCGAGTGTTGTGGGTTCGAATCCCACACGGGACAAAAAATAGTGTGTTCTACAAATATATGTGCCGAATCGACGTGTTCTTTATGTTCATTGCAAAAGGAATATGCCATGTATGACCGATGAAGTGTTACTGAAGAGCCCTGGTACCCATAACACAAGTTAGATCTTACATTGGGTACCAGAGTTCAACAAAAACACTTACTTTTGATTGTTTATAAAATAGTATTGTTTCACCAATATTATTTGTAAGTGTACTTAATTGTAATTTTTTTTTGTAAATAAGTTTTATTATTATTATAATTATTATTATTGTCTGAATTTCCTAGTGCGTGAGATGTCTTTTAGAAAATGAATAAATATCGTGCAATGAAGTTTTAGACTACTGATGTTCTCACAGAATAATTACCGTATTAATAAAAGTAGTGTTTGTAATAAAGACTAGTCTTGCCATAAATTCTAAAATAGCAAGATCGATATCTAACGTTTTGTTACAAACATTAATTTAATATTCCATATCTATAAAAGGAAGTTTGTCACCATTTATGGTAATATTAAAAATAACAATATATTTAATTCCTGATAGATCTGTTCACAAATCAGGTATTATTAAACTGTAACAAGGCCACACGTGGGAAAGATATCTGAAACGGCTACCTAATATAATTAATATAATTTGCATTTTTCGTGTTTACAAAGATGGTCATATACCACTTCCTTCAATCTCACTATTTTATGGGTATTCTTATTAATATATTGTTTTACACGTTGTAAGAACACTGGTCATGTCATGTCAGGTCATGAGAATGAATCTGTCTATATTCCCCTATGTTAAAGGCCAAGATTTGCTGCATATGCATATGCGGATCGTAGCAAGTGGAAATAGGTGGTCTCACACAAACTCGTAAAAAAAATCGCATTGCACTCATATCAATAATGATTGGCGAATATTTATACAAATGAAAGAATGTCTTAACAAAAAAGGCCGCCTGCTTGTACGCCCAAATGAAACACAGTGAGAAGTGCACCAATAAAATTAACCAAACGATATAGAGTTAATTATGACGCATTTCAGATATTTTGATATTTAGCATCTTAGTATGCTGATGGATGCTGAAAAATATCTGAACAGTGGTAATAAGTTTGGAGACAAAATTGTTAACTAAATAAACCCTCATAAAATAGTTACGGAAAGATTAGGTCTTTGTCATAATACCCTCAAATAATTAGCTTCATAATAACCTCAAATAATTAGCTTTCTATGTTGTCTGTGTCAGTTGTATTAATTATTTGTTTGTGACGTGTCGATAGCTCTCGCTAAAAACGGATAAAATTGAAATCCGTGCGGTGATAAAATACAACTTTTTTTTGGCTCGATTCGTAACAATGGATGAAACATGGCTTCATCATTATGATCCAGAAACGAAACGGCAATTAATGGCCTGGAAAAGACTGTCATCTCCCACACCAAAGAAATTCAAGACTCAACCATCTGCCGGCAAGATCATGGGCTCAGTTTTTTGGGACAGCCAGCGGTTGATAATGATTAAATACCTTGAACATGGAGCCACTATCACAGGAAATGTCTATGCAGAACAAATAAAAAATTACGTCAGGAAATCCTTGAAAAGCGACGAGGAAAACTGGCGAAAAAGGTTTTGTTCCATCAAGACAACGCGCCGGCGCACAAGTCTGCAATTGCTACGGCAGCAATCCAAGATGCTGGCTTTGAGATCCTCGATCATCCGCCATATTCACCGGACTTGGCCTCTAGTGATTTCTACCTATTTCCGTGTTTGAAAGAACACTTGAGTTGAGAGGCACAAAATTTGAAGATGACGAAGAAGTGAAGGCCACCGTAAACGATTTTTTAAGTACTCAAGATGAAGTTTTTTTTAAAAAGGGAATGTTGGCTCTAAAAAGAAGATTTGCTAAATGTATTAACCTAAAGGGTGACTACGTCGAAAAATAAAATAATATTAATTAAATTCATTTTCTAACATAGCTATTCTCATTACTTTTTGAACGCCCCTCGTATAGTATTTGTGTGAGCAAATGTGCGTTCGAATATATAAATCAAATCAAATCAAATCAAAATAAATTTATTCAAATTAGGTTACAAGGTAACACTTATGAATGTCAAAGTTACACGTAAATTTTTTCCTGTGAATTTACATTTACTGCCACGTTCAGCAAAGCTAGGGTGTGTAGGGCTCATGAGAAGAACGGGCAAGAAACTCATAGCCACTCTTTTTAATCGCCAAGTGTACAATAATATTTCATTTACAAATCATAACTGTAAGGTGCTGCAACCATTTCTCCATGAACTACTACTCAACATACTCAAGCATTTGATAAAAATTGATGGTAGCCTCTAAAGCAGCAGTATGGTAAATAGGAGCATCCACTTACATGTACATAAATAATCAAGACAAGACGTGATTATAGTCCGTAGTTTAATCTAATTGTTTAAATAAAATGTAGAAGTAAATTATCGAATTCCACTAAACCAGAATACAGGATAAGACTCAAAAGAAAGCTTAACGGAACTGTCCATAATCACGAGTTGTCTTCATTGCACATTCTTCTTGATTAAAATACGACTGAATGTAACAGTAATGCAAATTCCAGCTTAAGCAAGGTGTAATATTACAAAAAAAATATATATATATATATATATATATATATACATATATTAAAAAAAAAACATAAGTGTTAGTATTGGTCATTTAATATCCTGTGATCTAATGCAAATATTAGTGCCATGGATGTTTGTCATTTAAATAATCATCTATATTATAATATGCTTTAGAAATTAAGCAAGTTTTAATTTTAACTTTAAATTTATTCTCTGGTAATTCTAGAATATTACTCGGGATTTTATTATAAAAACGTATACCAAGACCCATGAAGGAACCATGAACTTTATGTAGACGGTAGAATGGAACACATAATTTATATTTATTTCTAGTATTGATGTTATGTATGTCACTATTTTTTATGTATAAATATATATTTTGACGGACATGCATGATATTAAAATAAATATATTGTGATGCTACAGTTAAAATACCTATATTCTTAAATTCTTCTCGGAGCGAGATTCTAGTTCCTAATTGATAAATTGCACGCACAGCTCTTTTTTGCAATATAAAAATACTTTGTATATTTATATAATGTTCGAATATGTAAAATTGTAGGTGTGTGTGTGTCTAATGGTACATGCTAATGTGTATCTGTGTGAGCAGGTTGTATGTGCGTGTATAATGTATGCAAGATGAAATGCATCTAATATCTTGTAGCTATCTTTGTCATTGTCATACCTTGCCGAGGGATGAGATAGTTCTTGGGCGGCCGTCCGCGCTTCCTCTTTAGAAGCAGCTGTTGTCCCGACGGAGTGATGTGCGGGATCTGCGCCGGGCTCGGGCCCATCACTGTACCGCTCGTCAGTACGCAACCTTCCATATCTGTAGAACAATATGCACAATGTTAATGACAATTACATTAGTAAAAGACAGGCTTTATAAAAGATCAGGAACATACCGTATAATTACAAAAAAATTATAAGGGATCCCACCCATTGCACTAGTACTATCGCCGTGATTCCACTAACACAATCTAGCTTAGTTGGAAGGATTAACTAGAATACTGGTAATTTGTAAAGAAGTTTATCACAAAAATCTAGACTTTAAAGAGTAAAAAATTAAAATATATATTAATAGTGCTTTTATTCTACTTGTGTCTTTTGCGATGACATTTTGATATGGTTGAATTGTGAATGATATATTTAATGTTGCTTATTACCCATAAGCTACGGTAATATTATAATGGGATTAAATATAATGACCACCAAAAGACCACCATCTCGGAAGGGTTAGGTTATGTAAGGTTCCTTCTTAAACTCATCCAAAAATAGGAGCCCCGCGAAGCGGGGCCCCGTTCACTTAGTTGACTAAAGAGATCAACTCTTTAAATATATTTTGGTGTGCAATTAGTATTTTTGGTAAGCATATTTTGCTGTGTAATTAGTATTTTTGATGGAACAAAGGCAAAAAATTGAGGAACAGTTAAATACTACTCTATTATAATTACCAGAAATGGTAAATGTTGGGTATGCTACCAAAAAAATAAAACTTAAATATATATTTTTTGTGTGACGGTGGTAGTGTTTTGCATGCGTAAATTTAATAATAGTAGCGGGTGGTCGCTAATAGTGATGGCCCGAACATGAGTTTTACCGAATAAGAAAATTCGGCGATATCTTCAACAAAACTTTCACCGAACTGAATATTCGGCATAATTTATTTCGGCAATTGCACAAATTGGCATCGGATTGATTAAATGAACATATAAAATCTAACAAAATTATTATGTTTAAGAAATAATATTGATCTTTTGGTACTGCACTAAGTGTAAACTAGAAATGTTTTTGTAAATATAGTTGTGGAAATAATCTATAGTTTTACATAAGTAAGCACCTAAAATAATTTTATTTTCTCATAAAAGCAATACAAATAACTCTATGTGAGACCACAATCATCAAACATGTTCAATCATACACAGCTTAATACAGAGAAGAGAAAGCTTTGAGTACCATTTTGCCGAACTCTTGGCAATTTAGCCGAGAGAAAATTCGGTAAATTTGTCGAATATGCCGTATACCGAATATGCAACGAATGTTCGGTTAATCTCTAGCCACTAGCACAATAAAGTTACAGAGCGAAGTCTTGGGCGGGCGGCGGCTCGAGCAGGGAGTCGCGAGGTAGTTGTACAGTATAGTTACCGAGCGAAGTCTTGGGCGGTCGACCGCGCTTCTTCTTGATCTTGGGCGTGAGCGGCAGCGGCGTCTTGCGCGGGCGGCCTCGGCCGCGGCGCGGCGGCTCCAGCAGGGAGTCGGGGTTGATCTCGTTGCGCACCGGCTCCAGCGTCGCGTTGAGCACGACGGGCGTGTGCGCGGCGCGCGGCGGCAGCATGACGTCACCGCTCGGCGTGAACACGAGGTGGCCCGACTCGCGGTGCGTGGTGCGCACCATGCCCGACATCACCTCCGAGTTGTTCTCGCGTTTCGTCATCGGCGCATCGTTAGCCATGTCCACCGTTGGATCCTCCTGGAAATTCAGCAAAACGTTGTGAATCCGTTATGACAATGTATACGAGTATCAATTTTGTCTCGAGAAAATAGTGAAGTTAACCAAATTACCGAGAAATAATTATATTCCGAAATATCGTAAAACTTTTGACGGTTGAGTTATATGAATTCCTGATCGTATAACTTTTCGTATTCGATCATAGGGATAGGTCAAAACTTATTACACCGAATACGAATACTTGGCCGAATGCCGAATATTCGTATTCGGTAAAATTCATTTATCGGTTAAACCTTTACCAAATTTAAATATTTGGCATAATTGATTCCCTAAACAGTTAAAATATTCTTTTCGGATTCTTGTTAAATTGATGTGAACTTGTACAATTTATAAAACCATCACTATTTCTGATAAATAATTTTGCTGATACTAAGTATAGACATCAAATATTATTACCATCCAAATTTTGTTATTTAATTCGCTAAGTCATTCTTACACAAACGATCTAATGATAATATCGTTAGAAAAAGGTTCTCATAACATGGGCCCAAAAACAGCTATACAAATTTTCTTTACCAGTATTTTTTAATATTTTATTATTGAAAATAAAACTACAGTGGAACACAACTATCCAGTAAATTAATTACCTTATTAAACACAATACACATGACTACAAACACTACGTGTTGAGACATAGCATTAAAATTTTGAAGTACCACTTTGCCAAACATTCGGGCAAATTCGGTAAACATGCCGAATGCTGAATATAAAACGAAATATTTGGCACATCTCTAGTTTCGATATTTATTAAATAGTTATATGATTGAGCATTATTAATTAATGCAATGTCTTGAATAGTATTATGAGTGTTCTTTTTATGAGGTAACAATTTTTATTATTATTTTATTATATTTTTTATATTTATATCTTCGTGACGTTAGCTTTATAAAGTGTAATTAAAATATATAGCTGTTTTTGAGAACAATTTACAGTAAACAGTTAAACAATATTTTGTAAATTGTATTTAATACTTTTTTGTTAAAAGACCATTTGAATAAAAACATTTAAACAGATTTGAATAAATTTCAAATCTCTACTACAATATTTATCTTATAAACATCATATATTAATTCAACTCACCCGACTACAAATCGCGTGCTTTTACGTAAACAATTACAGACCTTGAACGGTTAACAATTATGACGAATATTCGTCCTAATGTCTGTTCAATAAGTATTTTGCCGATCATTCGGCTAAATATTCGTATTCGGTGAAACCCACGCTCGGTCCATAGATCTTTTTCCAAACTTATTAAACATTTTTGACTATCAAACTTCATCTAACAACAATGTTGCAACACCATATCGTATCGTATTAATAATAATCTATAGTTATATTGCAGAGAAAAATATTGAACATCATCTAATTACTAGGAACTTAATACCTGGAAGGGTTAAGAAAGAACAAACTAAAAATATTATCTCTCTACTTGCATTTAATAAATTATTATTAGTTTTTCTGACCTTGTATATATATAATAAATATGTTATAATTAACTAGCGGACCTGATATATACGGCGTGTAACAGAATAAGAAATAAATTCTTCAATCAATAAAAAAAAAAAATCTTTATTGTAACAAAAAGGTATATACAATTAAAATGTAAGGCCTGGTTCCCAAACTAGCGTGAGCTGTATATTGAGAATCACTTCCTTCCCAAAAACAAATGATACAAAATTGTTACAAAGAACATTTGGAATGAACATAGTATAGAATTAGAACATACTTAAACAATAAATTTTGTTAATTTTGTGTGTGAGTATAAGTGTATGTGTTTGTGTGTGTGCGTATGAGTGCATGTGTGAAAAGTGTGGTCATATTTTAGGACAGTAATGTATATCTGAAAAATAACCTATGTGCCTTATCCCCGGATCAAAACAAAATTTTATGATAATTTCAAACATTTTATTTATTTATTATTTAAACATGAAAACAAACGCATAATTTTACAATAAAATAGCCGACTGGTTATGTTTACGTTCACGGAGGTCAGTGTGTCCGCCGTTACTGTTGTTTAAGTATCGAGTAGAATATGCTGTAATTTACGAGTCGATTAAAAGAAAATACTATATTCTAGCGAGAATAATGTGTACGGATTTATATGCCGCAGTTTTCTATTGTACAGAGTCTATATTAAGCGATACTTAAATATGATCACACCTTTCTGTTGCACGTTGTTTAAGGAAGATTAAGTTAATGCTCCCAGCCCGGAATATCCCTAATAGCTATGACGTCATTACCAACGCATATTTATAATATTAGTAAGATGACTTAAAAGTTATCTTACTAATATTATAAAATGTGAGTATGGCTGGATGGATATTTGTTACTCTTTCACGCAGGCCCTACAGAACGGATTTTGAGAAAATTTTTGTTTAATAGTTTAATGTAAACAATATTATCGACTAAAACACGTTTTATTCTAGCACACAATTAAATTTAAATCACAACAAACACTATACTACACTTTTCCAACTATAACTGCTTCAAACGCCGTAGTATCTTCGCTTCGATGAATACTTAACCGCTTATATAAGCTTTTATACGCGGTTAAAGCGTTGCCGGGGTTTTCTAGAAACGTCATACCCGGTATGCGCAAACAGTGCGAAGATTCGAGAATGTGCCAGTGTTCTCTCTACTCTACTTGTACCGACGAACTACGTAGTTCCGTAAGTATTCAATAGATGGCGCTGTAATAAATTATTAGACGGAACTGCCGATTCTTCCACATAATGCCGAGAGATGGCACTGGGTGTAACAGTATTATTGTTTATACATCAGAATAACTAAAAATCTATCTTAATATAATCTAAATTAACGCGAGTGAAGCCGCGGGCAAAAGCTAGTATTTATATAAAAATATGTAGTTACCCTCTCGCATATCTTGGTGTGCACGCGCAGTTTGTCGGAGCGCGCGAACGACCGCCCGCAGCCGCCGCACGTGAACGGCCGCTCGCCCGTGTGCGTCAACTTGTGTCGCGTCAGGTGGGACGAGCGCTGGAACCTGGGGCAGATACACGCGTCTTAATATGGTACAGACCTCTTATCTATGAGAAGAGTTTTGGGAGTCTACCACGCTTGCAGATTGATAGAACTCAAACATCTTGAATGAATTCTTAGAAATCCTACTGATATTACAAATGTGAAAGTTTGTGAGGATGGATGTATCGAAGGATGTTTGTTACTCGTTCACGTAAAAGCTGCTAAACCGATTGCGCTGAAATTTGGTATGTAGATAGCTGGATTAACACGTATGTATATACTATTTATCCCGATGTACCCACGGCATAGGGACTTACGCAGATAAAACCGCAGGACGCAGCTAGTTAATGATAAATAGCTATTTAGACGGGACATAACTACTCTGATTGTTTAACCATAGTTATTTGCCTGGTACACTAAATGCCCCATGTTAACAGGTATGGTTACGGTTACACGTAACGAATACTTAACTTCATATTTATTTTCTACTTCTACAATGCCAAGAAAACCATCATGGTCATTGATGTTCTACCACCAACAGCGATAAAAGACATCAGTGGAAAGTTTAAATTGTCTTAATGTCAAAAGATTTATCTTTGGCTCAAAAAGACAGCCACTCTGTTGATGAAATAGTACCACTGTACAGAAGATCCCAGACAAACAACCCTGTGCAGTATTCCTGCGGTAAATAGGGATCCCCTCACTTCTTAAGTAGCGTAATACAATAACTTTTTAAACATTGAAAACTTGCGATTGATTCTGGTATCACAAGCTTTATGGTAACTGTTTATTATTAACGAGCCATATGCGTGTTTGCCAGTTTAGATTTAGTATGAAAAATGGCAGAGGACTTTTTTGCACGGATGACGTTGATATATATTCATGTCTTGATATATATTCATGTCGTCACCACGCCACTGCTATTCCACCGAGTGTTGTAGGTTCGATTCCAACAAAGGACAATAACAAATGTATCATCGGCAATACGGCGGGACATAGGAATCATACCTAGTTCGGGAGTATTTTTAAACAAATAATAATAAAATTAGGTCCAGACCTGAGATCGCAAACATCACAGACGTGCGGCCGTCCTTCCTGCGCGTCGTTAGCTGCCGAGTCTGATACGCTGCCGCTCGAGTCTGTTTCCTCATCGTCGTCCATTCCTTGCTTGTTGCCTTTCTCTATAAACAATGTATAACGCTCGCTGAATTATGAGGCTTGATTATGAGTACATTTATAGGAGAAAGTTGAAAAGAAAAGAAGAAAATATTGTAATTAGTCTACCATGGATTAAATGGTTATAAGTCTTGGCGTTTACTTAAGTCCCCATTCTAAAGGCATTTGGTTCAACTATGAGTTCAGATATAAATATAGTCCAGGCAGAATATTGAGAACGGCGGTCATTCTTAATGGAGACTAGTTATCTGTGCAGAAGATCGAGAAATTTTCGGCACCCATGTTGCTACTAAGAATATTTTCACATAAAATCCTTATAACACTCCTCGCGTGCCATTGATTGTATGAATAATTATTTTTCAGCCATTCATTTATAGCCACCTCACTAGCTTTAGTTCATATACTTTATGTTTATTAAAACATACTAGGGAAAAACAACGGTACCACACAAATTTGCCCAAACAGACATCGTAACCACAACAGCCCGTGCATTTTAGTAACATGATATCCACTTAAAGATTTGCACCATTCATGCAGTCAATAAATAACTGACAATATTAAGATTTCCTGGACCATGTACTGAATATTTAACAAATTATATAATTTAATTATATCAAATTATTCTTTGCCAACGAAATTTGTTAACAAATTTTAATTACAAACATTTTTCGTCATAATTGGTAATTAAAATAAAATTTTCTCATACAAATATTTGCTTTGTAACAGTGCATATTGTTTTAGTATATAATTAGTTCTAATTGTTGAGAAAACCACTCGAAAGGATGCATTTTACGATTCGATATAAAAATTACTGGCACCGTTAAAGAAGATTGGGTAACAGATGCAAAAGTGTATTTTAAAAGTCATTATGATAAAACAAATTATCTAAGATATGTATGATCATGCTTGTATACTGTAAGGAGTAAGCAGTTGTGTATAACAAGTAAATTTGGCCGCCTATTGTTTTAAGTTACAAAATAAAGTGCTTTTTGTTGTCTCCTGGGTCTATTACCTCCGTGATAGTGAGAATTTCGTACAGAAAAACCGAATACTGTCTGGTACGGATATCGTTCTTCTCGCCTTAAAAGTCAGCGTAATCGCTTATGTTATTGAACCAACGGAGCAGTTTCAATTGAGTGATTAAATTAATTCTAATGTCAATAATCAAATACGTCTGTCTATGCCGAAATACATTCCATTAAATCTTACGAAATCGTTGTTCCTATTATCAGAGGAAATTAACATAAAGATAAGATAAGATTTGAGATAAAATATTTTAAGTTATGTTAATTAATAACTTGATGTAGAATAACAATGTTACATAAATGTTATCGTAACATACACACGTTTATAGATCGACCACGTTTATACGATCTAACAACATCGTAAATATTCGGAATACATCATTAAATGACACGGTAAAAATCATTTTATACTATATTATACCGATCCATCAAAGACTCCATAGCCTAGACTTAGTAGGTTTAATATGCAGCAATAGCTTACTAACTGCTCCGGCCAGTGCCTCGATAGGAAACTCATACCAATTTTGATTAAAATTCTAAGGGCCGTTGGACCCATGATACCGCATAAGCCTGACTAAGGGCCGGGTATTCTTCTAACGTAAACAATTTATATAAACAGCTGATATTATTGACGTCACGGATGACGTATTGGTTTAAGAGGTCGCCTCGCCACTGCCATAGCGCCGAGTGTTGTGGGTTTGGATCCCATACAGTTAAAAAATTTGTGTGATATACAATTAAAAATTTGTTCCGATTCCGGATTTTCTTTGTGTCCGTTCCTTTCATCAGTTTTCGTAACTGAAATCACGTAACCAGTTGCAAGAGAATAGTAATTCCTCTCTCACAACTAGTTACCAAACAGCGAAAAAAAATCTTCTCTTGCAACTGGTTACGTGATTTCAGTTACGAACATGGCTGAAGGGTGTCCGTTGTTTCAATGTTTGTAAAGTCCCCCGAGACACAGGAATTATGCATAAGGCGGGAGTTGCAATTTAAAAAAAAAAAATTATATAACTTTCTTAGCCGTTAAACTGGGCGATAATTACCATCATACATGGCTTTAATAACGTAACAGGACACCTAGCTATCTACTTACTGACCTTTAGGGACCTCGCGCTACTAATTATTATTATAGTTGCATATGCGACCCCACTTCTACTGGGTTAATTATTGTAAAATACCAGACATCTCTCAGACCATAATTCCTGTAATTAATAGTCAACTATTGCATGCCAGTTTTTTGATTTCTTTTATTCATATTAAAATATATTAATTTTATTTGTTTGTCTAATACAACCGTTATACCTAAATATAAAGTCACGACTTCTTAAAACAATAGTGTAATTAATTTTGATATATAAATAACAATACTAGCTTTTGTCAATAATATTCTATAACCTCGGGAACCGTATTTTTTTCTGGATAAAACGTAATCTATGTACTTTTCTGTACCACTAACAACATATATGCGAAATTTCATGATGATAGGTCGAGCATTTAAGGCGTAAAAGCGTAACAAACAAACAAATTCATAGAAAAGACTTAATAAAATTAATGATTTAATCTGTCAATTGTGAGAATAATAGAAAAACAATTGTCGGGCTGCTAGCGGGCTACTGCAACTCAATACATTAAAAATCGTGAATGTTAAATTATAATTACAAAAATGATTGTCTGAGAACATTTGTTAAAAACACCGATATTATCTATACAACACAGTTATTACATAAAGAACGTTTAGTTACGGTTGTCAAGTTAAAGGTAACGTTACATTAGTAATATTTATAGTTATGCCTGTAACGTTTACAGTTATGATTGTAACGTTTACGTAAACATAACTATTTAACGTTAAGGTGTAACGTTATTGTTGTAAGATTAAAGTAACTTGACTATTGTTACATTTATCAGTAACTTAGTAAACTCACTAACCTATATATTTTGACATTTATAAGTGTTATCTTGTGACCTAAATTAATAAATTATTTTTGACTTTGAAATTAAACTACTATATACGGATTTTATCGCGTTGTTTATTTATCACTGTATTACAATATTTTGAAAATATTACACTACTACTACTATTGATTTTATTTTACTAATTTATAAGCTATGCTGAAAAGCAACCGAAACGTCGGGGAAAGTGTAAACCAAAAATAAATAGATTTAATAGTTTAAATAATTTTATTAGCTTATAAATTAGTAAAATAAAATCAATAGTAGTAGTAGTGTAATATTTTCAAAATTTTGTAATACAGTGATAAATAAACAACGCGATAAAATCCGTATATAGTAGTTTAATTTCAATGAATAACATTCGCGTAAACAGAAGACAATATTATTTTTGACTTTGACTTTAAATTATGTTATAATTACTATTGTAAATATTAGTGTAACATTATTGTTATATTTTTAAGTATTTTTGCTTTGTCACTTATTGACGTTACAATTGTTACCGGCTGTGTAACATTTAAAATAATTATACCGTTATTACAAAGTAACGTTATCATAAAAATTATGTAAGCGTTATTACTGTTAAGTTATTTAAGTAACAGTTAAAGTAACCTTACTATTCGGGCACGCCACGATCGTGGCGGTAAGTCCCGTTTTTGAGGAGTGGCTGGAGAGGCGGTATGGCGCCCTCACCTTCCGGCTGACACATGTATTGACTGGCCACGGTTGTTTTGGCCGGTTCCTGTATCGTATACGCCGGCAAGAGACGCCCGGTTGTCACCACTGCGGCGACTGCCGCAACGTTGTCGAGGACACGGCGCTGCACACTTTGGCGGTTTGCCCCGCCTGGGCATCGCAGCGCCATGAATTGATCGCGGCAGTCGGATCGGTTGCCCTCTCGCTCCCGGCCGTAGTTCAGTCGATGGTCCGGAGTGAGAGGTCGTGGAACGCCGTCGCCTCCTTTTGTGAGGAAGTAATTTCCATCAAGGAGGCGGCGGAGCGGGAGAGGGAGCGTTTAAACCCTCTCCCCAACCGCAGAGCCGGGCGCCGGAGGGCGCGAGACGACCTCCAGCCACCCTGAGGTTTGACCTGGGGGTGGCGGGCTTCGTGGGCCTGCCCGCCATCCGTTCAGCACCAGGTCCGAGAGGCGGCGTGCGTGTTCCCACGCGCGCCTCTGTTTCGAGTCCGTCTCCCCCCTAGGGGGGAGACAGTAGGGAATTTTCATGAAGTGAGCCCTTTGGGTAGGTCTCTTGTGTAGTGGCCTGCCGTTTCATACGGCGGGCCGTAACCTCGGCGGGGTCGCGACCGCATGCGAAAGCGATTCGCGCGGCCCCGTCGATAGTGGTTTTGTCGAGGAACACCGTGGTAGGTTTAGTCGGTATTCCGGGAGGTACTTTACTATTATTTCCATCTTTCTTTTACCCCGGCGAGTCCGACATAATCCCTCCGCCCGCCCCCGCGGAGGGATATGCGTCATTGCATTCCCCCACGTAAAAAAAAAAAAAAAATCCTTACTATTAACAAATATAATCTCGTAACTATTGTAACGTCTCGCGAACATATTCTGTTCGATTGACGAGAAGTGCCAGAGACTATCATTTCTCTTCAGACAATTGAAGACTCGAGGGGATGAAGGAGTTATGCAACATTTTTAAATATTAGAAAGAAGGTTTTATGTGCTTAAAAATCATATTAGACCTTAAAACAATGCATTTATAAATTATATCATACCCCCTTCATCCACACATGTCTTAAATCATTCTATAGAATACCCACAAGAAGACAGTAGACCGAAGGAAAGAAGAAATAAGAAGAAATATAGAAACAATAATCATGTTATGACTACCTCTTTCTTCTATGTATAATTGTCCCTCACCGTCCGAGTCGTCCTGTTCATTATTGGTAGGCTTCTGAAGGACGGCCAATTGGACAACCTTGATGCCGCCTGGCTTCGAGTCGTCATGCTTGCTAGACTCATTGCTGGCTGCGCCTGTGGGACAATACAAGAGTAATATGAATTATGTGCAAGCTGTGATGTTTCGTATTAAAGGGTTTGGTTAAAGACCGTATATTTTGGCAAACGAGTTTAAGTCGCAGCGGCACACCGATGGCCAGGCATTATAGATTTTTAATTACGTCTGGTGTTCTAAGGCTAAGGAGCTAAGGCTTGACAGATTAAAGGAAGGAAAGGTGTTTAAGATATGATGAAGGATGAAGAATAGGAGCCTTGGAATCACGGGAAAACGTATTAGCAGTTAGTGTTCTTACTCTGGTTTCCTACATGTGGGTGGTATTTTTTTGGGCGTGTCCGTTCATGTGTACCGTTATCAAATTGTCATTTAGGCGAAACGGGTAAGAAGTCGCCTCGCCTGCTGCGTGTTGCGAGTTCGAATCTCACTGGTCGGTTATTTGTGTGATACACGAATTATTGTTATGAGTCTAAGAGCTTGTACTACCACCTCCAGATAGCATTTATCTATAAGATAAAAGTATCGCCATCTCTCTACTTTAACCTAACATGAATGAGACAGCATGCGATTTATCTTTAGGATAACTTTTATTTGTTAGTTATAGGAATGGCCATAAGTCTGCACACGTACTGGGTATCCTTTGATTGTGTCTGTAAAGTCTCCCACGATACAGGGCTTGAACTTAGTAAAGGAGCTGTCTTTAAAAATCGAATATCAACATTACGGCAAGAAAGGTATCGGTATCCTCTAAATTTCGCTCGAGGGGGGTATCAAAGTCCGTACCTCACGATCTACCGCAAATAGAAACGCAAACTTACTACTGGACAAACGAGACAACTATAAAATTATCTTAGAAATATTATAATAAGATACCCCACAAAATATTATAATTATACTTTAGCAAATTCAAATTCAAATTGTATGAATGGCTATAGAATATATTACAGCATAAACAATTACTAGACAAAAAATTACGACTAATTATGCCATGTTAATATAAGCGAATCATGATTGCACATTACCTAAACTGTTTTTTGCAATATGTAATTTCCTATGTATGTATGGTTTAAATTATCCTATGTTTTACCATGTACGTTATTTATTTACATTTACATATTACATAGACGACACATGAAGATGAGTAGCAATGTATTAAACTTATAATAATAGTGTCCTCCCGGCCGAATTTCGATCATGGCGACCAATCTTAACGGAGACCGGCAACCTGCGCAGGAGATATTATAGTGCACAAGTGTGTGCGCAAACTTAAGTGCACTCTCTGTTCCCTCATGATCCGATGGGACAGATAATCCGACACGACCGAAAAAAGATCAGGCGCAGGACATCGGCTTTACGTGCTTTACGAGACACGGGAGTCTAACACTGCCAACTTCCTAACTCCGAGCTCGTATTGAGATAAGAAATCTAGAAACAGAAAAACCCAACAACTTTTTTGTTGACCCGAGCCGGGATTCGAACTCGAGACCTCATGCACAGCAGTCGCATTTACTACCGCTGCGCCACGGAGTGCATATTAAGTGGTATACATTGAGGTTAAGTTTGCGAGCGATCGAATCGCGAGGGTTTTAAACCCGGGTAAGCAAAATTGTTAATTGGTTTTTCTGTTGGGCAATTCTTAACAGCAGTACGGACCCTGGAAATGTGCAATGTACCGATGGAACCTACAACTATGGTTGTTGAAATGTGAGTGTGGGATACGATGAATGATATGAGTTCGATCCGCTTACAGAGCAAAAAATATGTGAGTACTCGGTCACCTGGTTCGAATTTGACAGTACTGTCTGTTAATTCATTGTTTTATAAAGTGCCACACTAAATAGGTATTATAACTAGAGGACAACAAGCAAAAAAAAAAAATGAAATATTATATTTTAAATTTCGTAAAATGCTCGCGACCTGTGTCGCGACTTACGAATAAACCCTAGAACAACAATTCTTTATTTAAATATAAACAAAAGGAAGATATAAAAAAGCACTAAAGCTTTTTTATGTTCAGGTATTCGTACAATAATAAATCATGTGGGTACAGAGCTTTCTGAGAAAACCATATCCGACTATATGACCCAACCAATCCATTCTATACACGGTGAGACACACACACAGTCAAGTATGCAGACAGACGTGATATTATACAAATAGAAAAGTATGACTACATATGTGTGTGTAAGAAAGATCGAGTACAAACTAGTAAGTACAAGAAATTACTCGATTTTTCTCAGTAACAACCCGGTAGAGGAACTTTAAAGACACATTCGATATCTTCAATCATAACGAGAAATTTCTATCTATAAAAACTACTTACGAAGTACATTCCATAAAGTGCAATATAAGTACTTATCTTTGGCAGACAATATTATTATATAAATGAATACCAACATTAAATATGGTATAGATTATAACCTAAAAATATAAGGTACGCGCGAGACATATTGTAAAGACAATGTAAGGGTTTCTATACATTCGGCGCGCCGAGTTCGTTGAACGATGTTAGGCCGACGGTCGACCGGCGCGTGCTGTCTCGTACGCGAGGGCCTTCGACCAGTAACCGGCATCCGACCGAGTGACCATGAGCACAGATTATGCCGCGGTTCTATACCTCAAGGGAGTAATGAGCTTGGAAATATAGCTCCGGGTACCTTTCTACATACGCTTTAAATATATTATGTTATACCTTTATTATGCTTCCAATAAGCTTTAAACTTGTATACAATGAATGTATATGATAAGAATAAAATATAAGTATCTAAATATTAAATAGCCGCGCAACTCAAAAATGCATTTCTGCTCTATACGAGTTCATTAAATTCTAGACACAAAGTCAGACAAAATAAAAAGTAGACAAAGACTTTTTTTACCGTCTACGTTTTGTTTTAAATAATACTGTTTCGTTAACTTTTGAACTCGCCGAGCTTTCGTATAACCGCCGTTTTATAATTCACATTATTAAAATGCGTTTTTATAGACGTTTCCGTTGTTCGCTGTTAGAAAAAAAAGTGACACATGTCAAATGACAATTTTCCCGCGCAAATTGTAAATTATGACGCTCGTGTCTCGTCATTCGAACAACTTATTTCTGTTGTAACTTGTAATTACACCAAGGATGTGGCATTAAAATTATACTAATTTAAAACGCAAGGTTTGCAAAACAGTTAGTCGTGAAAAGGACATAAACCTGTTAAGTAATTTCGACATTTTGTATCGTTTTACAATATATATTTAAAGCGAGATAGCGCATTAACACACATTTCGAGCGTGTTAAGTAGACCGTACAAGTAATTTTCATAGGAAATTAATCATACAGAACTTTGTAGTCATAATTTCTGTGAGATAAAAAACTTCTTTGTTTGTCTCGCTCTGTTCACACGGAGCGGGCGTTTTTTATACTCTATTTTATACGTACAAAATATTTTATAATAATACATTTGGAACGTCGGGTTTTACTTTGTTAATATTATGATTCATCACGAGGAATAATAGTAGCCACATTTCCTTATATTTTTCTGTAATTATATGGAGAAATATCCTAAGAATTGAGGTGCTAAAATGTTTAACGGAACTAATAAAAAGAAATAACAATTCGAAGCTAGTATTGTGTTGACGAACTCTCAAAAAAAATATTCGGTTGAAGGCTGACGTGAAAGTTTAATACAGTAAATGTGAATGTTTGTTTGTTTATCATACTTCGAGTCAAAAAGACTTAACGATACACCGTTATATTGTACAAGCAGATAAC
This sequence comes from Catocala nupta, assembly GCA_963675205.1. Classification (NCBI taxonomy): domain Eukaryota; kingdom Metazoa; phylum Arthropoda; class Insecta; order Lepidoptera; family Erebidae; genus Catocala; species Catocala nupta. Next base: position 22,826,459 of record OY776097.1, on the reverse strand, counting down.
ACAAGCAACGGAAAGTATCAGGCTTAGCTACATTTATTTACTCAATAAAACATATTTAAAAATACACATATTGTTCAACGAAAGCGGAACGTCTTTTTTAAAGATAAATTCTACAGCACTAGAGACCAATCTTCACGTCGCGGGGGTCTTTACATTTTTTCGTCTGGTGTAGAGATTAAATCCACAGCACTTGGTAATGGCGACATAACCTCGAGACGGCACATTCGTACAAAAACAGATTTCTACTACAAATTAAGATATCTGCGACATAATTAAAGATGGCGCTTGTCATTTAATACAAGTCGAGCAAAGCCGCGGGCGGGAGCCGCGACTACGTACCTAGTTATAAAATAATGTCGGCATGTAAATGCGAACAATGGTATAGTTAAAACAAATAAACATATAGCACAATGGCTTATAACTGTGTGGGCCCGTGATTGTGCAAAATTGTTGTGAAAGGAAATTATAGTAATTTATTGTGTTGCCAGCTCGATCTATTGTACAGTTTCTTACTACAATATCGACTAATGGCTCTCTTTGATATAAACCTTTGTTCTTGCGTTCATATTTCTGTTATTTTTCACACAATGTATATGTATAAATTGTTGCTTTGAATTAAAGGAAAGGTTTACGTAGGCATATGGACGTTAGTGATCCGAGAGATGCCGCTTGCAGGGAATTAAGACACGATAGCAGCGTTGCTAACAGCACAACACTTTCTTAAGAGGTTCTCTTAATCCTTTAAGGAAACGCTAGGCTTCATACACAAAATACCTAGTGTTTTATTTACATACATTTTACGACTATATCCCGAAGATATAGGCAGAGATGTATTACACACACATTTCACCAGATGTGGTTTTTAGATTCCACGTTTTAGAATGTGAGCCTTTTGTTGCCCACCAGTCATTGTTCCAGAGTCCGTGCTGCCAGTCAGAATTGCTTGACAGAATATCCAATAGCACAGCCCGATCCGGTAGATTCCTACCCTAAGATAGAGAGCCGTCAGTAAATAGGGTTATTAGTTACATCTAGTTGCTTTTATATTATAAATTAGTTTTTAAAATAATTAACCATGTAAAATAGTTCTTATAAAACCAAAATCAAAAATATGTTTATTTATATAGGTCACAAAGTAATACTTATTAACGTTAAAGTTACACTTGTTAATGTGAATTTACATTTAGCTGTTGCCAGGTACAGCAAAGCAAATATAATAATATTATAAGTAAAGGATTCTCTTAATGATTTCTGCTTTCAATAAATTGCGGTTAGTATATTAATTTATTGATAATTATTTATGTATCAATCTCATATTTCAATCACATTACAATAATTACGGCAATAAAATATGTTTGTATTTATTCATAAATATTTATATGTGTATGAATACCATCCTGCCACTTGTGTCATTAAATTCTTTTATAACACTAATAAGAGTTATAACATATAAGCCATTTCGCAGGCAACTTTAAAAAATATAGAAACAGCGGATACAAACTACAACAAGACTAATCTTATGAAATTAATACACATATAGAAAATTCAACTACATTGACCTCGACACGGATATCGAACCTAGAACACCACAACTAGCAATTGCAAAAAAAGCTGCGCTCACTCCACTATACTAAGGGGCAGTCAAACTTACTTACATAAAACAAAAGTAACTTAAGCCACCCTTAAAAGCAGGTGCACACTACACCTAATGCTTTTTTAAAAACACCTCGATCTTATCTATGGCTTCTAAAGCCGATAAATATTTGAGGGCTTCCATAGACTTAACAAATTATTTTTATCAATTATAAAGATACAGCTAAAACATGGATGCCACAGGGGATTTTTTCTATAATAGAGGACATATCGCGCACTAGAATTAATTTTAATTACTGTATCGCGGGGGACTTCACAATCATTCAAACAACGAACACAAAGAACATCTAGGCTCGGAACAACCATTTGTGGATCACAGAAATGTTTGTACCGTGTCGAACCCACAACACTCGGCTCAGTAGGAGTGGCCAGGAGACCATTTAAACTACCACGCTATCCATGTTTAAGTACCTAAATAATAGCAAGATGCCAAATGCAATGAGTTCGATAGCTGCATGGATAAAATAAGAAATATTTAATTTATTTGTTCTTGTATTATTAAAAAGGAAGTTAGTAGCACATGTTATTATGATGGTATGTAAGTATGTTACACGTGTAGCGAATCTAGGTATATTTTATCTTCTTATAACATTTGTGAAGCAACCGCGACGAGATTGCCCCGTGCGAGAGCCGTCTTTTAAAAGCCTTAAAAAGCAACACCTTGTCATAATTTACCATCTTTACAACATATTGCATAATAAACTGTATTAAAATCGTATAAAATGTAAAAATATTATACGAACTAAACTCAAAAATCATACCAAATTAGTCCACAATTATAGCCAAATGATTAATGTGTTATGACAAAATTAAGGCAAAGCAATAAGCACAGCTGATTGGCATTTTAGTAAAATTTTATTTAAAAGACATATAAATGTAATAAATTATCAAGTACTATGATCGACCGGTTTTTTTAATGAAATGTATTAAAATGTATATTGATAAGCAAATGAGATCAATCAAACAGCAGACGAATTAAAAAAAAACAAGAATGATTTACATAATAATACCGATAAATTAAACCTTATTAAAAACTAATTGAACTTTCGAGAAAACTTATTCCGGCGGTGGCATTTAAATAAACACAGCTATATAAAATATATAGGTACTGCATTTTGTAAATTGTATTGTCTGTTTCTTTTTTCAATAATTTACCAATAATATGACAAGGTTTCTTTTCGCGGGTTGCTATGCCGCATTTTTTAAATAAAGAATACACGCTTTTACACGTTTAAAATGTCAACTTAAAAAAGAAATCGGATGACTAAGGGCGGTAGAATTCACCTTTATATAATAAGTATAATTTACGCAAACTTGTTTCTGTAAGAAGTAATTTTGTTCGTTAACAATTCAAGCTTCACACAATTCTATGATTAAAAAAATATGGAACACACACGTTCACAATTATTATAATGAACATTCGAAAATGACGTTATAAAAAAAGAAGAATGTTTATAAAAACTTGCATTTTGCTTTAAATACGGCAGGTGCATACAACATTCACGATATAATGTTTTCATTATGTAGCCATTGAATTATTAACAAACATAACACAGGTTTATAAATCATTCTGTTATTAATATAATCGATAACATTACCATACTGTAGTAGTAAGGGACGACTAAAGATATAATTTAACGTTTTTTAACACATATGTAGTTCAAGATCATAAATTAAAAGAACATTGGTTACATTTACAAGTTTTAAATTAACATGCACTTATTTCATAATTTCCGGTTGGCAACACGATTAAATATACTAAATTTAGGTTGAGTTTGTTTTATATGAATACACTAACAATAATTTATGTTCTAACAATTTTAATGTTATTTAATTAAAATTTTAATTATTTATTTTTGTTCCACACGGAATGTTTTAAATATGTAATTAAAATCCACCAAAAATAACATAAAAGGTACTTAAAATGCCAAAACAAATAAAAGTTTTTGAATCGAGACACAAGTTGGGATATTTTAATAACTTTTGTTGTCATGAATATTTATTATCGTAAGTTGCAGACTCCATAATGTTTTATTATTAATTTAATTATTTTAATAATTTTAGGGTTTCAATGTAAATTACATTATATATTTTGGTTTCATCATAATATACTCTAAAAATATTGCTATTGCTAACTGTTATAAAAACACGTGTTACACAATCACTTCATGTCTATTCAAAATGAAATGTATATAAATAGAATATAGGTATCAATTTATATTTTGATTATTTCTCAACATTAGCCACCAATTTACGTCAACCCGCATTGTTAACATGTTTTGATTAAAACAACAGATTTGCCGTTTTAAAAAAAAATCACGGGCTTCTAACCTCCAAAACAACGAGACACCGCGAAATAAATTTTATATTTTAAACATTAAGAGGAAAACTAACGATTAAGTAAAAAAATATAAGGCAGGCCTCTCGTTACGGCCGGCAAAAAAATAATGGATCCATATACCGGGAACCGCGTTACCTTTTTTATTTTAAATGAAGGGTAATATATATCAAGATTTTTTATTACGCGAAGTTGACTCCGAGATTATATATGGTCTTGACATTCAAAATTAATAATATATAAACACATTTATAATATTAATACTAGCGACACGAAAAACTAAATTTATGATATTTTATCACTTTAATACAAAAGATTGCGAAATATATTATATTAAAAACCCCGGCTCATATTATAATTTACGATATAATTACAGAACTAGACTATTATTATCATATTAAGCAGGAAAAAAAGTTAATTTACTTTTTATATAACGACTTTATTATTAAACTTTTATGGTAAGAGCGTAGGTTGTATAATGTACGTAACATTTAACGATTATCTCCTTCAAAAAACCTTAATAGAGGTTAAACAAATAAAAGATGCGTCCTACATTGGAGAAGTGGTTTTTATTTTATTTTATTATATCTAAAAAGCTCATCGCTGTTTTGCCGCTAGGTATGGACCTTCAAAATCGATTATAACTATATTATTCTTAGTATTAAAATTATATTACATCTATATCAAAGGGACAAGAAGAGTACATCATATACATATGTATATACCGCCAGTTTTAGTGCCAGTAGTAAAAGCGGTCTCGGGTTTAGTTTAAGGGTAAGCGATTCTCAGTAGTCTACAACGATGCACTGTAGACGGCGAAAAGCTCGCTATTTAATACCTCTTCAAGAATATAGGCATGACATGATGTACATATACATATAGCGGGAACACGCAGCGTTGTGTTTGGTCAGGGTTCGGCAACAACGACTCAACATTATGGTAATCTTTAGAGAGATACCTAATACTGATCAAAAGTTTGCTTGACGTTTGTACATATTTATCACAAATTATGTTACATTACAACATAATAACCAATAAAAGTTTGCTTATTATATTAAAGCTGCAGAACTAAAGTGGATACACCCTACTCTTTAAGAAATAGATACTGCAACATTACAAGAAAAGAAGATAAGAGTGCTGCTGCTACAAAAAAAGGAATTTAAGACTGATAATATCAATCTATCAATATAAGAGTTTTAAATCTGTAAATTTTAAGATTGACAGTTAAACTCTAAAACACACGTTTGATTTACAATAATATAGATTCGAATATAATTCTGTATCACGTGATGCCCACGTTACATGGTCACAAGCGCAGTTTACGTACTAAAATACTGTTGTCGATTCACTCGAATATAATATGTAGTTTGAATGAATTGTATAAACCCATTTCTTTATCTTCTGGGTAAACAAAGATTTGTTACACGCAAGACAGTATGTCTTCTTCAGTTTTACAACTAAACCTCACCTGGTGATGTGACCTTATTGCGTTCATCCTTGTTATCCTCTTGGAAGCGTACAGTCATCGGCTTCTTCTTGACCCTCATTCTTTCGTCTTCAGGGGAGAGGATGGAGGCGCGCTTCTTGGGGCGTTCCTCCTCACTCTCTCGTTTGGCGTCTGATGTGGATGATGCTGATGCTGCAGCGGCAGCAGCAGCTGCTGCTGCTGAAACAACAGCAATGTTTAGACATCTTGTGATGTATAGCAGTCAGCTAAAGTCAATAAACATTCGAGAGATTTATGTTTGCTGTATCAATCACAAAGTAGTAATTCCTTATCTTTTACTATAGTATTAATTAAACGGTAGCTATTATTATACAGGGTGTCTGGTAATTAATGGATAACCTGGAAATGTCTTATAGTGGAACTGAAGGCCGTTCAGAAAAAAATATGAAAAAAAATCTATCCTGACTACTACCTGAGATATGTTTTTTTTTTAATTACCATGTATAACTTTCTTGTATACTACGACCATAAATTAATGAAATCCATCGGCTTTTTGTTGTTTTATTACTAAACACAATTAATTATGCTAATAGATAGACAGTCAAAAGTATGCTTTGCTATAATAGCTTGCACTGCTTAATATATTGTTTTTATTTTATTTTTTTATTTTTCTTCTTTCATTTTTTTTGAACCGCCTTCTGTTCTTCTATAAGACATTTCAAGGTTATCCATTAATTACCGGACACCCTGTAGGTATATATTAATAAGTAAATTTCCATTTATAAAATACTGTTACATATTTGTTTTAAATAGAATACGTTATGAATTATGATGTATATGATTATATGATGTCATTAAGATGTTTTTTTATTTTAGTATGCTGTTGAGAAATAGGAAATTAATAAAATATCAAAGAAAATGTTATCTAAACAGCAATATATGAATCGTCCACCGGCGTTCATAGTGATAAAGTTATTATGAAATAAATTATGTATTTAGTCATCAGATCGATAGCCTAATAGCATAAGGCGATCAGAAGTCCCGTAATATTTTGGTGTCTGGATTGCATCCGGCTTAAGCACAGTAGATTACTAGTAGACAGTCAACAGTGGCCAGGAAATAACAAATAACTTATCTAATATACTCGTAATCCTAACAAATATTATAAGTGCGAATGTGAGTCTATTTGTTTGTTTCTTAGGCTTTCTCGCCCTAACTACTCGACCGTCCGACCTACACTGCCGGTCAAAAGTTTGAGACCACCTACATCAAAGTTGCAAATGGATGTAAAACTCAAAATAAAAAGCTAAACATGAAAGGATTTATTGTGATATTTATTAAGTATGGCAAATGCAATTAAATATAAATAAAAAATATTAAATATTTCGACAATTTAACTTAAAATATATGTTGACAAGCTAAACAGCTTTTTCATCAAAAAACCCTCCCTTGCATTGAATCACTTTGTTGACAAGTCTTGGCATGCGGGCAATGAATTTGTCGATTGTTTCTTGTGAAATATTGTTCCAGCTTTCTTGCAATGCTCTCCACAAATCTTCTTGTGAGCTGGGACAACAACTGCGCACGTTTCTGTCCAGCTATTCCCACAAAAGTTCTATAGGGTTAAGGTCGGGGCTCTGAGCGGGCCACACCATGTTTTTTAACACCCCTTCTGCTTCTTTTGTATCTAAATAACCCCGGCATAATTTAGAGCTGTGTTTAGGGTCGTTGTCTTGTTGGAAAATAAAGCCATCTCCAACTAGCCGAAGTCCCGATGGTACAGCATTACACTCCAATATTGCTTTGTACTGCTCCTTTTTCATAATTCCTTCGACTCGTACCAAATCTCCAGTTCCACGGCTCAAGAAACAACCCCAAACCATAACGGAACCACCGCCATGCTTCACTGTGGGCAGGACACAGTCTGGCATCATCTTTTCCTCGGCACTCCGCCGAATAAAAACACGTCTTTTGCTCCCAAACACTTCAAATTTGGACTCATCTGTCCAAAGAACTCTTTTGAAGTCTTCTTCACTCCAGTCTCGATGGGTAAGGGCCCACTGCATTCTCTTCTTTTTGTTTTGTGGCCTTAAGAGAGGTTTTCGCACTGCTACGCGACCAAATAACTTAGCGTCTCTTATTAGGTTTCTGAAGTTGTCAGTTAAGCTCTGGTTAGTTATTGGTTCAATAAAGTTATGAGTTAGATAAACTTCGGATAACTGTCACTGCGTTTCTGAACACGAGACACACGGCTCAATAACTATCGAACCGATAAGCAGTTACTTAATCTGCCGCTAGATGGGTCTCTATAATCAGTCAAACTTAAAGTTTATATTATCCATTTAATTAATATTTAATATGAATTATATTTATTATAATGATTTTTTTACTAAGCAAGTAAGCAGTAAAAAGTGTTTTAATTATAAATTATGATAATACGACACCTAGTTATGGCTGTATGAACGAAGTCATAGTCAACTTTTTAAAAAGAAAACGTCAAACATGTGTTGCTTTTTCAAACAAAAGTTATGTTTTCGTTTCGCAGACTTTCGCGCGTGTTTATTATTTTGTGGTGAGAAGTTTGCTTGGAGGTTGATTTTATATAAAGAAATTGATAGTTTAGTGGAATTGGTAGGTACTCTATTGATTTGCCCTAATTATGGAAATCAGTAAACGCAGTCATAATTTTACTGTAAGAGAGAAGATGCTTCTTGTCGAAGTAGCCCAAGAATTTGTGTCTATAATCGACAATAAAAAGACAGACGGGACTACTGTAGAATCCAAGAAACAAGCTTGGACGGCGCTGACGCATAAATATAATGCTATCTCTGAAACTGGTTCTAGGAATGAAAAGCAGTTACATGCGTTATACGATAATTTTAAGAAAACAGCGAGAAAGGATATGAAAGAATATATATTATATATAATATATATATAACATTTGAAAATCCAGCAATATTAAAAAAATGAGCCTTTACTTCTCTCAAGTCTTCATTATTAGGCTTATTTATATACCTTTTAGCTAGCTTTGCTATTTCTTTGCTAACTTTATTGAGCACTCTAGACACAGTGGTTTTGTGGACATTAATGTCACCACCAATGACAACCAGAAATGTTCCTGTGGCATAATATCTAAATGCAATTAAAATTTGATCCAACACAGACAACGTATATTTCCGATGCGTTACAGGGGTTAGGGCAGGCCTGATAATATCGCTAAGGTGTATCACAGTGTTCTTATCGAAGCGATATCTCACTTTAAATTCTTCATCCGTAAACATCGCGAAAGGATTTCTCTTCGTTCTTAAATTTCTATGGACTGATATACTAGAAATTAATTCCAGTACTTCGAAATCAGACTCTGATGAGCTACTCGTATCCATGACACCGATATTCCCTTCTTTTCCTTTTAAATAGTTGCTTATTTAGCTATCAAGAGTTATTTAGTTAAATTAACAACTTTAAAACTTAAAACTTCATGTAGTTTGTCAAAGCACTAAACGTCAAATAAAGTTACGGATCCGATAAACGGCACACATGGGCCAGTTCAGTTAAACTAAGTTTAAACGGAGTTTATCTTACTGTGCGTTGTTCGGAAATGCAATTCCTTAGCTTATCGAACCAATAGCGTTAACGAATAGATAAACTATCGATAAAAGTACCTCGGAAACCGGCCATGAGTCTTCTTTTCACTGTGGTCAATGACACAGGTGTAGACCGGGATTTGTTCACTTCAGCGCGGATTTCTGGTGCTGTCAGGCGTCTATTCCGCTTGCTTGTTACCACGATGAACTTATCCTCGCTAGAAGTGGTAGCTCTCGGCCTTCCCGACCGCGAACGATCTTGATTATTGCCAGTCTCCTTGTATCGGGTTATTGTGTTATGAACACAAGTCTTCGACAACTTGAGCTGAGTAGCAATCGCACGTTCAGATTTGCTTTCGTTGTGTAGGTCAATGATGACAGCACGAGTTTCACCGCTAATTTGGCGTACTTTTCCCATAATGAGATGTCTTCACTGTAAGAACGACGAGCTCGGACTAACCAAGATTAAGAAATATTTACTCCATGGAAACTCAGGTGTTCACAGTGTTTTAGGAAGTTAAAATTTCCTAAAATTCTGTTAACACAAAACAAAGCCCAAATAATTAATAATAGTCAGGTAACAATAATATTACAATGACTTTAACGCGCGGTCCGCACGCGGCGCCCATTGATGTTTCTAGACAAAAGACCTTTGTACGATGATTACATAAAAATAAATAGAAATAATGACTTCGAAAAATAGTTAAATATCCATTGTATATGCAGGTGTTCAAATTAATTGTTTATCATATGTATTTTTAACAAATTTTATTGTGAAACAATATTTTAACTTGTGGTCTCAAACTTTTGGCCGGTAGGGTACATATATGTGTATGTATGTTAGTAATCGGTACATTTCGTCTAGGAAAAGGTTCTGTTATTAACCTAACCTACATTTACGCCAGCTAATGCGCTGGCTATAGCTATATCTAGTTCTATATATTTCCTAATTAAATGCTATTCCATTAAGCAAACATGAGACATAAAAATAAATAAAATGCCTTAATATTACAACAAGCAGTAGAATTGTATTGTACAATACCGCTGCGGTAGACAATCAAAGTCCCGTATTTTTTTGGTGTCTGTGCAGCATCCGGCCGTTTTCTTCGCCTAAGATGGTCAGCAGGTAAATAATAATAATAATAATAATAATAAATGACAAATAAGTTATCTATTGTAGCCGCATAATATTAGCCCAGCTATATTTTTGTTCAGAACTTTCAATTGATGAGTTAAAATAATTTATAAGGGGATGGGACGGAATGTATGGTCATAGTATATCACTAAATAACAGCATTAATCTTCAATACCTAAGAATAGCTAAATGATACAATCACTAAGTTGGCAAACAATCACGCTGTAAGCTGTGACTGTAATGTATAAAGGCTAGGAACACATTAAACATTCGTGTGTTTACAAAAATTGTTTCAAAATCGCAAAATGTTAAAAATCTTTATTTTTGTAAAAATCTATGAAGATTATTATAAATCAATTATAAATTAAAATCCGAGGTAAATAATATTAAATTTTGTTTTGAAAACGAGGAAGGATTTGAGGGGTAGAGTTCTCATAAGAAGCAGACAATTTATGAGTAGTAGAGCCTCGCTGATTTCAGCATGAATGGGCCGGCTCGATCGGAGAAGTACTACCCTCTCACAGAGTATCGACGTGAAATTATGTTCCTACTGTTATATTTCGTTTGGTGAGTGAGAGTGCTGAAGGCCCAATCATTCTCTTTCCCCCTTCCCGCTCCTTCTCCTTCCCACTTCCTTTTTTTCTAAAGGGTTGGCAACGCGCAAATTATGCCTTTGGTATTGCAGGCGTTCATAGGCTACGGTGACCACTTACCATCAGGTGGCCCGTATGCTTGTTTGCCAACTAAATTGTATAAAAAAAACAAAAAAAGACACGATATTCAAGGCCACTCTTTTGAATCGCTAATTGTTTAGAATATTAATTTAAAATACAAAATAATTTATATACTTACCTACTTCTTATGTATAAGCGCTGCTGTGGTTAACAAATTAATTGCTTAATATTTTAAATGTTTAGATGTATAATTATAGTAGAGGTATGTTTAGAAAGTACCTACAAATAGTGCCGCCATTACTGCTTGTGCGCGGTATAAAGGCGCTGATCCACGTGTTACACAGCAAAAGAACTCTTGACTGGGTAATCTACTAATCTCTAGAACTACTCTAAAACTTCTCTAGTATAAATACTGGGAGTTGAACTTCGCTCAGAAATCCAGCATTGCAGCATATCATGTGCATTTCTGTCACGGCCACGTATACCTTTTGAGCGATGCTTAGGTATTTTTCGAGGCCCAAACAAGTCATGTAAATTTTTAAATTTATTTTTATGTTTATATTATTCTAAATATTTTAATCCCTTTTCATATACCATGAATGTAAATTTTTGGTTGTTATTAGACGTAGGAATTTTTTTGTTTTTTATTATTTTTTACTTATTTTGTCGCATTACTAAGCGGATGTTTCTATTACGAAAACGTAAAGATAAATAAACTATATAGCTCGCAAATGCGTGCCAAAATTCTAGTCATATAAACTTCTTTGACGAAACTGACAAAATGATTACTTTTAAACTTTCGCGTTGCATGATATATATACATATACATACATACATACATATACATACATACATATACATACATACATATACATACATACATATATATATATATATATATATATATATATATATATATATATATATATAATACGTAACGGGTATTAACGCGATCATGCATAATTTTACCTTTTTTATGCTTGATGTTTCGACCAGGTTACACCGGCCGTGGTCACAAGCTGACTGAGCTTGTGACCACGGCACACAATTATACTAATCCACACCTAATTTTACTGTGTTGTTAAGTTATATTTTAAGGAGAGCACTGAGTAATTCCTGCTTCAAGCTAGCAGTCCGACTGGGGAGTTAGTTACCTTCGCTCTACAAAAGATCGCACTAGTGTTCGCTTGAAACATCAGTGAATCATAAACCTCGGTAATCCCTTACCATATGACATCAGACCCAAAGCATATTCACCGCTGCAGCAGTATAATAAAGGTAATAACATTTAAGAGTAAAACTTACCTTGTTCATGTTCAGTCTGTATACTGGCGACGACGCGGTCGCCCACGCGTGATGCGTGCATAGCCTCCTCCATTTCCCTGGCTGCTGCAGCCAGGATGTTGTTAACAGCAGTGTGAGTACCCGGCGGATCTTCGCGACGACGCCTGCGGATCTCTTCCGCACGCATCATCGACTGCTGGTACATATGGATCTACGACAAAGATGCTTTTGTCAACGTATGTTTAATTTGTTACAGACCACCGTGAATCGATGGCACGGGCAGGGTTGACTTGACCATATTTAGTTTAATAGACCGCTAATGATAAGAATATTATATTTGATACAAGATTTTGCCCGCGACTTCACTCGTGTAAATGTAGGTAATGTTAGTAAAATTACTATTCTCTGGATGAAAGATATCCTACGTACTCCTAACAAAATGTATGCCAGATTTCATGATGATCGCTCGAGTAGTTTAGGCATGAAAGCTTAACAAACAAAAATACTTACATACGCATTAGGATATTACTAGATAATAATAATAATAATAAAAATATTTATTTACCAAATAAAGAAATACACATTCTCAGATGTTAATTAATAATATAACTAAGTGAAAGAATGTATTGTCTTGCCAAAGACTTCCTACACTAGGCTTGGCCTGTCCTGTAGGTAGTCTTTTTATTCACATTTACCATTAATTAATTTTGACTCGACGTAACTAAATATATCGTATAAAATGTTTACAATAACAGCTAACAATCTCGTATTTAAAATTTATAGTAAATTATATAAATAAAATTAAAAAAAAAAAACAATTAAATTATATATTTAGAGTAAAAATAAAAACAAATTAAATAAAATAAAAAAATAAAAATAATAAAATTATATTATACATACTTATTTGAATATCAATAATTTCACAATTATATTATTAAACTCTTTTAAATTAAATGTTTTATAAAGTTCTCGGTATCATCATAAGTCCAGGAAAGTAATGATTCATGTACAGTTAATTTAACTTCGTGCATTGACATATTGGCTAGGCTACATATTTTGTTAATTCTGTTATACACAAAGGGCTTCATATAGGTACAAAAACGTTGTGCAAATCTGGTATTAACTTTAACGAGAGGAACTCTGTAGACCCGTCTCTTGATCATGTCTCCATAACCGCTAGAATTGATTATTTCCTTGTGTATCATAAGAGTAATTTTTAAAATATATAGTCTTCTGACACTCAGCATCTTTGTTTCACTGTACAATGAACTGGTTGGAAACCTGTAAGGTTTTTTTATCATAGCTTTCAGCACTGCACGCTGAGCCCTTTCCAAACCTATGAGATGAGTAATGGCAGCGCCTCCCCAAGCTGCAATGCAGTACGATAAAATAGACTCGCAAAGAGTTAGGTAAACACTCTTTAGCAAGCTCATCGAAGCCACGTCCCGTAGTGTTTTCATAATATAGATGACTTTTCGGACTCTTGCAGACGTGGCAACGATATGCTCGCCAAAAGTGAGTTTCTCATCTATGATAATGCCCAGGTATTTTGTAGATTTTGCTCTATTTAATCGCATGCAATTACAGTTTGTTGGATATAGATATTAAATATTCATTTCGTCAATGTTTTTTAACCTAAATGAGTTCCAAGTACTTTGGTAATTTAATTTAAGTAAAGCCTTTTAGATAGTTTTGTAATTTTAGGAAATTGAATATGTAAAATATTTCTTCCTAGAAAAGGATAAGCCTTTAAAGTACTTATTTATTTAAAATTATCTTTTAGTCTTAACTAAGCACCCAAATTGGAGTCGGAGCTAAATGAACAACCAACAAAATTTATTTAATTACTTATTTGTAATTGAATTAGATTTGTTGGTTGAGTTAGGTTCTAAAAATTGAGAAAATTAAAAACAGACACTAAACCACAGCAGTTTACTACAGCATAATTTCTTTTTGACCTATTCTGCATTGTTTAGATTCGACGAGGAGCTTAGTTAAGTCTAAAAGATAATTTTTAATATTAATGTTTTTGATGTCGATCTATATTTTTTATTAAATAGTTATAGGTTCTTAGCGAAATAGAAAGCGAGATAAATCGAGAGCGTATCTACGCAGTCAATGAATGATATTTAGTTCGGACACCTGCTGTTTCCCGGCAATAAATTACATGTGGTGACAATTAAAAGGTGTTATATAATTAAAAAGCAGTAGATAACATTTTATTTAAGCTATAATTTAAACCATAATTTGTATACTAGATTTCTATTCCACTTGTTTTAACTAAGCCTTTTTATTTCTATAAACATGATACTTAATTCGTGGACTAAACTAGTTGCTGTATATATTATAAATTATGATATTAATTTGAATATTATGACATATATTTGATGGTTATAGAGAAGTTACCGTTGCGACGTTCGAATACCGAAGACAAAGTATCTTCTTTGACTGCATTTTATGAGTACTTAATAATGAACGAAAACAAACTGCACTTGCACAAACACACCGTTCAACTAAGTGTAGCTCAACCCTTAGAATGACAGAAATATAAATTTATATTAAAACAGCAATATATATAATATTAATTAGTAATTTACTTGTAAATATTATCATAAAATTGGCAAAAAAATTGATACACATATAATTTATCGTACCACGTCCGAAATGAGCAAAAAATAAATCAATATAAAAAAATCCTCACAATCTACATAATAAATTACTTGAAAACAAGTTGATTCACAATCCATATTAACTAATTAACTCGTCACTCTGAACGAACACCTTACTAAAGTTATTAAAAATACGTATACCTAAGATATTAAAAGTTATAAAAAAGAGACTGATCTACTATGGAATATCTTCATCAATTATAGAATTATATCATGAAAAAAAACCATCATAAACTAGTGACATTGGTATAAATTATATAGTCTCGGACAAAACGAATTTGTTACGAGACATTATACATACGAGTCTTCGTCTATGAGGTACGATAAAATATTTTCTTTCTTTCTATATCTGTTTAACATCAAGCACATTGGATCCTTGTTTGACATTAAATAATTATCTATATATTGTGTACCGTGCTTCTAGCAAATAAATAAATAAATAATATTATAAAGCTCAAGAGTGTGTTTGAACGGAATTGGCTCATCTTCGGAACTACCAGTCAGAATCATAAAATAGTTTTGCAATTCATAGTCTACTTATTGTGGAAGGTCATAAGCTATCTAACATCATATTACGATCTTTAGGAGAGGATGGAATCGCGGAACAAAGCCAGTATAAAAACATGAAACTTATATCAACAATCATCCAAAATGCATAATTGTTTATTAATTTATTTACGAAAATTCTGTACGCCGTCTGGCTACATCTCGTTGCTTCGGGGTAAAGTTTACTCAACAAAAATATATGTACAGCATCATTAAAAATGTATAAAAACAAGCTATGGCTAAAAATAGTATCATCCTATTACTCAATCGTGGGTAGATAGCGTTACATGAACATGCAGAGGCAGGAGTAATATTATATGAGGTCTGTCTTTCTTCCTGGAATTAGATACTCTTCTAGTTAGGATAAGGATTGCATCCAAATATATAAAATATTGTCAACATGTCACAATCGATCAAGATACTGAGATGCTTTCTTTGATTAAGGTCTCGAAGTAACTATAACTATAGGACAGAGCAGTGGTTTAAGCGGCTTTAATTTACACACGGGACGAAATTTTCTGAGATCCTTATATATTGTGGTCTTTGTGTTAGTTTTTATATACCCAAATTTACCGACAGATATACGGACGGAGAGATACGGTTAAGTACTTGATACGGATCGTTAGTGTTACACTTATATCCCCGAAGGTGTAGATAAGGTGTATAAGACTCACATTTCATCAGCTATGTTTTAAGGTCCTAATAGGGTAAGATCTTGTAATAGGGGCGAGCGGAATTGCTGTATATTGGGCACGGTTCCAGACTCAGTGCTACCGACTGAGAAATTATTGACAGAAAATCCTAATAACCCAGCCGGACCCGAATATCGAAACTGAGACCTCATGACCATTAGCCATATTCGCAGCATAAAAAACTATAATTTTTTTTAAATACAAATCTTTATACTTTCCGTTAGATTTTGTTAAGACTGACAAGTCTATTCATCACGTACGTATGTATATCGATCTTTAAATAAGATCCTACGTCTCTGACAAGTATAATACATGAAACCAATGATCACAGAAAGTGCGTTTATTAAGTGTCAGCAGCCAAACGTAATCAATCTTAATTATATCGTGGAAAGCTCCGCCAGTTCGTTTGTTGAGGATTACACTAAAAACTAATAATCCTATTGGAATTAGGTTCACATTATCGGCTTAGTAGAGCATGGAAAATGCGATTCGGTATTTATTTCTCCTTGACTGCTTCGTTCCCGTGGTGCCTAGTGCTCGATTTCCGGGTTGGACAAAGATTAATTGGTGTAATAATTATTTTATTATATATGGTGGTTTGACGTCACCTCGCTATTGCGCGCGGAGTGTTGTGTTTGATCTCCAGAGGGCCATATTCTAGGTGATCCACAGATAGTTGATATGAGTTTCAGTGGTCGTTATATTGATGTTTGTAAAGGGAATTTGTAGCAAAGACTGTCTAGCGCGAGTATTTAAATTAATTCAAAATTGTATCACCTAGATTATGAAAATTGCAAATGCACACACTATTTAAACCAAATACTGTTATCATAAACATAGCCCAGTTCCCGTTGCTAAACCTCTGCGATCATAAACTAACCTTAAGTAAGAAAGTTATCGATGGAAACTAAGAAAAGAGTACCATAAACTCACGAAGGTGCACGAGTAATGAAAACGAATGAAGGAAGGTAGGTATATTTATCAGGATCGTAGCAAATAGAAATCTGCAATATTTGCCTACCCCCTTAGGGAAAAACGTGAGTCTATGCATATACAAAATTAAATGAAATCTAACAAGTAAAAATTGCAAACGCGCCTTCCGCACAATGCCTTCCCTACCTTGGTTAGTTATTTGGTTACGTCGCTGCTTTCAGATGCGACCGCCTGTAGTCTTAAGTCTTAGTCGTGCGATTAGAGCAACCAATTTAATTACATTAAGTAGGTAATAAATTATGCAAAGTGGTAGAACAAAAGTTATCAAGTTGGGTGTAAATAAGTCACGTGTAAAAGATTATCTACACATACATAAATAAAATTATTAATAATACTTATACATAATTATAAATTAATTTTGTAGTGTCTCAATAACAGCTTTTTACTAAATGCATATGAAAGTAGGTATATACGGTACTTATATCAAAAAACTTTTTAAAACTTCTGTCTGTGCCAGCTATCTTTGAAACGGCTGCGGAAGCGGAACGGATAGCTGAAATTATAAGGAGTAACTAAGACTACTTTTCCTTTAGAAAAATCTCTGCGAAGTGACGGGTAGCAGCTAGTAATAATTATAATAGCATTTTCGAATTACCCCTTAAGGTATATAGGTCAGCAATATTATATGAATATTCATGTAGACATTTTTAAATGTCATCGGTATTTCCAGCTGAAAATCGATATCCGATTTGCTTGAAGATTGATTACCTCGGCATGAAACGTAAATAACTAAGTTATTGTGTTTTCAATACGTTGTTAACATCGTAACGAACTTTTGGAAAATTACGTGTATACGGTAATGGCTGTTTTATATGCTCGTCATATCGTATCGTTACTCGCCGCAAGTTAAGTCTTACGCTGGTTGTATGCGTGGTATAAATCATGCGAGACAACCACGCAAGTAGATGGTATTAATTACTCGCGCCTGTAATTTCTTGCGGATGCAGCCAGCGCGAGTAAGAAGCTTGCGTATGTTAACCGCGCGTGAATCTTGTGTAGCTATGTTAACCGCGCGACTAGATTGCGTATGTAACCCGCGCGAGTACCTTATGTAGGTAACTATGCAACCCACGTGAGTGCATGTCGCATGTAGCCCGCGGAAGAATCTTAAGTTATATACCCGCGAGAGTACCTAGCGTATGTTAACAGCGTGAGTAGCTTGTGCATGTAACCCGCATGAATAGCGTGCTCATATAAATCGCGCGAGTACCTTACTTATGCAACCCGCGCGAGTACATGGCGCATGTAGTCCGCGGGCGAACCGTGCGGATGTAGCCAGCGCGAGTAGGTTGCGCATGTAACCCGCGTGAATAGCGTGCTCATATAAACCGCGCGAGTACCTTACTTATGCAACCCGCGCGAGTACATGGCGCATGTAGTCCGCGGGCGTACCGTGCGGATGTAGCCAGCGCGAGTAGGTTGCGCATGTAACCCGCGTGAATAGCGTGCGCATACAAACCGCGCGAGTACCTTACTTATGCAATCCGCGCGAGTACAAGGCGCATGTAGCCCGCGGGCGTACCGTGCTGATGTAGCCAGCGCGAGTAGGATGTAACTTGTAACTTGCGCGACTACCTAGTAAGTGTAAACAGCATGAGTAGCTTGCGCATGTAACCCGCGTGAACAGCTTGCGCATAGATCCTCGTGAGTAGTAACGCATATAACCGGATCGAGTACCTTACGTGTATAAACTGCGCAAGTAGCATTAGCATGTAACAAGTACTACCTAGTACTGGCTTGTACAAGCATCATTAATAATATAATAAATTCAACAGATACGTTATTGATCCAATTCGGCGTCATAAAGGGTAGGTAGAAGAGCAGCGAAGAGAGAGAGGGAGAGAATACATATATCTAAAATCCTGACATGCCTATTTTTAGTTTATGTGCATATTAAAAAGATATTACCGCTGTAACGTAGGAGGAAAAAATCGTGGGGAGACGTCCGTTCTGCATTATGTTGTAAAAGTTGGTTGTGTGTAGATTATTTACGAAGGGATACGAACAGGTATTTTATAAAAAAAATTGGTAAGTCAGGCAATTTGATTAGTTAAGGTTTGTGGGTATACTAAATAAATACTTGTGTCTCAGTTTATTAACAAGGTAACTTAAAAGGTTGTCAAAAGAAATATTTGTGTTTAGTTCGCCGTATTCTATAATCATTTCTTGTTAGATACGATCCTTATAAGTGTCACTATATGATTGGCTGTTTTTTATATTTAATAATTGGTATGTCCTACAAATGATTAGCAAATTCCTGTTTTTTTGGATTTCCAAATCGCTCTATGCCTGTCTTCACCTACGGTGTCCAACATAGTCCCTGACTGTGATTTAGAAGTCTATATTGTAGATCTGTCATAAAAGTATTATGCGTAGCATTTTCACAGTGAAAAGGACGGATGACGTCTAAAACACTACGCTGGCCTCGAAAACACACACAGCTGACATAGCCACCATGCTGAAGTGAGGCTAGGCCAGACACGTCTATCGCATACACCCAGACTTGGCACAAATTATGACAGATTGATTGCCACAAGATAGTTGACGACGATGAAGTCCTAAACGGAGATGGCGGGATACTTTAGACACGTTTGAAAGGGACTGGCAGTATGTCTAACAACAGAGTTCGATTTTAGAGTCATAAATAGATTTTCAAATATGTAATAACATCATTTTAATTTTAATAACGGCCCTAGAATATCCATTGAGACTCTCTATATTATCCTATAATTTCGCTGCGCTGAAAAGCAACCAATTAGATAATTAAATCCAAGGATCACATTCAACCAAATGCTGAACACAACCAAGGACATAAAGACAAATTACACGTTAATCAATTTGCTAAGACTACGATCTTCAGTAATGACATAATGAGAGTCTGACTGAAAGACAAATCTACGTAGTTATACTCTATTCATATAATAAATATACTAACGGAAACAATATGACAGACAACGTATTAAAGTAATTTAGAATAATTGTAGTTAAGGATGTGTTTTGTCCCTCAATCTAGTGTAATTGCGTCACGAACAAATTAAATAATATAAAATACATTTTATTGTTTTCTACATAGGTACATATAGTCACGACTGTTATCCCCGGAGGGGTAGGTAGAGTTTTAATTGACTCACATTTTGCAAGAAGTGCCACGTAATAAGTGGCAAACCTATTGCTGTCTTCCGAGTACATTTTAAGATTTCGTACTTTTCCTACTAAAAATTTGAAGTCTGATACGGAACATCACGAAAACTACCAGATTCCGTGCTGCAATCGAGAATATAGTTATATATAATATCAGCCATGTATTAAACTGTCCCACTTCTGGACGCGGGCCACTTCCCAGTGTGAGAAGTTTAAGGAAATAGTCCACTACGCTGGCCCAGCGCGGGTTGGCTGACTTTAGTTACCTATCATCGAAAACATTATATAGAACTCTTAGACAGCACAGGTTTTCTCACCATGTTTGCCTTCACCGTTAAAGCAAGCGGTAATTAACTATTTATAGAGAATATACCCAGAATAATCCCATATCTGTATGATCTAGGAATCCAACCCGAGATCCCATAATCCTCATGATTGCCGCAAACGAGACGAATGAGGCAATTTTAATACGTTGTATTATATCTTTAGACATTAAATCGACGATTACTTTTGGTATATATGTTTGATGAGTAATCTATATCCAAGAAGGCCAGAAATGTGTCATGTTCCAATAGTAATTTGAATTAGTATTTCTTTAATCTTAAATCATTTACGCTGCCCTTGCACATCTTGCCAAATTTTAATACTGTTATGCGGTGGGTTCGAGGGATAAGAATGTAAAACAATATTACCGACTAAAACACGTTTTATTCTAGCACACAATTAAATTTAAAACACAACAAACACTATACTACACTTTTCCACTGTAACTGCTTCAAAACTCCGTAGTATTTTCGCTTCCATTCGCTTCGATGAATACTTGACCGCTTACGATTGTAAACTGACTCGGCGAGCGCTGGCCTTCCCCTTTTATACGCGGTTAAAGCGTTTCCCGAGTTTTCTAGAAACGTCATACCCGGCATGTAAACACTACAAAGATACGCGAATGTGCCAGCGTTCTCTCTTCTCTACTCGTACCGACCAATCTACGTAGTTCCGTTAGACGTAAATAGATGGCGCTATAATAAATTATTAGACGGAACTGCCGAGTCTTCCCCACAATGCCGAGAGATGGCACAGGGTGTAACAATACTATAGAGTATTTAAATTCGGCTGGATGGATTACATTTCAAAGTTATTTACTTCTTAAATAGTTAATGATTGCTTGCTTTAACCGTGAAGGAAAACATCGTGAGGAAACCAGCAAGTCTGAGAGTTCTCCATAATGTTCTGGAAGATGTATGAAGTCTGCCAACCCGCATGGGGCTAGCGCCGTAGACTATGGTCAAACCCTTTTGACACTGAGAAAAAGCCCGTGACGAGCAGTAGGACAATTTAATACACGGCTGATATTATAATTATTATAGAGTATAATCCTTGTGGAGCGAAGGCAGTTTTTCAAATATGTAGGTACAGGACGCAAAGTAAATCCTGCGTGGTAAATCCAGACTCGCCCCAGCAACCAATACAAACAATCTTTGTTCTGAACAGGAATCGAACTAATAGCATAGCACTTAAAGTTGGTTGTCATGTTTTTTTAATATTTTACATGTATATTTACACTAGCGACCCGCCCCGGCTTCGCACGGGTACTACAAAACCTTAACAAATTATACACCTCTGTCTATTGGTGAAAACCGCATAAAATCAGTTTAGTAGTTTTTGAGTTATTCGCGAACAGGCAGACAAACGCGGCAGGGGACTTTGTTTCATAATATGTAGTGAAGTGTAACAAAATATTACATATTTAAAAATGGGATGATAATAATAATAATAATAACCATATTTACTGGCTTGTGTTGTTTATAAGAATTGATAATATTTTGTTTTAATTTCAGGTATTTTTCTATCTACCTACTCTTATCGATTGCCGATTACGTGAATAAGTGATATCTACATTAATAAAAGTAACAATAGCAAAATATTATATCATTCATTAAAATAATTATATAATATTTTGTTATTGTTATATATCGTATATATATCAACATGTAATTAAAAAAATTCGTCATTATCAGAACTAAAATAATAAAGCCGAGGATTTTGTATGTTTGAACGAGTTCATCGGCGGAACTACAGGACCGAAATGGAATTTTTTTTGTTTATGTGGTCCGTTTATTGACAAGATAGGGTTTTATAAGTTAAATGAGAGAAGTTAACCCTAAACGCGATTTTAAGCAGTTAAATCCGCGGGGCATAACTAGTAGATATAGAAATAAAGATATGACATTGAAAATTGAGTTTATCGCATAATTATATTACTTTTTTATTTCCATAGCCAAAGTTATCTGAATACAATATTTATCTTTAATTTTAATACAATACGTATATTGTTTAATATTATGCAATGTTGATAATAATATTTGATTATTAATAATGCCTACATTGGAATATTTTACTCAATTATTTTTGTATGACAATCTTTTTATTCAAAGCTGGCATAAACGAGTTCCGTTTAAAAAGAAAATAAGATCGATCGTCATAAACGTATTGTGTTGAACATAAAGAAGTTAAAAATGGCGCCGTCTTGTCCGGCAGGGATACAAAGACGTCTTTTAAAGGGGAAAATATCCAATAGTTCCTTAGATGGATTTAGTATTGCTTATTTATATAGATCGTGGGTGTAGCTCAATCACATGCTCGAGCAATGTTACTACGTTTAATATTGGCATGAATGATGATTAAAATAAAATATTCTAAAATGCTCGCATTTCGAGTCGCACATAATCGGTTTACAACTGGTAAGCAATGACCAAATACAATTTCAAAAGATTCCCTCTTCAAATGAGGTTTAAAACTGTTACTATCACAGCAGCTTGTTACTTGGCTGTATTCTTGATATTGCTCCAGACCGTATTGGTCGGCAGTCGGCACTCACCATTAACGAACTCACTCGACTGCCAGTATGGGCAATACAAAAATATTTTGTATCTTATACCTGAATTACATGGTGCGTTTTAAGTTCAGCTCTGATTCAAAATATTTTCGAAAGCTGTTCATACAAGTTATACGAGACATCATATACACACATCAACAGAATCTAGGGATACATACCTTAATCCTAAATTATTTACAACTTTATAGTTTGGGGCCTCCTAGCACAGGTATTTTCAATACTTAAAAGGATAAGATATACTGTAGAAGTTGTATAATGTTTCTGAAATAAACCTTTTTATTATTACTATACACTATTTATTTTCATACTATATACTATTTATTTATTATTTTATAGTCTAAAATTTTTTTTAGTTGCTATAAAAAGTTTATACTCTGATTGAAACCTCATAGGTACATACTAATATAAAAATTTAAAAATGTGAATAAAAAAATAAAAGGGAAAGGTAAATACGGCGGCAAAGTTGTTAGTAATTAGTTACGACAAGGAAAATTAAAATTGTTTTATTGATATTAATGAATGAAAAGAGATTAGACTGTTTTTCTTTTTTAATTTAACGTGCCATGTGAGCTTTTAGAGTCATGTCACGTCATTTGAGTCGAGTTGAAATGTTACGAGCCGTGAGCATGTTAGAAAATGGTGCTATTCAATTTAATGGTGCGTCGTTGCCGAGGTCCTACACACCAGCCAAAACGAATGCGGGTTTCTAACTCCTCAAGATCCTATAGTAACTTCCTCTAGAGAGCTGAGTAGCACACCAGCATCCGTGGAAACGACTTTTGTCTGTATCGTTTGCTTTCACTCGGCGTCAAAAGACGCAGACGAATTGTAATCAATAAAAATGGCAACCAAACCCCGATTTCCTTGAACTTGGTACTGGTTGTTAGCTACCCGTTACGACAACTTTATGTATTTTTGTTAATCTACAAATATTAATATAATTTTTAATAATTTAATCAATTATTTTATGGCTTTATCACACCTAGCAACGTTTAACAAGCTATGAACCGAAAGCCGTATATTAATTAATTGAATAATCGTTAAAAACTGGTTAGAATGGTACACCAAAGGCATTCATAATATTAGCCCTGCCTATTGATCATAGTATACAATGTGGATCGATAGACTGCACACACGCTAGAAAACTTTATGGAGCACTCTAAAACATGCTTAATCTATATTAATATAATATTATAAAGCTGAAGAGTTTTTTGTTTGTTAGAACTAATCTCAGGAACTACTGGTTCGAATTGGAAAATTATTTCAGTGTTGGATAGGTCATTTATCGAGGAAGGCTATAGGCTATATAACATCACGCTAAGACCAATAGGAACAGAGCATCAATGGAAAATGTTGCAAAATCGAGGCAAATTATCTTGTGCGAAGCAGACGAAGTTGCGAGGGTCAGCTAGTCTATACTAGTATTATGAAGCTGAAGAGTTTGTTTGTTTGGTTGAACGCGCTAATCTCACGAACTACTGGTTCGAATTGAAAAATCTTTTATTGTTGGATAGCCTATTTATCGAGGAAGGCTATAGGCTATATAACATCACGCTACGACCAATAGGAGAAGAGCTTAAAAGAAAAATGTTGCAAATACAGTGAAAATTATCTTATGTGAAGCAGACGAAGTTGCTCGGTCAGTTAGTACCTTCATTTTTCGTTCACCCGAACAATAATTATGTACTTATAAAAGGTAAGTTACATAGTTTGTTTCTCGGTTTGGTCTCTTCTGATACATCGGATAAAATGTTTGAGTGCACGAATGGCGTAGTGGTTTAAATGGTCGCCTCGCCAATTGTTGTGGGTTCGATCTCCATACAGGACAAAAATTTGTACGATCTACAAATTTTTGTTCCGAGTCTGGGTTTTCTTTGTGTCCGTTGTCTGAATGTTTGTGAAATCATCAATCAGACACAGGAATTATTCTAAGAGCGAGAGATGTCTTATGTCAAAAAATTTGATCTTTATCTCAGACTAACTCTAAGAAGGTTCATACAGTGTCATAACTTGAAAACGTTATAGTTTTGAGTCTATAGTTCATGGTGTTTCTTACACCATTAGAAAATTTAACATCTACCGTTAAATAAGGAATCTTATAATAAAATAAGATCCTCGTAAACCCGTTAGTTACGACCTGCTTTGTTTTTTTTTTTTTATGGAAGTGAAAATAAAAATCACAGCATTTATTTAGCATAAAAATAATATTAAATATCCATATTTAATTTTATTTATATCCTAAATATATTTACATTTTAATTTTAGAAAGAAGACTTTATTTTTTTTAAATAAGCCCCAGCTTTTGAGATCAAGCTCTATTTCGCGTCAAACTGTACAAACATACAATTAACGGACACAAGAAAACCCAGACACAAAACATTAACATGTGGATCACCAAAGAATATCCCATTTGAACCCACAACATTCGCGGCATTCAACGCGGCAAAGAGACCGTTTGCCGCAACAAGAGCAGTCAAATTGCTATGCTATACAACAATGTAAACGCTAAAAACAATGTAACAACTACTAGTTATCCAAAATGGAACCACTAATCCCTAAAAACTAGAGCGCAGTTCGTAACACGCCAAGACAAACCTTGAAGTTACAAAGCACAGCAAGTCTTGAGCTCATTAAAATTAATTAAGTGTCCTAAGTACAATAAATTAAAACACCAAAAAGCCCCAAACATCATTTCACAATAAAACATCTACACGTATTATTTTAATGTGTACATATAAAACGTGAAATTGTTATATGAATAAGGGACCGAGTTATAAGGGCTTACGTAGACGAGAAATTATTGGTCGCCACTAAAGCCAATTTCAACCCTTTCGCTGTCCCGTGATAGACACAATAGAAAATCTATTGTTATGTATCATATGTGATTCATCGGGATAATTTTATTTTCATTTCATAATGTACAAAAGATCTTAAAGTTAGGTTTGGTAACAAAGCCCTGTTGGGCAAAGCAACAGGAGGAAGGAAGAGAAGTTACTTCTAAAAAAAATACTGAATATTTTGTAATATAAATGTCTATAAATTTGTTTTTATTGGTAGTTTTATACATTGCTTTTAAGCTTAAAGTGGCTATTATTACTTTCATTTAAACATCTATATAGTATTATTATCATTTCTATTCAAATACATACTATATTTATTATTTTTTGTTTTATTAGCATCTAGTTCGAGAGTGGATACACGTGTCCGATGAAGGTTTGCCATGGACTCAATGCACTCAATGCAATGTTCGTCTATTGCGTACGCTACACCACATGTAGAAACATAATCGCGTGTAGACTAAATTAAACATGTATAATTTGTTGCGCAAGTTTTAGATAAACCCACACTGTTTGAGCTTATATTTAGTGATCATGTTGTGTTAAATGGACTTGAGGTTTGCGGAAGAGAGAGATGTTATGAAAGTGAATACTGTTTCGTCCTTGTATTTCGGACTACATACAAAACATTCTAACATGTCGCAAAGCATGCCGGTTTTAATTTCACCTTGATTTTATGGGGATGCCTGCATATTTTAATAGGAGTCTTATTTTAATGTGGACGTATTTATCGCGAAATAGTAATATAACGGTTCAAACACGATTGTAGACTCTACGTAGACGAGAGCTTTTTTGTCTGCGATGGATTTAACGTGGGTAGTCTGCGAAGGGTTATAATGGACTCAATGTACGTGGTGTGGACAGGGTTGCCAACCACACTTTATAATAACGTACTCTGATTTATTAAAAAAATAAAGTAGCTGATATACTTTATTTTCTATCTTCACTGTAATGCATAAAACTTGACACTCGTAATTCTGTACTGACTGGCCCCCACACATAAGATAAGATAATATGTAGGTAATTGTAATTACTGAACTTAAAACGTCAAATAATTAAACAATAAATATTAAAGCAAAATGACCAACAGAATCAGAAAATTTAAGTTTATCTACACGTTACAAGTCACTGAATTTATTTAATAAAATAATATATGATAAATGTTCCTAATTCTCTTCGTTCCCGCTACTTCGGCTTTTAATAAGAAAACATAAAATGAAAAATACCATATTTTCTTCTAAATATTATTATTTTTCCTATTGGAATATATTGAAACGATTTTATTCTCAATAAAGTTAGCAATCCTAGGTGTAGAAACTCCCGTTTTGTCTCAGTCAAAAAAGTCCCTTGTCTGCGCAGGGCATTACAGTCATCAATAATGATTCCCCTAGCAAAATAATATGACTAAGATTTTACTTTATTAGAATTATATGCTAATTTGTTTCTAATTATACTTCAGCATGACCAAGTAAAGACATGGGTTAAATTGGTGTTAAATAATATAAGGTCAGGCAGGATAAATTACCAAATGTAAAAAAATTAAGTTCTATGGAACCCATGCATTTGTATTTTTTAAAGTTCCCGAAACGTAAGCCCTTACCCTGAACTTAGTATTATAGTTTAATTAGAAAGCAAAGCTTTTGTTGGAAAGTTTAGGTACTAAAATATTAATAGACGCAAATGCAAATGTTCTATGAGCGCAGTGACATTAAAATACTTTCGTAACATAAACATCACGTAACGCTTTACACGTGTAACCCCGAAAAGTTTGATAAACGTGTGTCGGACCTACTTTTTGCCGGCTGTATTTAAGTCACACTTAATAAGTGGCGAATCTATTGCCGTTCACCGAGCAGACATCCGGTCAGCATCTAGACATTTTCGAAGAGAAAATTCAATGTCACTTACGCCATCGATAGCAGGACTTCATGACCGGCTGTTTGAAGCCTACACTCACCGGTTCAACGAGGCTAAAAATCAACATATATTATAACATGTACACATTAACTATGTGAAATTATGACATGAATAACGGATCTAGAGCGTTATTACAGTCACCAACAATGACGCGCGCGGCAAATTAATATATGACTAAGATTTCACGCTACGTATGTTAATTTATATTTTTTTAAATTGTACTCCATCATAGGCACGTGTAAGAACATAGTTTTAATTGGTGCTAAACAATATATAATAAAAAATGTACACGGTCTTTACTAAGGTGGAATTTAATATATGAAATGGTTGAACCGGTTTTGATGCGATTGTCACTGGTGGAAAGGTGTTGCTGCCGACTTTAATAGCTATGTTATTATTATAATTACAATGTGTAATATTTAAGAGTAATATATTGTTATTAATAATAATAATGAATGGGATAGTTGGAAAGAGAAGTCTTAGGAGAAAGCTTTTAACGCCACTGCGATCTGATTCTACTAGAACTTACACTAGGTCTAGACAATGAGATCAATATTAAAAAAAATACAATAACTATTTACCAGCTGGCAATAACTTCAAAAAGAAATAAAATACCTAAAAAAATTAAAAACATTTTATTTTTTAAAAGGCATCTTCTGCACTTGGGGTAATGCCTTTGTCACAGGTCACTTTACAAACATTCAAACGACGGACATACATATGTATATATACACTGACGGACTCATAAACTGCATCAATGTTCAAGACGCCTTTGAAATAAACATTTTAACCAAGTATTCAAACTTTTTATAGAAATTTAAATTGAAACCTATAGTGTGATTCGTTAGCTTCCTACATAACATCGTAGTATCATATCCTTAAGTGTATGTTTGTATACTGGAAAGGACAATTAATTTTTTTTTAACAAAACGATAAATGTGGCTAATTTTGGTTTTGGTTGGATTATTGAAAAATTGGTATTTAATTCAAATCTTCTAATGTGTATTGCGTCCACGTGCCCTTATTACAGATTCTAATCGGATCCGCATAGATCTGATTAGGGTTATTAAACGGTCTTGCATAAATATTGTTCCATTCTTGTGAAATCGCTGTTCTTAGTGCTGCCACTGTTGTGGGCACAGGACTTCTCGCATATACAGTTTTTTTTAAACTGTCCCAAACATGCTCAATGGGATTAAGATCCGGGCTGCGTGCTGGCCAATTCATGGTAAGTATCCCCAACCTCTTCGCAATATTATCGAACTTGTGCAGCGGCGTGGGGTCGGGCTTTATCTTGCATTAGAGTAATCGTTTTTTTTTTTTAATTTCGCCTATTAATCCCATGTAAGGTACCACGTAAGCTTCTAAAATCTTTGTTGCGTTGTGCCGTCAAACCACCTCTTCTACCGTTTTGACGAACCATGTCGATAAACACAAGTTCCGTTCACCCGATCATCGATATGCCACCCCACACCATACACGAACCGCCTCCAAAAGGAACACGCTCCCCAATGCACCTTTGAGCATATCTCTCCCCACGATAGACTCCTCTGCAACCGTCTGCACCATTTAAACATATCTTACACTCATCGGTGAACAAGATGGAGGCCCATTGCTCTTCAGTCCAATTAAGATGTTAACGCGCAAATCTTAAACGAACTTGTCTGTGAGGTGCAGACAGCTTTGGACCATTTGCTGGTCTGAAAAGGGGTGATTGCCGCTTCCTTAAGCCTCCTTCTTATTGTTCGTGTATTCACGATTATTCAACTCTATTTTGATGTTTACTGACGTGAGGATACGATTTCGTAGGGAAATCGAAACAAAAAATCGGTCGTCACAACGGTGGTTGCTCGAGTTCTGCCGGTACAAACCTTCGGTATACTCTAGAAACCGTAGACTGGTATAAATTTAAATTTATAGCAATCGTTCGTTGATCCAAGCCATCCCGCACCAATGCCACAATTTGAGCGGCTTGTTCGGACGAAGTATCCATATTTATGGTTACGAAACTTTTGTTGAGTTTAAAAGAGTAATAATCAATACTATTGGTAACAATAAATTAAATCGCGTTCTATTTTTAAACGTTGTTTTTTTTATGATTAATGGACAGTCTCGACATTTTCATTTAGTTTCATCTAAAAAGTTTGCATGCTTATCAAAAATATTAATTCGATAATAATCCTGAACTTTTATGCAGTTTATGAGTCCGTCAGTGTAATTTGTATTAGGGAAACTTTAGCTCGCACTTTTATTTAAACAAGTGCACGGTGCGTCTGATAACAAGCTTAACTCTATGAGTTATGCAGTCGTTGTGCTGCCTCAATAAACATGACATCAGTACTGTCAAGCATTGCGCTGTCTTAAGAATCTACAAACCCTACTTATCGTAGAACCACAACACAAGGTTGATTAGCTACAATATTATATGGGGTTGAGATTCCCCATTCCAGCTATTTCGCTATCGTATCTCCCCTCTATTAACAGTCTAGTCATAAAAGAGGGGGGTTCTAACGATTGCTAGAGGGGGCGCTATATCATAAAAACAAGACAAAATTTACTATAGTGGAAGGTGTGCCTTATTTCTTAACATAAAACAAATCTGCCGAGATATCTAATTTAAATAATTATCCTAACCACATATTATTTCCATAAAGTCTTACAAGAACATATAGTCCATTTTTACACTTGTCATATTTACTAAGCTAATACAGCGCACTGGAAGTTAAATAATACATATAGACCAGAGGTTCCCAGACCTTTTATGTCATAGACCACTTT
Source organism: Catocala nupta (assembly GCA_963675205.1). Classification (NCBI taxonomy): domain Eukaryota; kingdom Metazoa; phylum Arthropoda; class Insecta; order Lepidoptera; family Erebidae; genus Catocala; species Catocala nupta. Next base: position 22,795,875 of record OY776097.1, on the reverse strand, counting down.
CAAAATTTAGCTGGTTAAATGCAGCCATGCAGCTAGAAATTTAAACCGCCAAGTAAAATCGGTATATTCGGACCAAAAAATCAAATCTCTACGAGCTGACGTTTTTTTGCTTTTAGAATTTCTCGGATCTTCAGCGTATTCCTCAAAATATCCGTCGACCGACGTTCAAACAAGTAACAGTCGCTGAGCTTCTTAAAATATTATCTGCCTACATTGATAGGTGACGTCATGGCTTACGAATTTTGAACCCCCATTTTTTTGTCACGCCAACGTAGACCCCCGTCGAGTCTCCCGTGGACCTCTAGGGGTCCACCCGGACCACTTTGGAACTAAGAATATAGAGCCATCTCGATGTATGGTCTTCGTTTCTGTCATCTCTATTTATCAAAGAACAAATACATCCTGAAAGCAGTAATTAATTGATTTATAATTAGTTTGTTTATCAAACAAGACAAGTAACAAAAAATTGTCTATACAAGAAATTATAATTAAATGAAAACAGGTTAATTGTGACAGAAGACAGACATCATTAATGTATATTATTCCTGTCATCAACGACGAATCATTTATATTTGTTTTAATTTACTTGTCATTTCTGTGAATACCAGTGACTAATAATATAATTAGTTTAAAATGAACGAAACAGCGTATATGACTATTGCTGAAATTCATGAAAATTTGCTTTTAATGAGAAAAATAAATTATCATAAGGACATACAGCGAGCGATCGAACGGTCACAGGCGTTGTATTGGATAGTAGTTATATGCGGTAGTTTTTTCTGTCATGAAATTCTCAGTAGCAACACGGAGTCTGAAACTGTTAAACGTCAATACATACATACATAGTTTCACGCCTGTGTCCCAGGGGGGTAGGCAGAGACTACGGATTTCCAATTGCTACGATCCTGACACACTTCTCAGGCTTCATTCACTTTTATCACATTCCTCATACACGCTCGCCAGTTTAAGGTGCTCTAACCGTCAATAGACCCTCTATTACCTAAAACCTTCGCTAGCGAAATGTGGGTGTAATACATATGTGCCAACCCTTTCGCAAATATAGACGTTGAACTATACATGTATGGAAAGATCCATTACATCAACACCCAAGAAAGGTAGGGAAGAGAGTGATGTGAGCCTAGCACAAGAATGGCAGAATCCACCGTTACGAGATGATAGTACGAATAGATATTCTCGCCCAGGAAAGGAGTAGTAACACTGTCACTATAAATTTCGCCTGATAAGAAAAATTTCCGAAGCTTACTTACCATCTACACAGTCCTTTCCTTTCGGCGCAATTTAATTAGTTCTACCTCGGATCAACAACCGACGAGTGCCACCCTAGTAAGCGATCAAAGGCTACGGTTACTTTCAGACTGGGCTTAAGTTTGTTAGCCACCTTGATAGTAGAAATAAAACTTCTCTAGATTTGAAGACCAGCTTATCAAACACTTCAACAAGACGGAAGATTACGGCCAAAAAAGATCTTATTGTGTTCCTGCATTAGGGTCACCAAGCATCGTGATGAGACGCTGTTCCATCACTACCAGTACTATTCAGCGTGTGGTTGGTGAAGTTTCTGCACTGCGCGAGTGGCATTCCTGGTGTTTCAAGTCTTAACGCTATAGTTACACCAGACCAAATTTTGGTAACAACGACAAATTATAACGGAGACTGTCCATATATGCAGGAGATATTATAGCGCACAAGTGCTCTCTCTATTCCCTAACTCTCATAATCCTACGGAACGGCAATCCGACACGACTGGATTATGATCAAGCGCAGGACCAAGGCTTTACATGCTTTTCGAGGACCGTGGGTGTACAGCACCGCCCACTCCCTAACTCCGAGCTCCTAATGAGAATACTGCAGACGCTCTATATTTTCTATTAATTATAAGACCGATACTTATCTATGAGTCAGAAAATGGAAACGTTAAGATCGCGGATCGATCGATCTGCGCGATTGCCCCTGCGTCACGGGAACGTCAATCGTATAACATACAACGTAAGGTCTGGTCAAGTGAATATTAAAAGGGCGTGACGAATCTACTAAATATTCATGTTAGCAACACATAGTATTTTTTATTATATTTTATTTCGTATTAAGTCTTTCACGGGCTTAAACATACATAGATTTTAATAAAGCAAATTAGTATTCATAACAGTTATACCTAATTGCGTGTTTCTTTTTTTTTGCGTTTACATTTCCTGATGGACCCGGATGTGCCAATAATCTGCATAGAAGGTTTGCTTTGTTTACTTGGGTTTACGTGCGCTAATGTATGTATTTGTATACGTATATAAGGTTATTTATCTGGCCGGACCTAGTTCATAACAACGATGGTCGGCCAGAATTTTAAGTTGAAACCTCGTTGACACGGCCTACCTGAACTTCCCCGTATATACCTACGCCAATGAGTATAGCTTAAGGCAATTTTAAGGCAGAAGGAATATACTTGAGTTATGCTGTCGTGGTTTTTGGTTAAATAAGACAGACAGCATTAGACTTGGTTCAAGATGCCTGCTTCTAGCAAATGGGCCTTTTGTGTAGTTATTATCTTTCTTCAACATTCAATGACGATGACGGCCAGTGATGACCCGTGTACTGCCTCGGTGGTGCATCAGCAGTGTATTTATTTTAATGATCCATAGAAGTAATATGCGTACTGCACGCCTACAAAGGGCTTGGGATACCCATTTACTATATCGTTAATACGTGCATGACGGTAGAGGATATTGACGTATCTAAGGCCCACAAAGGATGATAACGTCACACATTAACGATAATGCTTCTCATTATTCACCTATCAAGCCTAGAACCCACCCATTTTGAGTCATCTGTCTATATTGGATGCTATCCTAAGTTGCCTTTCTAATCATATAATCGTTTAAAAATCTATACATGAGTTCTTACCTGAAGGCCATGAAACAAATGTTACAAGGAAATACGTTCAACGTATTATACATTAAGCGTAATCGCATAAAGCAGGCTTCTGGTTAGGTCTCCTAAAGCCATATATAGAGTAGCGTAGAATAATAACTATTACAATATAAATAAGTGACTGTTATTCGCGTAGCAGTACGACTGGCAGTACTACAGAGCTAACATCACTTGGTTGCCACCAATCTCGCGCGTATGAGAAGCACTTTTGCTTACTTATAGCGTGGTCTTTGTACCGCTCGATGAGCTCAGCCCTAAGATAATAAGCCGGGTGCTTCAGAAATAGTGCCTACTACTATTCCTGAAGCTGCAGGGCTTTTAGGTATTTTTGGTATCATTGCTTCCGTAATGAAGTGTCAGGTGTATGATAGTAGCGTGCTAGCTGATAATTGGGTTTAAGATTGAGTCAAGGCTAAAATATGTACAGGTAATCAAAAGCGAGCTCAAGATATGTCCCTTACAACAAGGGTTTAGCTGCTTACAAAAGATCTTCTGTAAGTTAAAGGTACTTCTTCAATCAATCCGGTTTATAAAGACGTTGAGCTGTGGCCTATATTGTAGAAGTTTCTCGCTCAAACCTTTAACGGCTTGTTGGTCTTGCAAGAGCTTTCATAGCTAGTGACGCATCTCAAATTCAAATACTTTCTTCCATAAAATAGATAAAAGTATTATTTGGACGGGTCAACATTAGAAAAAATAAGATTAAAAAGGAAATAATATAATTTTAAATACAATAAAGACTTCGGCGTTCTCTGATCATTTTGAGGCATGGCTACGTCAAACCGTCGAGCGTTGTTGAATATCATGAAAGTGAATGAACCAATAGAACTATGCCAGGATCGTAGCAAATGGAATCCGCAGTCGCTGCCTACTCCTTCAGGAAACAGCCGTGATTATATGTATGTATGAAAAAAGCCAGTTCAAGGATATAAGATGATATGAAAAGAAGCAAGCAAAGAAACTCAAGCGCATTATAACAAATATTAGTACATTTATACTACGACTCGATACATGATAACTAAGCATAGATTTCCATACATCTTATAATAGCGCCCCTAGATGCAACGCCGACGAACCAATGCAAAGTCATGTTCGTCGATCAATAACGTGGATTTGCATACAACTATGAAACTGACGATAGACGTCTCGTTCCAGGTTTGAGCGGGCTTCCCGGTGTATCCTTCTCTTACATCTTTATAAACAGTATAATTATAATAATATTATATTATTATAGAGACAAACGGTTTGTATTTTTGTTTGTAACCAAATAACCTCAAAAACGAATGAGCAGATTTTAAAAAATATTCTATAGAAAGCTCTTTATAATAATTATTTAATTATTTAATAATAATTATTTATTTCTCACCACAATACAAATTTTACGACAAATTATGTTGAAACAAAATACATGTTATTGTGGGAGACTGGTGCCTAAGCTAGGCTCAAAGCCTGTGTTTCAGGTTTATAGAAGTAACATAAGCTGTGTAACATCACGCTACGAACGATGGGAGCAGTGCAGTAATGTAATATAGCCTATGTTAACTCTGAAACTACAAATGTATAAAAAACATGCATGAAATCGCGCAGGACAGCTAGTTTACCATATATTAACACATGCCTGTATTTCCCTAAATATGTGGGCACATGTGTACAGCAACATTTTGTCAGATATATTTTAGATTCTGCGTAATAAGGTGTAAGAGAACCTATAGCCATCTACAAGTATATTATTAATGAGCGCCGTTATACTTTCTAATAGAAAACACTACCGGGTACATACTTCATGCTACTGCAATATTTCCTATTAGCACAATACCCGACCTGAGCATCAAACCCGGAACCTCAAGAATGTCTGTAATCAAAGCAACAAACTTATGCCAAAAAACAATGATTAAATAAACAAAAGTATACTAATCAATGTGTTCGGGATAAGCATATGATCCATGCATACAGACTACGTGGCTAAATGCATGCATGCACGTCACAAACCGTTCATTTGTTTATCTACGTGCTTGTTACAGAGTAGAATATCGTTATACAAGCGCTGATGGTGGTCAATACTTGCATAAATATGCGTGCAACACTAGTGTATGCATGTCATGCTCAAATACGAACATCGTGCGAATGCATGCATAATTGTCCCGTGAAATTACAGAATCCTTGCGCACCCATTTTGGATTCCTGATCATAATATCCGAATTAGACCCTAAAAGCTTCTGAGAGTTTCTTCCTCTATGAGAAACTAATTCTAAACTGAATAAAAGATGACCTGATAGCCTAAACATATGAGCACAGCTATCAATCACGTGGTTTTCCGGGTTCGATGTCCAGGTTGAGCAGTCTTATTGAATATTTCGATTATTCTCAGTAATAAATAATGAATTGCAGCTTAACACTTCTAAAGACGTACATTATAACATGTTACTTTATTTTTTGTTATGTGGTTATAGTACAAATTATATATGTGCTTGATGGTATGTATGTGGGTACCTTCTAAATTCCATTGTGAACAATGTATCTTAGCAGAGAAACTAATAAATCTATGGATAAGTCGCATTTTGACACAAATGTCATAATACATTGAGGAAGCCACCACTATTTATTCAAATTTTATTTTATCTAAAGAAAATAAATATAATATACATAAGTATTATCGTTTATTATCCTTGTATACGCCAGACAAGTGCCTACATTATTATAATTATGTAGGTAGTCATAGCAAAAAGTAACTACGCAAATAAACGCCATTATTTATGTATCCAATATGACATACCTACTCGTAAATTATATACAATTCGTAATTTGAATAACTATTGACAGTAATGGAATAAAGTTCAAGGTGTTTTATTAAAGGTAAAATCTAATTTCCCAATAACATCCCAATACGTAAAAGAAATACTCGGCGGTAAGCACTAATGTAAATAAAAAAAATGTCTGACATGACTCAGTACACGAAAAATATGATGACGTCATAATATTTATTTAATGATAAATTACCTGATAAACAATAGCCGCTCTTGTGACATATTAAGTAGGTACATTAAACATAATATGCCTAGCATATCACAAAATATTCATAATTATTAACCTTTTACTAAAGCACGGGATATCTTAAAAATACGGCTATAATTTTCACAAAGCTTGTGTAGATAAAAACAGGATTTAGCTCAAAAAAACACTGATTTTATTTAAATAATATGAATGTGGTAAAATGAACAATTATCGTCCGCTCGCCAAATGGCGCGCCTACATATTTAAATAAAAATAAAATAAGACCTATGATGAAGTTAATTAAAACCATTTCGCTTAAGTGACATCAATTGGTTTGGTGAAGTGTGTAACACACAAAAACAATGTTGAAAGTTCTTAAAAACACAACACATTCTTGAATTATGAAGAGCACACTATTAATGATGATGTTTTATAAACAGCCAATAAACTAAAATCTGATCAGTCTATCAGATAAACACAAACAATGTATTAAATATTTTTTTAGAAGATTCCTAATTCAAAAGGTGGAGTAACTGGTTGTTTAGGCTGCCAGTAAAAAAAATATTAGAATGTAAATAGGCATCATATTCATAAAAATATCTATTTAATATTCCATTTGTTAAACCTGACTAACAATGACTAATTACCATATGTAAATGGGAATAATAAACATTAATTAATATGATTATTACATATTTAATAGCAAATATTGGTATTAAATATGTAGAAACAGTTACATTACATAGAACTGGTACCATATAAAATAAGTAAGTGGAAAATGTTTATATTTCAACCACTTAGCACAAATTAACAGCATCATGAGAAAATAGCTAATTTAAAAGCCCCAAGTCAACTTTTATTCTCTGTGAAAATATCTTAATTTCCTATACAACTTCCTGCTTATAAAGAATTATCTTTTAAATTAGGATTTAAATCAATCAACATTATAATGGCACAGTCTGCATGCATAAGTAATCTCTATAAAAAACAAAAGTAAGCAAATGAAAGCAGATTTTATTTATAACAACCTTCAAGGAGCAAGAAACGCCTTGCTAAACTATATTACTTAGCTTTATCTTAATTTTCACTTTTATGCATATATTCTATCATAATTGTTATTTAGATAACAAGCAATAAAATCCTCAGTATAACATTTTCTTTCAACTTTAATTGCAAACATTTGAATAGAAATGACATTAATAAAGAATTTCATTTTAATGTTATTATTTTTCATCTATTTTTTTATAAATGAACAGTTGCTTAATTCCAGTCCTACTATATTGATTCATTCAGTTTTATTGCCTAATTTATATCCACAGACTGAGATGGTGAGGAAGATAGTAGGTACTCTTAGTTTCAGTGGCTTATGTTTATATAAAAAACATTGAATGACTCACCTGCTTCAACCTTTCCACATCGGTTCTAGCTTGTGTATATGCAGATGCAGGTTGTGCAGTCGCAGTTGTTGAAGGATATGATGGGTATTCCAAATTGACATTGAGTAACTGAGCGGCATTGTCTCTAGCTTCATAAGCAAGGCCTCGGATTTCTAGCTCTGATGCTGTGTGCATGAGAGACTGTAGATCCAGTTCCTGGACATCCACTGATCCCTTGTACATGAACTCTACAAGGAGGTTGATCTCGGAGAATGGAATCCCCTTCAGAATCACAATTGGATGTTGACATGGGTTGTCCCTAGTGAAAACCATACAACATTTATATCATATTTGTATGTACTGTAATTTAAATATTATCTCACTATTTATTAACCAGACATATTTTTTTCTGTTATCACTAGATAATATAATTATTTTAAGTATACATATTATATTTGACTCCTATGACATTTATGTAACATTATTACTCATGTAGTTAAGTACATATATGTATTAATTTTAAAGTATATATTTTTTAAATACTCATTAGAAGGTAAAGCTCATTGCAAAATATACATTGCTCATGTCTGTATACATTACAGAGTATTATAAATAACTTCACTAGAAAAAATAATGATGTCATAATGACCAAATGGAACAGATTTAAAACTGATGTGTAATAAATATACAATTTTGTAAATGGAAACCTACTCCTAATGCATTTTCAAAAGATAAATAAATGTACTTACTTGAATATTTGTTCGAAATACGGACTGCATGCTGAGAGCACGAGCTTGTGCGCCTTGAGGGTCCCGTCGCGGCAGGAGAGCGTCACGTCCGCGAGCGCCGACGACGAGTAGATAGTTGTGAACAGCTGGCTCAAGTTCTGCAGGTGGTTGTTCCACTTCAAGTGGAACGTCTTATCGCTCACCAGCCCCTGCATCTGCACCACCACATACACTTTTAGATCACAAATCACACTACTTCACGTCTGATGGATCATCGACAGAAAACCGACTCTGCTGCGACCGCTACATAAAATTATAATTATTACAACTTATTTTTAGAACGATGCCCGTAAAAAACACTATACGTACGCGGTATGACAGTGTAATATACCGTAGGTACGCGCCGCCGACGGAATTTAGAGCTATAAAATTTTATTTATATTTTATTCGGCAAAATGGAATTTCTGTCAAAAATCATACCGGCGTAAATTCCTTACCTCGCAAATCGCTTAACCGACTTCTCGATTTTTCACAAATAACACCGAAACATTTCACAAAATTAATACAATAATTATGTTACACAGAAAGCCGTGTCGTAAAAAACAGAGTGGGGCACGCCGTGGCCCCCTCCTTGCCCCGGCCCCCTCGCACACAATCAATATACGGAATATGAGAGCGCGGCGCGCCCCCTCGCCCCCCGCATGCTTTATTATACCGTAATTAATATACAACTTTATAAATTGTATTATAGGCTAGCGGCATATCTTCTGTGTAGGAATGTGTATAATTTTATAGGTACTCTTAAATATTAATTATATAGGTGCGCACTCACTTAGTTATTACATCAAAATAACATTACATGAATAAATCGGAAATACACTGGCACGTACCGTGGTGTTTTATTGACATAAACATTGATACAGAAACGTATCTGGTTGAGTTTAGACGTCTTTTTACTTTAAATTAAACGAAAGCAATATTTTTATATCTTAATTTTCATGTTTTTCAATGTTTTCAACCCACTTTGGGCCCCTTCCTTTAAATAAATTAGATAGATAGGTAGGTAGGTAGTACATTGTTAGTGTATTGTCGTGAATGTGTGCGTGAAGTACTTCAATCTCTTTCATATCGGCACACAACATAACACATACACATTACACCAACACAGAGGCAAACGGGAGAATAGACTGGCTGACGGATTCGGATAGTTTTGTTTTTATTTAGATTCCATCCTTCCGTCTATACGTCGGAATGAGTAATGTATTTATCATTTAGTGTAAAATTATTGTGATGAAAAGTAGAAATATGAGAAAAACGCAATGTTGCATAAATATTTTAACATTATAAATATATAACTACCTACAATGTACATAGGCATATAACATTACGGTTGTTGTACGCTTGTACCTTTTGTATCTACTCTGTCTAAGTACCTATAGCAAGTAGGTTGATGCGAGCGTGGGCGAGGTTTAATAAATTAATAATGTACGATAAATGTATTCTACTGGTCGCGGGCAATGTAATGTACGCTATAAGTATAAAAAGTCGTGAACTTAGAAAATGTTTACTTTTCATAATTTTCTTATTTGCTGCGTACAATATGTTATCTCATCATTCAAAGTTAATTCAGATATTTACGTTATGGAAAGTTTGTATGTAATCAGTAGTATATGTGCTATAATCGATAATTATGTACACTAATTACGTTTCCAATAAGTTTTTAATCAATTAGGCTTTGATTTAGTTTACTTATTTAATTTTATATCTTATAATTACTACTAGAGCTGCTATCTAAAAGTTATAACAAATTAGTGGATTTCCGTATCTTTAAACATAAAACTTTAGGAATAATAAAAATGGAGTGTGACCGTTAATTACATGTTTTATTTCATCATTAGTGAGTTTCAATTTAACTTTACAAGACAGCCGACAAGATAAAAGTTAGAAAGTTACTAAGTTGCATTGTTTGTATGTCGTAAATATAGTCTAGAATATCTTCCTTTAGGTTTATATTTTATTGGACTTGCTCAGAGTATCTAAGCTGCATTTGTATGTTCTCAGAAGTAATAAGATCAGTCCGCCAAAATATATTAAAACATACTTTATTTAAATTTCAAGATTTGGCTAACCATACATTTCCAATTTAAGAACTTATATTATATTGGCAGCAGTTAGTAGGTATTTTATTTATTTGGTTGATATTTTATATTAGTACAGAGTAAGTATATGAAATCAAAAAATATAATAACTATCATTAAACTAATACACACATGGGTCGCATAACTATTATCACTATTAATATAAAAATACAAAGTATTATGTAAGTAATATTCAGTATCCAGCATGTCAATTGATAAGTTAGTAAGTCTGTTGGCAAAATAATATTATTATTATGAAATATAGAACTTTATATTATACATAGAATCATTGAGAACAGAGAATATATATTGTATTTATTGATAACAATCGTTTGAATACTTGACGGGATATCAATAGGAAACCCTTTTATGAACTAGACTATGCCACAAATCGGTAAATGAATGGTATGTTACCGAAAGTTTTATGCGATGGTATTATGCTATCGCTTACCGAGAACACTTTTTCTATGTTGCCAAAAATTAAAATACATATATATTTTTTGTTTACATCTACAACACTATTTTCCTCCTCTCCGCCCGCTCCCATCCTCCGGTACCCGCCCATTACCTCACCCCCCTCTCCAGTCCCCTCTTTGAGCTGTCATTTCAATTCACGTTGTGTCGTCGGAAATATTCCTCGTTGATTGGAGGTTGTTGGTGTCGGCATATCGGCGAATTATTTAGCATTGTAAAATACAAGCGCCACGTGTTATTACGATCTATATAAATCCAATTCGAAACGAATAATATCTTTAACTAAGAATATAAATTGATAAACTTGTTTTAAAAATGGAAAAAGCTCCGACTTTGGTTATATCCAGCCCCAGTGTAAAATATACCGACGAATACATTTATGCAGACTACCAATATGAAGAAACACTGGTTACTAAAAACGGTGATGACCTCGTGGTAAGTAAATACTTTGATAATATTCTTTCGCGGTAATTGTTAACTTTGAGCAGGATAATGTTACATCGATTTGTTGAGTACTTATGTTCCCGAACTATAGAATCAATATCCTTTTTATATGATCATTAAAGCAATAAAGATATCAGTGAACATTTTTTCGAACGACAATAGTCCATCTAATTAGAAATTAATTCATGATTTTGTATCTGTAAAGTATGTACATCTTTTCGAAGTTTTGTTATCAAAATATCGTTATCTGATTTGTTTATGTTCTTGCTAACAAATTTGAAGTGTTCACATTGTTGTAAATATCACAAGCTTTGGTATACCATGATACTAGCCGACTTTAGTAGTAAATACATAGTTTCATCCCTTTTTGGCCAAAGTGGTAGACAGAGGTGCATTTAGTCATATAATTCAAGAAATATTTCTGTCATATTTGAAGATAACTTCCGTGAACGTACTTACCTCTTATAAAACTGGTAAAGTATTACAAATAGCCTATGAATCACTAAAAAACATGAGTATAGACACTGGCAAGAATTACTACATTTATCTATCACCTTTCCTCTGTAAAACTTACGTGGCTCTACTCAGTTGCCTGCCTAGATAGATTATTAATGGCATATTCATTTGACAAACTGTGCAGAACTGCTTTTGCCAGACTGTGGCATACCATATTTATATTATATTCTCCAAAAAGGTTATAAGAGCTCTAGAAACAGACTTAAACTTGTATAATTTAAGAGATAGCTAGAGATATATTATACCCACAATTTGCCAGCGATGTGTGTTCACATAAGTTGGGGTTAGTCTCTTAGCTTCTACCAGTGTCAGTATCAGTTATCAACAAGATGTGCTGCTACCAAAATTTCTCAACAGGAAATTTAATAATCCTATTAATTTATTGAGTCACAGTGGCACGCCGACAACCCATCATAATAAGTTTTCAATTATGTCTGGCATAGCAAAAATTAACAATAACGCTACAAAAATAGATATTAACGTTTTAACTTAAGAGGGAAAGGCACAGGACATATCAATACAACAATTGAAATAAATCCTTTTCTAAAATAAGTAGGTAATTTAATCTCTTATCTGTAGAAAGATATAACAGACCCCATAAAAACAAAACATATCTCACCTAGATCTGCTATATATGAAGGGTTAATCAGTAAGCTTAACAAATATGCTGGCTCAGTGCTAATTACAATACAAGTCAAATCACAACAATCAGATGATTTAGAGCTGATTATAACAACTTCACTTGTATCTTGAATTTGACCAGTCTTTAGTTTTGGTTCAATATATCTTTATCAAAATTACCAACATCTAACTGACCTGTGAATGCAGTAAAATCCCCTTTGAAGTACAAATTTATGCTACGGGATGATAGAGGCAGAACGCAGCTTATTTATGTGGACTGTTTTGCTTAGTTGTTGTAGTGTTTTGTCTAAATTGCATTTGTAAGGCCATCATAAAAAGCAATTTCTTTAAAAGACAGGCACATTTTAATTTTGTACAGGTTTTGATAGATTCCAAATAGATTCTGTAGGATTTGGGCTTACTTCAACTTGAAGCATTATACTGATGCATAAATACATGATAGCTCTTAAAATAATTTGTGTAGTGCTATGAAATATGGTTACTTCATGGTTTCTTAAAATCTATTATGGTGAAAATATATATTTTTATGCAGCCTATGTGGCATACAAGCATACAAATTGCTAGATTAGTCATATAACGACAATTGTAGCTAGAAGGAAACTCAATAGCACATTTGGCAACATGGAAACTCCATGGCACATTGGCAACAAGGAAACTCACTAACACATTGGCAATAAAAAAATGGGTGTCATTGTGCAGTCATTGCAAAGAAGAAAGATAGTGTTGTATATAGTAGTAGTGCAATGCTAGGCCAAAGGTATAGCGTAGGCCCATGCCTGGAGTCTCGAGATTAAGATTAATACAGACCAAATTAAATTTTTGCGTGTTCTTTTGATAGAGAAGTAATTTGAATATTACTTTTGAATGTAACTCTATTTTGTAAATATATATATATTTTAAAAAGACTGCTCTCTCACTGTGAATATTATGTATCACGGTGGACTTTGACTTTAACATTTAAACAATGGATGCAAAAAGTACCCAAACTAACAACAATTTGTGGTTGTGTTGAGGTGACTACTTAAACCATTATATACCTACCATACCTACCATATAAATTTTGATTTGTCTAGACTGAAAACTAACTGAGATAGTGGTAGCTGGGTGCATATTTGTATTTTTCCTGCAAGCAGTTTCCTGGTATAAGTAGTATGTATATGAGTAATATCACAGAGTATGAGAAATATTTTTTCTATTATCTGACTCTCCAATATTAGATCTGTGTCTAGAAGTGGTCTACTGTACTGACTGATCAATTTGATTGAGTTAATGAATTGTTACTAGTTTGTTTCCTGAGTCATGTGTTGGAGATTGCATTTAGATTTACTACGAATATTGAAGATACCAATTTGATTCCGATGCTAAACAGTGTTATAACTATGAGGCTTTTCATATTTAGTTATTTTCAGTAATAATGTAGGGTCCAGATCTATATGTATACTGTCTGGCAGACTGCAATAGTTGGGTCGTATGAGTTTGCGTGCTACTGTGAACTCTTTAGTTTTATTTCTAGATCAGGATCTTTTGTTAGGAACATCTCAAATACATGAAATCTTGTAATGTCTGAAGGCGACAACAGTTTTGCTCGCAAAATGAAATACAAGGTGTATTATATCCGAATGACTACCGCTTTTGAGAATACGATGACGTCTAATTCTAGTCACATGTAAAGGAAAGTAATTTAAAAAAAAATGACTTGCTGTTATTCTTGTAACATCTTTAGCTAAGTTACATACTTCTGTTAGGAGGCTATTCACGCCGGTAGTACAATTGGTGTAATTTGAACTCACAACCAGTAAATCGCGAGTTCAATCACCCATTGATAGATTAGACATCAACCGAAATGGCAGCTTGTCGTCATAAATTTACGATTTTTAGACGCTCCTATGTTATAACTAACAACATATTTATGTTTAGTTTACTTTATTACATTTCCTCGTAATTTTAGTCACGATTATCGGACCGTTCCTCGTTTTGATAACAAGCGGTGTACTTGAAAATCGATCGAATGGTACCTACTCATTGCTGTTTATAAATAACTAGTGAGTTTAACGTAGTACAATTTCGCGCCAAATCTCCATGATATTTGAAATCCTGCTTAAATAAATATAATACACAATATAGTGTCACGCATGTGGTAGAGAGAGGTGTATCTTACCTGCATTTCTCCGATAATAATTATTTTAGATCTCATGTAATAGGGACGATTTTATTGCCGATCTTGTTCAAGACTCCTATCTTTGTATATATCTTCAGAAGTAAGTCTATGTACCTATGACTAATTTTTGCTTCCGGCTTAACCCGCCTAAACTCCATGGGCATGCATATCAGGTTTGTCTGTGTGCCAAGTTTCATTTAAATCCGATCAATGGTTTACGGGTGGCTCAAGACCAGTGTAGAAAACCTTGGGGGCGGCCCATGACCAACAGTGGACATCTTTCGACACAGATGATGATGATGAATGGTTTACGCCTGACTCAGCAACATCCATCACTCATTACACACATTATCATATACTTTACGATCGTTCACATTTATATTTTTTGTCGGATTAACGAATATTTCAAGTCTGTAATTACCGTTTAAGTATATCATTTCTACTGAGAGTCATATTAAAGCCAGATATAGTCGGATACTTATAAAAAAATCTTGTTCAGGCAAGGCCGATCCGCAAATCTCTGGCTATCCGGACAGAAAGGAAAGTTGGCAAGGTAGGCGTGATGCTGGTAGGGTGGGGAGGCAACAACGGATCCACCTTCACAGCAGCGGTCCTCGCCAACAGACACCAGCTGTCATGGAACACCAAGAATGGACAGATGGACTCCAATTGGTAAGTTATTTATTGAGATATCGGCGCTCGGTAACTGCTCGGATGACGTATTGATTTAAGTAGTCGCCTCACTACGGGTGTACTATGCCAGATCGAAAGCAAAATAATCGAATATTTGATCGACCACTATCAATGTAATGTCTAAATATTCATAATATCGAATGGATAATAAATCGAACATTTAATATATCGGACACTCACTGTTCAAAATATCGGGTGTATTATGGTAATGAAATAAAATTACCACTAACCTAACCGAGTCGGATTGGTCACTATTTTGAACGCACAATGTTCGATTTATTATCCTTTCGATATCATGAACGTTCGACTTATAGTGGTCGATTAATTGATATTCGATTAAAAATCGAAAAATACAGTTAGGCCGCTCCGACTCTCATGGCCTCAATTGATCGACTACTATCAGTTGAACGTCTAAATACTCGGAACGTTCATAATATCGAATGGATAATAAATGGAACATTTATTATATCGGACACTCAATACAATAGTTCAAAATATCGGGTGTAGGTACTATGGTACTGAAATAAAATAATCACTAACCTAGCCGAGTCGGATTGCTCATTATTTTGAACACACAATGTTCGATTTATTATCTTTTCGATATTACGAACGTTCGACTCATAGTGGTCGATTAATTGATATTCGATTATTTGGCTTTCGAATGAGCATATTACCTACACCGCCTCACTGCCACTGCGTTGAGTGTTGTCGGTTAGATTATGACGGGACAAAAATTTTACTCATTCACAAATAGTTGTTCCGTGTCTGGGTGTTTTACTTTGTGTCCGTTGTTTAAATGTTTGTAAAGTCTTCCGCGACACAGAATTTATTCATAGGACAGGAAACTATGTATTAAAACAAAAAAATATATAAAGATGGTATATCGAGGAGCGGCAATGACGAGATGGTCATTTAAACCACTGCACCATTATGCAGTAATTTTATTATGATTATTACTACTATTGATTTTATATCATTCACACTATATAGCTGATCCGCGCAACTTCGTCTGCTTCATATAAGATAAGAGAATTTACCACGTTTTCGCAACATTTTTCATTGCTGCTCCGCTCCAGTCGCAGCGTGATGTTATATAGCCTATAGCCTTCCTCGATAAATAGGCTATCCAACACTAAAATAATTTTTCAATTCGAACCAGTAGTACCTGAGATCAGCGCGTTCAAACAAACAAACAAACTCTTCAGTTTTATAATCTTAGTATAGATATTATAAGGACCCATGTCATGAAATCTACGTACATTACACATAAATGCTGGTTAAAACATTATTTTATATTTACTTACGTATCAGTTTTGTAGTGCACTGACAGGTCAAAGCCACGGAATTAAAAAGTAACGAAGCCTTAATAAATTTTTATGTAATTAGATTAGTTAGTTACTTACGTATAAATACATTGATTTTATTATACATATTATGTTACCTAATGCCCGTTTTTCCTCGAAGTGATGGCTGGGGCAAAGGCTATTTACACCTGCCATCCCTTCGGAGAAATCATTAAGAATTTATGTAACACTAGATTTTGCCTGCGGCTTCGTTCGTAAATGTAGGTTAGGTTAGTAACAGTACTTCTTTCTGGATGAAAGGTCAAAACCCTATGTCCTTTTGTGTTACTCTGCCAATGTGTATGCAAAATTTCATGATGATGGGTCGAGTAGTTCAGGCGTGAAAGCGTAACAAATAAACAAACTCAATCGCATTTTATTAGTTAGGATCAGGACTAGTTAGGATAATGCGATGTTATTGCCGTCTATCTGTAATTTTACAGAGGTCTTGATGCTATTGAGACACAATTACAATTGTCTCGAACCAGTATCGATCCCTGAATCTTACTATTGAGCGTAATAGTGAAGTTATTCCAACTCCCTTATTGGTTTAGCAAGACCGCATATGCGGTTTTAGGTGCGGTTTCGATCGCTGCGTTGGCTAAAATCTTATTGTGGTTTTCTCTAAGGTCATTAGTAGTAGCAGCATACAACTGTTCGGTATATGTGGGTCCAGGACACAGTTAGCAAAATGTGGAAATTATCTACCTTCATCTTACTTTCCCAGGAGAAACGGGCGTGATGCATAAGTATCTTTTTCAAGAGAATTTAGCTGATTTCACGTCAACTCGTTTCTAATTCCGTCTGCCTACATAAATTATGTGAATCACGGAACACTTTGTAAATGCTCACCCATATAATGAATTGCCGTAAATCTTAGAGCTCTTAGAGTTAAAAAATGGTTCAAGTAATAAGCATGTGATACCACGTGACCTTGACGTCAGAGGTCAAAGGTCATAGTCATTTCGGGGGAATAGCGACTATGATGAGTTGAATGGCGTTGACCGCGAGTCTATAGCTCTTACAGTTCTTGAGTTGAAAGTTGTATAACAGACAGACGGACGGACGGACAAAACTGATGTATAAAAGTTTCTTCGAACTCTAAAAAATCCAATCATGCCTATTTACAATATTATGTAGTATAGATTATTCAATGCCGCTGCTATAATGTATATATTTTTTGTTTAGGGTGGGTTCCATCACACAGTCGTCCACAGTCCGCCTGGGTATGGATGAGAAAGGAAATGACGTCCATATACCAATGTGCAACCTCCTACCGATGGTACACCCTGATGACTTGGGTAAGCTTCTGCTAACTTTTATTATTTATTAGATTTTGCTCGCGGTTTCGCCTGCTCGGGAACAATACTTTTTCTGGATGAAAAGTACTCTACCTCCTTCCCTGTACTCCTGACAACGTGGATGCCAAATTTCATCATGATCGGTCGAGTAGTAAAGGCATGAAAGTGTGACAAACAAAACAAGTGAGAAACGGCAATGAATTGCGGTAAATCTTACAGTTCGAAAAAATGATTCAAGTAATATGCACGTGATAACACGTAACCTTGAGGTCAGAGGTCAAAGGTCATAATCATTTCGGAGGTATATCGACTATGCTAAGTCGAATGGCGCTGACCGCGAGTCTCTAGCTCTTACGGTTCTTGAGTTGCAAGTTGTATAACAAACAGACGGAAGGACAAAGCTGTTGTATAAGAGTTTTTCGAACTCACATTCGCATTTATTATATTAGGAGTTATTTATTTATAGCATATCTATATAATATTCATAGTCAAATCTTAGATACTAAGGTTCTCATATGCATACTTATGAGTTAACACAGCATACACATCTTAGACAGCACATTTAAACTAAAACATGTTGTTTACAAACTATGTTTTTTAAACCTACATTTTGCAAATATTGTAAATTTTTCTAACACTGATTTTTGCGAGTCATTTTATATGGACGTCACATATTTATAGTTTAAAAAGTTTATCAGGACGCAACATTTTCTTTTCATGTTTGTCAATTAGAGATATCAGTTACTTAGAAATCAAATCCTTATATAATTTATATCAAATCATAATCATAATATATAAATATCATCAAATATATATATCAAATCCTTATATAATATAGTATTTGTAAGTCAACGCCTAAATTTTAAATTCATCGCTTACACCACGTTAACGGCCAAATTCACCACTATCATGTAAAAGTTATCCGAAAGATAAATCGCATGCTGTCTCACTCTTATTAGGTTAAAGAAGACAGATGGCACATAAGAGAATTTACCCCGTTTTTGCGAAATTTTTATTGCTGCTCCGCTACTATTGGTCGTAGCGTGATGTTACATAGCCTATAGCCTTCCTCGATAAATGAGCTATCCAACACTAAAATAATTTTTCAATTCGAACCAGTAGTTCCTGAGGTTAGCGCGTTCAACCAAACAAACAAAATCTTCAGCTTTATAATATTAGTATAGATAAAAGCCTCGCCGTCTTTTTTAACCTAACAAGAGTGAGACAGCATGCAATTTATAATTCGGATAACTTTTACTTAATAGTGGTGAAACTGGCCATAAGTCTTCTAACGTTTTTAGAATGCTTTGACTGATTATTTAATATCTTGTTGTGTAGTGATCGATGGCTGGGATATAAGCCCGTTGAATCTGGCGGAGTCCATGGTACGCGCCAAGGTCATCGACTACGATCTCCAACAGAAACTGAAGAAGGAAATGGCTACCATGAAGCCAAGACCGGCCATCTATGATCCTGACTTCATTGCTGCTAACCAGGTATGTTTTTAACCGACTTCAAAAAAAAGCAGGGGATTCTCAATTCGACTGTATTTTTTATGTGTACCCTCTGTAGGCATGGAATATTTCACTTTCAAAAGTGAAAAATCATATTAAATGATTTTTCATCAGTCACGCTTGCTACTTCGCTTCACTATGCCCGCTAAAAATCGCTCACGATATGAAACCACAGATTGCCAAAGTGGTTATCTATACTCGAGGAATACAGTTGCATCGAATAAGCGCGGCACCTAACAAACGATTACAGTGCATGGTAGAAAGAGACAAACAATTTGTTAATTCGTATCTATTACCGGCTCATTGCATCGCCTCGCGTGGTGACTTATTGATGCACTATGACCTTGATTAGTTCGAGAGTATATACAAATATAGTCCTTACTCTTATAACATTATAAGGCTTGCTTTTTTCTGCAGTAAAACGTAGCAGGTCGCAATTTCGCAGTGTTTGTTTACATCTTTGGTTCTCAAAGTGGTCCTGGTGGACCCCCAGGGGTCCACGGGAGACTCGACGGGGGTCTACGTTGGCGTGACAAAAAATGGGGGTTTACAATTCGTAAGCGATAGTGAAGAACTAAAATGTTGGCTTGACTTCACCTATCAATGTAGGCAGATAATAGTTTAAGAAGCTCAGCGACTGTTACTTGTTTAAACGTCGATCGACGGATATTTTGAGGAATACCACTCGCTAATGACCCGAGAATATCTTCTAAAAAAACTAAAAAATAAAATGGTCACCCGTAGAGATTTCATCAAATTTTTTGGTTCGAATATACCGATTTTACATGGCGGATTAAATTTCTAGCTGCAGGGGGTCCATCGGAACCAGCTAAATTTTGAAAGTGGTCTATGACAAAAAATGTCTGGTAACCTCTGGTTTACATTATGATTTGAAATTAAATTTCACAGCACGTGTTACTGTTACTTGAACACGAAGTCCGTTAGGTTTTCTAATTGAAGTTAGAATTACTGTTAGTTACTCGTACGTAAAAGAGATTATTATTAGTGTAAATAAATCTTCATGTTAGTTTAAAATAGTATTAAGTGTATATAAGTTAGGTAGTAATAATTATTCTTTAAATATTATTTAAATAAGAATAATGAGTGCATTGATTTGGAACTACTTACTACTTTAGAGAAACGAGCATTGCACTGTTAGGTACGAATGTAAAACAAGCTTTCATTGTATTTATCTAATTCAGTAGGTAGTCTTATGCTATCATTCATATTTCATACTGAAGCAAATTGTAGCAAATGCGAAGTCACTGCGGCTGAGAATGAAAAATCATTGACTGTGAAATCACCCCGCACTACTACGCTACCGCACCCCACACTCGCCCGAATTTGCACCCCCGCCCGTCCTTTTCATATCAAAAGTCATTAGCCTTTTTTTTTGTTGCGCGGCACGTTTGTCAGCTGTCTGCGACGCGCGGTGTCCACATTTACATAGATTTTATTTTTTTATACGTTACGTCTGACCGTAAATTATCATGTCCTTAAGTATGTACAATGTTTCACCAGTCTTCCTGTATATAGTGAAGAGATATATATGTATAATAACTTGCTGTGTAAACTTCGTTTGCGTGATTCAGGATTATAAAGCGCCCTACTCGTTTCTCGTAACTTCTTAATCTGTGTATAGAGTCTCTGGTATAAAAAAGTCTGAATGTGATATTTTAATATCGTGTTAAACGTGAAATTCAAATGAGTTTTTTCCTCCTTTCTTAACGGCAAGCAACCATTGTTTTAAACGAGTTATTAGATGTCTTTTTTAATTTATACATATCAGAACTGGTATGTGGGATATGTAAAGCGTTAGACTGTGCCAATAAACTCCCGTGACCTCCTACGAGGTCGTGGTCCAAGAGAGGTCAATGTCAATATAAGATCGACTGGCCGTTATGTGTGTAGCCTTGCGGACGTAATGGCATTAGATATGATGGAGGTGGAGTCTGCGGTTTGATACCACATGAAGACTATATAGAGGTTAAAAGATCCTCTATCTATGACTGCCCGGGTAGCGCAATGGTTTAGTCGTCACCACAGGGGCGAGTATTGTAGGTTTGACTCCAAAATGAGACAAGTTGTGCGATTCCCTAATAGTAGTTAATGTGTTTCGGACCCAAAGACTCAGTTTTTGTCCGTAATTTTTTTAATGTTTATGAAGTGATGCAGGATTTTATCCTAGTGTGGTAGATGTCTAAATTCTGAGCTTGATACCCGATTCGGGTGTTATTAGGATTTTCTGTAGCAACAGGATATGGATTGTGTTAAGGAAGAGCAATAGGTTCTCTATCATAGTTCACCTTAAGCTTAACCTTATATATGAATGTGTAATATAATATTACAAATTCCTAAGCATTAACTGGTACTAGCGGTCGCATAGTGGTCGAAATTCGACAATAATTGTCAATCAAACTATTATATTGATATATGTAACCATAGTTACGAAGAATATAGTACGACTGCGTGTGTCAAATGCATGTGTACGTGTACTGTTTTTTCATTAATTTAATGTATTACTAATGCATATTTTATATAAATATTAGGATTCGCCCCTTCTTCTCCATATAAACTCTACCTGTGCCAGATTTCATATTCCTCCGTCCGCGCAATTTTTGTAAAATGGGGTATAACATTTTTTGCTTCATGTATTAATATATAGATATACCTTATATACCTATGTACCTATGTATATAATTTAGCAAATCGCACAAATTTTCCCATCTGTTACATTTCCTTGTACTATGTTAACCCTGAAACCTAACAGTGAATACCGGTCACTGTTCACACAGAAATAGTCCGTGTTACGTAACGCGGTCACGTGTTATTGTGTGACGCGCAGTGACGTCACACCGACGTGTGGACGCACAACGGGTAATAAGCAGTATGGTGTGATGATCGCACCATCTTATAAATGGTCCGATGTGAAACAATTGAATTTATATGTTTGTCTTGTTCTGCAATGGACTCTTAGTTGTTGGTTCTAGACATGGTTGTATTTGTTTAAATATTAGCTAAGTCTGAACCTTTAACCTACCTTTTTACCTTTGAACTCGCGAAATTGGTTGGTTTACGTATAACTTACTTTGAAATTAAAATAGACACTAGGAGTAATTCCTCTGTCACGGGTACTTTACAAACAAAGGACACAAAGAATAGACATAGGTAGACTAATAAACAATAGATTTGGAACAACTTTGATTAATGGACCACAAAAACAGCTGCCTTGTGGGGATCGAATACACGACACTCGGCAAAGTGGCGATGACGAGGAGTCTACTTAAACCGCCACGCCATCCTTGAAAATCACACTCAAATTGCTTCAGCTATTGTTAAGATAAGCGCGCACAAACGTATAGTCAAACATACAAAAACACTGCAATATTTTTATATGAATAGATGATTAAATCAGGTTCTAATTTGAGTGTGCATTTATTTTCCTTCTAAAACTTGTGAAAAGTGAAGCTCAGCACGGTAAGGGCGAACCTCAAGCTTTAGATACAAATATATTCTGCAGAAAGTATTCTAACCTTAAAGTATGCATATCATTCACGTGCAATTGCACCGAGCTTTAGCAGTCTTTGCTACGATGTACCAAAAGAAAAGAATTCTCTTTCTTTTTGTCTAAAAATTATTTTTGTCGCACTTTACTGCCTATTTGGTATCTTGTATATTAGTCATCAATGCACTTAAATAGATTTTGTGGTTTAGATTTAATAAATGGACACAAAGAAGCAAAGGTGTACATAAATATTGCAAAAAATTTTTTTTACAATATTTGCACCTGGTCTATCTATATATTCATGGGTTACGCTTGTTGAGTACGCGCCGTCTATTGTGCTATGGTTTACTTATGTGTACTCCAAGCTATACCTAAGCACATTTGCTAAGAGCATGTTTCGTAGCCTTCGGACTAGAATCCTTAAAAAGTTCTGGTTAATATTTTTGCCACTCGTGCTATCTGTGAATATATTGCTAACAATTCGCTAAAAGTATTCGCTGATCACTCTTGCTCAATCATACAAATAATAAATTACGAATTACTATATCAAAAATACAATTGTTTAAAGAATCTGCGTCGTTGGTCGCTGGCTTTAGTTGCAGCGTTCGCTTTCATAGCTTCTTCTGTTGTAAAGTTTTCAGTCAGATAATTCTAAGTGAAGTGTGCCTGATAGTCATCAACTCACTCTTCATTACGTGGGTCTCAGCTGGCGAAACAGAGGTGTTCTAGATCCCTGTTATACTTTAAAGCTTACTGGTCATATCTTCCATTTAAGGCTCGGGCATCTAATTTCTCCTAAAAGTAATTCTTACGTCTCTAGTTATAAACTTAACTAAAATCTCTCGTAAGAATATTTCTTCATAATGATCTTGACTAAGTTATAGTATGGCCTTGCGATTCTTTGAATACAGACACCGAAGACGACATTTTTAACTTCTTTTTGTGTGATCAGCTTGTGTGAGTTCTATAATACTTAGTTAAGCAATCAACTATTTAATCTTCTTTAATAGGTACACGTTTTGAATTGTTTAATAAAGCCTATTATTATAATAATAGTATACCTCTGCAAATCACATCAGTTTTCACAAGCCTAATGTTAACGTCACTTTTCTCTTCTACGTCGTATATCAAAGCGAGTTCATTACGGAGAATGTCCGTATATTTTACTCGATGCTAATCTATGCGACCTTTAGAAGTGCACGTATTGATTGGATGCACTTCCCAGGGGCGAGCTTATGTTATTACGGCAATCTATAGCAAGCGTAGCGATATTTTAATGAAAATCTAGTCTTTTATCATTGGTTTCTTCATTGCTATGGCTGGTCAATAAATGTTATAAGTGCTTCAACATGTTTTTATGAATTACACATCTGTAAAATACTACGATTTCTGTTCTCATATTTTTGATAGGTCGTTGTAAAGCTGGATCTAAAACTTCGCGGGCACATTTAGGTCAATATATGGAAAGAATAGAAAGAGGCAGAATAATGTTCCAGTCAAACAATCGTATGTTGAGTACCTGCAGTAAGCTGTTTCCAGAGTACTTATAAAGACCCTGTGGTGTCAGTAGAGTAACCTTTGTGATCTTTGTCCTCTGCACTGATAGCACAACGTCTAATCTAAAGGGCGGCGTCAAAGCGCTTGCCGTCAGACCGCGGCAGTGTGTATTTTCCACATTGTACTATCAAAAAAAATATGTTTATAACTTCGTAGCCAAACTCAAGTCTACGCGGAAAATATGCAGGCAAAAGCTAGCTATAAGGAAAAGAATACATGTACAAAAATATTAAAATCGTCATTCTATTCACTCAATCTATACATAACATACAAACGGTACATATTTTCTACCAACCTCTCTGGTTTTCAACAAGTTTAAAGTTTGTTTGCCGGCCCTCGCCAAAACTCTAGCACTTCTGTTCAATAAGTTGTTATCATCTATTGTCTTGTTCTGTTTATGTTATTATCTAGCAACACATCAACCATATTCTAGACACGTGTAGAACCGCTGCCATTGTGTAAAACTTTTTTCCAAAACACGTGTCGCTCTGTCAGCTGTTGATCGTAACCGTGCACTATGTTTACAAAGAACGATTGTCTATGAATGGGCTCACCGATGGAATAATACAGATTTTCCATTGCCTCACCTGGGCTGTTTATAAAACAAGTGTCAAGTGGCGTGTTCTTTTTCCTTCCATATTTGAAAATATGGCGGGATATTGTAGTTTTATAGTTACGTTTGTTTTGGTTAACTGCGATGAATAAAGCGCTGAAAATTATTTTACTTGCAGTATCTTACATACATACATACATCGGCTGTCGTATAAATACATTCTTAAATTAACTAAGTATTGATTATGACTATGTATAAATAATCAAGGGGCGGAATGCGCGGTATTGTGTTATTGTATCTATTTACGTCGTTGTTGATGCTTTACCGACTAACCTAATTTTACGCTACACATAGCGTAGTTGTACAAATCGATATTTTATAGCTAAAACTTACCCGATAGTGTAGGCAGAGACGTCCGTATTTCCGCTAGCTACAATCATACGTATCTCTTTTGCTTCATTCACTTTCATCATATGATTGTCTACTTGGCGTTTCTCCAGGATTGTCTATTCTAGAATTTTCGATAGGTCGTCAAGACTCACAGTGATTTAAGTAATTGTCTTAGAACATGAAACTCACTGGTCCTTAACAAAGCCAAACTTTTCTAACCGCCTAGTTCTAATAGATATAATATAAATATTTTGAACTAGATTTTGACCGCGACTTTGCTCGCGTATATGTAGGTTAGGTTAGGTCCTTAGTCCCCCATGGTCCACGGGAGACTCGACGGGGGTCTATGTAGGCGTGACAAAAAAAATGAGGGTTCACAGTTCGTAAGCGAAAATTTATTTGCTTTCAATCGATAGTGAAGAACTAAAATGTTGAAAATGTCAGCCCGTAGACAGTTCATCAAATTTATTAATTTTAACCTTATTTCACTTTTTGGTCCGAATATACCGATTTTACTTGGCGGATTAAATTTCTAGCTGCAGGAGGTCCTCCGGAACCAGCTAAACTTTGAATGTGGTCTATAAGAAAAAAGTCTGTGCACCTCTGGGTTAGGTAAATAAAAGTACTATTTCCTGGATGAAAAGTACCCTATGTCATATTCCGTACCTCTGATAACAACGTTATGATGATCGGCAGAGTTAAGCAGTGAAACCGTAACAAACAAACTCACTTTCGCATTTATAATATTAATTAGGATTTTGCTGGATATAGAATGGAAGATTATTCTTCGCCATATTTGTTTTCTGCCGTGCCAGGACATAGGCTTTCCCCGAAGATTTTACTCAGTGATGCCAGCCTAATGAACCTGAGAGGAACGAGGATACCAGACTTTTTTCTCGTAGACCACTTTCAAAATTTAGCTGGTTCCGGTGGACCCCCTGTAGCTAGAAATTTAATTCGCCAAGTAAAATCGGTATATTCGGAACAAAAAGTTAAATAGGGATAAAATTTAAAAAATTGATGAACTCTCTACAGGCTTAATTTTTTTTACATTGACAGGTGAAGTCAAGGCAACATTTTAGTTCTTCACTATTAAAATCAAAAAAAGTTTCGTAGACCTCCGCTTACGAATTGAGAACTCCATTTTTTTTTGTCACGCCTACTTATACTTCCGTCGAGTCTCCTATGGGCCCATGGGAGTCCACCTGGACCACTTTGGGAACTAAGGCTTTAGATGTAATAATTATATGAGAAAACAATTTTTAAGCTACTGGCATCCTATTCAGTTTCTAATTGCCAGAACCGTGTTTGTGTTATACAGCTTTTATTGCGTGCCGCCCTATTGCGTATTAAAAGCGTAAGTTGTTTGTGAGTGACTAGAAGCTACAATAAGTGCCTGTCGAGGCGAGCTATATGCCACAAGACCTTAGCATAAAAGAAAAACATTTACACCAATGTAGAAATATATTTGTATAAATTTAGAAATACTTGCATCATGTGATATTCAAGTACCTACTACGCGAAGGGAACATTTCATCGATATATGTATACCTATGTATGTTACTACAGTAACATTCTGTTACTTACAATGTTGGATCGTATTCGTATTTAGCTCGAATGCGCCACCATTGCCAATAATCTCATGTCGCTATGGGCTATACATAGCGAGTGCAAGTGATACTAAAATAGTACAAAAAAACTGTTGGCCCGATCGTACACAGCGCACACAGTGAAATGTGTACTGTCTACTAACGTCATCGCCCTTTGCTTAGGTGTTGATTTGGATGTTTGATAAGTGAACATGTTTTTTTTTAATTTATTTGGTTTATTTAGAGTGGGCTCACGCTTATTTTAACACCAAGATTCTCAGTGGTATTTGATTTTTTGCACGGGCAGAGCAAAGTTTCTTTCTCTGTAGTATTCGCACTGGGTGACTAATATTCTTGGTGTAGTATTCATAGTCTGTGAAAATCACTTGCCATTACGCAGACCTGCCTATCAGACAACATCCTATGTGACTTTAGCTTAATAGCCTGTAGCCTTTCTAATTAAAATTACGTACTAACTAATCACGAGGATACTTCGGAGGAGCTTTACAACAACGAAAAGAAACAAAAAGGAAACATTGTACATCTTTCTCACAAAACTTTAAATATACCTAATATGTTTGGTAATATAAAATGCCGAGAC
This sequence comes from Catocala nupta, assembly GCA_963675205.1. NCBI lineage: Eukaryota > Metazoa > Arthropoda > Insecta > Lepidoptera > Erebidae > Catocala > Catocala nupta. The sequence continues at coordinate 22,768,419 of OY776097.1, read as the reverse complement.
GTCCGCATCTAAATACAATAATAGTCTTACATTCCTTGTTTTGATTGTCTTAATTCTATAGAAATTAATTCGTGATTAAAAGGTAACACGAGAACCTGGGTAGGCCTGGTGGAGGCAAAATAATATCCTATATATATATTGTGTTGTGAAGCTTCAATGCGCAAACATTTCATATGCATTTTAAAAAGGCGTTGTATTTAGATCGCTGTTCAATATTTATTTAGAGGGACTACTCTGAATCGTTTATGTCACTTGCGTTGTTGCTAACAACAGACTGCTCAATTGTCTAGCAAACTTTTGCGTTGGCAGATAACGATTCTTTCCTTGTAGGATTAGCCCTAGGTGTCTGATATTTTAAGTGATATAAGAAACTATAGCCTATGACAACAACTTGTCCAGGTGACTAGTTAGTTTTTCAACTAAGTCGTATATAAATCAATCAAATGTATTTCCGTCGTACTTGTGACAATATATTAAACGCCAATTTTCACATCTAGCGCAAACAACAAACGTGATAATTCTGTGTCGGACTTTGTTCTTTGGCTTACCCTATATCCCGTCGGTATACATTTACGACAAAGAGATTCCATTCGTGGAATGTGCATCATACCGGAACGACAATATATTCTGTGCCCCATAAGTGTGTCTGTAGTATATACGGCTCGTTTAATGATAGAACTGTTAAATCTGAATAGAAAGGGGAAGACTACGGTGAATGATCTGGAGAGAGAGATCACATTTGATTTAAACATATTCTAAAGAAAGACCAGGGAATGTGAATGAAGTAAAAGACGTATGCCAGGACCTCAACAAGTGGTAATCCAAAATCACTTCCAACTCCTCCAAGAAACAGGCGTGAGTCTTTGTATGTCCGAAGCCAAAAACATTAGATTTTTAAACGAATCTCTTCTCCCTAGCCTTTATTATTCCCAAGTCACTTGGGGTCGGCTTTTCTGGTCTAACCGGATTTGGCTGGATATCAGTTTTAACACGGAGCGGCTGCCACCTGACCTCCGCAACCCGAAGGCTAACGATACCCTAAGGCTAGACCAGTGTCAGGATATTATAGGGCACTAACTTCCCAATAACGACTGCCATAGATGTTCATGGCAGCCGGGACCGACGGCTTAACGTGCTCTCCGAGGCACGGAGCAGGCGATAATTGTCAATCAATACGCACATAATTTCGAAAAGTCATATAACTTCCGAAAGTCAGAGGTGCGCGACGTGGGTCCGAACCCGAGACCCTCTGCATTGCAGTCTGTTGGTCTCCCCACTGAGCTATCGCTGCTTTACTTTATTAAACGAAACTGATAAAGTAAAAAATCTTGATTGGCAGCCACATGCAAGCAAACGTAGGAATTATCAACAGACATACATATATGTAGATTTATCTCATTGTTTTACGTACCGGTAAAGATTTTAGAAAATGCGTATTTAATCACTAATGGCATCTAGTTAGACGTAAACATGAGACTCACATAAAATATCAGATGCTGACGTGTAATGATGTGTTCAGAGAAGCGGAGTTTAACCTTGAACAATAATTGGCTGTAAACTGCAACCAGCTATGTTCGTTTCGCCATACATTATTATTATTGTAGCCATTTAGTAGAGGATTTTTAATCGCTTGTGTATGACCCATTAAATAATAAATAAGGCAACATCGTGCATCAATTTGACATGCCACCATTATTATATTGTTTTAAAAAGATAAAAGTGGTAATCCCATTGTCGCTGCAGACAAAATTTTGAAACATCCTACGGAAAGAAAACTTAGATTCGGAAAATCTATTTGCTTGCTTTGTGTCAATTTGATAAAGATATCTCTCGCACTAGTTATAATTCCTGTATCGCGGTAGACTACAAATATAGAAACATAGGATACAAAGAGCATTCAGACTGGCGGACCAGTTGTAAATCACATTTTTCGCGTTAGTTTATGACCGCCACTATGCCATGTGTGGTGGGTTTAAATTCCATACGGAAAAATTGTGTGGTTCACAACTGTTTGTTTCTAGTCTGGATGTTCTTTTCGTTTGGCTTTTGAATAGAGTGTTGATTTGAGTTTGATTGAGTAAAGTCTCGCGCGATACAGGAATGTGTATATCTCATAAGTCATAACGAATGTCACTAAATATCTGTTTGTATACTAATAACATCATATGGATTGAGAGCCAGGGACTCATATTGCTACTCTATGTAATCATAGTCGATATAATTATAAGTTGTAGTAGTAGTGAGTGTAAAGGTCTTTACACACTGAACCGGCGCATTCGCAGACATTGCGCGGAGATTTGGTTTGGCGGATTGCGATTGCGATGCATGATGATAATGGTCGGGCTAAATGTTATTGGTATTTTCTGTCGGCAAATAGTCAGTAGCAGCATACAATCTGGAGCCATATCCGCATGCCTGTGTTTTCACGGGTCTTGAAATTATAGTTGGCGAAATGTGGATGTAATACTTTTTTTTTGCCCTGCCTTGCCTGTTACAATAACTTTGCAGTGTCACGATAAAAAAAATTAAAATTGCCTGCCTATTATGTTCAACGCATTGTTAACGTATATTATTACAGTAGTACTAATAGTTCTTAATAACTAATCTAATCTAGTAAGATTAGTTGAACTTCTAGTAAGACAACGATATAACGAGATACGCAAGACACTTAATTTTTCAATGTCACGCGACGTTATTACACGTTTAGTACTAGCATATTCTCGCACGTCATTAACGATCGTGTTTTACGACTTAAGCTGTGTTATATTCATTAATTACTTGTCTATATGATAATGGATAGGATATGTTTAAGTGGAGTAATTAACAATTCGAGATCTGTCTGTCTGGGTTTAGTTTCCACACGAGACAAAATCGAGACGAAACATTTTTCTTTATTTATTTGCATTAAGATATTTAATTTGGTTAGTTTTTAAATTAACGAAACTAAATGTACTTTTTTTAATTGTCAATAAATCATTTAAATTGTCCATTTATATTTGTTCCGGGTTTTATTTGTGCCTGCTGTTTGAAAGTTTGCAAATTTTTCGCGACTCAGATTTCTTGTATACTAAACAGGGCGGCAAAACAAGCATAAGCTCGACTGGCAGTAAGCGTTTACGATGGTCACCACTTACCATCATCATCATTTGCAGTCATTTAAAGCACCAAAAGTTTCACTAGGGTGTAGCCGACCATTGAAAAGGGGGTGGTGTCTCTCTAGAGTACAAGGTGACGGTTATACAGGTCTTGTGCTAGCAATACAGTGTTTTTGTAAGGAGTCTGCAAATCTTATCTTTATTGCCGTAGGTACAAATCAAAAGTCTGGCTGCGATTTTCTGTAATAGTCGATTGTTATTATTTAGTTAAAATATACTGCGTATGACACCTTTTTAAACAGCGACATCGGAATTTACCATGTTACTAATATGTCCACACGTTTCTATACCTTTCGTACTACAATAACGCATTTCAATAGACGTAAATAGGACATTGAGACGGGGTGGTGCCGACCCTTTTCGTTGAATACATGTCACTTAGTTAAGAGCTGAGCTCCCACATCGAGGGTCTTTCACAATGCAGGATAGTTATGGGACAGGCACATCATTATATAGATTTACTTTTATTAACTTGACCTGTATGAATGTAATGGAATTCAGCTTACAGTAGGCTGTCAAATAATTGAGAATTTAGTACGATTGTAAAGGTATTACGAAGCTATAACAATGCAATAAAAATATGTGCGCCAATCTATACTTAATATTATAAAGCTGAAGAGTTTGTTTGTCTGTTTGCTTGAATGCGTTAATCTCAGGAACTACTAGTTAGAATTGAAAAATTCTTTGATGTGTTAGATAAGATAGCCCATTTATCGAGGAAGGTTATAGGTTATGTAACATCACGCTACGACCAATAGGAGCGGAGCAGCAATGAAAAATGTTGCAAGAACGGGAAAATTCTCTTATGTGAAGCAGACGAAGTTGCGCGAGTCAGCTAGTAAAATATAATTGTAAGAAAATACACTCCACTGCTAGACACAGGCCTTTTCTAAATGTGAGAAGGGTTAGGGGTCAAATAGTTCGCTATATTGGCCCAGTGTAGCTTCGGAAATTTCTAAGAATGCATTTATGTACATAATGAAGACCTTTAAGGAATAAAAATGAACTTACTTAGCTATCTATAGCATAACCGTTGTAGTCGTCTGCTGGCCATAGGTTTCTCCCATCTTACGCCACAACATTCGGTTTTCCGCCTTCCGTCTCCAGTCTATGGGATAGATCGGATCCGATGCCCCTCCCCCAGTCGATGGCCGGAGGGCATCCTACCTTACGTTTCACTTGTCTCAAGCTAAATATAGAGCCAACAGATCTTGATTATTTATTGACTTCTAAATTAGCATCTACACTGGTGTAGCGACATAAACTCACGGATATCTTTCTGCCTATCGAGTCAGATATTAAGACATAACCACACATACCATGAATTCAACATACGAAATCATACACTTGCGTACAGATAACATACCTAGTGATTTCGGAGCAAGTCGATTGAATCACAATAGCCTATGTGTTTTTTACCTTTCGAAATATGAGTGTCCCTACTCTGCCGTCATAAGGAAAAAAGAAGTATCCAACATTTTTTTTCGACATTTAGATTTTTACTTATTTGGAATCAGTAAAAAAGACAAATCTTTTTGTAGCAGATACCTCTTTTTCCCTTATGACGGCAGTATGGCTCTGCTTACTCCTTCAAAGACCCTGCCTGATGCTATGCTAAACATTAATCTTGTTGTTTGTTCACAGGCAGACCGAGCCACGAACCTGATCCGGGGCACTAGACACGAGCAGTACCTTCAGGTGCGCGCTGACATCAAGAACTTCCGCGACAAGAACAAGCTAGAGAAAGTCATCGTGCTGTGGACAGCCAACACTGAGAGGTGAGCTTCACTTCATGCCTTTTATTACTGACTAGCTGTTCTCCGAAGTCTCATTCACTATTGCTTCGCTCCCGTGGCTCGTAGCATGTTGTTTTATAGCTTATGTTAGTCCTGGATAAAGTAGCTTTCTAATGGTGACGGAATTTTTGAGATAGGTTTCGTTGTTTTTGAGTATACTTTCTATATACAAACATTGAAAATTACAAATCTTTACCCTTTTTAATATTGATGTAGAAGTGACTGCACATTGAATGTGACTGTATTTGGGGTGTTACTTTAACGTAAAGGACTTGTTAAACATTGGAAAACCAGACTTAAAGAGCACCCAGACTTAGAACAACGATTTGGAGATCACACAGATTTTTGTTTGGTGGGGGATCGAACCAATAGGCTCTTGACGTCTTTGCGCTGTGACTACTTTTTTATTTAATCACTTTAATTAATACAGTAGTAGGCAGTAGACCAATTACTATAATTCTGCCGTCCTATGGAAAAATACGTAGGTATCTAAGATTCTTTTTCGATATTGAGCATTTTACATCTTTGGAATCAGTAAAAAAAGGCGCATCTGTCAGTTTTTATGTTAATTATAAATACTACTGGCACCTACGTCTTTTTTCCATATGAGGGCAGAATTATAGTCTACAATGATAATGAGACAACTAACAGAATGACTGCAAGGATGGTGTAGTGGTTTAAGGGTTCGCCAATTCCACTGCCCCGAGTGTTGTGGGTTCGCATCCCACACGGGACCTAAATTTGTGTGATTCATAAATAGTTGTTTCGAGTCTGGATATTCTTTGTGTCCGTTGTTTGAATGTTTGTAAAGTCCCCCGCGATACATAAATTATTCCTAGTGCGGGAGTTGCCTATAATAAGAAAATGAAAAATAAAATGAAACTACAGGAAGAAAACAAAGTAAACAGCACGATGGATAAGGATGTATTCCTTCTTACAAGAAACGCAAACACATATATCCGGCTATACATCCGCAAACAACTGGTACTACTTAAAGCATTGTGCGATAGCACAGTGTTGTCTAGAAAATCATTGGAATACAACGTTGGTCTCGTGGAATAAGTTTAAGTTTATGGCTGCAATATTAGTTGTTGGGTGTTCAAAATAAAAGATGTTACTTCGGTAGTAAACTATTGAATAATGTATACTCTTACAAACCTTATGTAGTAGAGAAACGCGTCACACTACATGGCCGTCCTCCGAGATTGATATATGCGAAGATAAAGATAGATAAAGAGAAACATCGCAGGGCACTTAATAAAGGAATTACGACGGTCGTAGATATTAGTTACTATTTCGTAAGGCTAATAAAGTATAAATAAATTTTCTTGTGGTGAATCTATTGCAGCTTGCAGCAGCTAGATGCTTATTATACAATCATGATACTCACATGCCACATTGTTGATAAAAGCGCGCGAAATCACTGAAAAAAAAACACCTCTATAGTGTCTCCTATTTCTCTGATAGTTAGCTGCTTATTACAGCAAATACAACTAATTTAAAGCAGTTGTAAACAATGCTTTCTGAACCTTACTGCGTTTAATTCTTTTCACTTTGTTACAAGTGGTGAAGAAAGGTAGTTCACTATAAATTAGTTTAAACAACAATAAGTCAAAACAACATATATAAAATATAGGTGTTTCCTGTTCACATAAAACTGTCTGCACAACGTTTTTACGTATGCGACATGTTCTAAATATACCTCAGTTCAATGCGCCACAATGTGTGATACTAGTACTTCCTGTGACGATAGACATTTCATATCTGAGAATCTGGGTGTGTCGCCTCAAAATAGTTTACGAGACACACCCGAATTATTTCATTTTAAGTTTTCTCATTCTTGAAATTAAACTGCTTTATACAGATTTTATCGTGTTGTTTATTAATACTTCGAACTCTCTTGAACATGGCTGCTGAGAAGCAACAGATACGAAGATAGGGGTGTAAATTTAAATAGTTTTATTAATTTAATCAGTCAATATAGTATTATAGCTTTAGAAGTAGTGTAATATTTTCAAAATTATGTAATAAAACAACGCGATAAAATCCGAATAAAGTAGTTTAATTTCAATGTATAATATTCTCGTAAAGCTAAGACAATTTTCTCTCATACTCTCTAAAGTCAAAATGTGAGTGCATTCTGACTTTAGAGATGTATACGAGGGCGATGTAGTTAAAAAATGTAAACACCAAATTGAGACTGGTTGAATTATTTGGCATCCTCGGGCCCAGACATAATGCATTTTAATTACATCTAGTTGCGGGCTAATTGATGAGTTATAGGAGATGCTAATATTAATTGGCTTCGGGCATGAATTCGTGTTCAATAAGTTCTCTAAATCAATAATTTTAGAGTCAACTTTAGAATAGAATTAAGTTAGTTGAATAAATACAACGTTCATGAAATTGGTGAGATAAAAAAAAATATTATTAAAGTATTATATTAATATCATCATCTTATAGCCATAATTAAGGTTTATAAAAATAATATCAGCTCTGTATTAAAATTGTCCCACTGCTGGGCACGAGCCTTTTCTCTGTGTAAGACGGTCAGGCCATAGTCCACCACGCTGGCCCAATGCGGGTTGGCAGACGTCATATAACTTCAACAGGATTCTTCGCGAAGTTTTCCTTCACCGATAAAGCTACTAATTATACTTTCGGATAATTTAATTATCGTTTATCCGTATTTAACCTAACCGAGAATTTTAGTTTTAAGTGATTACTAAAATACTTTCTTTATTTACTTTATTGGGACACAAAATAGTTAGGTACACATAAAATGTAATGCAACAATATTATATATGTTAAGAAAGGAGGTAATGTGTAATCCACAACAATGTCCGCGAATTAATATAGAAAATAGGAATAAAATAAAATAAACACGCGCGATAATTGCGAATAGGAAAATCTAGCAATGATTATTTTAACAATTCAATAGCTTGTCTATGTAATTTTGAATGTGAGACTGCAAATATATCTAAGTCTGTAAGGTGTATGTTATACGTTTCAACAAGGCGACGAAGAGGCGCCCGTGTGCTGGCGTTGGTTGTGCACTTCGCAGTGTAGAACAGCCAAGGCACGCGCGCGTCTTGGCGAATGTTTGTAAAATATTTTTGGGTGAACGACACTACGTTCTAAAACCAACATTGTTTCAATTGTGCAGTTTCATTTCTAACATTGGGGCGACGTCATTGCTTGTTCTAGATTGATCCTACGAGATGTGCCACTGAAATTTAGAAGTAGGTACTTTGTGTATTCAGTAGTTAATTACTGCTTATTTTAATTGTGGAGGAATTCATCGCGTAGATAGTAGATGTCCATTGCGCGCGCGCTCGGCGTACGGTCGTGACAGGTGTGTGCGCTTAGATAATTCGTAAAAGTAAATCGTTCTTAACGAAAATGGTGCAGTGTAGGAAATGTAAACTTTTCGTGTCAATGAATAAGGATGACATTATCAAATGCAAAGGTGACTGTGATGGTGTATTCCACAAAAAATGCTTGCGTAACAATAAGCAGTGCATGTCCAAAGGATTGTGTGAAGAATGCTTGAAGAATGAAAGCAGTACATCACAAAGTGAACAAGTCTTTTCTACCCCGAAGATTACTATAAATCCAAGTGAAACATCTGGTGAAAAAATCTTATCGGAAGTAAACAAAAAGTTGGAAATCATTTACAATATGGAAAAGAAATTAGTCGAGCTCACGGAAACTGTCGATTTTTACGCTGAAATGTACCAGGGTATGGCAGAATTTAAAGAAGCAACTGAAAAGAAGATTAAGTCTCTCGAACAAAAAAATGTTTTCTTAGAAAAATATAACAAAGCGCTTGAAGAAAGGGTAGAGGAATTGGAAATGAAGGGAAAAGAAAAATCGTTAGAGATATGTGGGCTAGAGAATAGACCCAACGAAAACACAAAGCAGGTGGTACAAGAAGTGGCAAAATTATTAAACCTCGACCCAGATGATATCGAAGAAGCGGAGAGGGTAGGTAAAGAAAAATCGGACGAGCAGCGACCAAGAATTGTTAAAGTAAAACTGCGTACAAGACAGGCTCGGATCTAATGGATGACGGCGAAAAAAGAACATATCATTACCAATCGTAAATTATATTCGAATGCCAATGATAAAAGAATCTACATTAACGAGGATCTTCCGAAGCAAAAGCGACAATTACTATGGCTAACCCGTAATAAATTAAAAGAGAAAGGATTTCTATACATTTGGGTGCAAAACTTTAATATATTGGTCAAGAAAAATAATGACGAAAACAAAATCTATAACATTAGAACGGAGAGCGACTTAGACAATTTCTAATAATAATAATTCCTATGCTGAGTGGGTGCTCGCGCACTCTGATATTTTATGTAAAAATTCGATTCGATAACAAACAATTCACATTCTACCGAAATATCGTATAAGAGACTTTACAATGTTGAAGAATTAAATAAATACTCGTCGGAACATAAAGGAATTCACATAATACATCTCAATATTGGATCGCTTCGGAAGCATTTTAATGAGTTACTTGTTCTATTGGAATTTAATAAATATAGATTAGATATCATTATATTAAGTGAGATTAATATAAAAAAAGAAGAACTACCCCTATATTATATATCTGGTTATGACACGCACATAGTGACTAGAGAGTTTAAAAGAGGAGGCGGTATTTTGATATACGCGAAAAATACCCATGGACTCAGCTCAAAAATAGTGTATAGTAACGCTATGGAAACATTACACGGACAGTTAAAATATGCATCTCGTACCCTACACATCATATCAATATACAGACCACCAAATAAAAACAAAACTCATTTCATCGAAAAAATTGAAAATATTATTAGAAATATACCATCTTCTGATAGTATTATTATAATAGGAGATATAAACATCGACCTTATGAAAAGCGAAGCTGAGCCGATTATTGCGAGATACCAGAATGCTTTAAGTGACCGCGGCTTGCGATGTGCAATTCCTAGAAGCGAAGTAACGCGCGAGGCGATCGTCAAAGGTCGGAGAGAGACGTCGTGTTTAGATCACGCATGGGTGCGAGAGGGACGAAGCATGAGTTCTATGGCCTACGTACTAGAGTCGCACATATCGGATCATCACGCGGTTGGCTTGTTAGTGAATCTTAACCACGGAACAAATGTAAACAATAACAATACAGTGCGGGAAGTGATATGTGATAAAATCGTTAGGCAAAAACTTGATGAGTACAACTGGGAAAAACTGTTATCAATAACGTGTCCTGTAGTATTATATCAAACCATATGTTCGGTTTTCGATAAAATATATAAAGAGAGTACTAAAACTGTGCCAGTGCGTACCAAACGTGATACACAGCCATGGGTAGATAGGTATTTATATAATACGTTACAACGCAGAGATAATTTATTTAGAATGTGGAAACAGTCACCTAAAGATATGAATAAACGACTGGAATATACTAGATTTAGAAATAAGGTTAACAAATTAGTGAATGAGGCTAAGCGTAAATACAGGCAATCAGAAATACAAAAGTGTAATGGCGATTATAGAAAAATATGGGCAAGTATAAATTCGTGGTTGGGGCGGGGTAAAACAAATTTAGATAGTGTAATATTAAGGTATTTGGGCAAGCACGAAAGTTTAAATACTATTTGCACTAAATTTTCTAAGACATTTACAAGTGAGATAAAAAACCTTAAACATAATTGTAATAAAAGATTTTTAGATAGAAAAGAATATATTAATCCAAGTTTAGTCAGTTTTAGGTATAAAAAGGCGAGCGCATTAGATATAGAAAAAATAATAAATACATTATCATTTGAGAAAGCGCCTGGAATAGACAAGATAAGAGTGCGAGATATAAAATATTTATGTAAAACCCTAAGCCCAATATTAGCCAATTTTGTCAATATGTGTATATGTCAGTCTGTATACCCGGATAAGTTGAAATACGCAATTATAAGACCTATTTATAAGTCAGGGAATCACCTGGATTATACCAATTATCGACCCATTGCAATACTCCCAGTGATAGATAAAATAGTCGAAAAAGTAATTGTCGGTCAGATAAATAATTTCTTAGAGTCGCATAACATCTTGTCGGACGCACAGCACGGCTTCAGGAAGGGTCGCAGCACAGCCACAGCACTGACCCGGTTTGCGGACCATGTCAACGAGAGCCTCAATTTAGGTAAGCAGATCATAGCGCTCTTTATAGATTATAAAAAAGCATTCGACACGCTAGACCACAATGTGCTACTACAGGCCATGGATGAGTGTGGTATCCGCGGCCCCACGAACGCTTGGTTTAAGAACTATCTTGCCAATAGAAAGATACGTACGGTGGTAAATGGTGTCGCGGGGGAAGAGGCTCTTGTCGACCTGGGTGTGCCGACCGGATCAGTGTTTGGGCCCGTGGGCTATATAATGCATGTGAACAGTGTTATAAATGTTATACGAAGGTGCCGGGTGTATATGTATGCTGATGACATGTGCTTGATATCCGCATCTAAAGAACCGTCTGAGGCTCAAGAGAATATACAAACTGATTTCGAATATATAACACAGTGGGCACATGACAACGGCATTATTTTAAATTTAGATAAAACCAAATACATGCATATACACTCGCCTTACAATCAACGTGCTAAGTACATTGACAAAAATAATTTAACAATAATAGGCCACACATATGAATGTTTATATAAGAATAAAATAAACTGTAACTGTGTTAACATAAAGTCAGTTGAGACATACACATATTTAGGATTAACCGTAGATAGTAATTTCAATTGGAAAACGCATGTAAATAACGTCAGTGACAGGCTTAGGTCAGTCCTGGGTAAATTCTATCAACTTAAACAAGTTATCAACAAGCGTACAATGTCAATGGTTTATTATTCTCTTGCAGACTCAGTACTTAGCTACGGTCTTAGCGTCTATGGACGTACATTTGTTACATACATAAAAGAAATAAAATGTATACAGACGAGGCTCATTAAATATTTAGTTAGTAGAAAATTAAAAAAACTATGCAATAGCGACTATGAAAAACTATACTCTGTAAGTAAAATATTGCCTGTAGATCTAAAAGTTAACTTTCTAATAGCCATTGAACAATATTATACAGATCAGTACAAAATTAATGTAGATAACAAATACAATACAAGACAGGTAACACAAAGAAAGCTACTCATACCAAAAGTTACTAATTACTACGGAGAAAGAATGACTGAATATCTAGTCCCTAAAATATTTAATAATATAGATATGTTAAGAACAGAACCTAAAATAAGTAAAAATATGTTAAAATCGAAACTCAAGTGTCTACTGCTCGGCGACGGTGATATTAGGATGAGTGAGGTTCATTCTCGCGGTGCAGATGACACTTGAATTTCGCTTTCGCTTTATCTAATAATAATTATTAATACTTAATATTGTTAACGAGCGTATCTCGCCAACAAGCTGTATAGCTTGGCGAGGAAATTTGAGTGTGTACTTTTGTATTACAAGTGAATAAAAATCTAAAAAAAAAAAAAAAATATCTGAGAGTTCTCTATGACGTTCTTGTATACTTATATGTTAATTCCTTTCGCTGTTACATGGTGTCCTAACTTTTCGCTTACTGAGTCTCGTGGCCAAAGTCAAAGTCAAAAATCATTTATTCATTTAGGTCACAAAGTAACACCTTTGTGACCTAAATGAATAAATGATTTTTGTGAACGTTAAAATATATAGGTTAGTGAGTTTACTAAGTTACTGAAGCCACATTTAGATTAGTTGCTAGGTTCAGGCAAAGGGTTGAGCCTATGAGAAGAAACCTGCAAGAAACTCACAGCCACTCTTTTAAATCGCCAATTAAATATAATTTCAGTATTTTACAACTCAGATTAACAAGGTGTTGCAGCCAATATGCCATATACTAAAATAAGCCAGCAATAAGACTTACAAAAAGATCTGTTTTTTTTTTGTTTTTATTATGATTTTCGATCCTACGTAACAGTCGGCGAGACTTTTGCAGTCAACCAAAGTTAGTTCCAGACTGCGTGCTGCTACTAAGAATATCTTTATAGGATGACTCAGTAACACTCCCGGACCCGAGAATCGAAAACAAAACATTATATGCACAGCAATCGCATTCAATACCACTGCGTTAGCGAGCCGAGCCTTGACTACGCCCGGATTGAAGTCTCTAAAATAAAGTAGGTACCTTTAAAAAGAGGAAGGCTTTTTTAAATAGGTGTAAGTTCTGCCAGGCTTTACCTCTTACCTCCTTACCTCTAGGAACACAGACTCAGAAAATGCCCACTCTTTTATAAGTTCAGTTTTCCTTAATTTACTGAAATAATTGATGTAATCTGCAGGTTCTGCGAGCTTCGTGAAGGCGTCCACGACACGTCAGAGAATTTGGAGCGCGCGCTCCGCGACAACAACTCGGAAATATCGCCCTCCACCATATTCGCTATGGCGGCCGTTGATGAAAACGTGAGTAACATGCCATATTATTGTCATATACAACATGTAGATATGCATTCTTGCCAAGTTTTGCGAGCGCCGAGCAGCGGTAGTCCAGGAGGCATTGGACTTGCGGTCCAGAGACGGCTCGAGATAATCGGGTACATGTCGGTAATTCAATGGGTGCGCCGTTGCACTATTTATACCATTGCACTATTTATACCTCTTATTTTTAAATTATTGATTTTAAATAGAAAAGATAGATAAGGAAAATGTTGCGCATACGCAGTACGATGTAATTCTTGTTATTGTAGCTTGGCGATGCTTATCGGCGTGCATTATATTTTCGTTGCAAGCTTTTGTAGGATTAATATGAAAACTAAAATATGTTTCTAGGATGTGCAATTTAATTAAGTGCTATCATTGCTGATGCCTCATGTACCGGTAAATTTTCTTAGTACGTGTGTTTGGCCAATGCCAAAATAATGAAGAAATTATGTGTTAGAGAGCATATAAGTATATTGTGCATGCGCAGTTCGATATACCCCTTGTGAAGCAAGCCGACGCTAGTAGGCGTGCTTTAAAAATATGTTGTATACAGTCAGTTCTGTATAAGGTATTCTACCACATACACACAACACCATCCCAATCTAGCCCAAACTAAGCAGAGCTTGTACTATGGGTACTAGACAATGGATAAACATACATATATACTTTTTTTTTGTAAATACAACCATATTATACATAGAAACACCCAGACCAAGACAAACAACTATGTTCATGCACACAAATGTTTGACTTGTGCGGGAATCGAACCCGCGACCTGAGCTGTGGCAGTCGGTTACACTAAAACTTTCCTTTGTTGGAGTATGTGTTTTTCATCGATTCATGTTCAGAATATCAGTGGGATCGCGTGGGATTTGATTACATAACATTCGGCGCCGTAGCAGTGGTGAGGCGAACAGTTAAACCATAGCGCCATCCGTGCAGACACCACCCAGTGCGATATAAGACCCTAAAGCGGGATTTTAGAAAATGAAACACGATACATACTAGTAACGCATGTACCTATATATTGTATAATTACAGTGCATATACATAAACGGTTCGCCACAAAACACGCTGGTGGCCGGCGTGGTGCAGCGGGCCGAGCAGCGCGGCGTGTTCGTGGCGGGAGACGACTTCAAGTCCGGACAGACCAAGCTCAAGTCTGTGCTCGTCGACTTCCTGGTCTCCGCTGGTCAGTACATATTCCCATATTACCTAGTTCACGGTAACATTTGTCTTGTGGTACCGCTATAACTATCACATGTATCACATATCACAAAACAACATGCACTTTTTAAATGAAAGAACGTACCTTTTATAAGACTACTTAATCATTAGCAACACATATTGGTTATGTTGTAGTTTTATTCATTCTATTTAACTGTACTGTTGGACAAAGTGATGTATTAATCATGCGCATAAAACATTGAGAAAAATTGTGCTTATCGCTATACCTACTTTACATGGTCAAGGACTCGGTACACACTGATCTATAGTGTTATAAAGGTATTAAAATGTACACACAGGGACGCATCAACCTAGACTGTTTGGACTTTGAACTATTAGAAGTTTAACGCTGCGAATCGTGCGAGAGAGTGCGTTATATTTTTGTTACGCTCTATCCTTACCATTACATCGACACCACTATGCACTGTCCCTTTCCGACAATTCTCTATTTTGTATGTAGCGTAGTTATGTGTATATAGGCTGTCTAACTTGATGTGTAGCCGAGTGTACATTTAGCTAATGGTACTAACATGGTAAATATTTATGGCCAATTTGATGGTAGTGGTAACAGTTGTCGATGGAACTTTTCAGTAAGCCAGTGACTTTGCCAGTGCACACAACATATGATTGTTGAATTTCGATCTATTGTAGGGGTAATGGTACTTCGCTCTACCCCAGTTCTACCCCAGTTCTATCCCAGTCTGCTCTGTCCCTCTTATTAACTGCTTGCCGAGACTTTATAGCTACAGTACTTATAATATCTCTGACTGCACGGATTTTAGTGATTTTTTGATTGATTAAGAGTGGTTTAAATGGTCGTCTCGCGACTGTCGTCGCTCACGAATGTTATGGTTTCGAATTTTACACTGGACAAATATGTAATCCACAAATAATTGTTCCGTGTCTGAGTGTTTTACTTTGTGTCCGTTGTTTGAATGTTTGTAAAGTCCCCCGCGACACAGGAATTTTTTCTAGTGCGAAATTTGTCATTTTTAAAATAAAATAATGAAATATTTTAAAAATCTCGGAATGTGATTTAGAAAATCAACATAATTATTGGACCCCGTGTAATTTATTAATGTGAGCAAAAAAGAAAATTATATGAAAGCAAATGATGGTGTCATTTCCTTTCATATCAATTCTTTTAGCGTATTTTCAACAGTAATTTGGAAAGAGTGTTATATGGTGAGACACGGTGAATACAATCTGTTATTTTGATTATTGTTTACAGGTTTGAAGCCAGTGTCTATCGTCAGCTACAACCATCTCGGTAATAATGATGGCAAGAACTTGTCGGCGCCCAAACAGTTCAGGTCTAAGGAGGTAAGACACTTTTTATTTCCTAGCGAGATATACCAAATGCATATCTCAATATGCATTTGCATTTTAATTTAATGCTTGTCAAAGTACCTCTTGTTAGGGGTCATCCATAAATTACGTCACAGGATAAGGGGGAGGGAAGGGGGTCTAAGAAGTGTGACAAGATATGGGAGGACTCTAATATATCTTAAAACAGTCATAACCCGCTATAGACGAGGAAAAGTGGGCACTCCTAAATGTAAATAAAACTAATTTTGGAACTGCTGTTTTAATTTAATGGGAGGAAGGGGGAGTCTCACAAATGTGACTAGCTATGACAAGGACAGGGTGGGGTCAAACAATAATGAAACTGGTGTGACGTAATTTACGGATGGTCCCTTATGTAAGGGTATGTTGACAGTTTATCATAAATATTATTTTATGTACACTCATACACTTAGTAATACCTAGTACTTTAACGAATATTTCTATTGCCTACCTAGCTTAGCTCCAGAACATCCCTAATTTCTTAAAATAAGTTCACTGATGTGTTTTTATTCCAACTCACTGAACCTTAAATACTTCGTAAACCAAAAACGTACTAGAATCCACTATTATCGTATATCGAGTTATGTTATATACACTACACTACACATTAATCTTATATAGTACGTGCAATCTTGCTAATCTGACACTTGACTATACTGACACATCCAGTAATCTGGCAGTTAAACATTATAGTTATTGCTGCACGGATGACGTAATGGTATTTTCGGTTCGAATACCACACGGGACAAAACGATGCAGAAATAAACTCGGCGGTTGTTGTCTTTTAAAAACGAAGCGATGTCATAAAAGGCAGTAGCAAGTAACAAATGATCATCATCGAATTGGATGAAATATGCAAGGAAATATCAGTAGAATAGGATCACCTCAGAACAGATCATAAAAACATACGGAGCGCTGCATTGCTTTTTTTACTTGATTTTATGAGACCTACATCGTTACTCATATATTACAAATGTGCCCGCGGTTTAACTCGCGTTTATGGTTACTGCGCCGCCCCCGTGGGTCGTACCGTGATGTTATGTAGCCTATAGCCTTCCTCGATAAACAGGCTTTCCAACACTAAAATAATTTTACAATTCGAACCAGTAGTTCCTGAGATTATCGCGTTCAACCAACCAAACAAACTCTTCAGCTTTATAATATGAGTAAAGATAAAAATTAGGGTATACAGGGTATTAAAAAATTACAATAACCTTTTACCTATCTTCTTAACGTTATACTTAACAATTTGTGTACTACCATATTTTACATAATTCAATGGTTTCCAAAAAAGTTATTTTATCAAGATTAAAATTGAATAGAAACTGCAACATTTTAATTCTTGTATTATAAGGTTGCCAGTCTCTCGGTTTTCTATCGGATACACTACGGAGAGTGTGCAGAGGAACTGCATAATTTGATACCTCCTTTCCCATTCTACCATCGGATGACTAGACAATCAGACCAGCGACACAGGTTTATGATGAATATACCACATTTACGCACGAAGCGCTTTGTTTTCACTTTTATAATGGGTACCGCTAAGGAGCAGAATTACCTAAGTCTGTGTTTCCCGATGAGTACAATCTGGGTGTCTTTAAGTCGCGAGTGAATGGGTATCTTCTTGGCAAGCGTGCTCCATAGTCGACTGCATCTTCACTTGGACCGCGATCTCACCTGATCTTAATCAGGTGAGATCTGAAAAGATCAAATAATGAATTACGAAAAGTGATAGAACAAAAGTTGTCAAGTAAGGTACCTTTAAATAAGACACGGGTAAACGGTTATTAGTATCTTTCATTAACCCTGTATAAAGTATTTCGAAAATAGTAATGACATTGAATTTTAAAAGAAACTATTTTAAGCTTTGTGATACATTTATTTGCTATTTTTATACTAATGACAGTTATACGAACCTAACATAAATCAATCAATCGTTTAGTCGACATTTGGCAGATTCTATATTTGACAGATTGTATATTTGACAGATTTTGATAAAGTGAGACAAATAAGGGACATTGTGGAATCAAAAATAATACTGTTGTGTAGTAATAACTATATTTATTCATAAGTTTTTTTTTTATAACTAGTATTAAATGTTTTTATTATAGTCACTAATATTTTTCAAAACAGTCACAATTACCAAATTAAAGTCAATTGTTTTTTTTAACATTATTATGTATAATCAATCACAGTGGAAAAGCTATTAACAGGCAACAATTATTTTTATCACATTAATTATTAGTATTATTTTGTACATAGTTACATATATAGGTATATAAACAATCAACAAATAACTATAAAAAAACAACGAAAATGGATACTTTTTAGTAAGGATATAAAAAAATTATTGTAGTTTTGTGATTGATTCCACATCCTTTAAATATCTCAATTTTCAAAATCTGTGAAATGTAGAACCTGTCAAATGTAGAATCTCTCAAATCTAGAATCTGTCATATGTAGAATCTGTCAATAGTAGACTATGATGTCAAAACTAGAATCTGTCAAATGTCGACTAAACGCAATCAATTTGGTTATTGCGAACATAGGTACAATAATATAAAGGTGTTACAATTGTAAATAAGTATCCCCATCTTACTACTATACAATGACAAAGTATCTTAAAATTACAGTAGCATAATGGTATATTCAAATTAGTAAGTAGTAGAAAAATAAATAAATTCAAAATTATGATACTAGCTTTTGCCTGATGCTTTGCTCGCGTAAAAGTAGGTTAGGTTATGTTAGTAACTGTATTTTTTTTTACATAAAGTGTTGCCTATGTTACTTTGTGATAGTATAGCTCTCTAATGGTGAAAATCAGTTAAGGAGTTTTTCAGTTCAATCCTTACAAACAAACAAAAAATCTAATCTATCCTCTTTACAATATTAGTATAGATAAATAAGAGTAAATAAGCATGTCAATAACATCTTTTATTTTATTATTTGGGTATAAATGCGACACTATGCCTACATGAGTGAGATATTAATAATGATGTATATAATTTTCAGATAACAAAAAGCAACGTGGTAGATGACATGGTGGAGTCAAACCCGATCCTCTACAAGCCGGGCGAGAAGCCGGACCACGTCGTCGTCATCAAATACGTGCCGTATGTCGGTCAGTACCACTCATGTTTAGTTAACTGAACAATTCTTAAGCTTACTGTAAAAATATAAGACAACATTACTGTATACTGCATGCTTCCCAAAAAAAGTTTGAGTATGTTTATCACAATCAATTTAAAATTAAAATCTAAAGCCAATTCAAGGAATACAACATTTTTCAGTTAAGTACTATTTTGAAGAAGGAACAAATGCACCAAACATCAATTTCGTTGTAAACCTTCGTTCTCTATCCATTACTAGTTGTCCCCAATGGCTTTACTCACGTTTATGATTACTGCGCCGTTCCCGAGCGTGATGTTGTTTAATCTTATTACTTCTAGATAAAAAGCTTTTGATTTTAAAATTAATTTTGAACGATTTTATAAATTTATGGTTTTCAAGTTTCTTTTACAAACAATAATACATATCGGCGTACGCGATAAGTTAGTGGCACAGCCGAATTTAGTAGGGTTTTCTGGTCAAGAGTTCATGGTGTAGATTTCAAACCGCAATTATACGTTTCTTACAATCATGTATACCGAATAGTTGCTGAGGAGAATTGATATTTACAATTTGAGTCGAGTGAACCAGCGATTCAATGTCGCTTGATGTTTGTTTCAATTCAAAATATAACCATCATCCCACCAAATGACGTTTCCCGCCCTCGTACAATGAAACCAATTGAGTGTCTTATTATCGCTAAACTATTGTAGTCGCCGACATTCATATATTTATCTTTATAATAATAGTGGAGGTTCATTTAGACACATGAGTTGAAGCTTATATTGTAATGTTGTGTGCAGGCGACTCGAAACGCGCGATGGACGAGTACACGTCGGAGATCCTGCTGCACGGCACCAACACGCTGGTGGTGCACAACACGTGCGAGGACTCGCTGCTGGCCGTGCCGCTCGTGCTGGACCTGGTGCTGCTGGCCGACCTGTTCTCGCGCATGACCTTCCGCCAGACCGACGCGCAGCGTGAGTAACGACCTGCACACACCTACATTAACCACACCTCGCTACTGAATACTCATAGTCAAAGTCATATCATATTGCAGGTAACACTGATGATATAGGTCAAAAAGTAACACTGATGAACGTCAAAATATATACGTAACTTACTGAAGCTACATTTAGGTTAGTTGTTGGTTCGATTCCCACGTGGGGCAAAAATTGTGTTTTTGTAAAGTCCCCGGGATACAGGAATTATTCCTAGTGCGGGAGCTGTCTTTTTTAAAAACATAGCAGATACTGCACACGCAACATTAATAACCACATTGGACACACACACAACATTAATCATCCTACTGCACACAATAAAATTAACCACTTTTCACTACGATTTACTCCTATACTATGGATATCACTCCTACGTAAACTGTTATCAGTGTAAAGAGTATGATATTATAGATTTGTAAATTATTGCTTTGGGTCATATAACAGTTATCAAAGTAGTATGCTGAGGGTTGGAACAATGTGGATCATATTCAATTAATGTTTATATCTCATTGAAATTTATTGAATATTTATCATTTGCCAGCACTTTATTAGTCGCATTTTAAATTGTTTTTACATTCATACATTATATATAAACGATTAATAAGCTTTTTGTTGTGTTATGTTATTTCCGTTTACGTCCAAAATGTCAAATTCCTGAAATGTCCAACGGTTCCAAAATGTCCAATTCCTAGAATGTCCAATTCTCACAATGTCCAATTCCCTAAATATCCATTTCCCAAAACGTCCAATTCCTTAAATGTCCAATTCTCACAATGTCCAATTCCCTAAAAGTTCATTTCCCAAAATGTCCAATCTTTGATAATCTCTGCAATGTAGCCTCTACGAAATGGTTGTAAAATTTGTGTGAATTCATCAAGTGGTAAAAACAGAAAGAATATTTTCACGTAATATTTAGATTTATTGTTTAATTTTTCCTGGCTGTACGTTACCGTCTAATATCCATATATATAATGTAAAGAAATACAATAATCAACTCAGACATTACCAAAGATTGGACATTTTGAAAAATGAACTTTTAGGGAATTGGGACATTTTGAAACCGTTGGACATTTCAGGAATTGGACATTTTGGACCTAAACGGTTACTTAAATAATAAAAATCAAATGAAAAACACAATTTTTAATTTAAGAAAACTCGTTGTCGCACTAGTCTTCCCTATTCGCGCACTTTTAACCAATAAGTATAACATTGTTTTAGTAAAATGTTACTATCATGAAATATAACTTGATGGGCGTAATTTAATAATATCTGTCACAGAACCCAAGTCACTTTTTACGAAGTATAGTAAACAACAGCAAGAATACATAACGATATGTGTGTATATATTCCAGCGTGGTCGTCCATGCACGCTGTGATGTCCCCCCTGGCCTACCTGCTGAAGGCGCCGCTGGTCCCGGCCGGCGCGCCCATCGTCAACGCGCTGTTCAAGCAACGCGCCAACATCGAGAACATCATGCGCGCCGCACTGGCCCTGCACCCCACGCACCACATGCAACTGGAACATAAGGTAACTTCGCTACAGCCTCTTAGGAACTACACTCAATTTTTACAACCTTATTTTATTTATACCTTTACGATGTAACCTAAGCTCTGTATCTTTTTGTACCAATTTAAGTTGAATAAATGATTATTATTATTATTATTAATAATCACCTGTACGATACGTGAGCGCGGCTTCTCCCGGCGACTAGAGAAGCGCGCCGCGTGTACGATACGTGAGCGCGGCTTCTCCCGGCGACTAGAGAAGCGCGCCGCGTGTACGATACGTGAGCGCGGCTTCTCCCGGCGACTAGAGAAGCGCGCCGCGTGTACGATACGTGAGCGCGGCTTCTCCCGGCGACTAGAGAAGCGCGCCGCGTGTACGATACGTGAGCGCGGCTTCTCCCGGCGACTAGAGAAGCGCGCCGCGTGTACGATACGTGAGCGCGGCTTCTCCCGGCGACTAGAGAAGCGCGCCGCGTGTACGATACGTGAGCGCGGCTTCTCCCGGCGACTAGAGAAGCGCGCCGCGTGTACGATACGTGAGCGCGGCTTCTCCCGGCGACTAGAGAAGCGCGCCGCGTGTACGATACGTGAGCGCGGCTTCTCCCGGCGACTAGAGAAGCGCGCCGCGTGTACGATACGTGAGCGCGGCTTCTCCCGGCGACTAGAGAAGCGCGCCGCGTGTACGATACGTGAGCGCGGCTTCTCCCGGCGACTAGAGAAGCGCGCCGCGTGTACGATACGTGAGCGCGGCTTCTCCCGGCGACTAGAGAAGCGCGCCGCGTGTACGATACGTGAGCGCGGCTTCTCCCGGCGACTAGAGAAGCGCGCCGCGTGTACGATACGTGAGCGCGGCTTCTCCCGGCGACTAGAGAAGCGCGCCGCGTGTACGATACGTGAGCGCGGCTTCTCCCGGCGACTAGAGAAGCGCGCCGCGTGTACGATACGTGAGCGCGGCTTCTCCCGGCGACTAGAGAAGCGCGCCGCGTGTACGATACGTGAGCGCGGCTTCTCCCGGCGACTAGAGAAGCGCGCCGCGTGTACGATACGTGAGCGCGGCTTCTCCCGGCGACTAGAGAAGCGCGCCGCGTGTACGATACGTGAGCGCGGCTTCTCCCGGCGACTAGAGAAGCGCGCCGCGTGTACGATACGTGAGCGCGGCTTCTCCCGGCGACTAGAGAAGCGCGCCGCGTGTACGATACGTGAGCGCGGCTTCTCCCGGCGACTAGAGAAGCGCGCCGCGTGTACGATACGTGAGCGCGGCTTCTCCCGGCGACTAGAGAAGCGCGCCGCGTGTACGATACGTGAGCGCGGCTTCTCCCGGCGACTAGAGAAGCGCGCCGCGTGTACGATACGTGAGCGCGGCTTCTCCCGGCGACTAGAGAAGCGCGCCGCGTGTACGATACGTGAGCGCGGCTTCTCCCGGCGACTAGAGAAGCGCGCCGCGTGTACGATACGTGAGCGCGGCTTCTCCCGGCGACTAGAGAAGCGCGCCGCGTGTACGATACGTGAGCGCGGCTTCTCCCGGCGACTAGAGAAGCGCGCCGCGTGTACGATACGTGAGCGCGGCTTCTCCCGGCGACTAGAGAAGCGCGCCGCGTGTACGATACGTGAGCGCGGCTTCTCCCGGCGACTAGAGAAGCGCGCCGCGTGTACGATACGTGAGCGCGGCTTCTCCCGGCGACTAGAGAAGCGCGCCGCGTGTACGATACGTGAGCGCGGCTTCTCCCGGCGACTAGAGAAGCGCGCCGCGTGTACGATACGTGAGCGCGGCTTCTCCCGGCGACTAGAGAAGCGCGCCGCGTGTACGATACGTGAGCGCGGCTTCTCCCGGCGACTAGAGAAGCGCGCCGCGTGTACGATACGTGAGCGCGGCTTCTCCCGGCGACTAGAGAAGCGCGCCGCGTGTACGATACGTGAGCGCGGCTTCTCCCGGCGACTAGAGAAGCGCGCCGCGTGTACGATACGTGAGCGCGGCTTCTCCCGGCGACTAGAGAAGCGCGCCGCGTGTACGATACGTGAGCGCGGCTTCTCCCGGCGACTAGAGAAGCGCGCCGCGTGTACGATACGTGAGCGCGGCTTCTCCCGGCGACTAGAGAAGCGCGCCGCGTGTACGATACGTGAGCGCGGCTTCTCCCGGCGACTAGAGAAGCGCGCCGCGTGTACGATACGTGAGCGCGGCTTCTCCCGGCGACTAGAGAAGCGCGCCGCGTGTACGATACGTGAGCGCGGCTTCTCCCGGCGACTAGAGAAGCGCGCCGCGTGTACGATACGTGAGCGCGGCTTCTCCCGGCGACTAGAGAAGCGCGCCGCGTGTACGATACGTGAGCGCGGCTTCTCCCGGCGACTAGAGAAGCGCGCCGCGTGTACGATACGTGAGCGCGGCTTCTCCCGGCGACTAGAGAAGCGCGCCGCGTGTACGATACGTGAGCGCGGCTTCTCCCGGCGACTAGAGAAGCGCGCCGCGTGTACGATACGTGAGCGCGGCTTCTCCCGGCGACTAGAGAAGCGCGCCGCGTGTACGATACGTGAGCGCGGCTTCTCCCGGCGACTAGAGAAGCGCGCCGCGTGTACGATACGTGAGCGCGGCTTCTCCCGGCGACTAGAGAAGCGCGCCGCGTGTACGATACGTGAGCGCGGCTTCTCCCGGCGACTAGAGAAGCGCGCCGCGTGTACGATACGTGAGCGCGGCTTCTCCCGGCGACTAGAGAAGCGCGCCGCGTGTACGATACGTGAGCGCGGCTTCTCCCGGCGACTAGAGAAGCGCGCCGCGTGTACGATACGTGAGCGCGGCTTCTCCCGGCGACTAGAGAAGCGCGCCGCGTGTACGATACGTGAGCGCGGCTTCTCCCGGCGACTAGAGAAGCGCGCCGCGTGTACGATACGTGAGCGCGGCTTCTCCCGGCGACTAGAGAAGCGCGCCGCGTGTACGATACGTGAGCGCGGCTTCTCCCGGCGACTAGAGAAGCGCGCCGCGTGTACGATACGTGAGCGCGGCTTCTCCCGGCGACTAGAGAAGCGCGCCGCGTGTACGATACGTGAGCGCGGCTTCTCCCGGCGACTAGAGAAGCGCGCCGCGTGTACGATACGTGAGCGCGGCTTCTCCCGGCGACTAGAGAAGCGCGCCGCGTGTACGATACGTGAGCGCGGCTTCTCCCGGCGACTAGAGAAGCGCGCCGCGTGTACGATACGTGAGCGCGGCTTCTCCCGGCGACTAGAGAAGCGCGCCGCGTGTACGATACGTGAGCGCGGCTTCTCCCGGCGACTAGAGAAGCGCGCCGCGTGTACGATACGTGAGCGCGGCTTCTCCCGGCGACTAGAGAAGCGCGCCGCGTGTACGATACGTGAGCGCGGCTTCTCCCGGCGACTAGAGAAGCGCGCCGCGTGTACGATACGTGAGCGCGGCTTCTCCCGGCGACTAGAGAAGCGCGCCGCGTGTACGATACGTGAGCGCGGCTTCTCCCGGCGACTAGAGAAGCGCGCCGCGTGTACGATACGTGAGCGCGGCTTCTCCCGGCGACTAGAGAAGCGCGCCGCGTGTACGATACGTGAGCGCGGCTTCTCCCGGCGACTAGAGAAGCGCGCCGCGTGTACGATACGTGAGCGCGGCTTCTCCCGGCGACTAGAGAAGCGCGCCGCGTGTACGATACGTGAGCGCGGCTTCTCCCGGCGACTAGAGAAGCGCGCCGCGTGTACGATACGTGAGCGCGGCTTCTCCCGGCGACTAGAGAAGCGCGCCGCGTGTACGATACGTGAGCGCGGCTTCTCCCGGCGACTAGAGAAGCGCGCCGCGTGTACGATACGTGAGCGCGGCTTCTCCCGGCGACTAGAGAAGCGCGCCGCGTGTACGATACGTGAGCGCGGCTTCTCCCGGCGACTAGAGAAGCGCGCCGCGTGTACGATACGTGAGCGCGGCTTCTCCCGGCGACTAGAGAAGCGCGCCGCGTGTACGATACGTGAGCGCGGCTTCTCCCGGCGACTAGAGAAGCGCGCCGCGTGTACGATACGTGAGCGCGGCTTCTCCCGGCGACTAGAGAAGCGCGCCGCGTGTACGATACGTGAGCGCGGCTTCTCCCGGCGACTAGAGAAGCGCGCCGCGTGTACGATACGTGAGCGCGGCTTCTCCCGGCGACTAGAGAAGCGCGCCGCGTGTACGATACGTGAGCGCGGCTTCTCCCGGCGACTAGAGAAGCGCGCCGCGTGTACGATACGTGAGCGCGGCTTCTCCCGGCGACTAGAGAAGCGCGCCGCGTGTACGATACGTGAGCGCGGCTTCTCCCGGCGACTAGAGAAGCGCGCCGCGTGTACGATACGTGAGCGCGGCTTCTCCCGGCGACTAGAGAAGCGCGCCGCGTGTACGATACGTGAGCGCGGCTTCTCCCGGCGACTAGAGAAGCGCGCCGCGTGTACGATACGTGAGCGCGGCTTCTCCCGGCGACTAGAGAAGCGCGCCGCGTGTACGATACGTGAGCGCGGCTTCTCCCGGCGACTAGAGAAGCGCGCCGCGTGTACGATACGTGAGCGCGGCTTCTCCCGGCGACTAGAGAAGCGCGCCGCGTGTACGATACGTGAGCGCGGCTTCTCCCGGCGACTAGAGAAGCGCGCCGCGTGTACGATACGTGAGCGCGGCTTCTCCCGGCGACTAGAGAAGCGCGCCGCGTGTACGATACGTGAGCGCGGCTTCTCCCGGCGACTAGAGAAGCGCGCCGCGTGTACGATACGTGAGCGCGGCTTCTCCCGGCGACTAGAGAAGCGCGCCGCGTGTACGATACGTGAGCGCGGCTTCTCCCGGCGACTAGAGAAGCGCGCCGCGTGTACGATACGTGAGCGCGGCTTCTCCCGGCGACTAGAGAAGCGCGCCGCGTGTACGATACGTGAGCGCGGCTTCTCCCGGCGACTAGAGAAGCGCGCCGCGTGTACGATACGTGAGCGCGGCTTCTCCCGGCGACTAGAGAAGCGCGCCGCGTGTACGATACGTGAGCGCGGCTTCTCCCGGCGACTAGAGAAGCGCGCCGCGTGTACGATACGTGAGCGCGGCTTCTCCCGGCGACTAGAGAAGCGCGCCGCGTGTACGATACGTGAGCGCGGCTTCTCCCGGCGACTAGAGAAGCGCGCCGCGTGTACGATACGTGAGCGCGGCTTCTCCCGGCGACTAGAGAAGCGCGCCGCGTGTACGATACGTGAGCGCGGCTTCTCCCGGCGACTAGAGAAGCGCGCCGCGTGTACGATACGTGAGCGCGGCTTCTCCCGGCGACTAGAGAAGCGCGCCGCGTGTACGATACGTGAGCGCGGCTTCTCCCGGCGACTAGAGAAGCGCGCCGCGTGTACGATACGTGAGCGCGGCTTCTCCCGGCGACTAGAGAAGCGCGCCGCGTGTACGATACGTGAGCGCGGCTTCTCCCGGCGACTAGAGAAGCGCGCCGCGTGTACGATACGTGAGCGCGGCTTCTCCCGGCGACTAGAGAAGCGCGCCGCGTGTACGATACGTGAGCGCGGCTTCTCCCGGCGACTAGAGAAGCGCGCCGCGTGTACGATACGTGAGCGCGGCTTCTCCCGGCGACTAGAGAAGCGCGCCGCGTGTACGATACGTGAGCGCGGCTTCGCCCGGCGACTAGAGAAGCGCGCCGCGTGTACGATACGTGAGCGCGGCTTCTCCCGGCGACTAGAGAAGCGCGCCGCGTGTACGATACGTGAGCGCGGCTTCTCCCGGCGACTAGAGAAGCGCGCCGCGTGTATAGGACTCAAGCGCGGCTTTTAATTATGTCTAGTATTCTTAGACTTGACAGTCTACGTAGGTCCAACTCCTACTCATTAGGTATTGAATAATTTTATAGTATTGTACGTATCTAAAATTGAAATTATTCTTACTCAGATCCCATTCCTGATGTCGGAACTGCACAGCGGCGCGCTATTCAAGTCTCCACCGAACAAGAAACAGAAGGTGGCTCACGAGAATGGAGACCAGTGAGTCTCTACACCTACCAATCATCTTCATCTCAAGGCACAAAACTACACCTGATGGCTCCTCCCTGGCGTAGCACTCTCTATAACAAACAATCTCATTTGTAAACGAATATTAGGCTAGGAGTATTTGTAAATTATTACAGAAAAAATTAGGAGTAAATACAATATGATCTGATAAAAAAAATCTACGTGAAATTGTCAGATGTCGATTTCTTAATTCCATAAATGAATTATTGTAGGTCAAAAGCCAAGAAATGTGGTATTTATGTTTAATAAAATGTATTCAGGTATTTCACTTGATTGCATTTTATTCAATAATTATTGCAAGCCAAAATTTGTGACTTATTAGAAGGACCAAGTTTATTTTATTTCTCATCTTCTTTTCGTGTGGTTAGTGGCCAACCTGTTGTCAAGAGTTGTTCAAGCCGCCCGTAGGCCTCTGGCATGGCTTAACGACTGCTGGCAATTTGGCAACGACCGGGACAGACTTTTTACGTGCCCTCCGAAGCACGGCCGCTCAGATGAAATACCACTAAGGGCTCACCCATCTACAGACTGACCGCACCCAACGTTGCTTAACCTCGCTAATCGTTTACCGATCAGTGAGTGCAACTGGCTATGAGCGCTTCAATTCCTTATATCATATATGTTGGTAAAAATCAGTAAGGTACCTAACAATCCGGCAAATCTGTTTTTGTAATAGGTAACGGTAACTAACATGCTCATGCTAGGTACATCAGTACCTTTTATAAACGCTTGTGGTCACAAGCATAAAAACTCTAACGGGTAATTTTCAATAGGCATCGTCCTAACTAATTCAAAATTCACAAAATAGAAACTTCAGCCAAACCCACTCAACGCGACATTCATATATTTGTACTAGACGCTGAATCTTGCCGCGCAATATTGCCTAAACCCTTAGTTCCCAAAGTGGTCCAGGTGGACCCCCAGGGGTCCACGGGAGACTTGAAGGGGTCTACGTTGGCGTGAAAAAAAATGTAGGGTTCACAATTCGTAAGCGCGGGTCCACAAAAATGTATTTGCCTTCGATAGTGCAGAGGTAAATTGTTGGCTTGACTACACCTATCAATGTGGGCAGATAATGACGGATATTTAAAGGAAAACCACTCGCTGAAGACGCGAGAATTTTTAAATTTATAGATGCAGCGTAACCAGCAAAATTTTGAAAGTGGTATATGAGAAAAAAAGTCTGACAACCTCTCGCTAAAGGATTCATTTTCGGAATTGACAAACCAGACATTTATATAGAATCTTAGCTACGCCCCTTTCCATGCACATAATGATCTACCAGTGTTTCTACGATTATCTCTATATCTTAAACCTCTAAGAACAGTATTCGGGTAACTATATAGATGTATTGAAGTTATATCTAAATCGATTATATCATAGACTATGTCAAAGATAACAATATCTTGTCTTATTTTATTATCTCAAACTTATATCGTTGAGCACGCGAGTGTTTTGGTGCTTTTATTTATTGTAAATGTTTATTGGTAGGCTACAAGTATAAGGCGTTTTATTTCCTATCTCCTAAATTATTTTTATATACCTGAAGTGATGTTTGTGGCTATACAATCCGCAATGCTACTGATTCTTGTAGCCAAGTTGTTTAATACCCTGTCATAAATATTTGGTCAATCTTTTAGAACATGTATCCAAGAAATAATGTTAATTGAAGTTTTATCGATGTAGAAATCGTTTGCCGAAACAGTCACAGTAAAATTAGTTAAGTAAATATAGGTGTCGCAAACAGAATATTTTATCTGTTATCACATTAAAGTCATGTATGATCTAATACAAGTATTATGTAAATTAGAGGTGACTTTAAATTAAAAGATGAAATAAAAAGAAACATAGTTTTTCATACATAATTAATTTTTTATTAAGACCGAGTATTGGAATGTTGCAAATGTTATCTAAAATACAGCACGCAGGCAAAATACAGGAATAAGTGCTGGCAGAAAACAATGATATGTTAAATTATGACGTCACAATAAATATTTATATTCTAAAATTTAAACAATCAGTGACCCGAAGCCAATAATCAATGTATGTAACATTTATTTTGCTTGGTGATGTCATATCATCATCGATGTGACGTCACAAAAGCTAAGAAGCTTTTCTATATGTCCGGAAACATGTTCTAAAAGTTAGAGTAATTGTTTAGCCAGGTATGACATATTTTGAATTAATTTAACTGCTCCACAGGACGGCATACTTATTTAGTACTTAGTGCACACTCCACGTATTAGTTCCAGTTAAGTTCTGTGATAACGATTGTGTGATTATAACATTCTTTTTGTTAAGTTAAGATGCTTAGCTAGTGGAAATTTTTATTTATTTGTTTTGGAGTGAACATCTGCGGTGTATGTAATACATCTATTACCAATGATAGTGTTAATGTCCGACTAGTGTCTTAAATGTACTGCGAATGGAGTATTTGGAATATTTACTGTATTTTCTTATTTGTACTCTAGCTCAAGCACGCTGGTATAACCACTGATTCAAATTATATATTGCTAGTAAGCATGCGGGCGGCCAAATTAAAATTTTGTAAGTAATAGTAAAATATACGCATAGGATATCTCGGTGTAGAATTTGATGAAAACTAAAATGGTTTTATTAGACTTTGTATTATCTAGTTTAGAGCCAAAAATTATTTAAATGGTACTATTTGAAAACTATGTAAGTTATTGTATTACCCGATAGATTTTGCAGTAACCGATAATACGAATTTAAATTGAGAAAGTAATATTATATGTCAAACAAAAAAGTGATGACATTAAATAAAATGATTAATATTTAAGGTATTCATACAATACTCGTATTACACTTGTTTTGTGGTTTAAATAAATAATATGTCCTTTTCTTTTATAACACTCTATCACTACTATCACACTACTCCCCAACGGGTAAGATATGCTATCAGAAGCTATACGATTTTAATTTTTACAATAAACCTTGCCATCTTTCTTTTAATATTTTTTTTACAAAATCCGTACTAAAACCATCTCTAGTGTTTCTAATTGAATATAGATGTCGCCAGCGTGCTTGAGTTACGCGTTAGGTCCAGATCGCATGAAATTTAGTACCTTTGGAGTATATTTACAATATATATGTGTAATGTGTGAGCGTTGGCACTACCATCACGCCTTACTTGCGTTATAATAGTGTCAATGTTGTTGTCTCATACAACCTACTGTAACACGTCATGAGAATTTCTTACTAAAACGGAGGATTTTTATTACCAAACGTGGTGATTTTTTTATAGAGTAAATGGACATAAAATCGGCTAAAATTAAGAACAAAACTTAAATTACATTGTTAGTTTCGTTTCTTTTAAGTAGGTACTTATAATATTAATCTGTCATTTGCTAGGCCAGACAGGAATCAGGCAGCCAGCAGGCTTGAAGCTCTAGACGTTAAATATAATAATATCAGCCGGGTTTATAAATATAATAAGCCCAGCAGAGGGACAGTTTATACACAGTCTCTGTGCTGAGCTCTGATCTCTACTACTTTTGAAGTCTATCTTGCTGGCCAAATGTGGTTTGGTAGACTTTACAGATTTAGAACATTATGTTAACTTCAATAATTATTTTTTGTTTAAAATTATCGCCTTTGTTTCAATCATCTCCGTTTTAGTAAAAAGCGTCCTTTGTTTTTGTATATAATGCAAGTAATTGTCGCGTGTTACATGCGCGTTACTTGCGTGCGTGACGACCTGCGCAAGTGTCTTGCGTCGTATACAAAAACCTCGTCTTATCCATTGTTAACAACTACATTGTCCTCGTCACGGTAGTAAAGATACTCTAGTTTTGCTATTAAACATTATTTGTAGTATTCAGTAGAAAACCGTTAAAGGAGGCAATACTGGGTAAAATGACGAAAAGGACCTTTTTGGGATAATTCTATGACATTCACATTCCAGCGTAGAATATCGCTTTTTAGTATTAGATGCGTAAAGATTGCTTAATGAATTTAGTGATGTGCTTTATTCGAATAATATTCGAATAAATGTAGACACCAGACTATCGATACATTTGAATATTCGATAATAATTGTGCCCATCTCTGGTTTAATTTATTGTTTTTGCACCTGTATTATTTATTTATATGAATTTCATATCTCAGTATTCGCTAAGTATTACAATTGTATTACTTTTGTTTAGTTAATCATTTTGCAGATTTTTAAGCATACCAGGTAATATTATTATGGGGTTTAACCTTATTTTATAATGTTTAACTATTATTTCTACAGTATTGTTTTAGATATGAATTTGAATTTCAATTTCAGTTCCTTAGAAACACGAAGAACAAGAAGATAAATTAATTTGTATTATTGTATCCTGTGTGCGATTATGTTGAAGTAAAATTATTTTGTAATTTGATATTGGTTTTTTATTCGACTAATTCCACCTGCACTCTCACCACTGTCACATCTGTGTAGCTAGGCTCAGCAGTGACCATTAGTACCAACCACTAGTATATAATATTATTTAGGCTTTATCATCAGTTAAAGCTTAAGAGATAAAGATTTGACAATTAGCATTGAAAATTGGGAAAGACATATTTTGTTAAAGATACAAAGTTAAAATTTAATATTATTATTAGTAATTTACGAAATAGAATCAATATCTCGGTTGACACAAAATAAACAGAGTAGGTGTAAATTCTTGAGCAAATTCAAAAATTTACAATAGATACTAGTAGTAAGAAGTAATTGTAGACTTTGTATTAAATTCGAAAATTACACGTATTTTATCGTAAAGATACAAAGTTATTTTGAAACGTTGTATCTTTGATGAAACGAATGAAGTTTAATGTACCTAAGTACTATACTCAACATTATAAATGTACCCGTAATTTGATGTCTTTTTTATTATTTGTCCTACGAAAGCCGTTGACGCGTTTACACTAAGACTACTGATAACCTTGTGGCCCGAGGAGGCCCAAAACATAACGAAACGTAATTTAAGAAATCATAGCATTTAAACAATAGCTTATTAATAGGGGTTAAGGTATGAAGTTGCCGTTGTATAGTAATATATACCTACTTTGAATTGCCATAAAACCTTCATGGTTTGAGATTTTCGAGTAAAACTTGTTCACGTGATACCTATATGCGTAATTCGATTTTCGACTTCAATTGAATTTTTTATTCAGCTTAGACGGGAAAGATGGATACTTCGAAAATCCGAGTCATTTTTGAATACGAGTTCCGACGCGGAACTAACGCGTCAGTAACGGCTCGCAATATCAACGCTGCGTTTGGAAAGGAGACTGCTAATGAACGTACCTTGCGTTTTTGGGTATAGACACTTTCGTAATGGAAACTTTGACTTGAAGAACGAACCACGTGGAAGACCGCTCACACAGATGAATAACGCTGAATTGAAGGAGATGTGGAAGTGAATCCGAGTCAAACTACCCAAGAATTAGCGGCATAGTTTAAAGTTACCCTACCTACAATATTGGCTCATTAGCATCAAATCAATAAGATGAAATATATGAAAACTGGTGCCTCATGATTTGACTGATCTGCAGAAAGAAATGCGTGTGCAACATAAGTTTCAACTTGTGTAGCCTTGTTGAATTGGTACAGAAATGAAAGAATATTGGATCGAATTGTGACATGTGACGAAAACTGGATTCTGTACGATAACCGTAAGCGAAAAATGTAATGGCTGACCCCAGGTCAAACGCCGCAACAGCGCCCTAAAGCAAAACTTACCAATAAAAATGTAATGATAACTGTTTGGTGGTCTCTTCATGGTGTTATTCACTATAGCTTTCTCAGGTTTGGTCAAACAATAACAGCAATGTTTTCTGTGCCGAACTTCGAACAATGATGGTGAATTTGGCAGTGAAACAGCCCCGCCTCGTGAATCGATCTTCACCATTATTGCTCCATGATAACGCAAGACCTCACACTGCACGAGAAACCGTTGTAACTCTACAGGAGCTGCAGTTAGAAACCATACGTCATCCTCAGTACTCGCTCCAACGAACTACCATTTATGTCGTAATTTGGAAAATTTTCTTCCCAGGAGGCAGTACAAAATGCTTTCACACAGTTTGTCGAATTTAGATCTCCGGAGTTCTATCGTAAAGGCATAAATGAACTTCTGTTTAGATGACAGCTATGTATAGATAATGAGGGTAAATATTTTGATTAAACAAATATGGTCTTAGAAAAAAACGAGTTTGAATTTTTCGGTACAAATCGGCAATTTCATACTTGAAGTCCTTATATTAATAACTATTTAATAGTTTATAAGTTGTATACTCTGTGCACTATGTTTTGTTTTGTGTGCCTTATTAAATAAATATTACCTAATGGATGTTTTCTATAGCAACAGGTTTTATTAAGTTTTTAATGTAAATCAGATAATAGATAGTGATATAAACTCAGGAATAAATAAAAATATATATACTACTCAAAACAAAATAAGGGCCACTAAGATTTTTTGCTGTACCATGAAAACAATAAAGCCATTAAATTGTTTAACTTATGTAACTACAAAATAATGTTATTGGTTATAATATAGGCTAACAATTGTTTAAAATAATGATCATGAATTGTTTTTTTTAAGTTCATAATGAAATTGGCCATTTTGAATGAAAAACATAAACAAAAGAAATCACCGGAAAAAGACAAAATACTGTTCTTGTCACTTTTGTTTCTTCTTTTTAGTACCGAGTATGTCCTCCTCTCTTAGCAATACACTCCTGAAGCCTCGTATGCATACTCTGGATCAAATTCCTCACGTTTTTATCTGGAATCTCCTCCCAGGCACGTTTTAAAGCGTCAGTCAGCTGCTGTTGGTTGTAGACCCCTTGCTCATTCTCTCTAACCCTTCGGTTCAATTGGTCCCACAATTGCTCGATTGGATTTAAATCCGGACTGTTAGCTGGCCATGATAATACCTCAATATGAGACCCTTCTAGGACAGTTTGGGTCGATCGAGCTGTGTATGCACAGGCGTTGTCTTGCATCAGGATGAATCCAGGCCCCACTCGCTGTGCAAATGGGATCACTTGAGGCCTGATGACGTCCTCGATGTAACGTTCTGCAGTTACGGTACCCGCATTTAAAATGTCAACGGTCAACTTCGTGGATGCAGGACTCCGAAAACAGCTCGCCGCGTTGTCTCCAAATCCTAACACGCCGATCATCATTAAAAAATTTTACTTTATACTCGTCTGTAAAAAGCACCTTGCCCCACTGATTAATCCCACAGTTCAAATACTGACGGGAGAATCTTAAACGGTTTGCACGTTGAACCCTGGTCAGAGGAATTCAAACAACTCGTCGTCTTGACATTTGCTGGTCTTCGTGCAATCGATTACGAATAGTTTGATCATTGACACGGGTACCCGTTGTCAGCCGTAGGTGGTGTTGTAACTTACGGGCCGTTACTGTACGATCACGACGAGCACTTAGTTGGACGTGCCGATCCTCGGGCGCCGTTATTACACGAACTCTACCTGAACCGGGTCTCCTGGCAACACTGCCGGTCTCTTGGATGCGATTCCATACATTTTGGACAGCTCTTCGAGAAAAACCCAACTGCAAACCCACGGAACGCTGAGAACGTCCTTCTTGAATCATAGTTATGGCTCTGGTTGCTGTAATTGTATCCATATGCCTTCGTACTTGTGACATGATTAACGCGAGATGATAAATGAATCAATTAAAATTGAAAAAGTAAAGCTTTTTCCCTAAAATAACCGAAACAAGTTAAGAAGACAATCGAAGAAAAACATAAGAATAACATACAACTATTTTTTTTCTTAAAATATACTTTTCAAATTAGGAACACGAACACCAGCATAAAAGAGATCAAACACCAAAGAGTTCGTAATATCAATATAATGCTACTTATCAGTTAATTTCAGTTTACTAAAGTGCACTTAAATGTAAATAAACTAGTGGCCCTTATTTTGTTTTGAGTAGTAGGTATATATAAACGCAAAAACGTTTACTGACTCTAATTCTGTACCTAATGCCGTCCTTTCGTGCTACCAAGTAAGGGTTATGCCTTTTGTGTTCTTCTGTTGTGTGCTTTACCAGTCATTATTTTTAGTTAAGATTCTTATTATTTTAAAATGATGTTGTATTGTTACAGAGGGTAAGTACGACAGAGTAGTAAGTGATACCTAATCTAGAAATCATCATAAATTTTGGGTTGGCTTTAGAAACGGACTGATCGAAATGGAAGTTGGTGCTGGCTAAAATATGTTAGGGGTGGGTTTTCCAAACCCCTGGACCCATTCCCATCCCGTAGTTTTATTTTTAGGCATTTTTATAAACACGTGAACTGGAACGGTTTTTTGATGACACCAACGTAATTTGCTTCGTCTTTTTTTGATAAAATGTGATATCGTAACAAAATATTTATTGTAAAATGATCATTTTATTTCACCAAATTCGGTAAAAGATATTATTTTTACGTGAAATGAAACGTCACTTTTTGCGCGCCAGGAAAAACTATTTCAAATACCTACTTTTCACTTCCTTTTCAAAGTTAAAGTGCTCTTAAAACTTACCACTGAATTGACCCACTCCTTAGCCTACCCCGACTCTCCCCAGTACCGTAGAATGGGGTTACTTTGAAGTTTGAATCGCGGGGTGACTTTGATAAAAACTTCGCTTTAGTTTTAAACTTAAATTGTGCGAATTCTCAACGCATCCTTTCAGTTTTTACTTTACGGCTGGCAGCATTGTATATCATTGTCATTGTGTGTTCAATCGTTGTGGATGGATCCATGCCAATTCGCGAAAAAATACATAAAATATGTAAGTACTAGTTTTGTGTAATTTTTGTTCCTGTTTGGGGATACTTTCGATCACCGTATAAAAAAAGGGGGTATCAAAGTAACCCCGACCATAGTTTAAAGTTGATCACTGACATTTTATTATTTTTCTCGAGAAATAATCAAAATATAAATATTTTTATTAAAAAAATCAACAGTACATACAAAACCGATATTTTTATATTTATATATATTTTTTTGCTCGCATATTTTAAGAAAAATGTAGTTTTAATCCCGATTCTACCTTTTGATTATCAAAGTCACCCCCTTCTACCGGTACTGTATGCCCTACCCCTAGAGTAGTTATAAAAAGCTGGAGGCGCGGAGGGAGGGCAGCCGCCGCCAGCTGTAACAAAACGCAAGCGTCGTACGAGCCGTAGCGGCTGAGGCAGCGCCGGAGACGTCCCAGTTGTAAGTTGCTTCCAAAACAACAGATTTTATGCAAGACAGAATATAAAATGACACAATTTTGAGGTTATGTTTGAACAATTTTCAAATTTTTTTCTCGTGGACTAGACATTTGCGCGCGATGGGAGTAATTGGAAGGGGGAGGGGTTAACACTCCCCTTCCTCTAAATCGGCCCGTTACTAAAGCAACTTACTTTTTACGTTTTACTCGTATCGCTCCAACCCCGAAAACCAATCTCGATTGCCTTTCAGGATTGAACGATATTAGCCGAGGATCGCAGATGTGTGATAGCCTAATACAATACCAACTATCGACGCATTACAGGAACGTGATATTCATGTTCTGCTTATAATTGTTTGTGATATTGTTAGTTTACCCAATAAAGAGAAAACATAGAAAATAAGATTAGTTGCATTTGATTCTATATTCCACACATTTGCAATATATTTGATAGTTATTTGATTGAAAGAAGCAATACAGAGAATAATGTGCACGGGCACGTTAATGCAATCTATGAATCTTTGCAATACAGAAACGTGTCCACGCTTTTGTTTTCAGGAAAGCTGTGATCTTCTGCAGAACTAATTACAAACTAATAATAATATAATCTTGTATTTAAACTGGCCCACTGCTGGGCAAAGGCTTCTTCTCATTGTAAGAAGGATCATAATTCAAGTCCAATAAACAAGGAATAATACAAAATCAAAACGCATAACCTGATTGATTAATCTTCTTTATTTTCAGTTAAGCATAGAATAGTTACAGTATCCAATTTCTCCAGTCTAATTTGACAGTATGTCACAATCACGCACCAAGTGGTTCACAGAACTAACGAAAACATTTAAGTAACGTCTGTTATTGGTGTTCAAATTACAAGTAATCGGCCGACAATTAAATACAATAAACAAACATACCTTATGTCGAAAACTATTCAACGTTTTTACTTCAAACGGGAATATTACATGCGACCAACTAAAAATACTTACATACTAAATCATACATAGTTTTGTTCTAATGAAATGTAACTGTTTAACAATTCCTCTTAAAACTAATAATAACTGTTAAAATGTCACTTGTCATGCAGTTAGTAAGATATTATACATATTACAAAAATTTTTGGTAATAAAACATTTATTATATACTAGCTCAAACTTAACGTTTGAACATACAACGCGCCATTATAATGTATAATATTTAAATGACAAAATATCAGAACAAATATAAGGATGCAACATTGATTCGTGTGATGTGGAATGGAATGTTAACTAATTACACCTAAAGCGTTAATAGTACCACAATACTGTCGCTTAACAATAATTAAATACTTAACGATATAAATTATACAAAAGAACCCCACGCAGGCGTCGCCAGGCGCCATGCTGCACTATGTTCGTAACATTCAACATCGCCGACGTACTCAGTAAATACAATATTTAAGGGCAACGACAACACATCATTATATGTATATATAACTCGGCCATCGGCAGAGGGCGCTCTCGTCGTTAGTGTGTGTGTGTGTATGTGTGTGTCTGTCTGTGTGTGTGTGTGTGTGTGTGTGTGTGTGTGTGTGTGTGTGTATGTGTGTGTCTGTCTGTGTGTGTGTGTGTGTGTATGTGTGTGTCTGTCTGTGTGTGTGTGTGTGTGTGTGCGTGTGCGCAGGTAGTAGGTACAGGGCGGCGGCGCCGGTACGAGAGCGAGGCGCGTGCTTACATCTATAGTATCGGTGCAAAATGTCTAATAGATAGGTACTACGCACTATTTAGAATAGTTAGTGGACACATGAGCTCCGGCGCACGCGCACCGACATCCGATTCCGTCACGATCATATTTTGTTTTATATAATAAGTCTTTTCTTCTACATTAACAATAATTTGTTATAATATAACCGATGTATTTTACGAGTTATTATTTTTATTCTTGTTTAATTTCTTTATAATGTACACGATTTTAAATTTGTTTCAGTGCTCAATATTATATATTTTTTATAAAATTCGTTGGCTACCTAAACGAGTGGTGTTTAGCTATGAAGGACAACAGAATCTACATTAGGGAATGGAATATACCGCGCAGACGTCGCCATGGACCCTCCGCGCCACTCAACTACTGGGAACAGGCGTGGGATACGTCCGTGGCAGGCGTTGCGTTACAATACCATTGGAATGGAGCGTGGCATAGATAGACAGAAAGAAAATACATTCAATTTATCCATTTTTACTTCGTTGTGTCAAAATTAAAAAGGTAAAACAATGTATATAAAATGTACACAAAATGTATATTGAACTGATCGTGTATAACAATAATGCCGCACGCCACCCCACGTGTATATGGTCGCTACGTATCTAGCTTAACTCTAGGCGTCTAGGGAATACACTAATGTTCAATAAGGACTACAATAGGGTCGTGGGACCGCGGGCGGTCGCCAACGTTCAACTACGTTTAATTCCTTACGTGCCTCACATTGAGCAGATCACCTGTCTCGCATAATTACAATACATATTACTACTATATAATATTATTGCTCAAAAAACATAATGATTTGATAGAAAACGCGAGTGGCCGTCAGAGGGCGGTATAGAACTCGCTCGGGTCCCGGCGGACACTCGCGTCCCTTCCTTACAGAAAGGATTAAATAGATTACTACAATAGTTTCAAAAATATTAAGTCTTATAATATTTTTTTGTATAGTACATAAATGAATAATAATTTGTTTTAATTTATGTACAAGAAGCTTCGGCCCCGCTAGCTCGGGACCGTTACAAGTGATTCTAAATTTTATTTAATAGGAAAAGATGTGGATCGCTGCTCCCTACCTAAATGTTTAAGCGTTATATAAACTGACGCGATACTCCAGCACCAATATTGGCTACTTGGCATGTGTCGTCTTTGCCTAGACGTTCCCGACACGTGTAATACTTGCCTAGAGACTTTCAATGCACGTGCACTCTTTGCCTAATGTTTAAATCTTAATACACGGTTCACTAAGGCTTGAATCATGTTTTATTTTGATTAACGTCTCGGCATTTTAGTGGTACGTTCAATTCCTCTTTAGCAATACATGTCAGATCTCTATGTCTATGTACAATTTGTTAGTAAAGCGATATGGAGTCTATACAGAAGGATCAAATTATATAAAAGACATATTTTTGGCGGAATAAGTACCTATTTTTAAGTTCTTCTTATCAAAGTTAAATTATAACAGGAATTATGTGTTGAATGTCTAACTTGGACCAATTACAGGAATGTATGAATGATTCTGAATATCATTGGAATATGTAATAAATAATTGAAAATGCGATTTCTAAAAGGGCACAGATTATACGTTTTGTATAGGACATGTACTCTTTTGGAATAAGCGTATTGAATTATAGGTTCGTGTAATAAAACGATTTTTATAATAGCGACTGGTTACTAAACATGAGATAATTGTGTCTGAAGTGATATGAAGCGATTTGCATATAGTTATAATGTCCATGAATACACTTTGGCAGTTCGAGCGAAACTTTAAAATTAACAATCGTTGGAAATAATTTTGTTGTTTTTATGTCTGGGTATTCTCTCAGACAAAAAGACAATTTTATTTTTTGATAATTCTGGATCGTTATTTACATAGGTATCATTTTAGAATTACATTCATTACATCTCCTGAAGGAGCCATTAATGCTCCAAAATGGAGAAATATTCACGCTGTTTTATCGTTAATATCTGTATACAAATTTTTCGAAATTATAGACGACTTTTTCGACGAAAAATATACTATGACTTTGTCTAAAATGTAGTCAAAGAGACTACAATTTTGCCTAGTAAGAAGTCTAGTAAGTCTAAAGAGACTAAGCATTTGGCCAAAATGTTGTCAAAGAGACTACGAGTTTGACCAAAATGTAGTCAAAGAGACAACGAATTTGACCAAAATGTAGTCAAAGAGACAACGAATTTGACTAAGAAGTAGTCAAAGAGACTACAGTCATGTAAGAACTATACGACTTTGTTATATATGATGTTACGTAACATAAATAAGACATAACTATGTACAATAATGTCACCCGAACTCCGTGTGTGTGTGAGTAGTGGGGGTGGGGGATAGGTTCAGGGGTGGGGGTGTGGGTGCTTGTCGCGGGTCTTGTGTCAGTTGAGCGGCAGACAGAACATATGCTGCAGCAGCGTGGGCTTGCGCGGCGGGAGCTCGGAGCACACCGAGTCGTAGTCCGACGACGATGACTCCGCGCCGTACCCATATGCCTGCGAACATATATACAAACAAATTAAGTATTGCTAATAAGCTTCAACACCAATAACTTAATCCTAAAAAAAATTATAAATGCGGATGTGCGTTTGTTTCTTTCACGCCTTAACTATTTAATCGATCATCAGGAAATTTCGTATACACGTTGCCAGGGGTACAAAAGACGGCATAAAGTTTTTTTTATACAGGGAAGAATACTGTTTCTGAGCGAAGCCGCGGGCAAAAGATAGTGATAACTTACTGATAGCACAAATATCACAATACTTACAATTTTCTAACCTATATTAATTAGATGTTTACAATATGCAACCTAATGTCGAAATTATGCTTAGCTGTACCTTAGACGTAAGTTTTCCCAATAAATTACAATATAAAAGTATTAATAATATTAACACTATAAATAGGTAATGTCACCTGTAATAGTGCATGGATACCTTAAGGTCCAAAATCCTGTGAACACTCAAATTAGAATGAATATGAATGAACTAGATGGTGTTGTTATATAAATATTGCAACGCGTACTTATTTTACCAAGTAGGTGAAATTTATAAGATATTGTAATTTTAACCGAAAAGACACTCGAACGCAGCGACAGAATAATGTTAGCGTACGAACAGAATAGCGAGTCATCGAAAGTATCTATAAAATAAACTATCCATTATACATTTAATAAACTATTGTCAATAGAGGTTAAAATTGGTTTAGGTAAATTTATCAAAATTGAGTAATTAATAAATCAACTTCTTTTTATTTTATTAGTAGTTCAACGCCATCTATTACGATATAAACTATTTAATATTTCTTATATCGATTTCCGTTAGATGGCGTCAATTACCGGCTTTTATCATTTTAGTTTTGAAATGGGTAAGCATTTTTGCAGCTCACTGTACATAGTAAAAAATAAACTTAGAAATAAGTATACATTAAGACGACCACCATCTTAATCTCTCCGAGAATATGGCTGCCCGGAGTGTCGGGTAATTGTAAAAGGGATTAAATATAATGACCATCAAAAATACTAATTGCACAAGAAAATATGCTAACTGAAATATATCATAACGAGCACCTATACGCCTCAAATAACTGCATTCCGTCTCGGAAGCGTTAGGTTATGTTAGGTTCCTTCTTAAACCCACCCGAAAATAGGAGCCCTGCGTAGCGGGGCTCCGTCTTCTTAGTTTAATCTCTTTAAATATATTTTGGTGTGCAATTAGTATTTTTGGTAAGCATATTTTGCTGTGCAATTAGTATTTTTGGTGGAGCAAAAGCAAAAAATTGAGGAACAGTTAAATACCATACATAATACCTATTGTAAAATTAAATAGTTAATATTATAGTTAAAATGTTCGGTGTTACTCTGTATGTGGTAGTAGTGCAGCTGCCTTTAGTAGATTGGGCTGGTGCATACATACCTGGGGTCTTAGCAGCCTATAATTCGTAGTATTAAGACAGTGGGGATTAGTGTGGGGGTGTTTACCTGCTGGGGTCATGGTAAAGGGTCAGCTGTCTTAACTTCGTAGTATTGAGACAGTGGGGGTGGAGGAATGTTTACCTGCCTGGGATAGTGATCGTGGGACAGTTGCTTATAGTGTGTGTGGGATGTAATGGGGGAGGAATGACGGTGGTGTTTACATATATGGGGTCGTAGCAGCTCACAGTTCGGAGTATTGAGATGGTGGGGGTGTGTTTACCTGCAGAGAGTTGTGGCAGAGCAGCTGTCTTTACTTCGTGGTATTGAGATAGTGGAGGTGCGGGTGTGTGTGTGTGTGTGTGTGTGTGTGTGTGTGTGTGTGTGTGTGTGTGTGTGTGTGTGTGTGTGTGTGTGTGTGTGGGGTTGTTTATCTACAAGAGGTCGTGGCAGGAATGCAGTTATATTTGGTTTACAGCAATTGTGTCAGGGTGGGACAGAGGTGGTGTTTACGTGCATCGGTTGTGGTAGTAGTGCACATAAACGTCGTAATATTTCTCAATAGTACAAAGTTGTAAAGTGGGGGTGTGTATTTACCTGCAGGGGGTCGTGGTAGGGGTGCAGCAGACAGGCGTGCTGTCACACGCAGTCCTCCAGGGACATCAATAGTGGGTTCACGTACTCGAAGCCCTCGAACTCCGACTGGTCGATGTCTGCGATCACCGTACTGAACATACAACACATAACGCAATTTTAATACACAGAATAAATACCTCGAGAACAAGGAGAACTCATATAGGTATCTCCGTGATGTTGTTTTTTACCTTGCCGAAAGAAAATATAATAAAGTAAAGGATGTAACATATAACATTAAAGGACATACGCACATTACTTTGAAAAGTCAAAGGTGCATCTACATGCACTTCTGTCTTTTAGCGGTAGCTAGAAATATCGCATTACATCTACATATTTAATACAATGTGATATTTATATCTATCTCTACGTGAACGGTTACGTTCTCTCTTGATTACGGGAACAGCTGATAACACTTTTTAATGGCGCAAAATGTTTATATGTTAGGCTATGTTTATGTAAATGTAAATTGATTGGTATATATTGCCGTTATAAGGTAAAAATATATATTTAAATATGTTTCTGCGAAATTACTTTTCACCTATTTGGAATCAGTAAAAAAAGACGTGTCTGTCATTATATTTACATAAAATATTTTTTTGGCTGATACTTATTTTTTCCTTATGACGGTAGTATACTCGTACATGTCTCAATGTATATGTGAGTGTACACAGAAGGTTACATACTCGTTGTCGGGCGTGAGGTGCACGGGCTCGTCGGTGAACTCCGGCGGGAAGTTGGCCAGGTCGCGCTCGCCCTCCAGCCGCGGCTTGAACGGCGGCACCACCTGCTTCTGCTCCAGCTACAAACACACCACAACATTATGAATAAGAATGTAGGTTTGTTAAGCTTTCACGCCTTAACTACTCGACTGAACACCATGAAATTTGGCATACACGTTGTCAGGGAAATGGAAAAGAACATACGGTCATCCAGAAAAGAAGCATCGTTACTAACCTAACAATTACATTGTATATCAACAATTATACTTTATATATTTAATCATAACGACTATCATCATCTTACAAATTTTATGTCAATATTTAGACGATGCAACTCCAATTGAAGTTTTGCCAATTATTGACAGAAGAAAATTTTTAGAATTAAGAAAGAGAAAATCTTGATAGCATTATATCTAAAAATCTTTAAATATTAAATTTGCAAATTAAATAAGTGTGATAAAAGTTTGACAAAGATGCTGATGTTGTTGACGGCATGTCGACGGCATTAAAAAGAGTGGCCGTGAGTTTCTTGCCAGTTCTTCTCATTAGGG
This sequence comes from Catocala nupta, assembly GCA_963675205.1. Lineage (NCBI taxonomy): Eukaryota > Metazoa > Arthropoda > Insecta > Lepidoptera > Erebidae > Catocala > Catocala nupta. Next base: position 22,724,016 of record OY776097.1, on the reverse strand, counting down.
CTACGCCGTTGCTTCACTGAACATGGCAACAGGTAAATGTAAATTCATATTATAGTTTAATTAAATGTAACCTTGACGTTCATAAGTGTTACTTTGTGACCTAAATGAATAAAGATAAAGTAAGGAGGGACGGTAAGTACTGACCATTTCCCACTCGATGCTCTTGAAGAAGGGATGGTTGACGATGTCGAGGAAGCCGTTCTCCCCGCAGCCCAGCCGCTCAGCCGGGTTCTTGTTGAGGAAGCCCTTCAGCACTGACGCCGCCTTCACCGACAGGGAGCGGGGGATACGGATCGTCTTCTCTAGGATCACCTGCCAACGTGGGTGTAGCGGGTTAGTTATACTGATGTACAGTCACTTGCAATACTGCATGGATACCTTAAGGTCCAAAATCCTGTGAACACTCAAATTAGAATGAACTGGATGGCGTTGTTTTATAAATATTGCAACGCATACTCATTTTAGCAAATATGTAAAATTTCTAAGAAATTATAATCTCAACTGAAAAGACACTCAAACACAGGGACAGAATAATGTTTGCGTACGAACTGAATAGCGAGTCATTGAAAGTATCTATAAAATAAACTACCCACTATAAATGTATTAATTCATTTGTAATTCTTAGCTTCTTGTTTTATCCTGAAATGTGTTTTTTTATTAAATAAACTATTGTGAATAGGGATAAAAAAATTGTTTAAAGTAAATTTATAAAAATTTATTTATTAAGAAATCTACTATATCTTGTATTGTTGTTTTTGTTAGATGGCGTCAATTCCCGGCTTATACCATTTTAGTTTTGAAATAGGTATGCTATTTTGCAGCTCAGTGTACAATACTAGTTTCGACATAAACAATAAGCTAGCGTACCTGGAACAAGTAGTCCTCGGTGTTCTGGTCGGGGTTGTCGGCGGCCTGCGCGATGTCGAAGGGCGAGCGGCCGGCCAGCATCTCGTAGGTGAGCACGCCCAGCGCCCACCAGTCCACGGAAAACCCGTACTCCTCGCCGCGCAGGATCTCCGGCGCGATGTAGTTCGGCGTGCCGCAGAACGTCGACGTCGTGTCGCCAGGCCTCACACCCTCCTAAACACACCATTGTATTTAGCATTTTACTTAAACGTTTTGCTGTTGGTAAGCAATCACATGGCCGCGGTGGAAATCCCTTAGCGTATCAACCAATACCCAAAAATCCCACTATGCTGCCAAAATGAAAACTTCTGTTTTCTACTGTCAGAACAGCGTCTTCTTAAGAAGCTAGGCTACTAAACTCGCTGTAGGATGGAGACACATGGTTTTAGACTGTAATCTTGTACATACTTTCCCAGGCAGGCTACTACCATTTCAGCGGTAACCCTCATATAAACAGAATGCTACTAAGCCTTAGAGAGCTTAACGGCTAGATGAAATAAGACACAAACACAGATTAAGATGAAGACGCTCATTGAATCCGACTTCTGAGGACTTAAATTTAAGGAAATAATCGTTTCACTAATGTACTTTGACACATTGTTGATCAAAGTTGCTTTTCCGAAACCGGGTGTCAACCCAGCGCGTAAAACGCTTGACTGATGGCTATGATTGAAATTGGTCCCTCCTTTTCTTTTTTTCTTTCCTCTCATGCAGGAAGTCCAGATCTCGGTCACGTACAAAATATGTAGTGGTATATGTACCTTGCACATGCCGTAGTCAGTGAGCTTGATGTGTCCCTCGTGGTCCAGCAGCACGTTGTCAAGCTTGAGGTCGCGGTAGATGACGCCGCGCTCGTGTAAGAAGTGCAGCGCCAACGATATCTCGGCCGCGTAGAAGCGCGCGTGCTCTTCTGGCAGGCGCCGCTGTCGTTGCATGTGGAACCTGGACAGAGGAACAGGTTAACGCACTACTTGGGTAGAAGACTGTTAGTACAGCATTGACTGCACGGATAGCGTAAAGGTTTATGTGGTCGCCTCGCCACTGCCACTGCGCCGAGTGTTGTGGGTTCGAATCCATCAAGGGACAAAAAATTTTGTGATCTACAAATGGTTGTTTCGAATCTGGATATTCTTTGTGTCCTTTGTTTGAATGTTTGTAAAGTCCCCCGCGATACAGAAATTATAGCTAGTGCGGGAGTTGTCTTTAAAAAAAAGCATAGTTGGAGGTAAAGCTAAGGTATTGTAGCGATCTCACACAGGCGAAGAAGTTACGACACATGACGCTGTCGTTGCATGTGGAACTTGGCAGGATAGGTCAACAGTTTAAGACACTACTTGGGGTATAAGACTGTAAGGATAGCACACCTCGAAGTATTGTAGCGATTCCACACGGCAAATAAGTTACGACACATGACAACAGATGGCGCTGGGCACAATTACAAACTACGCCATACAGTCTGGAATCTCGCAAACGAAGCTTACACAGTGAGTTACTGTATACATATATAAGTTCCCGATATATGTACTGTCGGGACGGCCTGCCAGGTATGATCACACAGCCTGGTCGGAGGATGTTCCCTTCGTGTTGTAGCGACATTATACGTTAAATATTACATGCATTAATTTTGTAAACATGGGCCAGAAAATGTATGTAGCGTTAGCATGAGCAGTTTTTATGTAATGTTGTTACACTATTGATCAACACAACTCCAAATGTCCACACATTCTAGCTACTTTAAATTTTGAGTATAGTAAATTATGAAGGCCATTTTTAAGACAGCGTCCGCACTAAGATTAACTGCTATATTGTAAGGGAACCGCTTTTTATAAAAAATTGTTAAGACGAACATTTAAATAATGGACATAATTAACACTTAGATTTGGAACATCTATTTGTGGATTATACAAATTTTCGTCCAGTGTGGAATTGTTTTTGCCTGATTCATGAATGCGAGAGGTGGAAGTGGCAACATCTACGCCACCATACTCATTTAAAAGAGAAGTAGACCATATCAGGAGTATAAGAAAGACTGAATAACTTACATAAGATCCCCGCCTCTAACGAACTCGATGACGAAGAACAGGCGGCTGGGCGTCTGGAAGCAGGAGTGCAGCCCCACGAGGAAGGGATGGTTGGAGGCTGTTTCGAACACGTGCTTTTCGGTCTGCACCCAGTCGATGTCCTCATCGTCAGTCACCAGCGCCTTCTTGATCACCTTCATCGCGTACACGCGTTTTGTGCGCTTCAATTCTACCATCAACACCTGGAAATTTACGTGGAACAACGGATTAAGATGTGGTTGCGACTTTTTTGTTTTATAATTGCACTAAGTAGCACATACAGATTAAAATGGAACATATCTAGCAAATTTGTAGGGTACATTGTATGGCATATTGCGGGAAACATTGTAGGTACGATGCGGGGAACATTGTAGGGAACGTTGCGGGGTACATTGTAGAAAACATTGTAGGGCACATTATAGAGAACATTTTCGGACATTTTGTCATTCGATGGTTGGAACATGGTCGGTTATGTTCTCAATTCAATGTGATAAAATGTTTGTATGTACGTGTGCATACAGCTGTGTTCAACGCATATAAGGCCTAAATATGAGGTGAGGGACAAAAATTGAGTATTATGGTAACGGTTTCTACGCAGTTCAGATATGGTAAAAAGCTATTGACCAAACCATTGATTATTCGATAATCGATAGTATACCCTGGTGAACGACTCATTTAAGATACTATATACTAATTAAACTAGATATCTATGTACCTTAGCATAAGAGCCGCGGCCGATGACCCTGATGAGCTCGAAGTCATCCAGCGAGTACTGGCGCTGCGAGCCCGGCTCCAGGTCATCGGGGCGCGCGGGTGCTGTGGGCGCCGGCGCCGGCGGCGTCTCCGGCAACGGGGGCTCCACCTCGGCGCGGGACCTGCACATACACACACACCAGCACGGTTAATGAAACAGGGTTACCCTATCTTTCGGGGAAATTATTAATATTCGGAAAAACCGTAGCCCATTGGATAAGCCATTACATTTGAGTTTGAAAGGTCGTGGTTTCGACTCTCAACCATTGCCTACTACTGATGTGAATCCGCGGATAAGATCCACGGATAACATCCACTGGATAATACATTAACGTGGGTTTGAAAGATCGTGGAATCGAGTCTAGGTGATTGCACTAGTGATGTGATGCCACTACCAATAGAAGCAATTTTATTTAGCTCGGGGATTTAACAAATATAGTTAACAATTCAAATTGCTAAAAATAAACATAAAAATATCCAGACCTAGAATAACTATTTGCAGAACACAAAAAAACTAGTATGTATCTCTTATATTTTCAATAAATTACAAATCAATGATTGATTAACGGTTTAAGAAGTATATTACTTTTCAATTTCACTGGATAAAAGTGTATGAGATACATCTCTGCTTAACCCCTCAAGAATAAACAAATGTGATGCCATATTACGTTTATTCGTAAACGAAATTGAATACTGATGTGCAAAAATTTAAATGTGACTTGTTGTTTAGAAGTGCATCGATACGCAACACTGAGCCGATCGTCAAACCATGCCAACCAGAAGGTTAGATAAATTACAAAAACTGTATACAGTATTTTTTATGAATGAAATATAAAAACATGCCGTAAGATATCGAATCTGTAACTGTATCTGGATGGCAGTGACGTTATGATAATGTTAAAAAGTAGTGCTTAGGGATTTGTAATTCGAAATGTTACCTTGGCCACAAATAACCATTTAAGGAGTAAGTAAGTAATATTGATATTGTTTTAGTTTTCTTCATAACCAACCAAATAAGGCGATAATTAAAGCCATCATAATAATCGACTCCATTTTGTTGTTAATACGTGCCCGGGGAATAGTAGTTAAACTTTAATATTATTTAACCTGCCAACCTAACCATATCCAGATGTAATGATACATGCATTGGGTCCTTCGTTGACGAATTAATTTAAAAACATTTTAGTTATTGATAGATACTAGATTAGGACTGCCCAAAATCCAGGCAAATTTTATCCACGCGGGCAACGCCGCGGTCATCAGCTAGTCCTAACTAATATTATAAATGCGAATGTAAGTTTGTCTGTTACGATTTCACACTTTAACCATTCGACTAATCATTTCATTCATCATTTCCTATACACTTTGTCAGGGGCACAGAAAAGGACATAGCTTTGTACCCAATGTCCTTTTCTGTGCCACTTTTCGGGAACGGCACTTTTTTAATGGATGAAAGCATACAGTAAAATAGTGACGTTTCCGAGCGAGGAAAGCCACAGGCAAAGGCTAGTAAAGAATATAAATATGCTAGTTAAAATCTATTGTATATTTACCTGACAGAGGACGCTCGGCCGAGAGTGCTCTCTCCGTTGGCATCATCCTTGACCTCGATGGGGTCCACATGTTCGTTGGAGCACGGCTTCTGCACGAGCTTGTGACACTTCTTGTGCACGAGAAGCTTGCACTGGATGCACTTGAAGCCTTGCCGGCCCAGGCCCCAGATGCGGTCTTGACAGAAGGCACAGAAGGCGCGCTGTAAGGTCACAACAGTTATGATTAAATTTCCAACAGAAAATTAATAATTAAAAGCTCTATGCTTTATAAACTTGTATCAACATGTCATGCACAATAGGTAAGATTAAATTTCCAACTGAAAACTAATAATTAAAAGGGTTGTGGTGGGTTTAAGATGACCATGTGGATAACAACATCAATCGTGCAGCAAAATGCCGCGTCATGCATATTCCTTATCCTTGATTGAAACATGATTGCACCTTCATTAGTTTTATTAGTATCAAATTGAAATGTTTGCTTTTTGTAATCGACAGCGCACGACGACTTTGGTGCGCGAGCATATGACTTAAATTATAATTTTATTCATAATATATGATTTATTTTCTTTTTATAATTGGTTATTTTAACAGGTAATGATACATTTTTATTACTGATTTATATAACTATTTAATTATATTAAATAACCTAATATATACAAACTAATAATTTACAACAAGATTAACCTAAAGAACAACACAATGAAAAAGTGTCGTAATATTCCTCTTCATCAGCAATATACATATATGGTGCGATGTATGCTTTATTTTTTGTGCAAAGAAAATACCGGATTTCTGACCACGAGAGTTTTTTTTTTTAAATATTCTATATTACATGAAGCCTCATTATACGTGTAAATAAATAATACTTACTCTATTAAATCGTTTAGCTTGGAAGATATGTCCATTGACGCGGTAAAGTTTTCGCCACCGTCTTGCTCCTCTCCTGTATATGCTTCCTGTAACACAACACGGACGATATTCATTAATAACTCACACATTAACACTGATAATTATAATTATTTATAGAGCTACGCACTAGGCATAGTGACGTACGCACACTGACCGAACTTAATAAATAAAACAATATTATAAACATTGTATATTTTATCTTTATATCGGTATCTTTGGGTGCAAAGGGTCAATTTTGGGGAAAACACAAAGTGAAATTGTACGTTTATAATGTTTATGTCGAAATCGTAGTAATACATAACAGACTGCCTAGACAGCCATTCCTTCGTCGCTCAATGTATTATTAGGTTTTTATGTTAGGAAATTGTCGATAGCTACATAGAAAATGTGGTTATTTAAATTCAGCTAGGTACTGAGTTTATCGGTTTAATTTGATTACTTCCTTTAACTTGTGTAATATTATTTTATAATATCCATATTTACACATTTTATCGATGTTTCGATAGCTGTTCAACGACCATGGTCACGAAGAGACTAGAAAAGGTATAAATACAAATAGTTTAAAACAATATTCGATTAAAATAAATAATAAAATCTAATTAATTAGTTTAATTATTAAAAAAGTTGTAATTGAAATATACAATAATAGATTCCCTATAAAGTAGTTTAATTTTATTGTGTAACATTCGCGTAAACGTAAGACTATTTTGGGTATAACTAAGATATATTTTTGGAAACATCGGCTGAAATTAAATTACGATAAGCAATAAATATTTATGCATTTATCTTTTTTGTGTAATACTTTTCTGCATGTGTGTAAGGTCTGTGTATAAGAAAATAAATATTTTAAGTAGATAAGATTACTATTAATTACCTATTTAGTATCAGTCCGAAAATAATATGGACTTGTGTTATCGAAACGAAAATAACCGTAAATATATTTTAGGTGTTATTTTAGCGTACCAGAGCTTAGAGATATTTTTAACACCTGATATACAACTAAAGAATAAGTTTAGCATTTTGACAGTTTTTATATAGGTTATCTGTCAATTTTTATCTTCAGGTAAGTTATCTAGCGATTGGAAATTCGGCTCTTGTTGCCTTATAGTGCAGTGAGTAGGTTTACCACAACACAGTTAAGAGGTGCCATATTATTAGAAAAACAATTTAGTAAGAGGATTTGGTAAAATTATTAATTAAACTTCTGCACCGTAAATATATAACCACTGCAAGTTTCAAATATACATTAAAAGAGGCAACAATAACTTGAACTAAGAATTATTCTTGTATGGCAAAGGTACCCTTACCTTACAAACATCGGAACAATAAAAACAAAGGACACCCAGACACAGCAAAACTATTTGTGGACCACACAATTGTTTGAGATTTGAATTGATTGAGATCGAACTCACAATACTTGGCGCACTAGACTTAAACCAATATGCCATACAGTCATAACATCCAAAACCTATTCAATTTAAATACGCGTATAAAAGCGATAGTCGTAGTTTCCAATCCAATTTCCTTTGAAGAAGGGTCAAGGGGCGGTTAATAAAAAACGATGGGGGTGCAGGTGGCCGCGAACACCATCGAACACACCTATGTCACTTGTGGACATCATTAATCTTGCATCACGGTATCTAATTGCAATTTGGGACGACGCTCCGAGGGATTTCCTTTTTGCAGAAAGTGATTTTCGATTTATTTGTTTTTATAAATAATGAGCCTCCTTAGCACCGTTGTATTTAATATCAAACAGCGTGGCGTAGCGTTATTCAATGCGTCTGCTGTGCGAGAAGTATCGGGTTCGAATCCCGGGCTAGGCCAAACCAAACACGTTATTGGGTTTTTATGTTAAGTAATCTTAATACCAGCCCGGAGATAAGAAGATAGCGGTGTTAAATACCCCCGTACCTCGCAAAGCACGTAAAGCCGTTGGTTCTGCGCCTGATCTCTCTCCGGTCGTGTCGGATTGCCGACCCATCGGATCACGAGAGTTAGGAAACAGAGAGTACACTTGTGTTTGCCCACATACTTGTGCACTATAATATCTCCTGTGCAGATCCCGGCCAGTCTGCCTTAACGAAAATCGCCACCGTGACCGAAATTCGGTTTGGAGGAGAATAGTATATAAAATCAGCCCTGTACATAAACCGTCACACTGCTGGGCACAGGCCTCTTCTCAATTTGAGAAGGGTTAGGCCATAAGTCGCCACGATGGCCCACTGCAGGTTGACATTCTTTACAGATCTTCGAGAACATTATAGAGAACTGTCAGATATGTACCTACATGTCTGTCAATTCTCTCTAAGAAACCTTTCTTCACGACGTTTTTCTTTGAATTTGTTTGTTTAGTTTGCGTTTATGTTTGCAGTCGGTAGTGAGTCATGTAGTTCGGATAGGGTGAAGTTTTATTAGGTTTTGTGTATTGGAAATTATTAGTAGCAGCGCGGCCTCTGATAATGTTTTCGGTAGATTGCAATAAGGTTATATAATAAAATATATCATGAGCCTATGATTCCAGAGCCCTAAACAATTAAATCGTAGCGGACTACCAATAAAACCCAGAGCATAACTGCTTGCGGCTTTACATTAAGAATACCTTTACTTAAGAGAACAGGAAGAGCAGGAATTATGGTTTCCAGAGCCCAATTAATACTTGCACAGTCTCCACCGATATTGTTTTCAAAAAGAATATACAAATACTAACAGATTTAAAATTCACTCACACACACAACATTCACGAGACACATTAATCCTTAAGGCGTCAGTGACACACACATACACACACATATTCGTCACTACAAACATATATCACATATTGATTAATCACCCGCGGGTTTAAGCCTCACCTAGCGCGGCTATTGAGTGGCATGACCTAGATATAGGTAATTTTCACGAGTTTTTCCTTAGGTACCTGTTATGTACTTGGCGATTTCTAGCGTGCAAGACATTGGAGTGTGGGGACATGGTATCGAAAAGATATTACCCAGACGCCGGTCGATACCACACTGCGACTTATCAATCGCTATCTTATCGATTTAGGTGGCGTTTGTTGAATCGAGCGGATTTCGATGAAGTGCAATTTTTTTTAGGTATTAATTGATTATGAACGGACAACGTAGTGGTATTCGGCGTAACTTGATTGCACGGGTTGCGGAGCGAGCAAGCGGTCGCCTTGCCGCGTCCAGTGTTGTGGGTTTGAATTCCGCATGAAACACTTAATCGTGCAGTTGACAAATTATTTATTGTTCCGAGTCTGGGTATGCTATTTGTCTATTCATTTTATGTTTATAATTGCCTGCTACACAGGCTAAGGTCCTTTGCGGAAATCTTGTTGAAGCTCATGATAAATTAAGAGGCATAACGTATATTATAATAGAAATAGAATACCAGGTTTGTTTCGAAAACAGTTCCACTGCTGGGCACAGCCCATCTCTCAATATAAAAGTTAGTCCATAGTCTACCACGCCCGTCCAATGTGGGTTGGTAGACTTTATACATCTTAAAGAACTATGTGACTCAAACCAGTAGCTTTTCTTTTGATGGTTTCCTTAAAGCGTTGATTTGGGGTAAATAAATAATATGTGCTGAATTTTTGAAAGCCAAAATTGGTGCGTACTGTGGGATCGACTCGAGATAGACCAACGGTCTCTCCACTTGTTTATCGGAGCTTATATTAGTGATTAAAGCTCACTTCGTTATGGCCAGTGTACCGAGTGTTATGAGTTCGTTTCTCATACGAGACAAAAGGATGTGTGATCCATAACTTGGTTGCTGGCAAGTCTGTTACTACTCTATTTGACTGTTGGTTTAATATTTGTAAAATTTTACCACGATGCATACACAATGTAAGTGTAATAGTTAAGTTTACATAATTTAGAACTAAAATAATATAGGATTATATACTTCTGTCATATAATATTCCAGAGAATCACGCCTATTATCTCAGAAGGCGTAAGCAGAACATTTTCACCCATACGTCACCTCTATATTTTAAATGCAACTCAACAAGAAGCGAAAGTATTGCAATGTACCGGTACTTTTCCTCACACGTACGGTGACAGGAAAAGAACTAGTAAGAATTTCTGAAAAGAAAAAGAACAAGGAACTGAACTCCTTACCAGCGTTAATTATACCCTATTGACCGTTGATCAATGTCAGCAAGTCAAGTAACTTTTTAACTTACATAATTAGTTTTAATTTTTTACTTATTGATTAATTGCGGGAAGTCCAAGTGTAGGTATGTTTTTTTATCAAATAAAGATAAATCATTTAGAAAACCCGTTATTGCTTGCATAAACAATATGTATGAATCATGTTAATATTTACAGATAAACAGCTGAATCTTGACCTATCTGACGTTAGTCAGAATTAGAATCCTAAATAATATTATTAAAGCGAATGTAAGTTTGTTTTAGTTATTTTAGATTTTAGGGGGCGTCCATAAATTACGTGAGGTGTTTTTTTTAATTTTCTGCCCCTCCCTCCCCCCCTTGTGAGATGTCGTGAGATTTTATTCAACCCCCTCCCCCATCTCCCAATCTCACGTGAGATTTTTCAAAATGTGAGTTTCTTACGTAAACGTGTTGGATTGTTATTGTAAAAAGAAAAAACAAATTTGCTTCGTGCTTTTATTTACGACTAGTTATGACTAGTAATCAATGTTGCTGAGAGTTTAATTATAAGTGTAATAAAAATTTAACAATAGAATACTTAAATCGTAACTACTTAGATTAAAAAAGAGTATCTACTCTAATTCAGTCCATGGAGAATCATGCACGGTCTCAAGAGAGACTATTGGAACCAACATGTCCAAAGCTATTTGGTATAAAACAAATATGGTGGTTTGACAGTAAGTAAATGTATAACGCCGAAGTATGAATGAAATTATTTTCTTTTAAACGAATTCGTGAATGATCTTTATCGTATTACGATTACGCTTAAGATTAAATCTTATGCATGTACAATCTGGATTAAATGGAGCAAAATAGTATAATTTTTTTTTTGTTTCAATCAGGAAAAAAAATTGCGTGATATTTGCCGACACCCCCCCTCTCTCCAACGTAAGATTAGATGAGATTTGACTCGACCCCCTCCCCCCCTTAAACACCTCACGTAATTTATGGACGCCCCCTTATGGCAACTCCTTAACCAACCCAAACTAAGAATTAGTTCTGGGTCGCGGAAGACTATACAATCTTTCGACACAAAGAACATCCAGAATCGGAACAAACATTTGTGGTTCACATAATTTTTTGTCAAGTCTGGGATTCGAACTCACAACAGTCGGCACAGTGGCAGCGGTGAGGCAACTACTTAAAACACTACGCCACTGACTGACAACCTGTTTGTTACGATTTTACGCCTTAACTACTCGTCCGATCATCAAACAATTTTGCATACACGTTATCAGGGGTACAGAATAGGACAGAGGGTGCCTTACATTTAGAAAATGTACTGTTCCAGAGGGATAGAAATTTGTCGACGAAATTTAGATAAACCCGAGCAAAGCTGCGGGCAGAAACTAGTTTTTTATGAAAATACCCAGTAGATTGAAAGGAGCAGCCTTTTACGTAGCATAAAATATAGCTGACGATTTAAGTACAATACAATTCGGTCTATCTCTTCTATAGCTACTAATATTATAAACAGGAAAGATGTGATTTTTTTGTTTGTTACTTGTACTCGTAAGTATTTAAATCAAAAAGTAATTATTCGATTTAAAAAAATATTTTATCTTTAGAAAGCTACTTTATCACCGAGTAACATAGGCTATATTTTTAATAAAAAAGTATTGTTACTAATATAACTTACCCTACTTTTACGCGAGTGAAGCTGCAAGCAAAAGCTATTAGGAGATATTCAGGTGTCAATGATGTATGAATTTTTATTTTACGCGTGTCTGTTAGGTAGTAGGTACTTAATGAGTACTTAGTAGATACAGTGTGTGGGCACATTTTGAACAATGTTGGACAATCGTGTCCGCGCGGCCGACAATCGTCGACCAACTCAAATTGAGCGCCTCGCCCGCCCACACGTATAGGGCTGTCAAACCAACGGTTTTGTATTAATATTTTATACGGATGGCGCAGTGGTTCACCTCGTCGTTAATGTGTTAATGTTAAGGTGTGTGAAGTTTGCAATCATATACCTAGATGTTTATTTCTTACTTTGTGATGCTACTAATAATTTCCTAGTAGAACATGCCGAACTGTGCTGCGGATGTCTCGTGTAGATGCAGAACACATGACAAAGTGTACTTTGTATTCGAATCAGAATAGTACAAGTTTAAATGGCTTTTTTTATTACAGCCTGTCAAAATAACTACACTCCGCCTGATGGTAAACAGTCGTGTAGTTCACGATTTATGAGTGGAGAGTTTAGAAGATCAGTGGTTAGCAGTGGACTAGTTTACTATAAGCAGTAATAGTAGAACACAAGTCAATATAAAAATTCAAGGACAATCGTACATTTGACTTCGTCCTTAGTGCCGTGGTGGAAGCTTAAGCTAACTTTTACGACTGATATAGAGGTGCCATCATTTTTAATATGTTAAAATTTAGTTTCTGTTAGAGATTTAACATACGCGGCAGGGGATCTGGCTATGTGCTCGTTAGAAGGCGATCGATTATATAGAAATAGCGATCTTGGATCTTAGCGACAAGTACATACATACACAATCTAATATCTGTATATACGAGATGGAGCATATCTCTTTAGAGGTTTATATTTACAACCTTAACTGAATCAATCGTATAGCTGTCACGTTTAACAATTCAAGCCCCAATACTAGTAAAAAGCAATTACTATTATAAATTGTATCAGTAGACAACCCTATGCAAAGCATTAGAGAAGTACATTCGACGCGATGCGTAGGTACCTCAAATGCGGCAAATGCAATAATTATGTTTGCCGAAGCTGCAAACTCGACGCGTATCGAGTTATCGATACACTCGGGGAAGGTCGAGGAATCGATGTTATTGCTCGATGCTCAGTACATCTCTAATGTTGCGACATTTTAGCTGTATTCGTATGGTAATAGTGGTGTAGTTCGAACATCACTTTTGACAAATATCCTCGAATTTATGGATGTGCTTTGTGGGTTCACTGAGCAGTTTAACGTACATACCTACATAAATTTATGGTTATAAATGTCAGAAGGGATGGGAATAGGTGTATTAGATCAACATTATTTGAGCCATTATTTATTTTATACCTTGTATTTGAATTCAAAATGTAAAACGTTATTTTAAAAAATATTTCACTTGCAACTATGACTGGTTATAAACAATTCTTGTGTCGCCAGAGATTTTACAAACTATCAAATAACGGACACAAAACAACATCAATACTTGGAATATCCATTTGTGGATGACACAAATTCTTGTTTCGTGTGGGGAACGACAATTTGAATTACTCCACCATTCGTGCAATCATGTAGGTATTTATTCCTTAGTTTGTGATGCTACTAATAATTTCGTAGCAGAACATACCAAACTGCTGCGGATGCCTCGTGCCGAGGCAAAACACATGACGAAGTATATTTCGTAGATATTTATAGTAGAACTAGCTGACCCGGCAGATGTTGTTTTGCCATAAAAAATGTATTGACCAAAAGACTAAAAATAAACTATAAAAATTTTAGGGATGGACAACCCTTATCACAAAGGGGTATGAAAAATAGATAGCCGCCGATTCTCAGACCTACTAAATATGCATATAAAATTTCATAAAAATCGGTCAAGCCGTTTCGGATGAGTATGGTAACTAACATTGTGAAACGAGAATTTTATATATAAGATAATGCAAGTTTTATAGGATCAGATCTTTAACTGTCTCTATTATTTGTCTCGACTATCAGCGTGGTTCAGTATGGTCTATCCTCGTTTACTGCAGTAGTTAGAGGAGGCAATCAGAACGCTTGGGGCGGTTCTTTTTTTCTCAATTATTATATCGGAATATGATCGTATGGAGATCGAACCCACATTCAGCGCATTGGCAGTGGCGAGACTTAATGCACTGCGCTATCCGTGCAGAAGGTTGTTTACGTAAATTAAAATCTACAAGTAGTGTTGCCACACAAAATCTCGTTAAACAACGGCTACTGTTGAAATAAACAGCGAGCGCTGAGTGGAATAACGTGTAGTTAAGTAGTTTACTTACTGTCCTCGCCGGCGCATGGCATGCCAGGAGCCGCCGGCACATTGGGGAATACTGCAACAACGAAACAACATCATTAGTTCATACAAATACAATACAATACTAAAACACTTTCTATTGCTCACGAAAAGAATTCTAACATTAAAAACTAGATTTTTCCCGCGACTTCGCTCACGGTAATGTAAATTATTGTCAACAAATATGTGTTGGGTACAGTGCTTTTTCTGGAGGAAAGGTACCCTACGTCCTTTTTTTACGGGTACATACACGGACAACGTGTATACAAAGTTTCACGATGATCAGTTGAGTAGTTAAGGAGTGAAAGCGTAACAAACAAACTCTCATTTGCATTTATAATATTACTAGATTTTCTTCGCGATTTCACCCGCATGCATAAGTCCCGTTGCCGTGGGAATATCGGGATAAACAGTAGCCTATGTGTGAATCTAGGTCTCCAGCTATCTACATACTAAGTTTCATCGCAATCGGTTTAGTAGATTTTACGTGAAAGAGTAACAAACATCTATACATCCGCACAAACTTTCACATTTATAATATTAGTATAGATTGTATGGATAGTAAGGACGTACATATAAGTTTGTTAAGATTTTTGCATGTTTGTTATTCAATATTTCTTTTTAAGAGCTGCAATGCAGAGGGTCTCGGTTTCGAACCCAAGTCGCGCACCTCTGACTTTCGGAAGTTATATGACTTTTCGAAATGATGTGCGTAATGATTAACAATTATCGCCTGCTCCGTGCCTCGGAGAGCACGTTAAGCCGTCGGTCTCGGCTGCCATGAACATCTATGGCAGTCCTTATTGGGGAAGTCGACATAAAAGATCCCACTGGGTGAAAGTGTCGCCGGTCTGTACTGACTGGCCCCCAGACAAGATAAGATAAGATACTCATTATTTCCTTAAGTTTAATATACTATCTCCACGTATTTGTAATTTAAGATATTATAAGCACTCATAAACAATTACCTGTTTACCATAAACAATTACTGTGATACAGTCTTAAATAGTTCAGAAGGTATGGAACGTAATTGTTTGTAAACATTAAACATAATTTTGTTGTCTCAACTATGAATGCTGTGTAAGCTCGTGAGTGGCCTGTATATTAGAACTCTGTAATCTAAATTTTTACTAAATTGTATCATATATAATATAATATTCTACCACATACACACAATACCATCTAGCCCAAACTAAGCAGAGCTTGTACTATTGGTACTAGACAATGGGTACATTATACTTTTTTTTTGTAAATACATACATATTATACATAGAAACACCCAGACCAAGACATTATCATACATAATCTTTGTCAGATTATTATGCTTTATATAAATATTTTAAAAACGTATTTTTAACGACACTGTTATATAAAAAATAACGTTTAAATATTGATAACAATGTTTCATATGGGCTGTTGTAAGTCTATAAATTAAATATATGGGTAGTAATGCCTTATATTTACTTTATAGATAAACAATCATTCGAACGAATTTCAACCCTTTGGTTAGTTCAAATTCTTTTGCGTTTTTCTTTGAAAAGAAATTTCATTGGAAAAAGTGAAAAGAGAAATAAGTCTTGTTGGTGAAACGGTGGACGCTCGCTCGGAGACAACACACCTGACGTTTTGACACCCCACGGGTGTTACAATCCATTCTAACTATATTATTTCGTTGGTTTCGAATACAATTGTACCTTATTCAATTTTGTAAGGTCTTTAGCCGGAAATCTTGATGAGAAGTACAGCAATTAATCTGTCAAGACTTACAATACCAAACACAATTTAAAATCTATTGTGTTTAGCTATCGGTGTGCCACTGCGTCTCAATAGCTTAGAATAATGTTGTGGTTTTTGGTCTGCAAATTAGATGACAAGTACGGCAAATACGAACGTATTTGCCGTACTTGTCTTGTAATTTGTGATAAAGAAATAAAATTGCATTCCAATAATGCATTTGCATTCAAATAATACATTATAATAATAGACAGGTGAATATGAATATATATATATATATCTATTAATGGAATGCCAGACATGATTGAAAATCTATAGTGTTTGGCCGCCGGTGTGCAGCTGCCACTCTATAGGTTGACGATAATTTTAAGCATACCACATGCTAAATAAGAATGTATATTATAGATATACTACCTAGGATTAAGCGCTTAGTCCAAAAAAGAAACATTAACATAATATGAGACAGAGTAATCAATACCTTGCATGGTAACGGGACTGTGAGTTTTCTGACAAAAATATCCACAACATTTTGTGCGACTCAGGATTCGAATCAGACACTCTCTGGTTCGAATGTATACAAACACATTTGCACCACAGATTAATAGTTTAATGATGTCTGGTATATGACAGATCCAGCAATTGACACATTAAATCACATCTAAATCTAAAATAAGTTAAGATAAAGCCTTTTTGTCAACAAACGAAAAAGCAAACAACCGCTAGTTGCTTTGTTTCTAACCAAATAAGAGCTGGCAATAGTCTGGAGGACCAAACAAAATTCTATCCGAATAGAACTCGATACTACTCGATAACATTGAATCGGTTATTCGAAAATTCGGACACTTCGGTGTGAATACGACGTTTGTGTTTCTAGTGCTCGGACAGAGGACTCTAGTCAAGTGGTTGCTACTCTCGTTTTTGTATATCGAGAGCCCTATACTGGTACTAAAAATAGTATCACAAATACTATGTAATCATTGTAATGTATACAAAATATATGAGCTTTGTATCTGACATTTCTAGTGCTCTGACTCCAATAAGCCCAATACAGACGTTTGAATCTAAAAAATAAAAAAGTGAAACGTTCTCAAGAAGTTGATTACATATTTATATACTGAAAACGTTTTCCTGTCGCTTAAGATGGGTATAAAAATGCGTTGCCATTATTTCATCAAGGCGAACAAACACTAGTCTTATAATATAAGAGGTACGATTTGAGCATTAGTTTACAGATTTAAAAAATACACTACCCACGATATTATCCCCAGATGACAATACAAAATAGTTAGCTATTAGTATAGACAGACCATGCATTGCATGCATGCATTTTTTACAGCGTAATCAGATCATGCAGATCATTTAAAGAGAAAATGATTCCATTTGTAAATAATATTCTTACTGAGAAACCAAATATCGGTAGAACCAAAGTTTTTATTATATGTATTGACTAATCAATACAGAGGTGAGCGGATACCAGATTTGAAATACATCAATTTTGGAAGTAACAGCCAGTTGCTAATAAATATTAATAGTTAAATATTTTGTACTGATGTCATATCATGCCTTTACTTCAATAATGGTCACGCAGCATGACAGCTATCTATGACAAAGAAAAACATAAGCAAAAGATCCCGGCAGGCTGACAGAGCATAGAGGTTGATTCCCTCACACATGAACACATCAGCTGAAGCTAGTTCATTATATTTCCAATAAGTGTGCGCTGTTGACGCCAACACCCGGATATTACTCGTGCTCATCCGTCTAGGGTGTCGCTAACTTGGCGACAAACGCCTGGAGGACGAGTCGCATATCCACGCCGGATATGACGTCATGCACACGACCATACTAATGTTTAAGTTAGGAATATAAGGATTTTTGTCTTGTTTGTTTGTTCTTGAGTGTCTATACATTAATGAAGGAGACGTGATATCCAAAAACCGTTTAGCTCCATAGCTACTCCTTTGTTGGTCTTGTGGCTTAGATAGCGTTTATGATTAGGCTAAACATATTCCCGTAACCATAGCTGCTGAAAAGCAACCGAAACGTCGAGGAAAGTGAAAACTTAAATATAATAGTATATAGTAGTAGTGTAACAGTTTCAAAATTATGTAATACAGTGTTAAATAAACAACGCGATAAAATCCGTTTAAATGAGTTTAATTTCAATGACCTGGGTCGATCAACGTGTTATTGGGTTCTTTCCTTAAGTAATTCCGATTACCAGATATAGCAACGTGCCTGGTTGACAATAAAAGGCTTGCCAGATGTTAGTTACCAGGAAGTAGTAAAATCGAAAGATTTCCAAACAGACTATTATTTTAAAAGATAATGTCTGATCTAGATATTATAAACTAGACTTTACAAATGTTACCACAACAGACTCAAGAACACCCAGAATTGGTACAACTATCTGTGAATCACACAAATATTTGCCCTGTTTGGTAGCCGAAATCGACAATTTAATCATTAAATCAAGAAATTTCAAATCATTATACTTACTTTTATTATAATTTACATAAAATAATATTATCACCCTTCAACGTCAGATAAATAGAAAAGTCAAATCACGTTATCTGTTTGCGTAGGGAGCAACATTTAACAAAGCAAACAAAGGGTGTTTCGAAGACAGTTAGACTCAATTACTTGCCAACTACCCAGCTCTTTTATTTTCCGCTACCCGCAGAGTGCAGCCGAGTCAAAGCATAATTTTGTCGTCCATTCACGGATGTTTGTGCTATTTTTATTTCGGAGATAATAAATTAAGAGTTATTTAATGCGCTGCTTTTTATAAAGGAAATGTTGCTGTTGCTGGTCTTTGAGTATTTTAAGTAGTGTGTTACATTGCGCTGGCAACACAGAGTTTTCCTTTTTTGAGGTCTCTTTAGGTTCTCATTACTTTTTAAACTTAAGTTAAAGTTAAATAATTGAATGTTTGTAATTGTATCGCTACTCACTGACAATACTAGCCTTCACTTGGATGGAGGCAGTTCTCGACTTCCGTTAAGTTAAACGGAAGGTGTGGTATTGCCAGTGAGCAGTAATTAATTTATAGTTAGTATTTGTTTTATTTTCTAGTTTTATTATTGTTCTGTTCTTTGATTCTGTTTTATTTTGTATCTTTTTAATTATAATTTATTTCTCCATGTTTTGAGTGTGCCCTTTTGTGAGTCAAAATAAATATTTTTCTTTCTTTCTTTTTTTTTAACAATGGTAGGCTGTATACTTCTTTAACATCGTTATGATCTTATTAAAATGTACATACATATATATGTGCAGTGGTGGTACTTTTACATAAGCGATTGTTTTATGTACTAAAATTCTTGACCAAGGATTTATAATAGTATATATAATTTATTTATATATATAATTTATTTATTTTCAGGATTTATAATCTAATACTAGCATGACTTTGATGTGCTTTGGAGAGCTTATCAACAATATGCAAAAAGAAGTAAAAAAGTAAATAGTGGTTTAGCAGCCTACTGAGGCATTTGTACGACTGACGCAGTAGTCTAGAAGATCACGTCGCGCAATACCAAATCGCTATGGATTCCGGATCGATATCAGCGAAGAATACTTAATCCCCAGATACTTTCTACCATTATTTATAATGACTATGAATCACAGGCTAAACATTTTATATAGCGGAAGTATTTCATAAAATAACTCAATTAAACGATTTTATAAGTGGAGTGTGTGCTTCATAATCAGTTACAAAGTGGGCAAAATTATTAAAATATCAAGACGATGATGCAATGATGCATTATTCATTACCACTTAAAGAAAATATGTAATTACTAATTAGTAGATATGCTTAATATCTATTATGATAAATAATTATAACATGACTAGCTGACCCGGCAAACGTTATTCTGCCCTATAAATTATTTCTTAGCGGTATCAAAACATAATAATTTATTAAAATCCGTCGAGCTTTTTCGGAGGAGTGCGACAATAAACAACGTGACACGAGGTTTTTACATAAATAGATATGTTAATACATTCTACAAACTGCATCGTTAGCTCCGTGGCATAACTTTGTAGTTCATCATGAGATTCTAGGTTCGGTTTTGGCGGACAGTGTTATAGAATTTTTCTGTTGTTGTAGTTGCAGGGAGTCTGATAATGTGATCCGATAAATGTAATTATATCATAATTCGATTATGGCTAGTGTCTAATAGACACTGATTGTTAAAAGCTATTAAACTATTCATGATATAGAAAAATGTGGTTGTAATATACTTGTGCCTATGTCTTCAGGAACATGCGACGTGTATGGAACACATTTTCTAACACAGCATCACACCAGTATTTTTCTGAATTAACACATTTTCAAACAATGAAACAAAGAAATAATAATTGAAAATACTTATTACGACTTACATACAAACTATGTGATGATCCCAAGTCTTAGGTTACATATTTCCAGACTCAATGTTAAGATAAAACAAAACCAAAAAGCAGCAAATCTCAATTACAATGTACCCGCTCCGATCATTGAACTTTAGATCCGATAGGCAACAAACGTGCACTCAATCTTAAGTCACTGAACCAATGCGGCTCAATACAAACAGCAACAAAAAGCGAAGGCCCAGTTAGTTCAGTTCCGATCAGTTTAACAGATAAACAGGATCGTTTGATACCGTTATGGGTCCGCGCATACCCTCTACTCCCCTAACACATTATTTAAACTACTTTATCTGCCAACTAAACGTATGTGCACCTACATCGTGAACATTAAACGTTTTTATTACGGCGACAATTTCTTCTTGTGTTTATTTAGCAAATGTAGCGTGAAAACCGCTACAGGTACCGACCTGCCATGGTTTTAGCTCTCACGTAATGGGAAGCAAGCTTACTGCATTATACCAGGCACAGTTCCAGATGCTGGAATGCCCGATCTGAAAACCGAGCCGTATTCCAGGTATAGACTCCGTGGACTGTGCTTCTACTGATTTCTTAATAGAAAATCTCAAAAGCATCGGCTGATTTAGAAATTGAACTCTAGACCATTAGGTTTAGAGTTAGTAGCTAGCAGTCACGTTCACTACTAATATTTGTATAGCATAATAAAAAAATATATACCAAAGTAACACCTACATAGGTATTTTAAGAGCAGACAAATTTAATAACTTCGCCTGACAAACAAAGCACTGTACTTTAATTAAATATACAACACTGCGCAAGAGATAATTAAAAACAAAATATGGCGAGCACACCCTCTAAACAATCTCTACAGGAGTGCATTTTATGAACTTAACTTCATTCATTTACATCGCCCGGGGTTCAGCCCACAAAGAAATGTAATGCAATTTAATTTACTAAATAATTTACCTAGTAGGGGAATAAAAACGTTGGGTAAAAAGGAAGTAAATAAAAGAGAGACAAAGACTAGAGGGGACGGTGTCAAATCCAATCTTCAGTAAAGAAAACGTTAGAGCGGTTGACGTCGGCGCGCAAGGTCCGAGGTGCAGGTGGCGCCCCCACTATTGTTGTCTATTTCGAGTTAAATTCGATTTCTTTGTGCTACGACAATTACGATCTGCTCGAGTCGCGTAAGGTTGTTTTGTGAGGACAATACTAAGAACGATTGTGAGGATACTTTTTAAATTATCGTTTAATTTGTTGACTTACCTACTTCTTTTTAAATGTTATTGAAGGAAATTGGTAAGGAATTAGATCACTAAGTAGCCGTCAACTTTTGGAATGCCAGACATAATTGAAAACCTATTGTGCTGGCCGCCAGTGAACCACTGCCACACAAAAGGTTAAAAAGGGACTTCTGAGTTTTTAATGATAGATGTGCGAGCCTTTTCGTTTCGATATATTATCTTGCAAAGCAGCCGCAAAAAAGCTTATAATCTACAAAAGAATTAAGATTTCAAGCTAAAAATGCCTGGAAATAACGTAATTTTAAATTTTTGATTCTTGGAATATTTCAACCAAAACTATTGCGATTTATATGAAGTCAAACAACACAAATACGTGACGAAAAAGATAACATCAGACATGTACTCTGGATTCAATCTATCAATCATTTCCACCGGCACTTTATTTAAAAGGTGCCAGTATTTATCAAATAAATATATTAGCGCACAACTCTCGTCATGCAAACCTCAGCATATATTTTTTCATGGGGAAAAAGTGTAAACGATTGCTTACACGGAAACATAACATCGAATAACCTGGAATACTCGGGTATAATGTGGAATAACCCGGAATATCCCGGGTCTTCAGAGTGCAAACGCGATTGTTTTGTATTTGTTGACTTTTGCCTCGCTCTTATTTATATTTCTTGTAGGTGTATCAAAATATTCTTTTTTTTAATATCCACAATGCGTTCGGCCGTTAATATGAGGAATGTTCGGCATTTTCCCGATATAATGATGTTGAAAATAGAGGTGTGCCGAGAAAATAATGTGCGGGATATTTTTATAATAACGACATACCTTTCATAGGTGTCTGTGGATTTTATGTGGCAAAATGAAGCGATGTTTTCATAAAAATGTTGTAATGTTTATGTTTTCTTATCTACAAGTGATTGATGGTATATTAGAGGAAATTATTTCTTATATGATATCTTTAGATTATACTTTCAAAATAACAATATTAACAGGAAAGATTAATTAATTTCCGTTTGTTTGATTTCACGGCTGAACTGATTTAGATACAAGTTGGTGTGGAGTTATAATGAACCCTGAAGAAAGATATACTTTAAACACACAAATGTAGTCGCGAATAAAAAATTGTATTTAAAAATACAACAAATAAAAATACGACTTGTGTTTAAAAGCCGGACATTATATACAAAAGGAATATTACATCAACATTTCGCCAGCTAAAGTTTTAGAATCTATGTAATCTGGCGGGCCTATTGCCCTTTACCAAGCACAGTTCCAGACTCCGTGCTGCTACTTAAAAATAAATAAATAAAATTGTTTATTGGACTCAAGAGTTACATACATTGGTCTTAAAGGTAAGTAACAAATCGTTAACAAGTTTTTTAGGTTAGGTACTGAAACTGAAAACCCAAACTAGGCAAAATGCCTGTATCCTGGGCAACAGTACTTAGATCATCCTTGACAATAACACTTTGTCTGACTCGGGAATCAAACCTGAGATCTCATGCACAGCAATCGCATAAATTACAGCTGAGCCTCCAAAGCAGTCGTAGGAAAATGCTTGTAGATAGTGTTATGTAATACTACGTAGCTACGAACAGTTTTTATCATAGCGAACATTTTGTGTACTTCACTTGGGTATTGCTGACAAAGTTATTAATTACAAACTAACTTGGTTATACCCTACTAAAGTTTCTAAGTATAAGTGGTTTTGCCTACGTTTCAGGCATTTTCGAGTGCTTTGACCCCTCTTAATATTTAACTAAGTTGGTAAATAGATAGATATTTTATGGTGATTATAGTGATGATTTACGAGCGAAAACTGCTTTGTTGATCTCATGTTTGCAACTGATTGTGAGACTTCGGGTTCTATTCCCGTATCGGCAAAGTGTTATGGGATTATCTGTTAAGAAATTGGCAAAACGTCGATGCGGCCGCCTTCTTCGCCAATATTAAGGCTATGTAACAAACGGATGAAATGGTAGTGAAATATACCACTATAGATCGTTTTAGGCATATACAGGTGTAGGCCTATGTATGTTTCAAACATTCAAACAGCGGACTCAAAGAACATCCAGACTCGAAACAACCATTTGTGGATCACAGAAATTTTTGTCCCTTGAATCCACAACACTCGGCTGTTGTGGCGAGGCACTACGCCATCCGAACATTCACGTGCAATTAAATATCGATGTGACTAGTGAAATTAACTAAAATATATTGCCCAACCATAAGCCAAAACGTCTATACTAATATTACGTTTGTTACTCTTTCACGTAAAATCTACTGAATCGATTACGACAAAACTTGGTATGTAGATAGCTGGAGACCTGGATTTACACATAGGCTTATTTTTATCCCGATATTCCCACGGCAACAGGACTATCGCGGGTGAACCCGCAGGCAAAATCTAGTATTGAATAAACGCGATATGTAAGCGACTTCGAATATTCAATTACCATTCGAATAAAATCAGTATTAACGTTTAAATTCGATATTCAAATCAATGATCGCACAATCATCGCTTGATGCGATTTCTTTAAAGACGTATACGCATTTTGTTTATTTAAATTAAACCTTCTGCCTATCACTATATAGTCGTAGTAATATATTCCATCACCGTCTGTTAGTAAAACCCATTAGTGTGTGTAGTTTGCAGAACAGTGCGGTACACATGAAGGATGAATAAGTGATCAAGTTGGCCTCACAAGACACTGCCGCCATCAAATATTTAATCTAATGTGCTTACCTTACTATAAGCAAGTTTGTGTTGTTTGCCAACTTGCAAGTTAATATATCATTGTTATTCACGCTTTTATGAGACAGTAGGGGTAGGCAAAGATATAGTGTATCTTAATTTCGCTAGCTATGTTTTAAATACTAGGTGATTGGGCGCTTAGTGTCTGTCTACCAGGCATATTATCCGACTTAGTGAGAATGCTTTAATAAAAATGGCTTCTTACTTTTAACACCTTTGAATGTTTGGCGGATCTAACGATAAGTCGCAAATAAAATCGCAAGCTTATACACGAAATTCATGAGGCCCTAGTGAAATGTACAGATTAACCGAACCTCGATGGCGTATTGGTTAGTGTAAGTAACTGCCATGCCTGAGGTCGCGGGTTCGATTCCCGCACAAGTCAAACATTTGTGTGCATGAACATGGATGTTTGTCTTGCTCTGGGTGTTTCTATGTATAAAATGTATGTAATTACTAAAAAAAAAGGACTATATATGTATGTTTATCCATTTTCTAGTACCCATAGTACAAGCTCTGCTTAGTTTGGGCTAGATGGTGTTGTGTGTATGTGATAGAATATTATACTGAAATATTTTCAAATATATCTACATAATTCCTAGTGCGTTCGTGACCGGCAATTAACCAATTAAAAAAGAAGGGCGCTGCTATGCATATGTACGTTGTCTTATGCTTATATCACCGGAGGACAGAAGTGTGTACACGTTTCGTTTAGTATTTAAAGACGCCGTGCTGTTATATATAAAAAATTCTTGACATAAAATCTCAATAAGGTTTCGTCCATCCTGAGAATCGAATCTGACAACATGAATCTTCGCATTCACTATCACTGCGCCATCGATGCACATAGCTATTATATCCATTATTAATATATAACATAAACAACTAACATATAGGTAAAATCAACGATACCTCTATATATGTAATTCTTCACCCTAGCCTCTACTATTCCCAAGTCAATTGGAGTCGACTTTTCTAGTCTAACCGGATTTGACTAGATATCAGTTTTTACACGGAGCGCCTGCCGCCTGACCTCCGCAACCCGAAGGTTAACGATACCCTAAGGCTAGACCAGTGTAAGGATATTATAGGGCACTGACTTCCCAATAACGACTGCCCTAGATGTTCATAGCAGCCGGGACCGACGGCTTGACGTGCTCTCCGAGGCACGGATCAGTCGATAATTGTCAATCAATACGCACATAATTTCGAAAAGTCATATAACTTCCGAAAGTCTGAGGTGCGTGACGTGAGTTATAAACCCTAATAAATGAATTAATTTAGCATTTCAATAGTTGTTGTATAGGAAATCTGTATAATTTTATTTCTTACGTAATCTTTTAATTGAGTACGATGTAAAACAGAGCCGAGACTATAACTTCAGTATATTTATGCGAACAGTATGTGCAGGTTGTTTCCTCAATGTTTCCGTCTCGTACGGCCTCCATTTTCCTGTATCGTAAGTTTCGGACTTTAAACTGATTACGTACAAAGACACACACATATACGTAGAATAATATTGTGTACCTTTAGCAATTGTGTTGTGTTAACGTTTTCTTTTTCTGTATTTTTGGTACCGTTTGAGAGAGTTGCTTACGAACACGGTTTCTACAGGGCAAAGATAATATAGACGATCCACTGTCTACTGTTAAGGATGTTGTCGTTTAAGCATTACGTATGCAAGATTTTAGTCTTTTTTAACTCCCTACTTCTCAGCAAAAGTAGGCATAATCTATCATCCAAAATAAATAAAAAGCATAGCAAAGTTCCCCCCAGTCCCCGTTGGTGCTTTATCCTTTAGGGAATATGTACAATTATTTTGCCTTTGAGCTGGAAACAAATTAAAGGCGTGCGAGACCTCTGTCTATTAATTAAGGAAAATTTCCTTTTTTAAACAATACATTTGTGTATTTAATATTGTCTTACGTTTACGCGAAAGGTATATAAAATAAATTATACGAATTTTATCGCGGTATCTCTAAAAAACCCTACTTTTAGATAATGGTTTTGCTGTGTGTGAACTCGTGCAACACCCCTGTTGCACGTGTCACCAATCAATACTTGACAATTAACAAATTCTCGCAAAAACATCCTCCTGTCAGTGATGCTTCGCGATTAATTTCATCGCTTGAAATTAAGAAACACCCAAACAATAGAGAAGATGGTTGTAGTGTACGAACAGCTTGGAATTAATAATATAGTTTGTTTTATGTTTATTGTTCCATATATAAATAAAAGAAAGATCGAAAAATGGTTTATTTGATTTTCCATACATACCTACATAATTTTAAAAGATATAATAGCAAATACGATTAAACATGTACCGCTTCCGTACATGGAGATCAAATAATAAAATAAAAACCATATATACTCATATCTATTTTCTAGAGTACTAGGTAAAATATGATTGCAAGTCTTTCCTGTTATTGTATAATTTTATAAATATAATATTATAGAAGAATACTATAAATTGAAAAAATAAAATCTAGGAAAAAGACTGGAACGGAAGAGAGAGGTCGTAATCAATGGCATATTCCATTCGTCACAAATCATTCGCATCACATTTTTCTACTTCGACATTTAACTTTTTAAAATAGAAAGATAGACCTTGTTTGTTCAAAATTCACTGTCTATACGGTTAACCGTCATAATATTTATGTGAACTCTCTAACCAATAACAACTAAATGTCAACTCTATTACGTGGCTTGTAATACTTCCTTAGCATACGAAGGGGACAGTATAACATTATTTATTGACTCAATACTCACAGGCAGAGCTGAAAAGCTGGGTATCCATTGCAAAAGTGTATTGACCGAGAAATAGTCAAGCGGAGCGGAGTTCAACTAGCTAAAACATAAGTTATCATATTTCACTAGGAAAAAGATTTGATAATCTTCATGATTTTCTTAGTTTAAATATTAGCCCTGAATATAAATAATCCCATGCTGGACACGCGTCGCTTCTCAGTTTGAAAAGGATAAGTCCACCACGCAGACCTAGTCCAGTTTGGCAGAGTTCACATAACTTCGAGAATATTACGAAGAACTTGCAGACATGCAGGTTTCCTTTCGATGTTTTTCTTTCATCAATAAACCAAGCGAAAATAAGCAAATAAATTTGAAAAGTCAGGGGTACGTGCTTTGGCATCGAATTTGAGAATTTTGCGTGCAGTGCAACGGCATCTCATAAGGAATAAAAATAGTTAAGATCGAACTCGTTCTATTAAAATGTGTTCCTTCCTATTTTTACTTATCCAGGCTTTAAGCTAGGCTCTTTATCAATTAAAGGTTTATTATTGAAACTGCTATGAAGCTTTTTAGACTTAAACATAATAGGTAGGTGGTACCTCGTGATTATTTGTGATGTTAACAAGTAACTTGTTTCTTGATTTGATTATTATTGAAGAATATAAATGCACAACCGCATTTAGTCACGGAATGCCTTTGCATTGTCACAAAGTGTAAGTGTATGCGCCATCATGCCATCTTACTGCCTATTTTAGATTTATATTAAAACATATACCTTAGCCCAAATTATTTAATCTCTATAATATTATTAAGTTATTACTGTTTTTATCTTTAGTTTTTTTATAGTCTGTAGTATATGGCATAATGGCTGCAACACCTTGTTAATCTGAGTTGTAAAATACTGAAATTATATTTAATTGGCGATTTAAAAGAGTGGCCGTGAGTTTCTTGCAGGTTTCCTCTCATAGGCTCAACCCTTTGCCTGAACCTAGCAACTAACCTAAATGTAGCTTCAGTAACTTAGTAAACTCACTAACCCATATATTTTGACGTTCATAAGTGTTACTTTGTGACCTAAATGAATAAATGATTTTTGACTTTGACTTTAGGACAGAGCCCGCTCTGCTTACAGTGGGAATCCGGCTTAAGGTTTTGATATGCACAACGAACAGAAATAGCCTGTCGGACTCATAGAGCATGTTTAAATTATTACAAGATATCGTCTAAGAATATCCTGATGGTCGATTATCTTATATAACTGCATGCCTGTTTTGAGAAAAGTTAGGCAGAGATTATTGCCACTTGCTGGCATATGCTTGCGTGCTATTGATTTGTTAACTTTTATTGCATTCTATATAAACGGTCGTCGGTTTACGGTACTTTTAACTTGACCTTTCTCCAGAATGACTCAAATTAAGTAAGAGAAAACTCACTTAAGTATTTTTCCTTTTGCGACTGTTGTTTATAACATACATACATATGTAGTCTCAATTATTTATCTCTGAAGGTAGATTAAAGTGACTTACACGTTTATTTTATCATTTAAGGCTTATGGTCCCACGTAAAATAGAGTGAGCCTATCGTTGTCTTCTGTGCATTGACTGACATTTTTATGCTGGAGAATGCTATAAAACTTTGGCCGGTCCGTCGAGAATCGAACTCAACATCTGATACGTAGCAATTGCATACACAACCGATGCGACTTCACCCCTTTAACCTGGGACCTAAAAACATAGGCGACGAAATTTAGGCGTAATACACTTCTGCCTACATGTTCTTGGATACAGGCATGAGACTACGTACGTATGTATACAAGTACACTTAAGAAAGTACTTAGCCCTCTCATTTCCAGTTAGAACGCAAGGCTTTGCCGTCTAACAAAACGTAGAAAACAACGTTAAGCTCGATTCACACTTACAGCTAGCGTATTGCGCCGCGATAACATCTCGAGTAATGGGAGCGAGCTCGTAAATAAATCGATTAGCCGCCTCGCAGACAACAGACAGATCTCTCGCGATTCTTACGTTTATCCTGTCTTCGGTGAGAACAACCGCAAATAAAGAAAAATGAATAAAACTTTATGCCATTTATTTTAGCTGTATGTCTAAGCTACTAGTTGGTAAAAAGTAAGTATTCAAGGGTATTGAGTACTTTAAATATGAAATTAATTTTATTTTATGTATATATTTCACTTTAAATTTACATTTGGTTTGGTTTTAACCACAAAGTAATATGAATAATGAAAAGCAGCGATAGCTCAGTGGGGAGACCAACAGACTGCAATGCAGAGGGTCTCGGGTTCGAACTTACGTCGCGCACCTCTGACTTTCGGAAGTTATATGACTTTTCGAAATTATGTGCGTATTGATTGACAATTATCGCCTGCTCCGTGCCTCGGAGAGCACGCTAAGCCGTCGGTCTCGGTTGCACTGAACATCTATGGCAGTCGTTATTGGTAAGTCAAAGCCCTCTAATATACTTACACTGGCCTAG
This sequence comes from Catocala nupta, assembly GCA_963675205.1. NCBI lineage: Eukaryota > Metazoa > Arthropoda > Insecta > Lepidoptera > Erebidae > Catocala > Catocala nupta. Next base: position 22,694,301 of record OY776097.1, on the reverse strand, counting down.
CTTTAGGGTATCGTTAGCCTTCGGGTTGCCGTGGTCAAATGGCAGTCGTACCGTGTGAAAACTGATAACCAGTCAAATCCGGTTAGACTAGAAAAGCCGACCCCAAGTGACTTGGGAATAATAAAGGCTAAGGAGAAGAAGAAGATAGTTCTACTATATAAAATTTTGATAATAAATTAATATAAGTTCCAAAGTTAAGAAAGACAGGTTCTCCTTCTAATGGATTTGGCGTCATAGGTTATTTGTTTTTGTAATATAACGTACACTTGATCTTTTTCTATGACATGTTTTTGTATGAATTATGAGTTTAGAAGCTCAGTCTTCTAGAATTTTGGCTTGTAGTTAACTCACTGATTCTGAACAAGAGAGTTGCTTCACATAATTGCAAAACATGATGCATCCTACATCCTAAGGATCCTCGAATGAGGCACATCATTCGTTAAGTAAACCTGCAAAATGGGCTACATCCGGTCCATGACGCTCCTATTCAAAAAGAGAGGTGTGATATGTAAACCTTTTTCTACTGTAAGCATTGAAGATTAGAAGAGTGAGATATAGATAAATACTACCTCATTATTTTACATTAATATTAAAATCGTAAATCAAATGCGTGCAATGTATCCTAACTAATATTATAAATACGTCTCCGATGTGTTCAAGAAATTATATATTAAAATTTCACATAAACGTTGTCCGGGTTACAGAATAGGACATAGTGAACCTATCATAAAAAAAAGTACTGTTACTATCTTAACCTACATTTACGCGACCGAAGCCACGGGTAAAACTTAGTAAGTATATATAATAAGATCGAGAACCAAGTGTTTATCGGTGCGTTTGTGCATGCTAATCTCCATAACTATTGAATTAATCATTTAGATCATTTAACAACTCAATAAGCTATCTCAGTATACATGTATTAGGATATGTAAATAATACGTGTTTGCACATATAAAACCGCGAGCACAACTGTACTATACTAATATTATAAAGATAAACAGATAGTTTGTTTGACCGCGCTAATCTCTGAAACTACTAGTCCGATTGAAACAATTCTTTTTGTATTTTATAGCCTATTTATTGAGGAAGCTTATAGGCTAACATAACACTACGACACTAAGGACCGAAGCGAGAGGTACCGCGTTGCACAGCTTGTATTACATAATATTGGATCTTTGTATAAACATTTCGTTACCGACCTAGTCAGTCTCAGAGTCCTTATCTTTGTATAAAATCTCACTTATCAGCATGTTTATTTTTAGCCTCTAAGGTCAGATTATCTCGTGTTAAAGATAAATAATCATACTATATGGTAATAGTAACTTGGTTGATATTTGCTTGTGGATAGTTTGGAATTGGTATTGTTAAGGGGCATCTCACGAGCTGGAACTGATCTCTTTGTCAAAGAAAATCCTACAACTTGGTATTATTTTGTTCTTGGTAGTCATTAATCCCAACACCCGGTCTATAAGGAATAATGAGGTGGCCATTTAAGGCAGTGCAGTATCCGTCTAATTCCGATCTTTCTCATGCGGTGACCGTTTTTAGTCCTATTGAACAATATTCTTGGGCACAAACATGTGCTCTCTCATATCTGCTACGTTGATTGAAAGTCTATGTATATGAGGATTGGCTGCCGTAATCAATATTTTGTCGGCATCATTATAAATTTATCAAAGAGATATATGGTTTCACCATTTTACTACAGGATCACTATCGAAAACAATAAAACATAATAATAATAACACTGGGGAACAAAAAATATATATTTAATGCGGCATTAATTTTGTTACTGGTTTTAATAAACACCTTCATCAGTCATACCGAAATGTATTTATTTTGTATGGATTGACTCTGGTTCTTGAGATATTCAACATAAAGTACGGTTTCATCAGGACATTAGAACAATGAAAGAAAGACACCAAGGCCGATATGACAGTCATATGATGGCAGACTATTTCTTGAGTTTCATAAGGGATTATCCTGAACATAAACACAATAGAAAAGCTTACAGATAAAGTTTTGTAATATTTCTTATATGATTTTTTTTATAACATATCTATTAAGTTTTCGTAACGTTATTATATAACCACGTTATTATATAATTCGACCTTCTTTCAGGCATATAGTTATAAAGTCTTATCTCATAAACTAGAGACAATTTAACAAATCTGATATTTTTCTCGTATTCAGCATACTTACTGAACTTACACAAAATTTACTTCAACCTACCATGCCGCAAAATGACTGTTCCCCAGTGTAATAATTGCCTCTAGACCGAATTTCGGTCACGGCGGCCAATCTTAACGGAGACTGGCCATCTACGTAGGAGATATTATAGTGCACAAATGTGTGCGCAAACACAAGTGTTTCTAGTCCCTAACTCCTGTGATCCAATGGGACGGTAATCTGACACGACAGGAGAGACATCAGGCACAGGACCTTACTTTACGTGCTTTCCGAGGCTAGGGGATGTGTAACACTGCCAACTTCCTAACTCCGGACTGCTATTAAGACTTCTTAACATAAAAACTCAATAACTTTATGTAGGTCCGACCCGGGATTTAATGCACAGCAATCGAATTCACTAGCGTAGCGCCACGGAGGCAGTTCACAATAAAACAACGTGGCTAATAAAAAAGTTTTCAATAAAAACAGAACCATTCGTGTGTGGCCACACTTAGCTACGGTTGCCTAAATACCAACACTTCACTAATAGATATACTTTTAACAAGTTTTCTTCGAAACTCGCGTGGTGTGTTCTCGTAGAGCGTCCAATTACTTTGTTTACCGAATACCTGACTTGAATGCATTCGGTTCGAACTTGGTGCGAGGAGCGTGGCAAATAAAAACTAAGCTTGATGGCTTTTAAATTAAAAAGAGGTTAATTTACAGTTTAACGGCTATATCCTTGAAGGGGGAGGCAGAGTTGAAGTACACCTACATTTTGCTAACCATGATTTGGATACAATGTCAAAAAGAACCAGCATATTCGAGAGCCCGTGCTACTGGAAAGTCTCTAAGAGAATTTTAATTGTATTTGCGTTGTATTTTTGCATTTGTTTCTTGACGTTGACGATATTTCTTGTTTCTCTTTTGTGTTACCCATTTAAATTGTCATGTCTCAATGACAAAACATAGTGCTCAACATAATTTGCAACATCTTTGTATTACCTATGTTTCTACAAATAAAATAAACGATTTCTGATTCTGATTCAGAAAACCCAAAAATAATTTGCCCGTCACGGGAATCGTATCTCACTTTCGGCGTAACTGTTAGCACAGAGTTATATTAAGAGCCAGTGAGGCAGTCAGGCTAACACAAGACCGATAAAATAACATAATGTAGGCAAGAGCAAATAGATATGATCTAATTAGATATATAATACGTTATGTTGGTAGAATAAGAGCTTCTTAATTTACTTTCCAAGTAAGGCTTAAGTAGTTAAAAACGGCATAAACAGATTATTTTATCATGTATGACAATATCTAATAATCTAAAAATTCTAAGTAACAGTACAGAGAGTGGGATGTTGCAACTCAACGAATGTCCAAGAGAGAATGATAGTCGAACTTACGTTCAGTTATTAAATAGGTAACCTATTACCGTGCGATATGGCAAACGACACTCTATTATAATATATAAAGGACCCAAAACATAACCGTCGATATGTAACCATAACACAATTCTGCCTACCCTCCGCGGGTATAGACGCGCATGTTACACAAGCCAGAATAATATAACATTCTATCTATGTTTCTTTCTTTCCACTCGCAATTGTATTACCGACTGCTCTGTTCCAAACATCGGGGTAAACTTTCCAATTCCATAATGAAACATGACTTAGTTTGGGAGGGACGCTGGAGGTTCACTCAATGATATTGCCTCCATTGAACGTAACACAAGTTTTTTTTACTTTGCTCTCTCTGTGCATTCGTTACGCACAGTTTTTTGTGCTCCTTTACCAAATAGGCAAGCATGAGATATACGATAGAATAGGCTGGAGATTTTATTTATTAGATTAGCTGAATTTGATATGTAGGTGCGACTTGGTATGATGTTAAGTGATGGTGAAGATTGGTACCCATTTAAAAAAAAACTCAGTTTGACTGTTCGGGTGGCTCATTAAGTACGGAATAGTCACCTAGTTTGTATAATGTAATCTCCGTGTAAGAGGAATATAATATTCCAATTATCCATGAAATTGCTGACATACAATAAAACATAATTATAAGTTATTTAGTCGGTAAATAAGTTCTGTTTGGTAGCCGATCACGAACTGAATGTTCGACCAGATAGATGAGATAAAGAAGACTCATCCACATCTGTTCTTTGAGTGCAATGCAGCACCTTGTCATCGTAACCCTGTTAAGTATTTATAACATTAGCACTAAGTCACCGATAGTACTAAAATCAGACCCGGACTGTATTTTAAATGTTCTATGGTATCAATAAGCACGCTAAGATATGGTTATATATGTATTTACATAATCTTAGGAGGGTAGGACCAGTTCTTATCTTTGGATGTATTCTCTAAATAGTCTAATAAAATATCTAAAAAGAATTATACTTTAATTTCGATCAATAACTTAAGTAAAGGTAAGACAATTCGAAAACATATTGAAATGCCAAATTCCAATATCAACAGCACACGACTAAACTGTCAATAAAAAAGAAGACAGTATAAAACATCCACAACAAACAAACAAGCCAACTGAAATCATGTTATTAGGTAGAAAACTTGCTTCGAAGGAGGGGGGCACTGGCCAATTTGGTCGAACCCTCCCCCTTTCACCCCCATCGGCCTGGCGTTTACCCCGGCACGCTCCGACTCGCCAATACTTCGAATAGTTGGAAAAAAGTTAACGAAAACTCCGAGAACCGAGTTGGAAATTCCGGACGATTATATTTTAAGTATGTGCTAGGAGTCATCCTGATTTCACCATTATAGAATTTGCGATGTGAAAGAGTTAGGTATATAGCTATTTAAATGAGAGCAGATTTAGTTTATTTTTGTTTGATTTGATGAAGTTTGGAACACCTGTTTTTTTTGTGCATTCTCCTTTTTTATTATTTGGTATAAAAATGTTTGTCTTCACAGAAATTTTTCGAAAATATATTGATTTTTTTTAAATTTTTCACTCGAGCCTACAACTGTCAACACGTAGGCAGTGAAAAAGTTACAATTAAACTTTTGTATGCATCCGAGTACTTTGATTACACACGAAAGAAAGGTAGTCGGAGTAGGAATGATGTGACACACACCAAACATTATTATCTATTTATTATTACTCATTATTGGTTTAATATGCATTAAGCAAAGCAAGCGAACCCATCTTCGCCAGTGTTTACTGATTATGTTGCGTTTCTACTATACGTAAATAGCTACGAACACCGTAGCCGTAGCGGCCGTAGGCGTCTACGACAAATGCCGCTACGAAACTGCAACAATCTTAACTATTCCGGATATCTGTTTGTTCTATAAATACGTTCAGGAATTTGGTCAATGCTGTATTGGTGTTGTTGACTATTTGTTCTAAACACTAGCCTAAATAGACAATGTTAATTGTATTAGTCCTGCTCTCATTAAGGTTTTTAATGAGAGCAGGACTAATACAATAAACATTGTCTGTTCTAACTAAGCCAAAGTCGCAGCTTTTGTTTCTTGAATTAAATAAAAGACTATACAGTCCTTTTTTTTTTAATTCAAGAGATAAAAGTTATGAATCTTCAGGCAGTCTAAATTAATCCTCGCCCAGTCTTATAAGCTGTGTCTTGTTTCATTACTATTGTTTCAGTATTTGCGAAAATAAGTATATACAAATGTTTTGACAGGCACACTTGTATGCATTTGAGTATATAAAAAGTGGCCTGGTAAATCGTGCCTATCAAATTGTCTAGTATCCCAAGCGATGGTGTCAGGATTAAACTGAAAATTCTAGGGTATATATAGGCTATTGCTATTCAGGAATCGGGCTTTCCCTGGAAAATAGCCGATAGATACGCTAATACTTGTATGTAAAAAGCTGCATAATTAACATGTTAATAAATTATCAAAAGTACATGAAATAATTAAAATAAAAACAATCGTACTCTCCGAATTCTATGAAAACTTAATGAAACAATGAGCTCATACAATTAACACTTTACATTTTAAATGTTGATAAGTTTCGCTCAAATGAGCCAGATGAACGAGACTATTCAAAATTAATGTAGAGTTATTTGATAAAGGTACGCGTTCATTGCAGTGTGACACATTTAGCAGCGATGTCAGATCATAGCGGTTGAATTTAATTTACTGCTATCAGCTGACTTGATGCGAACTTATACTCGTATGTCAGTTCGCAGCGTACGTTTATTTTTGAGACCGCTTTCTGTATAATAATTTTTTGTGGCAATAGTCACAATCTAATTGTAACTTTAACATGAGTACTTGGATGATGCAACGGTTTATAACGACCTCTAGCCCTTCTATATGGCGTGTGTTACAGGTGCTGACTCTGTATGTATATACTTTGTGAGCCAATGAAGCTAAACCTCAGTGTTCTTTAGGTTAGTTTCAATCTTTATAAAATCCATTGCGATGCAAGTTAAACTCTTATATAAAAGTATAGGATAACGAAAGAAAGCAAGATCGAACGAAAAAATCAGTGCCTAAAAAGAGATAACTTACTTTTTTACCGCAGAGTCTTACGGCCAACTATAATGTGTAGAAACCTTTAAACAAGATAACGAGAAAATCGGATGTCATTGTAAATTAATGTACTTAATTTATTTGTAATTAATTTTATTGTAATAATGATTCATTGTGGGGTTAATGGAAGTCACGTCATCGACCTGGATATATTTTTCCTCGTCAAGACTTGTTAAAATTGTTGATGGCATATGGCAAATGCATTGAATTTAAAAGCTTAAGAATAGGCCTTTTTAGCAATAAGGCAGAATCATGAAATTTACTGCTGTGCTGACATATAGCATACCTCTTTCGCGAATAATTTAAAGAAAACAGAAGGACGATTTAACCAGTTTCAAAGTACAATACATGGTTCATTCGATTTATATTTGAATACAGTTGTGTACAACGCGGTACCTACTTTAAGTAGGAGGAGGCCACCCAATGCAATGTGCACATTGATAGTCAAAATCTGTAACTCTTACGAAAGTTAATATCACTGGCGACAAGATGCTGCCTAGCCTTTAGAGAATATATAGCTATGATGCGACTTATATACGATACGTGACTATATAGTATCGGAACGTATAACAAATTGGACGTATTGATTTTATCCAATCAAAGGAAATGTGAGGTAATTTTGTTAAATTTTAACAACTTAATTGAAATACCGATATTTCGCCGCAATTTAATTTTCAAATAAACGTGTCTATTCTTTATAAATGTAATTAACTTTATATATATAAAACAAGTATTTTATCAACAAAACGAAATGTCTTATAGAAATCGAAAGGGTACGGGGGCGGCGGGCAAAAAAACACAGACTAAAAACAAATTTGATCGAACTGTCAAAAATACCGCCAAAATTTATATTTTTAATTTGCGAACGCACCAGCCAGCCGCCTAGTGACGCACCAATTAAAACTTTGTTTAAAAAATAACAAACTTTTGATAACGTTTGTATTCTTTGTTTATTTTGATAAAACTGCGAGTGTGTGTGGAGTTTTTGAATTAATTAGTGAAGTTCGCATGGTTGGTTATAACTTCCCGTAATTGTTCACACCCGGTGATATTCATGAGCAGTTGAGCACCTGGATTGTTGCGTCGGTGATTGTTTGCTACAGCCGTTTTGTACGACATTAATATTAAATGGGTTTTATTTTGGTGTTCTAAAGCTGCTGTTTTTCATTGTCATATGTAATGTCATTACATTTGCCGCAATTATTTGTTGGTTTGAAATTTAAAATGAAGTAGTAAACAAAAGAAGTAGTACTTCTTTTGTTTTATTTTAAATTTGGAACAGAACGTACACAGTAAAAACAAAAATAAAAGTAATAGTGAGGTGCAAACACCAGAATTTACAACTCCAGTAAAGTAATACCTATCAATCACGTAGTAACGTCACATACGTATTAATAAAACTATCGAAACGTTGCAGTCGTGTCAACCGGCACTGCAGTATAACATTTCAATACGGAATGACATTAATATTCACAAATTTGCGGTCAACTCATTTGTAACAACAAATCGACGCTATGTCGATAGATCGAACAGATATCACACAGAATTCAAGGATGATTCGATTAAAGCAAACGATTTGTGAATGAATGTAATGCTGGAACTGGCTGATGTAATTTAATTATACTTGAAGGGTACTAACGTTGTGAAGCATATGTCGGGGCTGCTATTACTACATCTAAATTCGGGTACGGATGAGATAACAGGCTTTGAGCCACTGCGATCTTCTCACACGCGCTAAGACTGCAGTAAAACGTCTGCCATGCGCACTCACGTACACACTCCAACGCCTGTGACCAAAACACCGCAGTCACTCTCATATCGACAACTGTATAATTAGAACAACACTATTCAAAAACCAGGTCAACACGTACGACACTAAAATACAAATCATTTTCACATAATTATTTACAAATTTAAATGACACACTAAAACACGTTCGATACGTTTCGATAGCATAACTTTAACTACTCGCTAGATAAGATAAGGAACATCACTATCCAATAGAAAATGTTCACTGGCGCGCGTGATTTGACTGAGGTATCGATATTTCTTATATCGATAAGATAAAGCAGATGGTGCGAGGCGACAAAACTCATCAATGCGAATAGCGGCACTGACAGATGGGGTTGGTTCTTCGTGGAGATCAGGTGGGTTGCGTTGCGTAGGCGTCACGTCGCACTTGCTATCTCACATACACAGATAAAGGTAATCGAAACGATAGCAATGATGATAACTCATTGAGTTTGCACCAATGTAACTACATTTTACGGTGATATGGAATAATATGAAAAATAATACATTTGTACCCGACCTTTCCTAGGTCGTGTCCCTTTGTCGAAGGAATAAAAAGCAACGAAGTCGTTCGTGCATGTCGATTTAATACACAGAGTGGGCCTTTGTTTCCCGAAAATACTGATTTAATTAAGAAATTCAAAGGTTCAGCGATCAAAGGGAAATATTGATTGGAGAAGTCGGATAAGCGATGTTTTTTAGTTCCAAACAAAACGGAAAAATTTCTAAGGAGTTAATTTTAAACACAATAGGATAGGCCAGGCCGTTTGGTAGGACACAATTTTTTTTTTGTCAAGGCTTCTTATGAATAATGAGCCATTTTTTGTATGGAATGGCCTTTTATGAGTTTCAAACCTTTTTTTACAAAGAAAGAGTATGCGTACATATGTATGTACTTACTAACGCCTGTTTGTGTATGTAATGTCCTCCAATATTAAATGTTATTTTTGTATTCAATTAAGGTAACAATACGATACGGTCAATGGATTAAGATACACAATCAGACAGCTATCTCTTTCTGGTCGCCTAAGTAACAAAAAACCGATTCTACAACTACGTAGATTCACGCTGTATATGCCCAAAGAAATAAAGAACGATGTATAACACACCAAAATTTTTCATCTAGCGTTTTAGTTTCCTCACAATACAAGGCGAGCTTATTGCCGTCCAACGAATTTTAAAAACTTCAGCTTTTACTAAGAATCTGCTACCAGAAATGAATATTTCTAGTAGCAATATTTTTAGCAGCAGCGACTGAGTAATAACACTTTACTTGATTTACCAACTAAACCGGGGACTGCCCGATTAATCGCAACCAACCAACGAAACAGTATTCTAAAATAATTCAATAATTTACCTTCAAAAGTACAAAGGAATTGTGCACGAAACAAACCAGCGTACTGTTTAAACGAACAAAGTTAAAGGTAGCCATCGTCAGCTAAAACTTTGCATAAAAAGCGCAAGTGACGTCACAACACAACTGTCCCCCTTAATTAGGGTGCCGCAGAACATCCTTGTTGCGAACAGACAACGGTTTGTTTAGGATAGTTGTTTCTATTCTCCTCCGCACATACACACAGAGATCTTGCCAACTCGCTGTCCCTGTAGTTTGTCTTAGGACGACGTTTGAGTTCGCAAAGTATTTTAATTTTATACTGCTGTGTTTGGTTTGGTTGTTTAAATTGACAAATTACTTATTGTTTTTTAAACCTATTTTGATTTGTAGAGTACATTAAGAATAACTATCCTTAATGTACTCTATGTGTTGCATTTCTAACCTCTCAACCAACGCTAGGACGCCGGCATCCGAGCGTATCCAGACTATTTAAAACGTAAATTATGTTATGATAGTCTTCTTTTGTTTGAATAGCTTTTTCGTATTTTTGATAACTGGATTGGTAGAGAGGTTAGTGTTTCTCTGAGAGTAGTATATAGTTGTGATATAAAAGTGGCATCAAGCATACTGCCTACCATATCATAGGCGGCTATATTGCTTGCAATGCTATTGCTCGCGCATTACCGTAAAGCCATTAAATACTGGATGATAAGAAAGGAATCAATGAGGTATGAAAGCCGTTGGCAAAATTACTTACCAAGCGAAAGACAGTACTGTTAATACATATAAACTCAGCATTCACAAGTGTTTTTAAATTTTGGAGTTTACAAGATCACAGTATTCAATTATTTGGTGATACTTACTAGAAACCGGTTAAACATTGTTGCTACATTATTGCCTGCAAGTAAGAACGCTGTAAGCTAATTATACCAAACATGCCCATTTCTTTCGTTTCATACCATCTTTAATTCTTTTTTTTTAAACGTGAAACTGGTGCTCCTCCATTTACAAGCAGGATGCGTGTAAGAAGCTAGTGTTTTTTTAAAATACCCTTAGGTGCTACATACGGCAGCTCTGTAGGATGTTAACGTCACAAAAGTTGCTATGTTTATTTGCATTCTTATAAAACTAAGACAGAGTAAGTCTATTATATCCTTAGATATTCGACGGTCCGTGAAATACAGAATACATTACTTAGTACCTACAATATTTTGCGTTATTGTTTGTCGTCATGAATCACGAACACGCACAAACAAACAAAACAATTCTAAAGCGGCAATGCACCCGCATTTTAATACGCGTTTGCCATGGGTAAGTAATATATATGTATGTTGAAACGTAACTCGTGGAACGTAACTTAACAAGCTTGTTGTAGCTGAAGGATGGCAAATTATATCAAAATGATAGAAGTGATTTGAACAATGGGTAATTTTAGTAGAGATTTCGGAAAACAATGAAATTGATTAGTTATAACAGTTATATGCTGCGCAGGGTATCAACGTCTAAATGGCTTAGTTTCGACAAGAATATCGCTGTTTCTTTCTATTTTATTAAAAGCGACGATAATCGAAACATTTTTACATATTTAACATATATAAAAATGGCGATACAGAAAGAAAATTAAACAATACCTAGTATAGAGAAAATAAAGAATGAAGTCAGTTAAAAAAGGTAGGATAGACAAAGGACTAAATTAGACAAAGAGTATAAACATATTTAAAGACCTTGACATAAAAAATATTTTTTTGTCAGTTGCATTATACTATTTAAATATTTTAATACATAATTATTATAATTACTTTTATATCCTGTCTAGTAAAACCTAACTACCTAATGACGCTTATTTGTATTATAGACAATTTTGTAAATGAGATTGTTAATTGTTATTAGTGATTTATTAATTGATTTAACTACTGTGATTTGTAATAAACAATAAGTTTAGTCATGAATTATTCCTTTTTAGAAACAGGCATTACACGAATTAGTCATTTTAGAATTAGTTACTTTACAAATTAGTTCTATTCGCCGTGTTAAAGGGAAATTTTAATTTTGTTTGAATATGATTCAGGAATATTTGTTCTTCAACAGATAATAAAGGCATAGAAAAACATCATAAGTAAACTTTTTGTTTGACAATCCTCCATAACGTTCTCGCAGATATGTGAAGTTTGCGCACTCTCACTAGGCCCGCGTGGTGGACTATGGCCTTCTTATACAGAGAAGAGGCTTGTGCTCAGCAGTGCAACAGTTTATAAATGGGGCTGATATTATGTATTATTAATATTCATATTAATATCATCTAATATTGGATCATAGATAGCTATAATTGATAAATATGGTCGACGTTATAGAAATGCTTATTACTGTGTAATTATAAGTGGTCTTTAGTTGGAAATACATTCACCGACATGACAACATTATTATTGGTAATTTATTATTCATTGTTTCATAGAAATTCATCGTAGGAAGGCTTTGTCTAGTGGTTGATTTCCGCTAATGTTTATGGCTGATCGTGTAATTCCGGGGTTGAATCCGGATCGAACAAAATGTTATTGGTTTCCCGTTAGGCTATTCTAACTAGGGTCGCTGGCGCTTAACCCAAACAGCTGCAGAAATGTAGATGCTATCCACCTAACCTTGACTTTTTAGAGAATTTGTAGGCATTAGTCTATATTGTAGGAGTATAATCATTATACAGGGTGTCCTGTAATTAATGAATAACCTTGAAATGTCTTATAGTAGAACAGATGGCCGTTCAGAAAAAAATCTGAATAAAAATTAAAAAATGGAAAATATATTTAAAGATGCAATTACTTGTCATACTTTTAAATATCTTATTAGCATAATTAGTGTTTAATAATAAAACAATAAAAAACCGATGGCATTCCTTAATTTACGGTCCTAATGTAGGAACAAGAAAGCGAAATATGGTAATTAAAAAAAAACATATCTCAGGTAGTAGTTAGGATAGACTTTCTTCATATTTTTTCGAACGGCCGTCAGGTCTACTATAAGACATTTCAAGGTTATCCATTAATTTCAGGACATCCTGTATATCATACTAGATTTTGCCAGTGGCTTCGCTCGCATAAATGTAACCTACATTTAGGCTAGATTAAGTAAGTTACAGTACTTTTTTCTGTATAAAAAGTACCCTATGTCCTATTCTGTACCCCTGACTACTAGTATTAGGACGTTGTCGTTGTGGTCGTTCTTATACAAAAATCAAGTTTTCTTTTTGATACAAAGAAAGAACAAACTAACCGACAACCCGAAATAACAAAGAAACCGAAGGGCTAACCTTTGTATTTCATTCACCTACGAATTAATATAAAAAATTATCACCTTCATACTGTGTTATCGAACAAAGGCTATAAGCTATCATATAGGACATCACAAACACATACGTACAAGCATACTAACTGATTTCATCACTTCTATGCAGATCGAAGGGCAACAGTAAATCGATGGGCATTGACGGGAACGGGTGGTTCGCAGCCGCGTTCAGAAAATCAGTCCAAAAAGCACTCATTCTACGTGTTGAAGCCATTTTTAACAAATGAAACTACATAGTCACATCACTAGCATTTCAAAACAGTCCAGAACTTAAAAACATCGGTTTATAAATGGAAGCAACGATATTCCATATTCAAAAATCAAGTTCGAAGTTTAAATAAACCGGCGGGTTGCCTAACCGTTTAACGTATGTTTTAAGTGCAAATATTATTTTTCGGTATAACTTTGTATTTTTTGGCACCGGCGGGTAAATTTACTCGCGGACGCGCGGCCGGCGACTGTATCGCTGTTATCAATGTAGCGTCGTCTCTCGCCTATCGCGATGATAAGCCTCACCCACAACAATTAGGTAGAACAGCTGATAATGCACCTGTTTGTTACCGGAGTATTAAAAATATAAAGACACGCACCAGTATTGTATTATCGATCGTTTCTCAGATCTAGGTTGGGGTGAACTTGTGCTACTTTTTGTGGGAATTGAAGTACTGATAAAAGTCAAATCTGCAATAAACTATCACGATAAATAATATTTTGTAGCTAGGCTACCTACAATTGACTTTTAGTAAATCTGTACGTTGCCGGCTTCTAATCAACGAAGTGTCAAAATTTTATTTTGTTTCCAGTGATTTGATTGGCTGTTGCTAATTCAGTCTGCCAATCCAAGTAATTGACACGCGTTTACCCGTCTGTGAACAAATAATGTGTTGATCTGTCTTTTAGAAACCGGGTGTAAAACTGCGATATATTTTCTCACGATTGCATATTCCGTATCAAATATCATTATCAAAGTAAATTTTATAATCTGTTTCGTTATTATTTATACTTTAAGACATTACGATTTACACACCTCAGTTTCTAGTACATAATCTAGAATAGCTGAAATATCGGCAAAAATATAAATCCTTAAAAGTGCAAAAATAAAAAAGTAAAATAATTCTTAGAAGTATTTCTATTTTACATTATAATCTGGTTAAATATGTCGATAATGCTATAATAATATATCTACCAAATGATCTGAAGGAGAATTTATTCATAACAAAAATAGCAATATAACATTTCATCCGTCAATCTGCCCAAATTTAACTCCGACACGAATTACGGCAAAACAACATACCTACATTTTACATATCTACATAAAATTAAACGAAGTGCCGTCATTAAAAAATTAAAAGCAAACGAAATTTTAAGCTCCGCAAATGAATATATTATTGAAGTTTCATGTTACAACGTTTCAGAACGAAGCGGTCAGCTGCTTCGTGAGGATAAAATCCTTACAAGCAAATTTGAGTTTGTTTGTTTTTTACGCTTACATGCTTTAAATACTCAACTAATCATCATGAAATTTCGCATACACGTTTTTAGGGGGACAGAAAAGGATATAGGGTACCCTTCATCTAGAAACAGTAGGTACTGTTACTAAACTTAACCTACATTTATATTTTGACTGCACCGTTGGCGTAGAGGTTTAAGTGGTCACCTCGCACTGCGCTGAGCTTTGTGGGTTCGACTCCCACACGAGACAAAAATTTGTGTGATCCACAAATTGTTGTTCCGAGTCTGGGCGATCTTTGTGTCCGTTGTTTAAATGTTTGTAAGTACCCTACGACATAAAAACTGTTCAGCGTGCGGAAGTTAAAAAAATACGTTAGGGAAACTGCGTGAAAATCTACTCACTTATAAATTTATGTTTGTTGCGCATTTTGGAGGAACGGTCGTCGCCGTCATCGCGTCGGTACGATCCGCGTAAAATTACGTATTTATGCGTAAATACGCAGTGATAAGGTATGCACGTACTGCCAAAACTGGGTCACGTATGATGTTGACATTAATACTTCTGTCGCATATCGTCTAACAGCGTCACACGTAACTGTAACTTTGTGTAACATTGCTTTTAATTTAAATTGCGTCATGAGGCTGTGCGTTTGTGTTGTATTGTTTTAAGAGAATGTTTTATATTTGGCTGAAAGTATCCAACTTTTACGATGTAATACAATTTTTGGATAGATAAATGTAATGGTGTTGTACCAATAATAAAAATTTTGCAAGCTATAACCTAGCAAAACATGATTGTACTATTATATAATATTGTAACACCACCATTACTACGTTTTATGCAAATAAATTATTAATATTAAAACATTTTTAAGATGGATAACAACTGCAATGTGTATGTTTCTAATTTATCAAGTATTTGGTACTGGTATTGTTCTATAAAAAGTAAGGTACTGGCATATTATATGGCTTACGAATATTTAAATTTATACATGTATAATACTTTGTCTACTTTCTCGAAAATATGAAGCTACACAATTTAAATGGAGAATTTTTATTGTCCTCTATGTTACATTTTAAGCAGATAAATTGATTTAATCTTTATATTTTTGTAAAATTTGAATTAATTTATTTATACTTAATTTAAAATTTGCCTACATCTCGACTCCAAAAAAATAATAATGATAGTTTTACTCTTTATTTCAAGCTAGAAATATACCTTAAAATATCAACGCTGACTTAATAAGAAACATCATACTTATTAATAACTTCATACAATAAATGACATTGGATGATAACGGCCAATGACAATTAGTTGATTAGAATACATTTTGCAACAAAGAGTGGAGTGGAGAGCAACACTTATAAATAAATAACGTAGACAAGGAACATTCGAGAACAATAAACAATATTGGCAGCAATAATACAATTTACGAGGCGCAAAGTAGGGTAGAAAGGCAAAGAAAACGGAATTTCGATCTCAATTTGAGGCGATGATAGGAAATCGTGTGAAATATATGATCATACCACTCGGGCGTTCTCGGGAGCGCTGTCAGATGGGATCGGCACGTGCTCGGTACGACATGTCATACCAAATTTGAATGTAACATGACATCCGAGAGCCAGTGACATGGGCACGAGTTTAATTAACCTGTGCCTCGAATATCCAAATGTTATGACGTACAACGCTGTCGTAGCGATGTTCAAACAGAACCCCTCTGACGATTCTGACATGTTGTCAAATCGATACCGACATCGCATAATATCGGTAGTCGATAGCACAGCTCTACGTTCGTGCATATTTTGAATATGGAAGTCAGTGAACTATAAATTCAAATAGAACTTGAAACTTCCATAACTATAAATATGATCGTAAAATCCGAAAGGTTCCGAAGGGCATAATATATTCAAATATGGAATTCGAAGCTTACCTTTTTGAATCTTCTTTCGTTTTACAGGAGCTTTTTGATCACACAATAAGCTAAAGAGTTCTAGTATGCAGTCTTGTTCTTTTTTATGCACCATTTTGTAATTATCATCAGTCAAAACACTTTTATTAAAACACAACACATTTGAAGGAAATACTAAAAGCCTGAGTATCAAAGTAATAAGATGTTATGTAGGTACAAGTTGCTAATGGTATAGTTTGCGGATGGGACACGATTCCGGTCCGGCACATCCTGGAGATAAGCGCACACAGTCAGGTGTACTGTAACGGTTTATCAGGGTCTGTTGGACCTTTAAACGATGTTAGGAGTAACAACAGTGTTGATGAAGGTACCAAAGAGATAGTAATGTAGATTTAACTTGTTGAAATTGAAATTTGAGTTGCATGTATTTAACTAAATCTGCTTAGCAATTTAGCAGCAAAAACGCCAGTCATATGAATTTCATTAGTCACTTTTATTTGTAAAGAGGCTTCTTTTGCCCAGCTGTGTACAACTGATAGGCGTGTTATATTGTAGTCCTTTTGCAGCCACCGAAACTATTGTCGTATATCAGAGATTAAGTAGTGCGTAATCTCAAATATAAGAACTGTAGCTAAAGGAAAAAGCTTAACAAACTCTATCAAGTATGAAATATGTGAATAGGTTGGTGAATGGTTAAAGCAACCGTGTGATTGTAAGATCAAAATGGACCCATCAGGCTATTGAAGCGAACTCAGTTTTTATTTACATTGAAAGGTCATTTATTTAGGTCATAACGCAACACTTATGAACTTCAAAGTTTAAGAGTTAGTGACTTTAGTGAAGTAACTGAATTTACGTTTAGGTTAGTTGCTAGGTTCAGGCAAAGGGTTAAGCTTGTGAGAAGAAACCTGCAAGAAACTCATGGCTACTCTTTTAAAATTTATGATTTAGTTTTCTATATAATAATAACTTTATTATTTATAGTCTATTGGGAAGGCCTGTGGACTGATATGCAGAGGAATTGAGTTCATTATTGAAGTCTCACTTAAGTATCGCTTGTTTTAATGGTAAGAGAAATTGAGAGAAAATGCTTATATTTCAATCAAATATGTGTGTTGTCTCTTTGATAAATGATGAAGTCGGATATAATATGTCAGCACTAATACTTTTGAAATAAGCTTGACGAATCTGGACGTAAAAACTTATTAGCAGAATTTTATGGAATTACGCTATAGGTTTTTAATTTACTAAATAGTTTTCCAACTATACTAAATTATATATTTATAAAACAAACTATATAAACCTGTCAGTTGTTGCAAAGCCAGACATAATTAAAAACCTATTCTATCTGGCTGCCGGTGTGTTGCTGCGACAGTAGGGTATATGTTGTTCGTCAGCTAAGCTGATGTGTCCCTCCGTTCATACAAAATATGTCACATGGTGTATGTGATGTTGCCGGTTACAATTCCGTGCGGTGGTATCTGATCTTTACTCACGCCAAACTTTGCCGCACTAAATCAAGCGCGTTTTAGTCTCATATAATTGAAGATTAAATATATGACCTTAAGTTGTTCTAACGATTTGAGAGGTTCTGACATCTTTTGGCGGTTAATTTAGTAATTACTAATAATTAATACTAATATAGTATTTAGATTAATGGGGTTGATGCAGTTTCAACAGAAACCTAACCTCTGTGTCAATGCCTAGTATGTACTGATCCTTATTTTCTCA
This sequence comes from Catocala nupta, assembly GCA_963675205.1. Taxonomy (NCBI): domain Eukaryota; kingdom Metazoa; phylum Arthropoda; class Insecta; order Lepidoptera; family Erebidae; genus Catocala; species Catocala nupta. Next base: position 22,676,050 of record OY776097.1, on the reverse strand, counting down.
CGAAGTAACTATTTATGTTATCCATAGATAGCTGTATCGAGCCTACACCTATGTTTGTGTTTAATACATTTGTTTTACTTTCGTAAAATAAGATTAATTTGAAATCAATAAATAGTATTTATAGTATAAGTACGCCGGCCATATTGTTAACTTCAGATATCTAAGAAAATAAATTGAAACTTAAGTTGCAACTCAAATTGAAAGTTCCAGATTACCATTATTTAGCTATATATTATTTCTTTTGAATGATATTAGAAACATACGTATTGAGAATAAACCATTTTAACCTATACCAATAAAATCTACACCAATATTTGTTTATACGAGTAACAAACAGAAATAACACTCCTAACCTCACTTCGTATCAGACCGCCACAGTAGCACTTCACACAACAAAATACAATCCAGTATACAAACACTTGGACCACAGCATAAACAAAAACAGTGAATCAAAAAAAACAATGTATATATAAACTACTTTGCCGAGTCGAAATAAAACGCGGAATGAACGTAGCTAGAGAAATATTGGGGCGAACACGAGCCTACGTACGTATCAATGCCCTAGTTTCTCCGACGATATCTCGCCAAGGCCACGGAAGTGGGGGGAGGGGTAGTGGGGGGAAGTTCTTGCTGTCTAGTCCGTGTGTGTTTATCAATAATCGGACACCTACGATCTGATTTGTGGGGTACCGCGCGAATACGTTCCGAGTATAAAGTCGGCTCGACGGAGCGAAAGGGTATGCAAAGTAATGCGTTGAAAAATTAATTACCTGTTTGAATAATTTACGACAATATTGCACAGATTCTATATAATCTAATAAATTTTGCAGGAATATATTTGGTTATAATAGCGGTGTAATAGAAAAGATGATAGTGTAATTACTTCTAGGATGCTTATCGGGGTTTTTCTGATTCTTCCTCTGATTATACATTATAAACATTCTTTACAAGTTGTTGCCTCATTAAATGGAACAGTCATGCCTTCGAAGAAATGTACAAGTATCAGTAATTTACTTTAGTACTTTACATCAATATTTATATGTATTATCTATACATATAATAAAATTGTAACGAGGTTGCTCGAACATGAAATATATGGAAATTCTATTCATTGTAAACATTAATAGAGATACTTAGTATATAAATAAGCAATGATGTAATAGTAATAATAATAATTTTTATTTTCAGAATAACATTCCATAGAAAGTTAGTAACAGTTGAACTTACATCTAGTGTTAGTAGTACATACATCTGATACCTGACCGGGTCGGACTGTCCGACCCGAAGAAGCCATCTACTTGATTGCGTGCAGTCGTATCCAGCGATCCAGGATATAAAATGACCAAATATTTCCTAAAATTGTGTGTGAATAACATGTCAAAATACTTATAGTTTAAAATGAATTGAAAAAGCTTTTCTTTATTTAAATCTATCATGTAAAGTTAAACAAGTACAGTTTTAATTTAATGCATTCGACATTCTCGGCCAGTTAACCTCGGTAGCGCAGCGTAGTGTATACAACTGTTGTGAATTAGGACTCTGATAAGATTCTCAGTCATCTAGGAATTCTCAGCAGGAGTAGCACACACATAGCACAATAGTATACCCTCCTTCCGTGGAACTTAAAACCCTGCTCGCGAAATGTAGCCATAATACACCTACATGTCCGTTCGGGGACCAAACCCAAGACTATACACACATGTACATATATTGTCATATATTTATGTACATACGAATCTAAAATCAAATGTACATCTATATACGAATGCAGTTATACACATTGCTATCGTTACATTCGACAACACTTTTCATATCCACGTTGGTTAATAGAGAGATCATACTGTGGTTGTGAGCGCGGTCCACTGGCGGCTGTAACAAGGTGCGCAGTTAAATCGCGCGTGTAATCTCATCAACGCGTCCGCCGCCGCATTGTTCTCTGTTTTACGCTAAATTTGCTGCAATACGACGAGTAATATAATACATTAGACCTGTTTAAAAGCGCATTGGGGTTCTTTTTCAGACTACATGAAGTTTAGTTGAAAAAAGTACGAATGTTTTCTTCAGCTACTTTTATTGTCATAAAAGATATGGCCCGCACTATATTACTTACTGAGTCGCGACGGACTTTACAAACATTGAAATAACGGATACAAAGAATTATTAAATTTGAGGATCCCATACAAGTTTTTGTACCGTGTGAGGATCGAACCCACAGCACTCAGCGCAGTAGCAGCATTGAGGCGATTACTAAAACCACTACGCCATTCGTGTTTCTATATGATGTATTTTGTATGATCGTAGCGTTCCAAGCGTTGCAGAAGGCTGTCCATAGTGTCCTTACTGCCGTATATACCCATAAAAGAACATGCTAATTATGTTTAGTATAAGTTTAACAGCTCAGATGTGTGTTTTAGGAAACTGTTATCATACTACCATCCCTTAATTATATTGTATTAGTAAAAGAGATAGTGCACTGCAGAGAACCTTATATCGTTCTCGCGCATACAATAACAATGCTATTTAAGACGTCACACGGGTGGCGGGACACAAACTTATAAAGATATAAGTATATAGTAATACTTATATAATATACTTAATAAAAATATAAGTTTAAATCTACGTTTTCTTGGAATACATCTGGATTGAATGTACAGCTTAAATAAAAATAACCGTTCACGCCTCGCCTCTCAGACGCAGTGGGCCTTAACCGCACTTATTGTGAGTGCAACATGGCGTAACACTCTATGACCACGGTAATAGCAGCTTAGGGAATCATTGTGTTTACGTATTTTCTACTGATATAATACCTATGGCTAATAAAAAGGTTTCGGATTTGAATCCCCGATTTGCAAACGTGTAATAAACAAATAGGGGAAAAAAGGATTATGTAAAGGTGCTGCCTATTACGAAGAACTAAATGGCGACAAAAATTATGTTGACGGTTAGAGAAATCTGACAAGAGTGGATTCCGACGGTCAGGAGGGAAATAAATAACAAATATTATATTCTCTATCAAAAAGCACTAAGAAAAATTGGGGAGTGGAGTGTGTTAGTGGTAGAGCCACGCTGGTTACAGCATGAATGGGCCGGCTCGACCGGGGAAGTACCACCTCACAGAAGATTGACGTAAAAAAACAGTATCTGTTATGTTTCGTTCGGTGAGTGAGAGCGCTGGAGGCCCAATCACCCTTCCCTTCCCAATCCCCATCCTGCTCCATTCCCCTATACTTCCGGTAGGCAGAGACTTGGTTGTGTTTTTTTTAACATTGCGTCTGTAATGCTAAGAAAGCACAGCCATGTGTATGAGCCACAGTTCTCGCTTACTATCAGATGGGCCGCTGGATGGTCTGTCACTGATGAACGCAATAAAAAAAAATGTCGCTGTTGTGAAGATGCTAATACTGAACACAAATTGTTTCCATGTAAATAACATTGATACTTACAAACTATGTTACTTTCGGCAAAAAAAACTATAATTTAAAAACAAATCTTTAGGTTGGTTTCTTTATAAACATTAAAACAATGGACACAAAGAACACAGTCTCGGATTAATATCTTGGAGCCCACAGTACCCGCACCCCTTTTTTTGAGTTTCGGAGCCAATGCATTCTTTGCTTTGACACTCGCGATTCCACGATTATACTATCGATATACAAAAGTATACATTTTACACACACATTAAACTCAATCTAGTACCTGTACGCGAAAGCAATATATCTCAAAGACATTTCACACTGATTTCGTTCAGCGTGAATTCTTATCTGTCTGTAATTTATTACGTATAAGAAAGTGTTTAAGAGTGTCGCTCTATTGAACTATGGCTTTATCTCACCTGCGTCATGGAGAGGGGGAGCGAAGGGAGATTAGATGGTTGTAGGGTTGCTACTTTATAAAACTAATTTAAAACGAAAAGCTTTCGGTTTAATAAACGTTTGTTTGCTGTTGAATGGTAGTTTTGTTTCCACGGTGTGATTTTTATATGATTAGATGTTACCATTAAATATTTGTTACGTGAACGTCTATCTCGAAATATTACAAATAATTTTATTACTTTAATTTATATAATTTTCTGAATAATAAAGAATGGCTAAGTGTAGATATAGCGAAATATTCTGCAATATCTGGAATAATATGATTGGAGTACACTAAACTCTTCTATAGAGAGATGTTCTTTTAAGATCGCAGTCATCATATCTTGTTTTCCTTTGATGATTAAAGTTGCTAGAGCTTTTTAAAGATACGCTTTTGTTAGGTAGTAGTTATAATAGCGACTCTGGAGGCTCGGTCAAGTACTACAGTGTTGCAAATACTCTTTGGCTATGACAATTAATATACGAGTAGATGGTCTGATGGACTGAGTATTACCGTTGTCTATGAAAGCTAGTAACACCTAAACTTCTAGTAGGATGGTAGTGTAACATCCTACTAGAAGTTTAGTAAATGATATAAAAATCCATGCTAATATTATAAATGGAAAAGTAGCTAAGTCTGTTTATCTGTTATGCTGTCACTGCTAAGCCATTGAACCGGGTTTGAAGTTTGGCAACGAGATAAATTGTATACTGGAAAGGGCATATGCTACCTTTTATCCTGTCTTTCCATGCAGATGAAGCCATGGACAGAAACAAACCAAAACACAACAACAGCTCAATATCTATATTCTAATTCCATTAGCAGTTTATTAGTTTTAAATATTGAGCAGGCAGTCGGCAGCCCTCACCGTGGCCTGGATTATAGTCAGCCGATTCTTTATTTGCCGATTTGTTAGACAGCGTATCTCCACGACTCGCGACGTTTACTGTGAATCGATATGCTGGAATGGAGGCGCTCATATTTTACTGAATATATATTTTTATGTTACTATTGTAAATTTTAGATGGCTGCTTTTGTTGAAGTATTTAATAGAATAATGCGCTTTGAAATTAAACTTTTATTATAGATTTTATCGCGGTTTATTTAATATATGCGTTTACTCTAAGCCTAAAAACTGGCCTTACTAAAACGCTTGATCCATAATAATGATCAGATGTCGCCACTGCTGGACAAAGCGATACAGATATTCACAAAATAATGGTAGAGTGATTGACTTTAATTCCAATTTAGTGTTATTTCATTGAAAGTCAGTGGGTTCATTGTATCTCTAGTTCATTGGTGCCGTGCTATATATTTGGGGTAACGCTTAACATCAACTTTGAGCTCTTAGACTCGATTCAAGGGTCAGACAAAGAGTTATTAGACAATTTTCGGAAGTGGCTCGATTTCGGGTAAATCTCGACAGACTGCGAAACTAACACTTCCAACTTCTTGGTCTAACATTGAAAGAAAAGGTTATAACGAATGCGTAAACTCGGATAACTCGGATTACAAATATCATCTTAGCAACGCGATTGCAACACTCTACAAACATATTTGAGGCATTACACTTACCCCATAGCGTTATCGGCGCATTTAATATATTTATAAAAACATCTCCGATCACATTATATTAAATCTCCAAAGATTAACTAATAAAACCGTTGGCACAGAACGTAATCTCAAAATGAACCTACAAAATGGCAGCCAATCGCCGTCATTACCATACTAAAGATAGCTCCAAGCAACAGACAGTCAAAGATTTAATATAACAAAGACGATTACCAATAAATGTTTATGTCTATCACCATAGACACCATATCGTTAAACCATGGTGATTTAACTGTGGTTTATGGTTTTAATTTACGTCATACCCATGGGGGAACTATGTAAATGTAATGGGGAATGCTGCTGGTACCAGCTTTTCATTAGTTATGAATGTCGTTGTTGGAGAATTTGAATGTTGCTGCTTGTTTTAGGCAGTTTGATGATTGTCGGAGTGGCACAGCGGTTGTGATTGCTACTACTGGATGTCAGGACCTAGCTTATATTTTACTGGGTATACGACGAATTTCAGAAATATTTGTTTCACCTGCGTAGCTTTTACGAAAAGGTATACCAGGATAAAAAGTGTACTATATTTTAATCTATAACATCGCTTATCTATGTGTGAAATTTCGAAATCAGAACAACTGAAATTGATACGCGTGATTGAGTAACAATCATACAAATTTTCAAACAACTTCACAAACTTTTACATTTATTATATCTACTCATTACTATCTAAAACGACACATGGTAACCTACTTAAATTTCAAGAAAATAAAACAATCTTTTATATTACTTGAAATTTTCAATGTTCATTTAATTATTATTTTGTAAAAGCCTTTTACGAGTTTCTTTTCACTACATATTATAAATCAAAGGTCCCCGCCGCGTCTGTCTGTCTGTTCGCGATAAACTCAAAAACTACTGATAACGGATTTTCATGCGGTTTTCACCAATAGACAGAGTGATTCATGAGGATGGTTTAGGTGTATAATTTGTTAAGGTTTTGTACCACCCCATGCAAAGCCGCGGTGAGTGGCTAATCTTTTTATAAATATTAGCTTTGTGCACTCTTTCTCGTCATAGTCTTTAACTATGGGAAGAAAGAGTGCACAAATCTAAACATTCCCACGTGCGCGCAATATGCTTAAAAAGTATGCAAAGTTTTCTCTTAACGTATTATTACAACATATTAATATACAGAATAGATTAGGTTATCCATCCAATGATGTCACAATGCATGTATCGATCCAATTGTAACTGTATATATAATAAGGGTTTACAATACAAACGGTTGTTATCGCATCTGCACTCCCGCGACTCGATAACCATGACATAATACATTATACTCGCTCCAGCGACGAATTGAAAGCAAACTTGACATAACGAGTCCAAGAAATTGTAAGATTCTGTAAAGGATTGCTGTGTATTGAATAGAAAAACTATTATTAGAGATAGACTGCGAGTGTGAATGTAACTGCTGTGCATACATGAAGTGTTGAGTTTGATGGTCAGGTTGAGCATACATGTTATTGGGTTTTACTGTCAAGAAATCCTGAATAGTAACACGTAGTCTGGAGTATGGCTGTTTGATGGGCTCGCCTGCCTATAACAAGGAACATAAATAAAAAAAATGCAGTGTATCTATTTATTGCTACAGAAATCATGGTTTATATAAATGATTAAAATTTTAATTATAGGTAATTACATTGTTCGTGACGTTTCGACTGCCTTTCAACAAAAATGTTTGTTCAATAGTTTCAGATTAAGAAATCCTGAATCAGTTTATCTGAATGAGTTACCCAATTGCAACAATCATGCTACTTTTCAGACGTATAGTGTAAACCTTTGGTGATTTACAAACTTTAACGTGAATATCCTTTGATGCCATAAAAATATTTTTACACTTTTTAGATACGTTAATTAGGGTGAATATTAATAATAAAAAGAAAATCATTAAAAGTCTGTTTGAGAATAGAAGTTCTCACGATAAGATCAGGCAAGAAACTCATAGCCATATCTTTTAATTACAAAATATATGATTCTTAACAATACAATTATTTTTTTTAATATGTTGTTTACTATATGTATATGTAGGTACAGAATATACAACCTGATTTTTTAGTCACCGTCTAAACTTTAATATAATAATCTTTGAGTAAAATAATGAGACACGTATTTTTTATTTTTATGCTAAGTAGTACAAAATTAATGAATTCAGCCACTACAAAGTTGTCTTAAAAACTTCTATGATTATGGACACCACGCGCGGTACATGCACTACGCGTTAGGCGGCAAGACACCCCGCGCGCCCCGCGCCCCGCCGTCGCCGGCGCGGCCGGCGGTATATCAGTGATAATAACATAATCAATTTCAAACCTACTCTTTATTATTTCATTAGCTGGAGATTGCACAAGATACTATTCGACGTAAGGGCTAATAAGTATTTATTGAATTATTCATTAGGCACAACATAAAAATCGTAAATACGTAAAACAAAAGTATAAAGTAGAATAGTTGGATTTATGCGTTTTAAAATAAATGTAATCAGCTTAGGTTTTTGGTTGAGGCGTACAACTAAAATCCACTTACCACATCTTCAGCTGTACTTCAATAAATTTTCAAAATGCAATCCGTTTCTCTCTAGGCACAGTCTTGCTCGCTTTTGCACATTGTTTTTTAGCTTATTTAGCACTGTAGTGTTATTTTTCACTTCGTCAAATGCACGGTTTATCTGTTCTTTTAAAGCCTCGAGACTTTCAGCCTCCTCCACATACACACGTCTTTTTATTTCACCCCATAAAAAAAAGTCACACGGCGTAAGGTCCGGGGAACGCGGCGGCCATGGAACAGGACCCCCACGACCGATCCAGCGACTGCCGTGTTCCGCGTTAAGGTATTCACGAACAGAGGTGGCATAATGTGGTGGTGCACCGTCGTGTTGGTAGTAAAACTCACGATAATTAACTATAGGCACATCGTCCATAAAATCTTCTATGACATGTCGCAACATGTCCAAGTATGTGCCTCCGGTGAGACGTCCCTCAATAAAATATGGACCCAATATTTTATTGCCTATAATGCCAGCCCATACGTTTGCACTGAATCGTACTTGGTGATAGGTCTCCCTTATCATGTGCGGATTACGAAACGACCACCAATGTTCGTTATGCTGATTGTATAGCCCGGCTCTAGTAAAGAGTGCCTCATCCGTCCATAAAATGTCAGCATTTGGATGTGCAATTAGCCACTCACAAAATCTTCGACGAGGCATAGCATCCTCATCATTTAATGCTTGGACCTTCCGAAAGTGATAAGGGTGCATGCCGGTAGTGTTCAGTAGTTTCCAAACCGCATACTGACTCACGCCGAAGCGCCGAGCTGCGTCTCGTGTACTTGCACGAGGTTTGCGTTCAAAGAAATCGAAGATTTCGTCTTCGACTTCTGCAGGCAGTCTCTGCCTGCTGCGTCCTTGGGCATGCGAAGGTGTAGTAAATTGGCCGTAGTCTAACAGCCGTTGATTAGCAGCTAAAATCGTTTCACGATTTGGCACTGTTGGATTTACGTGTCCTTGATTACGGAGGCGAGGAACACTTTGTTCTTCGTAAAGTCTTTGAGCACCATTTAAACTTTCTCCACTCAAAATGTAACAACGCACCATTTCGTAGTACTCGCGGTTTGAATTCATTGTCAAAAGATAGGGCGGCGGCGCGCGCGGGAAAAGTAAACACGGAAGTAAGCGATTGCGTCACAAGTGCGCACGCGACTAAACGAAATTTACGATTTGTGACATTTGTGTTGCAGCTGTGCCCTTCTCGCACCCCGCGCGCCACCCCGCTTTCATTCAATGCATTGTTAAAGAATCATGTGTTTACGTTGACTCGGTGACCACGCTAAATTAATGTTTGTTTTAAAAAATGTTTTAATTATATTTTATTAATATTATACTTTCTTTTTGAAAAATGGGTTCTATTACTGATACCTAACGTCTAGACGAAATTTGGCTGGTAGTATAAATTTCATATTGTATAATAGCAAGAATATTGCAGCATCGTAAATTCCAATTGAAAACTAATACAGCCTCGAAAAGCGGTTTATTATTCACGGCTGAGCTGTGAACGGACAACAACGAGAGCCTCGTGCAATAATAATAACACATCGGACCCCTGGGATCCCGATATGAACTAGACCCCCGGGGGCCCTCGTTCATTTGACCATGTTCAATCAATGCGATTGTCGTTGTTTAGGAAATATAGCTAAATTATGTACGTTTTAGCTTATGAATTATGTTTAGTGGTTATGCATTTTGACTGTATTGGACATGTACATGCATACATAGATTCATGACTAAATCATGGGGAATGCAAAATTGTATTATCTATATACTCGTATGTATTATATATTTACTACATATAGATACTATACTATATTTCTTCAGCTCGGTCTCTATGCTCGAAGTAATAGCAGACCAGCCCATTGTTCCATAGATGGCTATTGAGAACATTTTCAGATATCGTACTGTTACAGAGAATTTTCTAACTGAATATCGGTTAGTAAATTCCAAATAATTGATCCCGACTCACAAATGTGGCCTGGGATATCCAGGAGAAACTGTGAGTTTGATGATATCGTGCATTCATGGGGTTAACACTTGGATTGTGATCTTTGTTACGGTTTTTGTTTCTGCTTTGTTCTACTAACACGTACCGTGTACATCTTACCAACTATTTATTTTTCTTGCTAAAACAAAGATGGCGACTAGGCCTCTACCTAACTCTTCGAAAACGTACATTAGTACTTACTGTAGGTGTATGTAGGAAAGAAATCTTATTTTCTATAACTAATTGACTTTGCAATACACATCTTCATCTTAGCTTTAAGTCTCACTTGCTTACATCTATAACTTTCTTGCATTACTGTATCTCGATGTTACGTTTGGTATGTCCTAGGTATGTTTGTAGCTAGTACATCAATCTTCATGGAGGCAAGACCGATCGTCACGTTACCTTACGAAGCGACGATCAATCTAATCATTGCTCTCACTAGAACTCACTCGAGCTTTACCTCAATCGCCAACTTGTATCTGCCTTTTAGAATTAATGTATACATACTAACTTATATCTGTATATTCCTAAAGTTTGTATTATATCTAGGTTTTGACAGATATGTTATAGGACCTACGTAAAGTTATATAAATAATAATAATATCAGCCCAGTATTAAACTGTTCCACTGCTGGGCACGGGCCTCTTCTTAGTGTGAGAATGCGAGTTGGCAGACTTCACATATCTTTAAGAACATTATAGAGAACTCCCAGGCATACAGGTTACCTAGAGATGTTTTCTATTTATAACACAAATCATAGATTCATACATAGGTACATGAATTAAAAACTGTATATTCGGCAGATTAAGTAAGGCAGGGGTGTATAACACGCTCATTTAACAAAGTATATTTTAAAGTCCTAAGTAATAGGTGGCGAGCCTAATGCCATCAATTTCTAGACACCGTGCTGCTACTGACAATTATCGAACTAGAAATTCGATAAGTACTGTTTCCTCGACTCAGAATTCGAACGCAAGACCTCTCAATCGCACGCAAATACATACCAACGAGACCATCGCAAAATTTTCAACAGAAAATTATCTAAATATAAATAAAATTTCAAACATTTAATCATATCTAAAACCGAACAATAGCTACGCTAAGTATCTAAAGAATCTTTCTAAAATATTTTTATTGCAAACACAAACTAAACACACAACTAACGGTAGGTGCTTAATCATAACTTAAATTTAATACATCGTACAAGCTATACACACGGACATAAGATCCATCCAACTTCGTCATCGAACATCGAGCCCTAACTCCAACTTATTAATCACATCTTATCCGAGTTGAGCGATGGCATGCCAATATTGTGACATACAGATAATATTATCCAATTTGCCGAAAGTTCGGGGATGTAAGCAAATTATTATACATGTATACGAGGATATGTCCTCGTAAAATGATTTATTGCTGTCGTAAACCATTTGGAAAACAAATCAATGTTTCCTTGACGTAACAACACATATGTAACAAAAGGGGACGATTTGTATTCTTCGAGTTGAGGGACAACCTTGTGTGTAATGTTTCAAGCCGTTTGAAGGCTGACAGTTTGGTTTAGATCGATGTAAAGATGCTCACTGACGGCCTTGCTGCAAGTGTAGCAATTACAATGATCTTGATCTATTGGCCGTTGAAATGTATAACTAGAAGTTATTTTTAATAGTGAGATATCAAGTTTGTAAGAAGAAACATGAACTATTTATCAATTTAATTATTGCAATTTTTACTATATGGACAATGTAATGTGATCGAGGTGTTTATAGAAAACTCGTTTCTGTCCGCGGCTTCGTTCGCGTAAATCCTATGGAAACGCATTCGTAAGATAAAGAGGAAACTATGAGTAAATCTAGAACATGGTCAACTTATGTGCCAAGTATAACTGAAATCCATTCAGCGATTTACTCACGATAGAGTAACAAACATTGAAACAACTTCAAACATTATCCCATTTATAATATTAACAGTATTCAAAGGTAAGATAAACAGGTTCATTTGATGAATGCTTTTAGATAAGATGCAACACTGGCGTCTTGTAGATAATTTAGTTAGACGAGTCAATATAAGACATAGTCTTATACATCGGTTGGCACGTAATTCTGCACAAAGTTTAACTCTTACTAACAAGTTGGTTGGACACAATCTCCGTGTGTGGTATGCGTGGCGACCGAGGAGCAAGTTGAGCTCGCAAGTTAATGGATCACTCTGGGCGCGTTTAGCTACAGAAAGCTATTCGAGCGTGACCGCTTGTCGGGTGTCGGCTGAACTAACTGTATGTGTGTATGTTGATATATCGACCCTAAGAGTTGCAAATGTCGTAAAAGGCATTCGAGCTGAAATTGACCGAGAGACTGAAACTATATGGACTTATAGAAGACATTGTGGTATTTGTTGCGATGAAGGAAAATAGTTGCATTTGTATACTTGTTATGCTTTTGCTTTGTATATCCATGAGTGGGTAAGCAGAGGCGTATAAACATAATTGTCCAAGATTTGCTCGATTATTCTTTATAGGCCACTTATAGAGGAGCGAATTAATTGCCGTCAACTTTTAATACCCTGTACTGCTTCTGAAATTTTTTTAACAGAAAAATTAAGTAGCACATTTCACAACCCGGGAATTTTCCTCAATGATAAATGCAATCTAATATCACGTGTTCAAAGATGCATTCTGCAAATCTCGTAACTATCGTATCTAATGTAAACCTTAACCTTTAAACAATAACAACAAAATACGCATTGCTAACAGTAACTAGTCTTTTATAAAATAACCTTTCAAAAACCTGACTCGCCCAAACAAGCCGTTCACCGACCAGTCGAACAAAGCCGAATCACCCCGACCATTGGCACATACGGCTAATGAGCAAATAAGCCAAGCTCGGTGATTAGCCGCGGCTGATGGATGACCCACGGTATCAAAACGACCTTTCGATTGTCGAGACCTCATTTACTCGCTGAACATACGACGTACGCCTTTCATACGGTTGATTTATGCTGACTACTGCCTTTTGGAAGGTGATTAAGTTCTTTGGGAATTAAGTAGATAAGTTTAATTATGTTGGTTTTGGAATCAACGGTGCTGTTAATGCGATAGTTATGATCGTGGAAAGATATTAGAAATGTCGTTGCTTGTATATCTTAAAAAAAGGTAATATTTATTTAGATTAAGAAGTTACTAGAAGTAATCCACTAAAGGCTGTTGATATTACCGTTAATATTTAATATATGTCTAGCATTTTTAGGAGTCATCAACTCAAAATTGTATACGTCTCTTTTAGTCTATGTATTTCTTTAATGTATATGTAGCTAATTTGATTGATTACCATGATGTCATACAAGCCTTTGGTCAGCGATAACCTTTAAGCTTCATTAAAATTCATTTACAGATAGTGTGATAATAATTGTAACAATAGTGAAAAAGATATATCTAAATCAGCTCAAACATGTATAAATAACAAAGAACCGATTATTTATCGTCAGCCATACAATATTATGAACAGGAAAATATAATGGCGACGTTTAGAATATAGCAACATGACGGAACCGCAGCCATGACTACAAAACCATAAAATGTAAATAGTGCAAATAGGGCGACCTACCTATATATTTGTCATAAATGTTAAGTAGGGATACACCAGTACGGCAGCCATGGTTAGTTCTCTGGGGTAAACAAGACATTACTATTTAATGCTTTATTGAAATCTTAACCGAACGCATCAGCCAAATGGAGTGTAATGATGTTTGGGTAATTCCAAGATTATGCTAGAATATTATAACGATAGTTAAATATTACGTTTTCTGCTTTAATGCTGTATTAAAATGGATATTTTATTTTATTTAAGTCCTAAGGGATTTCGATGCGAAATGAGTATCAACAGTTCGGTTTTATTTCTTTACGGAACTGTAGCATAAGATGAAAATATTATTATAAAATACAAACCTTTTGCGTGGTCGTTGGACCTGTGTTTGCGATGTTTAGTACTTGGTTTGGACAGAGTTGTTATGGATATGTAGAGGAATACCGGGGTAGGTTTAGTTAAATTATTTTTCAGTAATAGCATGGAATCTGGAAAGATGCTCAGAAAATTACAAAAGGCATAACTATTATGAGGGTTCTAAAAATCTCGCTAAACATAGATGTGATTTTGCCTACCAAATCGAGAAAATAATATGAAAATAATAAATATACATAAAAATAATTATGGATATTTGTAGATTATATGAGTCTAAAATATCCAAACAACTCAAGTTAAATAAGCGCTAACAGCCTGAAAGAAACCTAAAAGATTCATCTTTGAGAATTATAATTAATGGCAACAATCTATCTTATGATAGACAACTTGCAACTTCAAGAACTTGTGTCACAAATTAAACAAGTCATTTATAACCGAGCGTCTCACCGCTAGTCAACATAAATAAGCCAACATCTACAAAGCACATTGATCAGCAACATGGCCGACTTGTAGTATATTTGATGATTGATTACTTAAATGCCGATACGCTCCAACTATTGGCGACGAACAACTAACATAAATTATGATTTGACTGGCTTGCACGCTTCAACTATCAATATTTGCTATAAAGCATATTTGGGAATTGAATTTTAAAGTTATATTTCAACGAGCTGATGTTCGTATATGCAGTTTTTGCTTTTGAGATATTACTGAAGTTTCGCTGTACCGATCTGGCGAAATGCCTTGTTTACTAACATAAATGTTTTCATATAATTTGTACGGCTTAACAAATATTATAAATGTCTAAGATGTTTAGATGCTTGTTTGTCAATCACATATATGTATATTTTGTTTTAAAATACAGCACCTACCGTAGCGACTAAGCATTGTGTCGCAGGGGACTTTCCATACATACACGGAGACAATGTACACTCTGACTGAAAACAATTATTTGTGAATCATATAAATAATTGTCCCATGTGGGATCCAAACCCACAACACTCGGCGAAGTGCTAAAAAGTTAAGAATGAGAGACTGTCTGGGCTTAGGTACTTGGGGAATCTGAGATATTAGTTAAGTTTAGCTGTACCGAACTGAGTGAATAGTTTGTTAATGGCATTTTCATATATAACTTTATAGAAAGCGTAGAAATAGGTAGGAATGAATGCTTACTATAATGATAGCTTTTTGTATATATAATAATATAATAATAATATAATATTCTACTACATGCACACATCACCATCTAGCCCAAACTAAGCAGAGCTTGTACTATGGGTACTAGACAATGGATAAACATACATATATACTTTTTTTTTTGTAAATACATACATATTATACATAGAAACACCCAGACCAAGACAAACATCCATGTTCATGCACACAAATGTTTGACTTGAGCGGGAATCGAACCCGCGACCTCAGGCGTGGCAGTCGGTTACACTACCCACTATATGAACGGTAAGTGAAGAAAACAGAGTGTGGTGGCATAAAATAATAAATTAAAAATGTTTTAAGAAAAGGCCAAGACACTTGAGAGAGCCTGTATCAAGAAAGCAGAGCCAATTTTTGTCACATTTTTGGATGGTTACCAGAAGGATCTCGGTCTAAATCATTTTAGACCGTCGTGGTGTGCGTTTTGTTTAATTTACTAGCTTGGTAGAAGAAATACCTGGTCGTAACAAGGAAGAATCCATATTATCTGCCTACCCCTCCAGACAATAAGCGATTCTAAGCATATAAACTACGAATAACTGCAAACAAATTCAGAACCCGTTTCGAAACATTATAGTAACAAAACAAGTTAAATATCAGTGTTCCTGTGAAACATGTCCACCATTTGTTAGTGTCCAAACAAATTTAGTTTTGACAAAAGAATAATGTATTGTACAAAGCTGTTCTGCTCACCCATCATCGTACTGTACGTTTAGTTAAATATTTGAACGAGAAATATGGCGTAAGTATTTTAGACGTCTTTTGTAAAGCTGTTTCTGTAGGCAAAGATGTATTGTACGAAACAAATTGATAGGTTTCGTTTATAATAAAGCTAGTTTTAGTTTTTGGATCAGGTAGCTGTTCTAGTGACATGTTTGATAACCTGGCCAGCACAAGTGTTATTGGGCATTCAAATTGGATATTTTCAGTAGCAGCACAGTGAGAGGAAATGTAGAATGCGACAACACTTGTCCACTATATGGGATGTGGTTTGAATACAACAATTTTAATAAGAATGTTAGGAGGAACCTAATATATTTTTGTAACTTTCTGGTACTTCTTAATCCAATGGAATGGGCGAAGGCCGTTACAGATATTGTACGTAAAATAAAAACTAATTTTTTAAGTCACCTGCCCTAGCTTCCTCGCGGAGGGATTAATAAACATTCGTAGAATACCCTGATTAAGAACAACTGTTTATGGATCATACAATCACTATCGCCACGTGTAAGGATCAAACCCACTAACCTCTACCACTTGGCGCAAAGACAAAGTAAAATTTGAAACAATAGAGCACCCATGCAGTCAACATACACAAAACTTTTTCTTTGTACCTTCAATCTATCAATCGGCCTGTTGCAGTCTACTGCTGGACATAGGCCTTAATACACTTTAATTGTATAGCAAATTCGATAACTCACAGCACATATATCGAATAGCCAAGTTTCGATGGAGACATTGTACACAACGTTTACACAAGTGAGTCTTGCGCTAATGTAATTAAGCCCGTACGTTCAAGTTTCTCATCTCTACTACAAACGCACGCTCCGTTTTCATTTAACAAAGACTTGGGTCTAAATCGAACTGCAAAGGTTTGAAGATAAAGATGTATGGGAGATTCAAATTGCTTTTGTTATAAAAACAAAAGGTGTAGTCCTACTAGATTTCACCCGCGGCTGCGCTCGCGTTAATGTAGGTTATATCAATAAATTTGTATCCCTCGGGAACAGTTCTTTTCTTTTGGATGAATGGTACCCTATGTCCTTTTCTGTAATCTGACAACGTGTATGTAAAATTTCATGGTGATTAGTCGAAAGAAATTCATGTAGTTCAGGCGTGAAAACGTTACAAACAAACAAACTCATATTCGCATTCATAATATTAGTGAGGACATTTTTAAAAATGGTAGTTAGGAGTGTATTACATCCACATTTAGCTATAGTTGTAGGTTCTACGTAAAATGGTACAGATCAAACTATTTCACTACTAAATTGATTTTGATAAATTCTGGTATGAAACTAGCTTTGCTTTCGGAGAAGAAGTTTGTGCTCAAGTTACATTAATTATTTGCCAAATAGATATTAGAGCAATAAAACGCTCACTACCCGAAACTCTAGGATAGCTAACGATAACTTACCTGATATTCATAGTTCTAGTTCTTTAACCTAACAATGCAAGTCTATAAGTCGGTACACGAGGTCAGGAGGCGCTCCTTTCTCCATGCATATCATGCATATCATATCTAATGATGGCTACGCATTTATCAAAGCACCACACACGAGTGAGCCTCCTCGCCATTTCCTCGTAGGCGTACGGCGCTTTTGACGAATAGCCCACTCCAACGCGCACATATTTATCTCTGATATAATTAGCCAGAGAACGGAGTGGTATGAATAATTGGGACAATATTTTTTCGGCGGGATTATTTTGTTATATGACGTCATTACATCCTCGAGGGTAGGACAGTGTGGTAGATACCTACTCTTTTGGATAGCTATGTTAAGGCCTTGTGTAATCTATTATGTAATTTTTTTTAAAAGCATTGTTAGTCATGTCCGTTGTATATATGTATGAAGAATAGATGTAAGCCATATCCCGGCTTGTTTTCATAAAACATCTTGATGTTTGACGGTCAAATAATATTAGTTATTGATATAAAACCGGCCTCAAAACAGCGATAGCTCAGTGGGGAGACAACGGACTGCAATGTAGAGGGTCTCAGGTTCGAACCCACGTCGCGCACCTCTGACTTTCGGAAGTTATATGACTTTTCGAAAGTATGTGCGTATTGATTGACAATTATCGCCTGCTCCGTGCCTCGGAGAGCACATTAAGCTGTCGGTCCCAGCTGCCATAAACATCTATTGCAGTCGATAATGGGCAGTCAGTGCCCTATAATATCCTGACGCTGGTCTAGTCTTACGGTATCGTTAGCCTTCGGGTTGCCGAGGTCAGATGGTAGCCGCTTCGTATAAAAACTAATATCCAGTCAAATTCGGTTAGACCAGAAAAGCCGACCCCAAGTGACTTGGGAATAATAAAGGCTAGGGAGATATAAAACCGGCCTCAGTAGTGTAGCGGTATTGGAGGCGATTGATGTGCATAGGTCAGAAAATTGGGATTTTCTGTCACGAAAGTTTTAGTTGTAGCTCGGAGACTGAAACTGTTTCCGGTAGATAGTAATAAGCTTGCTTCCTTTCACGTGGGACTTAAAACCTTAGGTGGTAAATCAAACGCCAGTACCGTGTATAAGCTTATTTTACTGTTGTGAAATTGCTAAAAAGTACGTAAATATTTACGCTGTAGGTACCCTGGAATTGAAAAGCGCAAATACAAATGTACCAGGTGGGGGCTTATTTCGTCATTATTCTGGCTAAGATTATTAATAACCTTTCGCTCTCAAGGCTGATTAATATAATAAAAGTAGATAACGACGCAATTTCTGCTCACCAAACTTCTAGATTAGCTGCCATTAAGAGGGGACACTTACCTGTAAAAGAAAATAAAATATTAGCAACACAAATATTAAATGATATAAGCATTGATACTCATACATTGATCCAGTTTTGAAACCCCGCTATCTGAATTGAGAAAAGTAGCAAATCTCAAGTGAGTATTCTTAAATATTTATTAATTACAGAATCGAATTTAATCAAACCCCTATCAACTGAGCATTTACTTAAGTATATAATGTTTAAGTACCTGCAAATTTTATTATAGTTTAAGAAAACTTCATATATAGAATCAAAAAGAATGTTTAAGTATTACGTGAGTAGAGTTTTCAACATGTGATTCTCAATTCAGAAACCGGAATAAACTCTATGTCCATTCAATCGTCGCTTTCATGTTCAACGCGGTCACCGGTGACCGTAAAAATAGATTTTCTATTATGTCTGCTGAACGACAGAGTATAGTGAAGAGTTATATAAAATAGCAAAATATAGAATACCCGGTTGCCGAGTTATAGCTCCGCTATACTCTATACAATTTACAAAACGTACGTGGACTTATATAACTCAAGTAATAAGCAGGGTAGAAGCGGGTGTAATGCATTGCATCAGAGATATTCCAAGTACCGAGTAGGTGATAGTAGGTAAAATTATTGCTGCCTATCAAGCACATAGTTAGCCTGAGAATTTAAATAAATTAAAACGATCTAAAAGCCTGTCGTTGAAATTAAATCTAACGATCGTATGCAAACTACCACGACACCAACCATTTTCACATTCTATATTCAACATTTTAAATTCACACCAAATTATTTCCAAACGATGTTCTTTTTTTAAACTAAATCTTTGGTTTGATTGTTACCACACTTAAAAAATCTGTGGAATCGTTTAAATTAACTATGGCGGAAAGAAATGTACGTTCCAAAATTATAACAGTGAAGCATTTAACCGTCATTGTTTACCCCCACACGTTACAAAGGAGCCATCTTTCAGTGATCCCGATGGCTTGTTCAATGTCCATAAATAACGTAGTCAATTTGCCGATACAAAGGCCACGCGAAATTGTTTTCGTGTCGTCGCGTCATCGCGTCAATTAAAAAAAAACGCTGGCAAAATTACTCCTGCCGTGTTTATTTAGGCCGTAGGGATCTAGTATATCGGTGCAATTTTGTCCCGATAGAACAAACAGAGGCATATGAGATAAGCCTTATCTTTTTTGGGACGTGCTGTTTTTGGAAGAGAGTTTGCGTAGGTGTACATTTTGATATTCTATGGGAAGTTTAGTTTATAACAATCGTATGTATGGAAAGTTAAAACTTTGTTAGCGAACAACAAAATAATTAGTAAAATGATGTCTCATTGAAATTATGTATATACATTTGAGTTTAAGTTTGATTATTCGATTAAGATTGGCGAATTGGTTTGAGTGATCACCTCGTTACTGTATTGTCGAGACAAAGACATACAAATGTGACTTACAAATCTGGATGTTCTTGTGCCCGTTGCTTATACATATGTTCAGAAAGTCCGCCACGATACAGCGGCATACAACAAACGCAGGATTACCATTTAAAATTTTTGCTCGTGAGGTCTTTAAATTCATCGCCGTACCAGACCATACGAGGCTAAGTTTGATTATCCTTTTTTGTATAACTTTTCTATTTCTTCTTTCTTTTTGATTTTATGTTAATGTATTTAGAGCTCTTTATTTGATTTTTAATTTTTGTGGCGAATGTTTTATTTATGTGGCATGTTTGTAAATTATTATTAAGATGTAAGAAATATGTATCATTTGTTGGCGATACAAATAAATAAATAATAATAACAGCACGCATGCTGGCAATGTGGCTGGCAGGCGGCAGTAGGTTCGCCCACATACCGTTGTACTAAAATAGAGCTAGCGTCAATGGAGATGTAATACACTTCTGCAGACCCTTTAGGCGATATGTGAACTGGCTGCTAAGCGGGCGATATTTTAACTTCAATATGTGGCTGCAATGTTCTCCATTTTAGACCGGCCAGCAAACCTAAGGATAGCCATATGCAAAACTGACGCGTTTTCTATAACATGGATATTATTGGCGCCCAGTTAATTACAGCAACACGTTGCAGTGGAAACCACGCCCATTTAGGAGCGCATATATGTATGTATCAGGTATGTTGCAGATGCAGATTTGCGACATCGGCGGATGCGAATACGGATTTTTAAGACTCACATCCGCTGATGCGGATGTCTGAATCGATGCGGTATCGCCGTAATTGCGGATGCGGATTTTAATGAAAATTGTTCATCTTATTTAATAAAAGTATCTAATGTCACCGCCTTCGCAGGTTCTAGCCTGTTTTGCAAAGGTTCATAAATTAAACACGTAGGTCAACTGATTCTTTCTTATTGTAACCTACGCTATATCTGGCTCCGCATTAACATCCGCGTTGATTATTGCGGATGCGGATGCGGATGCGGATGCAGATGTCCAAATCGATGCGGAAGCGCCGCAATTGTGGATCCATATGCGAATATTCGCAACATCAATGGCATGTACTTCTAACCAAACAAAATTCTCATCAGAGTGTAACATCTGAACTTAGTAATAAAACTCGCAGGAGCTTACCGCAAGTGAGTCCTTATCTACCGGGGGTAAGTTTGCGAGCTAAGCCCGCACTAAGTTACAGGCACACACACTATGTGTGGAGGTAATCCGACTAAGGGGATAGTTCGCTGGCTTACTAACCGGAGCGGTACTCGGTGTAGCTATCCAATTGGCTTGGCGAACGAGCAGGGTCAGGATAAGCAAGGTTATTGTGCTCTCGAATGTTGGTCTGACAAAGAGATTTGTATTGGAATGGTGTAGAAGATTAAATAGATGAGTTGTCATGTATGCAGCGTGTAACAAACAAGTATGGACATAATGAAGGGTTAGTACACATTGTGTGTAAGAAAAACAATTCAAAGAGAGTTTTTTTAAGTGTAGCGTATTTTATAATACACCAGCTGTCCCGACAGACGTTGTCCTGTACCTAGAGGCGGAAAAAAAAAGAATTTAAACCATCCTCGAATCCACTTGAACACACACAAAAAAATTCATTTAAATCGGTCTAGCCGTTTAGGAGGAGTTCACTGTCAACACACGTACAGAAGAATTATATATATAAAGATATCTATAAATAACCCAAAGATAGGCCTGTAATATCGATGCATTTCATTAAATGTAATACTGCCTTAAAGAGAACGTTATACAATAAAATTATTTTAAAAGTATTAATACTGTTTATATTTACATATGACCATCCATGGCTGCTGAAAATTATGTTATGGAATGTGTACCTATAATAATGCAATTGTTTAAAGTTATAGTTTTTCAAATAACCCGTGATAAAAACTGTATTCCTAATTATCTATACTTAATATTATAAATGTGAAAGTTTGTGAGGATGTATGGATGTTTGTTACTCTTTCACGTAGAATCTACTAAAGCGATTGCGATGAAACTCGGTAAGTAGATAGCTGGAGACCTGGATTCACACATAGGCTAAATCTAGTAGTATTATAAATGCGAATATGAGTTTGTTTGTTACGCTTTGGCGCCTTAACTACTCGACTGATCATCATGACTTTTCGCATACATGTTGTCAGGGATATAGAAACGGCCATAGGGTACCTTCCATTCAGAAACTGTACTGTTACAAAACTAACCTAACCCACATTTACGTGAGCGAACCTGCGGGGAAAACTATTAAATATATAAATGACTAGCTGT
Organism: Catocala nupta; assembly: GCA_963675205.1. Classification (NCBI taxonomy): domain Eukaryota; kingdom Metazoa; phylum Arthropoda; class Insecta; order Lepidoptera; family Erebidae; genus Catocala; species Catocala nupta. The sequence goes on along the minus strand of OY776097.1, from coordinate 22,653,668 downwards.
GCCCGCGGTTTAAACCGCGTTTATGGTTACTGCGCTGCCATCATGGGTCGTAGCGTAATGTTATATAGCCTATATCCTTCCTCGATAAATAGGCTACCCAACGCTAAAATAATTTTCAATTCGAACCAGTAGTCTCTGAGATTAGCGCTTTCAACCAACCAAACAAACTCTTCAGCTTTATAATATTAGTATAGATGACATTCTTAAAGAGTACTTCTTTATAAGTATGTAAATGTTGACACTGTTCTAGTTCTAATAATACCATTTTCAAGCCAACACGCCGATACTTCCATAAGACCACAAGTTTTACCAACTCGCTGTGTACCTACAATAATTTATCGTTTGTTTGTTCTAATTCCGAGTATTGAAGACAACCGTCCACTCGGAGACTTACAGAGTGCTCGGGATGATATTTAAAAAGTTTCCGCTCAAAGTTTGCGGCGGCGAGTGAGTGCTTAAAGGCGAACGCAACTTAGTCATGAATGTATACGAGCGGTTCAAACGTTACTAACAGCGGTTCAAACGTTACTAACAGCGGTTCAAACGTTACTAACAGCGGTTCAAACGTTACTAACAGCGGTTCAAACGTTACTAACAACGATTCAAAAGTTACTAACAGCGGTTTAACAGTTAAAATTAACAATATACAGTTGAATAAAAAAATGGATTAACAATATGACTTCACGGATGGCGTAGTGTTTTAAGTGGTCGCTATGCCGCTTCCAATGCGCCGAGTGTTGTGTGTTCGAATCCCACACGGGACAAAATTTTGTGTGATCCACAAATGGTTGTCTCAAGTCTGGGTGTTCTCTGTGTCCTTTGTTTAAATGTTTATAAAGTCCCGTGCGATACATGAATTATACTTACATACAATACTTCATAAAAAAACATTTTTAAATGTGTTTAACATTATACATAAATAACTGCGTGACGTTTGACTATTATAGATAGACTATTATGGAGATATTTGATTATTATGGATACGAGGAAATTAAACCGTAGCTAACAAAATGAAGGTGTCATACATCTCTACTTACTTCTTCGGAAATACCTACACAATTTTATTGTAAACAAAAAAGAAACAGCAAATTTATTAAAAGTGAATATCAAAATTTATTTTTCATATTGGTCACAAAGTAAACTTATAAACGTTAAACTGAAGTTATTAAATTTACATTTATGATAATTATTTCTACTAGTACTACGTTTAAGCACATATGAACATCAAAGTCTGTCTATACATGAGTGAATTTACTGAACATTTACTTTCGTTGCTACTTTCAAGCAAAGAGCCAACTATGAGAATATTTCCAACCTGGAAGAAACTAACAGCCACTCATTGAATCACTATTAAACCGATGAAAACTGCCGGTCTGCACAGTCTCGTGTACTCGGACAGCTTATTAATTTATGTTTCATTCTGGGATCAAAGCCTTCAGCAGCACAGCCTCCCTCCGATGCAATCGATACAGCGTTTTATTCAATTTAAATTAGCTACTCTGCAAATAAGATCGTCGTCATTTAATTCACAAAGGGTGCGGTTGTACTAACGGCGATGTTATATAATGTTTTTCAAAATACGCTAAGACTCTTAAAGGATACAAGCTTCTGCCTGCGGATTTACTCAGGAACAGTATTTCTTCTGAATATAAGGTACTCTATGTCTGAAAATCAGCGCTCTATTGTAGGCCCCTATGGACCACAATATAGCAATATAGCTGAGTGCGTACCGATTCGTCACAGATTGAGTGAATAAGTTTGTTTTTTTTTTTGTATTTATCTATTTTATTTCAAGTTTTTGTACTGTGTGTATCTGTGGCAAATAAATGATTTTCTTTCTTTCTTCTTTCTTTCTGTGCCACTAATATTGTGTATGCGTAATTTCATGATGATCGGTCAAGTAGTTAAGGCGTGAACGCGTAATAAACAAACAAACACAGTATATTAGATACTTGATTGAATTTACCGTTCTAAAACTATAATGTTCTAGTGGCCCGGTGAACTATGTACATTGATATAGGCTGACAATTGTAAATCGCGGTAAGCAGGTGTACACATTCCCATTTATCTTGTTTAGGCAGACACGACATATTTTAGTGGCTAGATTCGACTAAATTCTAGTTGTGTACATGATGAATTGGTCCTATTTGTCGCAGACACGGTGAAGTTTCTTAGCATGTACATTGTACAAGGACCCTTATTTCGCCAAATATGTTTACTGTAAAAGGGCCCTTATTTCGCCAACTATGTTTAAAGTCCCACGTAATAGAAACCGGGTCTATTGACAATTTTGACGTTCATAAGTGTTACTTTGTAACCTAAATGAATAAATTATTTTTGACTTTGACTTTGAATTGATTATTAGGCAAACTCATGGTACGAGATCAGCGAAATAGCCGGTGGTGAAATTCCCTCGGGTGCAGTAATTTTTTCCGGATAATAGGTACCCTATGTCCTTTTCTGTTTCCCTGACAACGAGTATGCAAAATGTCATGATCGGTTAAGTAGTTGAAGCGTAAAAGCGTAACAAACAAACTGACATTTGCAATTATAATACACTAGCGAACCAGCCCCGGCTTCGCACGGTTACTACAAAACTATAACAAATTATACACCTAAACCTTCCTCATGAACCACTCTGTCTATTGGTGAAAACCGCATGAAAATCCGTTCAGTAGTTTTTGAGTTTATCTCGAACAGACAGACAGACAGACGCGGCGTGGGACTTTGTTTTATGATATGTAGTGATATTATAGTTAGGATTAGTAAGTAGCTTCTATTATTTCGAAGCTAAATAGATGGACACATTATTCCGATCGAACATTGAATTAATTACATATTCTATATTATATTTAGGCCTCAAAGCAAATGAAACGGAACAGGACGATCGAAGCTCATTAAATTTAGTTGCTAATTAGTCCATGCTAATTGACGATATTTGTGTTCGACCATTCGTATAAATATAATGCAGAATTAATGAGAAGATTAGAATCTACCAGCTTTGCCCGGGAATACATTAGGTGAACTGCATTTTGCACCATATTTGCGGATTATTCATTTATTTTTCTTTATTTAAAAATCAACTCCCGCACTAGGAATAAATCTTGTTTCGCGGGAGACTTTACAAACATTCAAACAACGGACACACGAACATCCAGACTCGGAATTTCTATTTGTGGATCACACAAAGTTTTGTCTCGTGCGGGATTCGAACCCACAACACTCGGCGCAGTGACACCACTCAAACCATTACGTCATCCGTGCAATGGAATTTATTGAACGGCGTCGAATGAAACGTAGTTAAGTTTTTAACTTAAACTAAAAGCTAAGAACAAAAGCAGCGATAGCTCATTGGCCTTATAGACGTCAATAGATTTATCCTATATCGCATTGGACCTAAAATAGCTGGTGTAGCTGGTGTGGAGGCCTGCCTACTCTTACAAGGCATATACAGGCATGGTACTTTTACATGTGATACCATACCATAACAAATCTTATGTTATGTTAGGCCAAATGTGTTACGCTATTATCCCGAAGGGAAAGAGGCGTATTATATACATATTTCTACCAGCTATGTTTACGTCGAGCCGTCTACCAGGCTCTATTTAAGACTACATGCTATTATTGAGTATTTCTTGACAGAAGAAACTTTGTATCTTAGCCCGACTCAGAAATCGAACCCCACCCTAACATAAGAAACTGGCTTAAGATCACGCAAAATATATAAATGCCGTTATATTCACTACTGCTATGCTACTGACGTTAACATTGTATTCAGCCTAAGATATCAAAGCAAAAAACAACAAAAGAAATTCAAACTATTTTATACATATTTATAGAAAAGTAAATTCACCACAATGCCTCTTGCTAGGCCGCGAAGCGAGACTTAAAAGGCGTATAGCAAATGTCAGTGATCAGAGAGGTGGAAACTGAATGAGGGTTACAGATTGACTGCTAAAGCGAGATTTAAGATGTACTGAAGATATTACTGTAGCCTTTGTACATGTCAGAAGTATTATGTTTATGTATATACAAAACGACACGGATGGTGTAGTGGTTTAAGTGGCAAGTTCGTCACTGCCATTGTGGCGACTGCTAAGGGTTCATCACACAGGACAAAATTTGTGTTACCTACAAATAATTGTTTGAATGTTTATAAAGTCCGCCACGTTACAGAAATAAATTCTAGTTAGGGAGTGGTATTTTAAATAAGAAAAATTGTAAACAAATTAATGCAATCTCATTGCATTGATATTGGTAAGTTATAACTAGTTATTGTAACCAGGCAATTGCTTCAGATATTAGAGTAAACAATTCGTACAGATATTGATAGGTATAATTATTATTAATACCACCGTATGTATCCAAGGATGTCCCTACACAGGATAAGTAATTGCCAGGTTCGTTTAAATATTAGGCATTTTGAGAATACTTAAAAATTACTAATTCTATAAATAAAGTAATTTGGTAAACTCTTAAATCAATGTTTTCTGCAAAAATGATTTCTCTTTAATGTTCTTGCTAAGTGACTATAATTTTGTACATTTTAGACCTCAGAAGAATGAAGAAGTTTAAATCATTGTTCTATGCAATCTTTGCAATAAACCAAGAACCATTTTTTAAAATGGGAAATCATCAAATGATATCTTCCAACTGTCAGACGTCTGAATAAAACCGCAACCGTGTTCCTTCTCTTGCCCTTTTCATCCCGGGACTGCAGGTTTCCATTCGTGTTGCTCAAGGATCCATCATACAATAAACCTTTCTGATATTATAGAAAAGAATGGATATTAAAATGATGTTTATTATAAAACTATGCTCTAAATATGATATTAAAACGGCAAAAGTAAATAAACAGAGACAAATCGTACGCTATAGAAGAAAAACCAAGAAAAAAACATTACTTAACTGCCAACTGCCGGAGCGCAGTTTCAGTTCAAAAATAAATTTCACAAGTCAAAATAATCGTATAAAATATGACTTAAAAACAAACAGTGAAAAGTCAGAGGAAATACAGCGAGGCGAGCTCTCGCAGAATTATAAACCGGAGGGCGGCGTCCGATTTGGTGTCAGTGATAGCGATGAGCGGATGACGAATGGGAAATCGCTTTTAAATAATTTTATATAAAAGACACACTTTTTATAATGTTATTCAAACGAAAGGGACACGTCATCCAATCATCAATCGATCACCACCCTTAAACCATCATGAGATCAAAATCTCAATCTCTTCATAAAAACTGTTCGAAATAGAGATCCGATCTAAATCAATAAGTTTAACAAAAAAATATGTAGCTAATTTTTTCAGCTCTTCTTTGGATGCTCAATACGTGTTGAAGCATATTTTGGTTTCGAAACGTAGTTATAAGTTGACAGAATTGCCAGTTGACAGAAGAGTTCGGTTTTAACAGCATTTTCCAATTATTATTATCACTGAACATTAATTCATATTTTGTGGTCAAACGACCATTTGTTACACTACCGTTATTGCATCCGCGAAACCGAAATGGCATGTTACAAAGTGTGTAACTATGTCTTGTGGTAAAGCTGCTTAGATAAAATAATACGAAGAAATAAAGATTTATTAACTTCAAATCTAGAGGTTCCAATCACATTGTTAGTAAAGTAAGGCTTGTTTGTGGAGCCGCACCCACAATCTGAGGACGAGGGTGCCGGCGCCGCGACGCCGCCGGCACGAAACGCGCGGCATTTGCATAATAATGCACGCTGCATGCCGGCTATTTAATGAAAATCGCTACACTACCCACTCACAATCACTCCTTGTATCAGCTTGCTTGACGTATACACACGTTCAAGAAAGACGCCATATTGGAATCGATTCATATATGGCTTTTTCAAAGTACCTTCAGTTTTACTTTTATAAAAATTACGGAGCTACTAACCGCTGCTTTTTAAAAGGTCAGATATCTTACATATTTAATATAATTGACAGGTTTCCTGTGTAGAACAAGGACAGCAATCCTAAATTATATACCATTATATTACAGATTAAATCTTATTTGACACATGCAAAGTTGGTCCTTATAAAATTAACACATTTTCCTTCTGCTATAAATGTTAGATATCTACAGCTTGTAGCAGTAAGGTGTAGCTATTTTTAAGGATGGTAACACGCAAGTATAAATGTCAGTCTTAACAATGTTTATTTTATTGTTACAAAAATAGGACTTACAACTGTATCCTGAAGAGTTTCGTTTTAGTCTTAAATTATTTTAAACTTCTATATGCACACAAATAAACAAAGCCAAACATACCCATGGCGTCGTCCATCTTGTCAATTTAAATAATTAACTGTTCACCTTTAATTCCCAGAAATCACTGTTGTAATTATTATGCAGGGACATTTTTGGAAAAACTTTCAATTAAATATATATATATATTTTTTTTTTTTTTTACGTGGGGGAATGCAATGACGCATGTCCCTCCGCGGGGGCGGGCGGAGGGATTATGTCGGACTCACCGGGGTAAAAGAAGATGGAAAAGAAATAATGTACCTCCCGGAATACCGACTAAACCTACCACGGTGTTCCTCGACAAAACCACTATCGGCGGGGCCGCGCGAATCGCTTTCGCATGCGGTCGCGACCCCGCCGAGGTTTCGGCCCGCCGTATGAAACGGCAGGCCACTACCCAAAGAGACCTACCCAAAGGACTCCCTCAAAATTCCCTACTGTCTCCCCCCTAGGGGGGAGACGGACTCGACACAGAGGCGCGCGTGGGAACACGCACGCCGCCTCTCGGACCTGGTGCTGAACGGATGGCGGGCAGGCCCACAAAGCCCGCCACCCCCAGGTCAAACCTCTGTGGCTGGTGGCTGGAGGTCATCGCGCGCTCTCCGGCGCCCGGCTCTGCGGTTGGGGAGAGGGTTTGAACTCTCCCTCTCCCGCTCCGCCGCCTCCTTGATGGAAATCACTTCCTCGCAAAAGGAGGGGACGGCGTTCCACGACCTCTCACTCCGGACCATAGACTGAACTACGGCCGGGAGCGAGAGGGCAACCGATCCGACTGCCGCGGTCAACTCACGGCGCTGCGATGCCCAGGCGGGGCAAACCGCCAAAGTGTGCAGCGCCGTGTCCTCTACAACGTCGCGGCAGTCGCCGCAGTGGTGACAGTCAGAACCTGTGTCAGCCGGAAGGTGAGGGCGCCATGCCGCCTCTCCAGCCACTCCTCAAATACGGGACTTACCGCCACGATCGTGGCGTGCCCGAATTTAATATATACATCAACTGCTTTAATATTTATTACTATAATATAAATATTAATTACGATAATTTCTCCCAGTTGTTGTTTCTAATTTCTTTTATTCTAAAAACCGGAATATTTTAAAACCGATATTACCGTTAAATTTATTATCATTATTTTGAAATTAATCGTTCGCTGTGTAGTTAAAACGGTATTGTGTTTATTTATATTGCTTAACGCTCAAGTCAGGTTGCTGGTCATGGTTAAGGGAACGAGAGTTTAAAATATAATCAATATAGTAATCGAAGTAACATGCTCTTTTAAATAATGGCATACGTTAGAATGAGATAGCGAGTTACAGAGTGTATATAGATAGTCTTGTTCTGGCGTACGCAATAATCCTAATCCGAACAAACATTATAAATGCAAATGTGTGTTTGTTTGTTTGTTACGCTTTCAAGCCTTTAACTACACAACCAATCATTATGAAATTTCGCATACACTTCAACAGGGGTACAGAAAAGGACGAAAGGTAACTTTCACCTAGGAAAAATTACTGTTTCCAAGGGATAGCTAGTAATTTATCAAAGAAGATGGTATTGTTCCTGATCGTGATTTAATACAATATTATTGTTGCAAGATGCCTTAAGTTAATAGTAATTCAACAGTAATATCCTATACCAGTTTGTAAATCTGTAAACTTAATAACATATGTATGTAAATGTAGAGATAGTGATGATGATCTCTTTAACGTCACATGTATTCTTCGATCAAATAAAGTACCTACTTTATTACTGTTCATTTATAGATGTCTGTATTCAATCTCAAGTCGACATGTTAAATCTACTTATAGACACACTCTTTTCAGTTTCTCTTTTCCATTAAATTAATACGTCATGTTACCCACGCAAACTTCATTAAAAATCTCTTCAGCCAAATATGTCACAAACGTCATTAATATTTCACGATACTTAACCTTCAAATGTCGCGGGTGGGTCTAAGAGACCCGCTCTCAATTTACGAGCTCATTAGCCAGTGTTACCCCGCACCTGCTCTCTGGTAATATCGGCGTGGTAATTACTGCCGCACATTCTTTGCCCCACAATATTAATTATTAAAGGGTATTTCGTATCCAACTGTGTGTAAACAAAAAACAATAAAGTTTAATTACAACATTAATGGCCGGCCTCGATGAGATTATCATTTTTTAAAGGATTTACGCTGAGCTGCCGCCTGATTGATGGGAATCTTCCATTTAATCTAATTTTCTGCTTTAATGAAGGATGTTTTTGTTCATCGTCTACTAGGGCTATTAACGGTTTATATATTTCATTTTAATTAAAATAGAGGGAGTACATACACATTTAACTCTCTGTGCAAAAAAAAATTCGTAAATGCTGGCAAGTAATGGTTTTCCATATTTATTTTTAGAATATTAAGATAATCAGCAATATTCAATTCTATAAATAACAAATGATCGAAAGGAATAAGTATGATATTGTTGGGTTGTTCTTATTGCACGTACTACGGACTTTAGGCTGTTTATGGCCCGGAGAATGACAGCCAACTTTTTATCCCGGCAAAATACTTTAGGAAAGCTAGTTTTTATAGCACCACCGGTACTAAGCGGTGGCCAAAAGGTAGTATTAACTGCAACAATATCAAATGTAGATTAATTCTCGTTTGTACGGCACAGTCGTTAAAATCTATTCCACTCGTGTAACAAACAACACCGGTAATTCAACATGATTTACACTGAATTTCACCAAAAACTTGAATATAAACTTGGGAGCGGTATTAAATTACTTTTTGATTACTCTCCATCCTAGTGCCATTTGTTTATGACCAATAGTAATTAGATTTTATCGCTAAATTTAATTTTCAGTGTTGATAACAGAGCAACTGGATATACGACTTTTTAAAATGAATAGTAAGAGTTGCTCGACGCTTATTTGACAATATTTTTCAATATACGCAATATCACGGATTTCTTTAAAATAATAACATATGGAATACTAACATAATTATTGCCTGGTGACGCAGAGGTTGTCAATGCGACTGTCGTGGATGAGATCACTGGTTTAATTTTCATATCCTGACCCTGGAGACAACGAATTAGCTAACTGGATGAAAAAGGCCACTCTCTGTATTGTTATGGATTTTCTAACCAGAAACTCTCAGTAGCAGCACAGAAGTCAGGAACAGACAGTGTCTGGAGAATTGGCCACCATGTAGAACATAAAACCTTAACTGTTGAAATATGGGGTGCGTTATACTCTTCTGCTTATCTCTTCAGAGATAAGCAGAAGAGTATAACGCACACAGTATAATTTGCGGTAGGCAACGGCTTTGCTGTGTCCTGACATTGCTGAAGTCCATGAGCAGCGGTTACCACTTCCCATCAGGTGGGCCACTTACTCGTCTGCCACCAATAGCAATACAAAAAGAAGATGTAGACGTGAGACTGTATGTATGTATCATAATTATTTATTTGTAATTGGAGGCCACAGACCGCTTTATATGTAAACTTTAGCGGTTAGATTAATGTGTGCGGGCGCGGTGTCGCCGACCAATCACAGCGTACTGGGGTATTTATGAACTTAACTTAATTGGCTTTACAGTAGCTGCGATTATTAAGCTTTTAACCATCAACGTATTTCATTCAATTTCAGTAGTTTAACTATGATTAAGCGGTATGATATATCCACGTAATAGACTCGCGTCTGCATATCTTTGACGAAATATACAGATGTATTAAACTCACATTTTAATGGCCATTAAAATGAGTCGGGGAGTCAAATACTATTTACTGAACAATAGACAACTTATTGCTAGAAATAACTATCACAATTTGCTAGAATTTAATGCGAGAACCTCGTGATCGGTTACAAAAATAGGATCAACCTTATGCCTAGGTAACATAAGTTTAATCCTGTGAAAAATGCAACAAAGTTACAAGTAATATAGTATCTACTTAGTTCAACTGCAAGACACGGACTTCTTCTAACACTAAGATTGCATCTAATACACTTACTGTTTTGGTTGGTTTTTATTAATTAATTAACATTGAATAAATTCATTTATGAAAATATAATATCTGCCTTTAAATAAAGGTTTCGATAGGACCAATTAATGTAGAACATAATTAAAAATTATAATTGCTTTGACACCGATGACCCGATGCGTACTCAAAGGGTTAACCACAACTGTCCATACAGTTCTACCCACCAAAAGCCGTACGTTCAAAACAATTACTTTCAGAAAAATTCCATTAGCAATGTTTGAATATGAAAAACGCTCGTGAAAATAGCTTTGGCATTCTTCGTTTTCCATTAGGAATATCGAGTGGTACGTCGGATCCATAGTTATGTAATACGTTAAAGTTATTTTTTGTTTGGCAGCGCGCGTGCTCGTATGAACGTTGCAGCACCATGTGAGGCTTTCAACTCCACGTTTTGTTTTATTATTTAATACTAGCGTGATATATGTGCAGTGTGTGTCGAGTATTTGTGAACGTATGTAGCATATTGTTTCGCCATTTTGGATGGTATTAACTTGGAGTTTGAAAGCCAAAAATCAACCTAATATAATAAGAATGGATACATGATGGCGTTGTGGTTTAAGTGGTTGCCTGGCCATCGCTACTTAGTCGCCTGCTGTAGGTTCGATCACCTCATAGGACAATAAACTAAACGACAAATACTTGTTCCCAGTCTGGGAGTTCTTTCTCTTGAATGTTTGTAAAGTCTTCCGCAACACGGGAATTATTCTTAGTTTGGGTGTTACATAAACCATCCACCAACCAATTCATGTGATCTACAAATTATTATTTCAGTATGATTGTAATCCGTGTCTGTTATTTGTATGTTTGGGACTTAGCACTTTTGATACCTAGTGCCGATTGTATTTTTAATAGAAAGAAAAGCAATCATCAGTAATAGCAAGAAAAATAATCATAAGTCTTAATTAACTTATGCCACTGGGCCAAAAATATCAAATTCAACCAATCTACGACCCAAATCCCAGACTACAAAGTTATACAGACATGTCTATATACAAGTATAAATTGTCAATCCACTTGAAATGCGCAAGTATCAGCTGACATACGATATACAAAGGTACACCAGTGGTCTTGACAGACATCTGGGACGTCTACGTCCGGGTGTCCGACACCGGACACATTTGATTCATGGTGTTTGACCAGTAGCGCGTCACTTGTCTTCCGAACCCACAGAGATTATATCTATACGATAAGCTCTACAGATAATCGATTTAATCACCGCCAGTATTAAAAATTGAAAGAGGTGTATCAGACCGATGTACTATATCAGCTTATCCTTTTTTATCAAAATATTCATAAATCTGTCAAGACTTAGAATACCAGACATAATCGAAAATATACTGTGTATGGCGACCGGTGTGCCGTTGCGACCCAATAGGTTAATTTAATGTTGTATTACGGTTAAGCGAATGTTATACATTGACATTGAACTACTGTATACGGTTATTATCGCGTAAAAATACTTTACCTACTTAAATTTAAAAACAGTAGACCTATATTTAAATTAACATGTTTTCATACCTACCTAATAGTTTAAAAGATATCTTAAATAGTAGTTTTTAAATAAATCGCAAATGGTAATTGGTATAATAGTAGTTTAATTTCAATGTATTTATGAATTTTCTACAACGCAGTCAATCCCATTAATGCGTGGGACCCGCACCGACCATACAGTAACCGATCAAGGGCCACAGTTACGATAATTAAGGACAATTTTAAATTAGATAGGTACTCATCTTATCTGCGTCTTTTTGGAATGAATACTAATTGGAGTATTTGGTGTTTTTATATATTATCGAAACTCGTATAAACCACACTAAAGTATTGCATCATGTATAAAGGCTTTGTCTTAACATAAAGCAGCTAAAGGAAATCCTAAGTCGATGTAGAAGTGAAAATAAAGTAGTACTTCGTGAGTCGAATAAATCCGGTACATCTGTGTTCGGGATTCAAGTAATATTTCCTGCTTACTTGACAGAAGATTATTGCTACGTCTACAACAACCGTATTTTCACTATTCTACGATAAGATAGTGGAAAGTTTGTATCGAAACACTTCACCGGAATGCTAGGCTTATTGCCTGTATAAGCATTCTGACCTTTCACTCTGTCTGTACTAATATTATAAAGCTGCAGAGTTTGTTTGTTTGTTTGGTTGAACGCACTAATCTTAGGAACTACTGGTCCGAATTGAAAAATTCTTTTAGTGTTGGATAGCTCATTTATCGAGGAAGGCTATAGGCTATATAATATCACGCTACGATACACGAGGACGGCGCAGTAATCATAAACGCGGGTGAAATTGCGGGCACATCTAGTTCATCTTTAACAATAAAAAGAAATATGTATATTTCGTACGTGATGAATTAACTCAAAAAATACTGGACCGATTTGAATAACTCTTTTAACATTAAACAACTACTTTATTTAGAAGTGCATAGGCTTTATAACTTCACGCTACAAGCTACCGAAGCGCAACAGTAACCTTAAACATTGGTAAAACCGCGCGGGATTGCTTGTTATTTATATTGCAATATGGCAACTGGATTTAGACAGCCAAAACTAAATTCAATTCACTAGTTGACACCTGAATTACATACATTATATTTGATCGATGCATACATACATTGTATTACGGTTATATTCGCGATGGGGTAAGCAGAGTGACACTCACTTTTATTGGGATTTTCGGTTTTACGTAATAAGTGGCTAGTCTAGTTACTCTATGCTACTAAGAATTTTTTGACCGAATAACCCAATAAAACTTTTTCCTAGCACGGACATCAAACCCGAAGAAATACTACTGCTGCGTGACCGAGGCAGACTATTATTTTTTTCTTTTAAGGACAACTGCTGCACTAGGAATAATTAATGTATCGCAAGAAATACATAAAGAAGACCCAAAACTCGGAACAATCATATACGAGAATGCGTCACTCAAATTTCTGTCCCTTATGCGATTCGACCCGACAATACTTGTTATATGTTGGCGAATAGATCACCAAAACCACAACGCCATCCATTCAGTCATTACTATAACTAGAACTTTAACGGTATTTCGCTAAAAGAAAATTAAACGCGTCCAAGATAGCCATCCTTATCACTACGTCCAATGTTTTTCATCGTGTAAAGTTAGTTCCGCGTCCACCCAACGGCTATTTACTCATTGTTGCACATTGACGTCGCCGTCGCCACGTCGCCGCCTCGTTGACGCCGGGCCGTTTTGATAGCCGACACTTTGAAGCCAGCCACGAGCTCAAGTGCACGTAATAACATTATTTTTAAAGAGTATGAAGTTTCGCTGTATTGGCAGCTATATTTTGTAAATTGACTGAGTAGTTGTAGTCAATGTGACTGCTATGCGATCACGGGCTTGACGTGCAAAGAGAGAACAATTCTCGGTAGTACGGTGTTTAGAACTGTGGTAATATGTTGGTCACAATTACGTGAAACTTATCTATATATTAATACATGAAGCAAAAACTTTGTCTCCATTTTTACGAAAGTTGCGCGGACGGAGGAGTATGAAATTTGACACAGTTAAAGTTTATATAGAGAAGGAGTGGCGAATGTTAATATGTTTTTAAAATATGCAATAATAATAAATAAATAAATAAATATTCTACCACATACACACAACACCATCTAGCCCAAACTAAGCAGAGCTTGTACTATGGGTACAAGACAATGGATAAACATACATATATACATTTTTTTTGTAAATACATACATACCTATTATACATAGAAACACCCAGAACAAGACAAACATCCATGTTCGTGCACACAAATGTTTGACTTGTGCGGGATTCGAACCCGCGACCTCAGGCGTAGCAGTCTGTGACACTAACCACTACGCCATCGAGGCCGGCAATACATTAAAACAATGAAAAACACTACACGCACACTACCATGCATTTGACACAAGCAGTCGCATCGCGTTCGTAGTATTTCGGCATTGTTCGGATGATGTCGTAGAATTCTTCGTAACTATGATTACATATGTATGGGGAGTATGGGACTTAATGAAATGTGATTATAAGGGAAATACAATAAAACCTTAATAACGATCAAACTTAAAATTTAAATCAATTATAGTCGAATTTTGACCATTTGGAGACCGTTAGTAACCATAATTAGCTATCCTGCTTCAGGAGGACTATACAGACGTGAAGCTATATAGGTATGTATGATAGAGTAAATATGCTGCGCGAGTTCACGTCTTAGACGAAGCAGATACTTGTACGACTGGAATGCAAGTTTTGAGTCTGTATGCAGTTTGGATGATTGTTCAACCGCTACGATAGTGAGATTCTTGTCTTTCGTAAGCATAATTTCTATTAAAAGAAAATATTTTTTGGTCTTTATGTCTTGTTAAGGGCATTCATGATGCTAAAGCTATAAGCTACGATAACCATATCGTAGCTTATAGCTTTAGCATCAGGAATGTGGTAATACTGTAAAAGTGATGCTGTCAGTTAAAGGAATAATATAATCTATATAATAATATAATAACATTCTATCACAGACACACAACATCAACTAGCCCAAACTAAGCAGAGCCCTCCCCTTTCCTATCCAGAACAACGCGTGCTGGGCTCAGATGCCATCCTTACACGGTGGAGTCGACTAGAGTGCGTACCAACAAGTTTGGGTCCTCATACCTCTGCCGAACGATCAAGGCATGGAATTCTCTGCCAAGGCACGTGTTTCCTTCTTCCTTCAATCCTGGGTCCTTTAAGCGGGGCGTGAAAAAGCACCTTCTCAGGCCGTCAAAGTAGAGACCTCAACATCGCCTCGGCTGCTATGAGGACGATGTGGAGGCCACTGCTCTTAGACCACACGACTGCTTACCATCAGGCAGAGTGTGGTCATTTTGACGAGCAAAATAAAAAAAAAAATAAAAAAAAAAGACCAAGACAAACATCTATGTTCATGCACACAAATTTTTGACTTGTGCGGGAATCGAACCCAATCTAACCACTACGCCATCGAGGCGAATAACGACTAACTAATCTTTAAAATTTCAGTTCGTGTTATAATCCAGGGCAGGATCACGTACCAAGACTGTTAAAATCTGTTTAACAGTCTAAGCGTAATAAGTAACAAACATTCAAACATTATCACAAACTTTCCTTCAAACACTTTTGCAAAGAATGTCTCACAGATAAACCAATTCAAATTTTATACACATACCTTCCTTCACAGTTTTCAAATCACCAGAAACGTGAACGTATTACGAATGTTCAGTACATTATTTTCGTGATACGTGTAAAGAAACTGGGTTACCATGTTATTCTTGCCTCGTAGACAACAGCTAAGAATCGCTCACAATGCTACACAAGCGTGAACAATACGTAGTATAAACGGTTGATAGTAAAACATACGATCCATTTGTATTCCGATCCAGCCTTTAGTTTCAACAGCACCCTGGTGTATAGTAAAACATGTATTAAACGAAAAGAAGCCTTCAATGTTTTGGTACTGATATAATATTTTTATATCACAGTTAAATATAAAATTGGGAGTAGCGACACACTAAGGTGAAACATAAAATTGGAAACATATATCTTTCTACTTTTTTGTGCGCTTATGCACGGTAATATCCACAATGGCTGAATTAAATGTTACATCCCTTCAAGATACATCTAGTATCTCGCAGACTCAAGGTAATTCGTCGGCCTCGATGGCGTAGTGGTTAGTGTAACCGACTGCTACGCCTAAGGTCACGGGTTCGATTCCCGCACAAGTCAAACATTTGTGTGCATGAACATGGATGTTTGTCTTGGTCTGGGTGTTTCTATGTATAATATGTATGTATTTAAAAAAAAAAGTATATATGTATGTTTATCCATTGTCTAGTATCCATAGTACAAGCTCTGCTTAGTTTGGGCTAGATGGTGTTGTGTGTATGTTGTAGAATATTATTATTATTATTATTAATTTAAATTAAATCAATACAAATTACATAGTTTCTTCGCGAGGATTCGTCCACGCGAATCCTATGGAACGTATACCGGAATAAAAGTAGTATACGGGTTACTATAGGACTTATTTTACCTGTGTGGCAAATTTCAACTAAATCCTTGTTTACGTGTGCTTTAGTAACAAACATTAAAAATAAAGACATGTGAACATCTAAACAAACTTTAACATTTCTAACAAGTATTAATGGGATGATACCTACTGTTCTTATTATATTGTGGTAGTAATATTTATTTCTACTGTTGCAAATTCAAAGCAATTAACACTGATCAACTCTTTTGGAAGTTTTCACAAAAGTACGTTATAATATGGTACCTACATGATACGATAAAACGTTACAATTATAACCACAAACTAAAAAACACAAAACGCTTGGAGTACCAATATACTTCATGCTTAATAGTAGAGATCCTGCTCGCACGAGGAGACCCGTGCCCAGCAGTAGGACAGTTTATATAGATCGGATATCATAATTATATTTATTAGCAGTAGAGTAAACTGTTGAACAAAGTAACAACACAGTGTGTATCAACCCTAACCGATCGGATAAAGCACAAATACTTTGTTAGTCCCAGTTTACATATCAATATTGCTCGCGGGAGGCTGCAGGAGGTACTCGATGCGATAAATAAGAGTTTGTCGGCCGCATTCGCACTCGGCATAATCGTAAATCATGGCACGTTTTATCGATCTGGATAAGAAGCTCCCATACGCCACATAAGGATTTATATCCGAATGGTTTTTCTCGTGTGAATATCGTCAGCTGTTTCCGTGTGAAGCTCGAGATATTTTTAGATGTTGTTTAGACAACATGAATCTTGAAGGTTCTACGTCATTTAGAAACTACTAACTAATATTATGGTTTGAGATATTTATTTCTCAAATGAATACAATATTCATTTATCTGAGAAACACAAGTAAAGTATACAGGGTGTCCGGTAATTAATGGATAACCTGGAAATGTCTTATAGTGGAATTGATGGCCGTTCAGAAAAAAATATGAAAAAAAAATCTATCCAAACTACTACCAGAGATGTGTTTTTTTTTAATTACCATGTATAACTTTCTTGTATACTACGACCATAAATGAATGAAATCCATCGGTTTTTTGTTGTTTTATTATTAAACACTAATTATGCTAATAGATAGACAGTCAAAAAAAAAAGTATGCTATTCTAATATAGCTTGCACTTTTTAAAAGGTTTTTTTTTCTTTTTTTCTGAACGGCCTTCAGTTCTACTATAAGACATTTCAAGGTTATCCATTAATTACCGGACACCCTGTATATAGTTATACTAAGAAATACAAGTGGTAGAGTGGCTCATCAGTACAAGGGTATATATATTATTTTATTTTTTATTTTATTTTATTTGGCTCACCAACAATTGATTACACCCATACAATTACAAAAATACATATAAAGATCTTATGTTCTAGTGTAACAATCTATTACAGGCAAACACAACATGCTCAAAAAGTGTGATTAAACATAAATACAAAAGTTCTACAGATTACGAGACAAACACATATACAAGTCAAATACTAACTGCTTATGTTTATTAGGTACAAACAAAAATAAAGTAAAGATAAACAATTTAAAAAAAAAAAAACAATACAAATAACAATACATTCAGAAAATAAGAAATGAAAGAAAAAAAAAAACTATCATAATGCGGGACGATTACTTGCACATTCTTTTTTGAGCTTGCACATTGAGTCCACATTCACATCAACAAGATCGCTAATGCCATTCAATAATTTACACAGTCGGGGTATAGGAGAGTTTGCGCCCAAGACCGTTCTGCGAAGTGGTGGATATAAGGGAGTTATGGCAGTACGAGGAAGTCTTGCGGGGACACGAAATTTAATGTCGTTAAATTATAAAATATATATATATATTATATTAATACACTTTGTTTTTGAAACTCAAATATTGTTCTAATAACTATATAATCATTAATGAGGGTAGCAACTACAAAACAAAAGCCAGTCGGACCCGCGTGTTCTTAGAATCACACTGTTAAGTCGAAAACAACTATGACATTACGTTTTTGAAAGCAATTGCTATCCATATAAGAGACATTTCAAGTTGTATATGTTTACTGAGATTTTAAATCTCTCATAGAAATGATCAATCTCAATGATCTACGATGTTGTTGCTACTGATAGAAAATCTAAATATGTATTTAAAGATCTCTTTTTAATATGATCTAATAAGTACCACTTTACCAAGATAGTGTTATCACCATCTTGGTAAAGTTTATCCTTTAGATGTAACTTTTATCAAACAATTACATAATAGGCTAATAAATTAATTTAGAATACTAATACACATCCAAATACGCTATTTTACTTAAAACAGTAGGTACTATATAGATTATAGGTATACTCGTATAATTTCAATGGAAAACCATAAATTTAGTTGCCATAAATAATGTCGAGCGATATTATAATTCCTATTTTCCATTTTAAATAAATCATTAATTATAATAGCCCCTTTCTTTATCACAGAGATATTCTCCTTTGTCCTTATTAATTCGTAGATATATTAGTCCCGTCGGAATCGGTCGATCTCGCTGTCAGACCGGAGCCCCAGAGCCCCACATCAATCAAAGTTGAAACTAACGTCTGAGAAAAATGTTCAACAAAACGACACTTTTGGGGTGATTCCAATTTGGTTATGTAATTGTGAATACGAGTTATATATTAATAGATATATTTACCATCAGCTTCACTCAAAATGTAGGTTAGGTAAGGTGAGTAATAATACGTTTTCTGGGTAAAAAGTACCCTATATCCTTTTCTGTACCCCTGACAACGTGTATGTGTAATTACATGATAATCGGTCGAGTAGTTAAAGCGTGAAAGCGTAACAAACAAACTGATATATGCATTTGTAATATTAGATGATATAGATTCACGCTCGTTTCCTGGAGGGATGGATACATTGGCTATAATATTTTCCTTTATTAACTATTATCACTTCTTCCTCGCTTGTCGAGTTATTGTTGCTATTAATATGGCCTAACATAAATCTCTAAATAAATAAAGATAGAAAAAACATAATCTGGTGGAATAATATTTGTCATTATTATGGGTCTTTGTGCTACCCTGCCACACCTTAGGGGTTATCCCCAGGGAAGGAACATACACATTTCACCAGCTATGTTATTATTATTAGATCTCACGTAATTCATATTATTTGGAACATCATGTTCATTGTCGATGATATTCGAACATAAAACCTCAAAAATTTTCGAATTCCATCACGATAACACGCTTTACAGACAAAATTATATTTACTAATAATAAAAATAACATGCTCTATATGTAATACTAGCTTTTGCTCGTGGCTTTGCTCGCGTAAAAATAGGTTAGATTAGGTTATGTGAGTAACAGTTCCTTTTTTAAATATAGCCTACGTAACTCGGTGATAATATAGCTTTCTAAGGGTGTATAGATATACATATATAGTATAACATAGATTGTTCTATATTGGTTTGATCTGAATTGTCCTATACCGAATTATTTACAATAGGTGTAGGAACATAGTTTCAGAAATTCCTAAAGTTGCAAATGATCGTGTATTCAAAACTTAGTCGCGGAAACTTTGTTACCACTCAACACGTAACAAGAAAACTTATATGACAAGCACCAATTTTATATCAACTAGACAAATACTATACAAAATTAGTTAATAATAATAATAATATTCTATCACATACACATAACACCATCTAGCCCAAACTAAGCAGAACTTGTACTATGGGTACTAGACAATGGATAAACATACATGTATACTTTTTTTTTTGTAAATACATACATATTATACATAGAAACACCCAGTTAGAATCAGCTGCTTGCAATTTCACTCATCTCACTTATCTCTAAATTTTCAAGAGGGTTCTCAAAGGCATTTTTCACCTCCATTTCCCAAACTATGTTTTAAATTCCATGTGATAGATACTTATGTATCACTGGAGTAATTACGCACTTAACACAAACTAATTTTATTATTCATTAATATAGATGAGTAAAATATCCTGGTACGTCACAATCGGCTGTAAATAAAAGAGCAATCTTATGCCACAGGACCAGAGAGTCTCATATCATCCACCCATGAGGAATATAAATAAATATGATTTACCTCACACAAAAGTATTATATGTATTATATTAATTGTTGTCTGTTCTTTTACTACTTACGGTCTAAATATATTGCTTTGAATTTTTCTTCTACTAATCTATACTAATAAACTATACGGCGGTATATTTGGTATACCTATACATATACTTTTCTTCTGTTTTTATTCTTTTAAAAGACAACTCCGCACTAGGAATATTCAATATTCCTGTATCACGGGAACTTTACAAACATTCAAACAATGGACACGGAAAACATCCAGATAACCATTTGTGAATCACACAAATTTTTGTCCCGTGTGGGATTCGAACGCACAACACTCGGCGCAGTTGCTCTTGCGAGGCGACCAATTAAACCACTACGCCAACCGTCGAGTCAATATAGTCGGTATTTTCTAGAACCAACAAACAGATTCAACAAATTCTGTAATTAATAGATATTTGCACACATCTTAATATGTCAAGACATGTTATAATAATATAATATAACGAGATAGGTGTAAAACCCAGCATTCAACCTCGTCGTCTTAATGTGAACTTTTTATTTTGCTTTTTTTATAACTGCTGGGCAAAAGCCTCTTCCCTGGACTTCCAAATCACACAGGGCAAACTCGACCGAGGGATGACCCCAAGGTGTCTGTACACCAAGTTATAAGTTAATCGGTCCAGTGTTTCCAGAGCTATGCCTGTCACTAACAGATAGACACATAGACCCACATAGTGTTTTTAACTCTTCGAAGAAGACTCAGAGGTTAATAATATTCTATCACATACACGCAACACTATCTAGCCCAAACTAAGCAGAGCTTGTATTATTTGTACTAGACAATGGATAAACTTACACATATACTATTTTTTTTGTAAATATATATTATACATAGAAACACCCAGACCAAGTCAAACATCCATGTTCATGCACACAAATGTTTGACTTGTGGATAAGGAACCTACACTTACTTAAGTTGCAAGCAACTATCTATTTAAATCGGGAATTGATGTAATCTTTAGAAACATTTTCCCGTTTTAAACAAAAATATTCAACGTTTCGTGACAATTCAGCACAAGTTTTTTCTTTTTTCTAACTGTACGAAGTGCACGTACAAATATAGACCTAAAATATTCACTGGCAGCGTGAAAATCGTTTAGCCTAGCTGCAGAATATTTGATTGTGTGTCTCTAGAGACTGCCGTCGGAATAAAATATGTGCAATCAACGTTAGTGATTCTATTATTATTTGACAAAAACAATTGCATAGACACATTAGCTTTTTAAAAGTTTTATTGTTTGTCAAGTTAGTATTTTATTAAAGCAACTAGATTTTGCTCATGGATTCGCTCGCAATAAACAAGGTTTAGTCAATAAATTTACCAATATCCTTCAGGAATTCCTTTTCTGAAAGATACTCTATGTCCATTTCTGTATACACGGCTACACATCAAGTTAGACTCCCTATATACGCATAACTACGCTACATACAAAATAGAGAATTGTCGGAAAGGGACAATGCATCCCAATTCAACCCATCACGGTGCACTAGCGCATGCGGCGACGCCCGCGGCCCTTTCAGCGTGAATGACACAAAATAACAAAAATATAACGTACTCTCTCGCACTATTCGCAGCGTTCAACTTCTAATAGTTCAAAGTCCAAACAGTTTAGGTTGATGAGTCGCTGTGTGTACCTGTGGCAACGTGTATGCGAAATTTCATGATGATCGGTCGAATTGTTAAAGCGTGAGAGCGTTACAAACAAACTCACATTCGCATTTATAACATCAGTTAGGATAATACGGGTGCGTCTGATGAAAAGTTGGTACCATAATCTATGGAAGTTTACTATATTACTAGTATCACTCGTGTGATACTAGAAATATTGTTAACTTAACACGTAATTTTAATAATGCTTTCTTACACGGCTCATTAAATAAAGGATTATTTGGCCTTCCAAATGGTCGTTTGAGTCACTTGCTACACATCAATATTATAAAAGTTCAACGCAGTTAGAAAACATACAGATATGTAAGTAACAGTAAGAAGCGGTACCCTTTCTGGGAAGATTGATTTGAGGAAAGTTTGCGGAGCGGCGTGGTCGCCCATCAATCAAATGAACACATGTACGCAATTGTTTTGTAAATATGAACGTTTTGTATTATATATACTCTTATTACTGGCATAAGGCAGCAATAGACTAGCGGGAGACCGTTGGACTGGACGTTTCGAGTTCGATCATAAAGCGCACTCAACCATAATTGGATTTCAAATTAACATGTAAATTATCTCTATTACTATTATTATTCGTATTTGTAATTTGTTATCTCTGGTTGTGCCTAATGAATTAATTAATCAATAAACCTCTGACTTTTCAAAGTTATATGCGTATTAAATAGTTAATTATCGCTCGCTTTAACGTTCAAGGAAAACACCATGAAGAAACCGGCATGTCTGAGAGTTCACCATAAATTTCTCAAAGATGCGTAAAGACTGCCAACCCACACAGGACCAGCCTGGCAGACTATAGCCCTTCTCCTACTGAGAATAGGCTCGTTACCAGCAGTGGGACAGTTTATATACAAAGCTGATAAGATTTACTATCATACATATTATTACGCTTGCATTTTAAAGGGTTAGATATACAGAAACTGATGCCCGAAGAAGGCTAACACTACGGTTCAATGTGCTAGGACACTGACATATTTCTCTTGGAAAATACACTCATATCATATTATTTATGCATGCTCGTCAGTTTAGAGTATTATCAGCTTAGCTTTTTCCAGAACCAATCTCGCCATAGAACGTTCGTTAGGTCTTTCTTTAAACTATCAATTCATATTGACCTCATAACGAGATAATTAAAAAAAAATGCTTTTCACCGTGCCTTATGTATAATTGATTTTTTAAATATTCGTAATTTCTTTCTCTTCTCTTCAAATTGATTTCGCACGACTAAGAATTAAGACTACATCCAGTCGCTAAATAAAGCAGCGGCGTAAACGAACAACACACAGTATAGGTATATGTAATTTTTAACTTATTAATTTTGTTTAATTTTTTTTTACAATCTTTATGCACAGAACAATACATTGGCGGAATTAATGCCAAGAGTATTTTCTACCAGTTAACTGTAGGTTGATGCAGAGATAAAAAGAAGTAGGTGCATACGCATACAATAGCTTTATAAATATACATGTATTTAAACTAAAGAATAACACAAAAGTAATTATATTTATATAATATACCTAAATATATCATATAATTTAAATAAAATATATACAAATATATAGACGCCTACATACATACATACATACGTAACATATTACTGATGAGCACGTACTTTTAACTTGAAAGTGCAACGGTTTGTAGATATCCTGACTTCATGAGGGAGGAGCGCATTCCAAAATAAAACGGACTGGATGAAGAAGGAAGAATGTTGGTTTGCTAAACCAGAAGTATGGGAGGGACAAAGTAAGAGAAGGTTATTGGAAGAACGAAGATTTCTATCATGATTGGAACATAGGTATTGGAAAAGGCAGGTTAATTTGGTGAGGTTAGAATATAAAATAATATTGTAAGAGCACGCAAACTACGGCGTTGACCAATGGGTAACCATTTTAAAGTGGATCTATAAGATAAAATATGGTCATATTTACGAAAATTATAAATAAATCGAATACAGTTATTTAGAAGTTGGTCATATTTATTGAATAGATCTGCATTCAGGCCATTGTAACACACATCACCATAGTCAATTAAGGGAAAGATCAAAGTCTGCACAAGCATTATTTTCGTCTTAGATGGGTGAAAATTCTTTAGGCGATACAGGGCGCGTAGTGTTCCGGTTACTCTCTGACTGACACTATGACAATATGTTTCCGGCAAATTTATAAATTTTTGTAAAAATTGGTAGATTTAGGTTTGTTAAGTATAATATATAGAAGACACGGATGAAAGGTTATTAGTATTTTCATTTAACTCTGTAAAGCTTATTTAGTGGTTATATACTATATATGTATGTATAACTTATGTCTTTTATTTTTCCACATGCCTAAGGCATCGTAGAGACATGCAATTCTCGTTTACCAAGTTATGATTTACGTATTACGTGAATAGAAGCGAGTATATTGTCTTCCATCTGGCATAGCTCCAGATTCAGTGATATTGTGGTGAATAACAGCTTGAAAAAAGAAAAACATGGCATAATATGGCTTTAGCTTTAAAGGCTTGGTACTGCGTTTATGCATCTGTACTAACGAGGCTGCCAATTATGACATACATACATAGATTCACGCCTGTTTCCCAGAGGGGTAGGCAGAGAATACGGATTTCCATTTGCTACGATCCTGACAACAATTATTATAACATTACTATTATTTAGCCAAACAACATATACTGCAACACCAGCCTAGATATCATTGTAAGAGTAGGCTCCAAGTTAACTGGCATATACGCTGAGTATATACTCGGCGTCTAGGGCCTATTCTTACAAGGATATCTAGCATAACGCTATGTAAGCTATCGTCATTCCTATGCGATCAATTTTATTACTGACTAACTTATGATATTGGCCCGCGAAAAATGTTGTAAAAAGACCCAGCGAGTTATGAACATTCTGTATCACAACTCGCATATTTCTGATTAAAATGAAACCACACCCACAAAACATGTAACATAGCATATTTTATGTGTGGTTTTATTTTGATTGGTACAGCCATTGAGTAGCCGGTACACGTACCGTGCCCTTAGACATACGGTGTAACAAGGAAAACTTTCAAAACTTGTTGTTAAAAGACATTTATCTCGATATTACAGATGGAATCTTCGACTTTATTTATATGTACAGACATGGATTTCAGACAAACTACATTTAGGTTAAGGACAGACTATACGAGAACCTTGTGTAGTTCAAGAATATAGACTTCTATAGAAATCCACAGTAGTCCATGATGATGATAATGCCGCTTGTACAAGAGGCCATTTTGTTTAGGCCGTCTCTCCGTTTAGTAAAGAGACAATTGAACACTGTGCCTCACTAACTATGGTTGCCAGAGCGAACTGGTTCGAGATAGAATCGAGAGCGAATTGGTTTGATTCCTATGTAGATTTTTTAGTACCTGTAGGTTAATTTCGATCTTTCAGATAAATAGTCGAATAGATAGGGTTGAATCTATTCGACTCCTTTCTCGTACCAGGTAAACTATAACAGTATGTTATTCGGCAATTAAATAGTTTACATCAAGATGACTGCCGACATTAGTTATGCAGCTTAAGTTTGTCTGCGGCTTATCATGAGATCTCGAATTTAATATTCGCGTCGGCCAATTATAGGCTGTCCTGTATAAAATATTGGTGGCAATTTAACCCGGTAGATGGGAATTTTCGTCGTCTAATATACAATATCTCCTCTAATAATATCTATTTCTATAAACATGAAGTATTATAAGCGTATTTATTTTAAAATAGCTTTTTTTATATTTCGGCTTTGCGAGTAAGTACAAAATAAACATAGCATTTAGAATGTTACTATCAAGGTAAGCAAATAGCAAATGTGTATCATGTAAAAGTTTATGCGTTATTATCAGACAATAAAAATATACCAGACATCCAGCAACGACTACAAAATCTCCTCTCAAAAAATTACTTCTTTTAAACTTAAAACTAATTATCAAAGAACCTACAAGCAAATAGAGCGAGTAACGAGTCTTTGGTTTTAATTCAAGAGCACTTTATCAGAACATTAATAAAGGCGTGTGTTGATAAATGACGGTTTCACTTGAACTGACTTAACCAAAGTTATTGTAGCCTTTTCCGAGCCATTTGTCTAACTCGCTGCAAGATATATTCTTTATCTTACCTATTACTTTTATATTTTTGTTGAGCTTTTTTATGGAATCTTATAAGGGCTACTGGAGTTGATCGACTAAGAAAGAACGTAAAAAGGGATAGTCGGAACGTAATAGGCAAACAATCTCTGACCAGATTAGAAACGTTCTGAAAGAGTAACGTTACCGTTTCTGAATTTGGTAAATTCATTTTTTGGTTTTCTGTCAGAAAAATCTTAGTAGCAATATGAAGACTGGCATTGTGTCCGGTTGACGGCAACTGGTCACCTTTTATATCCCGGTACCTAAAACCATGGCTGGTGAAATGTGGCTTGCAATACACTTTTGCCAACCAATTTTGGCCATAAAGGCGACAGACTATGTGTGTATTTATAATCTTGTGACCGGTAGACAGTCGATATACGCTAGTCTCCTATTACGAGTAGCTTAAAAATATAGTGGACTAAATGCGGGTGGAATTCTCTAATGCTTACTTCTTTTTAGGATATTGGCGTGGTCCATGTATGTAACTCTTGTTGCAGCACTGAATTTGATGTTGTGCTCGGTTGCCAGCATTAGGCTTCTTATTTCATGTGATCTATACCTTAGCTGAGTAAATGTGGTAAGCCCACGCCGCGCACCTCTGACTTTCGAAAGTTATATGACTTTTCGAAATTATGTGCGTATTGATTGACAATTATCGCGTGCTCCGTGCCTCGGAGAGCACGTTAAGCCGTCGGTCCCGGCTGCCATGAACATCTATGGCAGTCGTTATTGGGAATTCAGTGCTCTATAATATCTTGATAATAGTCTAGCCTTAGGGTATCGTTAGCTTTCGGGTTACGGAGGTCAGGTGGCAGCCACTCTGTGTAAAAACTGATATCCAGTCAAATTCGGTTAGACTAGAAAAGCCAATCCCAAGTGGCTTGGGAATAATAAAGGCTAGGGAGAAGAGAAGAGACAGGTATTATATCATCCCCTATTACGTGGCACCTTCAACCATAGCTAGCGAAATGTGGGTGCCTTACATCTCTATCTAACCCTGTTGGAGACATGCATAGGCGTAAGTCTATAAATGTATCTATGTACAAGTACAATACATGTAAGAAGCAGTGTTGAATTTCGCATTGCCACATACTGTTATATCTCGAAAATATTTGAAGTCTGCGAACACGCACTTTGTCAGCATGGTGGACTATGTCCTAACTCTTCGCACACTGAGAAGGGGCCTGTGCCCAGCAGTGGGACAGTTATATATACTGAGCTGATATCTGATGCTGATATGAACACACCTCTACCCCTTCGCCGATTTATAAGCGAACACAAACTTGTTAAAGTTCAGCCATTGAAACGTTATTCCTTTTTATGTAAAACAAACACACATTCTGATATCTTAAAATAAATTGGAATGTAAGCGCCTTAACATCACCGCTATGAATATTCGACTAAACTTATTCACTAAACTGGAAACATGTATATATGCATGTGTACAGGGTGAAATTGAAAACGTGGTTTTATTTTAAGCCTCGCATCATCTATACTAATATTATAAATATGAAGAGTTTGTTTGTTTGGTTGAATTTCAGGAACTACTAGTTCGAATTGAAAAATTATTTTAGTGTTGGAGAGCCTATATATCGAGGAAGGCTAGAAGCGGCGCATCAATGAAAAATGTTGCTAAAATGGGGAAAATTCTCTTATGTGAAGCAGACGAAGTTGCGCGGCTCAGCTAGTTATAGGTATATAATAAAACTGATATATTGACATACATTTCAAGAGGTCGTTTCAGGCTTGCGGATTGATTTAGTTTGAGCATAGTGTTACCGGATTCTCAGTAACGGCACGCCGTTTGAAACTGTAGCCGGCAGACGGCAATTACCGCGTCGCCTTTTCGTGGAATGTAAATCCAGAACTGGCAATTGGGTGAAGATACATACATATGAGGTGGGTGGGTATAGAGTTGAGATTAGAGGCTTTTTTATACGTGCGTGTAAGAGAACAGTGAGACTTTAGCTAAAAGCTGGGATTTCGCTGAAATTTTAGAAGTTCGGTTGGAAATGTACTTGTTGTATAAAAGTGCACCATATAGAAGATGTGTGGGCACCGCTCCAAACTCTGTGCAAACAGATACAATAATAGCATAACCGATTTTTTTTTGTTTTTAATAAATACAACTTGGAATATACTCTGCGTCGCGGGGGATTTTACAAACATTCAAACATCGGACACAAAAAACATCCAGACTCGGAACAATAATTTGTGGATCCCACAAAGTTTTGTCTTGTGTGGGATTCGAACCCACAACACTAGGCGCAGTGGCAGCGGGTGACCCGGGAATCGAACTCGAGACCTCACGCGTAGCAGTCACATATCTCACCGCACCTACCAGACTTAATTAAAGGATTAAACAAATTGTATATCAGCCTGTACACAGCGAGTTATATCGCCTGTTAATATGATTACGTCGGGATGTTTTGCGCGTTAATTAATATCGCGGTCGGGCACACGGTGCAGTAGAAATAGATAAAAGCTTTGCGTAATGACAGGGTGGGAACAGCCACACGCTCGTGTTAAAGAGGCTTGTTTAGATTTGAGTGAAGAGTACTTGTATTTACATATTATACTTTTACCTCGTTATATACCTGAATGGTTGTTTTTGCATTACGTCTACCTACATTTCACAGGTTTACCATAGTAACAGTAGTCTACCTTGAAAATGTCTATACGAAACTTCGAGAGAACGAAATATTAAAAATATAGCTACCCCAAAATTTCTTTGGATTTCTCTCGTTCAAAGTGGCATTACTTCGTTTTTTAAACCACTTGACTGTAAGGTATAGGATGATCAAAGCGTTACTTCACGTGTTTCATGGTACCAATAGTACCAATAATAAGCCTTCGGTAGTTGCGTTTCATGGTGTACAGGTATTTAATTGTTTTAGCTACTAGTTTTTGCTCACAGCTTGGCTCGCTATTATTCCTAGAAGGCCTTACACAGCTCCGCCCAATTTATTATTAGTGTTTTGCCGGCGGTCGAAATTCGACCATATTCATTACTGGATTTTGCCCGCGGCTACGCTCGACGCTCGCATAAATGTAGGTAATGTTGGGTTAGTAACAGTACTTTTGCCTGGATGAAACGTACCTTATGTCTTTTTTTATACCCCAGACGACGTGTATGCAAAATTTGTCAGTCAGAGCCAATGTCGAGTACTTAAGGCATGAAAGCATAACAAACAAACTCACATTCGTTTTTAATATTAGTTATGATAGTACCTAATAAACTGTAATATTTTTTTGTTTTAATCATATATCTAACTTATCTATAAATGATTATTATTATTTCACCAGTTATGTTTTTAAGTCATTCGTACAGTACGAGCCTATTATCTAATGGGCATACCAGAATCAATGCTTACACTACATACAAAATCGAACCGTCGAGCGTCTGATTAAAAAAGTGAAAGGAAGGCCTTGGCGGTTATGTACACTTGGTGTTCACACGACACACGAGAGGTTAATAAATAAACATTATTATTATTATTATTACCGTTGCACCACTTTTAGAGACATCTCTCGGTGAGCTTAAGCAGTCACTAAAGAATCACCTAGAGTTGTACAAGAATAACCTACTAACACTAAGCTTTAATAATTACCCTTCCTTCTCCCTAATCTTTATTATTCCCAAGTCACTTGGGGTCGGCTTTTCTAGTCTAACCGGATTTGACTGGATATCAGTTTTTACACGGAGCGGATGCCACCTGACCTCCGCAACCCGAAGGCTAACGATACCCTAAGGCTAGACCAGAGTCAGGATATTATAGGGCACTGACTTCCCAATAACGACTGCCATAGATGTTCATGGCAGCCGGCTTTACGTGCTCTTCGAGGCACGGAGCAGGCGATAATTGTCAATCAATTCGCACATAATTTCAAAAAGTCATATAACTTCCGAAAGTCAGAGGTGCGCGACGTGGGTTCGAACCCGAGACCCGCTGCATTGCAGTCTGTTGGTCTCTCCATTGAATTTAATACTTACCCATTTTTCGTTATATTAATTGTAGAATATTTTTCAATAAATTATATTTTGGTAATAACTCAAACGCTGCAGAAAGACACTACATACTATAATCAAACCGAGCGTAGCTAGACTAACAATTAATAGGTATACATAGCACATAATTTATTGTTTAATGCCAAAACGCTGTTACGGATTTCAGTCTAATAGGTTTCTATTAAATATTAATGTGTTCTGTCACGTATTCCTAGGTCTAATTGGATCGTACTGATATAATCTCAATAGAACTATTTATATACAATATGTTGATCGCTCATTCATATATTATGAACTTGGTGACTGAGTGGGTTATTTATAATTTATATATGTAGGTTAGTTATATAATCTGACACCTATATACTGAAGGGGTATGCATAGGTGTATTCCATCCATATTTCGCCAGATATAGA
Source organism: Catocala nupta (assembly GCA_963675205.1). Taxonomy (NCBI): domain Eukaryota; kingdom Metazoa; phylum Arthropoda; class Insecta; order Lepidoptera; family Erebidae; genus Catocala; species Catocala nupta. Next base: position 22,622,997 of record OY776097.1, on the reverse strand, counting down.
TATGGTTTTAGATTTCTCGAAACCTATTGCCGAATATTTGGCAAAACTTATTTATTTATTTATTTATAAGGCTCGCCAACAAATTATACACAATTCTTACACAATAAAAGATGTTACAATAATATATGCCTTGTGCTCATTCTGTTATAGGCAACCACAACTAACTCAGGAACAAAAAAGCACGTTGCTTTTATTTTAACTCCGTCGAAGTATAATTGATTCCAATAGCTAAAGAGTACTCGAAGATATGTGAAGTCCAGCTTGGTGGACTATAGCCTAACCCTTCTCTCGACGAGAAGATAACCGTGCCCAGCAGTGGGACAGTTTAATACAGGGCTAAATTTAAATATTATTTAAAAGAGGAGTTTAGATTTGCACTTTTCTAAGAAAAGTGCATGGGTTAGCGCTGGTTTAGTATAATTAATATGGAAAGTTACTGACGATTACTGTTTTGAATAAATCGTTTTCATCTTCTGCCGCTAGAGTAAGTAGAAATATGGCTATAATCTTGTAATGTCATTACTCATCTCGTTGTGAGAACGAATATAGGTGAGATAACATGCAGTGTTTTACGTATTATACCAGAGCCCTGGTATCCAAACCACAAGTTAAATTGGGTACCAGAGTTTCCTAATTTTTAAGCTTGAAGTTTTCTATTGTACACCGGCTTTGTTTAGCTTTAAGACTTTGTGTGTATTATTTTTAATTCCGAATAAACATTTTGTTATAATTATTTAGAAAGAAAGAAAGAAAGAAACATTTATTTGCACAGAATACAGGTGGTACCAGATTTTACAATGGTGAATCGTTCAGGCTATATTCTGCCTGTATTAGGCATGCAAATATTAATAATTATATAAAACAGTTAAAATTTTATTAACAAGATGGCAAACTATATTATTATTTAGAATATTTATCATTTATTATCATATATCATTACATTATATTAAAATTTACAAATAATCAGATTCATTAGTTTTATTTTGCATGAATTCTTCTATTGTATAAAAACACTTATCTACCAGCCATTTTCTTAACTTAAATTTAAAATATTTAAATGGAAGTTCTCTTAGAGTCCTAGGCAGTTTATTAAAAACTGATATGCACATGTGATAAACATTCTTTTTATTTAAGGTTGTTCTACAAAATGGAATTAATATTTTAGTAGGATCTCTTGGTCTGTATTTAGTAACATGATCCCTCTTAAATTTGAAAAAATCGTTATACTTCCTTACAAATACTGATACTTCAAGAACATACATGCAGGTCAATGTCAGCAAATTAAGTTTTTTAAATAAAGGTTTACAGGAGTCAAGTGGACCTACTCCACAAATAGCTCTTAAGCATTTCTTTTGTGCAATGAATGCTTGACCAACGTCAGTTGAATTTCCCCATATTATTAAACCATATCTAAGGATTGATTCTACATAGCCTTTATATGCTATACCTGCAGTCTTTTCATCTGACACGGTTCGAAGCTTTCTAAGGGCGTAGACAAATCGGCTTAATTTGAGGCAAACGTCGCTTATATGTTGTTTCCAGTTACATAATTTATCCAGAGTTATACCTAAGAATTTTATACTGTCAGCTTCTTCTATACTGTCATTTTCTATCTTTATGTTAATGATATAATCAGATTGTTTACTTTTATTCGTGCCAAATTTTATTAATTTAGTTTTTGACAGATTTACATTTAATTTGTTTGATTTTAACCATCTTAATACCGTTTGGACCTCTTTACTAATTTTCATTTCGTGAGATGTATCTTTATCCTTATATGGCACTATTATAGATATGTCGTCCGCGAATAGGACACTTTGACAATTTATTGAATCTGGTAAGTCATTTATATATATTAAGAATAACAAGGGGCCTAAAATGCTCCCTTGTGGAACGCCATATTTATTGACCCTGGATGGAGACCTATGTACACTGCATTCATTCATATCATTTAAACTAGTGATTTCAACACATTGCTGTCGATTGGTTATAAAACTTTGTATCCAATCTAATGCTACACCTCTAATGCCATATTTTTCGCATTTGGTGAACAAAATGTCATGATCTACCAAATCAAAAGCCTTACTCATATCAAAGAATATGGCTACCACCGAAATTTTCTCATCGATATATTCGGTTATATTTTTAATAAGAGAGAATGCTGCTAAGGAAGTTGATTTATTGTGTTGAAACCCATTCTGTTCTTTTTTAATGATATTATGTTTATTTATGAATTCAATTAATCTGTTGTAAAAAACCTTTTCAAAAATTTTTGATATTATAGGTACAAGAGTAATAGGTTAGGTTCCTTTCTATCACCTTTCTTATACAGTGGCTTAACAATAGAATGCTTTAATTTATCTGGAAATATTCCTTGAATCAAAGAATTTGTAATTATATGGTCAAGGATTGGGGCAATGATACGCGCACTTGCTTTAATTATTTCTGTAGAAATAGAGTCATATCCCACAGCTTTGGTGTTATTTAAAGATTTAATAATATTTATGATTTCAAGGTCCGAAGTAGGTTTTAAGAATATTGATTTATCATTAGCATCTATTTGTATTTTTTGATAGTGTTCATTAGGAGAATGTAAATTATTACCGTTACTAACATTAATAAAGAAGTCATTAAGTAATGTTGCTATTTGAGTTGGATTATGGATAATATTTCCATCTTTTTGTATTGATGTTACGCTGTTAATCGAATTGATGCTATTATTTTTATCTTTAATTATATTCCAAGTGGCTTTTCCTTTATTTTTTGCTCGATTAAGTTGTTTTCTATTAATATTTTTTTTAGACCATATGATGCATTTCTTTAAAATTTTCTCATAAGTATTATATTTTTTAAGTGTGTCTTGTTTCTTATATTTATAATATAAAAACCTTAGTTGTCCTTTAATGGCACAGGCTTTTTTCAGACCTTTAGTAATCCATGCAGGAGATTGACTGTTTGAAGTCATTTTAAATTTATAGTAGGGAAAACATAACTCATAATACAATTTAAGTTCCTCGTGAAAAATACTAAATGATTTATTTACGTCTGTTTCCGCGTAGACTTCATGCCAAGATAATTGTGATATGTAATATACAAATTTTTCTATATTTTCATCACTAAAATCTCGTTTTCTAATGTACCAAAATCGTGATATTTTCTCACACTTTCCTGGAAATTCTAACACTTGTGCAGTGTCGTGATCAGATAAATAGAGCCGGTGGACTGTACCATGCGCCTCTTCATGATTACTTGCTATGAGATCTATACAGCTATTTTGTCGAGTTGGCTCGTTTATATGTAAAGTTAAATTAAAATTTGAGAGAATATTTTTTAAAGTAATTGTATTTTTATTTTTTAATAGTATATTAATGTTTAAATCGCCTGTTATTATAATTTTTTTCTTAATAATTTTGTATCTTAATTTATGTAACAATAATTCTAATTTATTAAAAAATAAATGAATGTCAGATGTAGGCGTTCTGTATAAACATATTATTACTGTATTTATACTGGGGATTTCTATACCACAACATTCAAATATATTATCACAAGAGCATTCTTTACATACTTCTATTGGATTGCAGTCAATTCCACAATATGTTAGGATGCAAGTGCCACCACGCTTTTGGTTTTTTCTAGAATAGTAACTGCCTAATATATATCCCTTGATAGTAATATTTGACTCATCCCCTCTTTTTATAAAAGTCTCACTAAAGCATAAAATCTGTATTGGAAGATTATTTTTGGCAAGTTCAATTAGGCATAATTGTATGGTGTCAATTTTATTTAAAATACCTGCAATGTTTTGATGGAGTAGTCTTATTTTATTAGTTTTTTTATCCCCTTTTAATTCCCTTGGCTTACGTATAAAAAACTCTCATCGTTTAATATTTTAGGAGAGGTTCTGGTTGAATTACGTTTAATAATAGGAAAATAATATGGGATTGTCCCTTTTACTCTGCATGTACTTAAAGGCGAAATTTTAGAAGAGGTTCTAGTTGAATTACGTTTAATAATAGGAAAATAATATGGGATTGTTCCTTTTACTCTGCATGTACCCAAAGGGAAACTTTTAGGTAAGCCATGTTTAGTAATAGAAAAGTAATAGGGTTTTACTTTATTTGTACTAGAAGGAATGTATTTAGTTTCATAGTCTTTTGTATCTATGGTTAGATTGATTAACCTGCATATATGACCCTGTAAGTAGTGATGGTTATAGAAATGTTCATTTAAATTAGATATATCCACAAAATGACAATTATGGTAAGTGTGACATGTAAATTTTAAAAGTTTATTTAATTTTATTTCATTCAGGTATGTATTTCTATTGATGCTGAGTATTATTACATTACATTTTTTCAACAATTCTAAACTATTCTTTAAGTAAAATTGGATTTGGTTTGGGTCTGTATCATTTTCACCAATACATAGTATTACCCAATCTTTTTCTGATATGTCCAAATTATAACATGGTTTCGATGACTCGTTACACTTAGCAAACGGCTTTATAAAAGAGATTTATTACGTATTATCTCAGAATATGTGTGGTTGGTTGGTGGTTGACGGTTTCTGTGAGATAAATTCTTTGAATCACCAGCGCAAATTCGCAAGTAAATGTTAGTAAGTAATATATCTGCCATATTTTTAATTAATGCGTTGTTAATCCAGTGTCGATAATTTACTTCCAGTCGTTGTGGTGGTGTGGGATTCGATACTTAAGTCGGGCTAAAAGTTTTAAGTTGCCCTATAAGCATAGCTTAATCACAGCGCGGTATTCAGGACATGGCACAATTATATTATATTCGTGTTGCTACAAATATTTTCTTGCAGGACGAATAATAATGCATGTCCCAGTGTACTGACAATCTACTTATTTAAAAAGCATGTTGCTCTTTTTAATTTGCCTTGCTTAGCATAGAATCTAGCACCTTAGAACAACATTGACGCTCATAACATTAAACGATGAGCCTTCATGAATGTAAGCGACTACCGGCAGATCGGAACTATACATTCGAGATATCGTCTTCCAACTTTGATATCGACACGCCCTGTGCATAGATTGCAATGTTCCTCCCAAACTTAGCTTTAATGGGTTCTGTCTCAGAAATTAAGGGGACTTCCCGAACTGAGTCTCTCATAATAAGCTATCAGGAGCTCCCCCAATGCGAAGTTTGTGATAATAAAACTTTGTGCCTGCAGATATTCGAGTAAATTCCGATGCAATTACCGCTCACCTGGAGTTCAGGGTGTCTCTGCAATAGACTTGTTGACTTACCTGTAAAAAGAAAAGTTTAATTAGTGTTGTCATGTTAAAATATTTGAAAACAAGTTATATAAGTAAATGGTTGATCAATAAAGAGTATTATACGTTTTAGGATTTCCTTAATTATTGAATCTTTTAACCATATAAAATGAGTAGGGTTTTTAAGGAAACTAACAAAATTTTTCAAAATTTACTATTATTCTTTGTTTAGCCGGAGATGAGATACTGGATTCTATGTTGCAATGTATATCTTGTACTTAATCAAATAAATAGACTTCTTTTGTTTAGGGACAGTTCAGTTGGCCCCGTGGCTGGTTCTATTTGCGTGCTACTATAAGGTCCGTCTTCGATACCCGGGCCGGGTGAAGTGTAATTGAGATTTTCTGTTAAAGTAAGTTTCCTAGAAAATAGACAGCAGCTGCACTTATCACGCACTTGCAGATATAATACCTAATAACTTTTTCGCCGAACTGTACTTGGAACGCTATGTGGTGCAGTCGAATCTCTATCGCTCTGTCACAGAGCCAGTAATAATACGATGAATACCAAAGTGTATTTATTGTCGTATCCCATCACGTAGTAACAGAATTATATTTATTGCACGGAAATAGTTTATGTGCCAGGATGACATGGACCCTTTAAAACAAAGAAGATAAAACCGCGAATACATACAATTATACTACAACTATTAAATAAATACTAAGTTGAATACAAAGGAAGTATTTCTCCGAGTTGTAACGGTTATTTCATTCCCTTCTTAATACACTTCCTAGTTATAAGTCCGCGAGTTGACTAATAGCCGCGGCGTAATATCGCGTAATACCATCAAGCCAGGGCGGCGGCTATCAACAAAATTCAATTTTTACCCTCCCCTTCCCACGAGAGGGTGTTTTAATAAAAATACACGATGGATTTGGAACATAATTATGTAGTTGCGGAGCTGTATATCTTCTTTAGCGAGAAGAAGTGTGAATCTTTGTTTTGTAAACGATCTCTATAGGTACAAAGAGTTTAACAATAAGATAAGATCATATTGTAGGTCGTGTAGGGTGACTGGGAATACATGTAGAAATGTTAAACCACTCAAAATATTATTAAATGTAATTATTTTTAATATAGTCCTAATTTATTGATACTTAGGATATAGACCTGGGATATCGTTGACACAGACATATATCATCAGAAAGATAAGCTGATTGAAATTAGCTATATAGGTATGATTTTCGAGGACGCTATTGACTTGGCTAATTTAGGAAAAGTCTAAGTAAAAATATTAAGGAGCTAAATTATCAATCGATTCGTATAATGTCATGCGATATTGAAAACATTATTATTACAGAAATACAGTACCGACTACCAATTTAAAGTAGGTATTCAGAATCAATTGAAAGCGATATTTTTTATTGCTATTGATTGATTCTATGCTTGGAGAATTATTTGATTGTTGTGGTTATGAATTGATCAAAAAGGGTATCTACAATGTACGAAAGATATTTTCTTGTATAGTAACATTGTTTAAATACAACTTTTAAATGTCCCTTTATATACGGTTCATTATGATTTTTTCGAGACTGCTACCAGAACTTCGTGAAACAAAATAAAAAAATATATAAAAGCTACACTCAATATTTCAGAGTACCTACTCCCTATATCAACTGCCAAATTTATGTTGATAAAAGTCAGCAACAATATACTCTTATAGATTACAAAATCTGAGTATAACACATCTCTAAGCAGCCCGGGGAGAACAGTCGTAATGTCATGCTACGTTATACAGTAAGTAATGTTTATGCCATATCATTATGTCAGGTGTCATCAATCAGTATGTTCGTGATTTAACATAATGCACCATTCTTGTATTAAATCCATACACGCGAGTGTTTATTTTTAGTTACTAAGCCGTTTGTTGTTTTTACCTAAACATTTATTTACGTATATAAGAAGCAAAATAAACATATGTATGCTTGGTTTAACTATGTAATTTAACCGCTATATCCCCAAAAGGATCGGCAGGGAAAATCCATCACCGAAGTATTTTGGAAGTCTAAGGTAGGAGCTTTTGCCCAGCAGTGGGATATACCAATAAGCTAAAGAAATAAATCCTTAAAGAGGCACTGGTATATTACACATCCATTGCCTCAGTATGTTTTTAAGTTCTACGTATTAGATCGTGCTGCTGAGTATTTCAAGGCATGTTGTCTTTTCCACCATCATAATATTCTAGATAAAGTAAATAGGAATCTCTCTCATGAAGAATTTGACGATGACAAAGAGTGAATGAGTAGTATTCATAGAGAGTATGGTTATACCTCCAGTAAACTGGCGTAAATCTATGTAACTATATACATTTGCAAGTTGGTTAAACATATAGTATTTTTCGCGGCCGTCACAATCCATTTCAGAGCTTTCAGATATAAAAACAATGTTCCATTTTAAGGTCTGTTAGAAAATACCAAAATCATTGTACACGAAGTGTCGTAACACTCCTCGACGATTTGTGGTTCAAAACACTTCTTTTACTGCACGCTAAAAAGAGTACAGATTTATAAAGCCGCCTGAAATGGAAAATTTTCAGTTTTCTTCGATATACCGAACGTTACATTTCCGAACGTAAAACCTTGGGCGATTGGAGTTTTTACGAGTGTCGGCTGTAACTCGTTGCTTTATGATTTGAAGTGTACAGGGTTGTCAAAATATTGAAGCGATTCAAAACAGATGTATTTTATACATATCTTGAAAGGTGATACCAACATTGCTTGGGTAACAAATATACAATGCAGTATCCCTAATTATCCTTAGCGCCTACTTATTATCGAGAAAAATAGCTGTGTTATGCATTTACCTTTCACTAGCTATGTTTCAATGCCACATACGGCGAGTCTATGGCATTCTACTAGTTTCGAAGCCAACTTCAATTAGCTGTATGACAAAAAGTACTAACTATTTCGTACATGGAATGTCAATAGGATATACGGTTAGAATGACGAGGCAACCCTAATTTTGAATCCAAATTAAACGTAATTTCTCTTTCTTTAATGCCATAGTAGAAGGTGCAAAAGTGATAATCATGAATATAATATTACTCTTGTTCAAAAATATAGATAACAGGTATTATAGTTTGTGATATTTAATTATAGAGGCACTGACACACAGTGTGTTTTGTAATGTTGTTGTTTATAAGTGTAGTGGTCAAGGATTAATGTACTCGTGGCGATTGCTCGGATGGCGTAATGGTTTAAGGGGTTACCCTACCCCGACTAAATGTACTATATTTTGTGTGATTCGCAAATGGTTATTCCATGTCAGGGTCTACTTTGTATCCGCTGTTTAGACGTTTGCTAAGCTCCTCCGTAATACTTGAAAACAAAATGTTAAGCTTAAAAATGTTAAGTTAAGTTAAGCTTAGTAAGTGACTCTAAGATATAGCTAACTAACATTTAGCTACCGTTCAACTACACAGCTCTCAAGCCCTATTCAATAAATAACATTCGACCGATACTCAACTCCTATATTTACACTATATAATTTTTGAGCCGCTACTTAATACTCAGCTACATCTTAAACGTTTGAGAGTAGTTTATAAGTAAGACAATAATTGTATAGGAGTAGGTTGTTATGCAAGTTTGGCGGCTCTAGTTGGCGTGCAAGAATAGCTCCACGTGGGATGTATTCCGTCGCCAAAGTAAGCGCGGCCCGGCTCGTGATACCGCCAACTCCTCCGAGCATTATTAACGTGCACCGCATATTTTACTCAGATATTGAATTTCCATTTTGTATTTTGGGTGCGGAGGTAGAAATGTTTTATTTCCCCTTTTGTTCGGATATATGAGTACTGCATTTGGAGGTGCGCCACAGTGGATATCGCGGTGAAAGTTACCGGTAATTTTACGTATTCTCCATTGAGTTTAAGTTGTTGGTTGTACCGCATTACAGGCAATGTGTTCTTATAAAAGTATCTATTACTTTTCATTTTGTTAGTTGTCTGTTATTTTAGTTAGCTTTTGCATATTTATCTAGTTAAAGCTTTTACCCTAACGGTAAACACATCAACATCTAGTGATACGATGAAACATATTGTCAAAAGATTTTCAAGCAAACTTACATGACTTAAAAATCTTCTACATCAAAATCTATTCGGAGGTTTCGGCGTGATTAAATAACAAACATCTTCAATGTCACACAAATACATACTTGAATGTTTCATGGAGGCAGGTAGGAAGAGACTATGGATTTCCACTTGCTAAAAGTTATGACTTTTAACATATCGCTACTATTTCTACATTCAATTACTAAACATTCTTCATGCACGCTCGTCAGTTTATTGTAAAGCGGTTTGTATTCAAAATTTTCAAAATTTTTGGGACTCGTCAAATACCATTCGGCTAGGTAAATTCTTAAATTTGTAACATTAGTAGACTGTCTTTTACTATTCGCTTTAACCGAAACAGTGAAATAAATATTTCGCAAACCTAATTTGAATTACAGTCACCAAACCAACAGTCTCCAAATAAAATGGCATTAAATCTCTAGACAGCGTAAAATCTAGTTAGGACAGAGCTGTTTTTCATCGTTGCACACATGGGCGGGCTTGCAAATAGCTAATTTACGGGTGCATTGCCGCGCCAGCATGTAAGTGGCGTCCGTAACAGCGGGACGCGCCACCGATGTAATGCGCACTGCGGATACCGATGCAAAACACTGCATTACCGCCACTCTATATTGCGGTCGTAGGCTTGTTCGATGTGTTCTCTATTGTGGGTAGCGTGATAGGTGTTGTCTTGTGATATCGTGGCTAAAAAGACAGGTTTAAAGATATCGCTTGCGGTAGACTTCAAGATATGTGGATATTTAAGATTATCTGGTTTATGCCGATGGCGCACCAGTAGTGAATGCTATATAGACTGCTGTGCATGAGGTCGCGAATTGCAGTCATAAATGTCTTAGTAGCAGCATGTAATCTGGCATTGTGCACTTGGTAGGCAGTACGCTCGCCTGTTATTATGTAGGACCGCAAATAGCTCGTGAAATGTAGGTCTAATACGCCTCTTTGGAGATTATAGGCCCGAGACTTTATAGGAATGTATAAAATTTAGATAAATCAAGCATTCCACACTATTTAAACATCAGTCAGCAATTTTTTTTAAATATATTATAGCATTTTTCCTGATGTATTTAAAGCGAAGTGTAAAGTTGAAATAAGAAAGCCTGACCCCACTAATATGCTTATACTTAGCCAGCCTAGAGATAGAGAGAAAATTTATTAGCATCAAATTAATTAGCATCCGATTTCCGAAACGCAGATTAACACACGATTTCGTTAACAGGCGGTCAAACATTTGTCAACTGCTATGTTTAGCTATCAACATAGCAGTTGACAAGCGTTTGACCTTTGCCTATTAACTTGACATGATTTTTATTTTGACACATCGTTGATATCCTGTATAAACCATGTATTAATTTTGTATTGTTAGCTTTAAAATTACATCTTATGGAGCACAAATATTAACCATACTTACCATTTATAAGAAATTCTTAGAGCACACACACTAAATCTAAAACTCCTACATTATTTCTACGTATCGTTAGCTTAAACATACACTGAGTACTCATCACGCTGCACAAACAGCTTCAAATGAAATGCATATAACTTGCTCCTATCGTCTACATTGTTTCAGATTCTTGAACGTGAAATTGCTAAGACGAAATTCAAAGCACACAGTATTAAGCGAATTCTTTATAATGCTTGCGTGTAAGATCGTCGTTTCCAATTATTAAGTGTGCCGATAAGATGATTGGCCTGGCACCAAACCAAGGCGACAAACAAACATAGGGCTTGCCTGATAGTAAGTGTTACCGATCTTTTCAAAACAACTCAAAGGATAAAAGCTCAATATGTTGAGAGAACACATTTGGTGTAGACGCCATATGTTGTAAGTTCGAATTTTACACGGGCAAAAGATTTGTATGTACTCTTTGTGTCTGTTGTTTAAATTATTGTAAAGTCCCCAGCGATAGACGAAATATGCGTGGTACAAAGTTGTATTTTAAAAACGTATATAAAATTACAGATAGATTATCGTTGTGGCAATGTCATAATATTATAATTTATATGTGGCATCACGTAGCCAAGTTAGTATCAAACAAAAATACTTTATTGCAATAATATAAAGGCTGTACGTCTCGTGTGCTACAAATTATAATAGGCAATCTGACATACACTAAGATGACCATTATGCATCGCAGCTGTTTTTCAGTGAAACCCTTGAGTAAATAACTGACAAAATTTATGATATCACCCATACAACAAACTTCAATCGGACTCAAACCATCACTCACACATGCATAAAAACACTTTATTCTTCAGCAAAAGAAGCTTCCAAAACAAATTCAAATTATTTTCATCGAACGTTAACAAACGACGCAGTACACACACTTACATCATTGTAATACCAACATATGTATGTATGTATATGTAAACTAGTGCAAGCGCAACAAAGTACGGTGGGTAAGTAGAGACTATACTTACTACTAATCTTTAAAGTTAATATTATGAACGGTACTCTGAAGCTGTTAAAGAGACACTCACGGTTAAGGGGACTTACGCGACTCACCAAGTGCCACTTAAATTAAGAAGTCGTTGTAAAGTTTGCTCTCGGTAAGAAATCTTTTATTATTATTTTTTTCTGTATATTTTATGTGCTATAAAGTATCGTTAGATGTTTTTGTTTTAATAGCTACGAGCACATGGCGCGGTTGTAATGATTGGTGATCTTTATTCGGCAAGTTCTACAGCGAATTCATGTAAGATTAATGTAGGGACTTTTTCTTTTGAATGGCGTCAGCACAGTATCTCTTACATTTCCTTAAAATAAATATAATGTTTTATATATGTTTATATGTCTCACATAGCCTTTCCGAGACTGCATACAGAAAAAAGGAATCAGATATGTTAATATAGTATAGAGCGCGTGCACATTTGAGTTCTAGCAGGCTGTAAACTGCCTGAAATGTCCTGATCATCCGTTAGGCCAATTGTTAAGTCAGAACAACCGTAGTCGTCAGTGTATGTTTATTAAAGAGAATCTCAACTCTTTTACTTTCAAACTATAGTACAGTCACTCACTCTCTTTTTTAACCAATTAAGTAACTTAGTTTAAATAAAAGCATTGCAAGCGAAATTTCACATATCTTCGATAATTCTTTTAATAATTATGAAAGAAACAGAATTTCTTACAACATTTGCCTTCTTCAAGAAAATATCACATTCCTGTGTTTAAACTAAATAGCTCCAAAAGTAAAACATAATATGCAGCAAAACCTTAAACGTTACCCAAACATTCGACAGTATTGACACGTAATACAGGCTCACGAGACCTCTAAAACATAAACTAGGTTACCATCTGTCTGTAGCTCACGTAAAGCCAATAGATTTCGTATCAACTGTATGAAAAAGCTCACCAAAAAACTGTCGATTCCTGCCCAGCACAGAGACGTATTTTTTGCCAGCATGCGACGAAGAGGCGGGGCTATCAAATGGCCAGACGATCGATGGATCAATACCTCTAAATAGATTTGGGTTTGGGTAGCAGATTATTTTAAAAGGTTAGGAGATTCGTCTTTCAATGGCCCTTTGATATATGAATTATAGACGCACCTGAATAATCTGCGACCTTTTCAGTTATAAGGAGAAAGGGTGCTATGGAAATTTGGGTGAATGTTCGCGAGTGTGGGATTCAAATGCATCATTGTATGTGTGTATATGTAGCCTCGGTGTATAAGATTCAAATGATTTTACGTCAGTGTGCGTGTGTCATATTGTTATACACTTGTGTGAATCTACATTTACTTTTGTGCGCCCCTGTTAGCTTTGTTTGCAATTTTGTTATTCAATTGTGTGCTTTATATTGCAGGTAACTTAGTATTTTTGTTAACATACGTCTTAGGAAATAGGCAAGCCATTTTTTAAGATGTAAATAAGTTGACAAATCGGCTCAGTCTATTGTTATGGATAACAATAAAAGACCAAAATTATTTACTATTACTTTGATAATTACTGAAGATTTATGTTTGATGTTCTCTATAATATTTATGTCAAATATGTATTTTTGTTAAGCCAAACAATTAAAAGATAGGTTATTAAAACGACATTTTAGTTATCAATTTCAAAGCACGTAGACTAATTTAGTTTAGTTTAGTATTTTACGTGCAGATTGTTATTCGAAATGATCGCGTAATTCCGAATAACAAAATCAACATCACATTCTCAATGGTATGCTATACTCATATCTAGATATCAAAGAACCTTTGTATAAAACTTCAGTATTATCACGCTATTACAAATTACAAGTGTGTCTTTATAACAAAGGAAACTTCAAATATAATATCCCTGAACTAACTAGCTCTTTCGACATGCTCACCACACAAACTTAAACATTTGCATGTAAAGTTGCAAAGACCATTCTCATTGCAGTTGACTTTGTTCGCCACTCAACATTATCCACTAGTACTAAATGGTGGTGCAGTTGCCAACCCATCCGCCAGATGGCACTGGGGTGCGCAATATAACGGCGTGTGAAACTTGTCTAATATTCCCGCTCGGCCGCGGCCATGTAAGGGTCTCAACACATTACTGTACTCTGTACAATCATTGTTACTTACCACGTTAAGTGCAAATGTTGGAAGGAAAATGAGTCGCGGAATATGGTCGGGGGAAATGTGTAAAACTTGTGTAATAATAGAGCTTGTCTAGGGAAAACGTGTTAGTAAAAGTAACTATACGAAGTGCCTTTTTTGTTAGGGAATGCTTAGCTAGCATGTATATAAGGACAGCAATACAAACCTTGTGTCTATACTTATATATTTACCATAATAATATTACAAATAGTTACAATTTGTATGCGTGTATGTAATTACTGAATCCACTCTCAAAATTATTTGTTTAATAAACAGTTATACTATCCCATATAATTTAATGACATAATATACGAGCTAATCTACTGGTAGTTTATAAAAATTACTTCATATGAATAACGAGAAGTTTGAGCTCGTTAAGAAGTCATGTTATAACTACACATGTGCAGAATGGTGTAGTTTATAATATAGTGAGTTCATTAATTACTCGTACAATTATACAATATGACTCATTTTCTAAATGTGCTTGTTCAGGCAGCTTGTTATAAATATCTACAAATAAGCATTAAAAATCATTACAACAGATTTTAAAGATAAAATCTTTATAGACATATTACGTTATCAAGAGTGAGTGCTTTTGATACCAACAAGCTTTAATCGAAAACCTTAAAATATTTTATGAGCCGCTATATACAGTAACACAACATAAAATAGAAGCATACATTGTAAAATTTATATTCACATTCTTTTTATCCATTCTCTCTTTAAAAGTATGTTTATTACTTTTTAAAGCCCTGTTGGCAGATAATTTGCATAATCTCGTTGCAGACTGTGATGAATGAATGTTGCGCTCTAATGGGACTTAACCATAATGTAACATTAAACTTATATTCGGCGAGAATTATGTAGCGATGTCAAACCAGTAACATCGCCAGATTATACATATATATTTTTATTTCCGCACCATCCTACGGTTGACTGGTAGAGAATGCCCTTGGCATTAAATCCGCCAATGTAATATCTTGTGCATGAAGTTTTTAAATAAATAAATAAAATAAAGTATGTGTGTTTGTTGCCCCTGATATCTGATTTGATCTTTTCTTGATTATTTTTGGATTTCCATTACATAATTCTATGATACAAACATTAAGATAAAGTGCAGTATTATGCACGGGTTTTCATAGTCCTTTTTCTTTCTTTTTTACGTGGCGGCATGCATTGTCGCATACCGTTCCGCGGGGGCGGGCGGAAGGGTTATGTCGGACTCACCGGGGTAAAGAAAGATGTTGAAATGATGATATTAGAGCTCTCGGAATACCGACTAAACCTACCACGGTGTTCCTCGACAAAACAGCAATGTACAAGTGATTCGCGCGGCTCCGCCGAGGTTTCGGCCCGTCGTATAATACGGCAGGCCACTACATGAAGAGACCAGCCTCTTAGGCACTCACTCACTTTTAAAATCCCTACTTTTCCCCCTCTAGAGGGAAGACTCGACACATAGGCACGCGTGGGGACACGCACGCCGCCTCTCGAACCTGGTGCTGACTGGTTGGCGGGTAGGCCCATGAAGCCCACCACCCCCAGATCAAAGGTCAGGGTGGCTGGAGGTCGTCTCGCGCCCTATGGCGCCTGGCTCTGCGGTTGGTGAAAGGGTTTTAGCACTCCCTCTCCCAGATGAGGAGATTTTGATGGAAATCACTTTCTCACAGAAGAAGGCGACGGTGTTCATGACCCCTCACTCCGGACCATAGACTGAACTACGGTCGGGAGCGAGAGGGCAACCAATCCGACTGCCGCGATCAACTCACGGCGCTGCGATGCCCAGGCGGGGTAATCCGCCAAAGTGTGCAGCGCCGTGTCCTCAACAACGTCGCGGCAGTCGCCGCAGTGGTGACAACCGGGCGTCTCTTGCCGGCGTATACGACACAGGAACTGGCCAAAACAACCGTGGCCAGTCAGTACCTGTGTCAGCCGGAAGGTGAGGGCACCATGCCGCCTCTCCAGCCACTCCTCAAACACGGGACTTACCGCCACGATCGTGGCGTGCCCGGGGTTTTCATATCCCTAGTTAACTTTACTTAACGCTAGAGTTAATAATTAGGTGATTAATGTTTAATAAGTATTTCGTGCCGTTTGGGCGTAGTATTGTTTTATTTATTTATCAGGAACGTTTAGCGAATTGGCAGACTTTACACCCACCAAATTTTATTTGAAGTGCCATGGTATAAATAGAATTTTCAAAACTACCCGCTCCGTTCTACATTGCTCCGATCGGTAGTTACACTTTTTCTGAGGTACATTTTTGGCAACTCCAATTGTCGCCCCATTCCTTGAATGTTCTTTCTCTTGATACTAAAATATGATAATAACTCTTCGAACAAACCAACAAACCGCAACACCAAGAATATAAAGCGGCATATGTAGTATAAAATTGCGAGACATAAACAAGAAAGTTCCACACATACACGTCGCAACTATTGCTCAAACTCCCAATGGACTTTCATCTTTCTATGAACAACGTTTGGGGGAAAATTAAAAAACTTATTTCCAAGTCGCATTTAAGCTAGAACAAACCCAGACAAAGTTGCGAGCAAACAAACGTGGTCAGATAGGACAGACAATCTTCAAATTGTTTACGAGAGCTAATATTGGACGAGATGGGATTAAAAAACTCCGCTGTTTGCTCTGGACCAAAATATGTTTGTAACATTTGCTACGTGTGTGTTTCTGAAGATATATTATCGTGCTATATTTTTGGTAAGGGAAATCATGGAAATGCCTGTGTGCCGTAATAAAAATAATGTATTGAGGATATTAGTTGTAAATAGTGACCGCAGTGTTCGTAAATATTTATGTGGTATGACAAATTGGACTATAAGTCATGTTAAAGAAAAAATAAATGAACCTACATAAACATGTATCGCTGTGTGTTTTATCTTTTAAGGGTGTATGCGTATGATATAAGAATACGTGCTGCTTGTTAAACGGAGCGGTAAGTGAAGCGATGTAATCGCGTATAGCGGTGATGGTCATGGTGATGTCAGGTACTCCATTATACATGGATGTACCAAGATTCAAAATCTGGAGTGATCAGGCTGGAAAGCAGTGATATCTAAAGAAGTCAGTTAAGATATTAAACTCTTAATCATCTTAACAAGAAGTTGTGTTTTCAGCTGGTAGCCTATTTTTACTTAAACTTAATATGTAAATCAGTTTCCTCAAGATAAATTAATTTCTCCCTTCCTCGATTAGTGTGGTAGTGTTAGATATTTCATAGAGCTATGGCTGAACGTAGCAATCTGTATTTCCACGTAGACTTGCAACGAGAAACGAAACGGTGTGTAAACTGAGAAAGCAGTCTCAACAGAAGTACTCGGCTCAAATTCTTACTACATTTAATTTATAATGTGTTGTGTTTTCACGCACTCAACTTAAACGTGAGTTTTATTATTTTGTACAATATTTTGTGAAGGGTAACTTTTAAATAATATGCGGTGAATATTACTACTATTCGTCGTTTCAGTTTTTAATATGGTTGCCTTATTCATTCAAATCCACTAACCACATATTATTAGATGCGAGTGTCGCCAATTCGACAGACAGACAGAAAAGATATCTGCACAATATATTTGTTAATATTTACAAAGTTTATCAAATCAATATCATACACATACACATTCACACCTGTTCCTTGAAGATTTTAACTTGCAATAACATAAAGTTAGATATAAATATATTCTGCAATAAAATACGAATCTTGAGTATTGTCATAAGGAGTATTAATAAAAAACATTTTTAGTACAAGTTGGCCTAACGACAGAGTTGTCAAAACATGATGGATGACAACATCCACCATACCAACTACAAGTATCATTACACCATCTAACCATTTGGCGGTTCCCCGGGGATTTAACGGATCCTTTAGATTACGTCATTTCCCGCAACAAATACGCCCCGTGCTGTCTATTTGGGTCAACCTTGTTTCTCGTCTATAGATGTCAATGTTTTAAAAGGTTGCGCACAGAAACTTGTCGCGTTTGTACGGGAGTTGGGGAATTTCTTCAACAGTTTTTGGGGTTTACTGGGAATAGAAGGCATACATAGTCCAATTTTCGGTCGGATTATTTAATTTGGTTGGCAATAATAATTTTTATACTTTCGCGGGCATAATGATATAACTGAAAATAGGCATGCTTGGTTTTACATACCTTATTAAAGGCTTGACGTTTCGGACTAAAAAGGTGTATGAATACCAAGCAGGATTGCATGAATACTCGTTTTCAGTTTGGATAATAATGTGCTTTCAGTTTTGTTGTAACATTCCTTTCATGTATATTTTAGATATGATATGAAGAAATGTAACAGGGTTAAATTATTTTTTATCCTATTGAGTCGAAGCGGAACACCGGTGGCCATTTACAATCGATTTTTAATCATGTATGTCTGGTATTCTAAGCTAAGACTTGACCATATAAATTGCTGCTTGTATATAAGAATAGCAATATTGCCATGTAAAGGTATAACTCTGATGAAAATTATAATAATAATTGTGACTTAAACCACTGGATGGCTGGTAAGATATGTTAAAAGAATAGATGAAAAAGGAGTAAAAGCTTTTGTAATATGCCAGTGGGTAACGGAGAAAAGGTCAATCCCCTATTGTACGGAATCTTAACGTAACTGGCAAAATGTCAATTTTATTCATCTTTGCCAAAACCTTTAGGAATCGGCATGATGTTTTATTATGTTTCAAACCTTAATCTATGTATCCATGGAATAAATTAATAAAATATATATCAATTCATTTTCAAACTCTAAGATAAATATAACGTTGACAATAATTAGATTAATATAATCGTCATCCGAAATTAACGTGCTAGGCACTTGTCGGTGAAGCTGAATTTCCATCTTTCGTGCTTCTTTGACAAGTCTTCAATTCTCTATATAATATTATATCATAACTAATCACGCAATTAATTTAAATGTGTTACATGCCAGGAATAAAATAGGTAAAGTCGTCGATTTGATTCAATTTTTATTGATTAGTAATGGTTACAAATACAGCAATTTATAAACCAAGACGCAAAACTAGGATTCCCTTTGTCATACGAAATTCGCGAAAAAATTTTTTAATTAGGTAAAAAGATAAAATTCAACATGACCACAGCTTTCAGTTACACCGCAGTACATTTCGCATCGTGAAGCTAACTCGCCGAGACTCCATTATCGTAAATGAATCGCTAATAACATTATCCAGTTCGTATATTGGCACATTTGAATAATTCAGTTCCACACGAACGCGACGGGATACGTTAAATCCATATATAGATAAATTTTTGTAATCGAGTTAGCAGTAAAAGCTTAAAAGTGGGTTGTTAGACGGTTGAAGTGTTATAACTACTTGATGGGTGTCTGTGGAGGGTTATCGAGCACCAGTTTTTGCGATGGGGCGCGGCCGTCGATAACGCGTGAACGCACTACACACCCACTAGGTTTCAATAACCTAACGATGCAAAGCGTTTTGATCAAAACGGCTAGCCGGCTTTGTGGTTTGCTTGTTGGGAATATCTATGGTTTACATATTAGTTTTGTACTGCTAAAGTGAAATAAAAAATATATGTCTGTACAGATTTAGCAGTTACCGGACATATAGACGTTGGTAGAATCTGGAGTAGCAGTTATGTACGTGTTTTAGACCCCTTGAAGGAACTGCTGTCGGCTATAGTGGTTCTATCCTGTTAGGTTCAGTAAAGAGCCTTTATAGAGTCTATAAAAAGTATGGGAAAGATAATTTAATAATTGGATTAACTTCTAGTGCTATTGTCTTCTGTTTACGCGAATGTTGTTCATTGAAATTAAACTATATATATATACTATATATAAATTAGTAAAATTCAATAGCAGTAGTAGTGTAACAGTTTCAAAATTATGTAATACAGTGTTAAATAAACAACGCGATAAAATCCGTATATAGTAGTTTAATTTCATAAACTTCTAGTGATTTTAAATCTTTGATTAATACGGTCCAAATACATATAAATAGATTACATTAGTAAGTAGTTACAAGGTATCGGTGATTTTAAGAAGAATAATACCACATCAAACAATCACTCACTCATACAGAACAACTATGGGTGAGTTGATCAGTTTTTCTCGCATGCGGAAATCAAACCCACATCACTTGGCTATGATGCGAGGTGACCACTTAATCATTGCGCCATCCGTGCATTCAAATCTACACCTGACTGAGTTTCACAGAAATAAAATATACTACAGAGTCTATACATGTACTAAATAATACATAACAACGGATTAATTATACAAAGATATACTATAAAACAAATTAGCCGGCACCCAGCGCCATTGCTTGCGTCCGCAGCGTTTAAAATTAACAAGGTGCTTGCTATATCTTACTGTTTACGGTTCCGGTAACGATTTCAACCCTTCCCCGGTAATAATTACGTTGATTATCGTCCACTAATTAGGTATCCCATTCCGTTCCAATAAGGCGAGGCCTCACCCCGCACACTGCCCCCGGCGGCCGAACAGAAAACCTACTCATTAATTCCTCACGAAATAATTCTCGCACAATTTGAGAGAGCATTTTACGATCCCGGCGCTTCTTCAATTTTATTGTTGTCCCTTTTTAGTGTTAACGTTTTATAATTTTCTCGCAAATTACAATTGTTCTAATAAAGTATTCAAAAGTTTTTATTGTTAGTAATGAATGCTTGGAAGGCTCGTTTGCAGTTATTTTCAGTAGTTAATAGAACGTTTACATCGCTGTTATTGTTTCTGCGTCTACGTAACATTCTTAGTCTAATATGTAGGCAGCTATTATTTCATTCGGTTGAACCTAAATTAAATTCTCTCGGTTTAATATGACAGCCTTGCCTCGTTAGTTTGTTATCAAATACTGGGGAAACTGACTGTACCATGACATAGAATGTACGGTAGATTTTTTTATAGATTTAAAAGCAAATGCATTCATAGGCAACGGCTGTCTGTATTCATAGTTTCACTCACACAACCTATAAAAGAGCAAAGGAAAATGAATTTTGCGTTTCTGCAAACAGTTTTGCCGTTGTAAAGTGGCCGGCTGTTGAAAAAGGAGATCCGATAATCCTAAGGGTTTAACAAAGAGCTTTGAGAGAGGCCTATGTCCAGCAAAGGACTGGCACAGGCCGATTATGATGCTGATAATGAACTAGTATAATTAAATTTGTTTCCTCGGATGACAATTTTAAGCTATATACAACTACTTCACACATTCTTTTTCTCCCTAGCCTTTATTATTCCCAAGTTGTTGAAGTCGGCTTTTTCTAGTCTAAGCGGATTTGACTGGATATCAGCTTTTACACGGAGCTACCACCTGACCTCCGCAACCCAAAGGCCATTGCCATTAGAAAATTTTACTACTCTTCTGAACATCAGACCCATAAAATAGACATTAAAGTTATCAAGAACTATATAAGTGAATCCTTAAAAACTACATTATACGTTCTCCATACGCGCTAGAACGTTACAATCCAATGGTCCCCCACGTGGCTTCTAACTTGTTTACAACTACTTATATATCCTTTCTAATCTCAAACAAAACGTCGAGTCTCACAGCGTAGGCTGTTACGATTAAAAATGGACGTTCAAACGTTATATACATATATTATGGCCACGGAATCGGCTATTTCAGGCGCAGAGTGAAAAGTAACAATTTCAAAATTTAATCACATCTCTGTGCGGAGATATATTTTCGCTATATGATTAGCGTGGCCACTCATTTTTAACTCAAAGTGGGATTCCGGCCCCAGGGAAGCGGCTTGTATTATTTTTATAGAGTTCGTATAAAATCTAAATTGAATTTTTGGCAACAAAGTGTTTACTGTATGCCCGAATTCAATTTTAAACTTTATGTTAAATCATAAAATCTTATATAGTTGGCAGCGAAAATTCCTTTTTCAATATGGCCGATATTATATGCGTTATATTGAAACATAAGGTGTTTCCCGAGTTTTTTTTGTATCCATAAAACTGCTTATGTATATTTCCTTCCTATTCAAGGAATTATCAAGGGTTAAAATAAATTTTGCTCTATGGTTAGTCAAAACTGTCAACTATATAAAATAAACGATTTTAAATATCCATGTAAACTAATTTTACAAAAAAATACATTTGGTTACAAGAATATTTTTAAAAGCATGTAATCTAGTAAATAGTTAAAAAAAATTAATTAGTGCCGATCACATAATTAGTGATAACAAACCAATCACCGAAGACTAAAACTCTTAAATAAGTATTGCACTACTAAATTAGTTAGCGTCATAATTTGACCATAATATTGCCTTAACATCTTAACTAACTGATATTCCTCTTTCGTTTGAATACCTTTTTTGTATTTTCGTATTTTTGATAACTGGATTGGTTGAGAGGTTAATGTGTCAGACAAAGGCGTTTAACCACACAAGGCCTAGTACAGATTATACAAACAGACTTGTCGGTTTCCCACAGGATTAGGTAGTAAACATTATAATGATACAAAAATATCTCTGCCCAAAATAAACACTGCGGCGTACTAATTATAGTATCATCCTCGTCAAGGCCGACAAGAGAGCGATTAGCTCGGTTTTTTATAACATCTATTCGATTTTGTTTGCTTATAATAATATGAGGGCAATTGATATACTGCAATAGAATGATAGGGTTGAAACTGCAGCCCGTTATGTCAGTATAATGTGAGTTGGCAGACATAAAAAAGATTTAAGAATTTAATGGATAATAAATAATTATATTATTATTGTATATTGCCGATGGGGTAGGCAGAGGTGACTTAACCACATTTAGCCATTTATGGTTTTAGTTCTCACAAAATAGAGGGAAGACTAGTGCTTTCTAGTAGGCACATTTCCAGACTACCCAGGGAAACCCAATACTATTTTGTCCGACACGAGGATCAACCTGAACCTGACCAATCGCCTTGCGACAGAGAAGCCAATAAAAAAAAACTATGATAAACGGTCATAAAGTACAGCCAGACACAAACAAATACTCTTGGATCACACAAATCATTCGTGTGGGGTTTCTGCCTATAATGCTCAGAGCGGCAGCGGCAAAGTGACCGCTTGCCTGTTTCTCCACTGTATATTTAAAGCTTATTTATCAATGAGATAACACAGCCACTTTTATTTACCACTTCTAGAAATACCACCGTAGTATTCCAGTCAGTCCTAAAAGTGCCGAAAATAAAACCATGCCTATCAACACCTTTCCCGGTATAGGACCGGTCCATGTATATCGACACGTGTGGCTGCATCACGTATGCCGTATGCCGAATAGAGGCCCGCTCGCTCTGTTAACGGACGAGAAAGTCTTTTGAAATGTTTTAAAAATATTGCTGTGTGCGCGGACACTTTTTTAATTTGAGTAAGGTCAGGCACAGATCGACCTAGACGGTGAACAATGGAGTTTTGTTCAATGGTTGTGTGTTTGTAATGTGGAAGAGTTAGTTTGTTTTTAAGTTTTTAGATAAACGAGGCGATATAACCTTAGTTATATGGTGAGAAATATTTACCTGTATGTTATTAAAAACGATAACAAAATAAACAAATAATTAAAGGTACATCAAATTCCACAAACGCTATTTCATAGTCTTATTATTAAGCAGCTGTTTGGCAAGATATCGCCCGTATTTCAATAAACCTATACCCTCTTGAAGCAAGCTATCTGCATATTAAAATCATCGGACATGATTGGATAATAAACTACCACACATACTTTGGTTACACACTTTCCTATTTATATGAATAGAAGATCGGCCGATTTTTATTTAATTAGTATACTGTAATATGATTTAAAATGTTGTACTACACGAAGTCTTAACCACCATAAACAACTTCACTATGGCGTATTATGTAGTCTTTGACATGATACATTTGATTTTCTAACCATAGCACACAAATTTCAAGCCCATGCATTAATTATCAAATTAAACCGGTTGTTATAAATTGTTTAATATCTTTATCCATGAGCATGTTACATTATTACATCGTCGGTATACGAGAGTACGTATTTTATATGAACGAGCGATTTAAATTAATTACACGTGAATGGTTAAACATTTGCTCGCAAACAATCATTTAGCACCGAATTTCCGAGCGCACACATATAACGTACACAGAGTAAATAAAACTACAAAAAGTAAGCGTTTCGTTCATCGCTCAATTGCAAACACAATAAACGTCACAAAAAGCTTTAATTAAACGAGAGTCAACACTAAAATGATCATGGCGTTAATTGATCGTGACCAATAAATAAGTATTGAATAATTATTCGAAACTGTAGCACCCTTTATTCGAACCCGTTGTCGTTTGGCGCACCGCTTAGCACGTTTATAATATAAATTTATTGTCCATAATAGACCGATAAATCGTCAGTGGTCCGTGCCACTCTCTATTATTAATTTCAACGGCGAACAGCGGTCGCCAATTTATATTCTTTTGCCAAATAATGAAGAGCTATCTTGGTGAAAAAAAAAACCCGTGTAATAACGAGAGCGCAGGAAGACAAAGGAACGTCGGAGACCCCAACAATTAGACGCCACCGCGACTGGATACGGCCAATTTGCAAACTCATTTGCGCTATTAATAAGGCCCGTCCGAGTGGTCTTTTGACATCACCTGAAAAATGACACGAGTGTTTTACGTCGGGTCACCCGAGAGGTTCTCCAATTGTTTTTCGAGTGTACCCTCACTTCCTTTGTGTGCGAATAAAAAAATAGACCATCAGGATGTGTTTTGCTTTTTTTGGAAATAATTTGCTCGGACTAACTATATAAGAAAAAAAACCGCTCGTTTTACTTACATTAAAATAAAGAACATTAAATTTCAATATTGATAACTTAACTATATAGAAACATTAAAAAAATAAAATTGATTTAGTTGACACGGATTCGATGTGTCGCGGTATTTTTCTTTAAAACTTTTTATATTAACTAATTTCTGGACGTTTCCTTTGCCTTTTGCTGTCTTGCCGACTACGAAACGAAAACACGTATGCTAAAAATGAAATGAAACACAAAACCCCAAAACCATTAAATTAGTTTAATTTCAAAGTGGAAAATTCCCTATGCGTAAACTAATACAGAGAAGAAAATACCAAAATTTACTAATTTAAAAATTGAACAGTCCATAACAAAGTTATCTAACGAGTCTATTATTAAATTTGAATAAGATATTTTCATTTTAGCGTCATAATTATCAAATAATACGACAATCAGAGCGTGAATTCAAAAAAGTCAATTACAAAGGAGCTTCGAGTCGCCGTCGAGTAGGGAAGCTGCAGCCATTACAAGAGGCTGCCCTCTCAAAAGTCCCTCATTTGTGTTATCAGCACTTTTAAGTGGAGTTCACAATGAGGAGATAAGAACCGCACACCGCCAACAGGTGTCACCACAATTCTTGATAAACGTTTGAATAGTTTTTGTCGAGTATCGAGCCTTTGTAATGACAAAGATAAAACGTTACCGGTCTTCGCCTTTCTCTCATACAATTCTTAAGGCAAACACGCGGCCCCTCTTTAGAAGCTTTTCCGTGTAATGTCCTTAATATTTGGTAAATGATCCCATTGTTCGGGAGGTTCTCGGGTGAATAATGTCGACAGTCCAACTTCAATGCCGCGCACCTTTTGTAAATGGGGACGCTTTGCTTGTTACGTCACTTGGCAGCAAGGTCTGCTATTATCATTCATATTTTTATAGTTTAATGAAGGTGCTATACTCTGATGCAATTCTCGCTCGCTGTTATAAAATAAACTTCGCTGAGATTTTAACGAATTTATGGTTTTGTATTTGTAAATGAGCTGACAGCGTTGTAACCTTAGATATTCTCTGGCAGTCCATTTATACTGCTATAAGAAAAAATAAACACTGCAAGTATGTATGTGTAATTACTGTACGAAATCATCTATTGTTTTTGTTCATATATGTATACTGACTCTATTCTCCATTATTTAAAAATAATATGTCTTTGGAATATCAGGTACAATTCCTTTGTTCTTGTTTTATCAGGCAAAAACATTGTAAATTAAACATAATACTTCAACTGAACAGTAAAGTCCGTTAAAGTACTTTTGCATTACAAAGAGCTACGCGTGCAATTCACCCGTAGCTGTTACTACGCAATCACGTAGCAGTTACGTAGCCTTTACAAAGCATTGACTTTTGTTCGTTGTAATTACGAACAAACATTTTATAAAAAGACATACTCTTTTTTAAAATTAAATGTGTGTAATTTTTTTATATATACATACAACGTAGTGACATTTAATACCAATCGCATTAAAAGTTATTTGTTTCTCCAATCAAGTAAACAACTATTTCTTGTTATAGTAAAGGAGTCTGCCCACTACCCCGTCTCATACCATGACTATACTAGGAACGTGTCAGGCAAAAAAATATTCTTTGTAAGGAAATGTATACGACTATGCCCACTAGACCGTTCGGTCACCGACCAGCAGTTCCTATAGCTGGGCGTATCGTGTTGCTTTTCGTGTCTGATACGTTCCTAGCACGGTCATGGTATTAGACGGTGTAGTGGGCAGACTCCTTAACATGTTTGATACCCAGATACATTTAAATAATAATTGTAACTGCCTCGTACATAAAATATTCTGCTGGGTACGGGCCTATTTTCAGTGTGACAAGAGTATGTCCATAATCTACCACGCTGGTCTAGTGCGAGTTGGCAGACCTTCCATATCTTTAAGAATATTCAGATATGCAGGTTTCCTTACGATATTTTCCTTTACTGTTCAAGCGAGCGATAATTAATTATTTAATACGCATAACTTTGATGAATCAAAGGTGTGCCTTGGGGTCGAAACCGAGACCTCTGCATGAGTCTAACGGTCAACACTAAGGTATCGCTGCTAATTATTTACTTTTACTTCGTTTAAATATGACATTATAGAACTATTATAAAGACAACTGTGCCTATCTCCTAGACAGCGATGGTCGTGTTCAAAAACATGTAGGTAATGGTATGCGATAGCCGTCGCTTTCCGTGTACACCCATATATTTCACTTGTTTTTATAAGCTTAGTTCGAGGGAAACCAGGTGCTCCATTGTTTTATAAGAAACAGTTTCGTGAACGCTGCTACGAATGTACAAGGTAATAACATTAAAATGCCACTGTGGAGAGAGAGTTAAGACTTTATAGCATTTGAATACCTGTTTCAAGCTAGGAATTAAATTAAAATAACATACATATGTAGTCTCACGCCTGTGTCACATAAGGAATAAGTAAGAGACACTTACATTACGCTATTCATGATTTTAGATTTTACTTAATAGGCTTAACACCGTCTATCGGTCATAGCTTCAATCTTCGTGCTGCTACTGAACATTTAATGTGAGAGAAACCCAATAAAACTTTGTCTGACCTGCAAATCCGTCCTGGAACCGAGCCACCTTTGCCTTACCTAAGAATGAATTTGAACCCTCATGCAAAGCAGTCGTGTGCTCTAATGTCTTAACTAAGACACTCAAATTACTTTGTTATTATTTAATAAATGGAGCAGGTATTATTACTAGCTCTTGAAGCATAGTTATATACTTTGTATCCGTTCTTTTAGTATTTTCAAGGTATCTGTCGACACAGGATATAATCCTGTTGCTTAAGATGCCTTTTTAAAAAGAAACAAATTTTAATTGTATGCGCGAGAACAAGACAAACCTGTATACAATATGTAACGTGCTATCTCACCCTCGCGCATGCAATCACAACGCATTAAGAGATGGTCGTATAACCCCAGATAGATGTAAACATCTTAACCACTATTTGGAAGTGAGTTCCTATGAGGACATTCGCATTCGTCCCGTCACCGCGTCGTCTCAACGATACGTGTAGAAGCGAAACACGTCTCGAAACATGTTGTTTGTTTTTGAAACTGCAAATTGGGTGGCAGCCATGATGTTTCGGCTTAACAACTGTGGAAGCCCGGTTTTGTCTACCTTTTTCTATTGCATAGTTAGGGAGAGTTGGTAACATAAACACACAGTCTCACGCCCGTAAAGACAGATGTGGAACGCTCCAAAGAAATAGGCACAGTTGTATTAAATCCTCATTTCGCTAACTATGGATTTAAGCCCTACATAGCCCTTCCTAACCCAATTTCAGACCCCGTGCATCTACTGCGATTATTTAAAAGAACGAAGACAGATCTCAGGCGCACTAATCGCACACTACCACTGTACCACTAAGCAATTGTGAGTTATTTTAATTATATGTATGAGCCTGTAGCGTAATATGACAAGGCATTGGCTTCGCTGTCGCTTTTTCACATTTCTCAATTATACACTAGTTTGGACTAGTCTATCCTATAGCAGTTTAATTCAACTCACAACCGTAGTATCATCGGCTCGTCTCCTTATATAGTAAAATTCTATAATTGTGTAAAGATACTACTACAGGTTGTGTATAATGTGCATGCATACTATGTATGAAAAGTAAAAAACTTCTCTGAATAGACACATATTCCTCACAGATATGTACTATAAAATACATTCACAGTACAAGTGAGAGCACGTCAACAAGATTTATTTAGTTGGAAGTCGAAGTAGGTAGTGGAGGCTCACGTCGGAGGCCCCGATGCATCCTGTAGTTCTCTATTTCCGTTCAATTGAACAACTTGGCGCGATACCTCTCAACATACACGTCACGAACGATTAGGTGCATGCTGCTATTTTAACTTTAGAAAAGTTTTATATAGTAGCAGCTTATATAAGAACGCAAATGTCAGTGCGAGGGATGAAAAACTGTGTGTTATATAAAATCGTAAGGAGCTCTTCAATATACATTTTTAAAGTAGTTTTATTCGGTTTTATTTATTAATGCTGTTTGAAATTTTTACTACATTACTTTGAACCCCTATTTTACCATCTTGAGAGTGGTATTATTGAAAACGGGAGACGTATTCCTACGAGTCTTTGCTTTAATGGTATAATTAAAAAAATGATCTGGCATATATTACATAAAATGGTGCATGATGGGTTCCTCTCTTCCCAATAAATTTATTACAATGGGCTTCTACCAAGTAACACCTACTTCCATTCAAAATAAACATATTAAATATCTAAAGTACGTCGCCAGCAGGTTAATTTGGTTGATATTTGTTGATTGCCAGCTGCTATGCATAAGCTTGTGCCCTATTACGCAGTTCCAAAATCCTAGTTAGCTAGATGTCTGTGACTACTCCTGTCCCTAACCCATCGGAGATACGTACATATATAGCCGTGATGATATTTCGTTTTAACGAATTAATATGGCCTGTCTCAATTCATGTCCAGAAGTTATTAAATTGAAATGAAAGTAGGTGGTGCTTACGTCACGAGGGTGCAGCTAACACGTTATGACGTCACTAACGATTAAGTGCAACATGGTATTAGCTCTTAACCTACGGACGTGGCCTCACGCATTTACATGGAGGGGTAAGCAGTCACTTTGGATTATCACTTGCTGCGAGTTTGGTATATCAATTTTATTTTATTCGTTCTCATTATACAATAAGGCTTGATAAAATCGGTGCAACGAGTAAGTGCGAGGCAGCACCGACGAGATGCAGAAATGTAGGCTGCGATGGTACGGTCACGTGAAATGAAGCCCAGCAGACTACGTAGGAAACTCAGGACTGAAGCTTTCTATCCCTGGTCAGACTTCCAAAAGCCGACCCAAGACAAGGTGAAAAATGGAATGCTTAGAGACATGAGAGAGTGCAAGCTGACCGACGACGATGTCAAAGATAAAGCTAAGTGTAGAGCTAAAATAAAGAAGGCCGACTAGGAAGAGAGACTCTTATTACTTTCTTGTCATAATTAAATACCCTCGACTTAATTAAATACTTTGTCTCTGATCCACATAGAGATTTCGGAGAGTGTGCATAGGAACTGCATAATATGATTCCTTCTTCCCCATTCTACCACCGGACGACCAGACAAACAGACTAGCGGCACAGGTACATGGTAGATATACCACATTTACGCACGAAGCGCTTTGCTTCCACTTTTATAATGCGTACCGCAAAGGAGTTAAACTCACTACCTAAGTCTGTGTTTCCCGATAAGTACAATCTGGATGTCTTCAAATCGCGGGTGAATAGGTATAATATATATTCTAGGCAAGACTGCTCTACCGTCGCAAGCCTATTGAAATATTAAAAAAAACCATACATGAACAGAAGCCTTTATATCGTCGAAAGAATGGGCCACCCACGGAATAAGGTGCGGAGCTATCTATTATGTAGTTAATATCTATCAGGCATATTGTTTTATTCCGTTCTGAGAATTCCTTATGATCAACTCCTAATAAAACTTTGCGTAGCCTTATTGGGTTTATCACTAGTCCAGCAGACAGAAGCTCAAATGAATATCAAAGACCAACATGGTAAATAACAATAAAATGGAAACAATATAAAAAGTCTATCTATAAAATCGATATGAAAACCTTTTGAGGTTTAAGGTCAGACATAGCATGCTACAAATACATAAAAAAGTTATTTAAATTTTCCATTTATCGATCTATTTGTAAGGGATAGTCTTTACAATGGCTGAACCTCCCATAATGATATTTCGCACATAATGGCAAACAAGAATACAGCCTGTATACCATACAGGCTGTATTCTTGTTTTGCATTCACCGTAGTTTATGTGGATTTGAAATTTCAGGAGTAGAACCTTACTTTTTTATAACACCCAGAATAGTAACTGACTGCTCGGATGGTGTGTTGCGGGTTCGAATCCCACACGCGACAAAACTTTGTGTGATCCACAAATGGTTGCTGCGAGTCTGGATGTTCTTTGTGTCCGTTGTTTGAATGTTTGCAAAATCCCCCGCGACACAGAAATTATTTCTAGAGTGGAAGCTGCTTAAATATAATAAAGTAAAATCTATATGAACTAATTTTTGTCACGTGTGATTATCGAACTCCCGATACTAGGCGCAGTAGTAGTGATAAGACGATCATGTAAACCACTATGGTTTACGTGCGTTTATAGATTAGGAGATGGGATGGGTTCGTATATTAGCCTCTTAGTTATCGGGCCGGGAAACTTCATAACAGTATTAGTACTCCTAAGCCGGTTACCTGTAAGCTGGTAGTATTCTCCAAGCAAGTCAATTATTTTGTACTTACCATTACTCAATAATTGGCAACATCTAGCTCTCCGGAAATGTGGCCTGTAGACGGCAATATGTCTGATAGAAATGTGAAAGTTTGTGAAGATGATTGAATAATTGTTATTCAATTACGCGTAAGTGTTCAACAGATTTAGATAAAACTTAGCTCATAGTTAGATCATGACTTTTTGAAGTGAAAACTTCTTTAGGCGCGTTGAGTACTTTTTGGGTGAACAAAAATCATGAAACTCGCGTCATCGTCACCGAACGCTTTCCATGAGCTATATGTATACTGTGTATATATGTGTAGGTACTTTTTGGGTGAATAAAAAGCGTGAAACTCGCGTCATCGTCACCGCACGCTAGTTACTTAGTTTTCACTTCTATCGGCAGTCCCTAAACACTGCCCCGCATGTTTTTTTTATTCCTGTAATACACCGTGTACATGCGGGCTAAGGCACTAAACTTCAGTTATAGTAAAGTCGTTGTGAAGATTTGCTACCGCGACTAACTCAGAACTACGCACTTTTGATACTAAAATAAAACGCAGCCAATTCTATCACAGCATAGGTACAGCCAGCAATCTATGTAGCTAAACAAGTGACAAATTTGCAAAAGTATTGTTTTTTAGTCGTTATTATTATCCTATATTTGTGAACTATGAATTTTTAACTTTAACTGCTGAATACACTATATCCTTATCCAAACTTATATTATAAATGCGAATATGAGTTTGTTGAAATGAAAACTTCTTTAGGCGCGTTGAGCACTTTTTGGGTGAACAAAAATCATGATACTCGCGTCATCGTCACCGCACGCTAGTTACTTAGTTTTCACTTCTATCGGCAGTCCCCAAAGACTACCACGCATGTTTTTTTGTTTATTTGTTACGCTTAACTACTTGACCGATCATCGTGAACTTTCGTAAAATAGAAAAGAATAGAAAAGAAAACATAGAGTAACTTCCTTTTAGAAAAAAATACTGTTACTAACCTAAAACTTATGCGAGCGAAGCCGTGGGCAAATCTAGTTTTATTATAATTTTGAAAACAAAGAAGCAATCGTAATCTCGCGTGCGTACCGACTTGTGTACCAACTATATATACAAAAGGAAACCGCGCCTCGGTGCAGATGCACCGGCCGCACCGAGGGCGCACCTCGCACCCACGCCATACTACAACTTGCACCGCTCTATATCCGCTATATTGAGCGAGTTTCACACAAAACCGTTTTTAACTTTGCCGATCGGAAGGCAAAGTAGGCCATCGATGTTACATTGTTTGGTGACATTGCTTGTACTCTAAATGTTGTTTACTTGCGGCATGTAATGCTTTTAAAACAAGTCAAACATTTTTAAGATATATTCTGCTGTAATATTTGTTTCTTTATTACCCAACTACGGTGACGCCAAAAGGAAGGGTAATGATTTTGGTAGTCTGGGTATCTTTGTTTGTATGTTCCACCGTAGCGCCTAAACTACTGAACCGATTTTAATGAATGAGGTGTCAATACATTTGTAATAATAGCCCGGGTGACATAGGCTATATACATTTTGAATTAGTCCTTTTCAGACCCCTTTTTTACGTAGTCGGGTTATAGTTTTTAAACTTTTATGGTAATGATATATTCATTACACGTACACCTGCATTTCATCGTAAGAGTAGGATGTATATTAGACTAGATTATTTTGCGCGTTAATGTAGATTTTGTCAATGCATTTGTATCCCTCGGAAACTGTACTTTGCTGGATGAAAGATACCCTATGTCTGTACCTAGACACCTGATACATGTTGAATCTAAAATTTTATGATGACTATAGCAAATAAATTAACACACATTCAAATTTATAATTTTTCCCGTTTCGTTGTAAATATAGCCGGCGAAATGTGGCTTTATACAATGCAGTATATCTAGTTCCATTTATTCGTTTGCGAATTTGCCCCTCTTAAAATGAGACGACAAATGCCTGGTCGGGGAAAATGCTAATTATATCAAAATTTATTTCAAGATTTGATTTAGAAGAATTT
Organism: Catocala nupta; assembly: GCA_963675205.1. NCBI lineage: Eukaryota > Metazoa > Arthropoda > Insecta > Lepidoptera > Erebidae > Catocala > Catocala nupta. The sequence continues at coordinate 22,589,910 of OY776097.1, read as the reverse complement.
TGGAATAGTACTATTTCTGACATTTTATTGATAAATAATAACATCTATTAATAACTTAATTAAAGTTTAGAGGTTAGGTGGGAATACTGCATTTTATTTTTATCATTCGGTCGGATGTGGTTAATGTTTGTTATCACTTCGATATATTGCCGACTTATAATAAACATAAACATAAGAGCAGCGATAGCTCAGTGGGGAGACCAACAGACTGCAATGCAGAGGGTTCTCGGGTTCGAACCCACGTCGCGCACGCCTGAATTTCGGAAGTTATATGACTTTTCGAAATTATGTGCGTATTAATTGACAATTATGGCATGCGGGGCTAATGTCCTAAATCTCAAATTCAACGCTGTCCCGCGGGTTAATCACCGACATCTCTGCCCACTAATCCATGTATATCACCGCCATTACCCAGGCAATGTTATACAATACCCGCCTAACGTTTACGAGTTTTCTCTCTAGAACTCGGTAATAACGAGAAAAAATATCAAATAAATTCATTTTATTGCCACGAGTACTTCTAAATTGCAGTCAGAATACGAAACAAAAAGTTAAGTAAGGATAAAATGAAGATTTTATGTAAAACCTAAGGCCCGTGACGTGCTTGGCGTTTTGTATCACAAAAGAAAAAGTAATTTTTATAGGATCCCTTCGTTGTCTGTCTGTCTATCAAGATTCTTGGTCTCGAGATCGCGTGGAGGTATCGAGTTGGAATTATTACTAAACACTCAGGTCTCCTATGCTTTATAGATATAAACAAGTGAGAAAAGGCAATAACTTGCCGTAAATCTTAGAGTTCGAAAAAATGGTTCAAGTAATATGCAAAGGTCACGTAATACCACGTGACCTTGAGGTCAGAGGTCAAAGGTCATAGTCATTTCGGTGGTACATCGACTATCCTAAGTCGAATGTGGTTGGCCGCGAGTCTCTAGCTCTTACGCTTCTCGAGTTGAAAGTTGTATAACAGATAGACGAACGGACAAAGCTGTTGTATAAGAGTTTTTTCGAACTCTAAAAGCAAATATCTAAGTCAAACTAATCAATAGAAACGGGCGTTTATGCGGCCACACGCAACTTTATGTTCGACTGTACGTATCGCGTAGCGGTTTTAAATGTCACCTGGCGACTGCCACTGCACCGAGGGCTGCACCGAGGGTTTGATCTCCACACGGGACAAAATTTGTGTGATTTACACTGTTCCGAGTCTAGGTGTTCTTTGTTTGAATGTTTATAAAGTCCCTCACGACACAGGACATATTCCTAGTACCTGTACTAGGAATACACATTTTTATTTGCAAGAGCAAGTCCAGAGTTGCCTTCCAAAACAAATAAATTTAAAAAATACATGCGGGACAGTCTTTGGGGACTGCCAATAGAGGTAAAAAACTAAGTAACTAGCGTGCGGTGACGATGAAGCAAGTTTCACACTTTTTGTTCACCCAAAAAGTACACATATATACACAGTATACATATAGCTCATGGAAAGCATTCGGCGACGATGACGCGAGTTCCATGATTTTTGTTCACCCAAAAGTGCTCAACGCGCCTAAAGAAGTTTTAAATTCAATAAATAAAAATGTTTTTATTAGATAAAGATAGATAAATCTGATTGATATAAAGTTTAGTTTTAATGTTTGTTAAGCAAAACAGGCATGCTCATACTATGTTTAAGCAAACAAGAAAACCGCTAGCGATGCATTTATTTCGGTACAAACGTCAGAACAGATCGCATAGTGTGATAGTCTATCTCGGTGTTAAATTTATGACGTGACGTGACGTGACCCGAGACGTGTCACGCTGCGAATGTGTCAAGTAAGCATAGCGTTTTATTTTAGTTTAAGCGCTGAGTGCAGCGAATGACGTTGAACATCAGCTTTTATTATCGGTGTATGCGCAAAGTCGCAACGACTTACGACCGTTAACTATTTTAGATAAAGTATAACATACTGTATAACATTTATCTTATAATAGGTATAACATTTATATAATAAAAAATATTAGAATTTTGAGCTTTAAAGTACCCACTTTTTAAAAGGCATCGAAGTGTGTCAAGTCTTAGAATACAATCTATTGTGTTACCAGTGTGCCGCTGTGCCTCAATTGGTTAAGATTATAAATATAAGAGGTTGTGTAGATGTTTGATACTCATTAACTGTTAAACCGCTAAACGGATTGGAATGACGTTTGCTACGCAAATAGACCGTGCTCTGGATGCATATCAGAAAGGATAATTTTTATCCCAATAATGTTATTCCTTAGAATCGAAACTAGCAATGGTACAGGCAGTTTTACATATTTCTTACAAATTTCATTTAAATAGTCCATAAATAAAGGAACGTAAGCTTAAGCAACATCTTAACTAATATTATAAATTGGGGATGTCACTTTGTTTGTTACGCTTTCACGCCTTAATCAACTGTTCATTATAAAATTTCGCATACATGCTTTCATATTTTCATCCAGAATAAAGTACTGTCTCCAACCGAAGCCACGGGCATAAGCTGGTATTTAATAATTGTGAATTTAAAAACAGATCATCAAGATGAAACATTTTTTTATTGATTTTATGTATATTTTCACGTAATGCTCCAATCCTAAAACTCTCATAAATTCAGCGTATTTTACTGTTATCGCATATAACACACATGATCTCGTTTAAAAACGTCTTGCGTACAGCCTCTTAGTATCGCAGACGTGATAGGCAGAAGCCTGAATTATCCATGAGACATCTGTTCCGAACCGTCACTAGTGCTTCTTGTCGTGGATTATTTAAAAATAGATGGCATTATCATTATTTCATACTTTACGACATTTTTATAACCCAAAAGAAATGTACGGATTTATTCTTTCTCGCCAGAGTTGTTCTGCCTAACGATTTAGACGAAAATACGATAATTAGCCCAAATTTAGCGAGCCCTCGTTTAATTATGAAACTTCCGTAGTTTGGGAACGGGATAAAATTTCTAAATATCTCATAAACTTGATTTAAAGTAACCGTGCCGTTTTGTTAATTAAAGACCTTTGGCTATCTGAACGAGTGTTATTAGGGAAATATAAAATAAGTTGTGAATTATTTTTGTAAATCTATACGTATTGTATTCAATCAGTGGTAACACATGATTTGTGATTCCGTATTTATAAACAATTATGAATATTATTACATTATAATAACCATTATAATAGTGGAGATACTAAAAGAGTTATTTTTTATTTTTCCATCAAGCTAAGCTAAATTCTAACATTTTTGCCAAATATACTGCAAGTTAGTATACAGTGTAAATAATATTAACATCCGATCAGTGATTTTTACGCGATGTTGGTACAAACAAACACACAACAACTCTATAAACAATCGTTTTATGTTCGGAAACATCGAAATTATGGATACCGATTAGCTTTTTAAAATATTTTCAATCAAACAGATATATGATAACAGATATAGATGTATTTTTACTTTTTCCTAATAGGGCAACTTAACTAAAATCCTTTCTGCGACGTATTTTTTCCCAATGGCGTATTTATTATATTCATCCTACCCTGAAAACCTACGACCTGCTTAATATTAGCTTACGAATCGAACTGATAATAATATCTCTAGTACCATATCATCATATACGACGATTCGATATCCTCTCAAAGCATTTATGAATTCCCGACCTTACTTAAAAATGTATCGTATTTTCTATACAATAAGATATATATTCGCATAACTATATTTCTGCAGCCCTTAAATGATTGCCACCCCTACAACAGTTAGAGTTACAACAAACGCTTTTATGTGAAAATTGCTTTGACTATTGTGATTTGTGCGCGCAATAAAATGTTATTAGAATACGTCGGGTATTACGCATGAGTAGAGAAAGAGGGATGGAGAATACAGGTTAATACATGCGAGATAGGGATGCAGATTACGACAGTATTTTTAACGTCCGAACTACTAGTACTCGTAACAAATTCAAAGCCTTTTTGAAGTGAAGACTTATTTAGGCGCGTTGAGCACTTTTTGGGTGAACAAATATCATGGAACTCTCGTCACCGAACGCTTTCCATGAGCTATATGTATACTGTGTATACATGTGTACTTTTTGGGTGAACAAAAAGCGTGAAACTCGCGTCACCGTCACCGCACGCTAGTTACTTAATTTTCACTTCTATCGGCAGTCCCCAAAGACAGCACGCATGTTTTTTTTAGAAGGACCATTCCTGCAATTATTATTTCCTGTGTCGCGGAGGACTTTACAAACATTCAAACAACGGCCAAAAAGAACACCAAGACTCGGAACAACCCTTTGTAGATCACACAATTTTTCGTCCTGCGTGGGGATCGAACCCACAATATTCGACGCAGTAGCAGTAGCGAGGCGACCACTAAAGCCACTACACCATCCGTGTAGTCATATGCGAGATAGCGGCGCAGATAACACAGAAACATTCAGTTTAACTAGTACCTAATTGCTTCGTTTAAAGTCTTCTCTAAGAGACTCAAATTCCTACTTATTCTTGTATTTTTTGACATGGAATGTTCAATAACGAGAGAGATGAGTCTATATCCAGTAAGCTACAGTAGACAGAGCACCTGTTATGTAGGACTTAATTGTGTTGTTGAAACCTGTAGGTCTCAAACCAATCTGTCACGTCGTTAGGAAAAGTGTGCAATTCTGTATAGAACCGATTTTGGCGTTATCTGTAGAAAAGCTCACAATTATTTTCATTACAATATTAGCGTTTGCCGGTGGCTTTGCTCGTTCGGGAATATTATTTCTTCTGGATGAAAGGTACCCTTTTCTCTATTCCTGACAACGCGTATGCGAAGTTTCATGATGATCGGTCGAGTAGTTAAGGCATTAAAGCGTAACAAACAAACTCAACAGCATTTATAAAATTAGTTAGGATGTATGTCTGCCTTTAAGTACTAATTACAATTATTCTTCAGCTATCGCTAAGGTACATATAGTTGTTCACTGTGGACGAAAAATATTTGTTATTCGCTTCTAAAGTAATATAAAGTGTCCAAACAAGTTTTATGTATGAGTGGGTAATAACCCCGCTAATACCCGTATTGTCTGTGAAGAATATTCCAGAAATTTCCAAAAGAGTTCACGAACAATTCGTCTATATTACAGTATTGCCATACAGGTATATAAAACATGTATTTATGAACCACACTGATGGATTACACCGGTTCCTTATGAGACATCGTAAAGACCTTATATGAGTGGTTCTCCTCGAGTTATGGACGGATTAAAGTATTTTGCCCGACAACCCTAATGTATTGCTTACTTTAATTATTGATGCTTGTATGAATTGGATATTGCTGTCCTTTGGAAAATGCTGTGTAAGGGTTGGGTCGCGTGAATATGATCTATATGCCTTAACACACTAGAAGAGCTCAACAGCCTCCCGACACTTAATCCTGATTGCAGGTGTTTGAAACGAAATTATGCTAGCATATCTGGTGTTTTGCGAGAAAGAAATGAAATGAAATGAAATGAAATGATTTATTTTCGCAGAAAACACTGTTACAATGATGTTAACAAGTCTGTATATATGTCTCAAGTGTTTCGGCCTGGTGGCATGCAAAATTCACATAGATTTTATAAGTACTAAGAATATAAAATAAATTTAATTAATTACATATTTAGAAAAGAACGAAGAACATAAATTCATTGCATATTTAATCATTAATTAGAGTCAAACCTGGTCAAACATAAATTATTTTAATTAAGACTATCATTCAAATAATCATCTAAATCATAATAACATTTATTTAGTAATAAGACTTTAAGTTGTTTCTTGAATAATTTAAGACTCATTGCTTTTATGTCAGTTGGTAATTTATTATATATTACAGGTAATCTAGATTATCATTTATTCATTTAGGTCACAAAGTAACACTTATGAACGTCAAAATATATAGGTTAGTGAGCTTACTAAGTTACTGAAGCTACATAATAATATATGTTTGTTGCTAGGTTCAGGCTAAGAGAGTTTTTTTATATCCTTTAGTTTTTGTGACTAGTTTAGGTTTTAAACATTATTTTTTTTCATTAAAGCAATTGTACATGGGTATATGGTTTTATTTAAAATGCATGCTAATTATGAATATTGTTGTAATTATATATCGTCACTATAACAAATACTGGTAATTTGTACATAAAAGCGTCCCACAGGACTGGGTTAACCTAGTGTGGGAGGTTTTTGGGAACATAGAAGCAAGTTCTCGTATTATATAATTAACGAATATAAATTATGTTCTGTTATTGCGTAAGGAACTGTGCAACAACAGAAGACCAGATGGTGTTGAAAATAAAATATTATGAAAAACCTATACATATCTAAATAAAGTCGTTTCAGTGCGAGGCCGTGGATGAAAAATAATATAGTAATAACAGTACAATTAAAACAGAAAAACACTGATCATTTCATGTAAAACCATAACACGATCCTATAAAATCCAAACTAATTATTTACTCGGCTGTTTTCATTCTCCATGAAAAATTTAAGCGCTCAATTGACTGTAAAATAATATTTAACTAACCGGAAAGATACCTCGAACGGAAATAATGCTGAACGTCGGAAAGTAGACTGCTAGAGATTCTTTTTTCTTTATAAAAATTAGTATGTTTTAGATCTAGTGAAAATTTGGTTGAACAAAAATTGTTGAGGGAGCTATTTGGCGAAATTGGTTTCCATACTTCTTAGAAGGATCTATTCCATTCTTCTTAAATTTATACCTATTACAGAAGTGAGCCCCACTTCTGTAATAGGTATAGATTTATAAAAGTCACGGGTATATCAAATTGGTAAGTATTTTCTTGGTTTTATTGTTGTTCGTCCTGCGGTAACTATGCCGTTGATCATAAAGTCTCAGGTACGATTTTCGGGTCAAAAAACCTGTTTTTCTGTTACTAAAATCCCAGTAACAGCATGAAATCTGAAAATGTGCCCGAATAATGTCATAAGGCTAATTTCCAATAACATGAGACCGAAATAGCCGACTAAATGTACATAATGCATTTGACACGATTTTGATTTCAGGTACCTTTCATCTCTTTTCATTTAAAACATATTTATATATGTAATTAAACGATGTATGTATTTAGAAATTCAGATTCTTCATATATCAAAGTCAAGACAAAGTAAATTTTCTTAAAATTATTTATTTCACAAAGTAACACTTATGAACGTTTAGTAAGTTCATTACATTAACTGAATTTACATTTATGTTTAGTTAGTATAATTTCTATGATACAACTAAGTAATAGGCTAACCTATCAACCAGAAACACGACCACACTTTTGTGTTACACTGTTAACGACAGAAAACTTTCAAACTGTATCTCTATTCAAGTCAATATTTGCCTTCATGGTACCTTTTAACATGCCCGGTTGTCGAGAGCGAAAGCTTTCGCACGTACCGACACAATTTACTCAGCAGGTGGTCATTATGTACGCAGTAGCCGGAACGTGTGTGAGGGCACTTATTTATAAAATATAGTGTTGTTAGAAGATTGCAGAGAAGGAGTGTTGTCCTGCTCTCGCTTGTTAGAATTGTCACAAGTCAAAGTAATGCGATCGTGAATTTTCCATTTGACATTATTTTATAGAATGTGATCCTTGTAAGCTAATTACATTATTTGCTGTTCTAAATTAGTGTGCAGTTTTTAAAATCAACAAATTAAGTCTTGAAAATTATAAAATTCGGTACTGACATTTCTTTGGGCATGGTTCGCTAATTCTTATAGTTACGGATATAGCGGTCTACACACTTATAAAATTTACCTTGTATACGTATTACTCTGAAAAGTCATTAAAATGGTGCTTTTACGGCATGGGTTTGAACTCGAAAACCTCTAACATGCCATCATGCATGTTCTCGCTGCTTTAACTTTTTGAAGGACTTGGTCATACACGCACATTTGAAAATTCACTTTGTACGCATAACTTCGCAGTCTTCGATATACTGACACTGCGTGTTTAAAACGTGGTTTAAAATCAAGATCTTTGTCATTCCAAGTTTTAACTTCAAATTATCACATGATACATATATTAGGAGAAAATATTATTATATTTATTTGCTATTCATACGAGACAAATGCCTAGTCATTCTCATAGTGAATAGCCTATGCCCAGCAGTGGGACATTAATAAACAGGACTGATATAATAAATATTTTAATTAACGCAAAGCCTTCTGTGGTTAGTACATATATCCATTACGTAATGGCAGGTTATTAGACTAAATTGAAACATGGACGAACGACACTAAATGACTACATTAGAGTTAATTAGTTATATTTAAATAGAGCTTGATTTCATTTACAATTTGAAATGGATGTATATAGCTTTGAAACTTATTTAGGTATAATTACAAACATCATGTTTTACCCAAAATGGTTAGGCAAAGGTTCATACTAACATTTCGTTGGTAATATTACGTTACTACCATTCCTGTCTGCATTGCAAAGTTCTAATGCGTGCTGTTATTAAGAATGGCCCTGAATAAAAATCTGTTTCCTACTTTTGTCGTAAAGTATTATTGATATTGAAATATAATATGTTCAGAAAGTCTGAGTAGAAGCACCGAATCTGGCAATATGTCTAATAGACGGCAATGTCGTTGTGTTGTACCTAATCTGTCAAGTCTAAGATCATTTAAATCTATTTCTGGCCGCCGGTGTGCCGCTGCAACTCAATAGTTTAAAATTGCTGGAATATGTAATTGCTTTGTTGCAAAATTGCGTGATTTTATTCAACAATAGAACTCAAGACCCACAAGTCCATAGCGACATATTTTACACATGTTCAAACCTTTAACATTTGTATTTCCGATTTTAAATAGCTTTACAAACATCGTATCGGAGCTGCAAGTGATAAGTAGGAGTGAGATTTCGCCTCGAGAGAGAAGCACACGGACCGAGCACTCAAGTGTATCGACTTACGAGGAGCCGGCGTCACGTCGTGTCTCACCTTCTATTTACTTTAAGATGTAGACGGTAGTTGCATATTGATGGAAATAAAGATATATGTGTCGTGATCGGTCATTAGTACGAACTTGCATCGAATCGTAAGTGCGACCCGGTGGTTTTTATATACAACAGCAGTTCGTCTTGACCACGGACATTCAGTGTCAGGTCTCCATAGAGTCAAGTGCTCGCGAAACTCCTCGAGTTATTATGAATGAATTGCTTTGTTATAATCGCAGTGTTGAGAAGCGAGTGTGCTTTCCGATTACATGATGGGTACCCAACTAAGCGTCCATGATGCCTGTATCAAACTAAATCAATCTTGGCAATGTCTATATATCTACCTTATACAAATTGGATTTTCGTCAAAGATATGACGGATAGAGTTAGTTTGTCATTTCTTAAAGCATTATGTTCGAAATAAAGCATTTTATAATGAACTATGTAGGTTTTGCTTGTGGCTTTGTTTGCATGGAATACTATTCGCCTGCAATGCCAAACTATGTACCCAAATCTCCAATTTTACTAATTTAATTTAAATGAAACGCGTTTGAAAGTTCAACCTCAAGCTGCCAAACTGTGACCAAAATCCGTTTAGTGGTTTTTACGTTATAGTCAGATGAACATAATGTGAAGCTTAAGGTTTTCTGTCCATGTAGGGTAGGCAGAATCATATTACACCGACACTTCGCCAAGTATATTTTTTACCAAACATAATACGAGGTGTAGGTCACCATCTACCGGGCATATATCCAGATTACGCGCTTTTATTCAGAATTACTTACTTTATTCCATAACCTTACAACACTCCACTCGAAGAATCGCAGTCTATATAGTATATAGTAGTAAATCTCAAATCGAGTAACACAACCAACATCGTGAATTTAAATATTTAAAAAGATAAACCTACTTCTTAAAAGCGAAGCTCAAAATAAAAGTAGACACGTCCAATTATTTAAAGCATTGCTATATGAACGATGAGGAATACCCCTTATGTTCTGAAGCGATTCTGGCATATTACGAAGTAGCTGTATCCAGTGCTGTAATTTGGCAAAGGGTCCTAGTCGCTCGTCCAAAGTCTTGTTAAACAGTTTGGCAGCCGCTGCGTGTGTTTTTTAGTCTTGCTTTTTTTGTATATTAACTTGGTTTTACCAAGTGCACGAATTGGGTCAAAGGCTCATTTTAAAATGTATATTTTAACCTAATTTTCGAAATCTGTAAGATGTTTTTATCTTGTTTTGCGGAGGGTAAGTTAGTGGTGTGAATTATTTAATTATTTTTTATTTTTTTTTATTTGCTACTATAAAGTAGGTTAAGTAATATTAGTAGTAAGCCTGGACTATCTTTTATTATAATTTGATAAACGTAATAGCAGGGAGCTTAGATTTTAAATAACATAAGTTATTCAGGTAACTATTATGCAAACTATTTTTACTTTCAGCAAATGAAATTAATTAAAAAAGGCTCCCTTTATCCAATTAGCAAGTAGGTATTATTTGCATACATAATTGTATATTTGCTGTGAAAATCTTAACTTCGCTAAAATGTCGTGTCGCCTCTAGACCCAAAGGCTTGTAAGCCAACAGTTATAAAAATCGGTCCTAGAAATAAGGAATATATATTTTGACATCCACCTTAATATATTTAAGCAAATAAGATAATTGATTTCTCAGTAAATTTCACTATAGTCAAATAACTTTTAAAGATGATCTACACCAAAAAATAAGCCAGACTTTGCCAATCGTCAGGCTGCATTTCCACACCATGTAGAGTAAGCAAACACTCTAAAACAAACATTACCATTGTTCTATAGGCGGAGATATCGAACAATACAAATAGAGTACGTTACCGCAAACAACTGCTAACCGGACAAAACATCCGAGCTAATAGTATGCGGAACCACAAATATCGTCCGTCCGAGCGTTTATCCAGATTGACCAATAAACATAGAGGGTATACCTCCCATTCACATGTATATTATCAGTCTAAAGTATGCTTCGTCGGGAATAATACCCACAGTAAGCGTACAGTGTTATATTCGAGAAATGAAATCGAATCCCCCTTCGAATGTAATCAGAGAAGTTTTGGGCACGCTGCCAGCAAACGGGTACTGGCCAGATCTAAAGACTTACTGGCACCGAACACTGGCAACTAGCAAAAAAATGTTAAAAGCGAAACGGCGGATATTTACCAGCGAAGAAAACTCGCGATATAAAAATTAGTTGGATCATATTTTAGTTGCGAACGTTGAGTTAGCTTAGTAATTTAACTTTTAATTTAAAAAGTTTTGTTGTTCAGAAAAATTATAACAATCTCTGAAATGTTTAACATTCCTGAGTAATATTATACCTCTAAATGGAAAGGTATATTTGTTTATTTTTACTTCAGATAGAATAGCAAACTTAGTAACGTTATTTGTTAAAAATTATTTTATAATCCCATATTAATAAATATCACTAAGTTTATTTCGTTAACGCAAATATATAACTAAATTATTTTTATGAATCTCGTAAAGGAGATAGCTTGAAAGCTGGATAAGAACATGGGCTATCTTTCAGAACCAATTAAGTTCCGGCCATATTAATAAAATTTGAGTGGATCTGCGTGAGGCTACAAACACTAACAATAAGTCGTCCATAAATTAACTGTTTCACATCGAAAACTATTTTCAAAATATACTTACAATTGATTAAATCGATAGTGTTCAACAAATAAATACCATAACCGCGATACTGTGCCTGAGTCATAATATTAGCAACACTGTGGTCAATCAGAGCCGCGTCCCCGCCACACTATACGTTTATGATGCGAATGTAGCTCGTATTAGCAAACCCACTTTATATGGAAAACAAATGTTGCTGCATTTACACTATGTGGTTTGGGAATTACTTCGGTAAGCGGATAGACAATTGTGTCAGGGACCGAGTATCAATGAAATTTTACATCAAATTGTACACCATAAACTACGAATGGCCCATCTGTTTAATATTTCTTTAAGGCGTGTATATGTACACGTATACATATACACACAAAGGTTGACTAAGTAGCAGTAAGTGCAATTTATAGTGATATTAAGATTAAATTATTAAAAAGGAAAACATTTAGATTATAGTTATCATATAAAACGATTTTAAATGATAGTTGTATTGCTATATTGTAACCATAATTAAATATTCCAAAATGTATTGTCAACCGTTAGTTACATTTGAGTTCGAGATAAAAACTTTTCAGAATACGGTTGTCACGTTCACTTAACAACTTATTCATCACTTAATCAGGAATCTTTTTCATATGTCGATACGTCGAATGCCATTAGCTTCATACACATAATGTATTCGGCACGTACAACATCTGCACGCAAAAAATATAAACAGAAATTAGTCGATTATGCAGATCTGAGATCTCCGTCCCAGTGATGGATGAAGCACGTTTACGGTTTTGCATTGAAAAAAGGGGCAACATTTTCATTATTTCGAGAGCGTTTTAGATGATAAATGACTTACCTTTTTTTGCTGTCTATCTATTTTTAGATATGCAACGGATTCTCTGCCGGAGTTATATTTCTCGTAGACTTACCTAGAACAAAGAATGTTTACTGTTAGATGGTGGATCAGCGGTTAAGTATTCAGAATTGCAAAACAAGAAGATCATCAATTTGTTAAATGAATCATTTCCTTGGAAAATTCTTTGTGATCTCTAAAAATATACTTTAAGATCAATTATGTTTTATTTTATAGGTACTATATTATAAATAGATAATTTTATTTTATGTATTGCTCCTGACATCATGGTTAAGGAAAATACAAAAATAAAATAGATAAATATAATAAATACACGAAAATCTTAATGATATCTGAACACCAATCTACTAATCTCTTTCAGCAAACGAGATTATACAAAATGTGTATGCAAATACAACATTATAAAAAACGCCAAAAAAAAAATATAACTCCGGATACTAACACCGAAAACGTTTGGTGTTTCCTTTGGTGTTCACTATAAAAAAGGTCCTTAGCAATAAGAGAGATAAGTATACAGACACACCAGACTGAGATTGCGTTGAGCGATTACGTTAAAGCTCTTAGATATCGCTTAAGTAATTATACTTAAGCAATATCTAAGAGCTAATATACACTTAAGATTGCAAACAATTGATTGTTATAACATATCAAATCAAATCAAAATAAATTTATTCAAATTAGGTTACAAGGTAACACTTATGAATGTCAAAGTTACACGTAAATTTTTCCTGTGAATTTACATTTACTGCCACGTTCAGCAAAGCTAGGGTGAGTAGGGCTCATGAGAAGAACGGGCAAGAAACTCATAGATATCGGTGCTGATATTCTGCATCAAATTATCTATATTATATTATAAATATATAGTACAATTGCAATGATAGCTAATGAGAACTTATAAAATAGCATAGCTTAATTATTTTTCTTTACTCTCATTACATTACTCTTACTCTTTAAATCGAACACAAAATTGTGTACATGATCGAGTTTATTTCTTACACTTGAGGTAATTATTTTAAATAACCCTAAAGTATTTAAATGGGTAGTTTATGAAAAGGTTACACACGGAACAAAGGAACCGTTAACTATATCGATTCCTAATGTAACGACTATCAAATTTAAATGTATAAAACGTAGGCTTCATTATTATTTATTGCAGATTTTTATATATTTTAATGCATTGTTAAATAACCTACTCCAAATAAAAACTTAAAACCGTTATACTTTATTCGAAGGATTACATGAATATCCGTAATTATAAAATTTAAAAAAGGCGTATTCGGATATTTCAGTTTGGTGTGACGGAGCGCTTAGGATTCCCGATAAAAATCTCTCTGGCAATAAGACAAATAAAACGTTGCTCTGTTATCTTCCCCAGTGGCACCGTGCCGCGGTGAATGCTCACGTTATGCCAATGCATATTTTTATGTTGCCGGCGTTAAGTCACCCTTTAGGTAACGTTATCCTGCTTTATTTCAAGCTTGTTATTGTGTTACTCCCTTGCTTTTGTAAAGAAAACGGTGGGTAAAAAATTCTTTGCTATCCATAATTTTTATTTTTAAATTCCCTTTTGCGCAGTAATTAACGAATTAGATACTTTCAAAATTCACAAAGAACATCTAGATTCGGCACAATTATTCGTAGTTTAAATAATTTGTGGTGATTGAACACAGCAATAGGTGTTTTAGGATTGGTAAAGTAACAAGATAAAGCATTGCACCATTATCCAACTCAAACTTTCCTGTATTATATTTTCTAGCTACATTTAACTGCGTCCGCAATAAGACTTCTAACTAAAAAGACGTTATGCGTTCCATATCATCTAACGTCCTTAAAATTAGTGGACGGCAGTATGGGAGTCAGACATTGGTATCCGAAACTACAACCTTTCAATCTGAAATTGGATGCCTTTGCTACCTACCACAAGTTTATTATTAAATCTGTTCCGCTGAATAAGTACACATACATATACAGCCAAACTCGTGAACGCGCCATGAAACTACAGTATTACAGCGAAATTTGTTTTGCCTTAGTCAGCAATTACTGTTAAAACTAGCACTTGAGCTGTAGCGTGAGCCTGTTCTACGAAAATACCCTCAAATTATCCACTATCGTATGCAGTTTCACGACTTTCCATAATACCAAATTACTTTAAACTTTTTGGACGGCTTACAAGAAAAATATGCGGGGCATTCCACATTTTCCACTTTTTCCCTTGAAACAGAATTCGCAATACTGCGTAACTTTGACGTTTTTCGAGTTATTCGTCAAAGCATATTTTTAACTAAGACCGTTATGTGTGTAAATGTTTTGAATACATTTGAAAAGATCTGTTAACGTATGGGAATGTTAAGCGATCTTGCGAACATGTTTATTTATGGTGAGGATGTATTTAATAACATTAAAGCTTAAGAGCTTTACTTTTAGGCTAACCTGTTAAGACTATGGCTATATTTCGAAACAGCTGAGAATAAGCGATAAATCGAATAATAAATCAGGACGTCATGACAGGTTTTGATTTAAAGTCCTCATTATTCTAAACAACTAGGATACAATTATAGATCAAATATAATTCCAATGTCTTCTCTTTCAGTTGAATATCTTAATTCTCTAAATTTATCCTTAGGTTATCTTGTGGGTGCTTGGCGTTCTGAGCCTTATGTATCATTGCGTATTGCCCGAGAAAAATAACCATGCTTCACTTTGAATTAGTACAGAGTTTCTTCGTATTATATGTATTTCGGGCTCTTGAATTTGAACCTGATATAGTTTTCCCACTTAAAACTGGACTTAGGTAACCACGATCGGCTTTAATACATGCGTTAGTAAAACTGGTTTACAAAACTATTTTTAAAACACAGACATTAGTACAAACAAATCTTTAGCTTATATAGGCACAAATAATTCACGAACCACTTCGCCGAGAACCGTACGCATTTAAAAATCAAAGCGCAAAATCGTGTCTTTTCAAATCTGGCAGTGAAATGGAGTACTTATTTCTTTATTACCCTCGGCGTTCGGAGACGGTGTCGCCAGGACATTCTCTTGGCAAGCCGTTCGAGCGTTACTCTTTCAGTATTAAACATTCTACTTTTTTTAAACGTTTCAAAGAGTGTTCGCGCCGGGTGTAAAATTCAAGTCTTGTAGCAAAATGTCTACTGGCAGACGGAATTCCAAGATTTAAATTCAAGTTAAATGCTGTCTTTGTGAAGATAAATTGGTTTAAGTCAGGATTTCTTCTTTTTGGCGGGTAAGAATGGCTGTTTATTTTTCTAGGGTGCTTAGGCTTTATGTAGCGATTGCTGAAATGTACTTTGCTCTTTTCTTTCTTCTTTTATTGGGGTAATACTAAGATGAATAATAATGCTCGTGTTAAGTCCTCTTTTAATTTGGTTACATGTTGTGCTAGTATTTAATAAAACCCCTCCAGCTAAACTTAATTCTTGTGTAAGGAGTGTAATGCAATAATACTGCTCTCTAAGTCTCAAGACTGATGCCAACCACTGGGCCATCGCCGCTTCATAATTTATATAATCATATACATATTGTTAGTATTTTTATTGCGTTATATAATATTGTGTCATAATTCGTGATTGGTTAATTTGGGTAAAAGATCAAATAATGACGGTCCCGTAAATATTTAATGTTTCCTGTCCCGTTAATAAGTCTGTCAGGAAATATCTGTAATTATTGAAGTCAGCAATTTAAATTTTAAAGCTATACAGACAGAAAAATATACATAGTTATGTAAGCAAACAGCACATTTTGACAATGTAATGAGAATATTATAAAGCTCTCTGACTGTCGCATAATTTGCTCTATTTGGCAACAACTGCTAACAATTCTTGCTAATATTAAATGCGAATGTGAGTTTGTTTGTTTGTTAGTTACGATTTCACGCCCTAACTAATTTCGCATACACCTTTACAGAGGTACAAAAATTCACAAAGGGAACTTTTCTCCTACAAAAAGTACTGTTCCCGACGCCCCGGCAAAAGTTAATATCATATAATATATAGCACCAACAAACCTTTCTATCAATGTTACTTCTATTTTATCCTTCAATCACTTTAAAATAGTAAACAGTGGAACGACCTCTTACTTCTACAATAGCATAGATTCGAGAAGGAAGCCTAATTTGAAAAGCCAGTGACGAAAAAAGTACAGCTTAAAATCATTCAATGTACATTTATTAAAACACATAACGAAGTGTCCACGTAATGAAGTGCTTGTTGCATATCCACAGGTGATGAGCGAAGGGCATTTTACAGGACAGAATCAATAATTCACTGTAACTTAATATTACCATTAAATTATGAAGGCTTCGCGTCGTAACCGTTGACGGACCAGTATTATTGCAATTAATGTGGAAGACAATATGAAACGTGTACAGAATTGTGATGTCTATAAAATCGTAACCAATGTTATAAGTGCTAATGTGAGTTTGTTTGTTACACTTTTATGCTCTAACTACGCGGCCGATCGCCATGCAATTTCACATACACGTTGTCAGGACTACAGAAAAGAATATAGGATAACTTTCATCCAGAAATATATAATATAGAATAGTTTAGAAATTTATTATCAAAATCTAGATTAATTCGAGCGCAGCCGCGGGCGAAATGTAGTGGTTCATAAATATTAGGTTTGAGTATTGACTACCTATATTGCCTATAAATCTTTTTGTGTAGTTCAAAGCCGTGTCATATTTATAATTTTAAAATCACATAAAGCAGCAGCAAATCTAAATTATTCGGATTTCAAATACTACAAATAATGTCACGCCAGCTGTTGTTATCTGTTCAGTTCAAACAAACAGCTTTGGGAAAATGGCCGATCCTTATGTAGGTCTGTACAAACGACAGTATATGCTTATGGAACATTACAATGGATGTAAGCGATATGGCAATAAAGCATTTTTTTGCGTATCTAGTGATGTCGAAAAGTGTACTTGTTTATTTTATGCGCATGATATCAAGCTTCGAAATCGGGCGGTTATTTACAAAACTAATGTCGTCAAAGATGCCATCTTGTATTTGATTCTCGGTTCAAAACCGTTTAATTTTCAAATATAGAAAGAAAATAGAAGCAGAAGAAATTAATCAAATGAGGACGCAATATCATCTCAAAAATTCCATAATGCCAGCGTTTTTAAATTTTTCGAATTAGCATGAAATACCTTACAAGTTCTTAGTTAATAATTAAATTATACTTGTCTTCCAGTATTATTACCCCGCTCGAGTGAGGGTAAATTGTATTAAGCAGGCAGCTGAATGAATTTGCATGTTTAAAATCTGTATAACAGCACTACCATCTGAGCGGTGAGGTTCCTCGACCAACGTACAATGGATTTGGTTCAACTCTGTGTAACTAGAGTTAAAGAGTTAGTGGTGTAAAGTTATGTTTCTTAATGAACAGTTCTTAGGAAAGTTTTATGTACAGTTCTCGGTTCGTTGGTTGTGTTTTGTAGCTCTACTATAATGTATGAGTTACTTTTTGTTTGAGGATTCAGTACGGCTCTTAGTATTTTAATTAGAGCGCTGCAGTAAAATAGTTATGCATATAAAATGCGTAGTCAAATCTTATTAAGGCAGGACTAATTTGGTATAGTTTATGTTTTTGTACTTACCACAGATCGTAAGTACAAAAATTTGGACTAAACGATATTTTACAAAAATATTATACATATAATACTTACTAATATATATACTTATATATATTTTGCCGTTACATAACTACTACAACCTTGATCGCAATGAAAAGTGTTAATGTAATCTATAATTATATTCACATTCAATAGCTTGTAACATTCAAAGTATCTAACTTTTCTTGAGTAAAATAAATAACAATACAATCATGCTTAGTTTTAAGAATACACCGATAAGCGATGCGATGCCAATGCGATAATATCTTGGACCATAGCGCAGCCAAGAGGTCATAATTTGGATTACAGTTCAAGAGTTCGTTCGATATATATGAGTGTAATATACAACCATCATATTATTCAGTAACAACTAAAATTCTTATTATTAAATGAATATTATTATGATGTAATTACACATTTGTCTTTGTGTAGTTAAGTGTGCATATTGCACATTGCCTGTCTTGCAATTTTTTTATATTTTCTAATTTAGTAGTATAATTTTAAATAATGTTTATGATTTTTGTATAAATGTTTTTCGATAAGTCCAGTATATGACAACTGAAGTATTGCCATAAATTTATTTTTGACCGCAATATTAATACTTTGTTATTATTCTATGTGGAAAAGCAAGCGACAAGACTCTACCCTGTGGTACACCAGCAGATAAAGTACATAAGAAAACTAGTCTATCCCCATAAAAGATAAATTAAGAATGCGCTTAAGTCCAAGCCACACCGAAAAATTTACATCTAAGATATAGGTAGCAATAGAAGATCAAAAAAACAACAAGTTTACAAACATTCGTATAAGAAACCTAAGCACATACACAATCGAACGTCAAACAAAATTCGTACTCTTGTATCAATAAGACGTGTTTGCAGATCCTTATGTAAAAAATGTCCCGAGTTATATTAACTTTCACATCTTCGTCGAAACATTTTTCTTTAGACACTCGTAGAAGTTCGAGTGGGTGAAACACAAATATTTGAACACAATTATATTGAACATTGAAGTTAAATTAAAATTTGTCATTAGAGTTAAGAGAGAGATAGATTTTTCTATTACGAATTAGCGAGTGTGATTGTGTCTGGGAATAGCCCAGAATATAAATAATGTTATTTGGTGCACTCCTCATAAGAACTAGTATGTATGTACAAGAAGTTAAGTATGTATGGTCCTAAACGATAAATCTAGCCATTAACTTACACAGTCACTATTTTATTTCTTTCTGCTAGAATATTAATAACTTTGAAATAATTGTCTTCTAAATAGCTTGAAGACCCAGATGTCATTATAAATCAGTCACGTAAATAAAAATACTCAACTAAAGTCACAAAGAAGAGTTTAAATAGTCTAATATGTAGATAGATTTATTGTTTAACATCAAAGTCAAAAACCACCACATTTAATCTCTATGAAACACACACGTTTACTTGCTACGATTGACGTTATGCCCCTAAAGAAAACATAACACAGGAGGCTCATACACAATATGAATGCTTATACGTAATTGATCTGAGAATATAAGTAATATTCTATTAGCGATTACTTCAGAGCTTATTACTAATTCAATGTATTGCATATTTAAACAACCCATGTTTGTATGCCTTAATAAACAAGATGTAACTACTTAATTGGGATACAATTATCTATTAGCAATGGAAGCAGTGGTCGGCAATTAAGGGTTTTCATAAAAAACGGGCTGCCTTGATTAGGATTTTGACCTCAAGGGTTCTCTAGAATCTAGATGTACGTAAAGTAAGTTTTTTAAGTAATAAAAACGCTAGACTCATATTAGCAAAATTAAATAGAAAAAGATAATCGGCTTAAACATGTGATGTCAGAATAGAGGTACTTACATATATATACGTGGGTAGAACAATTTCAAATTAAGTTGGGCTACATACAGATAAATATAAACAGACTTCATCCAAGACTGCAATAGACGTCAGCGTACGTGCGTATGTTTTGGCGAACATTATTCACAAAAGGACATTTCAAGAATTTGTCTTTATCATAAATAGGAAAGAGAATCTGAAGTGTCTTTTTTCTCTTTTGTACCGAAGTAGGTTATTAACAAAAGGACTTAAAGTTTTTGGTGACTGGTTATTAAACATAACTCACGAATTTTATCAATGTGAATGTTAATTTCTGCGGCAGTAGCCAAACAACATTGGACTTGCGATCAAAAGGTTATGTGTACCATGTTCTTACTCATTGCACCGCCGTGAACCAACTTCTGACACAATCATTTATCTTAGTTGGCGAAGTGAAAAATAACGCAATTGTGCTAAACAAATGTCTAGTCTAATCTCACAAAAAGTGCTCAACCGCGTACTCACCAGTAACAACGAGGTTGGAAGCTCTTGCTTATTGTCAAGTACTCTTGTACTTAACAATAATTTCACCTTTTTCATTTCTAAAGAGGAGATTCTGATACATACGTAGAAGACGTAAGACAACTCAAAGCGATTACACTTTTACCTTTAGGTTAAAGGAGCTCTAGAAAGGACAACTCGATAACAGACGTGGCGATAATTATACTTTGTGTCTATTTAGGTAAATAAATCAAAATATTTTCCTTGTTTTGTTGTTAGTTAACTTATTTGTTGTTTGTTTTAGATGTTTCGAGAGCAGTTAAGGAGAGACCGAGATTTTTCAAATCGTTAAATAAAAAAAAGTAATTTATTCATAACAGTACACAGTACTAAAAGTGGATTTGTGACGTATAGACGACATGCGTAGACTTACGCAATACGAAGACGTATGTATGTAGCAATCGCACTGCTTCTAAGATAATTTTTGTCTTTGTCACAAAGTCCGAACTTAACTCAATACTTCACAAAGGACCTCAGACATAAGCACAAACTTACAACATGAGACGGCAGGTACGTGGCGATAGACTAAAACACACGATAAGCATTCTAATCCCTGCTACATTAAAGCTATTATGACTGACTTACATAACATGTCGAATGATGTCTCAAGGAGTGCTCATCGCAGCATCCTAAACAATATCAACAAATCATCTCAAGCCGACCACTAACAAGCTTTGCATGTGATTAGTGTTAGTGGCTAATTAACAAATGAAAGTGCACCAATCCGCATGATTAGCAAACCGACGCACCAATAGGTCCATAGCCACAGGCAGAATATTGAAATCAAACATTGCAAAATATTGATCTACCCGCATACATGATTGCTAATATGTAATGTGCGGTACAGGTCGACAGATATAAAGTGATGGTTTAGTTAGTGTATGTAGTTAAAGAACTAAACTAATTAATTTAACTAATCCAAAGGTGGGATAGTTTACTTTATGTTTATTAGGTATGCTTGTATGTACATAGCTTATAAACAAGTATCATGATATCTAAAAAGACTGTCGCGAGTGACTTTACAAATATACAGAATAACTACTAATTCAGAACATATATTTAAGGGACATTCGAATTATTGTTTCTTACCGAGATCGAATCCACTACACCAATGCACAATCAGTGCATTTTGGAATATCAATTGTGCATGTTGACAAACAGAAAGAGAGTAGTGAGTTCTTTCATTATTGAACGCTACGTATTATATAACAACAGACTACAAGCCACGGGAGCGCAGTCATCATAAACATGGTTGAAACCATGGGGACAACTAGTCTTGTTATGCATAGTCTCACGCTAGTTTCCCACAGGGAAATGCAGCTACTCCAGATTGCCATTCGCTACAATCATGACATATATCTCCTATAATACAGCAGAATCCTAATATTATTCATACTGACAATCAATTGTACCTGTCTAAATTCGTGACTACATAAGCCAAGCGTTAATTTATATTCGCCTAACACGATTCATATTATGTACATATATGTATGCATGTACGTCGAATGCAATGACAAATGTCCAATCGTAACCGCAAACCGAAAACTATTCAAACAAACGTGATTTAACGCTAATTTGTTCAGTTTACATTACAAACGCGGTTTGTTATATAATTGCGTTTGTGAACAAGAATTTAAATAAAGAATTAAAGTGATCTATTCTGATATAATTATATGTTTGCTTGATGGCAAGCGGTCATGGTAGCACACGGTCACTTGATAAACCGGAACTCTTATTTACCAGGCGGAACGCAGTGACTCTTACCCCGGTTTTCAGTAAAGGTGTATTATTTTTTCGGACTAGTTTAGACTAGAAAATGGTCGGCTCCTTTAGTCATTTATTATAAGCTAAATGTAAGTTATTGTAAACTATATCATTTCATCTCTGCCAATCTCATGGTTGACTGGTAAAATGAATCGGCACTAGCACTCAAAATTAATCTAGACCGAAATATTTACATTTAAGATAAAGAATTTGTTCTAACACTAAACAAATTTTGAATTATAAATCAGAAGCCGAGGCCGCCTTGGTCATGGAGGTTTACATAATTGAAAATAACACCAACCAAATCATGTCTTCGATTATTCGTTACATCAGCAGTATGTAGACATACATATAACAGCTAGATTTTCTACATAACTATTTCTACCACACAACGAAAGGCCTATAATTCATAGATCATTAAAAAGAGATGCTTGACTGCAAACGATCGATAGGAATACGACCAAAACATGTAATTAAAACAACGTGTGTTGTTTAAGTAATACCGTAAGCTATGCCAGCCATATATTCTTTTTTATAATATAAGGTGGTAACAGTACTCTAAAAATAATGGTAGCACCGTTAGCACCTACTGGGAAGATGGTTCGACTACCACGGTGTGAATTCTGATCAACATTTTTGATGTTATGGGCGTATGAAATAGTTAATTATCTTTTGCGTTACAGTGAAGGAAAAACCTCGATGCAATGTGCATATCTCAAAGATATCTCTTATGTTGTCGAAGATGTGTGAAATCGACTGACCCATACTGGAATACCGTGGTAGATGATGGCCAAAACCCTTTTGCTATTCCGAGGAGGTTAAACAGTGAGACAATTCATAGACAGTGCTGATAACTATGATTAGCCTAGAAGGAGAACGTTGGACTGCCACGTCGAGATCTCGAGTTCTATCCCAAGGCAAGCACCTCTGACTTTTGCGAAGTTATGCGCGTATTAAATAGATAATTATCACTTGCTTAAAAGGTGAAGGAAAACATTGTGAGAAAATCTGCATGTCAGAGTTCTCCATAATGTTTCGAAGATATGTGAAGTCTGCCAACCCGCATTGGGCCAGCGTAGTGGACAACGGCCTCACTCTTCCTACAATGAGAAGAGGCCCGTGCCCAGCACTGGGCACAGTTTATATAAAGGGCTGATTATTATATTATCACAGAGGGTCTACAATATTTTTTATTGTTTTCGTCCGACATTAACAACTTTGATTGCCAGCAAAACCTTACGTACATTTTCCAAAGTTTCTCTTTTAGAAACAGGTATTAATGAAAGGTACGTCAAGGCTACGCAAAATTCATTATAAACTCTTTTATATCAACACAACTAAGGCCAAAATGTTTACTTAGAATTGCCATATCTTGGACAAATCTTCATCACGCATGATGGGTCTTATATGACTTTAAGAACCCTTTGGCCGGCAGCCAGATATTCGTTAATATAACCGGAATGTCCCGCACAATACGATCACAATGGCCATAGGCGTACATGAGGTGGTTATATTCCGTCGGCCATTTCAGCTGGTAATCAAAGCGAACTGAATTATTGTTCAGAATGCTCATATATGTGTGAATACGTATTGTACTGTCTAATTGTGTGCGGTATATTGAGGTGGACGTGATTGATGTTGTGTTGGTTATGAGGTATTGTACGTAGATGGACTAACGCCTGTTTCCTGAGGGTAGCAGAGTAAGCGTTTGGGATGATTGTGGTATATCGCTCTTACTTCGTTTGCATATATTACAGTCCTCATGGAAGCTTGTCTAGGTAGTTTTAACGTAGCCTTACCCAAAAAATGTCTCCTGGTTGTGAGGAATTGTTTGTGCTATTTATATACTTCGAGAAAATGAAAAGGCTTTTGCAGGGTGGTGCGTGATTCTGACAATTAGAAAGTCGTATGTTTGTTTATGTTTTAGGCGTCACTATAGTGACTCATTAACAACACATTTACAAAACCTTACTTGTTCAAATTTAAGATTTGGATAACACTGTATGGTGGAAAAATCTGGATATAATTAGTTGTAGTTGCTAAGATTATATGTATAACATAAGGGTAGTAAGAACTTTTTGCATGGTATTATATTTAATAACTGTCTTATAAAAACGTAATGCAATCTATGATTAAAATTACCAATACATCAAGTCTGCTAGACTAAAGTGAGATTAGGTGTGACAAGTATGTAAAACGCATTAATATAAGTGCACCGCAACTTAATGGACACTAGTCGATTCTGTAAAAGCTTTCATCTTGAACTCATTTGTCACGTCGATAGTAACCGTACTAAAATAAGCTATTATTTAGTATTGTTATTCTGTATGGAGTGAAATTTCACAGAATTACACAAGTGAACGTTAACATCGCCACAACAACAAGGCAAGAAATGTTTTATAGAAGATGCAAGATATTAATAAAATAGATGTATTCAGCCTGAATTTCATTTTTTGTGGTCGCAATTTATTTATTCTGTTTTATAAAAGACAAATCACGCACTAGTATTAAATTTTGTGTCGCAGGCGACTTTACAAACATTCAAACAACGAACACAAAGAACTTTCAGTATAACTATATCTGGATGATACAAATTTTTGTCCCGTGTAAGGATCCAGCTAACAACACTTAACGCAGTAACAAGTGAAGAGCGAGCTTAAACCACCGCCATCGGTGTTTCAACATTTAAAACATACGTTGTACATAAACAACATATGTATGTATAGTTAAATAGCTATATATTCTGTTTATACAACCTTCGCAATTTTCAGCCATACATCCTTGCTCACACCGCATTAACTCTTCCTTAGGCTGACAGTTAACTATGCCCTGGAGGGGGAAGTGAGGACTTCGGTAGCTTTCGAAGACGATGTACCAATAAATAACAATATATGGCATAGTCACGATGTATTGTATAGCTATAAGGTTTATATAAGTATTTATCGTGTTTAGATTATGCTGGGAACAGTGTTGTAAGTTATGTAAAAAGCTGTCTGCACATTAAAAATATTTGGCAAGCTAAAGCAGATCAACTATTCAAGGATTTCTTAATCTGCAAATGTTTTGTTTTCTCGTGTCTGTTTTATTGTACAAGGGTAGACCTTGCGAAAGCCAGTGAACATGATGTAGGTTTTACATTTTGGTAGGTTGCGGTTCAGTTTAAAATCTAAGACAGGTAATTGCGTTCAATAGTACCAGAGTTATGTTGTATTGTTAGATTTGCGTAAGTATAATTATGGATAAACTGATGTAGACTACGCGGTCGAGACCTTGCAACGCTTTTGCAACAGAATAAAGAAAAAGAAATGTTAAAAATCTGTGACTAAAGACCGATCTGAAGAACATTATAACTTATATTGCCAGTTATCTTTAAAACACGCTTTATTTGTTAAATTGCACTTGAATTTTAAGACGAAATTTGTCAGCTAGCTTTGATACTTAAACTAGTTTAGCTATAATTGACAGATTGATGTTTTTGGCAGAAAATTCATAGAAATAACATAAAATTTGGTAAGTCTCAAAGTGCCAGAGATATGAGCACTGTTGATATGAAAAGTAAGTATCCTTTCACTATCAATAAGAGACAGGCCATGGTAGCTGGTGAGAGGTCTACAGACGGCTTAAAAAATTTTATCACTAGGTTAGCAAATCAAGGAAAATTCAGGAAATTCAAAAGTAATAAATGCCCCATGTAACGATCGCTCTGTTTCTGTCACAGATCAAACAAACGTTAAACAAAACGATTGGCGTAATCATCCGGAAAGGCAGGAATAATGGCGATTGGAATCTATAGAAATGTCACCCGCAATATTGGTTAGAAGCCGACACTGTTCGCTCGTTTATCATCGATGGGCGTCAAAAGTAACATCAGATTTGCGAGACGTTTTTGTATACGTTAAATGTATACGCTGATGGTAATGACATTATTTATTTTTATTTTTAAAATTTAAGGTTTGTATAGCTATATATTTGCTATTAATAGTTTCCCCATGTAGCTTCGCTCGTGTAAATTCTACAGGGACCATGATCAGTGATCAGATCACTGGAATAATCCAGAACATAGTCTATCTGTGTGATAAATTTAATTAAAATCCGCTAAGCAGTTTACTCGTAATTAATTAGGTTAAAAATGCCCAAACATCTTCACAAGCTTTTAGTTTTATGATAATCTAGAAAAGAATAGTTTATTGACTGATAACAAAAACTTTACTTCCAAAAACAACAGTTTATATTAATTGTCTTCGTCGTTCTGTCATTCAACCGAACTGAGAAGACTGATTTAACGATTTGCCAAAATAATCCGAATAAAAGATACTTTGTCACACTTAGTCTGTTAGCGAGAAGCGTGACATATAAGTATGATGTCACTGCATCACATAGAATAAAAACCAAAATTCTGTATACAGAGAGAGACAAGGTTGTCACTACAGTACACTTACTCAGAGCAGAAAATACGCTGGCAACCGTACATTTCCGTTTCGAAAGCGAGAAAAATCCAGTCAACGATTTATATCGTGAAACCTGGAATCGGGAATGTTCAATGTAAATCTTCTCACAAACCACAAGTAATGTATGCATCCGGATTATAATTAATAATGTAGGTACTCTAGCCGGCTCGAGTCTCGATACAAATTCTACTTATCGCTGTGAATATTTAAATGGGTCCGTGGTAATCGGTTTTTTATTTAGTACCTTAAAATGTACGGGAAATTGTAATTGTCGTGGAGCTTAGCTCCTAATCAGCTTATCAGAACATCTTTAATTGTGACATAACCGCAGTAGATGCTAAGGAATTTGTACTACGTTTCTTATTAAAACTAGTATAATTTACATTCATTCATACACATCTCCAAACAGCATATAGCTCAGTGGGGAGACCAACAGAATGCAATGCAGAGGGTCTCGGGTTCGAACCTACGTCGCGCACCTCTGACTTTCGGAAATTATATGACTTTTCGAAATTATGTGCGTATTAATTGACAATTATCGCCTGCTCCGTGCTTCGGAGAGCACGTTAAGCCGTCGGTCCCGGCTGCCATGAACATCTATGGCAGTCGTTATTGAGAAGTCAGTGCCCATCGAGGTAGTAATAATATCCAATTCCTTTTTCTTTGTTTAAAAGATTACATTTGTAGTTTTATGTCTTCACACACACTCTCTCGCTTACAAACTTTACTTATGTCGCTCAGTCTTTTTATATTTCATATTTTATACACGCGACTCTATCACTTAACAAAAACGAACCCAAATTACAACAGATAAAATCCCTGAATGTATTATGAGCAGATTTAACAACTCATTTAATAATTTCCAGCCATTTATCTAGTTAATTGGCAGTTAGAGTCCCATGACGTAAACTAATATGGAACACGGACGGACAGATAAATCCCGTTTTAACGGCCATAACTCTATTACTGTGGTGAAGTTGTTACGACTCTTTCGTACGTTTTCTACTGGAAGGGGTGCAAAGCGAGCTCACAGTAGCTTTACTAAATTTAAGTATAGATAGCGGGTGTAATGTGGAAAGATCTGTATTTTAGTTTGAAGAAAGTCAGAAAGTACTGGACCGATTGTAATCATTATTTTGCCATCGTAAAGCTACTTTATTCAGAAGATACATATCCCACCAAAAACATTTTCATGTAAAATGTTGCGAAGACGAGACCATATGACTCGCACTGTCAAAAAGTTATCAGATCTCATGTAGAGCCAAACTTCTAACTCTACACGCCCTAACTCTACAAGGCCTAACTTCACAAACTCTTAACCTTAGTTAAAATATGTGGAATATGTTACAAGTTTTATATTTTTTTTGTTGTTTGTGTACTAATACTGCCGTACATACCAAATTTCAGTTTTCTAGGACGTTAGGAAATACCCTAAGTATTTTGATGATCATCAGTGAGTGAGTGACGAAATCAGGGTTTTTTAGATATCAATAAAATCTAAAGTATAAGAGCTATGCAATTAAAACTTTATATGTTTAATAAGTCCGCTATTGACATACCGAGAATTTTGTTTATGTGGTATAATCCAAACTCAAGTTATAAGGGTTCAAAAAACGACGAAGCGCTTCGAGAAAAGGTAGGTAGTGCCCTTGTGCTTCGCTTGGCTCGTCTTGGCGGATATAAGAATAAAGAACACGATAGGAGGGACGGGAGAGTAGCAGTAATCATAGACGTGGATAAAATCTAGTATAGCATATATTACTAGCATATTTTGAAGGATAGGATATGAGATATCTATTTAATAATGATATGTAGTATCAGACAAGGTTTAATGGCAATTGATGCAATAATCTATATATTAATACGTGAAGCAAAAACTTTGTACCCCTTTTTACGAAAATTGCGCGGACGGAGGAGTATGAAATTTGGCACAGCTAAAGTTTATATGAAGAAGGAGTGACGAATCCTAATATTTATATAAAATATGCATTAGAAATACATTAAATTAATGAAAATACACTACACGCACAACCATGCATTAGACACACGCAGTCGAAGCGCGTAACTATGGTTACATATATCAATTATAATGACATATATCAGCAATATCTTACAGGCAAACTTTGATCGAATTTCGAGCACTAGGCGACCGCTAGTATAGTTAAAGGTGGTAAACCTCGTTTGAAGTTCTCTATCTTACTCCAGAAATAACCTAAATGGAATTCAACTTACTAACTGATTTAAAAACAGTGAGGGTAGGGCACACCAAAATCCTAACTTACACCTGAGATTCTGCCAGTCATTTTCAGAAGTCTAGCAGTACCGCCTGCCTGAATATTCATGATTTTAATATTTGGTAGGGTATATAATTATGCAATATAACTACGCAGAACCAAATTGAAGTCTCTATCTATCCCTCAAAGAAACAGGGGTGAACATTCTACCTATATAATATACGACATATAAAAAAAAGCAGGTACCTCCGACATAACTTATGTACATTCATTTATTTTTAAAGCTTACCTGAGAGGAGATAGTTTGCGAAATTGTCTCTGAGAATAGAGGGTAGCAACACAATTCCGCGAGTTACAATATTCAAGTTAATGTGTTATGAAGGTGAATGCCAAACTGGAGCGCGTCCAAGGTCGTTCTTGTATGCGAGCACAAGGACAAGAACGGCCAGCTTTATAAAGATTAATAGCCAACATTTACAGGTACGATGGCACTTATCTTTTTTAGGTATAGTTTTTTAATATAAGGTATAGTGTTTTAATACTTTGTGGATGTGTATTGCTATTGGACCGATCTCAATTAGGATTTTTATATCTATACTGATATTATAAAGAGGAAGGATTTGATTTTCTGTTTGTTTTCAAAGTCAAAGTCAAAGTCAATTTTTTTTATTTCAAATAGGCCTGAGTAACAAGCACTTTTAAAACGTCAAAAGCTAGGTGTCAGTTCCAAAAGTGAATCCTATGGAGAAGAACAGACAAGAAACTCCATGGATGTATTTTGTTTTCATCTTTTTTTTATATATACATATATCAATGAATTTTACAATAGAGTGGGATGTGAGGACGATGCAGGTCAATGTATTGTAAATAATAATTAACATAATAGTTGCCCGATCAGTGCGAATCGACCAGTCCCAACAGAAGGCACCCGTTCACGAGCATGACGCTCACATCAGCGCCGCACAGCTCAACCATTTTGAAGGGAACCGTACGACCCGATGTGAAACGCCAACAACTTTGAGACATTTTAGTGAGCATGACGAACTCGTTTGTAAGAATTTAACTCAAAAACTACTGAACCGATTTTAAAATTCTTTCACCATTATAAAGCTATATTATCACTGAGTAACATAGGCTAGAATGTTACGAGAGCGAAGCCGTGAGCAAAAGCTAGTGTACAATAAAATGAGACAGCTTTGTTGGGCTCATGGCAGAACTTTGGGAGCAATCCTGATGTCTCCGATTCATTTCTAGGACCAGGCAGCATAATTTTTTTAGAAAATTATTTTTACTCGGAATGGAAATCTATGTAGTCGGTTCTAAATAGAATTTAATCAGTGTAATATATGTCATGTACCTGCTTTCGCCTATGGTAATCTACAGGCGTGCGTCTATATATTATAGAGATAAATTGTATATATTTTTATTTTTACGTAACATTACGAATAAACAATGTACCGGGAGAATTTACAAACATCCAATTAACGGTGACAAAGAACACTTAAAACAACAATTGGTAGATCACACAATTTTTTGCCACCCAGGACTCGAACCCACAACATTCGGCACTAAAGCCACTGAGTCACCCGTGAAGTCAACCATTTCGACAGCCCATCGAAGCATCTCAAGCATGAACAACGCAAATGCGAATAACGGTACGATTTCCAACAGATCTCATTAGTGATTCTATTCATCAAACAAGCACGTAGGTATAGTGAGGTGTGCGCGAATTACCTGTGTAATCCAACGACGGTCCCTTGGCGACGAGCCGTCCCGTGTACGGTACAGCGAGATAACGCCCTGGATTACTCAAACCCTGTTCACCAAGCTACGTCATACCCGTCAATCATTAATAACGCCCGGCTAGCTGAGATACTAGTGAGCTCCAAGGGACGAGATGAGGCGGGCTTGTTATTTTTGTGGGTAGTTTGCGAATTAATTAATTTAAGATATACAGCGTGTGTTATGATGTGGTCTTATTAAAGATGCGTAAATAATTGGTAATAAATAGCATTCAGAAGTAAAGACAAAGTTTAATTGGTGCTCATTCTAAAAATGATTTCCACATTCAGGATAAGCAATTAGGTATATTATACATAATTTTGCTGCTTAATTGTTTTACTCGGATGTTTCAAGGCAAATTGGACCATGCCATCACCATCGTCAAGACTACAACCATGGTAAAAAGCCTTCCTAAGAATTTTCCCATAAATTGAATATAGTTGTTAAAAAAGCTTCGGCTTTATAGCACTTATGTATGTATAAATCAGATTAGGATACATTATATATAAAAATAATTGTCAAAAGACACTGTCTTTTGACAATTATTTTTTAAACTTCATACTCCGGTGGCGCCATCTACATTAAACTTAACACACTGTTCCATATTCAAACCCGTTCGAAATTCAAACAGCCCGCCATAACTCACGATTGGCGACACGCAACAAGGACAGCCGACCGTTTACATATTGCGGACGTAACCCGCGCTTAATAGCCACCTAATTTGTTGTACACCAATATTAGAGATACCGTCCTATGCCGGATACCTATCACTCTGATGAGCACTCGTACGTTAATTAGTAACGTGCGAAACTTGGACTAACACAGCCCTGTATGTCCCACTGCTGGGAATAGGTCTCTTCTCAGTTTAAGAAGGATTAGGCCATAGTCCACCACGCTGGCTTTGTTCAGGCTGGCAAATTTATTTGAGAACTTGGAGAACATAATGGAGAACTTAGACATGCCGGTTTCCTCAAAATGTTTTCCTTCACCGTTAAAGCAGGCGTAAATTAATTGTTATGGGTGCATTAGGATCGAACTTGAGATCCCTGCGTGACAGTATTACGGTCTTCTACTAAGCTATCGCTGTTACTGCATAATAATGTTATTATGTAATATAAAATTATGTTTTATGCGATAAAAGTGTATAAATTTTCTCGCATTAAACATCAAGTTAATATATACTTACATATAGAGTAGAGAGAAATTAATACTATACTTTGCACTGTATACTCAAGTTTTGCGTATAAAGAATCATACCTATTCTATCTAATCTTAAAGAAACACTGCATTCATATCTGTATTGATCAGAGTAAACAATAACATATTAACATATTTATAGTTTAATGTAACGAAAGTAAAGGCTCTGTGCGCAATTTTAGATAATTTTTGCAAAGGCTGCGAAATACGCCTCTTTGCATTGCGAACAGTTACCATTTTAAAATTAGAACAGTATTCTGTTTATTTTGTTAGTTGTTTCTGTTTAAAACTTATTACAATTTGTATGTAAAACGAATTAGCTTACACTTGAAATTGTAAAATTTAAAATGAGTTCTTGCGACATTATTTTTGTTGTCATAATTATCATTTTAAATAATTTATTAATCACAGCTTTAAGGCTTAATCGTTTTTATATACCCCGGCAATTAAAAAATGGTTTGTTAGAAAATAAAACTTAAACATTTGTAGTTACAAATAATTAATAATATAATAATAATAATAATATTCTACCACATACAAACAACACCATCTAGCCCAAACTAAGCAGAGATTGTACTATAGGTACTAGACAATGGATAAACATACATATGTATATACTTTTTTGTAAATACTTACATATTATAAAGAAAGCAGTCGGTTAAACTAACCACTACGCCATCGTGGCCGTGTAATTACAAGGAACTGTGTATTTTATATTTTTATATATTGAGTTTAAATAATTAACATTAATATAAATCATGCTATATCTTAAATAATATACATGATTCTCAAAATATTCGGATCCACAGCGATCTCATGTCTGTTCAATTCAGAAATTTTGACAAATGCGTTGTATTTATACAAATAGACCTTTTGAGCTTTTACCAGAACACCGACACTGACGACATCTCTTGGGTATGTCCAATTAGGTAACCGACAGATTTTGATACAGGTATGCATAAAGCTTAGTGGAGAGACAAGGAATTGTTTAGTAAGGAATGTAAGTAGAGAGTGAAATAATTATTTAGATCTGTATCTATCTTAAACAAGAAAATGCAGATAGTAAGTTTAACATATTATAAAAGTAAGTTTCATACTAGTATGTACTTTAATCTATGGTGACTAACAAACATACCAACGTTCTATTATTCTTTTATTTGCTGTAACACGACGCAGAGTTATTTGGCTCCAATATAAATTTTGTATAAAGTCAGTAGTAGATAATGGCCGCCGAAGTGTTGGACTAGCGATTTAAAGGATTGATAGAATTCACAACTTTTCCAAGAGAACATACTCATAACACAAGCATTACAATCACAAGCTTAGCCAAAGAGGTTTACTATTAATTTGAAACAGAAAAGCATTTATCAATTTACCCAAAGAATCGTCAAGAAGGCATAAAATAGAAACAATTTTCTATCCCAAAGTCCTATTTTTAAATTGTAGATCAAAGCTTGAATTTTATTGTTATAAAAAATCATAAGTACATACCTACATCAAAATAACTTAAACAAGTGACTAAACCAAACCGAGTTTACTTATCAAGACTTACAGACTACCATCAAAAGACGGAAATCAAATAGCGAACGAGTAAAACGTCGGCGTATCAGCATAACAGAAAATTCCACATTCATCAATCTGAATTATAACCCACATGAGTTACACATCAATCTTTAATACACATTTCCTTTTCGATTTGACGTGAATGTAATGACGTTTCATTTCTCGAATCTAACGTGAGGAAAAACACTTCGTGTAAACCTTATTCCCGCGACAACACTTCAACATTGTCGACGTAAAAATTCGCTAACACGTAGAGAGGCGTCCTAGTATCGAGAGGGTTTGAATATGCAAATTGTAAGGTGGCACTCTCCCAGCCCTTCGACTCGAATGGCGAACTCCCATCTCTAGAGAAAATATTATCATTGGAAATTCTTTTAAACCAAGTTATTTGTTGAAAGGAGATTATTGGCGAAAGGTAGGCATTCCAATGTTGATCAGCACCTTCAATTGTTACTGATATTCGGACGAGCGTATAACGTAACAACGTGGAGTTAGAGCTGCGTTATTATATTAGTAAAATTAAATTTATACTATTCAGAAGCGGATTTTATCGCAGATATATATTATTTCAAAAGTTTTCTTATTTTTTATACTCTCCCCGATGATACATGTTTTTACACTTTAAGACATCATGATAAACACCACCTTGGTCTCCCGTGTACTTGGTTGCCGAAAAGCAACCGTCGGGGAAAATGTAAATATAAATAATAAAAAAGTGTAGTTCAAATAAATATATAAAATTACTTCCATCGAATCTATGTATATCCTCAAAAGGGGAATCAGAGGACCCATACACCCTTGATATTAGGTCCCACATAATAGAGGGCAAGCTTTATATTAAGAATTCAATTACTCAACAACACTACTCTTGTACAGCAGTTGTGTTAAGTACCATTACGTCACCAAGGCAGTTACGACTGTGCCATCGAACTAATCACCGCTGCGTCACCGAGGCCACCACGATAAAATTCCTTTTAAGAAGTTTCATTTTAATGTGTAGCATTCGCATTAACTTCAAACAATACAACCCTTCACTGTTTCCAGTGCAGTTTTCTCCCTTGCCTATATTTACTTAGAACATACACACATAAGGATATAATAAGAAGTCAAAATAACGACATAGAACAAACGTAAACACGAACCCGGCTGCGTGCCCTGTTGAATATCTAAAGGTACATTTCAAAATGCGCATACCCACAACGCATCTTTACACTTTACTTGCCACAAAGGTAAAAATATTTCACCTTAACCCTGCGGTGGATGTTATTTAAAAGGGAAAAAATGTTTAGGGAGAAGGTCGGGCATTAGGCGCTTCACGTGAATTCAGTTCACGTAGACCCGAGGGAGTGGGGCGGAGAGATTGCCTCATAAAGACACGACGTGGCTACCCCTCTAATTATAATCCGTTAATTGTGAAAAATCACAACCCACCCACCAGGGAGCTAAAGGGGAGAAAGTAAAAGTTCTCCTAAGGTTAGGGTTGATCCGCAGTAATGATATTAAGTCTAAATTCTTTATGGTCGTCTTTTCTTTATACTTTCTAGGTAATTAGTGCAGCCCCTGGTAATCCTTATGTGCAATTCCAGAAGCAATCTTTATTTTTTTTTTAAAGGACTACGACATCTTTAGGAATAAATCCTGTATCGCGGGCGATTTTACAAACATTAAAAAAACGATGAACGACGTACGAACGTCGAACGATTCAAGCAACACACAGACTCGTATCACAAGTTTTGTTTCACAACACTCGAGAAAAAAGTAATGGCGAGGTGACTAGGTTAACCAATACGCTATATGTGCAGTTTATAACTTTCGCATTGGTAATTTTATAAAAAAGTTGCGCTGCTTATACTGGGTATAGAAGCCATTCTCACTTTTACACACTGTCTTTTTTAGGAGCTATTGAGAGTTGGTTTCCGATTTTGACTGTTTTAGATGTTTATAAGAACTAGGACTGACAGCTTTACATGCAGGCCGAGGCACGGCCAGATGACATTTTCTTGGTCACACATTATCAGTATCATGTAGATAAATGGACTTGGAGTCAAAACACAAGTGTCTTCTAAAATATTAATTGATAGCACTAATGCGTTTAAAATTCTGAATGCATTTTCATAATTCAACAATAAAACACATTAAAATACAGTAGAATTGTAAATGAGAAACGCAATGTTATATCATATTTCTTAATTCAGTTGTTGGTCGCAAAGAAGTTGTATCTGGCGCGCGTGCCAAGAATTTTGCACACTTGAATAAAAGAGACTTCGCAACGAACCCTGGCAAACATATCACAAAACGATATCTGACTCTGACTGCACGGATGGCACATTCGGTTAAATAACTAGTTATCAAAGCGCAGAGGGTGTCCCGGACCATTCCTGGTATTGAAAACTGTGATCCATAGACGATTGTTCAGAGGTTGGTTGCTTGTATAAAATTATCAATATTTCACAAAATGTTGTATCTAAAAGTAAAATCCGATATAAGATATCGCAAAACGATATCCAGGATATAATTCGGTACACGATCGTATCGGCAGTTTAGGCTCATTTTGGTGGAAGTAAGTTTACTTATCCATAATTACTTGGATGTTTTATAGGGGCCATATCCAACGTGAGGAGGAGCCTTTATCTAGAGCGAGTGTAATTCAGCGATCGCTAAGCTCCGCGTAGTTATCGGAAAAGAAATAAACTTTTATTATAACGGCTCCAAAACTATAACCATGAATGTTATTATAGAAATAAAACTCATCTTAAATAACATACGAGATATACTTACGATGTTGGAGATATAGGTCTGGTCGAAATTGCCAGAAACGTAGATAATGCTGAAGGCAAAATTTTATGTCTAGACGTGGCCTAGACATCGGTATTTTGCTTTTAGTATCATTTTAGATAGGCAATACTATAAATTTATTCGTATAATTGCACGTAAACATAAAACTTTAATGAATGGATCTAATTCCCAAGATGTTTTCTATAGTTTTATCGTACAGAGAGAGTAGATGCATAAACTAAAGAAAATATTGAGACATTCTGGAGAAAGGCACGGAAGAGCAAACCCTAAACAAACAAACACGGAGGATTGTTTGGCAAGTGGAAATCTATAGTCTCTGTCAACATCCCCGGTGAAGGCGTGAGTAGGTATATAAACAACGAGAAACACTGAAACGAACTAGACAATATTCTAACATATAATAAGTATTTACCAGCGGCTTTGCTCGCTCGGGATCAGTACTTGTTTTCTGGATTAAACGTGTATGCGAAATTTCCTTATCGGTCGAGTAGTTAAGGCATGAAAGCGTTACAAACAAACTCATCTTCGCATTTATAATATTAGTTAGGATTATACATACATACTTATCTACTGATATTATAAATATGAAAGTAATTTCGTCGGTCTGTTACTTTTTACGTCTAAATCGCTAAACAGACTTTAACAAAATTAGGTATGGAGATAACTAAAAATCTTAGCATTTTTATCGAATCTAATCATTAATTATCGAATCATAATTAATGATTATGATTCGATATAATTGGCCATCTTTCAATTTATAACACAACAAGATATCGCGCTTTGCTGTTATATATTTAAGGTTTTGTTCTCTTGCGAACTTCTAAAAAGAAAGTATACAAAAACACTCTTATACAGAAATACAACGCAGTGCAAAATTTCAAATAAATCCATCAGTACTTTGCGTGATTATTGAACATACATATGGCAGCCGATTTTCTATGTATAAAGATTAGAACACATAATGTAGAACGACAGTATTATGTTGAACACAATATCATATTGAAATTTAAAAGCAGTAGCCAAAATTTGCTGCTGCTTTTGCCAAAAAAATTGAACAACTTATGACCGCTCTCTTTTCAAAAAAACTACTGTATGGAATAATCTGTCTTTAGAACGTACCAGTAATAAATAACTGCAATGTATTTACAATAAAAAGTAGTTGATTTTACGTTAAGGTTGGCGTATGTGGTAGATATTGGCACGGCATGCCGAGGATAAGTTGCATCGATATCGACCAATCAAACAACGGGCCCACAGTAGCGCAACGCGCCAACAAAGTCCAAGGCCACTGGATTTAATGAATTGTACAATACCATCTGAATGCCAAATAAAGTTTTGAGGATTATCCCCCTGTTACCGGTAGCTAACTCGTTTAAAGTAATAGCCGCTTCTAGGATTAAATTAAAGAATTAACATCACCTGACTTGGAGTTGAATCGTTGTTTTGTGGCAGTTTCCAGAACTTCACTTTATAAGTTATACGCTATTTTTGTAAAGTTTGTAAATGAATGTACGAATAACTGTGGAGTGAAGTAAGTTAAAGTTATAAGAAAACAAAATGTCAGGCAATATATATTATTACGATAAAAATTCTAATAAAAAGTGTTAGTAGAAAATACGATAGGAATAATAAAGTATTGAAAAAGGATTTGTAAGTAGAAACCACCCTATACAGTTTCTCAATTTACTCCAAATACTAAACAAATTTAAAAGTTACAAAATCCAATGGAAAATGCAGTTCACAAACCAACCCATAAGTTCTAAATTAGATTTTACAAAGTTAGCCTTTTTGATACGAGTTACAATTTAACTTCGACTTTAAGTATAAGCTTAAGGATAAGAAGTTCATAAAAAGTCACATTCAGGTCACTCAGTTGGACATTTTAACAAATATAGTAATTACTTTGAAACTCAACAATTTCGTTGTAAAAACGCTTTCCATTTTTCTTATACAGACTGGCATTTCGATAGTAAATTTAATTTTAAATTGCTATGAAGACATTTCTGACGCTCGAAACGTTTATTAGAGAACCAATTAAGGCAATTGTCGTTCGCTAAATTGCCTTTATAGTATGATCATTGGATGCAACTGACCTCAATCGCGGCAAATTAACTGGTGTTATAAATATCGAACTAATCATAATTTTATATGGAATGATGTCGTGAGAACGAAGTATAAATAATATTCTTCATAATCTTTTTCTGTCAGACTTTATCAGACAGTTTAATTCGACAATGTGACTACTCATCGTATTGTTTTGAAACTGATGAATCTAATATAAATCATTATTAATTATAGGCGTCTATAAAGACCCGGACAATGTAATTTGGTAGTAATACTTTCATTTAGGTCTAAAAGACCGACTTGTTTAACGAAAATACTTCAGCCTGAAATAATACTTTAAAGTTGATAAATTTAAAGTTTATTTAATCCAGCACTAGAATACCTTCAGTGTTTGGGCAAGCTCGACCACAATTTTAATAAATTTAAGAATAAAGAGGTAAGAAGATCATCACTTCATTTACTCTTATTAAACATATACTGGGTTTGCCTTTTTCAGAATCCCGAAGTGTCTATATATGCTATACAGTCAGGAGATGGCCTGTACTTTCGGACGGTACTTCTAAGAATTGTGTATCAGAAACATCAACACCACTTAGCCGTTCCTGGAATCTAACTATTGATCAAAGGCTCTCACGATCGGCCATCACACAAGCGTTAAAGCGAAAAAAGTTGTGCGAATATTAGCCGTGGTTAGTCCTCGCCTTATATTGGTCCACTGCACATGTGTTACACTGTGCAGCCTGTTCTGATTATTGATTGATAGCAGTTGACAGTGCCTCTGAGGTTCGTCCGCCCAACCAATTTTGGTACGAACTTTATATACTCGTGTATACATATACTGTCTAAATATTGTAGAATTTAATCTCCAAATATTTTGCCACGAAAATTAACAGTTTCAAAAATAATCGTTAAAATAATTATTAAACGTCACACCAATAAAAGTGTCCTTGTAAACGTGTCACGAGACACGAAGCCTATGGGAAACTATAACCACTATTTCATTACAACACTGGACGATAAATGTTTATGTTAATTAAAAACATAAAGATCGCCCATGGGGAATGGTCGCGAACACGCCATAGGCTTAGCCATAGTTATTACTTCTGTTTTGCTGGTAACAAGCGTCTCTTGTGAAAATAACTATTTTTGTACTAATGAGGAGGTGGCACAAAAGCCTTTTTCAGTTCAAGGTCGCTCTGGAGGCACTTTAGTGTAATCGTAGATACTTAGGCGTGTAAATGTACCACTGTACATTATTATACTGTGGCTTTTGTACTTTGATGTTTCAGTAACTTTTCTGGTAAATTTTGCACAAGAGGTTTTAAAATAACAAAAACCATTTCTATTATACGAGGGTGCGTTTTTAAGTTCGCGGAATGGAATAGAAGGGGATGAAATAATATTACAAAATTATTTTTCCTTTTCAATATATTCACCTGAAACCCTAATACATTTCTCAGATCTATGAATTAACTTATGAATACCTTCATAAAAAAATGTTTTGTCTTTCTCTGAAAAATACGCCGAAACTGCATCCTTCACTTCTTCATCGGTTGAAAATTTCTTTCCTCGAAGCTCTTTTTTCAGATTTGGAAAGAGATAATAGTCGCTGGGAGCCAAGTCTGGGCTATAAGGTGGGTGATCAATGATATCGAAGCCCACCTTGTGCAAAGCAGCCAACGCAACTCGACTCTTGTGAACAGGAGCATTGTCGTGCAAGAGCAGGACACCTTTGGTCAATTTTCCTCTTCTTTTTTCTCTGATTGCCTCTTTTAACTGCTCTAAAATTGAAGCGTAGTGTTCTCCGGTTATGGAAACACCTTTTTCTTTGTAATCAACCAACAAAATTCCTTCTGTGTCCCAAAAAACTATCGCCATGAGCTTTCCCGCCGATTGCGACACCTTGAATTTCTTAGGCGGTGGTGTACCCTTTTTATGCCACTGCATGGAATCTTGTTTAGACTCAGGTTCATAGTGATGAACCCAAGTTTCATCCCCAGTAACAATTCGCTCCAAAAAACCATCCTTGTCTTCATTACACTGGCTCAAAAACGCACGCGAACACTCGACGCGCTTCTGTTTGTGAGGCGGTGTGAGCATTCTAGGCACCCATCTTGCACTGACTTTTGTCATGCCGAGATGATCATGGAGAACCTTGAAAATGGTCGTTTCAGATACTCCAACCATCTCTGCGATTTGTTTTTTCTTCAAACGTGCATCCTCCAATATTAATTTTTCGATTTTTTCGATAAGATCTGGAGTGGTGACCTAAACAGACCGCCCAGGCCGGGAATCGTCTTCAATTGATTCCCTGCCTTGCTTAAAGAGGTTGTGCCACTTGTATACCATGGTTTTTCCTGGACAAGAGTCCCCGTATACAGATGACATCTCTTCCAAAATGGTTTGAACATTTTTTCCTTGCTTGGTAAGGAACTTTATAACGGCGCGGAACTCGATTTTCTCCATACTTCACAATTTCTTCCAGATTGAGTTGCTTGAGGGACGATAGTTCAAAGACTAATGACCTCATTATGATAATACTCGGTATATATACTAATTATTAGTTGCTAAACACGTTAGTGACTAAACAAGCACCCCCACCACCTTCCATACCCTCCATTCCGCGAACTTAAAAACGCACCCTCGTAAAAGATAGTCAGACTTTGAAGGTATTACCAAAAATTATATTAAGTATTTATTGTAAAAAACTGTATTGGTTTTCTATTTTGTGACAATTATCAAGAGATGTATTCTATACTAAGCCTCTATTTAACCTTGCAGTGAGAATAACGCGCGATGTTATAATTATGTACTTTAAAATGACGCAATGAAACAGCCTTTCTGACTTTAACTGAAATGAAAAATAGTATAAAAAAGAATCCACAACTATTTTAAAAGACATTTCTTTACAACCTCACAAAAATATAATGCATGCATTTCGCTTAAGTACGCATACATTTTATGTTCTGTGATTTGTGCGTTGAACGAATAAATGAACCTTGAATGTAGGTCGTACCCACCTCGTTTGTTGAGTTACATTCGTCGCCAGGTGAATGGGACGTATAATTACATTCGCTGTAAAGCATTCTCGACGTTTTCATTCACTCACTGGCACGTCTGTTCATATCTCAACTAGCGAATACATCAGAGATTTTGTAAGGGTTGTCAACTTGTAAAAGAGACCTGAATCTACAGTATAATACTAATTACATCAACCCGTTAAGATAAGTCTCTGTACTATTCACTATTATTACATACTACTCTGTCAAGAAAGTACCGGGAAAAAATCAATAATACACAAAATGTTAGTTATTTATCCAAATTTATTTTATTGCCTTCAAAGTATGCTCCTTCAGAAACGATACATTTACGCCAACGAATAATCCAATCATCAAAACATTTTTAAATGCTTTTTCCAGAATTAAGTTTAGTTCTCACAGCGAATTCTCCTTTATGTCTTCTTACGAATGAAAACGGGTGCCAGGAAGTGTTAATTTGACTTTAGGACAAAGAAAGAAGTCGGCTGGAGCCATATCTGGTGAATCAACCAAATCGACCAATATGGTTATCAACCAAACTGGTTGCTCGATTTGCTGAGATTTTAGTCAAAAATTCGTTCACAATGATGGCCTTGTGCAAGGGCGCATTATCGTGATTTAAAATCCAAGAATTTTCTTTCCACAAATCTGGCCTTTTCCGTCGAATTTGTTCTTTTAAACGCTGCATAACGCACAAATAATATTCTTTATTTACCGTTTGACCTGCCGGCAAGAATGCTGAGTGCACAACACCAGGTAGTAAAAAAAAACAGTCAACATGACTGTGACATTTGTTCGACTTTGGCGTGGTATTTTCGGTTTCGGTTCAGTTGGAAGGCGCTCCGAAGCTTGTTGACTAGTTTGCATGTCAAACCCACGTCTCGTTACCAGTAACAATGCGTTTCATGAATGTAGGGTCGGAATTGACTCGTTTTAGCATATCCTCGGCGACTCTTACGCGATTGAGTTTTTGGAGAAAATTCAGGTCTTTTGGGACTAGCCGAGCGACAACATGTTTCATACCCAAGTGATTATTTAAACTGGCACGGATCGACTCGTGAGAAACAGAAAGTTTAGCGGTTATCTCTCTCAAACTTGTATGAGGATTTTCAGTCATTATTTCATTCACTTTTGCAATGTTAACTTCAGTTGAAGACGTTGATGGCCTACCAGAGCGAGGCAAATCTTCCATTATATCTTGACCGCTTTTGAACACTTTCTACCACTCATAAGAACGTGTTTTTGATAAAGTCGATTCACCGTAAGCCTTCTGTTACAATTTACGAAATTCCATTGGCGATGCAAAATTTAAGAGAAAATCTTTATTCGATGTTTTTGTCCATTATGAAATTTGCAATACACCCTAGATATGATCTAACTAAAAACAGCACTGTATTTAATCTACCTAACAGATTCAACTCAAACTCCGCGGCATAATAGAAAACAATTGTGCCAATCTAACAACAAAAAAGAAACAAGAAATTGAATTTGAAACCATAAACAAATCATCCATTCCCGATAATTTTTTGACTGAATGTACATACATAGTTTCACGCCTTAATCACCATGAGAACCAGGAGTTGTGTTACACCTATATTTCATCAGCTATAATTTCAGGTCTCACGTAATGGAGGGCGTGTCTTCTGCCGTCTCTTGGGCGCATCTCAAGACCAGAGAATATGGTACGGAAAAAAATACATTGCTGAACCCGAAAATCGAAACCAAAACTGCAGTACAGCAGTCGCATTCACTACCGTTGCATCATCAAGGAATATTTTAAACTAGAAAAGAAATTTATTTCCAATTGGAATTAAAACTAACCCCTTATACTCATACTCTCGTAGCCATACAGTCTTCTATAGCGCTTCTTAAGGAGTAATGAAGCGCTTAACTGCATTCGCAGCATATTCGAATAGAGTAGCGCACAACGCGATGCCTTCCTTGCAAGTTTAAGGACGCAGTGCACATACATGTTGTCAACACATGAAATTTTAATGAAATATTAAGGAACCCTGAGCTATCAGCAAATAAAAGAGTTTTAAAAGTACAAGCAGGCACTGCGGCTCATAGGTATACAACTTGTCCCTAGTCTTGAAACATCTTATAATAGAACAGTTAAGAACCCAAACATTTCTTTTTCAATACTTCATAACATAATATTACAAAAATATTTTTAATATTTTACATAATAAAAGGTGATAATAAAATCACCTTTTAAAAAAATAACAATAGCTAATCAGAAATTGTATTTTATAGGCAATAAGTACGTTTGCTTTTACATTTAATTTTGGGCCTAGCTGTTCTATAAGGTGTTACAAGATTATCCATTCGTTACGGGTCAACCCGTATACTGTATTTACACCAAACCCTGATATACCTTTCAAAACCCGGATTAAATTCGATGCTCGGCATCCCTATTGTTAATAAAATTAATATATTATCATAACTATACTCGCTGATGAATGGGAACTATTATTTTTGATTTTGTTGGACATTTATAGGTAATGATGCGTTTTATTGATAAAAGCCCGCGGCAATATTGTTCATTTGCGCTTAATTATTTCAAACATAAAACATTCTGGGGAATGTGAATCGAATTTGATATTGCAGGCATGTTTTTGCATATTATTCAAATACGTGAAGTAAAATAGTAGTTTTTATTCGTAAATAAAATGGCGGTGTGAGCAAAATTGAATTATTCAGCACGAATTTTTATTCTAGTCTAGTGTAATACACAAAAAATATTTATAATATTAACAAACTAGATTTTGCACTTGTAAATCTAGATTTTGTCAATACATTTCAACGGTACTTTCTTCTGAATAAAAGGTCCCCTCTGTCCTTTACTGTACATCTGACAACGTGTAAGCGAAATTTCATGATTATCGGTCAATTAGTTCAGTCATGAAAGCGTAACAAAGAAACAAACTTACATAACATTAGTTAGGATCATTCTGGCAACTTAGAGAGTGGCGTGAGTATATGCTTATGCCGTGCAGTCCTGGTTTCGGTATCCACATAGGCCAAAGAACGTTTGCTAACGAATTTGGGTCAGATCTCGGTCGCCTGCTGTGGTTTTAGATGCCACAAACTAGAAGGCGAGCCTTTTGCCAGACACCGGGCACAGTTCCATACTCGTGCTGCAACTGAGAATTTTTGGTTAAAAAATCCAAAACTTCGCCTGAGGATACGCCCGAGACCCGGGAATTGAACCCGAGACCTTTTAAACAGCAGTCGAGTATATTATCATTGCGCCAACACCATGTATACAATAGCATTTCTATATATAAGCCTCTCTAATTAAGTAGGACCGAAACAAAG
Source organism: Catocala nupta (assembly GCA_963675205.1). NCBI lineage: Eukaryota > Metazoa > Arthropoda > Insecta > Lepidoptera > Erebidae > Catocala > Catocala nupta. The sequence goes on along the minus strand of OY776097.1, from coordinate 22,545,200 downwards.
CCGGCAAAATATGGTTGTAAGAGAAATCAACCCTTCAAGAATTCGGGGCGCGATGCTAAATTATGTTTCGTTAATATTTGATCATATATTACATTACTCATATTAACAACAGTATATCTTTCTTACAGCTAAACGAGTAAATACAAGTATCAATTAAATAAATACAAACACTCGTATACAATAAAATGTTATTTGAGTATTTCGAATGACTGAACTGAACTGAACGTGAAAGATTTAATAAAGTGTTATTGTGAATATATAAGTACAGTGGACAAGTGTAAGTTGAATAACCGATAAAGATCAATGCGAACATTTTATAAATAACTGGTTGACCCACGCAGCTTGGTCTGCTTCACATAAGAGAATTTGCTCCGTTTTTGCAACATTTTTCATTAATGCTCTGCTCCATTTGGTCGTAGCGTGATGTTATATAGCCTATAGCTTTCTTTGATAAATGGGCTATCCAACACTGAAAGAATTTTCAATTCGGACCAGTAGTTCCTAAGATTAGCGCGTTCAAGCAAACAAACAAACAAACTCTTGAGCTTTATAATATTAGTATAGATCATAACTAATAGAAGACGTTTTGAAAGCTCTGTTACTCTTAATATTATCCAAAATGTATTTGATCTGATCAAAGAATATACCTCTAGGTCTTTCTTTCTACCGACTTCCACGCCTATATGTCCAAAAGGGTAGGCAGGATAGTATTTACCAGCTACAATAGGTGCCACATAACAGAAGGTTGAGCCTTCCACAAGACAAAGTTTCAGATTACGTGCTGGCTATTGATCATTTCTTATCAATAAAAAGTACAATATCACTTTGTCCGATTGAGGCCTCGAACTCAAGACCTTTGCAAAGCAGTCACTTTGTAATAAGTCATTTACTACAGCTGCACCAGACAGTTCCTCAACCGGCTATTCTGTTCGTCGACGACTCGATGGCGTAGTGGTTAGTGTAACCGACTGTTACACCTGAGGTCGTGGGTTCGATTCCCGCACAAGTCAAACATTTGTGTGCATGAACATGGATGTTTGTCTTGGTCTGGGTGTTTCTATGTATAATATGTATGTATTTACAAAAAGAAGTATATATGTATGTTTATCCATTGTCTAGTACCCATAGTAAAAGCTCTGCTTAGTTTGGGCTAGATGGAGTTGGGTGTATGTGATAGAATATTATTATTATTATTCGCCTTGTATACTTTTGTTTGCTCCCTATTATGTGGAAACTTAACCCATAGCATTATATGAGTTTTCAGGATATAGGCGTGACATTATAGCACAGAATGGTGGAAAAGAAAGACCTAGCTAGACGAACATTCTTTGATCAGATCAAATACGTTTTGGATAATATTAAGAGTAACAGCTTCAAACCATCTTTGAATTTGTAATGTGTGTGTACATTCACACTACAAAGTCTTCTTCTTCCTAGTCTTTATTATTCCCCAGTCACTTGAGGTTGGCTTTTCTGGTCTAACCGGATTTGACTGGATATCAGTTTTTACACGGAACGGCTGCCACCTGACCTTCGCAACCCGAAGGCTAACGATACCCTAAGGCTAGATCAGTGTCAGAATGTTATAGGGCACTGACTTCCCAATAACGACTGCTATAGATGTTCATGGCAGCCGGGACCGACGGCTTAACGCGCCCTCCGAGGCACGGATCAGGCGATAATTGTCAATCAATTAACACACAGCACATAATTTCGAAAAGTCATATAACTTCCGAAAGTCAGGAGTGCGCGACGTGGGTACGAACCCGAGACCCTCTGCATTGCAGTCTGTTGGACTCCCCACTGACACACACTACATAGTAAGTAAGTGTAATTCTACTTCTGCCTACCTTTTAGAGGATAAAGACTATTTATGTACGGCTTTTTATGGTCCGTCTTTCGCAATACCCTAACCATGTTAGTATAACTCTCTTATTTTTTATGCCTGTATTCTACAACATCACAAAGCTCTCCCACTATAATATGAATTATTCCTTACATCACATAGAATAAGAGTAAATAGTAATATTTTCACTATATCGTTGTAATTTTAAGACGTACAGTTCTATTGACTGTAAACAAACTGACTTCGATAATTAGACTCTCTAGTTAGTTCGGTAACTTGTCTCTTCATATAGCGCACAATGCATGAACTAACAAAGGAATAGTTTGAGAGAAAGCCGAGTGGCGCGCCTTCACTGTTTAGACTTTAGATCATAGTATGTCATTCATTAACGCATTCTAAATACAGACTTTAGTCTATCAAAGGAACTACTTTGACAGAAAGATATAGCTAACAAATTATAACGCTATCACCTGATAGAGTCGTATTTTGATAGATATATCTTTAGGTCATAGGTAAGGAACTATTGCGCTCTAACGGACATCTTTCAAGTCTATGCTGCTATTGAAAATTTTCTAGGAAAAATGCTTTAAACTTTTCCCGAAGGGAATCGAACCCAAATTCAGGGTCACATCGGCCGTGAACATGTTTATGTCGCGGAGCTTTATTTATGCATTTGAATAACAGGTGTGCGACTGTTTTTTGATGGTTGCTATAATAATTATAAATTGCATAATTATGTTAACAGTTTATAGTTATTTAATAATGCATTGTGTTATTTTATTAGAATACGTATTTTCAAAACAGCTCCCGTTTTGAGAGGATTTTTATATAACTGGTCAACAGATTACAGACAGAATAACTTATTTACAATCGGAGCAACTGTATGTAAGATGTACTATTGCTGTAGATAACACAAATATATAGACTGACAATCAGAGTACAGGTAGTTAGATTTAATTATAACATGTCAAAATATAGAATATGCTAAAAGTTTGCATTAAAAAGCATATTTTATGCTTGAAGCTAAGATTTCGCCTAGACTAAACGACATTTTGCGACAGATCGCAACTAAACAACGTTTTGGTTCGTTCCCGTGGTGAATAGGGATTTCAGATTCCTTAAGGGGGTAATTTGTCAGCAGGATACCAGTAATCTAATGCTTCCCTATGCTATAAGTTATTGTTATGTTTGCCATATAATTGTATGAATAATTTATATTGATTTGATAGCAACCGTATAATGTTAACATGTATACAAGAGATTGACAATGACCAAGTAGTTATTATTTTTATATTTTAAGATGGTAACCCAACTTAACCCTATTGTTGTGACCTACATATAAATAGCATGGCACGCACCCTAGCTGGGTGTGACAATATATTTAGTGGCTGATTACCAGTCAAAGAATGTATAATCGGGTTCAGAGGCGAATCCGCTACGTTAGGAAAGACCTACATTCTATTCCAATGATCAAAATACTCGCGATAGTCTTTCATAGCCGTAACCGTTAATATTATAACATATTATACCAACTTTTCACACCATATCCGTTAATAAGTTCTTGTGATTCACATAACATTAGAAACTACGCCGATTCTTAACCTACCGGCTCTAATGAATCTGAAGACAAATAAACATAAACTGAACGAAACAGAGCCTTTTATATGCTTAACCGAAACAATAAAATAAAAGCCAACAGCTCCACGCCTATTATATTGAAGGCTTTAGGCTTTGATACACAATTCCCCTTGTGTATGCATGCGTTTAATCTACCACATCGTTCTGATTAGCATAGGAGTTGCGGGTCAAAGTTTGTTGAGATTCGAAGGAGCGCCACGTTGCGTAAGAAGCCATGGTACATTAAGTTAATAGGATTTTAAATAAATTTCCTCTGGCATTCGAAATAGAAAGAGGTTAGATATACATTTACGATATTCTTGTTAGAAAGATGAAACAAAATATTTGTCTATGTGAAGCGGCTACAAGATGATCCACAAATGTATGGGTTATGTAATAAAAGTTTCTGGAAGCCAATATTGTTATTTATACCAACTGCTGGTCGGTAGTGTATAGCGGTTATCCTGCTCCGATTTGGAAAAGTCAATGGACTATTCTGTAGGATAAGGTTACGGTACGGTAAAACCGGTCTGTGTGGAAGACCTTGGGGAGGCCTATTTCCAGCAGTGGACGTCTTTCAGCTGAGATGATAAAGGTTACGGTAGAAGTGCCTTCATCCTACTGAAGGTTCTTCTTCAAATAAGCAGTAAGCCTTGAATCGTGTTTCGACTGTGATCAGAAGTACAGGCGATATTGTACCGTCATCAAAACAACTAATCGTTTACTCTTGATGGTAGCTCTCCATGTTTCAAGATTTGTAATCTCGTAATAAATACCAGCAACACTAGGCTGTAAACGAACATATACTTTAGCAACCGCTTTCCGTTATCTACAACTTTATATCAATATATGTATATGGTATCTAAGAAAATTCACCACATAATTTATAAGTGCCACAATATATTCTCGATGGTGCCTCAAATTTCGGCAGACTGACCCAGTTTGCGTGATACATTAGGCTTAAGTGAAAGCACGAGGATAAATATTCCTGAGTGATAGCACGGAGGATTTGCATGATCATAAATAAAACATTGTGGTGTCAGTTAAAATGAATATGTGTAGAATATTCTCGAAAAAGTGGAGGAAGATCATTACACAGACGAAAGTTAAATTAACTATTTGAAGTATTTAGAAAGACTTACTATCTATTAACTTAATATTTGTCTTTTTATTCTAGCTATGGCTAACTCTTCAAATAATAAGTTGAGGAACTCATATATTATTTAACAATGTCTACTTTGGAGATAATTGTAACCCATAAAAGTCATACGAAGCCACTTGTGAGCGAGCGACAGCTCAAGACACAATCCTAAATCCAATATCCCGTTATCGCCACACACAGTTGGATTCTTCCGCGAAATGATACAAACACAACAAATAATATAATACAGTTGTTTCCGCAAAAACGTGTAAGTAATGTTACGAAGTGGCAACACTGACCGGCCGCGATGAATGCTCACCGAGAAAAGTAGGTCGCCACCAGAGTTACAAATACATTAACGAAATAAGACGGAAAACTTTTATAATTAATGTAATACAATGCCAGAGCTGTGGGGAATTAATGACTAACTCCGATCGAGATAAAATTTCGCCTCTTTTGATTGTCAGTAATACAATATCGGAAGTAAATCGGTAAATGTTCGAACAGATGATAAATACGGCAACAGATTTAATTGTGTTTGCCAGATAAAAAAATAAAACGTTTAGTTTATGATCTTTTATTTCCCCATTCTTCAATCCACTAGAGGCGAATAAAATATTGAAGGTTGTAAAACTGTCAGTGTTGCCAAGCGTAGGTTCAGTAATAGATACCATTTTACGAGCGAAACGAGTCGGTGTGTAGGTATAGATACATGGTTTAATGGTGTAACGCACACAGTGAGTGAAGGTGTTCGGGTATCGTACCTGTAGCGTAGGCTGGTTCGAGGTCATCCTCGTCGTCGGTGTGGTGTCTGCTGGAGGCGTGCGAGTGCGAGTGGTGCGCCACGCCCACGTGCACAGGCTGTATCGGCTGCTCGTAATGTTTGTGATGGTCCACGTACACGCGATGGTGGTGCGGACACGGCGTCGGCGGCAGGTAGTCCGCCAACGTACCACCCCGAGTCAAAGTCGAACCGGCACTTAATGTTCCGCCACCCGAACATGACGCTAACGCACTCCGCACTGATCCCAGATCGAGGGACGGCCGTCGTGATAGTTCGCCGTAGCTCTCACCGAAGAGTGCACTCGCGGGCACCGCGTGCCGCACTTCGTGCTGGTGATGCGAGTGGCCGCCGTTGGACGAGGAGTGCGGCGACGCGGAGTGGTCGCGACTGTCGCGCGATGTAGACGCCGTGTGGATGATACTCTCGTCGTGCGTCTCCATCACTTCTCTGGCCGTCGGCGGGTTCGGGTGGACGTGCACCGCCGACGTGCCGGCCCGCCGCGGGCTCCTGCCACGGTCGGGCAGGACCGACGACGCCGACCAGTATCCCCACGCCATTTCCGTTCACTACTTACGTATTCAACGATACTAATTATAAACTGCAAGCCATAAACACAGGAAGACTGAAGTCGATCCTGCCGGCAAATGTAGGTTCAGTTAGCGAGCGAATTGGGGAGCACTCGAGTCGGGTTTAGTGTGCCGGGGTCGCGTAATCCGAGCGTGTGGCCGGCGAGGTCGCGTGCGAGCGGTGGGCTGGACGCCGCCGGGTGCCGGCGGGCGCCCGCTCGAGGGGACGCGACAATTGTGTAAACGAACCTAATCTCCTTTGACGTCGGCGCCCCGGGCTGACCGAGACAAAGCTTCGTGACCGCACACAATGCCGCACACGTGATACGTTCAAAAATGTTTTGACAAGCTAGTCGGTAGACGCGGCCGTCGGAGTGTCAGAGCCGGCGACTGTCAGATCGGTAATCGCGTAATCCTGTTTATATCGCGGCCACTGAGTTTCATTTCATATCTCATTGCGCCGATAGGATCGGGCGCGGTGACGGGGCTCGGCGGCCGCCACTAATTCGGGTTTATTCATCTCGGGCCAGTTTTGGCGCACTAAATGAGATGGAAACTCCGCTGATATATAACGATAAACAACGGACGCCTAAAGCGGTGAACATACATTGCTGGCGAATTGATAGGCTAATTACGTTTGGGTACGTTGAGTTACGAGATTTCGACTTCTGAGAAGCGACAGTATCAGTAAAGTGATATATAAAAGAAGCCCTAACAAAAGTAGCTCTAAACTAATGTTTAATAGCGCTTCATTAAAGTGTAACCTATTTAAAGTGTAGGCCAGTGACGTCATAGCTAGAGAAGCAAGCGGGCGGTGTCGACGTCTATTGCTCCATGAGTCGGAAACCGCCGCGATACAGGCTGACAGTGTAAGCCCCTTCCAGACGAAGGGTGCGGCGCGTCGCGATGCGGTCGCTCCATCGCCGCACATTCGCGCCGCGCTGCGCCACTTTTAACCTAACACTCACGCTATAAATTAAGCACAATCCAGATCAATGGCCGACATAACACATACAGTAAACAATAAATTCACTCCTTGTTATCTTTATGTCCATAAAACAGTGTCGCATTGTTCTCGACGACATTATAATTTGAAAACGCGGCGTGATTATGCTTATTTCGACGACAAGAGTTAAAATATCGCTGCGACACTTTCTGTTATTATGTGAGGGCTTTATTTTTGTTAGTATAATTCAAACTAGCATTAATATTTTGTAAAGTTGGTTGTACTTAGAATGCAAATGTATGCATTGTTCTGAGCATGAGTTAATGCTTAGTTATTAAGGTACATTGTAAGTAGATAGGTGTATGTGGAAGCTTGTGCAGTGGCAAGGCTTGCTGCATAATCTATCAATGTACACAAACGTTAACATAGATTATGATAGCAATATAGGTAGGTAATATACATGTCAGGTGTCTGAACCGTAAACTTAAAGCGCGTGTGTGAAGTAATAAACAATTCAAATGGGATCCGGGGGTAAAAGTATTGTGATATTCTGTCCCTTGTGAGTGTTTGCGATTATCATCTGTTTGGTTCTCATACTTTTGTGAGATAGCGAGAATGTAAGGCGGGAATGTGCCTTCTTTTTCGTTACTTATGCGTTTTTAGATAGCTCGAATACAAATGTCACTTAAGTGAGGTGTGCAGAAATTCAGATCCTTGCTGCTTCAGAAGCATAGCAATACTTTTCGAGTGTATGTGTATAGATAGGTAGGTACGTTTTTCTATGACAGTTGCTGCGTATGTAAATCTATTTCTTTAACACGCTATTTAACTTAACCGATTTAGTCATAACAAAAGAGTATAAGGCATATTTTAAGAAAATTTTATTCTCGCTTCTTGTCGTTTTTCTGCGGCATTTGCAATATCTTTAAGATTTTGTGATGTCGCTAAGGAATTTTTGTGGTTACTAATAACCAACATTTTAACATTAAAGATAAACATCGCGGAATATCTGACTGTATATTCTTTGTTATGTCCTCGACTGAAGTCTTCGAAGCTATAGATTGACAGGCTTTACCAGAATGGTTCACTATAGTCTAAACTTAATCTGAAAATAAACCCGTGCCTCATCGCGGAACAATCCATGAACATATACTTATATGATATATAAAACAACTTCCAGCACGATCTATTCGCGCTGTCAGTAATTAAATACACGTACATGGTACAAGTAAACTTCCTTAAAGGCATCGTCGCACATGTTCGCGCGAAAGTAACACGGACCACAAAAACTGAAGGAATTACACGCTACGGCCGATGCGAACTTATTTCATTATGAGCTCTTTGACGTCGGCTCTTCGTAGAGACTTTAACGCCTCCAGATATATTAAAGATACGTATCTTACGTGTTCGGTAATTAAATGCTGAATCTCGAGTTAGTCTTCGCTTTTAAGAGATTAAACTTTTGAACGCGTATTTTCTTAAGGAAACTCTGCTTCCTTGTATTTTTACTCCGTCTCGTTAGCTTTTCGACGTTTTTAATGCAGGGCTGTGTTTTTTAATTAAATATCAAGAGCGTGTGCTTGGAAGATGATTAATTTATTACTTTGAGTGAGTATACTAACCTACTAAGTATTTTTTTTATAAATTAATAGCTGTTTAATCATTGTAAGATTAAGTAAAACTGGCTTGAAATACCTTATGGGTCGAATAAGCAATAACTTGATTCAAACTACGCACTAGTCGATATTTTCTTAACGAAGCGTTTCCGTAAATATGTATGTCGCGATGCCTTGCGGATCGGCAAGTTTATGTGTATCCAGTCCCTAAGGAGAATCCTAACGTATTTCACATTTTATTTTCGGGTTCCAAAAGGGTTGCAAGATGATGTCGCTTTCCGGCATTTTTAAGGAATTACGAACAATTTGTAATGCTTTTTATGTGAGGTCACATAGCTCGGCATAATATATAGAAGATTTTACAACAACATTTTATCATATCATAACAAAATTTTACGAAAAGAAAATCTTCTGTTATTTTCCAATTAGAATTGTATATTATGACGATGAGAAATAACAAATGTTTATATGTATTGTCAGAATAAGCGAAAAGCTGCGAAGAAAACAGGAGGTAAGATAAGTAAAAGCAAGTCCCTGTTTTAATATTCTGCAGATAACTATTAAAACAAAACCTAATAATATTAACTTCAAACAATAGCAAATTGCTCTTAATTCTAAGAACGTGGAATAACAAAACCAAATAAATAATTATATCTATAATGAAATCACACAGCACTAAATAATGTAAGAACGTATATTTTAGTGCTTTCTCGCGTATATTATGATCTACCTTAATAATAAATGTTATAATTAGATATATAAGATAAATGTCTGTTTGTACGTAACGCATGCGTTCCCTTACTATTCATCCAATTGCGAGGAACCTTGGATAATTGGATAATTATAGGGCACGTCTACCAAGTGTCTGAAAAACGACAATCAGTTACATCGAAAACATTAAGGAGGCATAAGCAAGCACGGAAATCCCAAACTAGTTCAGAATAAAAAAAGATAGTTATATGAGTAATTCAAATTAAATTATCAAATGTCACCGTGCAATTCAATTATGTAATATTACATTGAGGTCGATCAGTCAAATGCAATGGGACAGACAGAAAGAGACGACTATAACAAGTTGAAGACATTCTATACAACAAATAGAAACATTCTATAAATTAAGAGTACCTACCTTAAACTAACGAGCTTGCGAGTATGAAGCAAGAGACATAAGCTACCATCAAATAAGTGAAAACCCATAGTCAAGAGTCTTTATATGTATCAACGATCTATTATATTTCATTCCTAGTTGCTAGGTTCAAATCATTGAGCTGTTGCTTACAAAGAGAAATACTTTTTAATCTCTTTGGCACTATCTAAAAACGAAACTAAATGGCTATTAAGGATCATGCATTGAACCTCTAACAAAAAATGCTATTTTAAAACTAGCAACATTTTTAAAAGCACGAGTTTTAACAAAATGCTATTTCACACTGAGTCTTGTTCGCTTTGGGCATTTATTAGTGTAGCTTTGAACCTTTTGTGCTGTGCCGGTAAGCCTTCGGGCTCGACCAAGGCGTTCTACAGACCAGAGTGTTGAACGATGTTAGCCGGTGGACTGAGTTCATAACACGCTTCACTAGAACGTTTCTATAGAAGTGTTAGTCAACATATTGGATTGGCTAGCGTTATCTCACATGTGTGCTTCAATAAATGTGCAAGAGAATATCTTTACAAATTTAAAACTAAGTTTTATAATATATAACTATGTATATTTATCAAAAGGGTAATTTGGAATTCTTAGGGAGATGCATTTGCCCAGCAGTGAAATATATGTAATAAAAGGTTAAAGAAAAAATGTTAGTTTCGTTAATCACAGTCTTAACTGATGTCGAAACATGTTTGTTATACAACAATACACTTATGCAAAATTAGGGCTGATGTAGTTTTGAAGGCTTTCTTTAATAAATTAAAATGCAAATTTTTGTTCGAAATCTAGTTAATCGAACATTCGAAGGTAACTTTAATGATACCATACAACATAATTGCAATATTTTAAAATCAGCAGTAATATTTTGAGCATTGAACAACAGTATTTACAGCTGCTTTTTGTGCAATTATTTCGACGGTTCAAACACATTTTAGCCACAGTAAACTCTAAAATGTCTATGTATACATCTGAACAGTGAATAGAAAACCACTTTTTAAACGTTAACAATAAACCCGATCAAAAATAGCAGCCTAATCACAAAGACAGATACATAAACAGCTATCTGATTCAAACGTACCATTGACCTTATTTACAATATCTTATATATTCATAACACAATATAAAGTACATGTTTCCGCCTGATTCGATAGATATAATTGTGATTCACTGTAGGCTTCGACGCCACCCCGACGGTAAGATAATATCGAGCTCGGAGGATATTGGCGCAATCATCACGGCTCACTGGCGAATTGGCAACCGCAGTCAGATGTGTAAGCACTGTACACAAATCAAATACAACGTGATCTCGTGTAGGGCTGCTTACACCGATGGCTCAGTGATGGCCACTATGCAAGTCGTGTTTAGGTATAATTATCATTTTTGTTTTAAAAGACTACGCCCTCACTAGGATTAATGCCTGTGTTACGAGGGACTTTACAAACAAAGAACAACAAGACTGGGAACAACTATTGATGGAACACACAATTTTTTGTCCCGTGTGGAGATCTAGCGAGCATTTAAACCACTACGACATACGTGCATTTGTGTTGTCTTTAGTTCGATGTGTTGAGTCCAAGTGTACTGAGCATTTTTTATCAATAATCAACTATTAGTACCACGTTAAGACGTGTTCATACAAGTCTAGTTCTAGTCTATAATATTCTTCTATTATACAAAAACATTGAGTGCGTACATTACTTCTAAATTGTTTCACCGAGCGTTTACTACTGTGCATCAAATTAAAGTAATATACTGTTTATTTTACTTAAAATTGTTTAGCTATAGTTACTGCATTTTTCGACCTTTGCATTGATGGAAATAAATAAAAGATTAAGTTGTTTTAAATTCTAGTAGAGCTAAAAATAAAAATAAATTGCTTTGAAAAGATACTTTAAAATACACGTCATCGAAAGAGCCGTTTGTCATTTAAACATTATCTGGAACTTTATTAAGAATACTTAAAAACTTTTCTAAGAATGCTCAAAGCTGTTTCTCTTTTTGTTTAAAATGTTCAAATATATTACTACTCTTTTAGCTATAACTAGGTTTTGCCTGTGGCTTCGCTCACGTTGATGTAGAGTTTGTTGTTTTGCGAGTAAACGTCTATCCTTTGGTTTTTTTTTATTGATATTTGTTCAATTATTAGAAAAGCCTGAGACTTGCAGAAATACAGAAGTGAGTCTGCGTATAAAGTTCTTGTGTAGATGAGTATTACATTTAACTAATCACACAATTTTCTCTTGTTGCAGCATATTGTGATACTTATTTTTTGGTACTTTTTCCTGGATTAAAGTTTTAAGTCGTTTGCTGTACTCCTGACAACGACCATGCGAAATTTCATGATTATCGGGCAAGTAGTTAAGGCGTGAAAGCGTACCAAACAAACTGTCACGCTCATCACTCGGAATGTTACAGCTCACAAAGTGAACATTCTAGTCTACAAGCACCCTAAAACACTATAAATTGACATTTAGCATTAATTGCAACAATAATATCTGATTCAGTATCGAGAACACGCGAGCTACGAATCGAATGATCACAACACAATCACATTTACATATAGCAAAGCGAGCGCTACTATCCGAACCCGACTCCAAGCAATTTGATTTTAAAATTTAATATTGTAACTGTGTGTATGAAAAAACGAAAATATTTGTAGGGAAAACATCGCATCGTGTATTGGATAACGAATATGTATGTAATGAAATTTACAACACAATATATTGTGGACAAAGTGGACAGTGTTTTATGTAGCTCTTTTTATATTCTTTTTAAGCATATGCATAGCGGACGTAAAAACAGATAGGACAGACGCTTTGTTCCATATTTCATACTATAGTTTTGTAATGAGACTCAAGTTAAGCATTGGGACGCGAGAGTAAAAATGATTGAAAACAAGAGTGTGACCAACATTACATTTTGTATAGGATTCTAACACTTGTTAACTATAAGCGACTGCAGGGATGACGTAGTGGATTAAGTGATCGCCTGGCCACTGACATTGCGCCAAGTGTTGTGGATTCGAATCCCACACGGGACAAAATTTTGTGTGATCCACAAATGGTAGTCCGGAATCTGGGTGTTCTTTGTGTTTATCGTTTGAACGTTTGTAAAGTCCCCACGATACAGGAAATATACCCAGCAAGAGAGGTGTTTAAAAAAAATTGTGTTATAAAATCTGCAAGCTTTAACTTATTCGTTAAGGTCACTATGTACCACTTATGAATGTCATAGTATAGAGGCGAGTCTTTCAATCGCTGATCTATTCCCACAGTAAATATGGTAAGCCTTTTTATAATATCTGAATGCTACCAGCTTAACTCAAAATGAAAATCATTTTGCGAAAGAACACAGATTTTTTACTACTGTATTCATTGATGTGTAGAACTCTCAGACATAAAATCATAGTACGAGGTAAAAACACAACCAAGGCTCTCTCACGCGAAATTATATCGCCAAGATGTACACAAGAAAGCTAGCGTACTTATACATATACAATCGTTATATTATAGAACAGAAACAACAAACAATAACATACATCACAATCTACAGCAAATTTATAAAACACTAGAAGTGCCTGCGGTTTCATCCGCGTTTATGATTACTGCGCCGCCGCCGTGGGTCGTAGCGTGATGTTATGAAGCCATATATAACCTGCGTCGGTAAATAGGCTATCCAACACTAAAATAATTTTTCAAATCGAACCAGTAGTTCCTAAGATTAGCGCGTTCAAGCAAACAAACAAACTCTTCAGCTTTATAATATTGGTATAGATTCAATTAAACTTCCTATACGTATTGGTTATCTGTACAAGTTGGCAAGTGTACTATTGTGACTAAGTATTAAGTCTACAATGGGACCACATAAAGAGGTTACAGGGGGCAAAGGGAACAACACAAATGGAATTATGCCCCATTCCAAACAGATTATGTAGTTAGGCTCGGTATATACTACAAATCCTTAAGAAATATAGCTGTCATACAATGTATCACACTAGAGAGCCAACTAATTCTATAGTTTTACGACGCAATATGGATCATAAACTAGTCTAAGAGCTTCCGTCATTTTATTTCTCTATGGCTCGCGTAAGTACAGATGGCGGTATAAGTTTTATGGATTGATTTAATCAAATTATTTTTGAAAGGAAGTTATTTATAGATTTTGTTATGTTTACGGATTTTTATCTTTATTTAACTTAGGCAAGTATAGATTCTTAAGGTAGTTGATTTGGAAACTGGCTAAGTCATCTGCTTATTTATATGAGATTATCCGTAAAAGATTATCATGAAAGAAGAGATTCGTATATATTTAAAATTTTAATAATAAATAAACGACAGTAAAAATGAATTCCATAAGACTTATTTTTATATTAGCAAATTATATTTAATTTATTTCTTTATATTTCTCGAAGTAATAACGCACCAATGCATTGCCTGAGTGCATTGGCGCTGCTAGATTTTCAGGCAATATTTATGTATTATTTACATTACTATATAATTTATCCAAGATTGGATTTTCCCTAACGTTTTATCTACAACAGCCTGCCGATGGCCAAACACAATTCTTCTTCAATAAGTTTTGGCATTATGATTATAACGGAGATATGTTTTATAGTAAAGATGCAAGTATTTCAAAGTATTGAATACCGTTATATGACTCAAACTAACGCTGTAGCGTTAGTTTGAGTCATATAACGAACAATTTATTAAGCTTTTAGTAAAAGACAAGTCCTTCAATTAACTGCCTAATAAACTACGCTTGACTCTAAAAATCCAGATAATTTCCTCTCTCCGTCTTACGTGTTCATCGAGGCTTGTCGAGATCGTCCAAAGAGCCTTGACCGGGACAACATTACTTAACATAGATCAATGAATCTGTGCAATAACTGTCTCGCAATGAGCCCCCGGAGTTCCACAAGGCTACATAAATAACTACAAATCGCCAGGCCATACCCTGCTGGTACCACGCTTACACGATCCGCTCAGTTAACTCTGGCTAACGGGAGTCAGTTTTCTAGAACGTTTAAGAAAATTGACCTAATATTGCAAGAAATACTCTGATTTAAGTATCATTCTTTGAGACAACTCGCACGTTTAGAGTTGCTCCTTGTTCCTGGTGGAAATTTACAAACCAAGCAACTGACACGAAGATGCATAACTATCTTTGGATCACATATTTTAGCCCGTAGTGCGATTAAACCTGCACGCTATGCGTATCAGTAGTCAGGTTTTTATTTTGCCTGTATACACAGGGAAAATAACTGTACTCAGAATTACACCAAAGGCAATTAGTGGAATCAAAATATTGTAAATAAGAAAAAAGAAAGAGATGACCACCGTAACTACTACGTTAAAAAAACTTAATGGTGCAGTCGATAAAGATATAAAAGCGCTCAATTAAAACAATGTTGATCAACCTTTAAATATTTATAGCGTCGTAAAAGCTTTTTGTATAGACTTTAATTGTAACTCGATTCTTCGAGATATTCAAAGAAGTAAGAAGTCTGTAGCAAAGTTATCAAAATAATCAGAGGCACGGCATTCAATCTCTGTCGTAATTTGAGAAAACAAAACGACTGTCACCGTCTATCTATTGATTTAAGGGAAAAAAACAACAATAAAAAGGGAAATAATAATTATACGTCTCGCTTGGATTGTTTCTCAAGATGTGACCTGGACGGACATTTTCAAGGGTTGGTGTGAATTATTGTCTAATGTCTCGGACATTTTAAATGGAAGCGCGCTTCACGAATTCGTATTTTATGCTATTTCTGTTCACTTGAATTACGCTTTCTTTTGAAAGAAAAGAATTTCTGTATTTTATTGTAAAGACAACGGTACGGTTACCTTTGAATATAATTTTGTAGGTTGCGTCTACCATTTGACCTCGATAATTATATCCTAAAGTTTAACCTATTGAGTTGTAGCGGTATACCGGCTGCCAGACAATATTTTTTTAATTATGTCTGTTTTTCTAAGACTTAACAGTTTATCTAGATGTCACAATTCTTGAGGATTCAGACTCCTCATATTTACTTTCATAGATATTTAAGACAGCCAGATTCAACGGTTTCACTGCAAGGCACAGAAAGGCGATTAGAATTTCTGTAAATGGTCACCCATCTATACCGTGATGATTGTAACGTTGATTAGCCTCGCGTTTAGCGACCTGTACCGTCACCTCTGAGTCAGTAAAATCATTCGTCTAGGTATAAATCACAAACTATGTCAACTGGAATCAAGTGATTACAAATTTTGAACATCCAACTCGGTCATCAATTTGGCTGTCGAGAGCGTGACGACTGCAACCGTATTCCCTGCGGCAATTCTCTGCAGCGGTTTAAATACGTGTCTCTTTCTATGCTCATGTAGAAGTGTTTATCAACTGCTTGATAACATAAAACTACGATAATATATAAAATATTTTTTTTGTGTATTAAGGGTAGCGCCTCCAGCATCGCATATAAAAATGATAATTTAGTAAATGTTAAATAAAATTTAAAGACAGGACTTTCGCTTCATTGCATGACCTCTATGGTGTGTACGTGTTTTTTATAAAATTCTTTAACGGCTTTTTTCATTCTATATATACGAGTAAATAGATAAACGCAAGTTTCTCGAAGCAATAGGTAGAGAATGCATCCATTTAAAAATCAATATGCCGAATTCTAAGTTTTTTAATTATCTAAAATTATTAATAGTCACTTAATAAAGTAAATCGGTCATTGAACTTTCTTATAATAAACGTTGTTGATTGTTAGTTTAGTTAAATGGTAGCTAGCCTTTCCTTTGACAGCTAAATTAAAATTGTATCAGTGAAACAAAAGCACTGCTTATAATTGTACAAGTTTTATAAGGGTAACTATTAATGAAAGTTGTAAGGTACTTTGATGTCGATTTAGATTTATATATTTGACAAAAACTAAATTTACTATAAACATTATTCCTCCAAATATATCTTCTAAACGCGACATTTTCTATTTCACATACAATTACTTCGATGGTATATAGCCAGACCGTGACCTAAGTACAGTCAGTAACAGCGAGTGCTACCGAACACGACATATAAAATACGGTGTTCTAGCAACAATAAAATATAATACATAATACAAACAGCGGTATCTCGGTCGAGGTACAATAGCTGTCAAAAAGAGGTGGAACGTTCCGCTCGCCGCTGCCGCTGCCGTACGGAATGTCACTCCACATTAACTGACAACGTAGCCACTGCAAGCCACGATTAGTTGGCGTGTGTTTGAATTTCTAACCTATTTCTAGTTGCGAGCGAATGGAAAATGTGTCGGAATGAGAATATGTATATTATGCACATAACTAGGTTTTATACATAAGCGCTATGTGGGAATTAAACTCATCGAGTTTTAAGTTATGTTTGAGTGCTTGATGTTTTGATTTAGTTATTTGTGATTAGAATCAGGTAAACCGGATCAAGTTGTGAAAGATACCTAAGAAGATAATCGCATCTTTTACATAATATTACACAATTATCTTTATTAAATGTAGGCTGCAATAAAAACAGCTACAATATTATTGCACTGAAAACAAACTAATTGAAAATCATAACAAAACACATTTTAAATTCTTAAACAGTCTAAGAAGTAGTACTCTTTTTGATGTCTAACGTAACTGAAATTGTACAAAATGTATTATAATGTATCAACTACAATATCGTCACAAATACATACATGCAAAATGAGACGAAAGATAAGAAAAGAATAAGTAACATAAATTTGGCATGACATAATAGACTGAAGACAGGCAGTATACGAGATTTACGAGCCGCTCCAACTTTACTTTGTGCGCGATTGTATCAAAGCTATGTTAAACTAAAATTATAATTCCCTTAAATGTAAGACGCCTATTATTTAAAACGGCTTCAGTAAAATTAGCTTGAACAATAATTCAATAGAAATTATTATAACGTTTTGTAATGGAAATAAAGACCTTGTTCTAAGGACAAATACGCAATAAATAATATTACAACAATATTAATTTCATGGCTCACGTATAATTTTGAAAAGAAACATAAATTACTATTACTTAAGACTGATTTCTTTGAACCTAAACGTTGCTTTGTTGAGCGAAAATCAATGCGATTGAATGTCAAATTGCTATATTATGAAACGAGGCGACGAAAAGGCGTAGAACGAAAGAATACAAGAGTAAAGTAAAACATTCATAGTGAATATTTACTTAACTTGACAATTGTTAGAATGCCAGATATAATTAAAAACCTATTGTCTGAGCGCTGGTGTGCCGCTACGACTCAATACGTCTTAAAATAAGAGCTACCCTACTAAAACTTAAATGACGCTTTAAGTCCTGATGAGGAACAAGCACGATTTTAATGTGAGGCCAGTTAAAATAAAAGAAGTTTCAGTGCGATGTGGACCCGACGCAGCGTAACAAACTACTAAGCCCCAAAGTCGCCATACTTTATTCAAAATTGTGTCCAAAGTCGCCGCGAACTTGCAATTTTTGGGCTCTTTAAGTCTTTTAATTAAATACCAACGTCTCTCGTCCAATCTATTCTGGTGCCGTTCCGAGTCTGTGGCGAGCTTAATTTTGTTTGGGGCTAAATCCATCCGTTTCAATGAGCCACAAGGCAGGCACACATCGACAACTGAACGCCTCTTGCGGTACCCACGTAATCTTCTAGCCTCTTTGTTTTAATCTACTTTGGGGTTAGAATGCGACGATTTTCGACACAAACCGTCTGTTTTGTGAATCACTCAACAATTGTTAATAAAAAATAGTTTACGTTGTACCAACTAATAAATAACGGTGGTGCCTAGTTTGAAAGATTTCTTTTTAGTGATTACATGGCAATCTAAAGTACCTATCTGCATTATTCCGTTATTAAAACTTGTCGTGACTGTTGCTCATATTAAGTAAACCGTTTTACTTCCTAGTTTTCAGTCTACGACTCGCCCTACTTAAGAAATATTAAAATGATAAGAAACTAGCTAGTAAACGGCTCGCTTACGGTGAAACGGTACATTAGACGAATTAAAGGTTATAGAGGTAAAAGTTAAATATTGTTGGCAACATTTTTCATTGTATAAATTAGTCAAGCGTTCGCTATAAAACGCCGGACTGCTCTAGTTTGAGCATTAAAATATACCGAGCTGGACTAGCTTAAAATGAAATTAAGAGAATGAAAAATGGAGACACTGGAATTTATTACAACGTCTATTAATTTTGTTATAGTGCTACCTAGGCTAGGCGAGTTACGTGTAAAACATCGTTGAAACTATTCGAAAATAAGGCTTCAGATACGTAATCTTTAATGTTGTTGTGATTAATTGTTTTACTGTTTAATGGTATAGATAATCATCATTAACAATTGTACATGCTTTGCCCACACTTGGGATACACATTCTTTACGAATAAGAGAAGTAAAAACCGACTCGATATATGTACGTCACTGATAAACGGCAAATAAGAATATTTAAGACATATTTAAGAACGTTATAGAAATTTTACATGTTTTAAGACGTTTTCGTTTTTATGCGCACGTCATTACGAAATGTCATTCTTTGGCATGGCACTCGAATTTCTGCCGTGGGAGGCAAACGACTATACCTTTAGATCATTACTGCTTATTTAATAAAATATCGGGTGTATGACATAAGCTTACGTATAATTAGCAAGCATAGTTCATCATTCTTCATTCTAAAACACTAATGAATTCTATGTGCATTGAAAATAGTTTTAGAAAACAAGGCTCGAGAGCCACAAAATAATAAAGGATTCGATTAACCCTTTTGATTACTCGAAACCTGAATAAATTATTTAACCCAAAAAACACTATAGGTATAATTTGCACAAAGTAGTGGAGAATGAAACTAATTCAAAATGACCCTATGTAAATTTTAGTTTCGGTCCCTTAAGTTTTGTTACCTTGGCCAGTGTAACAAGTTAGCTAAGTTTTAGCTTTCTAGGTCAGCAGAGGGCTCATGGAGGATGTAGCAGGATGGATATGTTAAGTTATAAGTTCATTATGTACATAAATATTGAAGGGACCTTAAAATAGAACGGGTCCGGACACTCGGAAGCGCTCAGAGTTTGCGAGCCCTTACCAAAGTTATGGAGTGTTGCGGCAGATTTAATAGTATAGCTGAATTTTGGTGGCCTTTGTTTTTAAAGAGACCAGGTTTGGTTACCATCTCTTAAAGCAGTATTATTGTATACCTACATATGTACATGTATAGCTTTATCTAGTTCTCTTGTAGAACAAGAATAACACAGCTACAAGAGTTGATGGCCCCAGGCATGCGTTCGAGCTTATGCTCAAGTTAAATTCAGCTCACAATTTTCTATTATTATACGAAGTCCAGCAGGAGGTAGGCTTCCATTAAATATGGTGAGTTATGATACACAAAATGAATTCTGATATGCCGTGAACATGTACAAGCATAATTTAATGCATGAAATTACAAAATATGGGACTTACGTATGTAAAAGGTAAAATCTTGCCGAATTTTCCTTCGTTCTAAAGGAAAATTCTCAGAATGCTAAGTAGAAATAATGCTTCTAAATGAACGGGAGTGATGGTTGATATATATTTGGAGAGCTGCAGGTGATCATCTTAAGCGTTTGGTCCCGCCTTTCTTGTAGGGCAACTAACGCTGGTAGATTTTCAACTTAGCCAGTAAATAAAGATTCGTTGGAAATCCAATGTATCTTATCGTAACGCTTTAAGAATATTATTGGTTTAAATATGTAAAGAGACTGCAGACTCAGGTTTATGAGACTAAACAAGACAGTACTCGAATATAAGGAATACGAAGAGTTATTCTGCAAAGAATTTTTTTTAAGTTACAGAACTATCATATGAAATTTAAAAGAATTATTTCAAATTCTGCGGTACCATAAATTTGCTTTGTACAGGGCAAAAGTAGAACTTACTGAAGAAAATTGTATGACAGCGGACTGGACACTCGGAGTCTGTGTAAAAATAATATATTTTCGCTACGATGTCGTTAACTTCAAAAAATAGAAATAGCAACGTTGTTACGAATACAACTGGAGAATTGTATGAAAGTTTGTCGCAAGGGTGGTCTGCGAAACGTGGTTTTATTAAATATATCTGACTGGCAATGTGGGTGTGTACATTACGAATAATTTTGGTACTCACTATCTGAGTAGATACCAGTATTCTTTTAATAAAACTGGATGCATGGTTTTAAAGAATAATTATTATTGGATTTTTGCTTTCTGGTTCCAATCTCTGACATAAACATAGATAAATTTAAGGGGAAAAGGCATTGAAATTTGATAAAATAATATAATATGCGGTATGTAATATAGTTGAAAATTACATTATTCGAATAGTAAATATATATCCGTGGTATCTATTATTCAGAATTTTATGCTCGTAAAGTTTATTATATTTAATGAAATGTCTGTTTTGAGTCTGAAGTTAGTTGAAAATAACGATTTTACAGTTCCTAAATGTTTACTTTTCAAAATGTACCCTTGATAAATATCTTTTCGAAAGTTGTAAAAGCTAAAACGAAATTTGCCGGAAAATTCTCATTTGTGAACTGTCAAGCGTCATTAATTAGGGAAAGAAGTCATTAGAGGCGATTAAAAAAAAGTTGAGTGCCTGCTTCGAATATAAATACGGCTAAACGAAACAACAGTGCAAATACTAGGCACATTAGACTCACTGTAAAATATATAAGTGGTACGGTACAGTCGCCGCTTGAAATATGTGAGCTTTATTACCGAAAATGTTGCGAATAAATTATGTTTTGTTGCTGAGCGAGAAGTTAAAAGCTTTTACTCCCGCATAGAGAAACTACACTCGAATTTGTGTTTTAACAAATAACTGACAGACGTGGTTTAATAAACCAAGTTCACGATGTAACTGTCAATGCCAATTAAACGTTTTTAATGAATAAGATTAATACAGCAGTTTTATGGCTTCATAAACAAACAAGCTGTCGTGTTGGAAGTTTGCTCTTCGAGCCGCGGTTTTAAGGTCAGCCAACACTTGCGTACTATAAGGTTAAAAGACCGCGGGCGCGGTCCGGATTACCCCATTAAAAAAGAAAGCCACTTCTAACCTCGCCGGCACATCCAATACGACACACTATTTACTTCGGCCGCGGTATAAACACACATGGAGTGCTCCCCGTATTCGCACGCCATGGCAATGATAAACACGGTGTGATCGATACTCAAGTACGTTTGTTTTTCTCGCGTGTCAATAGGAGAAGAGGTTCGTTTTCGGCGAGTTTTTGCTTTCCCGACTTACGCAACGGGATGGGCACGTGGACGACCTCCGGGCCTGGACAGCGGACACTCGGCTGATCGGACGCGGCGGGGGTCGGCGGCGGTCACTGCGAGCCGTGCTACACTCGTATTTGTGGGGGTCGTAGAAAAGGCAGCGGGCGAGTCGCCGCCGGGTCGAGCGCCCGCGAGAGCGAAGTGCGGCGGGCAACGCGGCCGGAGCGGGACTGGGCCGACGCCGGCCGCGCCTGCGTGCGCCGCACCAACTCCTCCCCCGATTGATGTAATATTTATCTTGGATTAAGAACTAGATAAGGAGCCGTGGCGAGACGCGCTCCGAAACCGCTCTCACCTACCCCTGCTTCGCTTCAGCGAAGAAATGTGCCTTCGGTAGAGAAAACTAAGCAGGACTGCTTCTGAAAGTTTCAGGAGGTTGTAGAAGGTGTAAGGCAAAGTTTTTTTTGTAGAAACAGCGATTGGCTCATTTGATTAGCGGCTCGCGGAGGCTCGCTCGGATCAATCCGTTGCGGTCCGCGGGTCGGCCGCGCTCGTGCTCGCCCGGCGGCGCTCGGGCGAGCTCGCAGCGGCGTGACGTCACCGCGGGACGCACGCGCGGCGACAGGTGGGCGCAATGCGCCGCACCTATCATATGATTATGACGTTTCCTATTGGATTTGGTGCCGGGACGTTTGGCTGGAAATTGGTTGCGGCAAGTTTGCACACAGCGATCGCCGTCGGGGGTTGGTCGACTATGCAATTGATGCGATACAAGTTTTCAATTACATGACCACTTTTATATGAAACATTGTACTACAACTTTTTTATTTATAACTACAAGAATTCAAGATGGCTAAGTATTATAATAGTAGGTAAACGAATTGTGGTGTTAGAAAACTGTTATAAAACTTTGAATAATGTTAGAAGTTAAAAGTATTTTAAATAAATGGCCATAGCTGTACATTCACGGCAGTTATCTGTATGTCAGTGCATAAAACTTTATTGCTACGAGACCAGAACACGCTACTAGACTTATTTGTTTTTTTAAAGTTAAGCATAAAGTGGGTTTCGAGGAGTGCAGTTTACGTTTAAAACTTAAACACTCGGCGCTTTTGCTTGACTTCATGAGTGTCTTTGGTTTGTACGACCTACTGCCTTTACAGTTTTATTTAGTTTATTTAAATTAATCGACTGCTTCGTCAGTCCTGAGTGTATGTTTTTGTTGAAGCTTTTGCCGGTGGTGAAGATGACGATATATACGTAATTCGTATAGGACGCGATCATCCATTAAGTTTACTTTTTTGATGCTTGACGTTTCAACCAGGTTACCCGGCCATGTTTACAAGCTGACTGGTTCATTGGTGTCCTGGCTCCGTTTGATAAATCCTCATCCACACCTTATGATTTATATATACCATGCCACGCCATTACCTTGCGAAATCTCATGATGATCGGTCAAGTAATAAAGGCTTGAATGCGTAAGTAACAAACTCACATTCGCATTTATAATATTAGTTATGATACCTTTGCGATCAACCTTTTTTGTTAATTCTTTCCACAAGACTAAACCATCTTATTATTTCTATATCAATATGTATATTTTTACGTCATACCGATGGATCAATTTGTGTGATTGGTTTTACAAGCCACTATGATCTACTTATCTTTACCCTCTTTAAGTAATACGTATTGTTTTTCAAATAAACCATGGTTCAATAAGTTAGTTGGTTACCGGGCAGTGAAGTAAAGATGTGAAGCTATTTCGCTAGAATGATAGTGACTATCTATCTATTGGTTTATAAACCGACTGCTTTTAAATAAAATTACTAATTTTAGGAAAAGTTTTATATTAACGTTTTTAAAACAAGGTCACGTGGATATTTGTAGCGTGCTTTGGCATGCTGATCGATTCCTTGGTCGTGTAATTTGGGATGTTGCAGTTAGTATTTTCTATTATCATGGCATCAGGCAACGTGTTTAGTGAATAGTAATAAGCTTCCATTACTAAATCTTCGGCTAAGTAAAACACAAGAAAAATGCAGCAATAGCCTATAAACTTAAATATGAACCTGGTTTAATTATTTCGCTGTCAAATTTACCTCATAGCAAAAGTTGTAAAGTTAAATTACTTCCAAAGGTAGCATGACTTTAAAATCACCCCAGTGTAACGACATCTCTTTCTTTTTTATACTTCATGGTACAAAACCGTCAAATCAAAAAGAGATAGAAAGATAACAACTACCACATCAACTATATATATCAGATACGACAACAAATTAAAGTTGAAACTCATTAAAGCGGACATTTTGTAACTCATTTAAACCGCCATTTTGTTCAACATAATTATGTCGACGGCTCACTTCAACTCATAAAAAGTTAACCCACCATAGATAATAACGGTACCGATAACGTAAACTTTCATAGACAACACTCGGGCCCCACAAGGGAGGATTACAAAGTTTAAATTTAAAACCACCGGTTTAAATTTAAAGTGGTCGGTTTAAACCGGTGTTGTGTGTTTGTCACTAAGGGTAGTTCTCAAAATGAATATCTGACTGACGCACATTGGGTTATTTTTGGAGGAGTATTTTTGTAGGCGTTTTTATGGGGTTGCTTGTTTTGGTATTATTGTTTTAACATCAGACGTAGCTATTGTGTATTTATAAATATTGTGCTTCTATAAATGGGTTTTATTCATACAGAATGCGTGGAAGACTTCTGATTTGTTTTGTTATACTTAAAGGTATTTTGTTTGGTGTGCGGTTTGTGCAGCCATTATCATTTTCAATTAATGTGGCCTATAGGTGAAGGATACATGAATATATTAGTATGAATATATAAAGTAATCTATTTGTAAAATTTAAATGTCGAGCATAACGTATTGTATCTTTCTCAACGCAGCATGTGACATTAAAAGTAAACTCATATCATTTCAATAAACATGTTTCCTCATTCAATAAGTACATAGTATACTTATTGTAGGTACTATATATTGTAGGTACTATATACATAGTCTACTTATAGTAGCTCTGAATGAGGCTAGGCAGAGGTGTTTAATTTCATGTTTACCTTGACCTGTCGTAAAAGCGGTCGCTCTGATTACGATGAAATAGGCACAATGCCAAAATTGCTGCTGCAATTAAAATTGCTAAGCAAAATATCCTCGTACCGGTTTGTAAAACGCAAACAACGGTCTCAGTGTCCCACAACAGGCGCTGAACATAAAATTGATCATATTTCTGGACCAATGACAGATATACAGGGGACACTATGTATCGAAGATCCATATAGATATAGGGAGAGTTGTAAAACATTAACTTTTCCCAGCTATGTTCTAGAGCCTAATGCCAATTACCGGACACATTGCCAGTCTTTGTGCTGTTAACGACAATTCCCTTAGAGAATATCTCTACAACTTTTCTTGATCTAATACTCAGACACTTATCCTGATGATCGTCTGCACGCTTATACCACGACATTGCAGCTTACACAAAGCTACCAAATCTTAACCAGTCCAGAATCCTTTCCACCATAAATCAAATGTTGGTACATTTAAATGGAGCAACAGGCTGCGTGTAATGACGGCGCCGTCAGCTAAAACGTCGGTACAATACAAAAAACAAATTCGCAAAGCCTCCATCGCCCGCCGTTATTAAAGCTCTTAATACGTCACTAGCTTTTTGCTTTCCTTCCTTCCGCACACTTGACACTACTTTTGTTTAATGCCTTACTTGACTGTTTGTTTATTTCGGCATGTGTCTTTGACGTGTCGTCATATAATTTTATTCCTAAGTCAACGATTAAAGTTGGATGCCCCCGGACAGGAGGACTGATAAGGTGAAAAATGTAGCTGCGTTGGATTGGATGCGGAAGGCTAAAGACCTGATGCTTTGGGGTAAAATGAGTGAGGCTTAAGTCCAGCAGGTAACTGCAATGAGTTGCTTAAGACATTGATCCGGACACAATGCTTTTTCAATGTCTAAATAGGTACATACGATTGTACTAACTCATTAACATATTTTAG
Source organism: Catocala nupta (assembly GCA_963675205.1). NCBI lineage: Eukaryota > Metazoa > Arthropoda > Insecta > Lepidoptera > Erebidae > Catocala > Catocala nupta. Next base: position 22,519,262 of record OY776097.1, on the reverse strand, counting down.
ATTTGTATACTTTGTAATATGTGGCCGTGCCGCGGGAGTACAGTGGTCGTGAATGTAATGCTGTACTGCAACTGTTTTTTGATACCCGGGTCCAGCAAAATTATGTCACACGAAAAACCATCACTGGCAAAATGTGCTTGCAACATATCTCTGACTATGCCTTTGGAGAAATAGGCAAGTAAGACTATATATATATGTATGTAATATATGTTAAAATGGCTGCAAAGTGTCATTTGCCTTGCAATTGTCAGTGGTGAATATCGAAACCGTAAATCAAAAATCAAATTAATCAAAATGGCGATTAAAAAGAGTGGCCCTAAGTCACTTGCTCGTATCACCTTATTGGTATTCACCTTATACCTTACCCCTTTGCCTGAACTGAACCACCAACTTAAATATAACTTCAGAAAACTCATTAACCAATAAGCTTTGATGTTTATAAATGTTACTGAGGGACCTGAGTAAATTAATACTTTCTTATTTGATTTGATAAACTACTTTATGTAGGTATTTTTAAAGAGTAGTATTTTAGTATCTACGTCAACACGAGAATTGGACCCAAAGATTGGAGGCGATGGTAGCCGGTTACCGGAGTCTATATATACTAGAAACAATATGGTGTCACATGCCTTGCCAACTCCATAACAAGGCTACTACGCTATCAGGCGTATCAAACGTCACAGATCACTGATCCCCCCATTCACATTCAGCGTCTCTGAAGTAGAAAACCAAACTCACTAAAGAAACGAAACATTTTATGCTATCTTTTTTAGAAGGCAGGTTTGAGCAGGGTCTTTGCCCTGCAGTAGTTATCCTCAAACAGAGCATTATACGAAATCCACCCATAAACTGTAACTTTAAATCGTTTCATGAACCACTTAATAAAGACAACATATTGAAACGTAAATAAATATTAAAGGTAATTTATTTCAAGTGAATTCTGTAACGATTGCCCATTCTAAGCGGTCGTAGACGTGCTACGAATACTACGCGCGGTGTCTACGTGCTACGGTCGTAGCAGCGCTACGAGTGTGCTGTTTAACTGCTACATAAGGCGTGGCACACTCCCGGTCCTTATAATTATGAAGCTTTTATCGAACAAAGAGGTATGCTTTAAAAATATATTAAAGAAAATCTTTACTAATTGTTTTTTATCGTCAACTTACAGCACAGATGGCAGAGTGGTTTAAAACGTCACCATGCACCGAAAATTACGTGACGTAATCAAAAATATCAAACAATCAGCTGTGTTTTACGTCACGATTTTGACAAATTCTTTAGATAACTATCTTATAACATTATCGACCCAGGAATAGAACCTTGCAACTCGTGATAGACGATCATGTGTGTGCTTATGTTATTAAGCAGACTTTTGGGTTATATAACACGCCTTAACTTTGATCTCAAACACATACCTACTTAGCTGTTGCGAATTTAAGTAGCAGTATATTTAATAACTTCTGATTAATAACTTAATGTGCTGAATGCAATGGAATCGTTGATCATAGACAACAAGACACAAAAACGAGTAAATGACCATAGGGTCACATAGATACGTGACTTTTTGAAATGGGTTTAAGGGTCAAATACAAAATATTTCTAATCATACAATATGATATAAAATAGAACATATACAGTATTTAAAAATTTCACAGAGAACGATATTGTAGTAGGGTTTTATTCGGAGCAACAATAACGCGAAATGAAAACTGCGCTGCGCAATGAACAATTATATCGTCCAGGTATTCCCGGTTATTGGATTTTAAACGAGAACTTTTATTGCTTTTAATAACATCACGCTTCTCACTTTTACGTGGCTGGCAGGTACCCTAGGTTTAATTAATAGTATTAAGTGAACCTCTTCTTCCTCCCACAGTGTGATTCCTATTCAAGCATAGGATTTCACTCAAATTGAAATAGTCTAGCTGTGGTAGTACTTCCACCCTACAGAAGATCAAAGTCAAACCACCTTAAGTTTAATTCTTGCACTAAATATTTCTAGGCTTAATGATGTGGTGTGTTGCCAGCAAAAGAAAGGTAATTTTCGTATTTAACTCTGGTATCTTAGTGACTCTTTTCACAGCATTAGCAGCACGAAAGTGATGACTTTGATATTCTCAGGTTGCTCTGTTAGGCAATTTTCTTTGGCAACTCGGAAATGTGGAGCGTAGTCAGCAATGCTTGCCTCCTATAATTCGAAAGCTACAATATGGTTTTATCTCATTTTTGCATAGTTTTTTAGGGATATACAAGTGTGATACGAGGACCATAAAACATACGGTTCAAGAGAATGCGCTTTTCGTGTCAAGAATGAACTTAAAACGTCACCTACAAATGTCAAAAGTAACGCATTACACGGACTGTATGCGTTCGAAGCTTTTGTTAGACCTATGAAGGCCCTAGAATATGTCTATTTTATGTCGAATTCGAATGTCACTTTGACAGTTACCATACTGTCAAAGTGCCATTAGAATTTGACATAAAATCATTTACAATATAACACGAAACGAAATTTTTAACCGCACAAAAACACCTCCTAACAAATAACTATAAAGGCGATCTAATCGGTTATAAAACCGCTTTAAACACACAAAACAACAATAAACGGCTTAACAACACAGCCTTGTATCACATAAATAGCTTTGGTGTCAGTTTGATAATATAATTATGAAACAATCACGGTCGGTGCAGTTGCAAGCGGCATTAGTCCCTAGGGTTACCATTTCCAAATTATAAAATTCCTGGAAAAGCCGGATCTTTTTACCTTTAAATTCGGACAGGTTTATTTCATAATTTTTGTATATAGGCACAATAATTGGGATTTATGCAATATTCAATCACATACACACAACACCATCTAGCCCATACTAAGCAGACCTTGTACTACCTACGGGTACTAGACAATGGATAAACATACATATATACTTTCTTTGTTTGTAAATACATACATATTATACATAGAAACACCCAGACCAAGAAAACATCTATGTTCATGCACACAAATGTTTGACTTGTGCGGGAATTGAACAATGATTCAGATATTGTTGTTATTATCGTCGGAACATTGAAAAATGTCTTGCATTTAAAAACATTGGATCGTTGCAGTTGTTCTGGAATTTTTGCTAGGATAAGATTTTACCTATCACCCTATGACGTATATACGATATGAATTGATGTTCTCGAAGAACTATGGTTAGGTCATATGGACGAGTATATTATTGACCCCGTCGAAAAACTTGATCTTCGACTGTGGAAGGACTGGGGTGCTTTCAAAGCTACTATTTTCAGCACGCAAATAGCTAGGAAACCTGCGTATCTGGCAGCTCTGCATAAGCTAAGCCCCGTAGGTGTACTGTTTCTAAATTAGGCCTATATTATTATTTATTATAGAATATTATATTAAGACATGTCCTGAAAATTTAGGACGAACAGTCACCCTATTTGCACCACTTATGCGGTTAAATTGTTAAGCTCGTTTGAGCATATCGCTCGAAAATCCTGAGCCGAGGCTGTGTCGAGCACATCTCTGGCCGGCCACCAGCCATTGTGCATCACAATAGACCTGCAATAATATGAGTGAGTACGCATTGTTATATCAGCTGAGCATTTTATTGCATTAAATCGTGGGTTTAATATTGTTTATCGATAAAGTGAGCTTATGGAAATATTGTTTACATACGTACATTGAGTTTGGCTTGGGATATCAAAATAGGATAAGCAGTGGCGTATTATAGTTTGGATTTAAGACAGTTATGTTTTAGTTTTCAGGTAATAGCTACGAGCCTATTGCTACCTACCGAGCATATTTCCAAATTATGCGGTGTTACTACCCCTCGCTCGATCCGAGAAAAAACCAAGATCTCTTAACTTATCAAGTCTTGGAATACCATACATAATTGAAAACCTTTTGTGTCTGGCCACCGGTGTGCCGCTGCGCCTTAATAGGATAAAAGGTAGTAATCGTGAATGCAACTGATAACGAAGCATAGGTGAATTAGATTCACATTTCGTCAACTATGTATTACAGTCTCATGTAATATAGTGTAAGACTAATGACGTCTACTGGGCACGATTTTAAACTATTTGCTGCTCTTAATAATTACCTTAGAAAAACCTAATAACACGTCCTCGATGCCTAAATCAAACCCGCTACCAATCGTAAGTGTAATTGCGTACGTATGCCACGGAACCAGCAGGGTTATTCCAGTTTCTCTGTTTATTCCATGTTAGAAGCAAGTATGAAGCGGAATAATAATTACGAAGCTCTTCGGCTTTAGTAATGCCTGTTTATTAGAGCCGAGCCGAATCTCATATAGTTATAGACGATAGACTACTGCTTAACGACTGTAGGTGGGATTTGATTGATGAACATTGAAGGCCGAGTTACTGGTAATGCAAAGTAAAATCATAGACTGCTATATTATTGCATCAAAGTTGCAGTAAAAAAAATTATATTTTAATTTTAAGAGACCAAACTCATATAAATCATTGGGTGACGGTACGAATTAGTCGGCAAACTCGCAAAAGTAGCAATTTCTTATAGAAAACTGGTCCAAGAGTATTAATATCGTTAATGCGTTTTGCTCGCAATGTAGGATAGGTAGGACTGCCGAAGACTTACATACCCAACTCTCGCATTCCTCCCCTTTTCTGCCTTATCCCTATCTTGAATTCCTGTATCCTTCTTATCTTAGGTGGGAAAGCGATAAGTGGGCCTATTGGGCCTAGGCCCTGTATTGCAAGCTATAATAGACCACGGTAACTGCGTACCATCAGACCGTATGTCTATTTACCACCTTTACTGTATAAGAAAAAACTGAGAAACGACTATTTTTCACTGCTACGACTAAATTGCCGTTTATCAGACTTCTGATAAACCCAAAACATAACTGGTGAATTATAGATACCATTGTATCTCCCTACCCATTCGGGTATGTATGAATCTATGTATGAATATAGATATAAGTAAAGACAGAAGTGTGAAACCCATGTGTCCAACTATTTAGGAATGTAAATCGTGTGAAATGTGGGCTCCGTCTATGGTTTCCTCATATTTTGTTTGTAGGTTTAGTTAAAGCAGTTTGCTGGAAATTTACATAGTATCATGACATTTTAGAACATATAACATAACGTTATCCAGAATAAATTTATATAGCTTTATTTACAATACTTTATATCTATTAGTGGTGTCTGAAGCCTAATAACCAAACCGATCATGGAATTCATGTCTGTCTATGTATCAAGCTCTTCGTTTGTAGCAGTATCACGTAACTGCCACTGAAAATAGCCCATATTATTCTCAAATTAACACGAATGTTACATATTAAAATTGGCCTATCAGCTCAAAATACCGGTAGAATGTGAAATGAATTAAACTCTATACAGATTTGATTGCATTTGATTTCAAAACAAAATTTCATCATTATTACTTTCATTCACAGTTACAGGGCGACTAACCGCGTCTATGAGCTGGCCTTCGCGAGGCTATCATTTAAGTCAATACTTTTATATTTAAATCGTATTTTCAAAACATTTTTTACATCTTCAACGATATTTCATACAAGAGTTTGTATGAAAAGCTAAGCGTCCGCAATAAGCGACGCAAGTTAAATGGGGTGCAAGTAGAAACAATTCTCAAGTTGCGCCGGACACCGGCAGCGTAGTGTCGAGCTTACACCGCGATTACACGCGATATGGTAGAACAATGCGGTTATTGTTCGACACATTGTCGCTTTTTATTCATAACTTGTTACTGCATATGTGGGTAAACTCATCTCTTATGTAGGTCAGCAGAGATTACGGATTTTTATTTAACGTAAATGTTTTGCTTGATTTATTTGCATGACATTATAAAATACACATTTATATATCTAAGTAATAGGCAAAAGTACACTTATACCTTGGGAAAATAACTATCTTCAGTTAGGAATCTCATCACTTGGAATTATAAATAAATTAGAAAATGTAATTGGTATACATAATACCCATATTTTTCATTTAAGGTTCTACGTAATAGAAAGCGAGCCTATGGCTGCTGCTCAGAATTTCTCGACAGAAATTCTTAATATCAGGTAGCCCGATCCGGTAAGCGAATCCAAGATCTCATGCACAGCTCTACTAGGCATGAGCTGATATAATATTTTATATTAAATTCATTACAATATATTGTATTAAATATAAATACAATATAATGTTCTTCTTCTTCTTCTCCCTAGCCTTTATTATTCCCAAGTCACTTAGGGTCGGCTTTTTCTAGTCTAACCGGATTTGACTGGATATCAGTTTTTACACGGAGCGGCTGCCACCTGACCTCCGTAACCCGAAGGCTAACTATAGTCTAAGGCTAGACCAGTGTCAGAATATTAGGGGGTACTGACTTTCCCAATGACGACTGCCATAGATGTTCATGGCAGCCGGGACCGACGGCTTAACGTGCTGTCCGAGGCACGGAGCAGGCGATAATTGTCAATGAATACGCACATAATTTCGAAAAGTCATATAACTGCCGAAAGTCAGAGGTGCGCGACGTGGGTTCGAACCCGAGACCCTCTGCATTGCAGTCTGTTGGTCTCCCCACTGAGCTATCTTATTTTAAATTTTTTTTTTTATTTATTTATTGCACAAAACAAATTACAATCTTATTAAAAATAAAAAACAATCAAAGCTTATGTTTAGATCTAAATTGCAACTTAACACATGTGCATACATTGTAACAATTAAACATCAAGTTAACAGACAGAAGAGATGTCGGGCACGCCACGATCGTGGCGGTAAGTCCCGTGTTTGAGGAGTGGCTGGAGAGGCGGCATGGCGCCCTCACCTTCCGGCTGACACAGGTTCTGACTGGCCACGGATGTTTTGGCCGGTTCCTGTGTCGTATACGCCGGCAAGAGACGCCCGGTTGTCACCACTGCGGCGATTGCCGCGACGTTACTGAGGACACGGCGCTGCACACTTTGGCGGTTTGCCCCGCCTGGGCATCGCAGCGCCGCGATTTGATCGCGGCAGTCGGATCGGTTGCCCTCTCGCTCCCGGCCGTAGTTCAGTCTATGGTCCGGAGTGAGAGGTCGTGGAACGCCGTCGCCTCCTTCTGCGAGGAAGTGATTTCCATCAAGGAGGCGGCGGGGCGGGAGAGGGAGCGTATAAACCCTCTCCCCAACCGCAGAGCCGGGCGCCGGAGGGCGCGAGACGACCTCCAGCCACCCTGAGGTTTGACCTGGGGGTGGCGGGCTTTGTGGGCCTGCCCGCCATCCGTTCAGCACCAGGTCCGAGAGGCGGCGTGCGTGTTCCCACGCGCGCCTCTGTGTCGAGTCCGTCTCCCCTCTAGGGGGGAGACAGTAGGGAATTTTTGAGGGAGTCCTTTGGGTAGGTCTCTTTGGGTAGTGGCCTGCCGTTTCATACGGCGGGCCGAAACCTCGGCGGGGTCGCGACCGCATGCGAAAGCGATTCGCGCGGCCCCGCCGATAGTGGTTTTGTTGAGGAACACCGTGGTAGGTTTAGTCGGTATTCCGGGAGGTACATTATTTCTTTTCCATCTTCTTTTACCCCGGCGAGTCCGACATAATCCCTCCGCCCGCCCCCGCGGAGGGATATGCGTCATTGCATTCCCCCACGTAAAAAAAAAAAAAAAAAAACAGAAGAGATGTACAACCGACATATATATTCTCACATGTATATTACATGTAAGAATATGTATGTAGTTTTAATTTCGTAACACAACAAGATCAATACAATATCTTAAAAAATATTTAACTATTTTTATTTCTATTTGGGATAGAGGATATCCTTTAGAGTATTTAAAAATGTGTAAAATCTAGGATGAAAAATGTTTAACTGTAAATTATTTGTTACTAATTCATTATATTGTCTAGCCATTCTTACCAGTGGATTGTAATAAGAAATTTTGTTTTTATAAATTTGCAAGGCAAAGAGATTAACACGGTTCGATCTACGTAAACTATATTTAATGTTAAAAGAAATATGCGAAAGTAATTCGGGTGAATCAATAATTGCATGAACTATGTATTTTATACAAATAAACCTGATCAAAATATTTGCGACGGCCCTGCAATGGTTGGAATACAATATAGAAATCTCAAATACAATATAATGTAATGAACAAAATAAGACAACTTCTTCTCAACCAGGCTGAATGGAGTTGTCATACTTGGAAAAAATCACGAATATCCAGACTACGTATCTGACATTTTAACCAAAGTCATCCCATTTCGTTCCATCTCTAATCTTCAATCCTATTTGTTCATTTTCTTATTTTTAGATTTTTTATTTGTACAAAGCATTACAGCTTTTGAGTTTGAATGCAATATAACATAGAAGACTGTGGCGCTAAGGCTATACGTCTGCAGCAAGCCCGATATGCAAGTGAAAATTAAATTATCCTACAATTAAAACAACAAGCAACAAAAAAAATGTTTCGTTCTTTGGGAATGCTTTGACGCATACCTCTCCTCGGGGCTACGGAGAGGTTATGTCGGGCTCATCGGGAGCAAGATACCCCACCCCGGTAAAACTGACAAAACCTACCACGATGTTCCTCGACATAACGAAAGAAGCAGATGACTGCGTTCCACGATCTCTCGCTCCGGACCATAGACTGAACCACGGCCGGCAGCGATAGAGCAACCAATCCGACTGCCGCGAGCAACTCACGGTTCTGCGATGCCCAGGCGGAGCAATTCGCCAAAGTGTGCAGCGCTGTGTCCACAAACACGTGATACATACATCAACTACATGATACTAACAAACCAACTTTACAATCAAATAAAATAGACAGAACAAACAAATTAAATACATACATTAAAGCTGAAGAAAGCAACTAAAGCCAGTTATAAAACCGTTCTACGGAGCGTCTCGTATATTTGCACTACGGATATGAACTGGTGACTAGTCATAAAGCGGGGCTTAAGCTACCGCGCTGGTGCGCAGTAAAAAGTTATAAAACACAGGTCTCAGTTGCAATTAACGAGGCGAGGCGCACCGCCATAGCGTCGACTCGTTAAAACTTCTACATTACCTAACATACTATTACCTACAACTATACACTCGTGAACTCGTGAACGATACACCGATTGAAACCGTGTCAATTAGTTTCACGACTTAAAAGGTTATATTACTTTAACTTAACCTGTCAATTGTTGGATTGCCAAAGGTGAATATTTGAAAACCGATTGTGTCTGGCCGCCGGTGGGCCGCTGACGGGCCGCTGACTTTCAATAGAATAAACTTAAGCTGTTTTAAATACAACGCCTTATTTTTCATGTCTCACGCTTTCTTTGTCACATTTTATGACCAAAATTGATTTAATCTTATCAGATGTTTGTATGAAAAGCTGTGCTTGTGCTTATTTTTTGGGAATTGTGTTACACACATCCCTAACATCTTTGTAGCCGGGTTTAGTGCATTGGTGATCAAAGAAAACACCAAGACGGAGGAGTCACAGATAGTATGCCACATCAAGGATTAGGTTATATCTCCAAATATTATGAGCATCGAGTAGGAGATCTTTGAATCAGCAGGTTTTGACCCATCCTGAAAGCGACTTATAAAGTTACTGCGCCCTCTACACATCATCAGTTACCATACAGCATAAACAGAATAAGCGGTACTGAACGCTGGGCGGGGAACCTTCACTCTTTAGGTTGAACTACATTCAAAATATACAGAAGAACGGCAATAAAAGTGTTATGAATTACATGATACTTTTATCGTCGTACTTCTTCTTCTTGGATATTTCCACGGCTACGATAAACGCTTACCGACCGGCGTAACATACGCTAGCTTATTATTATCGTCCATACCCACAAAATACAAAAAATAATTTGGCACGACATTTAATACGCTGCCATCTTGGTATCTGCCCAACTATTTGATATATCGAATACCAGGTTACAAGAGACTGCAAACAATAGATTTTGTATCGTGGCTACATCGAATGTGGCAGTGATTTTATCCCGTGGATCGCTTTCACGTTCAACTGTATACCATATCAAAGTGAAACGTACCGAGATGGAGCGGTAATGGTTTTAGAACTGCGAATGAGTTACATGTGAAATATCGGTTACTGTTTCGTGGTGTACAGGTTTAGTATTTACTTTGTTCCATTTAAAGTTCAAAGATCGTGTGATTCCATATATTTGGGTCTTTTATTTGGCTCCGTGAAGAGTAATGTTAAGAATCAGAAAGAATATTTAGATCCGAAAGATGTCTCTCGCACTAGTTATAAATCTATACTAATATAATAAAGCTGAAGAGTTTGTTTGTTTGTTTGCTTGAACGCGCTAATCTCAGGAACTACAGATCCGAATTGAAAAATTCTTTTAGTGTTGGATAGCTCATTTATCGAGGAAGGATATAGGCTACATCACGCTACGACCCACGGGGGCGGCATAGTAATCATAAATGCAGGTGAAACCGCAGCCACATCTAGTCTGAAATAAATCCTGCGTTGCGGGGGACTATACAAACATTCAAATAACGTTCACAAAGAACAACTAGACTCCGAACAACTATTTGTAGATCACCTAAATTATTTTTGTCCTTTTTGGGGATGGAACCCACAAAATACGCAGTGGCAGTGGGAAGGCGGCCGAACCCACTTAAATGGCTACGTCATCTGTTTAGTCGATACTATATTACCTAAGTATTAAGTAAAATCTACACTTTACAGCAACACATTTGGTCGGTATGCTTCATAAAACTGACGCACTAACAAAATGTTACGTCAATCATACGTTACAATTTTAAGAACCGCTCTGATTAATGATAATACAGCTCTCTACTATTACCCAACAAAAACCTAAACATCCGGTTTCTAAAAGACTACGTCAGAATCAAACTAATTTTAAATGATTTGATTGGTGTCGCTAATTCAGTCAGCCAATCCCACCAGATGAAATGCGTTTGACCGTCTGTTAACATATGTTTGTGTTCATCTACCTTTCAGAAGCTAAGGGTTAATATAATAAAACAGTAGGTACAGGTAAAACGGCGCATTTTTCTCGACAGACGAGTTATCTCCCCCGGACACTTTAAAGCCCTCTCCCAGGTCCTAAATCCATTTCGGAAAGCAAACTTGTGAAACTTTAACACCGCCAACTCCGAGATGAGCCTTTTGTTTTTATTTTCTTTAATTTCATATTTTATCTCATGCACCCGCCTTCTCAACTCTACAGTTTTTCAGTACTTGGGATTGTTGAAGGGTCCGATAGAAACTTCCTCCTTGCGTTTAGTTTAATTGCTATTCTTAGGTTGGCGTTCCGTGAAGCAAGGCGATGGTTGCTTGTTCAATGAAAGTATGTTCGATGGCGTAGTGGTTAGTGTAACCGACTGCCACGCCTGAGGTCGCGGGTTCGATTCCCGCTCAAGACAAATATTTGTGTGCATGAACATGGATGTTTGTCTTGGTCTGGGTGTTTCTATGTATAATATGTATGTATTTACAAAAAAAAAAAGAAAAGTATATATGTATGTTTATCCATTGTCTAGTATCCATAGTACAAGCTCTGCTTAGTTTGGGCTAGATGGTGTTGTGTGTATGTGGTAGAATATTATTATTATTATTATTATTCATCATTTATCATAGTTACATATAATATTTTCATAAAATTTAATATTTGACTATATTAAAGTAAGAATAAATAAGTAAACACATTTTACATAAAAGCTAAGATACGTTTAACTTAATATACAAAGTTCTATAGTAACCGATTGAAAACTACAGTATTCTCGTCAGTGCCAAAACAGACCCTGCAATCTGCATGGATCTTATGATTTGTTTAGCAGACTAAGACAAATGTTTGACTATTATAATAACAAAAATTAAAGTCAACATTAATCATTATGACATCAAAATTATATCTAACGTAATTTTGATTCGCCTTTGTACCTCAGTCATTATATACAGGGTGTCCGGTAATTAATGGATAACCTGGAAATGTCTTATAGTGGAACTGATGGCCATTCAGAACCTAACTACTACCTGAGATATGTGTTTTTTTTAATTACCATGTATAACTTTCTTTTATACTGCGACCATAAATGAATGAAATCCATCGGTTTTTTGTTGTTTTATTATTAAACACTAATTATGCTAATAGATAGACAGTCTAAAGTATGCTATACTAATATAGCTTGCACTTTTTAATATATATTTTTATTATTTTTTTTATTCTTTTTCATTTTTTCTGAACGGCCTTCAGTTCTACTATAAGACGTTTCAAGGTTATCCATTAATTACCGGACACCCTGTATACATACAATAAATTACTAAGAAATTCCAACAACTGGGCGACCGCTACTCTTATTTAAATGACATGTATTTCATTCAACCACCAGCTTTATACGAAGCATATAAATACAAGTCCTTTCTAGCTTAATAATCTAAAAGATTTAGACTTACCTGCGTCTCAAACAGGCTGTGGGTAGTTTGACAAATTGCTGGCTAGTTTATCGAGAGTACGGGTGAGCAGTCACTTACCTGAAATAGAAAAAAGTTGATATATTAAAGGGACGTAATTGGACAAGAACTTTAGGAATACAAGAACGAATTGTTGATATGACGGTATGTGAGGTAGTATATATTTTATCATTCTCGTTAGTATAATACCCTAATGTAGGGTAAGATAATATAAGTGTTCCTACTATAAGGCGTTCTACACCGAATTCAGATGATACCTGCTAATCTCAACAGAGACTGGCTATCTGCACAGGATATATTTATTATAGAGCATTCTCTATTGCCCAACTATCATTGTTCATTGGGATGGAAAACCGACACGACTGTAGAGAGATCAGAAGCAGCACCAATGGCTTTGCGTGCTCTCAACGTGTGTTTATGAATCTGCCATGTGCTACACATCCAACATTTTAGCTTCAGACTACTATTAAGAATTTAAGACCAAAAATAACTTACATAAAATACATGACAGTAAATAATTTTGTTGGTCCGACATCGACATTTGCATAAGAGACGCTACTCACAGCAATCACATTCAGTACCGCTGTGCCACGAAAGCAAATAATAAAGGTCGCAAACAAGCATGCTGTCATTTTAATCATCACATTCTAAGTAGCTGCAAACTTAGCCTATCCAATCAACTTCATACAATGCGCAATAATCATACATACATAAATTCACGCCTGTTTCCTAGAGGGGTAAGCAGAGACTACGGATTTCCATTTGCTACGATCCTGACACACTTCTCTGGCTTCATTCACTTTCATAACCTTCCTCATACACGCTCGCCGGTTTAAGGTGCTCTTAACCTGACCTTTATCCAGAACGTCTCCGATCAAGAAACGTTCACCTAGGTCTTCTCCTTGCGACTGTTCCATTCACACTAGCCTTATAAACTTTCTTAGTCAGTCTGTTCTCGTTCATTCTTTCTACATGCCCAAACCAACTTAACATACCCTTTTCTATTCTCGTTACTATATCCACTTTTATGCCGCATCTCTCTCTAATCACACTATTATTATATCTTACCTTATTCTATCTTTCAGAGTCACACCACATATATTTCTCAGCGCTCTCATTTCTACAGCATTTATTCTGCTCTCATGCTTCTTTTGCCATACCCAACTTTCACTACCATGCATAAGTGTAGGTTAATATATATATACGCAATAATCATTAGCATATAACATTTTCATCGAAGTTCAGAATAACATAACTTTTAAACATACATAGATAATAGTATCATTAGTAAGTGTATTTACAAATTGCATGGGTATTAAGTTATTGTGGGACAACATTGGCGCGCAAGAGTTAATCCGTCCACCGAAGCTAAATATGTTTATGCTAATCGAGAGCCCAACAAAATTATTAAATCGTGCCGGATTTGAATTCTGTATCGACTGCAGTGTATGTTTACTTGATGACCATTTTGTGCTGCTCGTGTACAATCCGATGTTATTGGCTTCAGCTATGACACTACATAACTTTATAATAAGACTAGATTTTGTCGCTTCGCTTGTGTAAATGTAGATTAGATTAGATTTATAACAGTACCTTGTAATATTAGTTAGTATTAGGATAAGTGTATATAATCGAGTACATTGTCGATGAGAATCTTTTTTTAAGTATCTATAATGACAAATCAAAACAAATAATTTATTATAAAACTTCAAATAACAAATACAAAGTGTTACTTATATCTAATCTTTATATATATAAATCTTCTGTGCGTGTGTTTGTAATTAAACTTCTCCTAAACGGCTGGACCGATTTTGATGAAATTTTTTGTGTGTGTTCAAGTGGATTCGGGAATGGTTTAGATTTGGTTTTTTTTTCGTTGTATAGGACACCGTCTGTCGGTACAGCTAGTTATATATAGATTACTAGTATTACGATTAAGCTTTGCTTTTCTTTCGGGCTAAGCTAAATATGATAGGAGAGTATCCAGTCGATATTGTAATATGTAGATTTCGAATTTACAACGTCAGGTTGCAAAGTCGACATTTTATACATCGACTATCGCTGGTTGAATTCACTTACACTTTTTACCAAGTTTTACCTGTCAGCTTAATAGCATCGAAACATTATGATAAAAGCATTGCGTCTGGCCTTCGGCGGCCTATGGACGAACTAAATTGATTTTAACACATTGAAAACGACTATCTCTCACAAAAGTAAAGGAAATATTTATTTTTACTAAAACAGTTATTCGTAAATTTACACACCCGTAATCTAGCCTAGTGGGAAGCCGTTGGACTGCCACGCAGAGGTTTCGATTTCGATTCCAAGGCGAACATCTCTGAGTTTTCGAAGTTAAATAGCTAACTATCGCTTGCTTTAACGGTGAAGGAAAACATCGTGGGGAAACCTGTATGTCTAACAGTTCTTAATAATGTTCTCAAATATATGTGAAGTCTGCACACCTGCACTGGGCCAACGTGGTGGACTATGACCTAACCCTTCTCACACTGTGGAGAGGTCCGTGCCCAGCACTGGGACAGTTTAATACAGGGCTGATATTATTACAATCCGACTAGAACGTTGCAGCAGAAAGTCTATTGACCATCTGTATGCCAAGTTTTTTTCAATTCCGTTCAAGGTTTTACCATTTAAAAATCAGCACGATTATTATCACACTTAAAATTGGTTGAGATGTCCAAGGTCTCACTTATACATCTATATTAATATTACAAAGCTGAAGAGTTTGTTTGTTTGATTAAACGCTCTTAACTCAGGAACTACTGATTCGAATTGAAATATTATTAGTATTGGATAGCCCATTTAGTGAGAAAAGCTATAGGCTATATAACATCACGCTACGACCAATAGGAGCGGAGCACCAATGCAACATATTGCAAAAACGGGGAAAATTCTGAGAGTGAGATTCTGAGATTCTGAGAGGTGAGAGTAGTATATTATATTATGTATATTTATTATCTACCATAAAGCTATACATATACCTACTTCGTACATATATTATACTACTTAATCATTTAGTAATTGCCTATATATAAACCTATAGGTAGAATCGATAAACAAAAATGGTAGGTTCAGCAAGAGGACATCTTGCTGAACCAACCAATTTTGTTTATCGATATTTAAACGGAATACGAAATGCCAAACTGGAATAAAAACCGAGGCCAAATGTATGAAACCATAATTTAATACTAAACATTTAGTATATACATTCCAGATACAAGATTTCAGTTCAATAAATGCAACAATGTACATTATTATAACACAAAACGATTCTTAAGATTGTATAGAAGTTTGAACTATTATTCCCAATATAAAAGCAACGCTGTATCTGTTAAAATTTCAGACTTCGTGAAGCAATAAAGGCGAGCATCGCAACACGCGACTGACGCCCAATTCCGCACTGACAGCCGTCGATGCGGCAATTAAAATGATTGTGAATGGGCGCCTTATGGCAGTCAACTTGAATGAACAGCCGGTATAGTCACGCGAGAATTCAGTTTAGATATAATTTACAGTTCAAGCAATAGATACGCTTAATGATTATGAAATGCGGCTTCAACTAGTTTAATTCGCCTAAAACTAATCATAACCAAACTAATTGTCAGAAGCCACATTTTACGTATCACTACATATTATAAAACATAGTCTTGCGCCGCGTATGTGTCTGTTCGCGATAAACTTAAAAACTACTGAACAGATTTACATGCGGTTTTAACTAATAGACAGAGTGATTCATGAGTAAGGTTTAGATGTATAATTTGTTAAGGTTTTGTTCTAAGTTCTAAGTTCGTGCAAAGCCGGGGCGGGTCGCTAGTACATATTATATAAACACTCGTCTGTATAGACTATATTACTAAATGCGTAGGCATAATGCCTGCACTACATGGACTTGTCACTGCCGCGATTGTTGTGTGTTTGAATAGAAAACGGGACAAAAAAATTGTGTAATCCACAAATAATTGTGGGGCGGGTTTAGGTGTTCTTTGTCAATTGTTTAAATGTTTGTAAAAGTCTACACAGTAATTAATTCTAGTACGGGTAACCAACATATATTTTTATATACCACGTAATAGTAGAGGATGAGTCTGTAGCCATAAACCGGGCAAATAGACAGACTCTTTACTAAACATTTCTGGCAGAAAGCACTGCTTGAGCTAAGAATTAGACTCGGTATCAATGTGGCGACCAACCTTACGATAGGGGAATAAAGCAAGCTGTGAAAACAGCATGTTCATAATCTTTATATTTATAATTCTTCTGTACGTGTGTATGTCACTGGACTTCTCGATTTATTCGAATTAAAACATTTGTGTGCATTTGGGTAGATCCCTGGATGACTTTGATATACAATTGACCCCGGTAGGCGGCGATGCGATCGGGTTGCAAGCCAACGTCCAGACAGGGCAACGTCTATCAGATCTGCTAGTTTTATTAGGATATGGAAATACTCATTAAATTACGAAATCAGAATAAGTACTAAATTATTGAAATATTACATACATAGTAAAGAGAAAAGTTGAAACTAAACTCTAATTCATTTAGTGAATCTTACCGAAAAGCATTAGAAATTTTCCGACAAGTGTAACAGTTTCGTTTTTAAAACAATTTATAGCTTTTCCAAACGCGCAGTGTGTATAAGACAAATGCACTTTAGATGTAACTCTACTGAATATACACTAATGTTGCAACTACGACATAATTACGTATCGTGTATATAAAACTATTGGGCAACTTATATACGTCGATTTAAATAAGCGGAACAGTGCCACAAATTACACCATAGCGGATGGCCAGCCAGAATTCAATTGTATATCAATTATGGCGCTTGTAAACAAGGCAAGTTTACTGTGTCCAAATCTTAATTTAATTTAATTAGGTGTTTAATTAAAATTAAACACATAATGGCTATATGCGTAAGCTATTCGGTCGCTATATATTAATACAGGTTATTTGAGTTGTGATCCGACAACATTCAGTACAAGTAGGTGCGTCCATGACTATGCAAAGTAGGACGCTGCGTTATACACAATTGTAATCGAATATCATTCAAATATAACTACTCTTACCACGTATATCACCGTAACCTATGGACGCCTGCAACACCAAGGGCATCACTTGCGCGTTGCCGACCCTTTAGTAAAGGAAGAAGAGAAAATGGAAGTGGGAAGGAGTAGGAGCTGGAAGGGGGAAAGACGGTGATTGAGCTTATGGCACTCTCACTCACCGAACGGAACACAACAGTAGGAATACTGCTATTTCACGTTGATATTCTGAGAGAGGGTAGTCCTTCCCCGGTTGAGCCAACCCATTCATGCTGAAATTCGAATATAACTGCTCTTACCACGTATATAATACGCGCAATATTGCCTCAACTGGCGCATGTTACCCGAGTTTCGGGAAAAGCTGTATGCACACCACTGTGTATCTGTTTACTTTTATTAACTTTTATTATTTTTATTAAGTCGTTCTTCTGTACCTATGTATTCTGTGGCAGTCACGCGATAAATTCAGCTTGGGTTATATAGAACGATAAATAATTGTTTTATTGTAATGTATATGTATTGATTCCGTGTCGCTGCACGCTTTGAATACAATATCCAGCTCGTTGCTTATGAGTGAGCACTGGAGGAAGGCTGTAAATCGTGATTGGTTGCGTATTCGATTCAGTATACTGCTGTACGTGTAATAAATTCAATATTAATACAGTTTAGTAATATTTAGGGGTAAGCGTACACTACATGTGTCTACTATGAAAGTGTCAGGTAGCTGGTCTATCTGGATAAAAACGATTACTAGCCTTTGGGCGCTTGCAATGGTACAGGTTAGTCACGCGTTGACAACCCTTCAAAAAAGTCCCTGAGCTGAGTAAAGGGCAAGGATACCGAACCTCTGCTGACAGCATATCGTCTAATAATCGAGTGTGATTACTCTACATGTCGCAAGAACATATCAGAAGATGGTTTGATTGCGATCTTCTGTAAGACGGCGGTGCTTACCCGGTCTCGCTACTTCGGCATGATCGACTATTCACTACACCTATGTCTCTTATATCAATAAACGATAATTGACGGCATTAG
This sequence comes from Catocala nupta, assembly GCA_963675205.1. Classification (NCBI taxonomy): domain Eukaryota; kingdom Metazoa; phylum Arthropoda; class Insecta; order Lepidoptera; family Erebidae; genus Catocala; species Catocala nupta. The sequence goes on along the minus strand of OY776097.1, from coordinate 22,500,731 downwards.
GTACAAAGTTGGGCACTATGTACTTAACTCCGTCACAACAGAACCGCGTGTTCGTGATTCCTGGTCGCTATTGAAACTAGTTAACGTGTTTAGGGATTCTTATCTATGTATTTATGTTTAACCATGAGTTTCGGTGGAAGTCAACTTTATAACTGACTTTTTACACCCATTTAACAGAAATAAAAATATTGAGATGCAAATACACTGTATATTAATTTATGTTCAATAGCTAGCAGAAAAATGATATGCGAGAGTGCACCCTGTAATTAAGACAACCGATACAGTAATTAAAATGACAGTGAACGGACATTCTATACCGGTTGGACTGAATGAGCATAGCTAGTCACGCGACACGATCCTCCGTACGTTTACCTGATAATCGTTATGTAACATCACTATTATTGGAATTGCGTGTAAATATAATTGGAACGGCTTCGTTGCTCCTGCTGTATTAGTACGCGGCTAATAGTGTGGTGCAATTCATATAAAAATGTAATATAATATCTGTCCTGTACAGGCCCGAAGAGGTGCCAGATGCCCGTGCGGCCTCTTCTCAGTATAAGAAGGGTAGGCCCACCACACGTGCCCAGTTACATGAAAAATGTTTTGGACAGAAAAAATTGGGATATATATATTTAAATCATTTTTGGCCATAGAGCATCTTATGATAATTCCAAATACGGTTGGGATGATATGTTTTATTCTGGGGTGCCGGTGCCTAATGGCTTCAGCGTCATATTAAAACTTGTATAATAGAAATAATTTTGTTATTAGCTTTTTTGTGTACCTATACCTTGTTGAGTTATTGCACGTACCTTCATACTATTAAATGCTATCAATAATCAATTTGGAATTGTGTAAACAATACATATACATAATATGTATGTGATCGTAGCAATCACGGCAGATTTGCTGTCATTTATCAAAGAACTCAGTTGTCTTCAATTATATTTAATATTTAATTGGCGATTTAAACGAGTGGCCGTGAGTTTCTTGCAGGTTTCTTCTCATAGGCTCAACCCTTTGCCTGAACCTAGCAACTAACCTAAATGTAGCTTCAGTAACTTAGTAAACTCACTAACCCATATATTTTGACGTTCATAAGTGTTACTTTGTGACCTAAATGAATAAATGATTTTTGACTTTGACTTTGACTTTGAATAAAACCGAAGATCTTAATCAGAACATCACCAAATTAGAATGGGGCTACCTCGATACACTACGAAGGGCTTCCAAACTATCCTACACAGTTGTATATTTTGTTCTTGCTAAGAATGAGAACATCATCAATGTAGCAAAATACGCATAATTATGGATAACTCAAAAACGAATGGTCAGATCTTGATCAAAATTAAATGGGACCAATGGAAAGCACCAGTTTTCAAATAAAAATCATCAAAATCGGTTCACCTAGACAAAAGTTTAAAGGTAACGTATAAAAAAAACATACAATCGAATTGAGAACCTCCTTTTTCCAGAAATCCTTTTTTTGAAGTCGGTTAAAGATGTAATGCGTTAAATCTGCTGGTTCTTTTATTATTATGGGGGCAAGCATGCGTACAGTTTGGCTAATGCTGTATGCTGTCGCCCATGGACACTTGCAATATCGAGGGTATTTATCAACATGTTGCTAAAGCTTCAAAAATAAATCAACGGACTACCAGCTCATATGGTGTCTGATGGTTGAGAGTACAGCATCATCTTATGGCGCTCTGTTAATAGTTTCTGCTCATGGCAGGAATACAACATAAGGTTATTTATCTGCTAAATTCTGGGAATTGGACGAGTTCCCTTTAACTCTACGTCTCTTTTGGAAATGGAATGGAATTTATGGAACTTTATCGCCTCAAATTGCTTATGTATATGAAACTGTAGGTCTTTACTAGTATACCTCTGTAAACTATTTTTCGTTGAAAATACATATAATAGTGTTGTTTTGTTACACAAACCGAAGACGTAATTTTCAATTTGGCCAACGGTAATTTTGTTGATGTAATTTTAACGGGCGGCAGTTACGCACCGTGCTGTAATAAAGGGGGAATACATTTGTAAGGAGAAAAGCGACAAAACAGCCGTATATCCAGACGTCCCAGTTGTAAAACTTGATATGTTTTATATAAGAAGGTTTCACGATTCACGGGGCTGCGTAAATAGTAAACATGTACGCATAAATAACAAACTTTGAAAGTAGCATAAAGGTCGACCAGATCAAACGTCGAGTATGAAAGGAGACATATCAATAGTGCTGAACCACTATAGAGAGTTTGATAAAGAGCTCGTAGAATACCACGTAGTCAGCAGACACAACACCCTCTCGGCGGAGGGTTGAGATAAATAAGTCGTACTGTTAACGCTCTAGTGCGTAACGCGTATCTCTCGCAGATACCGAAACAAACGGACTGCTCACTGCTCCACGAACCGAGTAGAAAACAAACATATGGCTTAGTACCGAATCCCCATTCGTTATCAGCGCTCAACACAAACAACACATCGCACATTCGACACCGTTCTTCAATAAATATCTCCACGTACCTATTACAAGGCAATAAAGTCGAGATTCGGACGTGACGGCATCCAATAGGTGCGGCAATTCGAATTTGATGAATGCCCTCTCGGCTCCGATGCGAAATAATTTCTTCTATTCATTCGCTAAAATATTACGCGCCGACTCTCTGACTAATGAATTCATTTCAATAGAGCCTCTTCAGTCCGCAGAACTGAAGCTATCGATAAAGATGACGAATACTGAAGCGGAGGGTTCCATTCTGACGCAAGATTAGTATTTGAGTCTGAGTCGGCTTCCCGCTCACGACTAATAGATTTAATCAATTATGACTGTGGTACACAACGATGCTTGTTAATGTGCCTGTGACAAATATGACCTATTTATTTAATATGTGAATTAATGTGCACGTGGAAGAATCATACGTAGAACGCGAAATGTGTCTTCCATTTCATATCAAATGGACTACATATAATTATAAAAGGGCTGAATTGAATAGAAAAATACCTTTTGCCAGAATAATGACAATACCTATATCCAATAAGGGATAAATAAAATTTTAACAAAATAATGAGATACCATTCAAAGAACTTATTGTATAATAGGCTGTAGAAGTTTCTAACTAAAACTAAACGAATGTTGACAATAAAGATTTGTATAGTATTTATAGGTATGAAAGATCATTGTAAAGCCTATTATTGGTCTGAAATTAAAGGATATCTTAACGCAATCTATTGGCGTGCCAGATACAAATTGGATTCAGAATGCTGTACTACCCTCTTTTTTACTGCAGTGAGGTGCCACGACCTACTTTCTAGATGTTTGCCGTATTGAAGAATAATAAAGTGCAGGCGTTAAATCCGAATAAAGAGCAGAAAGTTGAACGTTTATATTAATTGTCAAGTTGCCAACACGGCTATACTGTGCACCGAACGTTCCCGTACTCGCATGATCTACCGTCATAATATGTCGCAAGTGTCGAGTAATATTTTACCACTCTCAAGTACCATTATCTTTGCAACTAGAGCCAAGAAAATTTTGCAGTTATACCCGCTTCCCGCGATATATATTACCGCAAAGGTAATTATTAAACCAAATGCATAGTAGCAACTCCTAATTGCTGTTAATAAATCTGTATAATGCATAAGAAAGTGTACTCAAGTTTCGGATGCTAATTGCGAAAGTGGGTTTAATAGTGATCCTACAGAAGACGTTCCCCGCAGACTAGCTGCATTTCGCAGTAAATTACAGAGAACGGAAAAACTGCAGCGATAAATTTATCTGTCTCTACACTGAGCCTGAGTAAATAATGTTAGAAATAATTAAAGGTTGTCCATTTCTTTCTTGTGCAGTAGCGAATCGCTCTAGTTGTTTCCAAAGTTCACAGACGTAGAGAAGTTAAACAAATGTGGTCCCAGCAGCGACCCTTGTGCACACCGGAGCGTGAACGACTTCGATACAACATGTCCAAGTCAAAGTTTAGCGGTTTCGTTCCGAAAATTTGAACATCGAATAAATATAGGAGGTGATATCTTTAGTTGGCAAGTTTTAGGACATATTTACGACAGAGTATCAAATGTTTATTGTAGACATTAGCATACGTCATAGACGACGCTACGTCGTATAAAGCCATAAAGCTTACACAGTAGCAGTATATTAAAAGGGGACAAAGGTGTGGAGGATGGCAGAATCTGCGCAGTTACGTAATGTATGATCTGCAATGTAAGCTAATATAGCCTGCGGAAGGTGCGCATAAAGAATAATAGTTTTTGAATATCAAACTGGGTATTTCCGAAGCGCCTGAAGTACATGTTCGGATGCTTCCCTCGAACGTAACATTTTTCTTTTCGACGAGAAAATATGCGCTCTCGGTTGATTTACGAATTGTTTGTGAATGCGGCAGTGGGAATAGAACGGACTTTCTGTAATCTCGCGTTATCTCTCCGCCAGTTAGTGCTGATTGGACGAGTTTTTTGTGTTTGTCTCGCCGATCGTAAGGATTGTAGGTACTTGTAAGATTACCCTGATATATCGTTCTTATTACAGCGAAGGCTGCTTTTACTTTAACTTGCATTGGATTATTTTATGTAGAATTACTAAAATAAAAGAAAACGTAACTTATTACTTTAATGAATTACAGAATAATAAGGTACAGATTCCATAAACGTCCATAGTAATATAAGGGATGAGCCAGATATATTCACCCAAATTCAAATTTGGTTCCGACGTTACATATGTTTTCCTAGACCCCAATAAAACTGTTTCGGTAAACTACTACTTAAACTTTTCGGTTAAGCTGTTTAAGCAGTGATAGCCCAATGAATAAGGCATCAGATTTGCAATGCCAAGGCGGTAATTTCGAATCCCACCTATTGCACTACTTACGAGAACCCACTCCTAACACAAGCATTTCATCTTAGCTGGAGAGATTAACAACAATTTTTATAATTTGTCACCCAAATTCCTAGGACTTTTCTTCCTAAAAAAAGAACTGTCGTCAAGTCAATTTATCAAGACATTATAAAACATTTTATCACACCGAACTCTAAGCCAGCTCAAAACTTTTAACTCCGAAAATGCCGCATCCATATTTAAGTGGTTCCTCGATAAGCCGCCGTCGTTGGACTACCAACTAGGTAGCTAAATGTAGGTGAATATGGAATTCCCCGGCACACCCAGAGGGGATGCGACCACTCGTGAGCGGCTGCGTGATAAGAATACCATATCCACCACTTTACTTCTGCTTTTAGTATTGAATTACTGGTTTAAAATTTTCCAGGAAATGTTAAATCAATTGAGCGTGTACTGATTAGATTTCCTGCGGTGCAATTGAAGGAAAATAGGCCCTTTTCTTGTGTTACTAAGGGTCATATTCTGTTGTAGAGTATTTAATAGAGTGGTTGTCGGTAAATGTTTGTGTGCAACGTTGCATTTAATATAATTATGATGTCGTTACGTTTTAAAGGAAATACTACATAATTATAATAGGAAAACTGTATACTGCAATTATGCTATTGACTGCAGATAGCGTAGTGGTTTAAATAATCGGCTTACAGCTGCCATTGCACCGAGTGTTGTACGTTCGAGCTTCATACGGGACAAACTTTTTGTAACCCATAACTATATAGTTGTTCTAAGTGTGGGTGTTCTTTCTGTCAATTGTTTTAATGTTTTCAAATTATATCGCTATTCAGGGACTAGAGCGAGTAGTATCTAAAACATAAATATATCTAAGAATGATATTCCAGTGTTTTAGCAAGCGAAAATCTGTAGTCCCTGCCTTCCCCACCGAGCAAGGAGCTTAAGTCTATGTTTATACTTCTATATAAGTGGTGCCAAGATTGAATGGCTTTGGTAATAGATATAAGACTCATTAAATCGGCCTAGTTTTCACCCTGGACTACTATCTGATCGCGTGCTGTTCTAAATTCTATTGCATAAATGTAAGTGGATGTTTTGTACACATTGTTGCAGGATTAACCTTTTTTTATTAAATACCAGTTTTTCCCGCGGCTACGTTGCGGAATAGTACTTTTTTCAGAATATAAAGTCCTTTTCTGTGCCCCTGACAACGTGTATGCGAAATTTCATGATGATCGGACGAGTAGTTAAGGCGTGATAGCGTAACGAACAAACACATAAACTCACATTAGCAATTACAACATTAACTAGGATGGCCGCTTAATTTGACCTTATCAGTTAATATCGGAGACTCTTTACAATCGAATTAATAGATACTGGTTACACCGAGACTAAGAACAACTACCTGTGAATCATACAACTTTTCTAACCCGTATCTTGAAACCATCTTAGCAACCGTTCGAAGCTGCTTATCTAATCACGCATACAGAGACTCAAGCCCGAATACTCCGAAGGGGTTGGCAGTGGTATATTGCACTTACATTTCAATAAATTAAATAAACTCCGATATCGCGATAAAATACTGAAAATAAAGTAGTTTAATTTCAATGTATAATATTCGCGTGAAAGTAAGACAATGTTATAGATGTTCTCGGGTTCAACAATACAGAAAGCGTAAATATTCTACAGTACTTCTAAAGTATTCTAAAACTGACTTATAGTGAGAATTTTCTAAAACCTAAAATTCTAAAATTTCCCTAACAAAGAAATCTATCCTAAAACCACACAACCATCCGCCAAATAAGTTCTAAGCTATGCTATGGAACCAACGAGGGAGTCGGCATTATCAAACATACTAATTATTTCGTTTACCATTCCACTAGTCATAACAGTTTCAGCCTCATTCAAATATACCTTATTTAGTACCGCCATTGTATTCGTACCTAATTTCTTAATGACCAACAATTTTGGCACCTATTAGCTTTAACAGCCAGTGCATTATACACGGCTATTTAGTTTAACTATTACGGGTGAACTAGCTCGAATAGTTACTGCTATTAGAGGTCTCAACTAGACCAACATTGCAGTGCCTTGTGTGTTATTAAGGTGAACACTAACTGGGAAGATAGCGGTTCAGGTATTGTATTAACAATTGAAATATGGTCCTACGAACCGAATTTTGGTCACGGCGCCAAATTTGAACGGAGACTGGCCATCTACGCAAGAGATATTATAGTGCACAAGTGTGTGCGCAAACACAAGTGCACTCTCTGTTCCCTAAGGCTCATGATCCGATAGAACGGATAATCCGACACGACCGGAGAGAGATCAGGCGCAGGACCAACGGCTTTACGTGCTTTCCGAGGCAGGGCGGTGTCATCACCGCCAACTTCCTAACTCTGAGCTCGTATTGAGATTTCTTGACAAAAAAAGCCAATAACTTTTTTGTAGGCTTGATCCTGGATTCGAACCCGAGACCTCATGCACAGCAGTCGCATTCACTACCACTGCGCTACGGAGGCAGTTAGCAATTGAAATATTGTAGTACTGAAAGTTAATAATTTTTGGCTGTGTACACCATCGTTGAAATATACCAGAGTTCCATAACAATAATTTATAAGTGCTGCATAAGACTGCAGCACTTTGCTTATAATTATGCTCTTCAGCAAGCGTAATATTTGTTATACACACTAATAGTAAGCGTGGGACAATTGTAAAATACAATTTATAGTTAATTTACTGTCAAGGAGTTCTATTAGTATGCCTGTCGTCAAAATTTAACCAAGTGAATATACATATATTAAAAAGAAAGAGATGCGACAAATATAAAAGCTCCATTTTTAATAAGAATATTTTCCGTTAATATAAAATTTTGTTAAAAGCAACTGTTCGTCACTGAGCCTTGTAAGTATATGGTGTCTTAAAATAAACAACCAAAGCTCAAGAGTGCTCCTTATATATTATGTGATTGTGTTGAATCCTGTAACTTCTAAATTATTTTAAACCACAAATAGACATGTTGACTAAAAAAACATTTTAGTCCGTCTTTAAGACTAGCAAAAATAATGGACACGTTTTTTTTGGTTTGTCACACAAACTAATAATAACGAAAATACAACGGGTTTTAATTTCGTGTTACGTCGGTACCAATTTTATAGGACAGTGACGTCACAAGCCTCCACTCCCGAACTTTAATGCGTTATACCAGAGTAAATATTTCATGTTTTCTTAAAACAAAAAATAGGTGTCCAATATTTTTGCTTATCTAAAAGATGGACTAATTCGATTCACTTATTTTTAACTTTGTCAACATGTCTATTAAGCGGTACAATTAGTTGATTACTTTCCATAGTATTTAACATTTGATTGATTTTATTATTTTTACTTATTAATAATTAATTGACATCTTATCGCTACTCTATACAAGGTGATATGTATAGTCATTAGTGCCTAATCATACCGTTCACGTCTTACTGTCAATACTAAATGACAGCTGGATATTTTCCCACCACAATACTCAATTAATTGACCGCGCAAAGGGTTACATCTATAGTTTAAGTACTAATAAATGTACTAATTGGTGGTTAAGATCTAACCTTTCATTATACACGGCAACTTTGTCTACTGCAACTGTATCGAAGTATGTTATTACATAGTTGTTGAACACGATAACTTATGAAATTAAACCGCAATTTTATGAGTTCTGGCATTACTTTCAGAGTTATTAGATCAGAGAATATTGGGCAAATATATATTACAATGTGTTTATTTACATTATAAACTTGTGTATTTTAAGTTTTTATTTTTTCGCCTTTTATGTATACAAAATACAAAAGACTACTTAATATCCTAACTAATCTTTATTGATATTAAAAAGCTGGAGAGTTTGTTTGTTTGTTTGGTTGAACGCGCTAATCTCAGGAACTACTGGTTCCAATTGAAAATAATTTTAGTGGAAAAGAATCATATCTCAGTTCTAGGTCCAGGTCAGGTCAGGTATATAGGATAGATTTTTGTTCATATTTTTTTCTGAACGGTCATCAGTTCTACTATAAGACATTTCAAGGCTATCCATTAATTACCGGACAACCTGTATATAATAATATTTTACTGTAGTCTACGTTAGTTTGCAGGAACAAGTATATTTCTTACATATTACCAGCTTTAAGAAGTATGAAAATTGGAATGTAAGGAAAGGAATGGCAAAGGTAGATATTTGAGCCACTGGAAACTCTATAAGAGTTTACCGCGCGAAAGCCAGAAATGGTAGTATTTACCTGGTAAGCAAACTAATTCATACCTTCAGAAAATAACTGACAGCTTATTCAGTTCTCATGTTTTATTTGGGCAATATCATTACGCTATAAAATAACATTCTCTCAAACAGAACAGGTCAACTAAAAGCACCAACCTCCTTCAGAAAATTGCAAGTAAATAATTTAAGCTAGTCACTGATACGTCTGCCGCATGCACTTAAAGAGGGCGCACATCGTTACCAATTGGACGCCACAAGATACTCCACGACGATGGGAAATATCTAAACGGAGACGGCGAGGTCACTTGGACGCCTTTGAAATGAACTGGCAGGAAATAGTTACGGATTTAGAAATACAAGGGATGCTCAGTTGTAGCACATACCAGTTTGCTAACGAAAAAGGCATCAATCCATATAGTGCTTTAGTGGAAAAATACTAGAACCCCTTACAAAACTGAACGCAATCAATCAGCGAAACTGCACGTTATTTCAAAACACTAGGCCACGGTATTCCATCTCCAGTCGGTCGTACATTCGTACTCCATTTAAAAACTTCCAATAAACTGCTATATAGAATAGGCACCGTTTGAACGGCATTCTTTTTTCAGTCCATCGGAATTCTGGTCCGAGTCCAAATAGGTCGTATCAGTCCTTTGTTGGGGGGCGAGCGTCCATACCGCGAATCGCGATCTTGCTAGCTTTATGTACACATAGTATACGATACGCCATATGTACGTAAATATGTTGTAATATAAAGCACCTACAATACGATTATAGAGATACAAGATATCGCACGATTTTGCTCGCGTAAACGTAGGTTATTTGTAGAATATGTCAATTGTCTATCCTTCAGCAACAGTACTTTTCTCTGGATGAAAGATAACCCTATGTCCTTTCCGTAGCCCTGACAACGTATATACGAAATTTTATGATGATTCGTCGAGTAGTTAAGGCGTATAAGTGTAACAAACAAACAGACTTACATTCGCAATTATAAAATTATAAGTAGTATAGTGAACTGTTAGGATTTTAATTCAAGCAATTTTCAACAGTGCTAGGGCTCTTTCTTTGTTCAACACTGCAGTAGTATGTACTTTAAAGTCACTAGTAAAAGTTCAGTTTCAAATGACGTCAGAGTCCACGATTAATGGAATAGCACCATTCGTGTATACACATGCTAGAATGAGAAACAGTGAACTAATACGTCATTTTACATGCCAATACACATATTGTAGTTTGCGAATGCAGCTTTCACGAAACGACGATAAAACAGTCTGTATTGAAATGCAATTTTAACATGCTGATAACATGGCTACATTACTTATGAACATAAATGAGTTATTCTGATTTGAATCAAATCGATTAGCTTTTTCGCAGGCCATTGCTGGACAAGCCTTATTGATTAGATTTATATAATTAAAACTGTCTATGTCCCACATAATTTTACGAGTACAGACTTACCCTTCCACATTTTAAACATCTATATTTATTTTTTTGGGCTATTTACCGAAGATCGATTGATACTATACATACTAAGTCCCATTTAATAAATGCATTAAAATATTGTTATTATTTACATATTAGCTCATTAATGGAACTGCTATTAAAACATAATTTCAATAGAACACACATTTAACTTAGGATTTATTTTTGTACTTTATTAATCGTTTTACCTCATATTGTTTATCATAAATCGAATTATTTAAGTTACCTTTAAATATTGTGAAAGGTAGGTATATAATATTAGTTTTGCTTGTTTTAACCTCAATCAGTTCATAATTATAATGTTAAATGTATGGATAACGCTGAGTTACACATAATTACGTATAATTCTTTTTACCTATTGTTAAATTGTTTATTAATATAAGTTTATAACTTTTTGTTTTCCTCTAAAATAAATAAATAAATCATCCTCGGCTTTGTGCAACAAGGTCCATTATCTTTTTTATTTATATACTACACCTTTGTAAAACATTCTGGAACGCAATAAAATAAAGATTATTATATTTCTACACACCTACCCGAATACAACACATACATACATAACATGGAACATCCTAGTACATACAACGTTGCTTTAATTACTCTATTTGACAATTACAAGACATGACAACACGAACTGCGGCACACAAGTAAAACTTTGCCAAATAAGTTTGTGTAAAGTTGGGCAGCGCATCGGCTGTTCCGATAGTTCGTACGGAACAAGTTCCTGTAACGTTTTAAACTCGCATATATTACAATGTACAAGTAGTGTAACAAAAACCGCTAGATACCAATGTTAAAGATTTTGTTAGAATTGTTTTTTGTTCTTGTTACGTTTTTGTTTGAAAGGAAGGATTGGTTTGTTTTGTTTTTGTTTTAGGGCGAAACTCTTTTAAATGTTTTTTTATAATAAATATGGGTGAACTATGCTTCCGGGATGGTTATAGATAGGTATTTGTTGTTTTTCATGGAGTGACGGAATGTCAGTCTGTTCAATCACCTTATTACGCTCCACGCCACGCATCACGCCTTACCTACTTAACCAAACATCATGAAATTTCGCCTACACGTTGTCACTGCAACAGAAAAGGAAAGAAAATGTGATGTGATATACTTTGTGCGCAGTATTATTATATGAAGCGAATGTTCGCTTACGTTACTTCGTAATATTGGTCAAGAACATAAAACCTTACTAAAATACTATAGCAACTACTATTTATTTATTCGGTTAACAACGGTTACTATAATTATGTATACCTCGACCTTAATTGTGTAGTTAGAAATTCCTTATTCGTTAGTGCGATATAACTTAACCATTGCTAATTTTAGCATTTTCTTATCATCTCTTTTCGTATAGTATTTAATTAAAACATTTGATATGATTTGGACAAAAACCACACGCCATAGCAGTGCTTAATAAAGATAGAAAAATACATATTTTTGTTTAGAAAAGAAAGGAAGAAAGAAATTTTCTGCGCATATTTAATTACGAGTATATCTGCGTAGAAATTTAGTTTGCGCATTAATTAGATATTTAATTAAAGTTTATAAAAGAATGATGAGGTTTGAAATCTAGGAACTTGTTACAATAACTTAACCATTGTTCTAATAGATAAAGAACAGTAGTTCCGCGGATAAGTTTACGCCTACGTTTACAGCTAATCGTCAGATCCGTGTTTGATTTCCGTGTCGAGCAAGGACTCCTTAAGGTTTTCCTCGGCAATGCCTAGAAGTCTTACTTAGTTGATTCTTAATACCTAATACGGTGGCAAGATGGTCATGTTTTGTATGTTATGGTAACAGCCAGGCATAAATCTAAGAAGTCGAAACAATACCTGAGAAAAGTGATTAGTCATGCGTAAAAAAATGCAACCTGCTTCCGCTTACCCCAATACTAAGACGACAAAGACTTAAAAAGAAAAGAAAACTCTGATGCCAATGCACATAATTCAACGAGCCTGATTGTACGCAAAAAGCTTCAACGAATTTAGGAATCAGTTCCAAAGGAAACACGCCGAGGCAGAACACTAAAGTAATACCTAGCTTATGTACTCACCGCTCATATATTACGTACACCTTTTTTAGCAGGCGTGGAGATTTTGTTCCACCGCTTTGTTAGAGCGGAGTATAGCTCGCTATACTCTACATTCCTTCTGAGGGTTCGCTCAAATTAAGGCACTCGGGAAGTAGATCCGTCTGATAAAAAATTGCAATGGAACAACCAGAGTGCCTAGAGCAAATTTGTTTTACGTTAACGCGATCGACACGTTTATGACGTTAGGCGCTCCGATTGCCCCGCTCCAAGCTCTTAACCAATCAGAGAGCCAAACGCGGTAAACGTTTCGATCGCATTAACGTAAAAGCAACTCATACTCGGCACCCTGGTGTTGTATTCTTGAGGTGACACGACATAGTTCAGCAAGATACAGATGCTAGTATCCTACTCTTGTTAGCGTTAATGTTTAACCCTGAGGCACAGAATGTTTCCCCTGTATATTTTTCTGTAACTCTGACAAAGTGTATGCGATATTTTATAATCGATCGAATAGTTAAGGCTATCTCAGATTCGCATTTATAATATTAAGTTACCTTTTATCTAGAAAAGTACTGTTCCCAAGAATTAGAAATTGATTGATGCAATTTAGATTTACGCGCCGCGCGTAAAATCTTATCAACTCTATACAGCCGAGGTTACCGACCATTCAATGAATTATTCTAAATTAGAACATTCCTAACAAATTCGTCTATCGCCAGTTAACCCGCTGGCAATGGGACATCGGCTCAAAGGTTGAGATGTTAGTTTTACCCTTCAGAGCAACACGACGCCCGAGGTTCGTACATTGATAAACTTTTTGCATAAATTCTGTGATATGAGTAGTGAAATCGTTTTGGGACTTATACTCGCAACTGTGACTGCTTTTAGACTGGACTTTAGGTGCTGAATAAAATACATTATGTTATTCAACAAAAAGTAAAGATGTATGTAAATAATAAGGGAGGTGTTTACCTCGGTAGTAAGTGAAATGCGACTGTTGTGCATGCGGTCTCGAGTTTGATTCTTGGGTCGAGCAAAGGCTGCGCTCAGCTACAGCACGGAGCCTGAAAAGCTGCCCAGTTATAGTAACCGAAGCTAGAATAGTGTATACATCGATACTGCCTCCGAGGTGCAGCGGTAGTGAATGCGACTATTGTGCATGAGGTCTCGATTCGAAACCCAGGACGGACGATAAAAAAATATTGGGTTTTGGGCTAAGAAATCTCATAATCAGCCTGGAGTTAAGAAGTTGGCGGTTAGGCACCCTCGTGCTTTAAGTAAGTAAACTAAACAAGACCAACAGGGAACAGGAAGCACACTTGTGTTTGCGCACACACTTGTGTCCAGTTGTTCCACTTGTGCCAGTGTCCGTTAAGATTGGCCGTCGTGACAGAAATTCGGTCTGGAGGACATTTTTATTATTATCCGTGAATATCATCTGCCCGTCCCATCGCAAATCTACAGGCGTGAATTAATCTGTATAAGCATATTAAATAGAAAGTGGGAACTAATCTCATATTGAACAATTTCAGTTCCTTGTGTGTATTGTACCGTGTTAATCTTTCCCATACGTTGCACTATTATGCGTATTTGACTACTTCCCTTTAATTAGTGTTCACACGGTTATTAACTTAAAACAAAGACGGATGGAATGATAATTTCGTATTAATCTCGTATCTAAAGTGAAGTCAGTATAATATGCGCGCTTAGTGTAAGTAAGCGATAAGATTTATCAACTCGCGCTTCAACATGAGTTAGTGAACCATTTGTGAATCAGTTTTATTTTTAATCTATACTCTGTGTATCGCGTTGTTTCGCTCTTGCCTATGCAATGGCAATGATTTAAGGGGTAATAGATAGATATAGGGTGCGGCTAGGTCTTTGCTAATATTTGGGACTTGGCTTTGATTCAGTCCGGCTGGGTCAGCGCTTCCAATATAAAGGCAATCTTCTTTTATGATGTACCTATATAACAATATATATAATATCAGCCTTGTACTATACATTATTTAAAATTATCTATAGTACAAGAATTAGGTCATAGTCGACCACGCTGGCCCAGTGCGGGTCGGCAGTCTTTACAGATATTCGAGCATAACATTATAAAAAAACTCTCAGACTTGCAGGTGTTGCAAGTTCCAGACGCCATTTCTGTGTGGCTTGTGCCTTAGGCTACGGAGTACTGATGGGTCGTACGTATTTTTCCCACTTTGTTAGTACAAAATACTATCTCCTTAATAAATAGAGTATAAAATAAGTAAGTTTAAATTTACCTCAACAGAACTCAAGAAACCTTCAGTAGGATCAAGGTTCTACAGACAATTAGAACAAAGAAGTATGACAACTACGTACGGTATACAATAACAAAGGATGACGCAACGCATCTAAAATCATTGACACATGTACTGTCATTAATATGAGTCATAAAATTTAATGCGATGAGAGATGGACGTATGGCAGCACGAGTTACGGCTTTGTTTATTACTAGACTTTGTCTGCGGCTGTACTCGCCTGATATTCCGTTTATTGGTCGTTCGATGGCAAACAGGAGCTCGACAATAATTTAGGATGAATATTCGCTTGCGATTACATTTTTGAAAACAGCAAATTTTAAAATATTTGGTTGTGGGGTCCGTTAATCTGCTACCCAGAGGTCTGTAGTTACATTTCATGGCACACAATTCTGACTTTCAAAGTTATGTGTGTATTAAATAGTTAAGTATCGCTCGCTTTAAGACTGCGCCGAGCGAAATGTGCCAAAACAGGCGATCACAGTTAAGTTGATAAAATCAATAGGTACTTTTTGTTTAATACAAATATAAAATATACATTTACCGTAACAATTAATGTCTTTACAATTACTCCGTGTAAAAAACTTAAAATAATTAATATCTCCGCCTACAAAATTAGGTAAATTTGCACGAAAAATGCAAAAACGTAAGCTCGTATTACGTGATTTTTAGATTATAACAGTAGAAATCTATCTTATTTTACAGCTTAAACGAAACAAATAGTTATATTACAATTTGTCCGTCCCAAATATTTAAGTTATTGGTTGACAATAAAGATACATAATTTATCAAAAAAGCACTGCAAATCCTCCATACAATTTCACTATGGCGGCCGCGCGCCGATTTGAATATCGAGCTCTGTCATTTAGTCCAACCGCGTCTTACGCTCGGCGCAGTCTTAATGGTGGCAGAGAGCGTCGTGAGGAAACCTGTACGCCTGAGAGTTTTCTTTAGGTAATGTTCTTGAAGATATGTCAAGCCTGCTAAACCGCACTGGTCCTTACCCTTCTTACACTGAGAAGAGACCAGCCGTGCTCAGCAACGGAACAGTTTGTATAAAGGCCTGATATTATAATAATAATATTTATTTATTAACTTCCGAAATAAACAGAATACCTGAATTTTCATTTCGAGCATATTCATTGCATGCATGGGAACCTGTAATGCGTTGACTTATTCTAGCATACGCTAGCACTATTTAAAAGATGGTGGCTAGGCAGCGAAGCGGCTGATCAAGGTACACTTAGTAGGAGACCAATCAACCAAAAAGAATATCAAGTAAAATGATTCGTTTCTATTGAGAAGTCATGTAAACAGTTTTGTACCTAAGTTTTGGTTGCTACTTCCGTATACTCTCTGAATGTAATGGGTTCCATTCTATATATAATATTTCTATACTAACATATCACGAACAATACATTACTACGGTACTAATCGCTAAGTCAATCAAAAAGCCGTCAGACTTAAGTGAGACTAGGCCAGATATACTTGGCTCACGCTAGAGGAACTTTGGTTGAAAGTAGACTGCCAAACTAAGGAGATGGACCGGTACGAACGAAATTTTCTTTTAATGTCGTTTATTTTTATTATACTTATATTTATGACGCAGCAAGGAAATAAGTACAAGGTGAACCAACGACCTTGTAAAGGTCGCGGGAAGCGGTTGAGGCGGCCCAGGATCGGTCTGTGTGGCAAACCTCGGGGAACACCTATGTCCAGCTGTGGACATCATTCCGCTGAGATGAGAGTTGTCTTTTAAATATAATAAAATGATAATAAGTTACTAGTAAAAGAGCCTGCTATTGGCAATTATTTGGTAAAAGCCAGTATATATATTTAAGCCAGTCTCCCCGAAAAAAATTCTCTTACGAGGAATCGTAAGAGTAGTAAGTAGTATTGCAAGGGCTGTACGCTTATTTACCATCTTCCTAACTAATGTCAACGTAAGTTTGTTTGTAACATTTTAGGCCTTAACTACTCAACCAATCGTCATGAAATTTCATATACATGTTATCAGGCAATACGGTACCATTCATCTAAAAAAAGGACTGTTCCCGAGCGACCGATGCCGTGGGCTAAAGCTAGTATTTTAATAATAAGATTATAAATTTAGCACTATGTTTAAACCTTTCCGTAGCAAGTTTATGACGTAGTAGTAAGAAGAAGAGTAAAAACAATTCAGGTTTTCATGTTTTACCCAAGAGCAACAGGGTTAAGTCTTGTTTGTATTATGGATAACACTAAAAATATGTTGTTTATATCAATATGTCTTTTAGTAGTTACTTCACGTTCAACACAAAAGTGGTTATTTTGATTGATCGATCGTGACGCAAGCATTTTATTATTAAGTTCCGATCTGAAGTACTTATAAACATTGTTTGTTAGTGCACGTAATACCGACTAATAAATCTAAAAAAAAATCTCATTACAAATCCTAACCAATATGCGAATGTGAGTTTGTTTCTTACGCTTTCACGCCTTAACTACTCGACTGATCATCATGTAATTTCGCACACACATTGTCGGGGGTATAGAAAAGTACATAGGGTACCTTTCATCTAGAACAAAAGTTCTGTTCCGAGCGGATAAAAATTTATTGATATACCTAATCTACATTAAAGCGACCGAAGCCGCGAGCCAAATATAGTAATATATATTCACATTTATAAACTAAAAAAAAATAGAGAAATATATGCTGTGCTAACCAATACAAAATATTGAAATGATCGTAGTCCAATCACCCTTTCATTCTTCATAATCACGACATTTTACAAGCATTTCTTTAACCTTAACCCTTTCAACCTATTTTAGTATAATAACCCACCAAATGCGTGCCGCACCACAGTGGACGTAGTTCCGTAGTAACTAATTTGTTTCTTACGTGCGAATAACAAAAATATAAATATCATGACTGCTTTGATCGGCCGTGGCATACGTTTTATCTTAATTTTGCACCCTAGGAGGATACTGGACATTACTCAACCAGAAAAATGTTATTGTTAAAATTAAACTACTTTATGCAGATCTTATCACGTTGTTTATTTTATAAACAGTATTGTTACATACTTTGCAACTATTAATCTACTCCTGTTAAGCTGCCAATGTATAACATACGCGTAAATGTATGACAATATTATGAAACGGTTATTAGATCCTTCTATTCAACTTTTTAGGGTATAACCGGCGCTTTTAATTTTTTGGTTAGAAATGAAAACAATATTTCTAATAAGGTCAATACATACACAATATGTTTACACAGAATATTGTTATATGATAATGATCATAGTTTGGTACTAGGCTTTGGCTAGCTGCAGTGACAAACAAAAAAACGAATATGACGAATTTAAAACTTCATTGACTACGGGACTCTAAAGAAAAGCCAGTCAAAAGAGTGGTTCCGGAAGGGTGCAATCACGCAATAGGGTCAAATTACACACCAATACAATCAGGCCTCGGCCGACGTCAAATTGTTAAATAACGCTCCTTCAGACCTCTTGGGGACCAATTCATATTTATTTTATGGCCCCATAAGAACATCGTTATGATATAAAGTAAAAGCATTTAGTAATATGGGAAGGGACGGAGGCTCGCGTTTAATGTGATGGGTTTAGCTGATTCCGTAGCGTTAGGCCCCGATATCCGTTCGCGTTTCGAAAGGTTACTTATATTATACGCTGATGATATCTCCTTTATCTAGATTAGCTAAAAGATATTGTAACTTTCATGCTATCAAAGATTTCGAAGGAAACAGACTCAAGTTGACTTTTTATGTTTTGATTTTCAAATTGACTCTATAGTGCCTCATGACAAAAAGCTTGCAACATTGAAAGCTAAGAGTGAAGGCATCGATACCAATATCTAAAAAGACAAATTTTCTTATTTTACCTGCACGATTGGTGGGTAAATTTATGATTGCCGAGTGGTGTTATAAGATAGGTGGTATTGCTAGTCAAAGACAGACTACGGAATGTTAAAAAGACCTCAATCTTAAACTGATGTCTTCTCAAAATTTACTTCCTTTGTTATATCAAATCTTAACAATATGTTATTGTGATACGACACGAACAATGACTGATATAAGATAAGACTTTTGTACGTTTCACGGTTAAAAAGAGGCTTCACATCTTTGAACACAATTCAGTCCATCAGTAGGGTGATTCCAACGCTCTACAAAACCAACTTAGAACCATCCACCGAGCTGATCATTATTTGACAAGAAAAGCAAAGTTCCATTAGTCTTCTAAAAATGTTTCAATATCTTATTCACATATGTAGTTTTCAAAATCAGCACTTATATTAAATATCGATTTGCTTTTTCGATTGGTAAACGCCTTTGCCAATTATTTGGCATCGCTACTAATGAGCCCGCTCGGAAAACTGCCACCCTCTTACAGCACATCGGCGTACACTGTTATAATCTTACGTTGGTGGATACGTTCGTAGTGGCAGTTCCGGGGGCTTTTATACTTCTCCTTATCGTTTCTATTGATCCAGAGATTAAAATCGCCTTTCTGGACGTTAAGCAGTCATCTGACATACAATGTCAACATGACAACTGAATTATAAATATTGTATTATCTCTCTTATATAAATCAACTAGATGTTCCCGCTGTTTCACCCACGTTTATCGTTACTGCGCCGCCCCCGTGAGTCGTAGTGTGATGTTATATAGCTTATAGCCTTCCTCGATAAATAGGCTATCCAACACTAAAAGAATTTTCAATTCGAACCAGTAGTTCCTGAGATTAGCGCGTTCAAGCAAGCAAACAAACAAACAAACTCTTCAGCTTTATAATATTAAAAATATATATGTATATGATAAGTATAGATTGTTCACTGCCGTTCTCAATCTAATGCGTAAGTTAAGACACATTTTTATGCGATCCAAGTACGTTAAAGTACATTTATGATTTAAATCTTTGTATTGATCCTATCTTTGATATGTTTTTGTATTGTCGGAAATGTGCGAGTGATAATACAAGATAGTGTTACTGGAAACAATCGTAGATTACGATAAAATAGTAAAATTGTTAGTCACTTCTGTTGCATAAACACACCATAGCACTACGATCTTTTTCTTAAATCTACTTCCTTTTTCGGTGTAAGTAAATAATTAAAGATGACCCAGTAGTTGTACAATAACAAAACAAAAAGGCTACCCGCAAAAAGCCTAGCCGAGTTAATCAAAACTTGGCCAAATAGTTGGCTGTTTAATGCGGCGTTGTAACTCGACCGCAGTTGGCATGCCAGGGACCATGCATTAGTTGCATCGAATTTATACCCACACCGTGATCTCAAAAATAAACGTCGCACGCTCACACCACATAAATTGGGCCTGAATCGCCAATGCTCTTAGGGGAGCTGAATTTTAGCACCGTGTTTAAACCTTTCCGTAGCAAGTTTATGACTTCCTTTACATCTTTGCAGCTCTAGGAGCCTGGTACTGCATCTTATGTGGCTTTTACCGTTTACGTGAAAAATACTTTAGTTAATACTAGATGACCTGGTGAACCAACACTACTTCGTAAAACCAGCACCTATTTGATTTATTTTAATTCAAAGTGACGATTCTCATATAATATTATCAATATATGTATTTTAAAATATTTTGACTATTATTTTGGGGTTTCCTAATATAATTTATTTCTAGTTCAATTCCGTATAGATAAAAAACAAAACAAAAATAATATTCAAGCCAGACGAGTAATTTTTCAGTTTTCTGTGAGATTTACGTGCGAAAAATGATTTATTTATCTATATAGATTACATCATCATTATCTCGTCGTTTTCTGTTATGAGTGTGAGCAAATGGCAGTTATATATATAGCATATCAAACCGAGGACCTAAGTCCAGGCGAAGCATCATGTGTGCAACAGGGTAAGGAGGTGAGTATTACACAAACTCAGCTACGTCATAGATTCTTCGTTTCTTGACTACGTGTTGCTACTCAAAATTTCTTTAAAGAAAATCATTTTTAACAAAATCTTCCTCCAATTATGACCTCACAAAGGCATTTTACAGGCACAAATGCGGTTGTCCAATTCATTTAAGGTCTCCGTGGACTTTTCATTATAGTATTTTGGATCGTTAAATTTTAATCGGAGGAGAATTCGGGGCGCCGTTTTGAGGGCGGATATTAAATTTAATTTTTGTATGTATCTACCGTGTGTTGCAGGTGCGAGATTTCAGGAGGTAAATTGTTATAATGGAATTTATAATAACCATAATAGGTATATAACATGCCATCGCGATTTTTAATTCTTGAAAAGTAATGCACTGGTTCGGTATTCGTACCATGCTTATGCATCTGTTAGCTTGCTATCAGATTCTGATCCCAAGATAAACTGATTCTATTTATCTTTTATCGTAGGGTTAGCACGTGCACACAAACACACACACGCACGCACGCACGCACACACACACACACACACACCACACACACACACTTACACACACACACACACCACACACACACACTTACACACACACACTACACACACACACACACACACACACACACACACACACACACACACACAATCAAACACGCGCTAACACTTACATCAATACACATATAATCTCTCTGACATATACACTCTATACACTCACTTACTCATTGGTACATCACTTTAAGATATTATTTATTAGTTTATTTATTCATCTCACCTGTTAAAAATTACACGTAATCTATACTACAGATTACACTACCCTAGTACCTATTTGTCTAGAGTTAGGAGTGGCTGGTTATCTGTCTTACAGGTTTCTACCTAGTACGGAAATCAGTCTCTCACACAGATTATCATATCTTGAGATATATAACTAGGCTAAAATTGATTCTGTTTACAATTTTCTGTGTAAGGGAAGAAATAAATGATTTTATTATTATTATTTATATATATTATACATGTGGTTAGTGTAACCGACTGCCACGCCCGAGGTCGCGGGTTCGATTCCCACACAAGTCAAAAATTTCTGTGCATGAACATGGATGTTTGTCTTGGTCTGGGTGTTTCTATGTATAATATCTATGTATTTACAAAAAAAAAGTATATATGTATGTTCATCCATTGTCTAGTACCCATAATACAAGCTTTGCTTAGTTTGGGCTAGATGGTGTTGTGTGTATGTGATAGAATATTATTATTATATTCTTTTGAACCCCCGATTTGCGCACAGAGGTAAAATACACCTACATTTCGCCAATTATGTTGATTTAAGCAGTAGTTGGTGGCTAGTATACTGCTATCTACTGAGCATATTTCCAGATACTGTGTTGTTAAAAGTTAAAAAAGCCAACGGATCCGAGCCTTCTGAACGAATATTATAAATGCGATTACGCTTTCACACAGTAACTACTCAACCAATCATCATGAAATTCCGCATACACATTGTCAGTGGTACAGAAAAGGACATAGGGTACCTTTGAAATTAAACTACTATATACGGATTTTATCGCGTTGTTTATTTAGCACTGTATTACAAAATTTTGAAAATATTACACTACTACTACTATTGATTTTATTTTACTAATTTATAAGCTAATAAAATTATTTAAACTATTAAATCTATTTATTTTTGGTTATAATACAGTGCTAATTAACAACGCGATATAATCCGTATATAGTAGTTTAATTTCAATGAATAACATTCGCGTAAACAGAAAACAATATTACATAGGGTACCTTTCATCCAGAAAAAAATTCTGCGACTAACCTAACCTACATTTACGCGAGCGAAGCCGCAGCTAAAAACTAGTGATATTATAAATGCTAATGTAAGTTTGTTTGATTGTTACGCTTTCACGCCTAAACTACTTAACCGATCATCGTCTAGCAAAAAGTACTGTTTCTTACATAACCTAACCTACATTTACGCAAGCAAAGCCGCAGGCAAAATGTAGTTGTAAAACGCTATCTTTATTTAATGTCAAACAAGCTTAACTTCCAGTACAAAAAGTGTTGTAAAATTGTATTGAAACGTTTATTACTGAACGCGTTATCCTTGTTATTTATTTTTATTTTTATCAGTGTTATTACCCTATCTAACGAGTCGGAAGCAGGAGCTAACGACAAACGTCATTTAGACCCGTTCACTTCTTAAGAAGGCATTCAAAAATAGAGTATTGAAACTGAACTATACTAAGAAAGAAATCACGTAATAGCAAGTTGGAGTTTATTATTAAATTAGCATGAGATTAATTTGTTCTTCTTCTTCTCCATATTTAAGAGTTTTGCTTTTGTCGGTAGAGTATACGCCATCTTTCTCGATTTACGGCTAATTCCTTGACCTCCTTATAAGACCTTCGCCTTTTCTTTTATTTGGTCAGTGAATGTCCTTGTGGGTCTGCCCCTTTCTCTCTTTTCTTCCACTTTTCCTTCTATGATGTTTCTTATGAAGTCATCATGTCTTATAAGGTGGCCAAACATCTTTCTTCAGGCTCAGTACTTGCACGTTGCTTTTCTTTTCTGTCCAGCTGGTTTTTTGTATGCGCCACCAGCATTAATTGCATTAATTTGTTACAAAATGCTTTTTTTTTGTCAAAATGCTGTCATGCCATGCATGTCTCCCCCTGCTATCTGTGGTTGGCGCGTAACGGTCAATTCAAAAACGAAAAACATTCTGAGGAAAACATTCTTATTGTCCCGTTTGGGAATCGAACCAATACTCGGCGCAGTGGCAGTAGCGACGCAAACACTTAAGCCATTACACCATCTGTGCACATGATGTGTACACACAAAATACTCAAAATGTTGTCGATACATTAGACGGCCTCGATGGCGTAGTGGTTAGTGTAACCGACTGCCACGCCTCAGGTCGCGGGTTCCAATCCCGCGCAAGTCAAACATTTGTGTGCATGGACCCGGGTGTTTGTCTTGGTCTGTAGGTGTTTCTATGTATAATATGAATGTATTTACAAAAAATAATTATATAATATGTTTATCCTTTGTCTAGTACCCATAGTACAAGTTCTGCTTAGTTTGGCTAAATGGTTTTGTGTGTATGTGATAGAATATTATTATTATTCGAATATAATTCGAATACGATCGTGCATATCGCTAATTTAAATGCTATTTATTAAAATTTAGCATTCCTTATGGTTTTCTATCACTACATATTATAAAACAAAGTCCTTCGCCGAGTCTGTCTGTCTATCTGTTCGCGATAAACTCAAAAACTACTGAACAGATTTTCATGTAGTTTTCACCAATAGACAGAGTGATTCATGAGGAAGGTTTAAGTGTATAATTTGTTAAGGTTTTGTACTACCCGTGCGTAAAGCCGGGGCGGGTCGCTAGTTCAAATATAATTCGAATACAATGTACACAGTATACAGTGCACACCGCTAATTTAAAAGCTACTCAGTAAAATTTAGCAGTCCTTATGATTTACTATTTTGTTAAATATCCAAAAGCGGTCTCCCCAATGTAACCTACATTGGGGGACACCGCTTTTGGATATTTTGTCTTGTCTATCAATATTCATGACAAGCAAACATAATTTCCTGATAACACAACTTACGAACATGCCTAACAAGATTATCGTAACTCAATTTTCCATTTCCTTAAAGGAAATGAAACAATATTTAAGAAAAATGCCTTCTGTAAGTTGAGAGTTAAGTTGAACGTGAAATCAAATGGAGGCTTCATTAGAAAGTCATTCAGCGGAGGCATAGCATCGCATTGTCAGCTGTTTCCGTTCACCATAGACTCGACCCCGGGGAAATTCTATGGGTTCGCAGTTCTATATAGTACAATGGAGAATAATAACGACATATTGTGAAAGAAAATAATGTATTTAATATTTTACAGTTGATGAAGAGTTCGTTTTTTATCTTTCTTTTTATTTGAATCATGAGTACCTTAGGCATTTCTGTTTGGTATTGGTGGGTTTGAATTTACGTAATTGCAATAACTTGTATATATATTGCATTGATATATAAAAATACAATCGAATAATAACATAACTTATTTCTAGCTATGAAAACTAGTAAATGGTTGTTTTCTACATAATGTACAAGCATTAGCTAAACACGCTGTATTTTTATTTCAAAATGATAAAATAAACAAAATCAAATAAAACATTAAATAATATTCTGATTGAATCATGAATATTCGACCTAAATATTGATCATAAGTTTGTCTTCTAACTAAATAAATGAAAAGAGTAATCATATGCTCATTTTATATAAAATTATAATATTTTTAAGTAAGTACCTAAATATTTATCCTCAGTTACTTTAAGTCAATCAACAGACTACATTCTAGCCTCTTATATGTATGGTCGTATTGATACGGCCCCATATTTTACTCACACGTACAACATATCCCGCATACCCACTTTAACTAAGAAACCACACAAGCTAATACTTAATGAGCGCCCCATTGAACTAAAGCGTCGGTATAATTCTCCAATTATGTCCACAATTAACCAAACTGTCGTCACATAACACATTATTGACATGTGATTACCTAGTTATATCGTCAATAATATCAATTGACCCAGTCGACCGCACTTAGTGGTGAGATGGAGAACCCGTATTATGTAATTAAGAGGTTATTAGTTTGGCGATAAAGTGAGCTGTTAATTTGTTTTATTTACATACATAATCTCGTTTTCTAAAAGGCAGATAAACACAGGAAAAGTTTAACAGACGGTCAAACGCATGACATGTTTTGTTGTGATGAGCTGTCTATGTTAGCAACAGCTGGTCAAATCATTTGTCATAAGATTGGTTTTGACACGTCGTACATCAGAAACCGGGCGATATAGTGGTACTTATTGTAGGTGAAACCATACACCAACTACAATTTTAACGTATCAGCACCTAACATTGCTAAATAATATTCATTCATATTCAGTACTCTAATAAGCGGTCATAGCGCGTGTATTCTCGTTCCTTTATATTACCTTTGGTCCTGTTATTAAATTAATTTTAACTTTAAAAATAAACTCCATTATTTAACCTAACTTAACAACTTCTACACTTACATAACTCTATAATAGAAATAAAGAAGGATCTTTAAATATATTTATACAAAATGTATAGAAACATCGTAAAGAAAAGACCGGAACGAGCGTGGTTCTTTATCTTCTTACTTATGAAGAGCCACATAGCCCAGTACTATTATTATTTATATTATCTCACAATGCATCTGTTTGATCAGAGAGCACAAGTCATCAGACTTGCGAACAGCCTGATAACTTATATACCAAATAAGCTATACCAAACGTAATAAAAACATGATCCATTTTGGCTATGTAGTTGGATTTTATGTGTACAGGTATATAACAAGCAAGAACTATAAATATCACTAATCAGTGCACTTAATTGTCAATATTAATGGTCGTTAGTATAATAACTATGTGGCATACCATTAATCATCCAAATTTTATACATATAGTATGTATGTATACGTCTTGTTTGTTCGACAAATTTGCATTTCTGTTTGCAGCGAATCGTGGCTATCTAAGCTCGAGTCAAGAAATATTTTTTTTGTTCTGTTAACAGAACTTAAGAAAATTCTTAAGAATATCCCAGTAGCACACGGTGAAGATTAAAGATGTGCGATGTAGATGGTAAAAAGAAGTACAGACAGTGGTTGGTATCAGCATGAATAAAGCCTACTCGACTCGATAAGGTTTTCCTATTGAACCTCTTGGCCCAACGATCGGACCGCAGGATCGCCTACCCTAGTCATAAAACATAAATGTCTTACGTGAGATTTGATAACATGACTGCTAGACACTTTCAGGCAAATACATTCATGAGCCAAGAATGTATGTTTTTAGATTTAAATAACTAGTATGTACTAAGAGCTTACGTGGAATCCAAAGCGAAGCAGTGAAAAATCCCGTCTTCTTAAATTCCGTCCAAGCTTTTGAGTCGCAATCGTTACATTAAATTAAAAACACATTTTTGATTCATTTTACTCAGCTAAACGTTAATAGTACGTCGTAACAGCAATATATGAGCTAATATAGTCTAACGTCAAGATCTTATTTAATACGTTCATATCGCGTTTACCTTTTGAAAATTTAATTAAACGAGTCAACCCTTCCATAGGTTTCGAGTACTTTGAAGTAGTTTAGAACAACGGTCTGAGGGGAAGGCTGCGTTAAGACTTTAGGCAAACGACTGATAATCCGCCGCGGACTTTTGTCAGAAAGAAGGATGGCAAAGGTTTCATACAAAAAAAAAATGTGGTCAATTGCCAGCGCGTCTAGTCTTATTAGGCTCGATCCACTTATGTGGCAAAATTATTATATACTGAGCTCAGACACTTTACGGTATTCTGTATAATAGCAATAGGGAGTCAGGCAATATTCTTGGAGATAATGAAACGCAATCTACTTCTTCGTCCCTAAAATAGAGCTGGCAAAATGTACATGTAAAACATTACTACATATGGCATTGGCCTTTGTATGTTATTCTTAACCTGTCACCTTAAGCTTATGGAGATGTGTGAGCAAGACGGCGTCCGTATGGCGATGGACAAGTCCGCAGTTAAACTAGTCAGAAATGTACTTACATCACATAATAGTATGCCTAAAATAACATATTCAGTCGGACAGAAAGTCCGCCGCGGACAGTCCGTAACTAGCCTACTGCCAAATTGTAAATTTGAGCGGGCGATGCTGACCCTAGGTTTCGGGTGGCGTCAGCGGCGTTAAACACTAGCTATATTTATAGTACTGCAGGGCAAAAGCTACGATGCGGTCCGGCCGGACGCCTCCGAAATACAACCTCATATTTTAGTGACTTTAATTGTTCGTAGAATAATGGTTATGTCAGTTTTAATATGATGTTCAGAGCAGGGAGTTTTGAGTAAGAATGATATGTATGATTAGGTTGGATAAGTTGATTTTAGGTTTTTGTAACTAGTGCAAGTTTTTTATGCTATAAAGGTGAGGTTAACGCAACGTCTGTGCGCTTGGCAAGCTTGGTACCTCTAGCGTGGTGGAATCTCCTAAAGAAATGGTTTGCCACGCTGCCAGCGCAGGAGTTAAAGATGACATAGCTTTCCCAGCTAATATTACAGCTTTACTAAGTAGCCTGGACATGTTATGTTTTGTGGTTGTTTGGCTGCGGTCTTATAGGCTGTAGAGTGGATACTTCCAACGATGGGCTGCGCTAGTTTCTACAAAATTCTAGGTTTAATCAAATATCTCGCTGTATCTTTTTAAAGACTAGGCATTTTCATAATGCCGACTTCATCATTCATTCTTATTACGTGTTACAACTGGACACAGCTTACGCGCTATTCTAACATGATTTATTGCATATATTTTGTGAGAATACATTATGATAAAACGCGCAAACGTCTAAAACTACTAATCTGATATAAACATACTCTTTGTAAAACATATCCAGTGTACAGAGGAAGCTAATATAAGATAAAGCTTTGACCCAAATGGGGGAATTTGGGGAGCAATAACCATAAACGTCCTTTAACTCGAATCACAGTTTGTCAATTTATAAAACACATTATTTCAAAAGCCGACCTGTTAATCTCACCAATCATCAACTTATCTATACTATAATACATATTATGAAGAGGAAAGAAATTTTTGTTTGTTTATAAGGATTTAGCTCAAAAACACGTCACCGATATTCTTTTACTATTGGAAAGCTACATATACTAGAGTAACATAGATTATATTTTATTTTTAAAATGAAGTACTACTAACATAGCCTACTTTTACGCAAGGGAAGCCGCGGGCAACAGCTAGTTTGTAAATAAAACTGAACATCTCGTGATTAAAAAGCCTTGCCTATGTTGATGCTTAAGCTATCGGTAAAATGAGGCAATTACACAACAAATTTACAAGGCCCAAAAAAGCTTACTTTTCTTTCATTCTTGTTACCTTTCTATCTCTATATTTTAAAAACCTTTATATCCAACGACACAAAAAAATACTTATTCCTTTTCAAGAGAATACCAGCCTTTTCGCTATAACAGCGTTCCTGAATTCCAGTTGTAGGTACACAACTCGACTCAATTTTAGCAAACGCATGTCAGTCTCCCCGGAGTATTATGTAG
Source organism: Catocala nupta (assembly GCA_963675205.1). Lineage (NCBI taxonomy): Eukaryota > Metazoa > Arthropoda > Insecta > Lepidoptera > Erebidae > Catocala > Catocala nupta. Next base: position 22,471,761 of record OY776097.1, on the reverse strand, counting down.
TTATGCATACGAAAAACCTCAGCCCCTAACCCGGCGTGTATGTTATTCATGGTTAACTAAGCAATGGAAATTTCTTTATAAATGTGTGTTAGTAATGCTGTATATAATATATATACATACATATAATCTTACGCGTGTTTCTCGTAGTGGCAGATAGAGACTACTTTTTTCATTTGTTAATATGATAGAATAATCCTCCTATATTTTAAGGAGGTGGCAGTGATGTATTGCAGCTGTTTTCTTTAACTCGATGGCAGACCGGACTACTTCAGTCATGACTCATGACGTCCAGGGTTCGATACCTACTTCAGTCAAAGTGTTATTGGGATTTTCTTTTTAATATGTTTTTAGCAGCACGCAGTCTCGGACTTTGCTAGGTAAAGGGCAACGAACTATCCCTAAAAACATAGCGAATACTGGATATTATACAGCTCTGCAGATCGCTTCGGGGATTTAAGTGTGACACTATGTATGTATATTTTAGTTATACGTAATACAAACAGTTTTAAAAGCCGTGCTGCTGTTGTAAATTTTTTGATACTAATACGAGATCTCATACATACACGAGTGACATTCACTACAGCTGCGATACCTAGTATGATGTTTTAATTACTCAACATCCTGCCCAATAGATGGTTTAGCTCAACACACAGCTCTCCGTTGTCCCGCAACCATAACTTTCTTTGACTAAATGTGCCGCAGTCAAGTGTGACTGGCACTGTTATTTAATGTTCAGGCAAGTTTACAACATCGAGAGGAAATAGTGCTGTTTCCCACACTCGCTATTTGCGTTCATTCAATCGAAACTTTTCATTTCGAAATCGATTCGTTACATTCAAAATATATTGTTCCCAGAATATTGTATTGGAAAATATCCGCTGTGTAATCGAGTGGATTTTCTGTGTGTTCAGCCATTATTGTTCGGATTTTTAATTCTGCGGGATTTTTGCCATTGTACAATTGTTATTTATATTTTAAAAAGATGGTCTGGAGAATAAAGTTATTACAGAACATTGGAAATTAACTACTACTAACGACTTTTTCGGGTTCGTGGTTTACTTTAAAACCATTACTTTTTGCACTACAAAAGCAGTTTATTTTATATTTAAACCGCAATAAATGCCGTGATTAGTAGTTTAATGTCAATGTATAACATGCACGATAAATTAGGACAATATAATAAGATTATTGTAACGTAAAAGAAGAGAATATAGCGACAAAAATAAATAAGATTTACTTAAGCGGTTTGATTGTGTAGAAATAATAGATGAATAAAATTAACTAAGTTTGTAAGTATATAAAGCAAATATGAATAAGATCGTCAAAAGTGAAAGACTTGGGTGCCTATAGTTCTCTGACCAAGCTAACTAACTAGATAAAGAACGTAAAAAGAATAAACGCAGCGAGAAACATAATATGCCTTGTTGGGAAGACCAGCATATACTCTTATATGAGTTTGTATACTTTAATAAAAGCTGCTCGTAGGGCATTACCACACTATTGCTATTGCGTAGTGTGTAACTTAAGACTGAAGAGCATCAATTACTTAACGAAGGCAACCAGCAAACACAAGATCACACAGCTTTTATCCTGTTAGTCCCATGAATACAACACAAGATTTCTAGACAGCAGTCTAATTCTGTACAAGTCCTTAAACTAAACGTAAAAGGCTGGTTCTCCCCGTTTTATCCAACTTATGCCAACATATTAGTTATTGGTCGGCCGACGGCCATAGATGTAATCGTCATACAACATTTATTTAAAATGCCGCTTGCGCTGTATATATGTATGTACCTAATGGTAGTAAATCATCACATTTATGCGAGCCGACGTCCCTAACAATACCTTGACCTAAATTAGTACGCCTTTGTACGAATCATAAGTGTCACTCTTTTACTACGTTTATTTGAATATACTCGTTGTATTCGAAGTAGTGTTTCTAAGAAACACATGTTATTCTTGATATATTTTCTGCAATGTGTGGCTGTAATATTACATTACTATATAATAGCAGGCAATGGTCCTAGTGATAACTACAATACTAATCAAAGCACGGCAATATTTTGCATATAGCTCGGCTGTATAGCCAAACAATTATATTGGCCGTCTACTTTTACTAGTGTCACAATAAAAGACAATATCTACTGTCTTATAAGAATCTGTATCTACACAGCCGTGACAATTCATATTCTAAAGTGTTAGACGGAAGTCTATAAGGGCCCACATATTATTCAACTTGAGAACCGAACTTGGGATTATCACAACCGCTTGTAAATACAGACAGATAGCTTTAGAATGGTCAAACTATTCGATTCAACAGAAGAATTAGACACCATGACCCTTATTTACTCAATATAATTTTTCAAGCAAAAATATTGGCGAAGAAAACGTCTGTGCTAAATCTTTAATCGGCTTTTCTATGAAAGATTTTAGTAGGATTACCCTTTATGTCAGTGAACAGTTCACATCTCAGCTCATAATGTGTATACTTTATATAGAGGATTTCGACTTCAAGGAGAAAATGTTTAGTAGGTTTAGAACATGTTATATATTTAATAATAACGTCGTATTGTATTATATTCGTCAAAGAACGTTGTAAGGCAAAAATCCACGGCTTCAAAAGCTCTTAGAGTCTTTGAACTCGTAAGGAGTCTACTCAATTTAAACCTAACTAAAACCTTATTAAGTACATACATACATACGTAGTACATAATATGTACATTGTAAATATTTAATTATATGTTAATCAGTGTTGTACCGTTCTGTAAATGTATGAAATTATTGTTAACTTCTATGGCGTTACTAGCTTGTTACGTCATAAGCCAGTAGATTGCTGGCTTGTGACGTAACAAGGTAGTTAATACAGATAAAAACTAAAAGTAATATGTTTTGTTTTGCCGTATACATACGACTAAATCACACTTTGTCTGAATCACGACTATTTATTTACTTATTGCAGTTAATTAAAGAAATAATTTATAAATAAATAGACGGCGATAGGCATGACCTCTGCCGTGGAGACCTAAAATAATTGTTAGCGAAAAGTGGGTAAAGTAAAGTAAAGTAATATTCCTTCTACCAAACTCATATAATTATAGTATAATTAAATCAATATTTCAGCTAAAGGAACAATTTAAAGAAATCACCCTTCAGTGGATTCCTGCGCATATTGGTTTGGAAGGGAATGAGAGAGTGGATATATTGGCAAAAGAAGCTTCTTGTGATGGTGTGTCTTTTAATGTTTCCCCATTAATCTCCGATTGTTTCTATAAAGTTAAAGAGCACTGTCTTGATATGTGGAAAGTTCATTTCTATGAAACGTCGAAGGATAAAGGACTATGGTATTATACTATGCAAAAGGAGCCTTTGAAGTGCCCATGGTTTGAGAGTTTCACTGCAAACAGAAATACCTTGATTACAGCCTTTAGGCTTCGATCTGGACACATTCCACTCAATAAATTTGCTTTTTTAATGAAAAAAGTTCCATCTCCTCTTTGTTCCGAATGTGGAGTAATAGAGGACGTAGTACATATTATGATGGAGTGTGTCCGGAACGAGGACATTAGATTCGATGTATTGAGACATGTAATAGATTTAAGAAATATTGGATGCTGCAATAGTGTTTTAGCATATCCGATGTCTGAATCAGCAAAATTGTTATACCGCACTGTTCAAGTTGGCTTACGTCGACGTTTGCAGTGACCAATTAAGTAACCAAGCTATGTTTTTAGTGTACACTGTGAATTATACTTTAAGAGTGGGTCCAATGGAGCGGCATGGTCATTAATTGACAAAGCTCCTAAAATAAAGATTAAAAAAAAAAAAAACTCATATAAGTATATAGGTGCGAGACTATCTATGTATGTTGTATATTATAAAAAAGTTCTTATATTCGTGTCTGTTTAACTTTGCATTGAAACAACACAACTCACACTAACAAATACACTAACTTCACAATATTTACTACGCCATTACGTTTGAGGGGCTATCTCCAAAATGAACGGCAGTAAATACAGCGAAACTAAGCCAATTACACACAAATAGTTCACAGATATTACTGGAGAATGCAAAGCGACGGCACTATACAAAACAGGGCCGACATTAAAATTTATCTTTATGATATTTTCATTACAAAACATAATACCCGCGCGGCACTCGCTCGCATTCGCGCAGGTTAGAATATTCAATTTGGTTGAATAATGGTACAACATTGTCTGAATTATGGAACTGAAAACGGCCAGTTTTGTACAACGATTTCTTTTTATGTGAAGGGATGGTTTGTCTGATGCATGTACGGATATCACCGAAGGATAGGCGAAGGCACTTGATATGATACTAGCATATCTCTCTCATCCATTACTTCATTAAGTTTGATTATATTAAAGCACGCTCGTCAGTTTGTATAAAGAAGATTAATCGCTCCTCTTTTCTTAGAATGTATCATGATGTAATCTTTCGCCTAGGTCTTCGCCTATCGGCTGTTGTACACGAGTGTGTGTGCGAATTTTGTATCCACAATTCACCATCTAAGTTTTAAGTCCCACTGAAAAGGAGTCTAATGTATTGCCAGCTACCGTGCATATTGCCAAGAATTTCGCAATGGAAAACTCTACACTATAAAAATCAAGAATTGAACCCGTTTTCAGAGCTTAGGTATACTACAGAAATCAGAACTTTTGAAAATGAACTGGTTAACGATTTCACACGATATTGGACAAGGTGAATCAGACCACAATGTACTATCAATATCAGCAAACGGAGACTATTTTTTTAATCAAAATATATTTTCTAATACGCAGTCAATCCTGATAATGCATCAACGACCCGCGTTAATCATAAGCTATTAGCATGCGATCAGGGGACTCAGGTACAATTCATCTGGTCAATGTACAATTATGTGTGCATCCCATCTTCATTAACTCTAGTTTTGATGCAAATAATTTTGTATAGGTATATTATGAAACCAACATACTGATGTAGTACAATAAATCGGCACCCTACATACAATTGTTTCTTTTTATGAAACAGTACAAGTCCCGCACAATGGAACTAAAAACAGGCATTTTCATACAATGATTTCTTTGAACATGGAGGTCGTTATGTTCGACGCATGTATGGAGCTGAAGCGACGCCGTACGTCCTCGCTTAGCCATGCAAATCCCGCTCTCGGCGTACGATATTTCACTTTTGTGACGCAAACGCTGGCTAAGTAGCGATTTATCGTGATTCCACCAATAATAGATCAAACTTACATATTCTATGCGAGGACAGAATATGTTTTACCGTTAGATTTGTTGGTTGACAAACAGTTATGTTGGAGCGACAATAATATTGTCTTACGTTTACACGAACATATAATATTGTCACAGTACAAAATTATGTAATAACACTTTAATTTCTTAAATAACAACGCGGCAATGTCCGTATAAAACAGTTTTATTTCAATTGGAGCGACAACTTTTTCTTGGCAACGATTTAAATTCTTTATTTCATACTTGAGTTAATTCTAGTATACGAGTCTTACACTTATATTTCCAAGATGTCAGTTGCACTTTGAAATCACATTTCGTCAGTTGTACCTAATTATAGGTACCGCGTAAGAGAAAGCGAACCTATTCCCGTCTACAAACAGTATCAGAATCCGTGCTTCTTCCGAGTTCTTAACCGATAACCTTATTAATATGATGTCATACATACGTAGACGCTTATATTCCTGCAGAGAAGCAAAAGTATATTATACATCTACAGTTTCGGTAGGAGTGTATATGCGTCTACCATGCACATGCTAAACTCTATGCTAAAACTACAATATTGTAAAGGAAATCCCAATAACAATACTCGAATCACGAATCAATATCGCAACCGCAATATAAGCTCAAGCAACAATAGCTTTTCAAACGATAGTTTCATTTAATAGGTGAAGTTACAATAAAAATAGTAGTTTATTACGCAATTGTAAAATTGTATAGGCACATTTGATATAGATACTAATTGTATACATAAGTCAAATTTGATATATAATCTTTATATACATATATAATTCATCTGTACGTGTGTTAACAGTGAACTCCTCCTAAACGGCTGGACCGATTTGAATGAATTTTTTTGTGTGTGTTCAAGTGGATTCGAGGATGGTATAGATTTAGTTTTTTATTTTTTTTTTTCACCTGTACAGGACAACGTCTGTCGGGACAGCTAGTATATTATAAATAGCAACAGCAACTGACCTGTACATATGATTTACTAGTTTTCCCCGCGGTTTCACCCGTGTAAGTCCCGTTCCCGTGGGAATATCGGGATAAAAAGTCTAGCCTATGTGTGATTACAGATCTCCAGCTATCTACATACCAAGTTTCATTGCAACCAGTCCAGTAGTTTTTGCGTGAAAGAGTAACAAACATCCATACATTCTCACAAACTTTCACATTTATAATATTGGTAAGAATTAATATGCCAATTAAGTTTCGCACCCAATGTCGGGAGGTCACTTTATATACCTATAACAATCTAATTCGTCACGGGAGCGACGGCTGTCGCACCTTCACAGATTGCCTCTCTAATCTATCGCAGAATAATGCGACAGATTTTTAGAGAACGCTTTCATTTATATTGAGTGGCACCCACGTTTTTGCCGAGAAATGTTTTAGTATTAGAAAAGATTAATCTTTATTACTTACTATAGCATACTACTAATATTATTGTTATTTAATATATTTTACCAGCGGCTTCGCCATTTCGCTGTCTGTATTGTACCTCTGATAACGTGCATGCGAAATTGCCTGATGATTCGTCGAATAATAGTAATATTTATTTTCTAACGTAGGGAAATACCCGTGAAAGAGAAACAAATAATGTTTTATTTAAATAATAAGTAAATAAAATAATTTTTCATTAATTTATAAATTCGTTTTCGTAAAAAAACAAGCGCATTTATAATATGAGTTAGGAAGTTAGTATACGTTCATTGGTCTAATTGGTTATTATAAGTGCATAAACAACTATCTATTTGGACGAATCGATGGTAGTAGTTAGTGTAACCGACTGCCTGAGGTCGCGGGTTCGATTCCCGCACAAGTCAAACATTTGTGTGCATGAACATGGATGTTTGTCTTGGCCTGGGTGTTTGTATGCATAATAGGTAGGTATGTATTTACAAAAAAAGTATATATGTATGTTTATTAATTGTCTAGTACCTATAGTACAAGCTCTGCTTAGTTTGGGCTAGATGGTATAGTGTGTATGTGATAGAATATAATATTATATAGTATTTATCGAATGCGATACAGCAATAGCCAGTTGCATTTACTGATTGGTAAACGATTAGCCAGGACAAGCAACGTTGGGTGCGGTCAGTTTATAGATGGGTGACCGCCTAAGTGGTATTTCATCTGAGCGTCTCCGTGCTTCGGAGGGCACGTAAAAAGTCGATCCCGGTTGTTGCCATTGATAGCAGTCGTTAAGCCATCTCAGAGGCCTACGGGCGGCTTGAACAACTCTTGACAACAGGTTGGCCACTAACCACACGAAAAGAAGAAGATACAGTTATTGGCGTAAGCCATGTTTTTCTAAAGGGAATCTGGGCGTTTACATGCGTACTACGTACAACCATTTGTTCAAATTTATTTATAAGAGCAATTGCATTGAGACCCTCACTTGGTTAATAATTACAGATGCCTATAGACATCTTTAAATCGCTAGTGTCATGATAATTCACGAGTCTATACCGCTGCTAAAGTCTTTCTATGCACTTTAACAAAACAAGATCATAAGATTAGTAAAAATATTAGTTTCCGAAGTGACACTCCACTTACCGCTGGGTATAATTAACTACCAACATAACGAGCTAAATAAAAAGTCTTACTCGAACAGGCATGAAGCCAATAATAAATTGTAACGGATGGTTGAAAAATGCAGAAGCCGTATCTTCCGGGCGTAATGCGCTTGAACTGAACAAACTTAAACTTTTATACTCCAGTACAGAGTTTATCTTTGAAAGTGGATTTATGGGATTTTCACTGCGGAAAAGATCGCATTATTCCAACACTTTACAGCTATTTTATGGGAAAATAGTTTAATTTTACAAACTAGCGGTCGCCTAGTGGTCAAAATTCGACCAAAATTCCTAAGTTTGCTACTTTGTTTTCTTTTTTCTTTATTACATACCTATAAATAAGGTATAGGTAACCATAGTTACTAAGAATTGTACGACGTCAGACGAAAAATGCCGAAATACAACGAACGCCAATCGACTGCGTGTGTCAAATCCATGATTGTGTGCGTGTAGTGTTTTTTCATTAATTGAATGTATGTCTAATGCATATTTTATTATAATATTGGGATTCGCCTCTCCTTCCCCATATAAAATTTAACTGTGCCAAATTTGATACTTCTCCGTCCGCACAATTTTTGTAAAAAGGGGTACAAAGTTTTTGCTTCGGAGATTTCTTCAAAAAAGATACTTTTGACCGGGTTGGCAATGCGAAAGTGATTTCAGAAGTGATCATAGGCACTGGATTTAGGTCCATTTCTTTATAATAATATAAACAAAATAACTGCGATTTATGACAAAAATTATGCTAACACTAAGCAATTAGTTCAACAATATTTACAAATCTTGAACTACGATCAAACTGAAAATTTTATGACTGTTGTTCAATAAGTGTTACGCAATAAAATAGTAGTCATAGTAATCACTTAGTTTATAATGTAATTCGTAAGTTTTTAACCCCCGACGCAAAAACGACAGGGTGTTATAAGTTTGACGTGTGTGTGTGCGTGTGTGTGTCTGTGTGTGTCTGTGTGTGTGTGTGTGTCTGTGTGTGTGTGTGTGTGTGTGTGTCTGTGTGTGTGTGTGTGTGTGTGTGTGTGTGTGTGTGTGTGTGTGTGTGTCTGTCTGTGGCATCGTAGCTCCCGAACAGTTGAACCGATTTTAATTTTGTTATTTTTTGTTTGAAAGGTAAATTAGTCGGGAGTGTTCTTAGCTACGTTTGATAAAAATCGGTCCAAGATGGCCGCCACCACAAAATGGCGGATTACATATTTTTTCACAACTCCCTCAATATGGGTATCAAATGTAACGGCTTGGCTAGTAGAATACTATCCACCATGATAAATTTCAAATCAAAGATGGCCGCCACCAGAAAATTACATATTTTCACAAATTAAATTTTTTTAATATGGGTATCAAATGAATATTGTGTCGGGGGTTTTTTAAATTTTAAATTTATATATACTAACTAGCTGTTCGGACAAACGTTGTATTGAAAAGGGGGAAAAAAGAAAATACATATCTAAACCATCTTCGAATCCACTTGAACACACACAAAAAAATTCATTCAAATCGGTGCAGCCCTTTAGGAGGAGTTCACTGTCAACACACGTACAGAAGAATTATATATATAAAGATTATACAGTATATGCCTTTAATGCCTGTGGCACAGGTTTACCCTAGTACATGCACCCCTTATATATTACCTTTACGATGTATCCTAAGCTCTGTATCTTTTTGTACCAATTTAAGTTGAATAAATGATTATTATTATTATAAACACTAACTTTACAAGCGAGCACTCAGCGAGTCGTGTGTTTGTTTGCCACTTTAAAGGCATACAACACCTAACTGTACCTATATCAAAGTAGTATGTTTTTGTTTCAAATTACTCTAAAGCGAACATCACGGATGCTGCCAATACTGGTTTCCTATGGTGTAATCCTACGCTAAGCCATCACTTCCTTAATTCAAGTTCCATGTAATACAATGAGTACACGTATCCAGATTGATGAGAGCGTGTCGTGACTATTAGCTGAGTGTAGGGTTGTCACCCATCTTATTCAGAATTTGATTAGTAATCTGGGATTATCGATAAAACATTCGAATGTGAATTCGAATGGTTTTACCGAAAGGGATTAACAACTACAGAAATTGCTTAATTACTATAAATCGTGTATCGATTACTCCCGCACTAGTATTAATTCTTGTGTCGCATGTCGCGGGAGACTTTCCAAACATCCTAAAAACGGACACAAAAAACACTCGGAGCAACCATTTGTTGATGACACAAAGTTTAGTTCCGTGTGGGATTCGAACCCACTACACTCGGCGCAGTAGCAGTGGTGAGACGACCCCTTAAACCACTATACCATCCGTACAGTCAAATAGTTCCGTGTTTGATTTTCAGGTCAAACATTATTGAATTTTTTTATTATGGAAATTTTCAGCAACAGCTCATCATCTGACAATGTTTGTAGATGATATCAGGCTCGACTATTTATTCAGCTTTTAATTTTTCAAATCTTAGAATACCAGACATAATTAAAAATCTATTGTATCTGGCCGCCGGTGTGCCGTTGCGACTCCATAGGTTAATACAGCTTAAATGCAGGTAAGTACAATAAATTGTTACCTATCCCTTTGGAGATACACAAGCTAGAAACTGCGTATATAATTATTATCTACTATAGGTATACATCAAGGGTGATGGAGAGATATAATTTAGAATCATCTAATGTCAACCCTATCGGTATAATGTCATACTGAAATAGACTGATCGATCTTCCAGGGACGTGATCTTTAAGCAGATATTTTTGTACCAGGAAATATATTTTCGAGAGCTGATGAGCGTGTGGCTGTATTTGCTAAATATATTATTATTATAATTACTTTCATATTAATTATATCTTTAAATATAAACGCTATAAAAGTTGCAACTGTTGCCGAGATTAGCGTGCACGGCACCGACGGTTGGGGCTCTAGAGTAAGGAACATCATCATTCTGGAGAAAGCCTTCTGTATCAGTCCTTCGACCCAACAGCTTGGTCTTATCCTTTAAAAATGCCTCGTAGCTATTAATCTATTGATGGACACAACTATGGAAACCATTTTATTATAACTGTCTGTTTCCATTATTTAAGCCATTTACGTACCAAATTACCCAACAAATTCGACTTAGTGATTAGCTGTACAGCAACAATATAATAAATAGGCAATAAAGCTTGGAATTCTATGGATTCGTGTATCGTCAACCATAAAAATTCTATTATGTTTACGTCAATAACGAAAGATTCAAGCGTCATTTTTATATTAGTTGTTAAAGACTACTTTGAAGGAAACCAGCTGAAGCTATAACTTAGGATAATCAATAACCTCTTTAAATATCAGTAAGATTACTTGCCAGTTGCCTTAAATTAATTCATATGGAAACATCACACTAAATCACTTACCATCACCTTTATCTAAATATTCATTGACAACATTTCGATTTACAATAAATATACGCAAAATAAAAAAGAGGTTATTGAAAAAAAAATTGTCAAAGATCAGTTGGAAAATTGAAAGGATTGATTACATGGAATGATTAATTCCGTGTCGATGGGTGCGGCCAACAAATTGATGTGCGACAGAGAGCCTGAGGAGTATTGATACCTCTCGATCCAGGACTTCAAGCACTCGTACTTACCTGGAAAAGATAAAAAGAACACATAAGTGCTAAGAATAGTCATACAATTAACTATACAAAGTAAAAAATGTATACAGTCATATATTGTGGATTTAGCTAACTTCTCACATTAAAGAATTTCATTAAAAACATACATACATACATACATACATAAATTCACGCCTGTTTCCCAGGGGGGTAGGCAGAGACTACGGATTTCCATTTGCTACGATCCCGAAACAAATTAAAAAATAAATAAATAATGAATACATTTTAATTAACTACTAAGCATAATATTGTCTTCTATTTACGCGAATGTTATTCATTGAAATTAAACTACTATATACGGATTTTATCGCGTTGTTATAAGACTAAGATGGTAGTTGTCTCAATGTTCCAGTGTAGTTATTTCAAAGTGTTATGTTCGGGTACTTTGAAATAACTACACTGGCACATTGAGACAACTACCATCTTAGTCTCCCCGTGACCATGGCTGCTGAAAAGCAACCGAAAGGTCGGGGAAAGTGTAAACCTAAATATAAATAGATTTCATAGTTTAAATAATTTAATTAGCTTAAAATTAGTAAAGTTTACAGTTTCTAAATTATGAAATAAAGTGTTAAATAAACAACGCGATAAAATCCGTATACAGTAGTTTAATTTCAAAGTATTAAGCAATTGAGCACATCCCTACTTGATTATGTATTATTTTTATGTAACGATATGCACAATTACATACCACTTTATTGAAATTACTACATATAGCAAGCGCGCTGCGTCCTTGTGTATACTTTGTAAGGTACAAAGTACGTACCGCGTTATGCACATATGTATTCAAATATCATTCGAATATAAAGAGGACTATTGTGCTTGAATTCATAACTAGAAGGGCTAGTGGATAGTTATAAGGTCTATAGACGTCATGTTCTTGGTTACTGTTAAAATGTCTATACTTCAACAATAACCACACAAACTAGCAATTATTACCCCAAATACGACTTTTGGCCGCAACTGTGACAAGTCAAAAACGATAACCCCAATTTAAGTGTATTAGGCTCGCCTTTCAAGTCTAACCCGATACAGTACAAGTACCAGGTTTTCTCCAAAGTGAGTACCCATATCATTTTCATTACCAATAGGATTAACGATAGCCGAGGATCAGATCAGATTTCAAAATACTGGCTCTCCATATCAACTGACATGGAAGCTTGTAACAGTCCAAAATGATGCTTACCGTGCTTCACAAGAGACGAAGGAATCCTAACTAATATTATAAATACGAATATCAGTTTGTTTGTTTTCTACGCTTTCGCGCCTTAACGTCGCGACCGATCATCATGAAATTTCGCATACATTATAAGGGGTACAGAAAAGGACATGGGATACCTTATATCCCGAAAAAGTACTGTTTCCTATTGTTTTTTTTTTCTACTTGGGGAAATGGTCCTTATGTCGGGCTCTCCCGAGACTGCGGGCCTACCGACTAAAACCACCACGGTGTGCCAGCTCGCTGCTTTGTATGGTGGGTGGGTCGCTGGCACTTAAACTACATCAGCAACCTACCCAGCAGTGCTTAATGCAGAGATGTTGTGTCTGCGGGCGACGACTCCTGGACGACGCCCTGGCACAACAGAGAGCGTCGTTCCGACTCAACGGCTTGCGGGTGGGAGATCCCCGTTCACCCACCCGCGGGCACTGTTTTCTATCTAACCTAACCTGGCCTACATTTACGCGAGCGAAAATGCATGCAAAATGCAAAAATAAATAGTCGCCATCTATGAGTCACAAAGTAGTTTCACCTCACAGCTCAACCGATCTTACCATTTCCACTATGTCACTGGGTTTTCTTATCGACGTAATAAAAGTAAAAGTACATGTTCGCGGCGATCGACATCCATTGTTTAAACGTTAGCTATAAACAATAGTCGAAAGCAAATCAAACTGTTTGACACCATTTACAGTTTACGCACACATTTAAACGTTGAATGGTCGCGTAATTCTGTTGGGATTACGCATCGGATGAATGGCGCGGTTAAATGCTTAGGGTAATTTATTTTTGTTTTATTTTATTTAGAATTGTTTTCATTGGTAGGGCTAGAATGATCCAAGCGCACGTGGACAGGTGTGTTACGCTTAATAAAACAGTGACCTATCTGAGTATTTTGGATCAAACTAATTTGAACTCTGTTGCAATAATTTAACACGAATATATTATTAGAATTATAGTCACAAGATTAGAGTTTGAATTGCCATACTCCCAAATTTCGAGTTAAGTCGCTGTTTTATTAAGCATGCGATTATGTTTTCATTGTGAAAATAGGTCAAAGACGCAGTTATGAGTAATCTAGGTTTATATATGGCGTGTAACTTTGAAATACATGACTGAGGTTTTGATTGCAACTATGGTGCACTTATTTAAGTGGTTACCTGGATGTTCATTGCTAGCGCGCGATCTCCACAAGAGACAAGTATTTGTGTGATCCACAAATATTTGTTTCGAATCTGGTGTGTTGGTTGTTTTCTGTGGAGGCTGAAGTGATGTAAGAATAAAAGTAAATCACGTGCGATTGCAGCGCTTTCTCAGGAAAGACAATACGCTTGCTTCCATAGCTCTTAGGGGCAGCGTAAAGTATAGTATAAAGTATATCTTTAGAAGATTTGAGTATAATATTGTCTTCATGTTTACGCGAATGTTATACATTGAAATTAAACACTTTATACTGATTTTGTCGCGTTGTTTATTTTACTTTATAACACTGTTACTACATAATTTTGAAACTCTAACACTACTATTATTGAACTGAATTTAAGCTATTTAAATTAATTAAAACTACTTATATTTAAGTTTACACTTTGCCTCGACGTTTCAGGTGCTTTACAGCAGCCATGTTCACGGGGAGACTAAGATGGTATTTGTCTCAATGTTCTCAAGTGTAGTTATTTCAAAGTACCCGAACATAATTTAATCTTTGGTGTTTCTATTTACGCAGAATGAGTTCAAAGTATCATGAAGTCTAGCTGTGTTTTGTTTCTTCTTGGGTTTGGCTATTTGAATTACTGGATCCCAAAATGGTGGTGCATTCGAACCATCTTCTCTGAAATTAGGATATTTTTTTAATTTCAATAACGTACGATGATTTCTGCAAACACGTGTTTCTGTTACTTTACGCTGCACCAAATATATTTACAAAATGTACAACCTCTATATTAAACATTTTATACATTTATTAATAACAAAAAATGAGTTTTGAAAAATGAGAGAATTGAACAGTTATTCAATAATTGCACAATCCACGCAGTGTAAAACTAGGTAATAGAAACAAAACGTATCGATATATGAAGCAATTGCTTATAAAGTCATTTCATAACAAGGAAAGAAAACCATTGTTCATAAATCACCTTAGTATTACATATCGAAATGTAAATTATTTATACGATTTGATGTCTATCTGGCTATTTATTTAAAATGACACAAATTCGAGATTTTTATATAAGTTTCATAAAATAAACACTTAATTCGATAGATAAGGGTTGGCGTTATAAAAGCGAACTAATTTCAGCATCTTAAGCCATATTAAGTAAAATATTATTCAAATTAATTTAATGTTTAATATCGTTTTGTAATGACAAATTAAAATTGCTGCTTATTTATTAAGTCGCAGCGGCACACCGGCGGCCAGACGCAATAGGTAGACTTTCAATTATGTTCGGCATTTCAACAAATGACATTCCAAACCGTCAACATGCTGGTACAACTATTGATATTTTCACAAGTTAAAAACAAACTCCACGCACAATTTAACATGTAACTACAGACAGATTCCCTAATAAGGGAAACAGTAGTTTCTGCTCCATAGCCATCGCACAATGGGCCGAAAGTCCGTCGATTGGTCCACTTGGACCATTCCCGAGATTAGCAACTATTCAAACGTCCCTTAATGGAGGTATGAAAGCCTCGGGAGATGAACCGCCCATGGAAATTACGGAAGACATTGTCCCATTGTAACTAGAACTCGATGTAGCGACGAATCGAAAAGACATTGTGCGCTCAGATTAAGCATTATGAATTGGTTATATGAAATGGATGGGTAAATTAAAAATAAAAATTTCATAATGGCAACGTAATTTTCTCCGTAACCACATGCCATATTTTCTTACTGAATTTTGCATACTATTAAAGCGCAAGAGAAGTGTCAGGTCAGATTTCAGGCCAGGTATATATAGATTAATAATAAAATATCAATGGTTTTATTATTAATCCATAAATACCAAAAATGTATGATGCCAAAATATTCACACGCCTGTATACCCAAAGAGGCAGAAAGTAGGCAGAGATGTATGAGACCGATATTACTATGGTTTTAGTCTTCACTTAATTAGGGACAAGCACATTGTCCTCTACCGAAAAAATCCCAGTCACCTGATAATTTCGGACAGTAAAACCCAGTAACAATTCGATGCTCCATTCACTTTCCAAATTTAATAAAACGACTATATTTCAAAGGGTTTCGCAGTTCATGCTTTGTGACAAAAATTAATAAATGTGTCTTTTAATTAAATGCATACCATGCCAAAATTTGATGAGATTCAAACTCACAACGACCGCATGCAAAGTGAAGACTGAAATGTCCCAATTGAGATGTTTTTCTATTGTGCTCTGACTAAATGTATTTCAATACTTTTAAAACGCAATGATTCGAATGATATCTTTCTCTTTCACGTAAGCTCTAACCTTAGCTATTGCGCTATTAGTTCACAATATCAACACAAATTCAGTTAAAAATAAATAGTACGACAAAGTAAAGAAAAATAGTACCAGCTTATATCTAGTTTAAAATAACATTGTATATAAAGTTACATTCAGGTCACAAAGTAACATTTAAGAGTTTAACCCACAAAATGTCACTGACGTAAATGAACAAATATTTTTGAGTTTATTTGTCATCTTAATTTTAAACATACTTACATTATTGTGTTTTGTGATACGTATAAGTATATTTTCTTTCTTTCCCGTGTCTCTACACAGAATAGACTTCGTACATAGTTCGAGTCAATTTATCTTAGTCGTTGATCGAATTTGTATAAAGCAAGTTACGAGTAATATCTTCTTAGACACAGAGCGATGATATTACCCTATCAGACCGGCAGTCTTCAGGGAATTCAGCAATGAAAATCTTATTACAACCTGTCCGATACTATGAGTAATGTGTATACAGATTTAGTTTTGTGTAAAACTATTGAAAATACGAGCTTATAGTATAAAAAAAGGCAAGTGGGAACAAGACTTGGGTCCTAAGGGTATTTTACCTGAAAAATGATTGGTGTGAAGTGTAAGGGTGGACACGCAATATGCGTGATCTTTTAGAATTTTTAGCCCAAACGGTATAAATCTTTTCGACACCTTTCTGAAATAAAGCAGGTTCGTCTATCGTGGTCCAACCAGGAGTGCCTCAACTAGGGAAGTGTATACAATATTCAATCAATCAATCATTAAATCTTACTCTGAAATAATGCCCGTTAAAAGACAACAAGCTCGCTATACACGTGAGAGCTGAATATATGAGACAAATTGTGGTAATTCTATGAGATAAGTATATCTCTGTATACGAGTAGAATTATCACGTTTTCTATCCCTTAGACTATGTATACATTTTTGGTTTTATGACAGCTGATTTCAAAATAAATTATAAAATGGCCGGATTGGTTTATAAATTGGTACTTTCGGTTCGAAAGTACCAAAACCAAGTTCAGTCGATTGAGGTTTATTGGGTTATTAATGTCAATACGCTTGCCGCTCTCGCTGCCGCTTATCAATATGTTTGCAAACAATTGCATGAAATAAAACGCTAAATTAAGTCACTTTATTAAAACATACGATAGCAAAAAACATCCAAAGAAACTACGAGAATTTTCTTTATAAAATTCTTAGATTGACGAGCATTCGGGGTAACTGTGTCAAATTTCAATCTAAGTTTGAATGAAAACGTATTCAAGATGGCGTCAGACAACGTCTGACTGTAGAAAAAGTTTCACAATAGTCGGTCTCGGCGCGAGCTCTTTTAACGATACTCTCTTGGCTCTCACACAAACTATTCATGGCGAATTCTACAGTGATAAAAGTTATAGAAAATTCTACGAGTGCCTGAGTAATGTTCACGCTTTAATTATACACGGGGGACGGCAAAGTTGGAAAGGATTGTCTCGCTAACTACCACTGTGAATGACGGATAGCGCTAGTGGTCGCCTCACCGATACCGCCGCATCGAGTGTCGTGAATTCGAATCCCCGAGGGACAATTATTATGTGGCCCATTAACGATTGTTCCGATACTTGGTGTTTCGTAATTTTATGCTTAAAAAGTCCCCGGTGACACAGGCATTAAACCGAGTACAAGGATTCTTTAAAAAAAATTTTGTTACAATTTCTCCCTTAAATCGCAATCATCGCAGATAGTTGTTTCGAGATCGGATTTCCTTTAGTTCACGACATAAAAAATAATTACCTACTCATATTAATTAACCAGGCTTCATGATTAATTTAGGTTTTATGACCACTTTGATGTCAATATAACATTACCCTTTGTAACGAAAGGGGCAAGAATCACTGACTGTTGAAATGGCAATATGGCGACTCCCTTTTTCAAAAGTTGGCAACGTTCTTTAAGTCTCAACGCTATTTTATCTTAGCAGTACAATAAAATGTACGTTTTAGCATACAAATAGTTAATCGCTTATTCATTAATCCCATTTGTCATATTATATAAGCTCTTCATAATCTCAACATATCGCAATCTGTAAAAGAATTTACCTAAACAATAACAAAGTAGACAATTAACCACTACCATATATACCTACCATTTATAAACTAAGTACTATTTGAACATGAATGGCACGAACACTCATAAAAAGAATCCCTATGAAAATTTATTCAACATAAGTCAACCAGTTCAATTCTGAACCCGTCACTGGTAATCTGGTATAGCTCCAAGTTTTCACGATTGCCTTAGTATAACTAATAATATATGTGAGAACGTTAAATCATTCGGCTCAATACGCTATAAATTTAATGGTGGAAGACAAATATAGAGATGCCGGCTCGTTAAGAGGACTAAACGCTATTCTACGGCGTATTATCTGCGGCGGGTGTGACTGTAGTAGAGATATCGTTTGTAAAATGCTTATTTGGAATGAGCTAGTTGTGTTATAAATATTTATTTTACGATTTTATTTACATGTATATCTTTACATACTGAGAGGAGGCCCGTGCCCAGCAAGTAGTACACAGCTGATATTATTATACTTATATATATCGCGCCTGTATACAGCCTTAGGTTCAAGCAGAGATGTAGGTATTACAAAAATAATTTTAATTATCGCTTTAATACCTACTTTTTAGAGACCGCTATCTGCTATCTATGGGACCCTTTGCCGTATTCGGTTCTGTTACCGAGAACTTTTTAACAGAAAACCCTGTAAACATTTCTCAGCGTAACAATTACGTCCAGGTATAAATAATAATCAAGCGTAAACATAGGTACCAACTTATGCCAAGGCAAAGTTACCTTAACTGCTAAGAGGTCTCTGTCTGTATCTGACCAAGAGATAAGGATATCGAAAGTGCAAATCGTCAGCCGAAGATGTTTAAGACAGTAAAAATTGGATCATTGTTTTCCCGAAGCATGAGAGATAACGGCACTTGTAAAAAGATTAACACCTGTATCGATCTTATACTAGTAGACAAATCAGGTTCTTGTGGGAATCGAAACTCCAAATAGTTTATCTAATCCACCGTAAGACAGCAGATGTTTACCTAACCAATTAAAAACAACTAACTGCCTATTACTTAATTACAATGTCCGTTACATTCACTGCAATACTCATAGCAAAAATATCTCAAACCCGATCTCACAGGATACAGGCCATTGAATAAAAGCCACCCATCCCGTTTTCTAACGAGCACATTAATCGCTGCTAATTCCCATGTTTATTATCTTATTTATAACGGGATAATGCAGCGCAACCGAACGTATAATTAGTAGGGATACTAATTGAAAAGTGTCGCCATTAGTCTTTGTCTGGCATTCTCTAAATGAGAAGATTTCTTTTTAATTCTGTTCGCAGTTGAAAATCGAACGTTAAGTTGGGTTTCGTTTAATATACAGCCTGCTTTAAATGATTTCGTTTAAATTTGGAATACATGAATATTTAGATGCGTCTTGCATGGCATAAACATACTTTGAATGAAGATAGGCGAAACATATTATGTAGATGATAAATAAATGATTTACGAGAGAACATCATGCACTGTATCTTAAGCTATGTAACGACTAATTGAGTCATTCTTATAGCAATATTATAATAATACTGTAACAAGAGCTGGAGTTCAGTGTGAAAAACATAAACGCTACTTTTTTGCATTTATTTAATCTCCCATATAAATAGGAAATAATTATTGCAGTCCATTAGACAATGCACATCGGCAACAATCAAAAATATCACCTATTTGGTTTAATACAAAATTAATACAAAAAGGGATCCTTTTTATTTTCTGTTTATAATATTGACACATATTATTTAGTATATAAGTCTTAACTAACTCCAAAATTAAAGGTTTTCAAATTAAACATTGATGTTAAAAGGCGACACCGATTTATGCTAAATCCCACGGTTAAATAAATTATTTCGGAACAGGGAAAATCATTTCCGTGTCGAGTTAAAACAGTGTAAAAAAATAATTTTTCATCGCAGTATGCTAATTTATTCTGAGGTCAGAATTATGAATGCTATCCAAAAATTTGATCCGGAATTTCGAACGACATTATTCAATAAGAGAGACAGCCGGTTGTTTCAATGTTGTAAACTTTTCTTGTTCAAATAATAATTTAGATAGAGAGCAGATATTATATCATTGAAGATGATTTAGGCGACCTATTCAAATATTATACTTTTGTTATTGTACAAGTAGTTCTTGGTGTAAATGGTGGTTATTATTCTCAATCACTCAATCATCATCTATCTACATATATCTAATCTCTCATCAACAATCTCTATAGTTATTGCAAATGAATGATGCCCGGTTTTTTTGTGAGAACTAGCAAAGCTAGTCACTTAGACTTTATTTATACTCTACAACTCTTTCAATAAAGCGATTTTGTAATGTCGGAATTTAGAAAAAGGGTCATATGTGCCATTCGTTAGTAGCACAAGCTGTGTTTAAAACTGCAGAAGTCTTTTGAACGCTCTTTCAGAATACTCTATATTTTAATAAATTACGGAGTAAGATTTAAACAAAACCAACAAAACAATTGAAACAACGATCGAAACGAATGTAATTTCAACACAGAATCACCTCTAGAACTACATCCCATCAACCGCAACGTTCGTTTTCCAAAAACAAAAAAAAAACCGACACAATTTTCCATCAGAAGTCAGCCGTTGTACATTTTAGTTCCACTTTCGTTCTAAACTGTATAGGCGTTTCATTATTGCAGCACACCCGAATGACACAGTCAATTTGGCTGATGAACCGAATCGGTGGCAAGGGGCGTGTCTACAAAAGAACTCTTACACTTATGTGCGATCACGCATATCGACCAGTGAAAACATGGATATAGCAGAAAAAATACAGTAGTTTTAACGTTCACATGTATTGCGTACGCTTGTGAGAGTGTTCATTATACGCAGTGACATCGATAGAAGTCGGGAGCCAGTCAAGCATAGCATTGGAATGGAAGTATGCTCGGTAATGTTGAATCGATTGGACTGATATTTTCTTTTTTTTTTAAGTTGTCTCACAGAAAATCTTGTTTAGTATCAGTGTAATAACGCTTACGGTTTGTTTTAATTGTCGAGCTTCATACATGTTCGTAATAGTTATGAATAATTCTTGCGGTGCAGTGTGTTAAAACGAATTATATTTTTTAAGATATGTATATGGTTTCTAAAAGATGATGGTACTCAGGTTTTGCTCAACAGAAACTTTTACGTGCAAGTCTGAGGTGTCAACAAAATTGCAGCTTCTATACCATGACGTATAAAACGGATAAACTTCACTCTACGTACATTCTCTCACGGCTATATTCATGAAAGGGTAGGCAGGAGGTGTATTACATGACACATTTCGATATACATAATATTGTCTTTCTGTTTACGGGAATGTTATTCATTGAAATTAAACTACTATATACGGATTTTTTCGCGTTGTTTATTTATCACTGTATTAAATAATTTTGAAACTATTACACTACTATTACTACTATTGAATTTTACTAATTTATAAGCTAATAAAATTATTTAAACTATGAAATCTATTTATATTTAGGTTTACACTTTCCCCGACGTTTCAGTTGCTTTTCAGCAGCCATGGTCACGGGGAGACTTCCCGGAAAAGGAAACCCGGGAAAGTGTAAACCTAAATATAAATAGATTTCATAGTTTAAATAATTTTATTAGCTTATAAATTAGTAAAATTCAATAGTAGTAATAGTAGTGTAATAGTTTCAAAATTATGTAATACAGTGATAAATAAACAACTCGAAAAAATCCGTATATAGTAGTTTAATTTCAACATTTCGATATCTTCGGTTTTAGATACTACGTAATATAAGACGAGCTCATTGCTTGGTTACCGAGTATAATTCAAAACTTCACGCTGCTATTGACAATTTCTCGAGATAAAAAGACAACCCGGGTATCTCACATTCACTACCAAACCAGTAGAATCAAATAAAATAAAATCCACACACTTGTATCAAAGTGAAACTTCTAACATATTCTTATAATTTATACCAAACAAATGATTTATACAACGTCGCTTACGTAGTTTTTGTTGGTATTATCGCTGCGCGACACGGCACGGATTATGTCGTTAAGTATAAATGGCCTTAGCGAGCCATTACGGCAATATTTTGTGGGCATTTTGCTGTTATACTCAATAATGCTTGCTAAAATCGAATTATCGTCGATATTTATAGCGAAACACGCATGAAAATGTGGGGCAGAAGGCAATTTGTGGCGTTTATAAAGGCGACGTGACAGTAATTATATGATAACGTAGATTAAGATGATACAAAAAAAGACAAAAGAGACCGTGCAGAGTGGTAAAGTTATAATAGGAAACTAGGGATATGCTCACATGAAGGTAGGTTCACCAGAGATAGGGATTTTTAACGCCCAGCTGGAGAAGAGTGTAGATAAATATAATTGAATATATACTTTAAAAAAATCCTGTACTAAACATAATGCCTGTGTCACCGAGTATTTCTTAACGTTCTAGGGATATGAAAAATCGTAGTTATCAATACTATTTAGACTGTCTACCTCGGTGATGCAAAGGTAGTAAATGCGAATGCTCTTGAAGCCTAGGGTTCGATACTCAGGCCTAGAAACATGTGCTTTAAAACAAATATTATATAGCATACTGTCTACAGGAGTACAAGAGCTGTGCTTAGTAAGTACCGCTTTTGTATTGCAACTTAAAAGTAATAGTTAATTCAGCAGCCAGCTACACGGTTACAACATCTCTAACTAAAGCTAATGGGCTAAAGTTAATGTAAGGTATTAAAAACGAAAAGAGAAATAGAGTGGCCGCATAAGCGGTGTGGATATTTGTGCTAGCGCCTCTTCGAAATAATATCAGCACTACTGCAATAATGTGTGAAGTAAGGATACGAACACTTGCATACGCGGATGCGACTTTTCCATACGCTATAGCTCTTGAGAAAATTTTAATGAAAGGCCAGGTTCAGAGGATCTATTCTACTTTGATTACCTAAGTGATATCACCTGGGTGTTTATACTGATTTTCAAGTAAATGTAATCATTCTAATTTTCTTCACAAGCGCTGGCATACATACACACATAATATGGACGAAATATGCCTATTAATCATATTAATTTCTATAATTAATTTTAATTTAGAGGTGACTCAGGTATACTTAATAATAATTTGAATGAAATAGCCTATGAGCACCCAGATGATTAAAGTGGAGTAGACCGTTTAGAGGACCCGGAATACGCGAAGAATATAATGAAACGTAAAGAAGCAAGGCAGATATGTCAGGAGGATGTAAATTGGTAGTTTGCCTCTCCCAGAAAACAGGTGTGTGTCTATGTATGTAATTTCTCGGTTGGTACCCCGGGTCCCAGACACAATATTATAATTTTTCATTTTGTATATTATATAGTGACTAATTCAGAGAAATTCTAAAGGTGTTTTGCTTATTTAAGACCTACAAAAAAATGACATTTGAAAATTAAATCGTTTCATTGAAAACGTTATCGTGATTCACCTCTGTCCGAAATTGGCGAAAAGAGGGGCGAGGGATCTAGAGGCGATAATTTATAATTGAGGTTGTATGCTACAATAAGCGATTACTACCTAACAGACCTTACGCTGATTTTTCAACTTTGCTTAACAAAAAATAATATTTAGTTTAGCCTCTACTTTAGACTTTGATTTAGACTCTAGCATCATATCGTCGTTAAAGTGCGTTTGTTATTTTTCTGCCAAATATGCGTTGTTTCTTACTAGCATTACCGAAGCTGCGCGTTGAAGTTATTAGAAATAAATTAAATTCTTAATTTATGAAGTTATCCTAATACAATAGTTGTACCAAAATGCTTTTCGCCGATGACTCAGCTAAGTCTGACTTAGCTCTATAAAACTCAGCTTAACTCTTAAGTCTCGATAAAGCTTTAGCTTTAATTACCCCATAATCAGATAAAACATCTCATCAAGAAGGCATTTAAGTCTCTTCTCCTTAGCTTTTATTATTCCCAAGTCACTTGGGGTCGGCTTTTCTGGTCTAACCGGATTTGATTGGATATCAGTTTTTATTACACAGAGCGGTTGCCACCTGACCTCCGCAACCCGAAGGCTAACGATACCCTAAGGCTAGACCAGTGTCAGGATATTATAGGGCACTGACTTCCGAATAACGACTGCCATAGATGTTCATGACAGCCGGGACCGACGGCTTAACGTGCTCTCCGAGGCACGGAAAGGAAGGCATATAGGTACACTATAAATAAGACTATTCGTAATGAACATAGATTAATCAGCATTCTCAAAGAACACCTGACAGGTGCGCAGGATGTTATAGTTACAATTTGCTACATTTTATTATGCATTCTTGTATTATGGTATTACTTAAGAAATAATAATAATCTGTCATGTGCACACATCTCCTATATGATGACTTATTTTCATAAACGTCATTAAATGTTGACTAGGTGATGGTGATCATAATTATAGGCACGAAAATATTGAAGAAGAAATGTCATCTGAATATGTAAAATGGTGCATGTTTTGATTTATGTGCCTGTCGGCATCAGCCTGTACTTATCTACTTAGGTGCTCTTGTTCTTGTTTTTTATACAACCAAGGTAGCATCCAGCATACAACCTGGTTAATGGCAAACGTAGTATATACAGTCTTGCTTCATCAGGGGTGACAAAAGCACGTTGCCGAAGATTACCAAAAAGAGTCGCTCTGCTTCACGTTAAGAGACATAGGTTACTGGTAATGATAGCAAAACGCCTCTTTAACCTCTTGAGTCGCAGCGACACACCGGCAGCCAGACACAATAGGTTTTTAATTATGTCTGCATTTCGAGACTTCAGACAGGTTGAAAAGCCTGGAAACCTTAGCGCAGGACCAACATAAGCTATTGAACTTTGGTAGGGCAGTACTTTTCTAGTCTGCTCCAAACAAAAACCCCGCCTCTTTGATAACATAAATGTAACTTTGGTAATAATACGAATGCGTATTATTTAAACATACAATAAGCCAGTTTTACAGTTGAAAATTAAACATTTTGCATCGAATATTGATAAAACCGTTTTTGATAAAACCGCTTTATCCCCTAATATGTTTTAGCCTGAACCCCACCTGCAGGTACAATGTACGATACGGCGGCGTAAAAGCGCTCGGTGCCGGAAAACTTTGGGTCCAGCGCAACTAACGAGTTTTTAACTTTTACGATTACCCCATTATATTTTAGTCGAAAACGTTACACCAGCGTTGTATTAAGTTAATTGCAAGCGGTATAGAATAAAATAGAGAGCGCCATATTGGCCGCAATGTTATTGAAGTTACGAGACAGGAATTGACGTCATTAGGTTTAAAGTGATTTTTTTACTAATAGAACGTCACGCACATATCCGTTTGCCATGGGATAAGGTTTGGTGTAAACGGTCCTTGGTTTTATTCACGGTTTGAACTGGGTCAATGTATATTTCTACTTGCAATTTTTTGTAGCAGCACAGTCAGGTATGTACCTGGTAGTCAGCAATAAAGCTGTTTCCTATTACCTGGGGCCTCAAAACAGCTGGTAATTTTTGCTTGCGTAATACATCTGCCTACCTCTTCTGATATGCGGGCGTGAGTCTACGTTATCATGTTATGTTATTAAGAATACCAGTGTGCTATAACTTAACATGCTTGTCAATAAACGGAGAGGTTTGGTGTTTTAAATGGTGTACCATATCAGGTCTTACTGCGGAAATGCGGCATCTATGCCTATAAACGCCACTATCACAAAACACGCTTTTATATTTATGGTAGGTATACTTACTACAAATATAAAAGCATTTCTTTTAACATATATGTTATAACTATGTCACATACAAATTTATATTAAGTATTTGTTATATATACTCTCCCTACGTTTTAAATAGTTTCATAATAGTTGTAGCTCCGCCGTGATCATGACTTTTAATTTACTATTATTTATTGCAAGCCATTGTGAAGATAATATTTCGATAAGAAAGAACAAATTATAAAGGTATAATAAAAAATTACATAATAAAACCGATTTTTAAATTACCTTTGGTCATTCCCACTAGGACGAATATTACGACACCTAATTTATAAAAATCCATTAGGCTGCAGAGCGTGACAATACATGAGCCTACATATACTAGAAAAGCACCCTTACCCACTGAACACACCTTAGTTCCCTTTTGCCGAAATCAGACAAGAACAGAGAAATGTTTTATTAAAACAATCTGTTTTGTTATATCCTAGCTATATTTCCTTGTCTAGAAGGCAATATTAATGAACGGAAATGACTCCTTTAATACGCTGTGAATAGATTTAATCTCTGGGCTAAAATAATCCGTACATCAAATGCTGAATTGTAAAAGGAATTTCGACAAAGATATTACCAGATTGCGCGGATGACGGGAGGCGTCAAAATCTCATAATATTCCGTTGCATTTGGAACTCTCTTGCCAAGAGTATTAGTAGGTTCAAAATGTTGATAATTTTGAATCTACTCTTGGCAAGAGATAATGTGAAAATGATTTCTTTGTTTTTATATAGGTATGCCTTTTAAAGTTCGAAAAAACTCTTATACAACAGCTTTGTCCGTCCTTCTGTCTGTTATACAACTTTTAACTCAAGAACCGTAAGAGCTAAAGACTCGCGGTCAATGCCATTCGACTCAACATAGTCGATATACACCAGACCTTTGACCTCTGACCTCAAGGTCACGTGGTATTACGTGACCTTTGCATATCACTTGAACCATTTTTCTGAACTCTAAGATTTACGGCAATACATTGCCGTTTCTCACTTGTTTTATGACGTGACTAGAAATTATACCGGTACTTCAGGAAACTGCACAACTTATGCAACAACCGAAATAAAGAATACCTGAGGCTAAACAACTATATGGGGAGATCCGCAATATTCGACGCAGCAGCATTTGCGAGACGACCATTTAAACCACAGTTCCATATATAGAGATAAAAAGTATTTACCCGTATGTACAAACACGTGTGATGAAGAATAAATAAATTATTACATATATTCTTAATCATCAATAATTTACACTTGGTTAAGATAATAACGTTGTAGTTGATCTCATAAGTAATTGTAGATAGTATTTATACGACACGGGTCACCAAGGATACTTACTAAAAAAATACTGTTTTACTTTTATAGTATACCGGTGACTTATCATGCCAAGTTCAAGTCCTGCTGCTCTTAAGAATTTGTAGACAGACAGAAAAACTCATGTACAAAAGTGCGTGCTGCCGCTACGTCAAGGAGGCGGTCTATATTTTGCCGTCTTATAAGTAATTACTACTACAAAATATATATTATACTACTCCTGTATATTAGTCCAAAATATAATTTTACAATCTCATTACGAACAAAAATATCAAACAACAACTTTTTGTTATAGTAAAACCCAAGTACAACAACTACATCAAACTAGCTTAAAACGTGAGTTAAATATAAAATAACTGTTATAACAAAATAGCGGTTAACACCAAAGATAGAACAGGTTATGGCTGGTGAACATTGCTTCGTACAAATAGTGATATCGGTACTTAAAAGTTTCCGGGGAATTACCGAACTCGCTCCGTTAGTACTTAAGATAGCCAAGTTAATGTTTGTGCTTTCTTTTATAAGTAAAATGCTTTAAAAGGAATTTTGTTGTAAGAAACTATTGAGAACTTTGCGATGGGTATTTTTCGTTAAGTTAACGGTTATGGCGTATGGCTTCTTCTGTTTTTAATAAGAACAAAAAGCTACGCAATGTGCTTATGTATACAAGGTGTTGGACATGCAATCTCCTTTTATTTACTGAGCTGACCGACTGCTTATTATAAACACGAATCAATAAAAAAGGCATAGATACCCTATTTATCCTTTTAAAAAAAAGATTACTCCCGCCCTAGGAATAATTCTTGTATAGCGGGGGACTTTAAAAACATTCGATCAACGGACACAAAAAACATCCAGACTAGGAACAACTATTTGTGGATTACACAAAATTTTAGTCCCGTGTGGGAGTCGAACCCACAACACTCGGCGCAGTGGAAGTGGCGAGGCGACCACTTAAACCATTACGTCATCCGTGCAGTCAATACCCTAGAATCATATTATATTTTTCATATTAATAAATAACAAAATTCAACGCGTGTGTTACGCGACTTACACAAAATCAACTTGTATGCAACGATTTTTTGACATACATACGTTAATAAGTGTTGCCAGGCTCTAATAGCAAGGAAACATCGTAAGTGCTCACGCGCAGTTTTCCTTATTCTAGTACTTAAATGATGACGGCGATGGCATGCTGGTGGTGTTTCCTATATCTTGTCAGCATGGGCGCCGCCAGGATTTCTTTTAGGAAGGTGCGTCTGCATCAACACATTATAATATTAACTGATATAAAATACATAAAATTATGCATGTATAGTGTAGATAAATGTAATGTCTAATTCAAACGCGCGGGTATTTTACTGAATATACATATATCGCTCATCGAAAAAAATAATGTTATGTTTCTATGTATTTTCTGCAAGTGCATTGTATTGATTAGCTATACGCATTAATATTGATGCTAAACCAATTTCTCAAACTTATGAAATGCTTTCTATTCTCTGCTCACGCTTCTATCCGCTCAAACTGAAGTAGCTGGTTAAAGAAAAGATCTACGTCCTACGGAAGACCGCAGGCTTACAATCTTCTAATTTCCACGTCTCTCAAGAAATCTCTGTGCTGTAAGTAGCCAAATCCGGATATACATATATTCGTATTCACAAGATTACAGCATTTCAGATTTTATAATAGTCTAGTAGATTAATTCTGTAGCAATTAAAAATCGTGCTAAGTTTCGGTAGATATATTTTAAGGGACATCGATATATCGTCAAAGCTTGCATATCGATGATATCTCCGAATTGATATCGAACGCATAACGTGAAGAGGCTACGTTATATTGAAAACTGATCTTTGTTGGCAATACTAAAGGTACGATAGCACTTGGGCGAGCGCCAACTAGCTAGACCAAGTAAAAGATCAGATCAAAGCGGCACTTGTTCCACGAAATTCTGATGAGATCGAGCGAAAATGCACGACTGGATGATGCAATCGTTTGAGTAGCTGCGTCCTCGCCATTACGAATGTGCCTAGGGTTCAATTCCCAAACAAGACAAACATTTTTGTAATCCATCTATTCATATACTGGCTGTTCTTTGTAACTGTTGATACAAATTTTGTTAAATGAACCTCGCTATTGCTACTACATTGGGCTGCTACTTCGAATCTCACAAGGGAAAATAAGTATGGTCTCTTTTAATTTGGGTGGTCTTTATATCCATTGTTACAATATTAGTAAAGTTCCTGTTGGACTGCAGGAATCACGTAGTTGTTATAAGTGGACGTGTCACCGTTGCAACTACACTATGTTGGTTCGAATCTAAAATGAGACAAAAAGTTGTGTGATTCACAAATGGTTGTTTCGAATCTGAGTGCTCTTTGTGTCTATTTTTCAATGTTTGTAAAGGTAGGCAATACAAAAATATTCTTAGTGTGGTAGTTCTCTTTCTTCTTCTTTCTTTTCGTGTGGTTTGTGGCTAACCTGTTGTCAAGAGTTGTTCAAGCCGCCCGGCCTAGGCGTAGGCCTCTGACATGCCTTAACGACTGCTGTCAATTTGGCAACAACCGGGACCGACTTTTTACGTGGCCTCCGAAGCACGGAGACGCTCAGATGAAATACCACTAAGCGGTCACCCATCTATAGACTGACCGCAACCAACGTTGCTTAATCTCGCTAATCGTTTACCGATCAGTGAGTGCAACTGGCTATGGCTATGGCCGAGAATAATAACACTTATATATCTGAGGATGAAAGGAAAGGAGATGGCCAATTTTCTTAGGGCACTCTGTCTAGCATCTAAAAATGTAAGTACATTTACGAATTTTGCTTTATTTCACATTTAAACAAAAGTTACATAATCCACTAACTTCAGATTTCTTAGATATTAAGAAAAACATATTTTGGTCATGAACCTACTCGGGCTCATAACACTCTTGTCTGTTGTGATGTTTTATGTATAATCTAAATCCTGTAACAGTGTAGGACAGTAATGGAATAATTAAGAAGTACCCATGACGTATAATTGGACAGACTCTTGATAAAAGGTTTTTAATTATATATAATTAGGCGTCTATTAATGTACATGTATGCCACTGAGAAACTAGGCAGAAACTGGCCACGTCCTTTAAGCAGTACCATTAAATCAGTAAAGAATATTAAAGTATTGAAACCCATAAAAATAAGATACAATCTGAAGGTCAGCCGAGGATACGAACGCCTATACCTACACGTGCGTTCCACTCGGCTAATGGCGGCTAATATTAACGAGTCACTAGACCATGAAATTACGGATTCCGTGAATTATTTTACATAAACTAAAATTTCAATTAAATTAGGTACATAAAAACAATGGTGGTGAGCAAAAACCGATCTAGTGCGTGCAGGGATTTGCCTTATTTTATGTTTAGATGCAATATACATTATTGCATTTAAACATAAAATAAAACGAAAACAAACTAAGACTAAACTACTATAGAACTGCTATTTTCGCAGCTATAAAACGTGAGTAATGAGTTAGTAGTACATGGTACGTGTATGATAATTAACAAAGCGCTTTTTGGTATATAGTTATTCATACTATAAAAGGTTAGGACACAGCAAAGCACCATTGTAACGTTAGAATTAGTATATTTTCATATTGCAGCAAGACACAATATAATAAGTCTGTTCTGGCATAGTGTACTCAAAAAAGTGCTAGGGCGAAATTATTTGAGCGAAGCTTCTGGTATGTCTTCTCTAAATTTCTCTGAATATAGCACATATTATACATAATATTTGATGTCTTAATTTTTTTGTATAAGCTGCCGCTTTTGTGACCATTTATTTGGGGACTAAGTCAGTATGGCTAAGTCGGGCCTGCCCAAAGAAGCACTCCTCTTTTACAGGAAATCGTCGTCTGTCCGTCATCGTAAGCATAATAACTTTGTTATTGCATTTTGTCAAGTAAGAACGAATGAGAATTTCGGTGACTCATAACTACCTAACTTATATTTTCGATTCCTTATAGTATATTTAATTCCTACCCATTAGGGTATGTGATACACGACTGAAAATCGTAATATTGCAACTGCTCTTAGTCTACAGTAAGATTTACCACCATTTTACCATCAGACGGCCTACAAGCATGTATCACATACTTTGCTATAAAAAACAAGCATAGCCTCGCAGCTCGTTAGTCACAAACTATCTTAACCTTAATTCAATTTTTAAAACGTAGTTATGGGAGATAAAAAAGAACATATCATCGAGTTAAAAATTAAAAAGATACACAGCGAAATATTGCATAAATGCAGCCGTTGAGTCGGCCATTTAATTTTAGTTAGCATGTTAGCATTAAACACGTCCCTAGTCCAAAAGCTCGAACAAAAATCTTCACAAATTGAATACTCCACGCTCTTTGGCTTTTTATTGCAATTCCTCGAATAACTATGCAGGGGGAGAAAATTTTAGAATGTATATTGCAGTAGGGTGAAGGTGGAAAATTTGCAGGTAGATTGTATATTATGTGTCTCGTTGGTGTTATGATTGCGGACACTCGGGGATTGAGAGGAGATGTATATGCTTATGGAGATGGGAATGCCGGTTATATACATAGGTATAGAATATATTTATGTTTGCATCGTGTTATAAAATTTACTGGACATCTTCGTGTTATGAAATAATTAGTAGCGTATTAATTAAAAAAATATTGAAATAAGCTATATCCTTTTTTTATCTTTTTTTTTTTTTGAATATAATATATTATATTGCAAAAATGTAAAAGTTTTAAAAGAACCGATGTTTATTCAATCGTTTGTGAGTTAAATCCAGTTATTCTATAAATAGTCTTTAACGGTAAAAATGCTCAATATTTAATATGAGATTTAAAAATATTTTAACGAGGAACAAAATTTTAATATTACATCTATATTAATTAGATTAGTTTTATAAAAAATAAGTTGATTAGTCTCAACAAGTAGTTATATAAGTTACTTAAACTTATGATTCAAAATCAATTGCAAAAGGTGCTGGTTCCCAAAGTAGGGTTGAGTCTGTATTTTAGCAGACAGTGTTCAGTCAAAGGATAGGCAGACACAACAATAAACGTAGATTTTTAAGGTAATTTATAAACATACTAGCTCTTACCCGCGGCTTAGCTCGCCTTTTTATGAAAGGTACGTATGTATTTTTCTGTACCCCTGACTACCGGTATGCGTAATTTCATGATGATCACTCGAGTAGTTAAGGTGTAAAGGCGTAACAAATAAACTCTCATTCGAATTTCTATTAGGCAGAATTTAATTTTTTTTAACATATAAGTAATAAGCATGATTATTCATTTTGACCGTTAAATACAAACTATTTAATCAAGTACTCAAAGTTAGCATGTTTATGCTACTTTACTTAGCATTTTTTTATTTATAATAACCACGACCTAACAAAACTGTTAAAATCGGCTATGTTCCTACCACCAAATATAAAACTACCCTCATAGTCTGGTAAAAAACATTCATGCCGGTTATCCAGCTGCAACAAACTGTAGGGTGCTCGATACTCATCCAACATAGTCGATCTCTTACAAATAGCAACGCCTAGCCACTTCACAGTACAAACAAAACAAGATGGATTGGTGCCTTTTAACTGAAACAACACTTCCACTAGGTTTTAGAGAGATACAGGAAAGCTAGAGATGAATCACACAAGTATATGTTTTTGAAACTATTGAAATTTGTTCTGTTCACTTTCAGGGGTAGGCAGAGATGTATCACAGTCACATTTTGCCAGCTATGTTTATAAATTTAATGACATCTAATGAGTACATTTCTAGACACCAAGCAGCAACGAATAATTTCTGCAAGAAAAATTAATGACATTGCCCGATTTGACGCAACCTTATCTACGGAGCCAACGAAACAGTGATAAATATTAAAGGCTATTTCTAAATAATTAAACACTTTGTATCTAAATCTAAGCAGCATTAGGCAGTTAGTTTGCCTACTAGGTTAGTTTACTAACCACACAAAAATAACTAGAAAATTCTGATTATGCTAATTATAATTGATATTAAAGCACTAAATGATTCCAACATTAATATCGTTGGACCGCCACGCAGAGGTCTCGAGTTCGAACCCAAGGCGCGCATCTCTGACATTTGAAGTTATATGCGTATTAAATAGTTAATTATCGCTTGCTTTAACGGTGAAGGAAAACATCGTGAGGAAACCTGCATGTCTGAGAATTCTCCATAAAGTTCTCGAAGATATGTGAAGTCTGCCAACCCGCACTAGGCCAGCGTGGTGAATGGTAGCCTAACCCTTCTCACAGTGAGAAGAAGGCCGTGCCCAGCAGTGGGACAGTTTAATACAGGGCTGATATTATTATTATTATTAGACTAGCTTTTGCCCGTGGCTTTGCTTGCGTAAAAGTAGGTTACGCTAGGTAAAAAAAAATATTAGTAATAGAACTGTTTTTAAATAAAATATATCCTATGTTACTCGGTGATAATATAACTTTCTAATGGTGAAAGAATTTTTAAAATCAATTGAATAGTTTTTGAGTTAAATCCTTACACATACAAAAAATAAAATATTTCATCTTTATAATATTAGTATAGATTATTATATTCAAGTATAGACCTACGCTTATATAAAGTATACTCCAATGAACTAAGCCATAATAATTCAAATCCCAATATTCTTTGAAGCAAACTACCAAATTAACCAAAAGCAGGTCATGAAAACGTGCTAACCTGCACCGAAACCCAACAACGTTATAGCCGATAAGTCTTCAGATATTGATGAGGCGCCCCGGCATCTAGTTGACTCTATTAGTAAACGAACCACGCAGCAGATTGATGATACCATGCCCCTGATTGCTACCTTCGACGTTCCGATTGGATGGGCACATATGTTTAAAGATTAAACAACCTGGTACTAGCGGCAACTTGTACCGGTAATGTTGTTACAGAACTGGGGCGAAAACTGTCCGCGTTTAGTTTAGGAACAGTTGGGATACATTTTGTTTGAAATATTTTGCGTTACATTTATAAAGGAACTAGCTTGCCCGTGGCTTCACTAGGTCGGAAACAGTACTTTATTCTGAATGAAAGGATTATGTCCTTTTCTGTACCTTTCACAACGTGTATGCTAAATTTCAAGATGATCAGTCGTCTTGTTAAGGCGCGAAGCGTGAGAAACAAAGAAAAATCACATGCGCATTCAAAATACATATTGAAATTAAACAACTTTATCGCAAATTTTATCGCATTTATAATATAATTAGGATTACGACACAGCTACTAGATTTTAGCCTATCTTATCTTATCTTGTGTGGGGGCCAGTCAGTACAGACCGGCGACACTTCGACCCAGTGAGAACTTTTGTGTCGACTTTCCCCAATAACGACTGCCATAGATGCTCATGGCAGCCGGGACCGACGGCTTAACGTGCTCTCCGAGGCACGGAGCAGGCGATAATTGTCAATCAATACGCACATACTTTCGAAAAGTCATATAACTTCCGAAAGTCAGAGGTGCGCGACGTGGGTTCGAACCCGAGACCCTCTGCATTGCAGTCTGTTGGTCTAGGCCCACTCCTGTTTATTATTTATATTAATGACTTGTCAAGTGCCATAAATCAACCAATGACTCTCTTTGCTGATGACAGTACAATTTCAATAGCATGTAAGGACATAAATCAATATAAAATCGATATAAATAATTCATTAAGATCTATAATTTCATGGTTTGATAATAATAATTTAAAAATAAATTTAACTAAAACTCATATAATGCATTTCGATCAAAGAAAGGAAAACCCGTTAAATATCTGTTTGGTCTATGACAATAAAACTATAAAGGAGGTCACAACTGCTCGTTACCTTGGATTAATAATAGACAGTAAATTAAATTGGAAAGATCATATTGATATACTATGCAAAAAAGTAAGCAGCATATCATATGCATTATATAAGCTTGCTCCAACTATCAATACTGATGCTTTAATATCAGCATATTATGGTCTAGTGGAATCTGTTCTCAGATATGGAATAATATTCTGGGCCAACTCTACAAATAAAGATATGGTATTTAAAATGCAAAAGCGATGCATACGTGCTATGTTCGGGATTCAAAGCACAGAGAGCTGTAGACCTTTTTTTATTAGACATAAAATTTTAACACTCCCGTCATTATACATTATGGAAATAGCCCTTTTTGTCAGGCATAACCGCCATTTGTTTTCACTTTTATCAGATAATGGAAGAAGTAATCGACGAGATCAAAATAGACTCTGTGTTCATCCTGCTAAAACAGCATTACTACATAAAAGTGCTATGTGCAGAGCTCCAGTAATATATAATAAGATACCAAATAACATGAAATCACTAAATGTAGCACTATTTAAAAAAACACTCAAGACCCTGCTTACTAATAAATGTTATTATAATGTTGATGACTTCCTTAATGACAAAAATCTATAATTTAATTGCAATTTTGAGTATGTACCTATGTATTTTTGTTATTTATATTAATTTTACTTTTATTTTTTATTTCAATTGATTTTAATTTGAATTGTATATTTTCTCTAATATTTGTATATTTAGCTACAATTTGTTTTTAATATTTACTAATTTGACTATTTTGATATACTTAATTGATTACTTATGAGTTATTCCAAAACTATTTTATTTTAATTAAATTTGTAATAATTATATTTGTATACCAGTTTTTGGTTAAACATGTTGATACAAACTGTTATTTACCACCTGTATTATATATCACAATAATGTTTAATGTAATATTCACACATGTTTTAGCAAATAAATTTATCTTATCTTATCTTATCTTGTCTCCCCACTGAGCTACCGCTGCTCTTTAGCCTATCTTAGTTGGTAGTTTGTCTTAGCTTAATCATAACCAGACGTAATGGTAAAAGTAATGTGTCTGTCTGTACGCCAGCGTTGGTACGCCGATGGAAGTATTAAACAAAATAAGGAACATTGAAGTACAGATATCTCCTGTAAGATATCATCTAAAAGTACCAATAAAATGTGTTATTTGTGTTTGCCTGACTGAATTTTAAAAGTTATAATATTGATGCAACGGATTTTTATTATTATAATAGTCGGTAGCACTAACACGAAATTGTCTGACTACATTATATTTTATTTATTTTACATATCAATATTAATGAGGATATAACAATTAATGTTGTAGCTCAGTGCGGAGACCAACAGACTGCAATGCAAAGGGTCTCGGGTTCGAACCCACGATGCGCACCTCTGACTTTCGGGAGTTATATGACTTGTGCGTATTGATTGACAATTACCGCCTCCTCCGTATCTTGGAGAGCACGTTAAGCCGTCGGTCCCTGCTGCCATGAACATCTATGGCTGTCGTTATTGGGAAGTCAGTGCTCTATAATATCTTGACACTATCCTTAGGGTATCGTTAGGCTTCGGGTTTCGGAGGTCAGGTGGCAGCCGCTCCGTGTGAAAACTGATATCCAGTCAAATCCGGTTAGACTAGAAAAAGCCGACCCCACGTGACTTGGGAATAATAAAGGCTAAGGAGAAGAACAATTAATGTTGTATCGTAATGTAGATTGGTATATTTTTCCAATTAAAATAAATACCGGAGGAAATAGGTCACGCATTTCCTCCGGAATTGCACAAATTATTAAAATAAAAATATGTGCAAATTAAGATAAATGTAATGTGCATATAGAAAATTCAGTCATAATTGAGTTGAA
Source organism: Catocala nupta (assembly GCA_963675205.1). Classification (NCBI taxonomy): domain Eukaryota; kingdom Metazoa; phylum Arthropoda; class Insecta; order Lepidoptera; family Erebidae; genus Catocala; species Catocala nupta. The sequence goes on along the minus strand of OY776097.1, from coordinate 22,434,701 downwards.
TATCACTAATTATTTATTGGACCGATATATGTTAATCTATCTGATTAATTAAAAACAAGAGACTACAACAAGAGAAAACGAAAAAGTATAATTCGCTGGTCAATGTGTTGGTGGATTGTACAAGACCACGAGATTATGTAGTATTCTTATGTATTAATTCAAGTTTTATTATTATTCACCTTACCTACACAGGGGTAATAGTTTCGTTGTAATAAATACTGTCCAGGGGAAGATAATATCTAAATTAATATTCCTTTAAGCTATTAAATTCAGCAAGTATTATTTAACGCAGAGGATAAACACCACCTATTTCAACGTAACTTTTGAGCAGGCTCACAAAAACTTCGCAGTTACTGTAAGAAATATTAAACGCGCCACAAAATATACAGAGTACCTACAGCGCATAATCCTTTTAAAGCGTAATACTTTTGCCATAAATCAGGTTTTAAACAAAATGAGATCCGCCATTACAAAACCGACTAATATCACAAAAACAAAACGCGTACCAAACGTTACATAAATCCCAGCACAAGCGCACGGTAATTACGAAAGTATTGACGTAAAAAACGAGTTAAAAATCAAAGTTGCGATCTCTGCAGAATTTTATAGAAACGTCATTAGTTCCAATCGTAGCGACTGCGGGGACGCGGCAGAGATAAAATTGCGAACGTGTAACAAGATTTTACGACGGTCATCTCAATCAGAGCGGGAGAAGCAATTTGCTACAATTGAAAACAAATAAATGACCGGCACCATCTCAATTCGCCGCGCTTCCGACCTCGCCATTACAATTTTATACAACTGTATCGCTTTAAAATTGTTTGTTGTTTCTTACCGTTTCTGGATATGACCCTTCGCAGCAGGTGGCCGAAGCGGCGCGCCCCCATGCATATCCTCTGCTCCCGAACCACTTCATCCGTACAATCACTATCACTTGCTGTATCATCATCGGTGTCATCCTCTGACACGAGAGATTCACGCTTGGCAGTTTTCGAATCATTCTCACTAAAACTTAATGTGGGTTCACTGGCACCTAAACTCTTTGGTTCCGCATTCCAGCCGTCAAGTTTTTGTACATCATTGAACAAATCGTCTAGATTAGTTTCTAATAAACCTTTGGCACTACATATCACTTTACTTTTGGCATCATTATGTGTGACGATCGTATCGACGCTGTTCGAGAGGCATTTGTCGCGCCTCGTCGTTTTTGCATCCTTAGGATCATCTGTCTCATGGCTGACGTTGATGTTGTCGCGCGTTTTCGTTCGTTGTTTTATCCTTAACGAATTTTGTGACACTATTTTTGATTTTTCCATTTGTTCCGCACTTTTTTCTGTCGACAAAGAACTCAAATCCCTCTGCACTATCTGATTCTGGGGATGGCTCGCGCGGAATATATTCGAGAGCACTAACATTTTCACTGTTTTTAATGCACCGACACTGGTCAAATATTCCATCACTGCATTCCTTTTTCATTTCGCCGTCACTGATGTGTCGCACTAAACGAAAAATGAAATGGTTTTGTGTTTGTTAGAGATATATTCGCGTACTGCCTGTTGCAACACAACAACTTACATGTATGCAAATGCATTCTTTATGGTAAACTAGACATTATTCAAGCGTATAGAATATTCTGGGACGGGCCGGGTTTGTGTGATATTTCGCTTGGAGCGACGTCGGACGACACGATAGGACTGAATAAATAATATATCAGCAGGGAAACAATCCGCCACCTTCGTGAAACTTTTACTGTGTTTTTAATGGATACGTGAAATAGTATAAGAAGTGATACGAGTTAAAGCAACATAAACGCGGTGTGTTATTTACTTCAGAGAAAGATTTAGTAAGCGTGTGGCGTCGGGCGTAGCTTAGCTTATCTCCAACGGTAGGATTCTCTTTATGAGATTCGTGGCGGAGTCGCATCTGTCACCTAGGAACAAAGCTACGACTGGGAGGCGACGACGTGATAACATTTCTAGCCACGTAAAAGTTATCAACGTGAGCGGCTTTGGCTTTCTACTAAATCAAATTTACTTCAGACATTCTATATTAGATGCTGGCTCTGTTGTGCTTCTGCACGCCATTAAATTTTAAGTACATAAAGGTTTACTGCCTTTATTTATACGTAATAATTGTTTTACGTAGCATTGATAATTAATTTATAAGATGTATCGTAGAATTTTTTTACATTTGAAAAGTATATACGTACCCTTTTTCTCACAAGATCAAACTTAGAATACGAAGATTGATTCGAATCTAAAAACGATAGTTGTTGTTTATTAGCTAGTTAAAATTAATAAAACCGAATTCTACTTTGTTAGACGTTCACATAACGCAAAGATTCACAGTCATGATAACATATTCGCTAAAGCCTTGACACAAGTAGGAATTAGTATTCAAATATGGCGATATGGTAGAGAACCAATTTGTGGCAATAAATGAATCGACATTGAAACAATCATGAGATAATTATCTATCAATAGACAATTCGGACTGCCTATTATAGTATGGAGTAAAACTGACGCTTGGTATTTTCGTAACATATAATTTGCTGGTAACATATTCTAAAATTACAGATATTAGACGCGTTGCGTTACTTTTTAATAATCATGTGTGACCAAACGTGTTTCCAAATATATTTTCTTAAGCATTTAGGTACTTATTATAGAAGAATACCGGTGTACAAACGGTGTACCGTTTGTACATAAATAATTTCAATTATTTGGTAGACGAATTTACGGTATATGTTTCACTAATACTATAAATATGAAAGATGTAACTGTAATATGTTTTCTTTTGTAGACCGATGTAGTTTATGGATCAAATGTTTAATTATTTTATACTCCAGGTAAATATCTTACAGACATCGAAATATAAATGTTTTTTTTATATAATATGCAATAGAAATCAGTTGTCAACTGGTATAAGATTAGACTATAAGAAGTAAACTTAGATTCGTGTTCGTCGAAAATATCACAAGTCCGACTAAAATTTAAAACCTAAGGAGTTGGTATGATTTAACTGCATAATCTCAGGAACTACAAGTCCCATATTTATACTTTAATTAAATTAGATAGCTTCATGTTAAAGGATATACATTTTATAACTAATAGCATAGTAAACATAGCGTTATTGCCTTAAAAAGCGACGCAACGAAAGCTGTAACTATAATCATCATTCAGCCACCAGAAACTACTTAACATAGCTACTAACAAATAAACGCAACCTATTATTTACCAAATATACATTTGCACACATTAAAGAAAATTCATTAACACCATAGACTTTTTTTAAACAAAATAACCACGAGACACAAAAATAACTGTTAACTATACGAGAATCGAGTGAGTAAATTCCATGGTACGATCTCCGCTCACTGGTTGTCGAGTAGAGGTGTACCCATACCTCCATTATGCAGTGGGTTACGGCCGCCGGCCGGCTTTTTGCCCTAATCTTGTTTAACGGACGTGTTTCGCTTACAAACATTTTAGACAACTATTTTTCGCATACCCCGGGATTATAGCGATGACAGCGCTTTAGCTTTTTTGAAATGAAGATAAGCCGATTGATTCACACTGCTATTAAGTAAAAAAATTTAGTATACTTATTATAATGATATTAAAGGTTTTAATCTATACTAATATTATAAAGCTGAGGTGTTTGTTTGTTTGGTTGAACGCGCTAATCTCAGGAATTACTAAATCGAATTAAAAAATTATTTTAGTGTTGGATAGCCTATTTATCGAGGAAGGCTATATAACATCACGCTACGACTCACGGGGGCGGCGCAGTAACCATAAACGTGAGTAAAATCGCGGGCACATCTAGTATCATTATAAAAAGTAATTCCATTTGGTCACATAAAATTAATTTAAACTGACTACCTCGGTATCGCGGTGGTAGTAGGTAAATGCGACTGCTATGCACGAGGTCTCGGATTCGATACACGGGTCGGGCAAAGTGTTATTGTGTTTTTATTTCTAGCCATTCTCAGTAGCAGCACAGTATCTGGAACTGTGTCCGATAGATAGCAATAGGCTCGGTCCCTATTACGTGAGATCTAAAATCATATCTGGCGAAATGTGATTGTGATACAACTCTACCGACCCCTTCGGGGATACAGCGTGAGACTATGTATTTATGAATTTAAACAATACCTTTCACGAAATAAGCTTGAACTTTCGTGCTAGGTTATCAGTAATACCATCTGATTATATGAAACATCGGCCAAGCGAGCGTAACTTATTTTACATAGAAAATAAAAAATGAGATGGACATCTACATAATTTATGGAATAAAGTTAACTTATTATACATGTAGTGGCCACAATAAAGTTCTCATGACGTCATATGACGTCATCTGGTTCAATGATGGCGGTACATAGCACATTTGAATTTTAAATTCACACAAACGATATTATGAGCACGAATTCTATGTTCACATAGTTCTAAATATGACGTTAATCGTTTTGGCAATCAGAGTGTGAAAAAACTTCAAGGTTTCGGACAAGGTGAAGTGTATTACATCATAGACCCTATAGGCAGGCTTCACACCTGGCGACTTTAAGGTCATATATTATAAACAAATGCCACAAGAATTGTATAAAAAATATCAACATACATTTGTGTATAATGTGATTGTTTATACTTACGTTGATAAGTATGAGATAGCATTTTCATTATATCGCGGAATGTTTGACAAAGGTGATTTATGCCTAGATCTTTGCAAACTATATTTAGATAATATTACAAAAATGTGTCAAAAATCTGATATTGATCGGACAAAAAAGGGGTTACGATTTCCAAAATAATATTTAAGGTATATTCATATGCAATGTAAAAAAGTGTAAGTAAGTAATTAATTTCAAAACATAGGTACACATTATTACACGAATTCCAGAATAATACACAGAAAAACAGAAATGTACATATATAATGAAAATGAGGTTACCACTCAGGATTATGCCTCAAACCAACCCTGATATTATTTGGTAACCCCAAGTGAGTAAGTATGTACATATGTGCCATGTAACAATACACATACACTTAATGTTAGTTAATAAGCCTATTTATTATACTGTCATACTTTGCTGTGCCCAAACGAGCTCCATAATGACATCTAATTTTATATTATACTTCCTAATGTGGTATTCAATGTTAACATTAATAATTAATAATATCATATTCTATCACATACACACATCACCATCTATCAATGGATAAACATACATATATCCTTTTTTTTTGTAAATACTTCCATATTATACATAGAAACACCCAGACCAAGACAAACATCCATTTTCATAACACATATCATATAGCAGTAATATAGTATTAGATAATATTATATTTTAACATTACTTTGGTAGAAATACCTAATCAAAGTTATAACAAGTTAACTTATTACTATAATTTCATCATCCTTGGTGTATGGACCATTTATCATATTTGTCCGTACCTACATAAATTTTGGTTTGGTTTGTGGCAATGCAGATTGAAAATACAAGACAAATATGGAGTGAATGTCTGTATTCTAGCTATAGTTCTTCACCAGGATGTAGTATTGGAGCTGGAATACAGTCATAAATAAGCCAAAACTCTTAGTTCTAGACCCTGTTCCGAACTTTCTGACTGAAAACTCCAATAATACTCTGCCTAAGCATTGCACAAGGATCCACACAATAAGTCTTTTACACTGATGTGATTAAATTAACGAGGCACTATAATTACAACGTCGTATTGTAAAATACTTCTTTTGTAAATTATGTGCATTATACCCACGCTTAACTTATAAATGCCGCGTTACAAAAAGAGATATCTCAATTAATCCGTAGAAAAGAAATTGCTTCACTAATTGGATAACATCTAAGATCCTTGAATTATTTTGATTAAATTAATTTATGATTGGCAACCGCTTTCACGACGCTTGCAACACTGTGGCTGTCAAATTAAAAATAAATAATATTTTGCCTTCCATATAAATAAGGAACCGCTGAACTACTAACGCAAGGGAGTAAGATCTTTTTAAATGTCAGTTAAGAACCAGTGTAGAAACCTTACAGAAAAACGAAAGGGTTTTAGGATGCAATTCTCTGTAGAGTGAAAAAACTTCTTTATTCGGTTTATTGTGATTGTAACGGGATAATGGTAATTTAAATAAACGGTGAACAACGGCGACAGCATAACGTTATTTAAATCATGGTTCCTATATTTAAGAAACAAGTCGTTTTATCTACGGACTGTTAATTTTGACACCTATTCTATGAAAATTATGTCAAAATGTTATTGTCCGTAGCTAAAACAACTCGTTTCTTAAACGTAAATAAATGTTACTACCAGTTACAAAACAGTTTTCGAGTGTGCCGCCGTCCTTAACTTAACTGCATGTACATAGATGTTGTGCATTAGTTTACCCATTTCCTTATCCTGTCCAGTACCCGAGGGGACTGCGGGTCCCCGACTACAGTTATTATACTGCCGTTCCTGTTTTAAACTACGACATAAGTACAAACAAACTCACTCATATATATACCCGAAGGGATACACAAAAAGGTACTAATCCCTGGCTTCGCCTGCATTAATGTTTTAGTTAGTTTTCAATAAACTTCTATACGTCAGTACCAGTAATTTTTCTGGATAAAAGGTACCGTATGTCTTTTTCTGTAACCCAAAACGTGTATGCAAAATTTATTGATGGTCGATCGAGTAGATAAGGCATGAAAGTGTAACGGATAGACAAATAAACAAATAAACATTAGCATTTATAATATTAGTTAGGCTGACTCGTGTTAGAGGAAGCGAATTTAATGGCTCTTACGAAACACATTTGTAGATTGCATTCTGCTGAGAATTGCCTAACATAAATCCAGTATCGCTATGTCCGACACGGAAATCGAAACCAAAGTCCATGCTGCATATGCCCAGAGATTTAGGATTTGGATAACTTATGTTCTATTACTAGGAATAGAACCGAACTACATGTCGAAACTGTCAACTATCATAATATTGTCTTCTGTTTACGCGAATGTTATTCATTGAAATTAAACTACTATATACGGATTTTATCGCGTTGTTTACTTGACACTTTATTACATAATTTAGAAACTGTTACACTACATACTACTACTATTCAACTTTACTAATTGTTGAGCTAATTAAATTATTACAACTATTTATATTTAAGTTTACACGTTCCCCGACGTTTCGGTTGCTTTTCAGCAGTAAAGTAAAATTAAAAGTTAGTAATGTTTAATAGTAGTAGTATGTAGTGTAACAGTTTCTAAATTATGTAATAAAGTGTCAAATAAACAACGCGATAAAATCCGTATATAGTAGTTTAATTTCAATGTCAACTATCAAACAAAACAAAAAAAATATTTTGAGATTTTTTTTTTTTCTTGGAATATAACTCCCACACTTGGAATAATCTCTGTATCGCGGGGACCTTACAAACATCAAGAACACCCAGACACGGAACGCGTATTTGTGGAACACACAATTTTTTGTCCCGTGCAGTGGCAGCGGCAAGGCGATCACCTAAACCACTATACCATCCGTCCATTGAGGACCTCTCAAAGATTAGAAAAAAGATATTTTGCATATTTACCGCTTCTTTTCTACATTATATAACATACATAGCATTCCGCAATATATTAACGAATTAATTAGTTTATAAAAACAGATTACGTAATATTATTGATCCAAGATCGGGTAAAATCGATGTTATAGATATACATAGATGATACAACTAGTATTTTAGCCGTATACTAGACTAGTTTTTCCCCGCGGTTTCACCAGCATAAGTCCCGTTCCCGTGGGCATATCGGGATAAAAAGTAGCCTATGTGTGAATCTAGGTTTCCAGCTATCTACATACCAAGTTTCATCGCAATCGGTCCAGTAGTTTTTGCGTGAAAGAGTAATAAACATCCATACATCCTCACAAACTTTCACATTTATTAGGTTATAGGTATAGGTTAGGTTCCAAACAGTACTTTTTGGATGTATGATATATGTCCATTTCTGTACCCCTGACAACGTGTATGCGAAATTTCACCATGATCGGTCGAGTAGTTAAGGCGTGAAAGTGTAACAAAGAAACAAACACACAATCGCATTTAGGTATATTATTAGTTAGGATACACGACAGGATGTACCACTCAAAACACATTTAAATGTGGCATAAAAAGAGTTTAAATTATGTATTTCAAAATACTGTATCTGCTGACGCGTATGGAAATGTCGAGGTTACATCCAGACGTCCTGGTCAGATCTAACTGTTAGTTCACAGTTAATATATACTGAATATCATTTATATTTAATGCAAAACAATGTATCTGCGTCATAACAAGCGGTAAATATTGTAATGAAGTAGAAAATAAATTAAATGTTGATCTACCGTCAAGACAAAAAAAAACCTACTTTTTGATTGTTCGTTATTTTGTTTGAAATAATATATTTGCTTAATATAAATGAGAAAAAGTTCTGTATGTCTGTTTTTCTGCCTAAAAGTTATTACAGCTGTATTGATTTTTATGAAATCTGGTATGAAGATAGCTTGCCTTAAGGAAGGATGCAGCTACTTGGTTGCTATTATATTAAGAAGAAAACGTCAATTGCAGCAATAGGATCACACAACCTAAGGCACTAATTTAAAACTAACGATGTCATGGTGATAAGTTAGTAAAAAGTTTACAAGTTAATTTCACCTAATGTAAAGTGCTACATGGATTTTGGAGAAATTTCATATGTATTTAGGTTAAGCTATATGCGAGGCAACGGGCACGCCACGATCGTGGCGGTAAGTCCCGTGTTTGAGGAGTGGCTGGAGAGGCGGCATGGCGCCCTCACCTTCCGGCTGACACAGGTACTGACTGGCCACGGTTGTTTTGGCCGGTTCCTGTGTCGTATACGCCGGCAAGAGACGCCCGGTTGTCACCACTGCGGCGACTGCCGCGGCGTTGTAGAGGACACGGCGCTGCACACTTTGGCGGTTTGCCCCGCCTGGGCATCGCAGCGCCGTGATTTGATCGCGGCAGTCGGATCGGTTGCACTCTCGCTCCCGGCCGTAGTTCAGTCTATGGTCCGGAGTGAGAGGTCGTGGAACGCCGTCGCCTCCTTCTGCGAGGAAGTGATTTCCATCAAGGAGGCGGCGGGGCGGGAGAGGGAGCGTATAAACCCTCTCCCCAACCGCAGAGCCGGGCGCCGGAGGGCGCGAGACGACCTCCAGCCACCCTGAGGTTTGACCTGGGGGTGGCGGGCTTTGTGGGCCTGCCCGCCATCCGTTCAGCACCAGGTCCGAGAGGCGGCGTGCGTGTTCCCACGCGCGCCTCTGTGTCGTGTCCGTCTCCCCCCCTTTAGGGGGAGACAGTAGGGCTTTTATTTTGTAGAACCTATCTTGGGTAGGTCTTATTGCGTAGGGGCCTGCCGTTTCATACGGCGGGCCGAAACCTCGGCGGGGTCGCGACCGTATGCGAAAGTGATTCGCGCGGCCCCGTCGATAGTGGTTTTGTCGAGGAACACCGTGGTAGGTTTAGTCGGTATCCCGGGAGGTACATTATCTTTTCAAAATCTTTCTTTTACCCCGGCGAGTCCGACATAATCCCTCCGCCCGCCCCCGCGGAGGGATATGCGTCACAGCATTCCCCCACGTAAAAAAAAAAAAAAAAATATGCGAGGCAAGACATTTTAAAGAATTGCGAGCAATGTCGCTAATAGTAGCTTGTCTAAGTGGACTTAACAAGTAGGAATTTCCTTACCAAAAAAAACTGGGTTTTTATTAGTTGACACATACTCAATTAAAGTCTATATTTCCAGAATTACTTATTTAGTTAGCAATCTAACGAGTCCATCATCAATTGAGTCTTAATATGACGACATCTTATACCTATCCCGCTTACTAGGAACTGAGAACACATCACAATATGTCGTAAGCACACGTGTCGTACCGACTACAACAAAATCTTAAAAGCGACGTGGCAACAGCTCATGATTATATTAGTTAAACAGAAAGCATAGCTTCAGCGGCTTCCCACGGCATCCACATTCAAAACATTTGCTGAGCATTTATATCATCATCACAATTGGTAACCAATCCTAAAACACATACGGCCTATGGAACTTCCAAGTAGCCCGTATAACACCGAATACATGTTTACCTCTTCTTCAAATTGACAATCGATTTCAAAGCGTTTTTTTTTTTCACATGCGGGAGACAAACACAGTCGCATAACAGCCGTAGTGTTGGGACGTGTATACAATAGGGCTCAAGAATCGATGTTTTATTTACGCAATCCGAGCGTCGTAAAGAGAGCTTTGATCTCGATTTTGTGAGGCCTCGCGATTTACTGGGTTGTATCGTGTTGTGTGTGAGATGCTTACGTATTTCTGCATTCAACTTTACGGTTCGATTGGCACGGTAATTATGTTGAGAAAAAGCCTGCTTATGTATAGATCTTAGAGTCTTAAGACGCTGTAGATTGAGCAAACAGTAATAGACAAAAAAAGAAAAGCTATAGCAGATTTATACCTTTACATACATAGCCCCAAAGGTTTGCTGAGATACCTAAATTTGGCCAGATATGGTTTTCGGTCCCACATAATAAGGGGCGAGCCCATATACATATAGGTATATTTACCGGAAAAAGTGCCTGGCTGTGCTACAATCACGAATTTTTTGACAGAAGATCTAAATAAATCGATCGATAAAATTTTGCCCGACTCGTTATACGTTACACATTACTGCTACGCCACCTATATCTAGTCAGTACAGACCGGCGACACTTCGATCCAGTAGGATCTTTTGTGTCGACTTCCCCAATAACGACTGCCATAGATGTTCATGCCAGCCGGGACCGACGGCTCTCCGAGGCACAGAGCAGGCGATAATTGTCAATCAATACGCACATAACTTTGAAAAGTCATATAACTTCCGAAAGTCAGAGGTGCGCGACGTGGGTTCGAACCCAAGAGCCTCTGCATTGCATTCTGTTGGTCTTCCCACTGAGCTATGCTGCTTGCGCTACCTATATACTTCTGCATCTTAGCACATGAGGCTTAATTAGAGATTTTTTGTTACATTCAAATCTGCAAGAAAGACAATGGAGTCAACTAAGTTTTCAGATAGGATTTACAATTTAAAATGTGAAAATTGAAATCATTATTCCAGTCGACTATTTCACTGCCGGATATACCCACATATTGCGAGAACATTAAATACTTTATAAAAAAATCTATCTCACACATTTGCTTTTTTCAATTGCATCCATCGAGTGTATAAATCATTATTGGTCAATCAATTTACAAGTAAATGCTAGAGCTAGACTTTACATACTGTATGTGAATGACATTATTTACATACGAGTTGGATATGCTTTAATAATAATATGTAAAGTAATCATACTCCCACACGACATCGTCAATTCGGACGGACAGTAATTTATTTGACAACTTCTTAAGTAACACTATTTTAAGTATCTTGCTTTTTGTAATGAGAGTGTACATACTTAGTAATAATAAATGTCAACAATATTATATCTATTTTATGTTGTCATGGAATAAAAACTGCTGTAGGTATATTAAATTATTGACTCCGGCCCAAAAACTAACATACAGAAAGATAAATTATAACAATCCCCTACTTCAAAGATCTTTACATCTTTAGCAGACCTAAATAGGAAGATTAATTTGAGCAATTGAAGGTGTATAAGATGATAAGTGATAAATCTTTGATCTTAGAGGTCAAAACGATAACATATTATAAAATCGAATGTATGAGACAAAATTAGACAGGTCTTTTCGAATGGGGTTCCATTAACAGATGCAAACGGTAAAACCTAAAAAAAATTTTTCTTTATGTTGTTATTTTTCTTGTGTAAAAAATAAAATATCAAAACAAAAAAATCTCAAACAGACAATGTACTCGAAAGGCACAAGAATATTAAGTAAGAAGTGTCGGTGAACCGTCGGTAATGGCGTTAATTACAAGTTCACGTTTCGCAATTAGTAGCTTACGTAATGCTCTGAAGGAAACACAACATTTTGTACACAATGCCTCCCGTATATGCCTCCCAACGGATTCTATTCAACCACTAACATTGATCGAACAAATTGTATAATTATATACAATCGCTTTACAAGGTGAGAAACCGTTGTTAGAACTATTATTTAACTTACATTGATAACGCTAAACTACAAGCGAAATCTGGCAAAAGCTCGCAGTTAAATAACCTTGTATTATATGCTTACGATGCAGTGGCTTCCGACAGACGCTCTACTGTTAGGAAAACCTTCAAGATACCTACGTTAGATATACGTGCGAAGATATTTAAAATATTTATACTTTTGGCTAAATGTAAGAGAGGGAACCTGGAGTAACGTGACTTAAAACGTACAGACACTCTATCCATGGACCTATATTGTTTCTACTGCGTGAACTCTTCGGAACTCGTTAAGAAAGCCCCGCTATAACCAGGAGATAGTCCTCCTGTTGTTGGCATAGCGTTTCATAAATCTGCTTGTATTCATGACAGTGCAGGGCTTTAGTTTCCTTGCAAGGACTCTTTTTTCGCCCCTATGAAGGAGCATAACACTTACGACTACGAATACTGCTTACGATCAAGCAGGTGGTGAGCTACTATGCCATATTACAGAAACGTAGCTGATGCACTAATATCTTATTATTCATTTAAGCTTCCTAGTTTTTTAAAATAACAAATAAGTACCCATTCTATTTGAACTTTCGCATTTATATGTAGATCTAAAATATATCGGAGTAGCTCCAAGATAAGATTATGATCAGATCAAGATTCTTATCAACATTTGGCATCGCGTTGCTATAAGATTTAGGACTTACCTACATAACAAAAACATGTTGACAACTTAAGGTTTGAAATATTTGTTAACCTACATAAATATAACGATGTTATATTACTAAGATGGCATTATGAGTATATATTAATGGAAGCAATTACCGTAATCTATGTTGCCATGAAATGGGGTCGATATTTTTATATAAAAAGAGATCTGGCAACGCCAGCGCGAAGAAACCTACTATTCTTCCTGGCAACAGGACAGCGCTTTTATGACTCCTTATGTGCTGTTGACAGAGATATTACTTTACAACGCCTGTAGGATGGAGGTGCTTAGAAAAGACTAAACGTTCTACTCCAGTTTTGAGGATCTACATGCCTCTGTATTTATTTTTATTCTTGGGGGTATAACCACCCGTATTTGATTTATAAATGCTACAAAATAAATAAACATGGTTTTTGACGGGGTACACATTATTGGATTCTTTTGTAAAAAAGTCTTAATAAAGCAGTGAGGAGCGTGGCAATATATCCATATAGACGTCCGTATCGTTTCCAATTGCGTGGAATTCAAAATATAGCAGCCCAAACATGTGCTATACACTTCTGCCTACCCATTTTGAATATACAGGCGAGAGTATATGCACAACAGACTGTAGTATCAGACACTTACACAAACATAAATATCAATTGAAACCTCATTATTAAGAAGTTTCGCTTCTAAAACGATCGAGAGAAACTTGCTACACAGCGGCACTAGGTTTGCTTATTAAAATAGCTATTGTTACTTAAAGTGAAGTAGTTGTATTGACTCTAAATCAGCAACGGTCCCCTTCAATTGTGACCAATTATGTTCGCGCAGTAAGGACTCGAACGTACTGACCGGCCGCAATGCCAATTCTATAGCTTTTGTTCGTGTCTACTTATGTGAAAATAGCTGTTGATTTCTTAGAAATCAATTCGACTGGAACTTTTGTGTGATTTCTTAATAACGTTGTTTTGCATATGTATTGTTTAATGGGGTTAATTGTTGTAACTTTTTTGTATTGCGAAGGTAGCAAACAAGCATATGGTAAGCAGATATCGTAGCCTATTGCCTAGCGGTTGCAAAAGCGGGTATATCACTTCTATGTAAAGTAAACTGAAGATAAAATGGAAGGAAAATAATGCAAGAGGTACCTATAATTATTAGGCAAAGAGCAGTAATAATAATGTGGATACTATGTTAATCGTCCCCAGGTGACCGGGCTTATTCGGACCGTCAACTAAAAACAAAATATCGATGATTCTTCAACACAAAAAAAAAAACATTTACATATGTATCAATCTCATATAGTACCTAAGAAAATGCCTAAGAATTAATTTTTCTGCCATAAGTAGACATAACTACATAACATCCCGGCTAATAGAACGAGGCAGTAGTAAGTGAAATTAAAAAAGAATCTAAGGATTTTATCGCGTTTTTTTTTAAATTGTAACCTATTTTAGGCGCTTTGTACACTTTCTGGGTGAACAAAAATCATGGGATTCGCGTAATTATCACTAAACGCTTTCCATGAGTTATATGTGTACTGTGTATATATGTTTACTTTTTGGGTGAACAAAAAACGTGAAACTCGCGTCATCGTCACCGCACGCTAGTTACTAAGTTTTCACTCCTACCGGCAGTCCCCAAAGCCTGCCCCGCATGTACCGTACTATTACATAATTTTGAAACTTTAAACTACTATTTTAAGCACTTTACTAGTTACTGTTTACTTCTATTTAAATTATAAAACTATATAGATTTAATTTTACACTTTCCACGTTCACGGGGAGACTAAGATGGTGTTTGTCTCAATGTTCTAAGTGCAGCGTTTTATAAAAAAATAAACAACGCGACTACATCCGTATACATTTGTTTCACTTCAATGTATAACATTCGCGTAAACGTAAGACTACATTATGAGGCTACATCAGCTTAAGAAAGTTTACAACTAGTACATACATATATACTATATTTCGCGTGTGGATGCAAAGGCCGCCGGTATTGCACTTACAGCACTGTGCTGAATCTCTCCTTATACAAGGTGTCCGTTAATTAATGGATAACCTGGAAATGTCTTATAGTGGAACTGATGGCCATTCAGAAAAATAAAAGAAAAAAAATCTATCCTAACTACTACCTGAGACATGTATTTTTTTTTAATTACTATGTATAACTTTCTTGTATACTACGACCATAAATGACTGAAATCCATCGGTTTTTTGTTGTTTTATTTTTAAACACTAATTATGCTAATAGATAGACAGTCAAAAGTATGCTATGCTAATATAGCTTGCACTTTTTAATATATATTTTTATTTTTTATTATTATATTTTAATTTTTTCTGTACAGTCTTCATTTCTACTATAAGACATTTCAGGGTTATCCATTAATTACCGGACACCCTGTACAATATGAAAACCCTACTGATGTAAGGTTGCTTAGCTACAATTTTAGATAGAGGTTATAGCGTGGTCGGGCTGCCCCTGTTTGATCCGAATCCCCAGTCTAAGTGGCAATCTCACTGTGTGTGGATAGACTTAGCTTAACGCCTGGCTAGTTTGTTTTAAGGTTATTGAATCCACATCTAAACTGACATAAATAATATTAGATCTTCTATGAAATTTCCATTTTCCAACGACTAATTCATGACGCCTACAAAAAACAATGGTATTTTTTTGGCTACGTACCCGTTGGACCTCAAGTTTGGACCTCATTGACTAATATGATCCTTTGGACCTCTTTGTGCCGTTTGAATTAAGGATCATATTAGTCGATGAGGTCCAAACTTGGAGGTCCAACGGGTACATAGCCAAATTTTAAAATTTATATAATATATTTTGTAAATAGACTATTATAATTATTAACAAACTGTTTTATTAATAATATACATCAACTATTGTTTTACGATTTTTGTTTTAAATTAGTTAATTTAGTGTCTTCCCGGATTCGTTGCTTCGATTCGCAATCATTACAAGATGGTATGTTTTAAATTATCATAAGCTACCTGATTATGATCATTTAAAACAAACCATACATGGATTTAGAGTCCAGCAACTATAGGTACATGTAAAATATTATCGCAAACAGATTGGCTATTAAAAAATAATTGATATTAAAATTTAGAAAACCCCCGACACAATATTCATTTGATACCCATATTGAAAAATTGTAATTTGTGAAAATATGTAATTTTGTGGTGGCGGCCATCTTGGATTTGAAATTATTATAATGTATAGTATTCTACTAGTCAAACCCTTTCATTTGATACCCATATTGAGGGAGTTGTGAAAAAATATGTAAGCCGCCATTTTGTGGCGGCGGCCATCTTGGACCGATTTTTACCAAACGTAGCTAAGAACACTCCCGACTAATTCACCTTTCAAACAAAAAAACTAAAGTAAAATCGGTTTATCCGTTCGGGAGCTACGATGCCAGAGACAGACACACACACACATACACACATACACACACATACACACACACACACACACACACACACACACACACAGACACGTCAAACTTATAACACCCCGTCGTTTTTGCGTCGGGGGTTAAAAATACTTTGTATGAAGACAATATTATTAATTTTCATCAAAAAACTAGTCGTCAATTTCATTGATGAAGATCTAATATTTAGCTTTCGTTTAATATGCGACGGCTATGTGAGCTAGATCTTCTAATTTACTCTGTGGTGCTTAGAGTTGCCTGGAAAACAGCATAACACTACCTCACACTGCTGATTCGAGACCTTACGGTAGTTACGCCATCAATCTGACTCACCAGTGAACCAACGAAACTACCAAGCCTCTTAGCAAAAAAAACAACAACACCTAAAGCATTGTTATGTTCAAATAACTGTTAAACTGTACGATTGTTACAATATACGATTTATTTATCACGTCTCGTCTAGCAACATCAGAAGCAAAAAAAAATGTTGCGCGCGCGACTTTCTGCGCGTTTATTTAACGGGAACGGTTGGAAATGCGGTCACGACCGCCCAGTGTGCTGACGCCCTAATAAAGACTGGTCGAACTCCGTGTTAAACGATCGCATTAGCTGCAAGTGTTATGATGTGGGGCCTCTGACGTCATCCCGCGTACTCGCCAAATGTGACACTTATATTTTGTGAGAACTTTCAATGAATGAAGCGAAAGTATCAACGTGTATACAACGTTTATAAGTACTAAATATACATACATAGTCTCACGCTTATATCGCCGGAAGGCTAGGCATAGGTGTATTACACCCACATTTTGCTGTGGACTGAAGTTTCAAATCAGACGATATAAGGAGCGAGCTCATGGTCGTCTTCTGTTCACAGTACCAGACTCCATACTGCTGAACGCAGCTTTTACTACAAAATTTCTTGACTGAAAAACCCAATAGCATTTTGCCAGACCGAGTAATCGAATCCAAGATACACATTTACTATCGCTGCGTGACCAACGTAGTGTGTATGACTATATGCACTCTAAAGACCGCATTCTGGCGGTTTAATTGACATAATTATACTCATACGGTATAACTGATTACCTCCCACGAAGTCGGTACATATGCATAGAAATTAATACTCTATCGCTCTAACGGTAAAGGAATCACGAGTAAACCCACATGCTTGAGATTTATTCATACACCTAGCACTCAATAAATTGTATGTAGGTATATGATTGATATATATTTATTATTGTCTACACTTGAAAACATGTGCAAATAAAATTAAAATACATACAAGATTAATATATTCTATGCACATTCTTTCAAGGAAGTAATATCTAAATTATTGGGGCTTTTAGAATAGTTAAAGAAGGGAAACAAACTACAAACTGACTTAGAATAACCATATATGTATGTTTATCCATTGTCTAGTACCCATAGTACAAGCTCTGCTTAGTTTGGGCTAGATGGTGTTGTGTGTAAGTGATAGAATATTATTATTATGTATGGGTAGATGTATTAACGGTTGGTGAAATAGTACTTAATGTATACGCCAAGCGAAGAACAGATTACCAGAACGCTTTGGCAAACATGGTGGACATTCAAAGAAATAAAAAGAATCTGAATCTATTATGCAGCAGACGGACATACTTTTAAAACTATGCTCGTATATTGAAATTTACGCAACGAACTATAGAATTAAGATAGGATGGCTAGGTTGACCGATCACTAGGAAAAGGTGGCCTGGATAGATGTAGACATAATATATAAGACCGGGTACTTTGCATATTGGCAGAGGCATTGTCAGCGATGGATTGCGAAAATATGATTGATTGAAACACTCACGTATTGCATTCAATGCGATATGATAAGGGATTAAAGTTTGACTCTGTTTTACGATGATATGCGGCGAATGCTAACAGTTGGCGATAAGGCTTGCCCAGAAAATGCAATAAGCTCTACCAACCCATACTTGGCTAGAGTGTTGGTCATTCCAGGAAGATGTTCTTCTTCCGCAATCACACAATTGTCTATGCAAATATCATAAAGGGGTATTAGTATTTTTTCTATATTTGTTTGTAAAAATTCCAAACTAACGATTTTAAAAATTATTTCAACATTAGAAAGCTCCTTTATCCAGGAGTAACATATAACATCACGCTACAAGTCACGACTGCGGAGCAGTAATCCTCAATATGGGGTTGCTATAAAAGTATAAAAACAACCAATTTAAACGATTCACACGCATATTCATAAACATACTAAAACAGGCACATTAATGGCTGGTCTTTTTGTTACGATAATAATAATAACTCATAACACATGTACCTAATTATAGCACGTTATTTAACCATAAAAATGGCTGCCAAAAACGCGGCGTTGACGTATGAAAGTTCAATGCGCCGTGCGCCTACGCATAATTCCTAACATAGAACAAAAGACTTTGTAAAATAATGACTATAATCGTGCGAATTTTCACACAGTTGACATTAAACGACATAGTGATTGTTACAATAAGTTTCTAATGTACAATACGAAATAATTAAAATGTAATCCCGTTAAGCGAATCTAAACTGTTGTGACAAGATCTGTGATTAATCTCTTGTTTGTTAAATATTTTACGAGTATATGTATTGAGTCAGTGGTGTAATGATTGTAGCTCTTTACGGAATTGATTTGTAAACTAACTAATATTAAAAACACTGGCCGTGAGTTTCTTGGTAGTTTTTTAGTTTTTTGTTTCGTCCTAAAACGCCATTACTTTGAACGTGGCAGGAGATAAACCTACCAACCAACGACCAATAGTTTTTGACCTAAATGTTAGCGTATTTTGACTTTAGTGAGTCAATCATATTCTGCCTCTAGCACAGCGGGAATATATGCGACTGCTGTACTTTAGCATCTCAGGTTTTATCCCCGGGTCAGGCACAGTGTGATTAAGATGTTTTGACAATAAATACTTAGTAGAGGAACAGTCTGGACCTGCCCATAAAAAAACCAAAGCTGACGAAATGTGTGTTTAATACACCACTGCTTATCCTTTCGGAACATAAGGTTATATATGTATGTGAGCCATATGAGCGAGTGTATCTGTCCTACATGTTGTTTAAAACCGCTCATCTACACATATCTGTTCTGTGTTACCGCGATCGGCACCTCCGCGTGCCCGCGTCGGATCGTTTCAATGTGCATTCCAATTTAGTCGAGGATAACCTAAAGCATAATTCGCAATGCAACCAACAAGAATTGCCTCAACTTCAAACTTTCTTCAAGGCAATTAAATATTGTGCAAAATTAATTAGTATTTTTTAGAAATCCATCGTTAACAATCGCGTGTAACGTCAATGTTTTATAAAATATTGTTTTATATATTTTAATTTATTATTATTTTCACGGACGGTTAATAATCGAAGTATTGTTGATACAACTAATGTAGCAAGCTAGGTTACCCGCCTGATGGACTGGTTACCTTATGTTTAACCTGGGGTGGTGGGCTGCGTGGGCCTGTTCGCCACCCGATCAGCACCAGATCCGAGAGGCGGCGTGCGTATTTCCACGTGCGCCTCTGAGTTCTGTTTTTGTCCCCCTACAAGAGGACAGTAGAGGCAGTGTGTTATGTAGTGGCGTCCCTTTCATGTGAAAGCGAATCGCGCGGCCCTGCCATCTATGGTTATGTCGAGGAACACCGTGGTAGGTTTAGTTGGTATTACCGGGGTATCTTTTCCCCGGTGAGCCCGACATAACCTCTCCGTCGCCCCGCGGAGAGGTAGGTATGCGTCAAAGCCCTACGCAAAAAAAATAAACATCGTTTATTACCAATCGTGTCAGATATTATATAATTAAGTAGGTACTATGTACTAAAAGACATCTCAAGATCTTTTTTGAAACGTGTGTTATATTGCATTCTCTCTAACTTACTCAATATGAGCCGTGCCGTTTTTAAATATTTAAAATTTTGCACACAAATACGTCGTTGCGATAATAATCAGCTAAGGTCCAGCTCCTATATCAAAAAACGAGTTGTGTTAGGTACGGACAGTAAAGTTTTGACAGATACTCTATGAAAAATATGTCAAAATTTAACTGTCCGTATGTAAAACGACTCTTTTCTTGCAACTAATTTAATAACAAACACAAAAAAATTTATTGATATGTAGTCCATATTAACCTAGTAGTGGCAGACAAAGCCCCGTTCTTTCCGGTAAGTGATAATCACCCATAAATACGAGTGGTGTCATGCTACTGATATCCTAATGACGTCAAAGGACCTCTTCACATTGACTAAAAGAACTGCTTTAGATTATTAGGCAGTCACGTTTGGAGATTTTCTCCAGCCATTCCGCTCCAGTTTAAGCTAAGCCCCAGGCAGCATCCTACTTTAAAAAGTTAAGATCTTTTCACACGTTTAGTATAACGCCTAGCCGGCGCCGGTTATGGATAAGTATAAAAGCTTTTACACGTATCAGCACAAATTACCCGGCAGGCGGTCATTATGGAACCGTTTACTCGGCGCCTGCGGAAAACTCAGAAAGTCAATACAGTTTCTACTATGAATGGCGTATATTGACAAACATTTAGCTGATTATGGTTGCTAAACGTTTTTACGAACCTAGTATTCATGGCTGTATATCCTAACTATAATATTATAAATGCAAATGCGAGTTGGTTTGTTACGCTTTCTCGTCTTAATTGACCGATCACCATAAAATTTATACACGTTCATTCAGAAAAAAGGTACTGCTACGGAAATACATATATTGACAAATACTATAACGCGAACAAAGCCGTGGAAAAAAGATCTGGTAATATTATAACTGCGAATGTGATTTTGTTTGTTTGGCTCTCACGCCCTAAATACCTCACCGATCCGCGATGTCACGGGTATAAGAAAAGCTATAGGGTACCTTTCCTGCAGAATTAAAGTGATACCGAGGGATAGCTAGTAGGTAACACAGCTGTATGATTCAAGCGAATATTATATAAGACAGACCTGT
This sequence comes from Catocala nupta, assembly GCA_963675205.1. Taxonomy (NCBI): domain Eukaryota; kingdom Metazoa; phylum Arthropoda; class Insecta; order Lepidoptera; family Erebidae; genus Catocala; species Catocala nupta. Next base: position 22,413,436 of record OY776097.1, on the reverse strand, counting down.
TATCGTCTACCACATATTTCAGATTTCGCGATACTACTACACAATAGAACGACCGACCTAAGGATCGAACCGAAGACCTTAGTAATGTCAACCAGTTTATGCCACGAGACATAAAGACAAGGGTTAATTCAGTTTTGGAATATAAGAAACCTGTTACTAGACCACAAACTGCAGTACATACCTGATTCTAGCAGAGCAAATAATTGTGCAATCCACATATCGCACCCTCAATAAAACTCGAAATTTGAAAGCGAGGCAATTTCGACTCTAATTGTGTGACTGTAATCTCTAATATTATATTTGTGTTAAGTAATCGCAATAAAGTTCAAATTTATTTAATCCAAACTACTCAGATAAGTCTCATAACATTACCGGCCTAAACATATACTAAATAAATTCCTAAATACCTCATTGCAGAACTTACCGTTCGAAACGGTCTAGTTATCGAAAAGCGAATCGACAGTCGTTAAACTAGAAGCCGTCCCTAATACTCCCAAATGACTGTGAAGGTTGATTGTTACACATTTATGTAACAAAGAGAAATGTAAGTAATGACTGTGACGTAACCGCGTTACTAATAATCACATAACAATAATGTAACGTAACGAAGTCATGCGGATCTCGGAACAATGATGGACTCATTCACGATAACAATTTAAGTAGAAGGCTCTAGTCACCATTGATAGAAAATATATGTAATTATGTCTTTTAAAGTTACATAGTTTGGTCGCTGGGCACGTGCCTCCTCTTGGTAGAGAAAGGTTATTCTCTACCTACCTATCTACGTGGTTTAACTGGTCGTCTTGCCGCGCCGAGTGCTATGGGTTGGAATCCCACTCAGGGAAAAAATTGTGTGATTAACAAACGATTGTTCCTAGACTGGGTGTTCCTTGTGTCCGTTGTTTGAATGTTTGTAAAGTCCTCCGCGACACAGGCATTAATCCAAGCGCGGAAATATACCTTTAAGGAGAGAGGAGAACTGTCTTACATGCTGGTTTGGTTGGCTCACGATATTTGCCTGTACCATTAAAGCGAGCAATAATTATTTTTTAAATAAGAACATACCTTTAAAAAGTTAGCATAGCTTACTACATATGTACATAGTCTTACGCCTTTATCCCTGAAGGAAAAGGCAGAGGTGATCTGATCGGATTTAACCTGTGGCTTTGTGTTGCTACTGACAATCACCAAATAGATTGCCCGACCCGGATTCGATACTCAGACCTTAAGATAATCAGCAAACTTATAATACAGGTCAACGAGAGAGGCATAACAGCAGAATTATTTAACAAGCTACGTAACTACTCAATCTATGTAGATAAAACCAATTTTGCAGTATTTACATTAAATAACAAGACGTTGAGTTTTACGTAAGTAATAATTTCCAAGTTAACCAACCAACGAACATATACCAACATAAATACATAATACGCGCTTACGTACTTTCTCTCGATCAGACGCAAGTCTAGAATCTGGTACGGCTAAATGCTCGCGTCTCGCTCGCTCATCGATACATTAACATTAGTGTGAAAGTGACACATAATGGCACGCATCGCAAGTGAGCCAGAACTGGGTCCGGTGCAGAGCATTCAGTAAGTGAAGTGCGAATTGTTATTGGAAATAAAATTAGTATATTATGTTCGTTAATTATAAAATTATCGTAACAATCAAAGAAGGATAAAAATATACTTTGTTTGGTGCTTCAACAGTATGACTCAACATTACGTTGTTTAATAATATAATTTTTTTAAAACCAGCTGCTCGTTTTTATGACATTTTAATTTTGTTCCATATGCTTGTTTGTATTTAAACGTGTCTTAAAAAGGTCTTATAGGGGATTAAGATTTTATTCTAATTTTATGGGTTTAAGCTAACCAGATATGAGAACCCTACTATCGCACCTTTATCACAATTGTAAATTGGCTTAGGTATAAGTGTACTATTAATAAACCATTATAATATGCTTACCTTAAAGACAGTGAATTAAGTAAGAAACATTAAAAAAAGATTACCACACTAGTAAGCCATTTTGTATCTACATTAAAAACATTCAAACCAAAGAACATTCAGACTCTGAACAACCAATTGTGCACACAAATGATTGTCCCGTGTGAGGAACGAACCACAACACTCGACGCCATGGCAATGTGGAACCGACCATTTTAACCAATACGAAATGCAATTGAGTTTTAAAACTGTTACATTAAAGCTTTAATAACATTTATAAAATTTGTCTGAAGGTTAGGTATCCTAAACCACAGGTTCCTAACAATAAATTTGCAATCTGTAAATGGGTTTTGGGGTCTAGATCGCTGGCTCTCTTTCCCTTCGCTTATACTGCGAACGGTGGGAGTGCATTGGGGTCGTCTACATGGGGCCTGTTGGGGATTGTAAAGCGGTCCCCAATTGTCTTATTACATGTTTGCATCAACTGTTATATTTTTACCACTATATATATATTTTCTATGTGAAAGAAAAATAATAAACTCTTTATAATGTTATAATACTTAATTATCTAGTTCAGCGAGCAAAAAAGGTTCTGCACAGCCTTCTTATCAAGTAAAGGAAATGTCTTTGAACTAAAGAAGTGTGTTATCAGTCACACGGTTACTGCAATGTATGTAGATCTGATCTTGTTGGTACAACCTACTTTAGATCGTATTTGATAACATTATTTGATATGATAACGCACTGCTGCACACTGCACATCCAAGTATGTAAATTTATAGCGCATGCATAACACTGGTTAATGGAACAAAAAATTTTACCCGAAGCATATTTTCTACACTATACTCTGTCCTTCGAAAATATGTGAAGTCTGCCAACCCGCACTAGGCCAGCGTGGTGGACTATAGCTGAACGTTCTCAAAGTGAGAAGAGGCCTGTGCCCAGCAGTTGGACAGTTTAATACAGGGCTGATATTATTATTACCCTGTTAACAACATCCTAACTCGTATAATAAATGTGGATGCGAGTTTGTTTGTTACGGTTTCTCACCTTAACTACTCAAGCGATCATCATAAAATTTTGCATACACGTTATCAGGGGTGCAGAAAAGAATATGGTATCTTTCACCTGGGACTAGTTTTGTTTCCGAAGGATAGAAATTTATTGACAAAATCTAGATTAACACAAGCGAAGCCGCGGGCAACATCTAGTATTTCTATAAATTTAACAGCATATTCGTTCGTTGCGTAACAATGAAAGAGGTCTCGAGTGCAAAGTATTTATCGAAAGATCTATCTAGCATGCGTCGTTTAAATGTTGAAGGTAAATATATGTAGTTCGGAAATTTGGACACTCTAACACCAGAAATATGATGAGCGCGTTACTGATCCTGCAGCAAAGTACATAGACTATACCCCTGATGGTAGCACTACTTCTCCAGATTGCAAGTTGCTCACAGAAGAATGCTCTAGGTTAGACCAAAAAATTTGCAATCTTAAAACAAAGACATTATTTCTGAACTAGCGTTTGCCCGCGGCTTTGACCGCGTTTTGCTGAGTGAAATGTACGCTATGTCCTTTTCTGTACCCCTGACAACATGTATGCAAAACTTCATGATGTTCGGTCGAGTAATTTAAGCATGAAAGCGTAACAAACACACATTCACATTTATAATATTAGTTAGGATAACACAAACTATCACGATCGAACCCACAACACTCACAGGCACTGCCGAGACGGCACTTAAACCAAAGCATCATCGCGTTGTTTTATTGCATTATATAACAAAACATTATTATTTTATATCATTATAAAATACATTTATTGATTTACAGTGACTCGCTTCGCTGTGAGCGCCACGCGTTTATAGGTTATTTTCGGCCTTGAGTGAAAGTCAGAGTTTATGTTGCGAAACCAACAGACGTACTAACATGATACCGATATTCGTAACTAGACTTCGTACTGGTTCAATATCAACTTGTATTTGCTAGAAGCCAATAAAACAAACTCATTTACAGAACAAATTACTACATACATATGTTACCGGTATTTTGAAATATGATAGATAGGCACGTTCTTTCCACATTACTTCGTTTATCATAGCATGAGCTCATGAGCTCAATGGTTATAAAGGACTTGTGATAGACAGGTTGTGGCTTCGCATCCCAACCCCCCGTAAGTTACACGACAAACTTGAAACCTCCCTTGACATGCGTACTTAGTCTACAGAGCTACAAGAAGCCTAGTCATTTTAATCTAGTTCTTTATGTATTTATTCGTTAATAGTTTGGTATTTATACGCCTAAGTGCAATGGTTAATTACGCTCACACCTGTAAATTCCAAGCAGCGGCTTTGTTAGCAGTAGTGGGCTTAATACCTGGATACATTCCACTGCCGTGAATCCACTATTAATAGGCGCATTTAGCTATCATGAAATCTAGTTATTTATAAATAATAATAATAAATTTTAATTTCGAACTTTTGAAGAACATAAGTGGATAGGATCATAATTATTATAAAAGATGGGTGTAAAAACCCAGGATTCAACCTATTCGTCTTAAATGTAAAAGTAATGAAAAGAAATGTCCCTTATATCTCGGGCATCTTTTGACCCACAGGGGCCATATTATAATTAGTGCGGTCACTAACAGACAGACACACAGACCCACATAGTGTTTTCATTAACCTCTTCGAAGAAGACTCAGAGGTTAATAACACCACGCCACGACCCACAAGGGCGGTGCAGCAACCACAAACACCACCAACGCGGGCGAATTCGCGGCCACAGCCAGAAATATTATATGGAGACAATCCTGGCAGCTGGTGTCTCCATATACTGCTGTTAATATCACCGGCTATAACAACTAGCAGATCTTTTTTTCTGTCCTGCACTCGACGCATCAGCTCTTTCACGCAAGATAGCATAAAAGTCTTCTAAATCTAAATAGTAGATAGAATAAGATTAACATTTTGGCAGCCATATTTTATCCTACATAATACAAGGCGAGTCTTATACCCGTATTTATCGGTCGGCCTTATCCAAACCCCGTGCTGTTTCTGACCATTATCAAATAATATTTTGATCTAGCCAGGAATCGAAGCCCCGCAGTCAATAGTTGGCTTGCGCCCACGCTTACGTAAATCCAAAGGCAGTTTATCTAGATGCGTGTACGAAGCTTGATATGGATCGCTACCGAAAAAGGATGCCGTTCATGTTATAGATAGTTAAGTACCACATGTGCCTCCATTTGTAGAATATCACATACGTATTGATTCATACACATCGATCTATATAAGTCACAAAGTAAACATCAAATTTAGTGTCTTTACCAAAAACGGAAGATACATTTAGGATATTGAAATTATAATTTGATGGATTTAAAAGACTGGCCTTGGGTTTCTTACAGGTATCTTCTCATAGACTCAACCATTTCACTGAACCGAGCAACTAACATTAATGAAAATTCACTAAATTAAGTAAACTCACTAACCTCTTTGACGTTTATAAGTGTTACATATTTTGACCAAAATCAATGGATGGCTTTTGACTTTGACTTTGATAGTTGCTAAGTTTGAGACGATATCTGCAAAAAACTCACAGCTACACTGGTTAAGACGCGATTGAATTACGATTTCGGCATCTCATATATGCTGTCATTAGACTCACGACTGTTGTCCATAGTGCTTCTAATTATTTTACGTTATATTTATTGCCAATGGCACTGTTTTCATTTATTTATCTTTTAACTAGCCAGGTATTCAGTTTCATCTTAGCCTTAGAATTCCCAAATACATTAAGCCTCTAGTCTATTTCATCTAGTCCATATTTAGGCGCAAACTTTTCACGAAGCGACTGCTATTTGACTTCCGCAAATTACAAGGGATAACGATATTCAAAAGATAGATGTCTAAATATTTCCGAATTCAAATAAAAATATTCCGAAAGCATTATAGCCCGTCGTCGACAGTAAAAACGGAATAATTTCTTTTTGCTCTAACCACAAAACCATATCCACTACGCAAGTTACAAAACGAGGAACATATCTTCACACAAGCATTATACAAATAGTTACAGGAAAAATAATCCTTATCACCATATGAATGCTATTAAACAAATAAATTCTCGCAATATGATTACAATGTCACCATAGCGTGAACTTGTTAAGCAACTATTCTAACTTACTGTTGCAGAATTCTAGTTTCACAATACACCGTTATCAACCTTATCTAAAACGAAATAACGTACATTATCGCACAAGCAATGCACACAAACTTATTGCATTTGTATCTTATGTATGTAAATACAGCATAGTTTGTGACTCACACCGAAATATTCCGAGTAGAGAGATCAAGGCTTCAGAAGGGAGGCTATTGGCCTATCAATATGTTAAATCACGGTACTAACAGAAGACTATAAACCGTAAACCTTTAAGGATAAAGTCGTAATTCGATTACGGTAACGCATCCTTTGTGGGCAGTCTGCATGAGTTTTTATGTCAGAAAGCTCTTAAACTAACACTCGGCACCGATATCCTATCTATCGCATTATATTCGAGATTCCTTAAGTAAGTAAATCAATTTGATAAGCTTTCAAAGCGGTAGTATACTGAGAGATTTTTTGCTGTCACTTGATTATAGACAATATTTTGGTCCAACGAAATCGCGGATATACATTCATTGTTTTGGTTTATTCTTGTATCGTTTAACTTATAAATAAACAAAAATTTTTCGCTTTAGAATCATGTCTAATAAGAAAAAATATTGGCTCTATTTTTTGTAAACATCTGGCTGATATGCAAACATGTTTTATTTAATCCAAACACCGCAGACTTAGCAGCGTCACAGTTTTTTTGTGCTTTTTGAGCACTCACAGAAGGTCAACTTACATTACTCTTATTACAGCCGTGGTCCGGACAAAGAGTCTAGCTTATTCACATCGCGTACACAGCCGTATCTGTTTTCTCCGCAGCGGTAAGCCAGATAACATAATAGAGAAATCCTTTGTCCGTAACAGAGGTAATACAATAACACGCATCGAGACAACCGATCACTAAGGTATTCGATATCGATTCAATTTGCAAACGCACGATTGTAATCGGAAACATATCGCAGACTTCACGGGCACAAAACAAACACGTGCACAATAGGTGTTATCGGTACATGTTTGACGACGCCCGGTAGTACATCCACGGGTTGAAATGTCGAAATATCCGCGCACACCTTGTGCAAACCCGGGCCTGATGTGGGTCAGCCGCACGCGACGTTATCTCCTTTGCCGGCTGCCACACAAGGATAAACAAAGAACACTGGAGACTCATGGAAATCTGACGCAAACGCCCCACAGATCACACACAAAAAATTGCATCGAACCGTAAGCGAACTAAAAACAAACACAAAACCACCTCATCAGTTGAACTGTCAACATGACGGCCGGTCGATGGTATCGGCGGCGAGGTCATCGCTTCCATTCTAGCCACAAGTTTAACGTAACCACTAGCACTGTATCGCGTAAACACTAAGCCGGCAGCGGCGCAACGGAACAACGTTCGCTGCAATCGCGCGGAGATTTCGAAATGCGAAATTGTCACCGGTGCGGTGCGCGCGCGCATGCGATATTATCCGTCTCGGAGATCGCGCACAGATGGCGCGTTGCGTCGCGCGAAAAACACGCGTACGCGCGCCGGTTTTCACAATGCCACTGTTTCCTACGAGCGGCCGAGCGGCGAAGGCAATTAACCGCAGCGACCTCCGCACCACTCGCCCGTCGCAACGACAACAACCGCCGCCCGCGCCCGCGCCTGCTCCCGCGCTGCGCCGGCGCCGGCGGTCACAATCAACCACAATGAGATCAACCGATACAACATTTACATCATTTAACACTGTCTTCATAATATATTATGCAATATCTAAACTTTTGTACACACTAAGTGTTGCGTATAAGATCGAACATTCGCTGCAATCATATCGAGTAGAGACCGGATCGTAATTTTTATGATGAGTACAAATTGGCGCGGGCGGAGGCGTGACGTCACGGGTCTGGTGCGCCGGCGCACTCGCGGACATTGTCCGAGTTACATTAATAACTTGACATGTTTATGAATTGTATTTTTCTAGATGACATATAATTAACAATAGACCTACGTAAATAGGTCAAAACTAACAGCTTCTTTTAAAGACAATATTACAATTCGTTCATAATGTCTATGTCTTCATGGCTTATTAACTGTCTTGTTAAATGCGTAAATGGAGCAGCCGTTTAAGCAATTAAGCCTTTCTTTTCATCGTTTGCGAAGCGTCTCACAGTCCAATTGACTCAGAAAGGCGACATGTGTTTTCTAAACGAGATAGGGACATATCAGAGCTATCTGCGTTGTACAAGGGCAGAGTTCGTTTAGCTCAATTACACCCGGGTGATTCTTTAAAGTTGAGAATAAAACAGTTTCAGCTGGTTTGCCTCTTACTATTATAAATAAACTAAAGGAAAATCATACAACTTACATACTAAATCAACTAACAATAGATAGGTATACGAAAGAAAAATAGTTCACACAATTTAATCTATACTAATAAAATAGAAAGGACAGATATGTTTTTTTTTGTTTATACGTTTGTTTGTTTGAAAGGATTTAACTCAAAAACTAATTAACCGATTTTGAAAATTCTTTGACGATTGGACACTAAAAAGTATTGTTACTAACATAACCTAGCCTAGCCTACTTTTACGCGAGCAAAGTCGTGTGCAAAAGCTAGTCACAAATAAACACGAAGATTTACTCGATTCGGCATTATATCGTGTGTCTAGCGTTCGATGAAAATATGATTTTCCTTTAGTTTAGTTATAATAACGAGATGGGTGTAAAAACCCAAGATTCAACTTTTCGTCTTAAATGTAAAAGTAATGAAAAGATCTCTATATCTCGGGGGTCTTTTGACCCACCTATATTCAAGCTCGACCGAGGGATGACCCCAAGTTACAAGTCAATCGGTCCAATGGTTATGCCTGTCACTAACAGACAGACACACAGACCCACATAGTGTTTTCATTAACCTCTTCGAAGAAGACTCTGAGGTTAATAATAAGGGGCATACCGGTTAAAAGCGTCACTCTACTTTAAAGAATCACCCACCCACTGATTCCTCATCCTATACTGTAAAACATAAATCTTTCCAAACTCTTAAACATTTTTATTATGAGTTGTTTCCACAAATTGAGAACAATTCTTCCTTATTCTTCAAAAATGTATTTCAGTGGCCTAGATGGCTATATTATTTTATATCTACGGCGAAAGGACGGGCACCTACGTTCCCGGTGGCAGAATATTATGTTTGTATGTGTATTACCGCCGGAACTGCTGTATCAATTTGGACGTGGTTTTATGTATTTAGTCGTTTGTACGTTTTCATGTTTACTAGATTTTGCCCGCGGATTCACTCGCGTAAATGTAGGTTAGGTTAGTAACAGAACTGGTTTCTGACAACAGTATTTTTTTCTCCATGAAAGGTACACACAGCGACACATCAGCCTAGACTGTTTGGACTTTGAACTATTAAAAGTTGAACGCTGCGAATCGTGCGAGAGAGTGCGTTATATTTTTGTTACGCTCTATCCCTACCATTACATCGACACCACTATGCACTGTCCCTTTCCGACAATTCTCTATTTTGTATGTAGCGTAGTTATGCGTATGTATTATAGGGTGTCTAGCTTTATGTGTAGCCGAGTGTACTACACATTTTTATGAAAATAATGATTTTTGACATTGACTTACCCACGGCTTCCCCTCTCGGGAACAGTCCTTTTTTCTAGATGTAATGTATCTTATTTCCTTTTCTGTTCCCCTGACAATATGTATGCGGAAAAATATGATCATCATGTAATTCGGTCGAGTAGATAAGGCGTGAAAGCGAACCAAACAAATTCACATTCGCATTTATAATTTTAGTTAGGATAGCTTTCTCGTTCTACTACAATAAATTTGTTTCTTGAAAACAGTTAACCAATATTGATGCGGTTAGATGCTTTGGCTGGGAATCTATTCTCAGAATGTTCTCGTAAAACACATAATTTTCATAACTCTTCAGGTTTTAATAGGTATGATTATGGTTTTCTACGTTCATAAAACAGTCTAGTTCAAAGCTTGAATTTAAAGCTGATACATGCAGGCAGCTAACGATCGTTGGCAAGTGATATTTCGTACCGGCCAAAGTAGGCGTTGGCTGGTACTTACCTCGCCCAATTACTTTAGTACTAAAACCTTCATTACTTGACAAATACATATTTTATATTAAAAGTATCTTATTTTGTCTTGTGTGGGGGCCAGTCAGTACAGACCGGCTACACTTCGACCCAGTAGGATCAATTGTGTCGACTTATATTGTTATAACGACTGCCATAGATGTTCATGGCAGCCGGGACCGACGGCTTAATGTGCTCTCTGACGCACGGAACAGGCAATAATTGTCAACACGCACATAATTTCGAAATGTCATATAACTTTCGAAAGTCATAGGTGCGCGATGTGGGATCGAACCCGAGACCCTCTGCACTGCAGTCTGTTGGTCCCCCACTGAGCTATCGCTGCTCTTTATATACTAAAAGTTACTAAAATAATGAAATAACTAATTGTTTATCTATATATAAAGAAAGGTATCCATTATGGAATACCGTAATATTTCTGAAATTAAGCGCCACGAATATTCCAAACGTATGTCATATTACCCCTCCTGCTACCTTCGTTCGACGGCCACTGCGTTTGCGGCGTTCGGCGGCACTAGACGCGAATGACAGTACTTGACACTGTTGACGCAAAATCAATCGGATATTTACGTAAGTTTTACGTGTATGGTCTCTTATTATTCTTACATGAATATCTCAAAATAAGTTGATAAGTATCCAACCAAAGCATGTAGTTTTTAAATGGTATTGTTATTTTATAAATCTATACTTCCATACTAATATTATAAAGCTGAAGAGTTTGTTTGTTTGTTTGCTTGAACGCGCTAATTTCAGGAACTACTGGTCCGAATTGAAAAATTCTTTTAGTGTTGGCTAGCCTATTTATCGAGGAAGGTTATAGGCTATATAACATCACGCTATAACCCACGGGAGCGGCGCAGTAATCATAAACGCGAGTAAAACAACGGGCACATCTAGTATCTAATAATAATAAAAAGTTACTTTTATCTTCCTCCCGTCGTCATATTGTTCGTAATATGGAATATCGTTGAGGCCCTAATATGGAATAGTATTCCATATTAGGTTAAAGGCAACAGGTATACCTCCCGTCAACAGAAATACTTTCATAGATGCCGAATCTATAACTTAAGAGGATAATAATAATAATAATAATATAATATATTCTACCACATACACACAACACCATCTAGCCCAAACTAAGCAGAGCTTGTACTATGGGTACTAGACAATGGATAAACATACATATATACCTTTTTCTTTTGTAAATACATACATATTATACATAGAAACACCCAGTCCAAGACAAACATCCATGTTCATGCAGACAAATGTTTGACTTGTGCGGGAATCGAACCCGCGACCTTAGGCGTGGCAGTCGGTTACACTAACCACTACGCCACCGAGGCCGACAAAAGACTGAAAAGTTCACGACATATCTATACCTACCACAAAAGCCACCTCTTGGCATAGAAAATGTGTCACTCAATAACGAATATTTCACCAGAAATGCTCATTACCCCTAAAGCCATTTCACCTTACCCTCAATTAAAAAGAAAACTGTCTAACAGTGGCAGAAAAGCTGGCAAAGTTTACAAAATTACAGCATCTCCATATGAAGCTCAATTAGAAGTTCGCTTGGCGTCAAAACAGCACAAGCAGCAATACCAAAGTGTTTCCGACACACAGCTATCAACGAGCGGCTGAGAGAAAAACAAGTGAAAGAAGAAATGAGTGTTGGAGTCTGGAATCATCTTCGGATATAGACACAATATCTTTATCTAGTGATTATAGTGACGATAAATCCTCTTTTATTCAGCCCAAACGATCCAAATGCTGACACTGAATGCATGTATTGCTTTGGTCTTTTCAGTGAAGACAAAAAGAGAGAAAAGTAGATTCAGTGCATTGCCTGTAGACAATGGTGTCATGTTGAGTGTATGTTAAATTTAATATTTTGTTTTGATTAATGAGACGTGACCCTATTATGGAATAGGGTATTCCATACTAGTGTCACATTTTTGGCTGATTTATTTTAGTTAATAATATTACGGAAAGTGATTTTTATTTGTAGATTTTATTTTTATTTTTCAAGAGTGAATAGGACTGCATTTCATTGCAACATATGAGACTGATTAAAATAAAACATTTCTACCGATTTTTTTAAGGATTTGTTTAAGTATTCCATATTCGGTACTTTTCCTCTACTATAAAGACGAAAGATTTGATTTTTGTTTGTTTGTATGTAAGGATTTAACTCAAAAATTACTTTAAAATTCTATCACCGTTAGAAAGCTATTTTATCACCGAGTAAAATAAACAATATTTCATTTTTAAAAGTACTGTTGCTAACATAAGCTAATCTACTTTTAAACAAGCGAAGCCGCGGGTACGAGTTAGTAAACTATAAACATAGTAACAAAATAAACTTCACTATAAGATCCTCTACAAGGCAATGAAACTATGAATTTAATACGGTGGTTGGAGGAAAGTTGGCGCGAAATTACACAGGGACATATTAATTAGGGTGGAAGATGGGCGCCATCTTGCCGGGACCCTGCGGTCTGCCGCTCACCTGTTTCTGGAGAAAACCTAATTTTGTTATATTACGTAGCTTAACGAAGACGCTAAAGTAAATTCACTAAACCTATCTACAGATTTATTTCAAGAAATTAATTTTCAATTCCATACTGCCCTGCATATTTTTTATAAGATCTCTTTCGCCCTAAGATTAAATCCTGTGTTGAGCTTGACTTTGCAAATATTTAACACACTCAGATTTGGAGTGGGTAACTATAGATCACACAAATATTTGTCCTATGTGGAGGTCCAAACTACAACACTTGGTACTGTGCGATGGCGAGACAACCACTTAAACCACTAACTATGCCATCCGTGTTGTCAAAATCAATAAATAATAGTTTAAAAACTAAAAAACACGCTTTAAAAAATACTCAAAAATAATTTAATAATTTTAATGTAAAAAGGCGTGGGGTGGGTGTTATCCAAATATCTTAGAAAGCACCCCACGTTTCTTTACATTAAAATTATTAAATTATTTTTGTATTTTTTAATAAAGCGTGTTTTTTAGTTTTTTAAACGGCTATTTTTTTTTCTAATTTATTGTATTGTCATCGGTCCTCGATAGGGGGGCACAGTTTCAAATCAATCTGTCGGTTTGAAAGGGATGAAAATCACGTTTAAAGATTCCGTTACATAGATTCATAGATACATAGATACATACATACCAAGCTAATAAAAGCGTGTTTACAATCGGATTATTCATATAGGTCACAAAGTAACACTTATGAGCATGAAAGTATGAGAATTTACATTTACTAGTTGCAATGATCAGCTAAGCACGGTTTAAATAATAAAAAAAGCCTTATTATTAGACGAGGGTACAATTATTATCAGCCTTCCTTATAAACGAATCTCAAATATTTATGAATTAACTAATTATTAAATAGCGACTAATCAAAAAACAACTACTAAATAGAAACATTAGATGAATAATAGTTAAATACCAGCGGCGCTGGGCAATCGTTGATTATAGGTTAATCAGCAATAGACTAGAGGAGAATTCAGTTGAGAAGTAGCTGTTTAATCGGAGACCACCCAAACAGTCTTACTTATAAATATAGTACGACATAAGTAGCAGAGAGGAAGAGCAATTATTTTTATATAAAAATTGTTTAATCTTACTTATCTATACTAATATTATACTAATATTATAAAGCCGAAGAGTTTGTTTGGTTGTAAGCGCTAATCTCAGGAACTACTGGTACGAATAAAAATTATTTTAGTGTTGTATAGCCCATTTATTATAGAGGAAGGCTATAGGCTATATAACATCTCGCTACGACCAATTGGAGAAATAGGAACACAGCATTAATGAAAATGTTGCAAAAACGGGGCAAATTCTCTTATGTGAAGCAGACGAAGCTGCGCGGGTCAGCTAGTAATAAGTATATTACTAGGAACCATAGTGAAAATTTAACTTTTATGCAATAAAGTAATTAACAAGCATGATTCTTATTGCCTCGTTACTCTTTTGGCATACGATAGCGGCTGATTGTGATATCTCGGGTTGAATACCCGTTATTAAGTTTTTATTAGGTATTCTTTGTTGCAATTCAGCTTTTGGCTACTTAGATATATGGCAGTATGCTTCCACCTATTAAGTGAAGCTTAAAACATAGCTGGCAAAATGTAAATGCGATACATATCTGAATACCTCCTCAAGTATATAAGTCTATGTATGTATGTATGTGCAAAAACAAGTGTGATTTATACTAAGTGTAATGTGCATTGGAAGTGTAATTTACATTCAGTAGTGTAAATTACACTCCATCGTTAGTTATGCGTTCTACTCACGCTAAGTAGTGTTTATTACACCGCATTGGTTTTTATGGAAAAGTGTGATTTCGACAGATGGACACTCACTATGTGACTATGATCTTAAATATTCTGGGCAAAAGTTGGGTAATCGTTAAACCATTGAGATTCGAAGATGAAGTAGTAAATCTTTATTTAATATTTGCTAGCCCAATGTATAAGGTATCAAGATTGCGATCGAGAAGTTATCGATTCAAAACCATCTGCTGCATTACAGACGTGAACCCACTACTAACACAAGCATATTAACTTAACTGGAGGTATTTACAAAAATACTAATAATCTGCAATCCAAATAGCACGAGAAGATTTAAAAAAATAAATGGGACCAAATGGGAAGCACTCGCTTTCAAATAAAAAAAGAACCACCCATACAAAAAAAATACACAGTCGAATTGATAACCTCTTCCTTTATTTTAAATCGGTTAAAAATATATAACGAAATGAAAAATGGCAGTTGCTTCGTAAAACCTGATATTCAAACGTACAATCAGGTAAGGTCAGAATTATACGTCGTTCAAGTTCAGCACTACGACAGAATTATGGAAAATAAAGCTAAGAAGTAACAGATATTTTTTACAATAGTAAGCCTAATTTGCAAATTATACACTACTGAATATTATTTACACTTGATTTGCACTTGCGAATGTAAATTACACTAAATAGTGTACAATAGACAAAATTATGTAAATTGCACTTAATAGTGTAAATTACATTCAGTAATATTAATAATACTCTATGGCTAAAGACAAGTATTATTTACCCTAACATACTTTGTTTTCAGTTTTTCTCTATTACATATAAATAAAGTATAGGTAACCATAGTTACAAAGAATTGTACGACGTCAGACGAACGATGTCGAGATACTACGAACGCGATTCGACTGTGTGTTTCAAATGCATGGTTGTGTGCGTGTAGTGTTTCTTCATTAATTTAATATATTTGTAAAACATATTTTATAAAATATTAGGATTTGCCTCTCCTTCTCCATATACACTTTAACTGTACCAAATTTCATACTCCTTCGTCCGCGCAATTTTCGTAAAAAGGGATACAAAGTTTTTGCTACACGTATTAATATATAGATTACATAGTACAACTGTACGGATGGCTTTTATAACGGAAATGCCTAGCTAAAAAAAATGTTATTGACACTGAAAAAATATAACTACACATTCATTTAAGTTCACAATCTCGGGTTGCGTTACTATATAGCTCAATACAGAACGACAGCATATTATATAAAATATAGCACTAGCACGTATTGACTGTGCCTTGGTGGACTCATTTTATGACATACAAATAAACATAGAATAAAGATAGATTAGACATAAGTTATTTAAAAAAAATTATAAATTATAATAAAATCTTAAAAAATTAACTGATCATATACACTTAATAACATCCAAACCTTCTCAAATTCATTCGATCGGATAAGAATCCAGTAAAGTAAGTGGAATAGCGACACCTTACCACGTCAGAAATATCAATTAACAAGGCGAGAGCACAAACGAATAGCCGTTAGGAAACAACGAGCAATCCCATTCGGGCGGGCCACGTATTCAATTAACAGAATAGGATTCTGAATTGTCGTTCATAACGTTCACAAAGTTAATTAAAATATACCTAATTGCAAAGCTACAACAAACGTTGGCCCGTGTTGGGCGCCAACGTTCCCACAATGTTTGTTCTTTATTAGAGCAAGTTTCTCCGCCCCTGTTTGCATACAAGTTTGGGCTGTTCCCGTTTTATTTGCACACGGTTTGGAACGTACGCCAAGTTGTGCCGACGCCTCGCTTAACCCACGCGGGACGTGCTACACCGGAGTGCCACAGGGCGCCGGCTAGTTCCCAATCTACCAATCGTTAGACGCGATTATGTGAGCTAACTTGGGTACGGTGAACCTATTAATCTAACAGGTGTGCCTGATGAGTTGGTGGACATTGTATGTATTGTCAATTAAATTGATTGAAATGTTTATCTTTGGAATAGTTTGGCATGGCAGAAGAGCCGTAAATGCAATGCAAAAATAGTGTTGAGAAGTATGTGCGGTGTATCTTATACGGATAGAAAGAGGAATATATAGTTCGCTGTATAATATGAGAATATACAATATACGTAGCGACAAGGCTTGAAAAAGTGTGCTAAGATGGTATGGAAGTTATATGATATAAATGATTTCATTCTGAAGAAAGGCCATGTTAACGACGAACGGACATGAAAAATATATTTAAAATAAGTGCAGCAAGCTAGGTATGTCAGGATATTAACAAGTGAAAATCTGTAGTCTCCGCCTACCCTTACAAGCAAGAGAACTGGGTCTATGTATGCATATTTCACAGTACTGTATTGTACAGTAGGTACCTACATATTTGTACAATAATACTCTCAGTTCTACTATGGCATGGAGTATAAAACATAACTGGTAAAATGTTGGTGTATATCTAAAACACACCACCCGGCAAATATAGGCGATGATGTCAATTATTGCATTAGCCCAAATGATTAAAAATCCGATCTATGTACCGTGTTGGAATAGGTCAGTAACCTCGTAATGTGAAGACCGGCCATTTGTTTATATCTAAATAGTGTTCTAGTTGTTTACACAATCACCAAAGCAGGATCCAGATTTAAATGAAGAGCATGTCAAATTCTTGTTCTTTGGCAAATCTACCGAAGTATTATTATTTTCTATATAAGAACTTTTTTAATAGCAGCAGAGCGTTTAGAAATCCTAGTCGTTACCTAATGATAACACGCTTGTTTAGTCATAATAATCTACGTTAGAGTGATATACTTCTGCCTAACCTTTTATAAACAGATGCATAATATCTAAACGATTTCAGAAAACGACTTTTCCTAATAGAACAAAATTCGTGTATTATTTTCCCAAACGGACGTGAAATATCATCAGAATTTATGTTACCACGTAGTAACCGAAAAGGCCCCGTCAAGAAATAGAAAACAATAATGGAACGAGAGACAAAGCTATCACATATCCGAATCCGCCGAACGTGACTTTATACGTCCGATCGCTGCGGCGGACGGCAAAAAAATGAGAAATTTCGTCGACGACGAAACGGCAATCTGAATATGGAAATGGCCGCCGCCCGGATTCGCAATGCGGGTAGATAAGGATTTTATAGCAAAAGTACACCCGGCCGGGTAAACATTGTGCGAAATGTGGCTGATAAGTGGAACAGGCACTGAATCGTCATCGGCAGTTATCAGGCTCAGCCGTACTGCACGTTTTACACGAGATACAAACCTCGGATGTTCGTTAATATATTATTTACAAACGTATGTTGAATTGTGATGTTGACATGAATGCGTAGTGTGACGAGAATGGGCAGGATCAGTTTGTTAAAATTACATGTTCATCGAGTGGACAGAGATAAAAAATGCTAACGAACGGTCATACTGTTTGTCTTGGTTAGTACCTATATGGTATAAAATAATATAAACAATCCTGAACTTATGTTTAAAAACTGATGAAGACGTTTATATATTATGGTAACCACAATATATTTTAAATAAAAACATAATATGTCACGAACAAACTATAATACTTGTATCGACTATTTGTGGATGGCAATAATGTTTGTCCTGATTGGGATCGAATCTATAACACTTGATGCACTGAAAAGGTTGCTGAAGAATGATTTCAATAGACGCAGTAATCTGCATCATCCGTATAAGTAACTCAACACGAGTCAAATTAGAATACCTTTTTTAATTCGACATCACGATATTAATTATGGATTCCACTGCATTACTCAAGAGATCGTTTACCAGTCTAAAACTTTAACGAGATTCAAACCTCTTGAATAGTTAGATGTATGATTAATATTTGCTTTATCGAAATTAATAGAAGATTAATTAATATTATCTACGCGTATCTATACTGTATATGTAGGCCTCGATGGCGTAGTGGTTAGTGCAACCGACTGCCACGCCTGAGGTTGCGGGTTAGATTCCCGCACAAGTCAAACATTTGTGTGCATGAACATGGATGTTTGACTTGGTCTGGGTGTTTCTATGTATAATATGTATGTATTTACAAAAAAATAATACTATATATGAATGTTTATCCATTGTTTAGTACCCATAGTACAAGCTCTGCTTTATATACAGGGTGTCCGGTAATTAATGGATACCCTTGATATGTCTTATAGTAGAACTGAAGGCCAATCAGAAAAAATGAAAAAAAAGTATATATTAAAAAGTGCAAGCTATATTAGCATAGCATACTTTTGACTGTCTATCTATTAGCATAATTAGTGTTTAATAATAAAACAAGAAAAAACCGATGGATTTCATTCATTTATGGTCGTAGTAGGTATACAAGAAAGTTATACATGGTAATTAAAAAAAAAACACTTGTCTCAGGTAGTAGTTAGGATAGATAGATTTTTCATATTTTTTTCTGAACGGCTATCAGTTCCACTATAAGACATTTCCAGGTTATCCATTAATTACCGGACAACCTGTATATATATATATATATATATATATATATATATATATATATATATATATACAGGGTGATTTTGAAATCGTGTAATTCCTTTTAACCACGCATTCTACTGGTGATATAGAATAACCCTGACAATATTTTTTCTTAATTAGAATAATGGTTTCGACAAAATTAGAGTACAGATTTTTTTCATGAAATGATTTCAAATAGTCATATTTTAACCACCTGACACAATCTTAATATTTTACTAATTTAAAAATAATAACATAACAATAACTGATGTCGTAAATAATAAGGGGCAATAAAAAGGACCGCCCGTTATTATTTACGACATTAATTATTAATATGTTTTTTTATTTTAATTAGTAAAAAATTTAAATTGCCTCGGTTGGTTAGCATATGACTATCTGACACCATTTTAGGAAAAAAAACGGAAAAATAATCTTTCAAAACAATAATTCTAATTAAATAAAAATATGGTCAGGGTTATTCTATATCACCAGTAGAATGCGTGGTTAAAAGGAATTACACGATTTCAAAATCACCCTGTATATATATATATATATACAGCAAAAATTAAGTCTCAAATAAAAAGGGAGATCAAAATTATAAATCAAATCCTTAATTAATATCATGGGAAATTGTCATTGTTTGTCATTTTCGTACCTCTGCTCTGAGACAAACAAAGCTTAATTATTTCGATCAGCTGAAGAAATAAAGAGTATTTTAGACAACATTTAGCTCAGAAAACATTTTCTAAATGAACAAGGGCGATATTGGAACGCATGGCCTCATCACGTCTCTCTAAATTCAACAGTTCTAACTAATATTATTAATACGAATGTGAGTTTGTTTGTTTGTTGCGTTTTAATGCCTTAACTACCCAACCGATAATCATGAAATTTCGCATACACGTTTTCAGGGTTATAGAAAAGGATATACGGTATCTCTTATTCAGAAAAAAGTTGATACTGTTCCCGAGTAAGCGAAGCCGCGAGCAAAAGCTAGTTAAGAAAGAAATAAATATACACTGCGTTTTTTATTTACTAGGTACTAGCTGAATCTATCTTCGTCGTGGCTCAGTTTTATATTTTAATTTCTAGTTCTTGCAGGAATTTCTGCTGTACCTAGTGAATACGATTGTTATGCATGAAGACTCCGGTTAAATTCCTGGGTCTGGCAGTGTTATGGGCTTATTCTGTAGCACTAAGTTGTCTAGAATTGATTTAGTTTTTAGAGTTCGAAAAATCTCTTATACCACAGCTTTGTCCGTCTATATGTTATACAACTATCAACTCAAGAACCGTAAGAGCTAGAGACTCGCGGTCAACGTCATTCGACTCAGCATAGTCGATATACCCCGAAATGACTATGACCTTGGACTTCTGACGAGGTCACGGTCAGGTCACGTGATACCATTTTTTTCGAACTCTAAGATTTACGGCAATTTTTGCTGTTTCTCACTTGTTTTTAAAAAAACGCCCGAACTAGGAATAATGTCTGTGTTTACTAACATTCAAACAACAGATACAAAGTACTCCCAAACTCGAAGCACAAATTTAAGGATCACACAAATTCTTGGCCCGTATGGGGATCGAGCCACAACACACTAGAAGCAGTGGCTAGACGAGACAACCGCATGAATGGCTCACTATTACGTGATTCCTAAAACAATACCTCGCGAAATGTGTGATACTCCTCTAACTAATACTTCGAAGTTATAGGTGTGAGACTATGTTATTGTATGACTGCACGAATGGCGTAATGGTTTAATTTGTCGCCTCACCACTGCGCGTCTAGTGTAGGTTCGATCCTCACACGAGACAAAAAATTATATCCACAAGTAGTTGTTCTGAGTCTGGGTGTTCTTTGTGTCCGTTATTTGAATGATTGTAAGTACAAAAATTATTCCTAGATCGGCAGTTAAAAACAAACTAAATCAAATCAAAACGATTCTAGTCATCCGTAATGCAACGTAATGAAAAAGCCTAATACTGCCTAACCCGGGAATTGAACCCGAATCTTCACGCACATCAATCGCATTCGTTGCTCCCGAAGTTCCTGTAGGAACGGGAAATTGAAAATATCAGAGACGGAATCTCAGCAAATGTTTGAATGTTTGTAAAATTCCCCGCGACACAATAACTACACCTAGTGCGGAGTTATCTTTTAAAAAAACTTTTTAAAGTATTATATATGTACTACAAGGATCTACAAACGATTTGCTTCACGTATTAATATATAGATTACAGCTATATATTAATACGTGAAGCAAAAACTTTGTACCCCTTTTTACGAAAATTGCGCGGACGGAGGAGTATGAAATTCGGCACAACTAACGTTTATATGGAGGAGGAGTAGCGAATACTTTTATAAAATATGCATTAGAAGTACATTAATTTAATGAAAAAACATCACATGCACACAACCATGCATTTGACAATCGCGTTAAAATTTAAATCAATTGTGGTTTGCGACCGCTAGTATTTGTAAATACGTATTCATAAAAGTAGAATTTATAGTGAATCACTTACAATTAATAAAAATGCATATTACACACAGAACTATTGTCAAGCAATGCAATAAAATTGGAAGACAAGATATATTAAGTATTTTATTGTTCATAAAAACTGCTGTTTATGACTGTACTATAAGTTTTAATGGGTATAAAGTTACTGTCCGCTTAGTTCCAATGCAGTTTCCATATTGATATACTAAGAGAATAACAAAAAAAATATAATATGCCAATCGTGGAAGTCTGACAGACCTCACAAGTAGCGAGTCTAATCGATAAACAGACAGTATGTTTATCGATTAGACTCGCTACTAGTATGTTGGGTACTATAGATGTATATATACCTATGTATAAAACTTATCAATGCTCGAAAGACAATTATTATTTACAATGCGAGATTCGACGAAGCTTACACGTAATTTTTTATGTTCTCATGTAAATGTTTCTTGAAACGAATTGCGCAGAGGTAAATAAATTAAAAAATATGTTGTTATATTTAGCTCCGCCATCTATGTGTGTTTTCCTCAAATTTGATTCTGTACCTATCTTTTCTGTGGCAGCAGTACCTATGTAGGTTTATAGCTAGTTCATGCACTGATGCTTACAGCTGGAACCACACAGTACCGTATTTTACATAGAGCTATAAAACAGTAGAACCAACTTGAGCCAATATCACTGTGAGCTGTCTAATCATGTGTGTTTGCCCACATTTATAGGCCCGGCATTCTGTACCTATCTGTTCTGTGGCACAAGTATCTACATACCGTTTATTGTTAGTTCATGCACTGATGCTTACAGATGGGACCATACAGTACTATCTTTTGTATAGAGCTATAAAACAGTACACTTTATATTGATATGATATAATTACCGGTGTGCTCATGCGAAATTAATGAGCGCAGTATATGATGACATATTGACAGTAATTGGTAGTATAATGAAGGTCTTGGAACAGGCATGTTATGTACATATTTTTAATTAGTTGAGTCAATTTTATCTGAAGCCGTATAAAGACAAAATAGGTTGGTCTATTGCGAAGATGATAAGAACATATTCAGTTATAATCCAAAAGACGACCACGGCTGGACATAGGCCTTAGGGTAGCCATAGGTTTTCCACACAGTCCGCTCTTGAGGTACCAGCATCCAATCACTTTCCTTCACTCAATTTACAGCTGGGCTAATGGTTAAACCGCAGAGGAAGACAACGTCCATTGTCCGGTAAGCATGTGGTGTTTAGGCTTTAACGCGCAGCTAATGTGGCTTATCGACGTAGGTATAGGTATAGACATATTTAGGTAAGCTAACGGGTACGGCAGTCGTCCTTAGTGGAGTATTAGGATCAATACTGCTACAAAACAAATCAAACGCGCAAGCAGGAGCTTCGATAGTATAACATTAGTTCACTCGAGTTTATTAACCTCTGAGTCTTCTTCGAAGAGGTTAATGAAAACACTATGTGGCTCTGTGTGTCTGTCTGTTAGTGACAGTTTGTCAGTGACAGGCATAACTCCGGGACCACTGGACCGATTGACTTGTAACTTGGTGTGCAGAGTCCTTGGGGTCATCCCTCGGTCGAGTTTGTATAATATAGTATATAATATGGGCCCTGTGGGTCAAAATACCCCCGAGATATAGGAGTCACAAGGTCATACGGTCAGGGGATATCCACCAACAGGGTAATTTGGAAGTCCAAGGAGGATGCTTTACAGCACTGGTAATATATTGGATACTAGATTATGCCCACGGCTTCGCTCGCGTAAATTTAGGTTACTAACCATCAGTAGTTTCAGTACTTTTTTCTGGGTGATAGGTAGGTACCTACCTTATGTCCTATTCTGTACGCTGGACAACGTGTATGCGAAAGCTCATGATGACCAGTCGAGTAGTTAAGGTATGAAAGCGAAACAAACAAACACACTTTCGCATTTATAATATATTAGTTAGTATATGATAGAAGGCTTATCTGACGGCCACGCCTAGATTATCGCTAACGGCTCTTCGAGAAGGGTTGGTGACCTGCCTTATTGTTTCGGTGCAGCTGCCTACTCGGATTGTAGAAAATATTCAGTCACTGATCTCAAAGACTCGAGAACATTCGGCACAAGAACTGTCTATAACTGGTTCTTGAAGTTGTCTATGCTACTGGAGAGTAGAGCAGTCATTTTAATGATAACATAACGGTTGTTAATGGTACGCTAAACCATAAACAAGTAAAAAATTAACACACAAGACCATATGGCATTACCTCCTAATAGTAAGAAAGGTCGAAGTTTTCCACGGTACAAAGATTCCACGACAAAGTGTTGCTGATAATAAAATACTGGCAACATATTTTAACTGCATCACTGTCCAAGTTCTACCAATTTAAGAGAGAAAAGCAATTTCTCTCTTTAGGCTTGGTGAATGGTGGATGTATTTCCCCAGTGAAACTGTTGTGTAATTAACTGATGATATTATAATTTAAACGTATTAAAGGGTGGCTCAATATATCGCTTCTGGCAAGCCACAATCAGGCATAATGCAGCCTTCTTAAAGAGACGAACAATAATATTTTAAACTATTTATTATTTCATAGTAATGAACATACAAAATTTGATGAGCAGATTATTTTGTCATTAATAGCTCCATTTATGTTGACGATTTTAAATAATAAGAAGATAAGATATCACATAAAAGAGATGGCTATCATTCGATCGAATACGATTTAAATGTTCCGCAATGAATTTTGTTGAACCGACATTCTTTTATTCACGCTTCATAACATATTTGCTTCTTCTTTATATATAATATCATTGTACATGAGTATTATGGCCAATGCTCATAGTCCCATGGCAGTATAGCTTATATCTATAACTCACCGTGCACAGTGAGCTCCGAATCCCGGTTCAGCTCGTATAGCCTCAGCGCCTCGTCCAGCTCCAACTGCGTCGATATCGTGCAGGGATCGCCTTCCTCGTCCACCCACTTCATCGTAAATACCTTGAAAATAAAAATTATTACCCTCTATATTAATGCTAGATTTCGCCTGCGACATCGCTTGCGTAAATATAGGTAATGTCAATTTACTATCCCTCGGAAACAGTTATTTTTCTGGGTGAAAGGTACCCTATATCCTTTTCTGTATTCCTGACCACGTGAATGCAAAATTTCATAATAATAGGTCAAAACGTGAGCGAAACAAACAAACAAACTCACATTCGTATTTATAATTTTAGTTAGGATTATACAGTATATAAACCCTGTCCGATCCATTAAGATCTTGTTTCTCTTAACAAATATGCTAAGAAAAATAATAAAAAAGTCTATATCATAGTAAAATGTCTTCATAATATTATTAAGAACAGTATTGATCAGCATTTTTCCCTAAAATTACTGAAATTTCGCAGTCTAGCAACACTCCACTAAACTTGACAAGGACGCGGAGCGTGGCATACTTTTGGCGGCATTTTCTAAGGCGTAAGTAGGTAGCGCGGCGTAGTGCGGCGCGACATCGGTGAACCTTTATGAACTTCAGTGATACCTAGGTATTATGATTAATAAGTTGTCGGTGTTCCCATGGGTAATCTATTAACATATTATTTTAAATAAATTAAATTTACTGGAGTAATTGAAATTAAACACTGTTTCTGACCGATTTTTCTAAATTGATGTCACTTACGTACTTATAATAAGCTACTGTATAACATCTGTAAGGATCGGACAGGGTTTATTATACACACTGTATAGGCTGAAGCTATTGTTTCTTTGTTTGTTTCAAGATTCTTATTTCCAGAGACTAGCTCCTTCAAACAAACAAGAAATATTCACATCGTACTGGTTCCAAAACGATCAATACCTAGCTAGGTACTATTTGAAAATTCTATTTACAGTGGGTACTCCGATTATTCTGGACTAACATAGGATATATAAAAACACGCTTCAAGCCACGAAAGTGCGACGGTAACCGTACACATAATGTGAAAAGCTAGGCAGTTTGCTCTGTCTGAGGCCGATCATAACATGCCTAGTTTGGTTCTCGGGTCAGGCAGAAAGGCTTTACTATGAGGAAATGCTAAGTAGCTGCATGGTGAGTTTTTCGATAAAACTGGCTAAATGTTGTTTTAATACTAATCTGCTAATCTCTTCGGGGATACACAGGTTTGATATTAAGATTAAAATTAATAGTGTGGATAGACAACTCAGTATAAGAGTACATATTATAATAGAAAATAATTATCTTATAATGGAAAAGGAAATGGTTAAGAGAAACTTACATTACTTTGGAATATATATAGCTGCATTTCATAATTAAAACAAATATAGATATATTGATTCCCTATTATTAGATTACAAGCTGTGCCCACGGTTACACCCGTGTTTATGGTTACCCCGCCGCCCTGGTGAGTCGTAGTGTGATGTTATATAGGCTATAATCTTCCTCGATAAATAAGCTATCCAACACTAAAAGAATTGTTCAAATCGAACCAGTAGTTTCTGAGATTAGCGCGTTCAAACAAACACACAAACAATCTCTTCAGCTTTATAATATTAGTATAGATTTTTCTGGAAGATCTTGGCAAAAGTTTTTAATGATTCAGAATAAGAACAGTCTCATTCTAAATGTTGGCAAGATTAAGAATAAAAATTCCATTAATAACAACATCCAATTTACTATGGAATTAGAGGCAAATAATTCATTAGCATTCTTAGATGTACTTGTCATCAGGAATCCTGATCATACTTTGAGCCACACTGTGTATAGGAAAAAGACCCATACAAATAGGTACTTGAACGGTGAATCTCACCACCATCCTAAACAGTTAGCTACCGTGGGAATGTCTTTGTTTCAGAGAGCCCACGGGATCTGTGACAAGAAACACCTGGACGCCGAGCTTCAACATGTCAAGCAAGTACTGCAAGACAACAAGCTCCAACAGCCGCGCCGCTGTCACAGATCCCGAGAAAAGCCAGCCACAGTCGAGCGCCAGCCTGCTATACTACCTTATGTAAGGGGTGTCACTGACAAGATTGGCTACATCTTGAAGCGAGCTTCAATCAACACATATTTCAAGCCGCCAACGAAGATAAGTCAATTTTTACCATCCGTCAAGTGCCAATTACCTTTACAAGATGCAGGGGTCTATAAAATAGATTGTGACTGCGGACTCTCATACATTGGTCAAACCAAGAGAAGCATAGGCACCCGCATAAAAGAACACATAGCTGACGTTAAACACAAACGCTCGTTGAAGTCTGCTGTGTGTGAACATGTACAACAGGGGACCAACCACTACCTGAGATTTGACAAACCACAGATTCTCGCTAAAGAACACCGATTCCTACCAAGGATGCTTCGCGAGGCTATTGAGATCAAAAAACATCCAAATTTCAATAGAGAAGATGGTTGGAATGTACCACCAGCTTGGGATCCAGTACTTCAAATAGTCAAACCCAATAAGAAACAAACCACAGCTAGACTTCATGATACTTTGAGCTCATTCTGCGTAAATAGAAACACCAATAACTAAATTATGTTCTCGGGTACTTTGAAATAACTACACTGGAACATTGAGACAACTACCATCTTAGTCTCCCCGTGACCATGGCTGCTGAAAAGCAACCGAAACGTCGGGGAAAGTGTAAACTTAAAAACAAATAGATTTGATAGTTTTAATAATTTAATTAGCTTAAAATTAGTAAAGTTTAATAGTATAGTATAGTAGTGTAACAGTTTCAAAATTATGTAATAGAGTGTTAAATAAACAACGCGATAAAATCCGTATATAGTAGTTTAATTTCAATGAATAACATTCGCGTAAACAGAAGACAATATTAAACAGAAGACAATATTCTGTTATTAATGCTATTATGTTGCTTTAAAGATGATTGCACTTTCGTTTAACAATTTCAGATTAAAACATTTGCTAAGAGGATGTTTAAGTGACCCATGTTTCACACATTAACATTAAGGTGCCTCAACTGTTTGGTTACAAAATACACTGGCTTGCAACTATGGTGTTAATGGACTTAACTACATACTGACTAGCAATAGGTTTTCTTACTAAAATGGCTATTTTATTATACTTTTTCTGCCTATAATATTAAGGAGTAAGCTACCAAGAAGAGCTGAAGACGCAGCAGGAGTAGGCCCTCTAGTAAGATAAACCGACGACCTGGCTAGGGTCGCGGCAAGTGTTTGGATGCGGGTGGACCTAGACCGGTCTGTGTGGAAAACCTTAGGGTAGCCAGCAGTGAACGTCTTTCGCCTGAAATGATGATGAAGCTATTAAGATATCTAGATTAATGTATACTAAATATGCAATGCAAATGTTGCTGGAGAGTCATGGAGGGAATCTTCACAGGAATAAAGAAACAAGACTCTGTCTTGTGAGAAGTGACACAATAAGAGAAACAACTAAAGTCGAGGATATAATTACTCAAATAGACCAACAGAAGTGGAAATGGACAGACCACATAGTCTGAGATCCTCAAAAAGGTGTCCCAGTCTGGTATCCAAAGAAGGCAAGCATAATAGAGGATGCGTACCAATGAGATGGTAAGATGATCTTAAACATATGGCAGGACAACATTGGAGATGGGTAGCATGTGCTACAGTGAAAAATATTATAGGGGAGGCCCCCTAAAAAAGTTCAATGTGCCTCTTGACATAGGCATGTCAAGAGGCACATTGAACTTTGAGACCTTTTACTTTTTAGTTACCCTAGTAGTTAAAGATAAAAGGCTTATTATTATTAAACTAGATGTGTCCGCGGTTTCACTCGCGATTATGGTTACTGCGCCGCCCCTGTGGGTCGTAGCGTGATGTTATATAGCCTATAGCCTTCCTCGAAAAATAGGCTATCTAATACTAAAAGAATTTTTCAATTCGAACCAGTAGTTCCTGAGATTAGCGCGTTCAACCAAACAAAACCTCTTCAGTTTTATAATATTAGTATAGATATGCAATAACAAGAAGTTCAAGCACTTCTCTTAATTGGCCTATAATTACTATTACAGAAAGTATGTCATGGGTACAGTAAGTAATAATGTAGTGTAACATTGTCATATAGAATCAATACTAAAGTATTTATTTTATATGACAATGTTATACCATATAACTAGAATGTTTACGCAAGGATGTAACAACCCCATAGCAGACTTGGGATGCCAGTGCATACACTCACAAGTCTGCTACTTGGCCTGGCTCTTGCTACTCACCTGGCCCAAGATCTTCTCTCTAAAGATTCTCAACATACAAATGGTTTAACTTTTGTGAGACCTTGGGTCAGCCGAGTTGGATGAAGTGGGTGCTATTTATTAGATAATTCTCAGCAGCAGCATTCAAAATCCTAAATTAATTATAGATAGCAAATTATTAGTATATTATATTTTTGTCTACCGCTTCGGGGACATATAAGTGGAAATATATTAGTATTATACAAAGTAGCGCAAAACTTATCACATTAAATGAAATACTGTCTAAAGCTGGTTGATATAAGATGGTTAACATAAACAAAAACCTATTTTCGCAGATATTAAGAAATGATTTTTTGAACAAAATAAATAAAATAAAATTAGATACAAATTGGAACACTATTGTAATAAGCACACTCTAACCTATTTCTTTTCATCACAAGATCATGGACCTTACTTGTTTTGTTATTTATTTGTTTCCTTTTGTGTTCTTTTTTCGTTTGTTTGTCTTGTTTTAATATCGCTGCTTGAGGTCTTTGATATTTATCTCTGCATTACACATGATGTCCTAAATTATGATAACAAAAAAAATGTCCTGTGGCTAACCTACTCAATACATTTGGTTCATAATTGGTAAATTCAAAGAATACTATGTAGTATAATTATGTGGTATCAATTAATATGATAACATTTGTGCCACTTTGTATATTATATGTTCCATTCAATGTACAAACAGTGTAAGGAAAACAACTTCTACCAACCTGATCAGGCATAAAACGACATATAGCCACCATCTCATTAGTAAACTCTTCAAAGTTTATGTTATGATTGATGTATGTAATCATCACATCTCCGTTGTACACAGTCTTCACGCGCACATCACTGGCATGGTTATCCTGGTTCACCAGTTGGGTCGGCATCATGACAGGGTTATGTCAACCGAGCTAGCAGGAATCTGAAATCATGATAATACAATACAATTATTAAATAATTCACAAAAATGCATACTTTTGGTGAAAATTTTAATTTAGGTACTAAAATATAAGTGTATATAATAGTACACTTTAAATTCAATGTACACATAACATTTACATATACAAGAGGAATAAGTATAAGAATGTGAAGCACTTTAAAAAGCCTTGATACAATAGATGCATAGAATACTCATACACGGAACAACTATTTGCAGATCATATGTGTATGTCCGATGTGTATATCACAGTCACAACAACCAGAGTAGTTTGGTGCAACAAAGCCGTTTAGATTAATTGTGCCAGGTAGGTTTAGTCAGAATATGTTTATGCAGTACTATTTCTATGGTAGTGGAAGTAGTAAATGTATATTTTTATTCTTCATTTTATGGGCACCAACATCCTACAATGATACTATTATTACATCTGGATATGGTTACAGATGGTCACGGATTAAATAGGTATGGTGGTTTAGCATATGCTCATTAATGTTGCCGTGAAGTTCTCCGACTCAGTTAAACATGTCTTAGGCCTTCAATGTCAATAGTGCAATGGACTGTATAAAAAACATACTTTACATTACTAATTAAATGTCTATTCTAAACTGTTGGGCAAGGTTAGTTGTCATACTATAGTAATTTAGATAAGAGTAATATTTAATACTCTATGAAGCAATAAACTTCATTAAGATAAACTTTAAATGGTGTTATGTGTCTGCTCATCTATATGAGAGTTTAGGCAATGGTGTATTATTACATATGTTTTAAAACCATATGGAAACAGAGATAAGAATATTAAAAGTTAACATAAATAATATTTTTGTTAACTATAAACTTTCAAAAGTATAACTTTTAAAGACAATATAGAGAACTCTATTTAATTATTTTTTTATAAATACAGCATGCCCATATGCTAACAATAGGAGTAACATTGTCAGAGTTATTACATATTTGAATACAATACAGTATTACTTCACAAAGCCCATTGTTTTCTTAAACTGTCAGAATATTAAAAGATCATACCATAATTTTAATATGTTTGTCATGGTATTCCTTATATAAACGTCTCAGAATACGTTGTGAGTGCACCAGAAACGCATTACAAACTACTATAGGGTTTCTGTAGGCCACAACTTGGTCATAACCTAGTGCAAATAGGATTACCTTATTAAAAATCTCTGTTACACTGTATATCTATCTAACAAAGGCTAGATGCGGCCTCATTACACTTACTTCCTGTTTCAAGCTCTATAATACAGCCTTTATTATAATAACTTTGATAACATTCCCATAACATGAATCATTTGAATAAGTATAATTATGTACACAATGCGAACCTTTGACAGAATGTTTGCTCCACGTAACTCTATTACTTCAGCGCTCGCACTATAGGGGCCACAATCCCATTGATAAAAGTATTATTTTATATAACACACTGTAATTATTGAAATTATAAGTAATAACAACAAAACTTTGACACACACAACATTATTCACAAACTGACATTTAACAGGAAACAGTTACATATTTTTGTAGGAATTTGTGTTCCTTCTTAGGCTTTATCTACGTACTCGAAGAAGAAAAGAGATAGATATACCGGCGTCTTTCAAGCTTGGCAACCACTCCTATTTAAGTTTTTAGTGACGTGCCAGCTGTTTCCGGTATTAATTTGCAGTTCTAGTAAATATGGAATTATTTAGAACTTAGTTGTACGTAAATACTTATTATTTCCATGAAAATAAGTTTAAGCCCAGCAATTGAGCATTTAGATTAGGATTATATTCCCCAAGAATTTAAAATAAATTAAACTGGACAATTTTATTTATTTAATCTACTGTTAGGGTCCTAACAATAAATATCAAAAGCAATTTTTTAAATATTAATATTGCAGTATTTTTTTATGTAATTTGTTAGATAAAAGAGAATACGAATGTATCGTCCAGAAACAGAATAAATCTTAATATTACGATCCACTACAAATTGCCGAACGTAAACGGGCATGTCAAATTACGTCAAGTTATCAATTCGGGCTGGGATTTCTATATTTTCTAGGATTACAGTTTTAGGAGTAAAACAAATATTTAGTTAATTTCTCATATTTATTTGTGTTTTCTGCAACTTTAACTAACCATGGTAAGTTAACTTTTTACGAAACACGAATGACATATTTATCTCTTAACATTATTTGTTATGATGACTAATACAGCAAAATTAACGGAATTCACTAAATCTGTGCTATATTTTGCATTGATTACAGACTGACCAACAAATGGATTGCGCGTTGGATCTGATGCGGAGGCTGCCTCCGCAGCAGATTGAGAAAAACTTGACAGATTTGATAGACTTGGTGCCTAGTATGTGTGATGACCTACTATCGTCTGTAGACCAACCGTTAAAGATAGCTCAAGACCGTAGCACTGGTAAAGACTACCTTCTCTGCGATTACAACCGCGACGGCGACTCGTACAGGTCACCATGGTCAAACACATATGATCCTCCTCTAGAAGATGGATCCATGCCTTCAGAAAGGTTGAGGAAACTAGAAATAGATGCCAACCATGCATTCGACCAGTACAGAGAAATGTATTTTGAAGGTGGAGTGAGCTCTGTGTACCTGTGGGACATGGACCATGGATTTGCTGGTTAGTTGTCATTTTAGTAATCTGTATATTAACCATAAGCAGTCATTCATGTTGGTCTAAAACCGTAATTCAAAATGCATATGCATACAACTCACATTTAATGTACAATTATATCACTTTCCTGTTCCTAACCTAATTTGATAAACAGGAAAGATTTAATTGTACCTTGATTTATGTAAACTTTCTGTGTAGTTAAGTTATACAGCATATAACAGATGGAGGTATGTTGTGTATTTACTGACAGTTGTTAGCTCAACATAAAAATGTGTAAGTTTCATTATAATAAGTTGATGCAATTAACATAAATTGCCTATGATTAAAAATAAAGATCACCAAATTATAAATAATATGTTATTATTATTATTATTATTATACATTTAAACAGGCAGGCAGTTGAGACAACTGATGATGCCCGTATCTCGCACTTCTACTCGCTTTCACTTGTAGCCAAGTGTTTGTCCAGTCGGTTTTTAAACTTGTTAATGTTGTCAGCTGCGATGACATGTTACTGTTAATTAATTTATATAATGGTAAACTAGATAGCAATGAAAAGGAATACCTTAACTATCACATAATGAGATATGAAAGAGGAAGTAGAAAGCTCTTATCCTTCATTAGGACACTTCAGGCTAAAATTGTATCATGAACTTCATTGAGGATTATTCAGCAGTCCCTTATTACTATTTCCAGCACACAGACATTGACAATAAATTTTTATTTATGTTTTATTCATATTAATGTGTTTTTGAATATTATCATTAAGAAAATCTTAGTTTTGTGTTAATAGCCATGGATTTTCATGCCTTATTTGGTTTAATCATATTTTAGTTACACTATCCAACTCCTAATTGTACTAATATGATGTATAATACGTAAAGAAACCTAGCTGTTACCCACAACATTAATTACCTTTTTACATGACCAATTATTCTTCCCTAAGGATTAAGCTATTATCATATATTATGTTCATTCTTTATGTAAATGTAACGTACAACCAAACTTACTTTCACTTTAATATTAGAATGGCTAAGCAGTATATTTCACCATCTCAACTATTGAGTTAGTCCTAAATCTGTGTATTTAAACACTAGCTGTCTGCCACAGTTTTAACCATGTTTATGATTGCTGCTTCATGACTCTGACACATAGGATGATATTATAGCCTATGTGATATTATCTTTGTTAGTATAAAGTAGCTTTCTAATGGTAAATAAACATTAAACTTGGTGTGGTAGCATTTAAGTTTATTCATTACAAATAAAAATCTTTCCTCTTACACTTTTTATATGTATGTATGTAGTCAAGCCAAAATATCTGCAGTGTGACCTCACTGATAACAGATAAGCATTCAAAATACCACCCACATTTAAATACTGACACAGTTAGTTATGTATGCTTGCAGAAAAATTATGTAATGTTTAACATGACACAAATATGCATACATGGCAATTCTGCATAATTGGATTCTGTCAGATACGTATATTGATCATTAGTAATTTGGTCTGGATATTACTAGTATTGTTGTTTTCTTCTAGCCAAGGTCTAATCTGTTTTAACACAAGAATTAGACCTAGAGAACCCACAAGTCATAGCCTACTAGCATCTAATTTGTTATCAAAAAGTTAGATGCTAGTGGGCTATGGCTCGTCCCATTTACCAAGCACCATTATCATATGATCCTTGGTGATCAACATAATTAAGAATTTGTTATGCTACCCTCCTATCATATCTGTTGGAAATTACAAGGAATTTAAGACAAACATGGTTATCATGTTGCCCTAAATTTTGATTTCATATTTAATACATTATGCAATGCCAATGTAAATACAGTTACTCCTATATTTTTATGACAGCTTACGCCAGTGTCTTACTTAAATATGGTTATATGTAAATTACATAATAGATAGAATGATAGAAAACATGCATAAATCGGTTTTAAGTAATCATGCTTGAGTCTATTGATATTTGTGAAGAATTCTTATAGACTCCATGCTGCACATTTTAAAATCTTACAACCATAAGATTCTAAAATGTTGGTCAAGATATTGTAAATTTAATCCATACAAGCAAGTTTTTTAGTTTAATTTTATAAATAGTATCAAGACCAATATTGTCAATTTCCAGGTGTAATCTTGATAAAGAAAGCAGGAGATGGATCCCAAAAAATTAAAGGTTGCTGGGATTCTATTCATGTAGTTGAGGTTATAGAGAAGAGCTCAGGTCGCAACGCACACTACAAGCTGACGTCAACTGCTATGCTATGGCTCCAGACCAACAAGGAAAGCAGCGGTACCATGAACCTTGGAGGCAGTCTTACAAGACAGGTCTGTATTTTTATTTTAGTTTCTGCCTGTGACTACGCCGGCGTGAATTCCTGGGCAACGTATCGTAGTATAAAAGTATCTTATGTGTTAATTCAGGACCTAGCAGTACAACATTACCTGTAAATGCATTTAAATGGTACTTACCACAGAACCACAATACTAGGTTGTTTAGCTATAATTTTCTGTAGGGTGGAAGTACCTACAGAAGTGTACTATTTTAAACTTGACATACATACAGTTGTCGGCCTCGATGGCGTAGTGGTTAGTGTAACCGACTGCCACGCCTGAGGTCGCGGGTTCGATTCCCGCACAAGACAAATATTTGTGTGCATGAACATGGATGTTTGTCTTGGTCTGGGTGTTTCTATGTATAATATGTATGTATTTACAAAAAAAAAAGTATATATGTATGTTTATCCATTGTCTAGTATCCATAGTACAAGCTCTGCTTAGTTTGGGCTAGATAGTGTTGTGTGTATGTGGTAGAATATTATTATTATTATTATTATACATAATCTGACGCCTCTTCATCCCCAAGGGGTAGGCACAGAAGTATTAAAAAAAAAAAACAATTTCTTTAACTCCGTTTAGGTTCCACATAATTGAGGGCATGCCTATTAACTGTCCGTTGAGCACTATTCCAGATTTAGTGCTGTTACAGAGAATTCTTAGATAGAAAGAACCAATTACACTTTGCCTGACCTAATGATAAGTTAGTTGTTTATTCTAAAAAATTAACAGTGGAGAAACTATTGTCTATGATAGAAACTAAACGAGGAGCCTTTGAGGAGGAGTGAGTAAAAAAAGTTTCACAGTCATTCATATTTACCAGTACCGCATTATTAATTACAGGCAGAACAAGATTCCGCAGTAAGCGACGTGACACCGCACATCGTGAACATTGGCCGCATGGTCGAAGACATGGAGAATAAGATCAGGAATACGCTCAATGATATTTACTTCGGTAAATTATATTTCATTATATTTTAATTATCTTAGTCCTCTGACATTCTTCATTTTATGTTAAGAATGGAACACATTGTCTTAATGACTTTTTAGAGAGCTTGCCACTGCTATACATATTATACATACCTTATATACATAATTTTAAATAAGGTTCCAAGTGAGAGCCCTGAGATACATCAGATCGTACTTTTCAGGCAACAGTTTTATAAGTGCTGACTTTATGAGCTATGATGTTTTCTGTAAGTAGGATTCACACCAATCAAGAATGGAGCTGCAAATGTGTGTGTAAGCCAAGACTAAGCCATGGTTTCATAAATGTCATGACACCATAAAATATATTTCTCTATTTAATATTATTATATTAAAAGAGTATTATTATACTAGCCTTGTTTGCGCTGGATGCGGGCCTATTTTCAATTTGAGAAGGGTTAGGCCAGAGTCCACCTAGCTAGCCCAGTGATGATTGGCAGACTCCACATAATATCATTATGCAGAACTCTCAGACAGGTTTTCTTATGATGTCTTTTACATTGATAAGCTAAAGATAAAGATCAGTTTATTTGTATGAAACATAAGTACATTTACATAAAATGCATGATGTTATAGTACATTACCGGCTCGTCATGTTTTATCCTTAGGGTATACAATAAAAACAATTTATTTGACGCACATAAAATATCAAACATGTTATTTTAAAAAAGAAAATAGAATTATTAATAATATTCATAATATAATGCATGCAAGTAAAATTAAAAACTAAAGATCAGTTATTCAATAATATCATTAAAATTATAAAATATGCATTTCAAAATAAAGTAAAAACTAAAAAGATAAAATGTCAGTAGTCACATAAGAGTAAAATGTCAGTTATGTAATGAAGTTATGATTATGATAGCATTACAGATGGTCGGGCTCGCCACGATCGTGGCGGTAAGTCCCGTGTTTGAGGAGTGGCTGGAGAGGCAACATGGCGCCCTCACCCGGCTGACACATGTATTGACTGGCCATGGTTGTTTTGGCCAGTTCCTGTGTCGTATACGCCGGCAAGAGACGCCCGGTTGTCACCACTGCGGCGACTGCCGCAACGTTGTCGAGGACACGGCGCTGCACACTTTGGCAGTTTGCTTCGCCTGGGCATAGCTGCGCCGTGAGTTGATCGCGGCAGTCGGATCGGTTGCCCTGTCGCTCCCGGCCGTAGTTCAGTCTATGGTCCGGAGTGAGAGGTCGTGGAACGCCGTCGCCTCCTTCTGTGAGGAAGTGATTTCCATTTAGGAGGCGGCGGAGCGGGATAACGTGCGCTTAAACCCTCCTTCCAACCGCAGAGCCGGGCGCTGGAGGGCGCGAGATGACGTTCAGCCACCCTGAGGTTTGACCTGGGGGTGCTGGGCTTTGTGGGCCTGCCCGTCATCCGTTCAGCACCAGGTCCGAGAGGTGGCGTGCGTGTTCCCACGCGCGCCTCTGTGTCGAGTCCGTCTCCCCTCCAGGGGGGAGACAGTAGGTATCAAGTGTGAAGTGACCATAGGGTAGGTCTTGTCGTGTAGTGGCCTGCTGTTTCATACGGCGAGGCGAAACCACGGCGGGGTCGCGACCGCATGCGAAAGTGATTTGCGCGGCGCCGTCGATAGCGGTTTTGTCGAGGAACACCGTGGTAGGTTTAGTCGGTATTCCGGGAGGCATATTAACTTTTCTCTTTTCAACATCTTTCTCTTACCCCGGTGAGCCTGACATAACCGCTCCGTCCGCACCCGCGGAAGGGTAGGTGTCAATGCATTCCCACGGGTAAAAGAAAAAGCATTTCAAGTGGTCATTCGAAAAATCAATAATAATATAAGTGTTGTCAACCAAAAAGGCCTTTAAAAATGTGTTTAAAAGATCTTTAAATACATTTGCATTTTTCTGTTTCCACTCTTTTGGTATTTTATTATAAATACCATGACCCATACAAATTATTCTCTAGTCTAATGCATAAGTGTGGTCCTTGACTTGTGAATACGTAATTTATTATTATCACGTCTGTTTCGATTTACTGTGTCAGACAGCTTCGGAAATAAATGAGGAATATTTCTTACAAATATAACTTTTTCAAAAATATATAATGACGGTAGTGTTGGAATCCGGCGCTTGATAAAAAATGGTTCACAACTCTCTGTACTTTGAATTATAAACAGAACACGTATGCAGCGTTTCTGAATTGTAAATGCTATGTCTTTATTTGTTGAATCACCCCAAAGTATTAATCCATATCTAAGTGCAGATTCGATTAGGCCTTAATATGCAGTAAGTATTGCATCGGTGTTCACAGTTGGTGCAAGTTTGTATATAGCGTAGTATAGTGAGCTGATTTTATTACTTAACTTATCAATATGTTCTTTCCAGTTAAACTTTTTGGTCAATAATTAAGCTGAGAAATCGAGTACATACTAGATACTTCATTTATTTTAATGTTGTCGTGTATAATATTGAAACTTGATTGATTTTGTGACTGTTGTCTGAAATGCATTATGTTTGTTTCAATTATATTGTTTTTTAAATTATTATTATTAAGCTATGAAATTATTGATGTCAATGAATTTGTTATGTCAGATTTATAATAGTCAATATCCTTACAAGTTACACGATATAGTCATAGTACTATCGTCAGCAAATAATATCATGGATTGAATAGTGGCACTTGGTAAGTTATTAATGTATATAGTGTGTATAATAAACCCTGTCCGATCCTTAAAGGTGTTATACAGTACGTAAAGAATGTCACCCTTTTATAAAAATCGATCAAAGAAATTATCCCAGTAAATTTAAATTATTTAAAATAATATGTTAATAGACAACAACGACAATTTATTAATCGTAATACCTAGGTATCACTAAAGTTTATAAAGGTTCATCGATGCTGAGCTGCGCTACGCCGGGCCTACCTACCTACGCCATAGGAAAGTGCCGCCAAAAGTATGCCACGCTCCGTGTCCTTGTCTAGTTTAGTGGAGTGTTGCTAGACTGTGCGAAATTTCAGTAATTTAAGGGTAAAAATGCTGATCAATACTGTACTTTTTTTGTTATTATTCTTAGCATGTTTGTTAAGAAAGAAACAAGCCCTTAATGGATCGGACAGGGTTTATTATACATACTGTATAATAAAAAGAAGAGGCTCGCTCTAGTACGCTACTTTGGGGCACTCCAGAAGTTACATGGCACTCATTTAGGGCGTAAGGTTTTCCTGTCTTTGTTTTGATGTTCAGTCCACATATCTCTGTAATTTGTTTTCTCTCTGTTAAGTATGACCGAATTAATTTTGAAACATTGCCCTTAATGCCATAGGCTTCAAGTTTCTTAATTAGAATTTCATGATCCACGTGATCGAACGCTTGTGACATATCCACAGTACATAACTTTTAAGATTCCAAAGTGCGTGCCTCGGGACTTGAGATATCTGCGTAGCAGTCCAACGTTCTTCCACTAGGCTTTGGTACTCCTTTTTTATAAGTAAAGTTAGATGACAGCAGTCTACGTATATTTTTTTCAGGTAAAACAAAAGACATAGTGAACGGGCTGCGGTCGGTGGTGCCGGCCGAGGTAGTGCGGCGCACGGCGGCGCTGCAGCACGACCTCGCGCTCGCGCTCCAGCGGCGCCACGTGGCGCGCGACGACTGAGCGCGCCACGTCTACAGTGTACACGTGAGTACGCGCCATAAGCAACGCAGCGTCACCGCCTGCCGTAGCCGACACTGCCTAACCGCCTTCCAAAATCGACGCTGCGTAACCGCCTTCCATAAGTGACGCTGCGTAACCGCCTTCCATAAGTGACGCTGAAGTACCGCCTTCCCTACGTGACTCTGCGTAACCGCCTTCCATAAGTGACGCTGCGTAACCGCCTTCCATAAGCGACGCTGCGTAACCACCTTCCATAAGCGATGCCGCGTAATCGTCTTCCATAAGTGAGGCTGCATAACCACCTTCCATAAGCGATGCCGCGTAATCGTCTTCCATAAGTGAGGCTGCGTTACCGCCTTCCATAAGCGACGCTGCGTAACCGCCTTCCATAAGAGAGGCTGTGTAACCACCTTCAATACAAAAAGACGCT
Source organism: Catocala nupta (assembly GCA_963675205.1). Lineage (NCBI taxonomy): Eukaryota > Metazoa > Arthropoda > Insecta > Lepidoptera > Erebidae > Catocala > Catocala nupta. The sequence continues at coordinate 22,373,749 of OY776097.1, read as the reverse complement.
TATCAGGGGGTATATTATACTTCCTACAATGACAGCACAGGGCTGCCTTAGCACAGTAAATTGTTATTTTTCTGTAATCTTTAGTATGATGACTGTACTACACCAGTTAGCATTTCATTCGTATTTTTGGCCCCTCCTATAATTAATTGCAAACATGTCAGCCCATAATATAAAGTGTTATGGTAGCGATAAATTAGAATATATGTGGCTGTACTTTAACAAATAAATAAAACTCATTTCGTTTAGAAAATATGTTTATAAATTAATAATTTCCGTTTTATTTTCAGATGAGGTGGAGATATTGGGTAAAAATTGTGTTAATTAAGGATCGGTCAGGAAGAGAACTTTGAACGTTACGAAATTGTGAAAACTTATGAAGGATAATTTAATATAAAAAAGTATATTTCTCATCTAATTATTAAATAGTGTATTGAATTTAGAAATAAATCAATGCGGCCGCTATGGTGCTTTGAACAAAATAGTCCTTATATTTATATATTTCGTGTCTTCATAGATATTATTGGAAATTGTTAGTGATGTACACAAATGTAAAAAGATTCTCGTAATTAATTGTTCGGAATTAAATTCTCCCTAGTATCATCCATCTCATTTACAGTTGCATTTGATTGCTTAGTATTTTCTTTTATTGTAGTTTATAAAAATTGTATTTTAACTTAAGGTTCTATATTTAAAATAAGAGATACGGTATACATTATTATTATTATAATGTTTAGTATTTACAGCAACAAGCCAATTTTAATGTTGCATTTTATTTCACATAATAACAATAGATTTTAATTGGCCTCTCTAAATATATATTTATCTGCATTTTGTTTTTTATTGGAATAAACTGGAATGTCGAATTATTTCTCAAATCAATTCTTTTCCTGTATAACCTGTATCCTAATTTCTTACTCAAGTCTTAACTAGTACATTTTCTAAAAACTAATGCTTCCAATGAGTGATCAGGAGTGCTGTCACAGTAAGTATATTTCTTTACCAATATTTTAAAATAAAATGACATCACAGGTACTCCTGTGGTAGATTGTTTTCTTGCGATTAGGTCGATTAATGTTAATTCTGCTAGATGATATTACCATAGGTAGTTGCAGACGTATCTGATAGATAATCAATAAGCTCTTTTATGTGGGATCTAAAAATATAGTTCTTGATTACCTACATTATTTACGATACGAAGTCATGCCTGTAATGATACGAGATGCGTTTTATATTATATGCAGCGTGTACCAGTAAACCGCGATCATATTTTAAGATTGTTCAGTGGAACCAGTAATTTTCGGCAATTTGCTTATTTATAAACATTTTGCTTATATTACATAACTATTAAAAAATTCGACCATTTTCTGGTAATGAAAATGAGCTGGTTTGGATTAACTTTTCTTTGTTGAATTTTAAATACAACTCTCGCAACAGAGGTAATTCCTGTGTTGGGAGGAGTTTACATTCATACAACGGATACAAAGAACACCTACACTCGAAACAAATATTTGTGGATCACTCAAAATATGTGTCCCGTGTGACGATCGAAATCGGTGGCGATATGATGAGTTAAATCACTACGCCAACCTTGCAGTCCAGTTCACACTAGGAAATGACTCTCAAGGATGCCTAAGTCATGCCAACAAAAAAATGGAACCAATTACTAATAGAATTGTGAACCGCACAATAGGTACTATTTATAACTAATAGTTTACGATTCCATAATATGACCACACCTAACTGTTACACGATATATAAGTTAAAATCCTTATATTATCTATGTAACTAATCATTTACTGCAATTCAAGGTTCGATAAAAATAACTAAATAGGATTTCGAATTTGGGGAATTAAGTTACGTTTAAATATTATTGTGTGTAATAGACAATAAAATGAGACCTAGAGTTTGGAATAGAGTATTATAATTCGAGTACTTCTAGGATTGCTCTACCTCTGGATATCATTTTGATATTATTTTTTATAATATATAATTAATATTATATTATTATATATAATAATATTATGAGACGGAAATCAATCAGACGTGCGAAGCCCATTTTAGTAAAGTATTATAATGGTTTCCGAACTTGTCTGATAGTCCAACTGTCACTTTGTCATTAACGAACTAGCGGTGGGCTAAAATGTTATTTTTCTTTATACTGTTAAATGCTAATGTTAAATAAAAATTAACATATTATTTAAAGTGCTAATTCTTATAACATGTTAAATAGTTAAACGTATACGTAATACGTTGATTTAACTGTTGAGTTAAATAAATGTGTTATATACATTTAAACTTTTAGTCATGTTAGCATATTAGCTTGTGACTTACATGATGTTAAAATTGTGAATGTTAACTTGTTTCTTTTTCGTGATTTTGTTGAAGTGCTTATATACCTAAATTTAACATGCGACATAATTAGTTAGATCAACGAAATTTCCTTCATACTGTTACAGGCTTAGGACTGAATTTATCTATTTATTTACAATTAAGTCCTAGGTATTTAAAGTTTGTTTTAACACACTATTTTCACTTATTCCTATACTACTTATATACACCGTTACAAACTAAAAAGTATTTAGCCTACTTATATTATATACACCTAAAAAAGAAACAAGCTTAATTCACTAAAGAAAACGGTTGCGGGTCGATTAAAACAATAACATAACCTCTATTTAACAACACGGCGCCGGCGCCAGAGACGGGAAAAGAATAAATAATCGTTTTAACAAGTAAAATTTCGTCTTCATAACATTAAGATTTCCAGGTTCCCAAATAAAAATTAACCTTATAACTTACGAACTAGATGTCAAATAAGATCGATATTACTATAGGTTGCTAAATTAAATGCTAATTTGTAATCGTTCAAATAAAATTAGACTTTAACTTCAGGTGTCAGTTCTTTCGAAAGCAATGCTCTACGTACGTTTGACACGAAGATGAAAGTGATGTACGCCACCTAGCGCAGGATTTGTTATTTATTTGACAAACAATCTGTTTACGTCTCGCCTTGAATCAATAATTTGAATTAGTTTCTTGAAAGTAATATAGATGGTATTGACATAAATACTACACTGACTACACTGAATACACTGACGTAAAAAAAATACTTTATGTTAAAAATAACATTTCGGTGTCATTTATTTTAACATTGCTAATGATAATTTTATTTTAATATGTTTATATATTTGTTATAACTTATAACACTCATCTCTATATCGAACTTCTCATTTGTCAAACAAATGTCAACGTGATTGTCAGTCTTTCAACTTTCTAGGATTTCACTTGATTTCACTGCTGTTCTATTCTTTTTTCGTTATTTTAATGTAAAGGTCTTTTTATTTTCAATCAAATCCGATTTGTTTTACATAATGAATGAAACGTCTGTTGTAATAGATGATGATGATGTCATTATGGTAAGTAATTATTTTAATAAATAAATTTATGGCGTGATGTTATGTTTTGATAATAACTTAGAAACTATTGCATATAACTGCAACTTAATATTTAATGTAATGAAGAAGACCGCAGTCAAAGAATCTTATGTTGTGTTCCTATGGTGAATATAGTTTTAAGGTGCCTTGGGAAACTTCCTCTTTTATTTTTTAGTAGAGATGGACATAAATGTCTCTTTAGCTGCTTAACGACAGTTATACTTGTTTGCCACTTTGGTAGGAATAAAAAAAATAGGAAATTAGCCTGAATATTCACATTCATACTTAATGATAGTTAGTCATACATCCTACCATTGTTGAAAAGGCTATGTCTACTGGTGATAAGAACTACTTGATGTATCATCACTGCCATGTTATCTACGTTGATAAACATATAACTATAATACAAATAGCAATTATGTATTTTTAATAATGAGGCAATATGATAGTGTAACTATAAAATTGAAAATATTTATAAATACTAGTGGATCAGACAAAATGTTGGCTTAAAAAGCCTAACTTAAGGCCTACTACTGGGTCCAACTGATAAAGGACATCGGCGAATTTCGGTCCTCACAAAAACAACGGACAGTAGTTAAATGTATACAGATAAAAAGTACTTATTTATATTGATTTTTAATTACTGTAAACAGAAAAATCTATGGTTTAGATATAAATATCACGATAAAAGGTTATAAACATACTGTAAAACTGGAAACAGTTGCTTTTTCGAGTTTCTAATGTTGCCAGCCTTAAAAATAGATATGGCCACAATTTATTATTTTTAAATTAATGTTTTTAATATACAATACATGGTCTCGATTGTCAGTTTGAACAGTTATAATAGTTTAAATAAATATCAATCACAAGGTAAGGTATGTTTAACTATAATTACTGGCGTTTGACTTTATGTTTATTATGTTAAAAGGCTTATATTCAATCACAGAAACAGAATGGCAATAACGAACAATAAAGCTGTGAAAAATAGCAACAAGTTACATTCATGTTGACTTTGCACTCGTGCGCAGTTAACGTTAATAAACTAGTACTTATTTTTGCGACTGTGATTTATTTGTGACCTGGTGCTATTTATATGGATTCTGAAACTGCATCTTCGATTGACCTGGCTTTGTTGTTATTGGATATTTGTGTAAGTTGTCTAAAGAAATTAATTACAGTCACTACGGGCTGAGCCTCATTTTTCCCACGCAAGTTACTAATCAAAGAACAATAAAATAGTATTTATGAATATTACTATTTATACCTAAAATATTTTTATATATATGATTTACTTATTACAATTATATAAACCATAAACAAATATGTACATACCTACAATTTTCGTACCTACAAAATGGTGTCATTATTATGACCTAGAATTATACATATAAACTCAAATATCTCTTTAATACCACCATTAATATATATATATTTTTTTACATATATTATTTGTATGTTTTTAGCAGTAATTTGATTACATATTCACTCTTGTCCGCGATGGGCCTGACGAACTAAGGGACTCCGCCGGTCTCCTTTAAAGTATCCAGATACCCATAAAAACAAAAAGTTTCATTAGAATTACTATAGCTAATTAGGAGAAGTTTAGTGACACTTAACAGAAGAATTCTATATATATAAAGATTACTAGCTTTTGCCCGTGACTTCGTCCACATGGAATAGTTACTTAAATTATATAAGAAAACTGTTTTGCAAATAATACACTTATATATGCTTTGGTTTACTGCAAATAGCTTATTTTAATACATTTTATAAACTAATTATTTTTGTTATCCACCCTTTATTGAAACAAAGATTTTGCAGGTTGAATACTCGTGAGCATGCCACATAGTATTGCCCATTGAAAACAGTTTTGTTTATTATTATCGTAAATGCTGCTTTTAGAGAGATTTGCACTCTTATAAACGGAAATGGCAGTGCCCGGAATTATCGGCATACATACGGGGAATAAAAATATTTTCTCTTTTTGCCATTACATAGCCTTTGTGCGGCAAGATTTCTCATTGACAAGACTGGAATACCAACTTTAGCTTTAATTTATGAGAAGGCACTCCCGATAATTCTAAAGAGTTGAGATACTTTATAGGGTACGATGTCACTTGTTCAGTGTTCAGAACATTGTCTACTGAGAGAGAGGTACACAACAACATCACCCTCAACATCTGACATAATTTGTTCGTTTTTCTGGCCTACTGTGTTAATTTTTTGGTCAAATTGACCTGTCACACAACCTTTCTATATTGCCCATACTTCTTATAGATCTGGATCGACATATTATTTAAATCATTTGTGTTATCGACAATTTGACAGAATTCACGTCTTAGTGTGATCATGCTGTTACTGTCTGTAAAAGCATACAATATTTTCCGACTATTTGAAGAGCAGCTGCATATTACCCGGGTGATAATCATTGTGTAGTTGTACTCGCATATCTATTTGTAGTCAGACAAAACTTTTTACATGTATCCATAATACAGACGCCTTATAACAGGCATTTATTTCATCTACCGGTGTACCCCTACCACAGATAATATAATACTATACTAGTACAGATACTCAATCCCATACAAAAATCTTGGACACGCCTAACTCTGGCTATTCTACTTGCTATTTTGGTACCTATCTTTTTACACTAGATGGCAGCACAAAACTAGCGCCACTGCTGCCATCTACCCATAACAAGTACACAAGTTCCGAATCCTATTTGATAACAGCTCATAAGAGATGCCGTTGTGACAGTAAAATAGGTACTTGTTTACCACGGATAGAACATATTTATACCAGTCGATGCAAAATGTGCGCAACCTTGAAAATAAAAGTTATCTACCTATAGTGTTGTGTGCCGAAATGCATACGATCACACTTTGATGATTCTCATTTACTCGGTCGGATTTTCGTGAATATATCGTGTTGCTAATCAGTTTACAAGTGCAAATCTGTGTAATTCCAAATAAAAACATTTTAGAAGTGTGGATTGACATTAGTGGATACTGTGTTAGTGTTATCTCCGCGGAAAACGTAATAAATAAACGAAAATAGTGAAAAGTAATTACGAATTTGACACCGACCGGCGACACTATTTCTCAGCATACCCACGACAATTTAATATTCTGTGACATTTGAAAGTCGCGTCAGCTGACAGAGACAGCTCAGTGTTGCCAGAGCAAGAAAATTTATTACTACCAAAGATGAGTTCTAAAAAAAATTCTGCTGCAAGTGTACCACCGGAAAAGTGTGCCAAGTGTTCTAAACAACCGAATGAGAAAAAAATTTCTGTAACTTGTGACTCCTGCAAAATTCTAATATGTGGAGATTGTCATGGACTGTCGCCAACAGAGGTTCGAGTACTTGAGCTGAAAACTGTTGCTCGTGTCATGACCTACCTTTGCAATGACTGCAAGTCTGTCATGACTCAATTACCCCTTATAATTAAAAAGCTAAATGATCTTACCGAAGAAGTACAACAGCTTCGTATGAGGCAAAGCATGCTTGCCACCGAAACCGCAATACAAGAGATGATGGAGAGGGCCAACAGGTCTAAGAATGTTATTATATATGACATTCCAGAGTCAACTAGTGAGGACACCAATAAGAGGAAAGATCATGATAAGAAAGAGTGTGAGGCAGTGATTAACTCAGTTACTGATAAGGTCAACTATGATGGAATAAAAGTTTTTCGACTCGGTGCTCCTAAGACCAATGCAAATGACAGACCACGCCCCCTCAAGGTGATATTACGTAACAAGAACGATGCTCTAGAAGTTCTGCGTAACAGGAATAAACTAAAAGAACCCTCTAACATTACTTCGGATTTGACTCCTATGCAAAAGGAATATCTAAAATACTTACGAGAAGAACTCAAGAAACGTATTATCGAAGGGGAAACTGATATCACCATAAAATATGTTCGAGGACTACCTACAATTGTAAAAATGAAGGCACAAAAAAACTAGCTCCTGTAAATATCAACGACCCTGCACACTCATATAAAACAACCAATAACAATACAAAAACTACTATATCGCTTATTACAACCACCATTTTATATACAAATATACAATCTGTAACTTCGAAATTGGACCTGTTCACTGCCAGAATAGATTCTTTAAAACCAACTCTAATTATTATCACTGAAACATGGCTAAAGCCCAATATTCCAGACTCAATGATAAAAATACCTGGATATGACCTGTACAGAGATGATCGCATTGGTAAACGTAGTGGAGGAGTTGCAATATATGCATCAAATAAAACAAAACAAATATCAACAAAATTAAATACCACCTACAATAAGAAATTTGAAACATCTGAATGTTTGTGGATTGATATTCAAATTGGAAATACCAAGTTCCTCCTATGTGGACTATACAGAGGACATGATTCTACCTTAGATCAAGACAATAACTTATTTGAACAAATTCATTATGTCTCGGAAACGAACACTGTGGCTATATTGGGAGACTTCAACTATGGCGGAGTCAGGTGGCCTCTTGAGGATAGTGGATATCTCACACCGAAAGAAGCCAACTTTGTACAGTGGTATAAAAACAGCAATCTTCAGCAAATAGTAGACAAACACACCAGATATCGACAGGGAAACCAACCTTCATATCTAGACTTGATCTTGACAAATGATGATTCTCTTATTGCCAAAGTAGACCACCAAGCGCCTATCGGCAAAAGTGACCACACGTGCTTATTGGCAACCATACAACTGTCAGCACCGAATCGAAACGAGATTACCAAAACAAGATATAATTTCAACAAAGCTGATTTCTTCAAAATTAATGAAATGATGCGCACAACTTTATCTGGAAGTATAAGAGATGCTAACTGTGTTAATTCGCAATTCAAGATATTCTGTGACACACTTAAAGATGCAATCAATTTATATGTACCTCAAGTGAAAGTCAGGCAGAGCACCATTAAAAAACCATGGGTCTCAAGGGATACCAAGGCACTTATAAATCAAAAGCTAGCACTTTGGAACAGATACGTATTGACCGGACTTGACAATCACTATAAGGAATATAGAAAATTAAATAACCAACTAATTAACAAAACCAGAACAGCCCGTATTAAACATGAAAGTAACATACTAGATGCTGGACCAAAAAAATTCTACTCGTACATTGGGCAGCAAATAACATCGAAGGTTAGCATACCATCTGTGTTACTAAATAAACAAGGCCAAACAGTGACAAAGCCTCAGGAAATTGCTAAGGTTTTTGCTGACCAGTTTGCGAGTGTATTTCAAAAAGAACCACAGTCGCAATTGCCCATACTAGAGTCATCACTGCGAGTCCAGGACTCAATTGAGGAGATAAACTTCACTAGCAGCGAAATTCAGCGAGTAATAAAAGAATTAAAAACAGATACATCGCCAGGACCTGATGATATACCTGTAGTAATACTAAAAAACTGTGAAATTAGTGACTACTTAGCAGAAATAATGCAAAATTCATATGATACTGGAATACTACCAGACCTGTGGAAAACGGCAACAGTGACGCCTATTTTTAAGAAAGGAAATAAGCTAGAACCATCTAACTACAGACCCATCAGCTTGACCAGTGTAGTATGCAAGGTAATGGAAAAATTAATAGTTAAACACATCCGAAAGTTCTTCACCAGCCACCAAGTTATCCCCGAACAACAACATGGATTCTGCCCACGCCGATCAACAGTCTCGAACTTACTGACATGCTTAGCATTGTGGACTAAACAGTTCAATGAAAGAGAACCCATTGATGTGGTATACTTGGATTATGAAAAAGCATTTGACAAAGTTCCAACAAACAGACTCCTAGAAAAACTTGAGTTTGTAGGTATACGTGGTAAGCTGTTAGTTTGGATCGAGGCATTCTTAAGACACAGAACTCTGCAAGTTAGAGTAGGAGAGGCAAGGTCCGATTACTTGGAGATTGATAGTGGAGTGCCGCAAGGCTCGGTACTAGGCCCTGTGTTGTATATCATATACACCTTTGATCTTCCACATGGCCTCCAGTCTAATGTCAGCATCTTTGCAGATGACACGAAAATATTCGCCAACCCACTGACTAATCATAAACGTCTCCAAGATGACTTAAACAAAATAGCCAACTGGTCTAAGGAATGGCTTATAAATCTTAATGCTGCAAAATGCACAGTCCTACACATAGGCAGTCGTAACCCACACCTAACCTATAAACTTGGTGATGCACAACTGACAGGAGTGAAGGTGCAAACAGACTTGGGAGTGAAGATAACTGAGGATCTAAAATGGGAAGAACATATAACCACAATTGTCAAGAAAGCAAAAAGACTGGTCTATCTTGTAAGAAAAGCTTTTGGAGTTCTAACACCCGAAATGATGCTGAAGATACACAAGACTTTTGTTAGACCCATTTTGGAATACGCATTCCAAGTTTGGAACCCGTACTTTAACAAAGACATTGAACAGTTAGAGAAAGTTCAGCGGAGTTTTACGAAAATACCACGGGTATTAAAACGACGATCATATGAAGACCGCTTAAAATCACTAGAACTTACAACTTTGAAAGACCGAAGAGACCGTGGGGACCTAATCGAGACTTACAAGATCTTAAATGGGCACTATGACCTCCAGGAAATTCAGAATTTATTCACACGAAATGAAAATGTTCACCTAAGAGGTCACAGCTATAAGTTATGCACTAGAATGTCTAATAGCAATCCCTATAGGCACTTCTTAAGTAACCGAGTGGTCAGAGCGTGGAACAAACTCCCAGAAGACACAATACAAGCCCAAAATGTTAACCAATTCAAGAATAGACTGGATAAACATTTACTGAACTGCAGACAGAGGAACCAGTGAGGAACATCTGGATACAGGCATTATCAGTTGTCTCAACTGCCTGCCTGATAATAAATAAATAAATAAATAAATAAATTTTAATGAATGCGTTTTAAATAGTAATAATAAAACAATATATTTCATTATGTATGCGATTGATGTTCGGGTGCTTTGAAAATAACTCATTGGCGTATAAAATTCTACTTTGGCAGTTAGTTATCTATATTTCACTATAATTGTAAATATAAATAACATAAAATATGCGCTCAGATTTTTGAAAACAACTGTGCAATGCCTAGTAGTTTAGTCTCTGTTGAAATTTACTGAGTTATGACTATTTATAAAATACATCACATAGATTATTTTGAATTTAACTATCGAAAAATAAATATAATAAACAGCACTTTTTTTTAAAAGACTCATACAGTTACTCATTTGCCGTATAACAGACTCAATACAAAAAATCTGTTGAACATAATTTATTTTCTGTGAGAATCGAACCCATAACACTCCGCACGTCGATAAGTACCCGGTTTAAGCGATTTAAACCACTACGCCATACTTGAAATCAAATCACACGCCCGCGCGAGTATCGCCTGGTGGCGGCGTTCGGTTTATTCCGGTCAGCTTCGTGAATTTTCGTCTATAAATCGTGTATGAGCGCTGCCGGTAGCCGCGGCGTCGCACAGTGGGCTGAAATTCGTGTTTCATAGACATTCAAATCCTTTTTTGAAAGCGACGCTTTTTTTTGCTTGGATACGATCGAGAATACCTTTTATATACCTGTTATGATAAACTTTTGGGTTTATAATAGAAAACAGCGCACTTAGAATTTTTTTCGAAAAAAATTGTATGGAGTCGACACAATAAATGATGATATCTCCGTTATCGCACAATTGCGCCTAATATCCTCTTAGGTTATTAATATATGAATTATTTTTGATTTTTTGACATACTCCATGACAAGGTCAGACGTGCGCTTTTTTTTTAAAAATCTTTGCAAAAATTTCACTTTTTGTTTTGTTAATTTTTTTGTTTTAATTAACTTGGATGTATATAGACTAGATATTTACGCAAATTTGTTGTGTGCAATATTAGAAAGTGAAATTCATTAAAAATTATACAAAATTAGCTTGATTTCTTTAAGCTTATATTTCTAACATAGGAACATTTACACATAATGACTTAAATATAAATCGTGATCTGACATTGGCGCTGAGTCCTGCAGACACCTTCACCCAAAATTAGCAGATGTCTGCAGGAATCAGCACCACTATCTACTACTACTACTTTAATATCTATTGGATAATTAGGCTACAAAATTAGTTGTAATTAAATATTTTTAAACATCATAAGACACATTCTGTGGTTAGTTTAGTAGCACTAGAAATACACTTAAAACTAAATTTTAGTAGCTGTGCAATACATATAATCATACAAATAACATCTCATTAAAATTAAAATATGGTAATAAAAAATTACAGTAAATATATATATGACAAAATTAAATAAAACAATTTATATATTATTTTAAAATATTGCCTATTCTGAATCACTATCTTCAGAATCGAACTCGGAGTCAGAATTTATTTGATCAATATCCATAAACTCAAATTCAGATGTTTGAAGATTGAGCAGATCCAATGTTTCATCAAACAAAGGTTTCTTTTTCTTGGTATCCAACGTTGGTCTTATTGCTGAAATAAGCGGATCGGACGAAAGTAGAAGAAAATTAAAGATATCTTCATTGGAACTCACTCTGCTCTTCTTCCGTGAGTGATGTTCTCTAAATCTTCTGAAGTCGTTGTTTTTCGCTTCTGAAGCTTCTTCAGATAAACACCCAATCGGAACAATTGCGTTAGCAGCAATAATTTCGGCTCCGTGAAGCAGTATCGTGTGCACTGTTGATGACATGTAGTACCAACTATACAATTCCACATATTTCTCAGCAGTAATGGACGCATATTCTTTAAATTTTAAAACATTGATGGGTTCACCTAAAGTTATGGCTTGCAACAATATAGCAAATCTTCGGACCAGATCTTCATCTAGACCAGTGATAGCCGCAGTCTTATCAGGAAATTCAAAGACTCGTCGTGCAGTGTTGCCATCATTAGTTGTGCCATAACCTTGTTTTACGACATCGATTAATAGGTTGAGCTCCGTTTTGAACCTGGCTTGGATAGTTTTCTTTCTTGCATCCACTGCGGCTTTCTCACTTTCCCCTCTAGCAGACCACTTCTTAATATCTATTTTATAAGCGATATGTAAAAGACATTCCATTGTGTTAATACGTGCATGTAGTGAAGAAAGTCCGAGCTCCATCAAATCATCTTCAGTTGATTTATTTTTAAATACTTCTAAGTTGTCCATCTCTGATGGTTTTGCCAAACAAAGGTAGCACGCTGCATTCGATCTCACGTTAGGTGAAAGATAAGTTTTTATTTTAGCATCAATCATGGTGAGCATAAGCTTATGACTCACCATATTGCTATCACATTGAGATGGTTGGAGAGCCGATATCTCAGCTTTCACTCTTTCATTTTCATCCTTCACCACTGTTTCACTTTCTTTAATAAAGGTGAACTGTACTGGACGTCAATACGCTGCTGAGCAAGGTTTCGGGTTCTCCCAAACTGTGATGTCTTCACGTGTCATCTTCAGTGGCGATAACGAAGTCATGAAGATGCAAGTGTCATCTTGTGCAGAATCCATCTTCTGTTTGTATTTGCTTTGGCTGGATGCTCCGTCGAAACCGTATTTACATATTAAGATCAGTTCTTTATTTTGTATAACTTCTGGCAAAGATTTTATTATTCTCTTTGCTGTCAGATCTAGCAAAGCTTGGAGTGAAATTTTTGCTGAAGAATCTGTCACCGTAATTGAATTTTTCGGCTCAGGTGGAAAGCACACGTTCTTTTCTTTTTGCACGCAGTAATACGAAGGGTACAATTGCTTAAGGCCTTCTCGAATTGCTGATTCTCGAAGAGTTATGTATTTTTTACCACTTTGATAATTTTAGAGATATCAGTAAACCGAGTGCTTTTTGGGGTAAAAAGTTTCTTTACTACTTGGTTTTTTAATTAAATCTTGAAATTTTTCGATTGATTCTGGGTGCTTCACCATATATTCGATCACTGCAGCAATGTTGTTTTGGCCTTCGTCCTTCAACTTAGAAATAGTAGCAAATACGAGCTCACTGGAATCTTTGTCTGTCAGGTCTCCACTCCGCCTCTTTTTCTGTTTCATTCCCAAGTCTTCAAAAGGCTTGATATTTTTCGTTTTGTCATAGTTCCCGTTGATGATGTAGATGGCTCCAAATGCGAACTAGTAGTGCTTGAAGATGATTCCAAAACAGTTACATGAGAACGTGGTGATGGCTCCGAAAGTGGAACTATAAGGTTTCCCTCCTGCTGAGTAATTGACTTTATATTTTCTTTTAAGCAACTCGGCCAATCAACATCAGCCTCGAGCCAACTTTCGTAGTCAGTTCGGAACCTCTCATATTTCCGTTGTGTTGATTCATACCGTTTATGCGCAGCCCTACTGAATCTTCGGCAAAATTCTTTTAAAGTCACACAATTTTCTTCAGACACACTGTTGTTTAAACGAGATAGCAGGGATTGAAATAAAAAAATATAGTCACTGAGTTTAGGAGCGCTTTTCAAAATAACGAACAAATCCAAGTTTGTTACGATACTTGCCATGGTGTTTGTACTTTCAATGATTGAAGAATACTAAATGATTTTCTTTTAGTATGCTCCTATTTATTGCGATCGACTTTAATCTATTTTCCCGAACAACTAATTTGCTAAATAACCTCTTAATTATTTATTAACGAGAACTTATTATTCAATAGATATAGATATTCAAAAAGTCAGTAGATAGTTAACATGTCATTAACAAACAATAATTTCCTTAATTTTATTGGCGATTTTGAGAATCATTAGATAATTACTATTTCTGGTAATGAGTTTTCAAGCGAATTTGACTTTCTAATATGGCGCATAGTTAATTTGCGTTAATGTCCAATCTATATACATCCAAGTTAAGCTTGATATTAGTTAAAACAAAAAAATAAACAAAACAACAACAAACAAATATTTTGAAAGATTAAAAAAAAAAAGCGCATGTCTGTCCTTGTCATGGAGTATGTCAAAAAATCAAAAATAATTCATATATTAATAACCTAAGAGGATATTAGGCGCAATTGTGCGATAACGGAGATATCATCATTTATTGTGTTGACTCCATACAAATTTTTTCGAAAAAAATACTAGCAGCGCTGTTTTCGATTATAAACCCAAAAGTTTATCATAGCAGGTATATGGAAGGTATGCCCGATCGTATCCAAGCAAAAAATAGCGTTGATTTCAAAAAAGGATTTGAATGTCTATGAAACACGAATTTCAGCCCACTGTGCGTCGATTAGCGCGCCTGCCTGCCGCGTCGATTCTCAATAAAGTCAAAGCTTGATTGTCAATTGAAGTTTTGTTATGAAATATTAATTATCTGGATCTGCTTAATACTTTAACAGAAGTTAAAGCTAATACTATATTTATTGATATACAAAATACAATGTACCTATTAATAGATTAAAAAACAACTGAGTTAGTAGGTATGCTATACGCTTATTAGTCATGGCTCGTAATCTTTTAACTACGTCATAATAATTATTGACATTGTATTATTTTACTTTTATATCCATATTAATTTTTGATTTTGTAGGGAAATCAATAATTAATATGTAATAATAGTTTAAAGTCAAGTAACAAAACAATAGATAAGTACCTACCTACTTAATTAATATTGTGGTACTTATGTAAGTAAAGATCACATTAATATAGGTACCATGATAAATGCGATGTTACTAATCCTAAAACACTATTCATGCTTTGGTAATTGGTATGATTTATTTAAATATTCGTGTCTAAATAATAATTATAAGGATATATGGTGACGATGACGTCCAAGAAATATTTATCTCATGTAATATTACTATTACATCCGAATATTTATTACAATGTCAACCAAACCAGATATGAACACATTAGTAGTAACTAGTTAAAAAATGATGAATGTGATGTGATGTGAGTAAAATAGTAAATGATAATATTCGAAACGAAATGTGATGTCATAATATCGTCACGTGACGTCGACAACAGGAAGAAGCAAACCACAACCAATTTTTAAAAATATTTCTAATAATTTATATTTTTCGAAACAAAACAAATAGTAAACATCGTTTCATACTTGGCCTTGTAGCGCGGGGGTGGGCGGGTCTTACCCTGCCCACCCCCGCGCCCGCACCAGCGCGTGCGATAAGTGTATCCTGTTCCAAAAGATTTCGTTTTGTTGTTGTAGGAGACATAAACTAAGACATTATTAGGCTATAAAGAAAAGATCTATGAAGATTCCCTAAATTACGACTTGCCTTATTAATAAATATTTGTTAGATTTATGGTAACCAAAAGGCAGGTTAAATAAGTAATACTTTCTTTTCAGATCATGTACTTTTTTTACCTAAGATAGTAAACATACTCTATTTGTTCAAAATAAAGATGGCAACCCTAATCACAACTGTGTCTAACTAGCTTTCAGGCCCTTTGAAACAGAGTTAGTCAAGTTGCGTCTAGTGATCAAATAATACTAGAAATTGCGTAAAAACCAAACCAAGAAAGCGGTATAAACAAATAACAGTCTTTAATTTTATAGAATAATTATTATGATAGATTACTTAATATTTACCTAACTATTTTTAGTAAAATATTGCTATGATTTACTACATAAAACTCCATTTCTATCGGCATGTCTATCGTAAGTTTGTAATTCAATTCAGAATAAGTAGGTAGCACAGAGATAATGATTATTATAACGCCGACTAGTCCGACTGCACTATATCTACTGCCGCACAAGCAAATGAAATTTGACAATAGAAGTTACGAGAACCGACCAGGTGTTTAAATACCTATAATGCCATGTAGTACAACAAAACGTTTTGTTTAATACATTGACATTTGTTAAGCATACATATTTTCCATATTATAAGTAATTTCTTATTAATCTTATTAATTAGTATCAGTAGGTAATAAACAAATATTGAAGTAAACCAAAAGAAGGGTATGAAATAAAAACACAATGTTTTTGTAGCCTTGTATAAACATATAAAAGAGCCATCTAGCGTCTCATCTAGCCCTATAGGTAAAATAAAATGATAGGTAGATTACCTGTGTGATGTAAAAGATACTGATATATCGATATCTTTAAATCATAAAATAAATGCGTTTACCTTGATGCTCGTTAATTAAATATGTACAATGGTTATTTATAATAACATTTTATGGTCAATTTTCTTCCAATAAAGCATTTTGATTGATCTTAATATTAACATTGGAACTCATAGTGCCATCTATGATCTATTTTTGGAACTGTTTACTTTTTGTTCTAATTGGTACCCCATGCCCCTACTAATAACCGGCAGGATCTGTCAAGTCACCAGTTAAAAGTACCATCATTGCGATATAGTGCTTCGATTGCTCTTTTGTGGGACATCATACATTCATCCCGAACCAACAGCTTATATTGCTGGATCATTTTGCCGCCCTCACCGCTTTTGCTAATGTTACAAATGCCGCGCTGCGCCGCCGCTGGCGCATCGTTCTTTATGTATGGCGCGCTCACGCGACGTGTATATATATTAAGACGTATTTTTTACTAATTATACAATGTTTGCGATAAATATACGTTTTGTAAAAATATACAGATTTGTTTGGGCCTCCACACGAACTTTCGTCTCCTATTTCATCCCCATGTAAGTCGAAATTTAAAAATAACTGGTACAAATGTTTACTTATTTACTTCTTATCAAGTGCCTAAATACAAAGTCTCGTGGTTTTACCTGCGATAATGACGAATTCCCATACAAACTTTCATCTCTTATTTCAACCCCTGCTTGCCCTCTTTTACAACAAAAGGTAACCAATTTATTTTCCCAAGGTCTAGTCTATCTATTTACCTTCCTAATTTCATCAAAATTGGTTGTAGTTTAAGCGCGATAGTGACGAATTTCCATACAAACATTAATTCCTTATTTCAATCTCTTCATGCCCTTTTTTACAACAAAAGGTAACTATGTCCTTTTCCAATTATTAGTCTCTCTCTGTACCAAATTTCATCCAAATCGGTTGTGGTTCAAGCGCGATAATGACGAATTCCCCTACAAATTTTCATCCCTTATTTCAATCCCTTCATGCCCGTTTTTACGACAAAAGGTAACTATGTCCATGTCCAAGGTCTAGTCTATGTCTGTACAAAATTTCATCAAAATCGGTTGTAGTTTAAGCGCGATAATGACGAATTTCCATATAATATTTCATCCCTTATTTCAACCCCTTCATGCCTTTTTTACAACAAAAGGTAGCCTATTTCCCTTCCCAAAATCTATTCTATGTCTGTGCCAAATTTCTTCAAAATCGGTTCAGTGGGTTAGGCGTGAAAGCGTGACAGACAGACAGAGTTACTCATATGAATATGCAAATCAAAAGGTGTAAAGTATAGAATATCTTGTATGATGGCTATAATAAGAATTAGGAAATATACTTTTTTTAAAGGGACTATATGAGGTATATAGTCCCTTTAAAAAAAGTATATTTCTTGATATTTATATTGCGAGCAACCATCTCTATGGTTGCTTCCAATACCAAGAGAATCACATATATGTTGCCAGCCTTTCGTAAATAAGTGGCTGTATTACAAACACAAAGAAAGATAAGAAATGCCCTATTTGGCACCACAGCACTTCTAACTGCTGCCTTAAATCCTACAGAGACAGAACACAGTGCAAGGTTGTTCGGCTGCTATCTCTTGTATCATGAAAGTATTTTAGCAACCAGGTTCTCTTAAAACTAAAATTACTTGTCCTACATGGGAATAAATTTGTATTACTATTTTAGGTGGATTCATGTGAGATTATTGATATTGATGGCAAAGATGAAATTCAAAGTAATACGAAAAAAACAATTGACACAATAGTGATTGATGAGGACTACACAACGGCAGAAAATAGTGAAAATACTATTAATAATGATAAAGAGAAGACATTTGCTAGGTTACTGAAAAATAATATACTTATGAATAAAATAGCTGAGCACTGTCTGAGTATGGCAAACAATGCAGGAATGTCAAGAGTGATCAACAAAACTCTACAGCCTTTATACAAAGATGCGGATAACACATTTAAAGAGTCAGAATCATTTTCTAAAATTCTGACCAAAATTTTACACAATTTAAAACATGACCCAGATCACAAATTCTTGCACATAAAGTCGTTATGCGAGGAGCTGAAGGCTGGGAAATACAGGAGGAAAGTGCCTTTTGTTACGTTAACTACTGACATAAGAAAGAATCCTACAAGATCTTGTGGAAACAGATTGAAAGGTTTGTATAGTCATTAATGTTTGTATCCATTTGCTGAGCGTGACTATCTTGTTGCACACATATATTGCATACATAGAATATATTTAAATTACCACTTTACGCATATACTATAAACAACTAGCCGATCCTACAGACATTGTCCTGTCTGAATGTTGGCTTGTAAACCAATTGAAGTTTGGTCTAGCTACACTTATGGACGAATTTTATATGTATAAGGATTTGATAAATATGTCTTAAACAATTTCAAGTTTTACAATTAATTATCACTGACGACTTTTTGACGACTCGATAGCGTAGTAGTTAATGTAACCGACTGCTACGCCTAAGGTCGCGGGTTCGATTCTCGCACAACTCAAACATTTGTGTGCATGAACATGGATGTTTGTCTTGGTCTGGGTGTTTCTATGTATAACATGTACGTATTTACAAAAATAAAAAGTATATATGAATGTTTATCCATTGTACAGTACCCATAGTAAAGCTCTGCTTTGTGCTAGATGGTGTTGTGTGTATGTGATAGAATAGAATGTTATTACTTTTCCCTATATCTCAGTTACTTTTAAGCAGAAATGATGACAGGAAGATAAACCTATGTCAATTATCCTAACTATTATCATTTTATTTGTTTATTATGCTTTTACGCCTTAACTACTGGACCAATCATCATGAAATTTCCCATATAACATGTCAAAGGTGCCAAAGGTAAAAGCAGTTTTACACATTTTTAGTATCTTTCAGGTAAATTTAAAAAGTTTAAGATGGACAAAATTGCAAAGCGAAATAATATGACTGATGTTATAGAAATAGATAATTCTGATAATGAATCTGTTATAACTTTAAATGATGACGAAGACAATGATATTAATGAAAGTGATAATAATGATGATATAATGATTGTTGATGATATTGGAAACAGTGATGTACGCAGTGAGGAGTCTAACAAAGAAAATACAGTGGTTCAAATTGAAAATTACAATGAAAATGAAACTAGCCCTGACGATCTATTGGTTCCTCATAATTCAGTGTCAGTTAAAAAGCATTATCATGAACAGAAAACAGCTTTTGCAATTGAACAACAAATTGAAGTGTATAAATGTATGGTTAAGGATCTGGAGGAGAAAGAAGTGCATTTTGATTCTCTTTTATCACCATACATACTATGCGATAGGTAAGTATCACAAAATGTTTTTCTGATGCAATACTGAGCTACAAACGAGTGTTAACGCCATTAGCGTCGAATTCATGGAGCCTGAGGATGCTTAACCCCCTCGCCTCCCCAATGTTATTATAGGAGGCACTGAATACCATCAATATTTTATCCTGGTCCGTGGGTAATTATTATTGACAAGTATTTTTATGAAGTCAACGCCCCTAGTTTTCACCTTGTGGTCTGTACCGATTAGAATGACAATATCTTTATTTTATGTACGTTTTTTCCTTTTCTTTTAATGTTGGTAATGTAATGTGATACAGGAATGACTCCTAGAGCAGGAGTTACCTTCAAAATAATTGACTAACCTTCCCTCTACATTCACAGGTATAAAGCTAAAATACTGGAATTATATAAAAGGCTATGTAAAATAACTGGTAACGGTGACGGCAACTTGATGAAGCAGCGCGTTGTACGGCTTCGAGTGGTCGAAGGTCATCCTCCTGGACCTGTGAAACGGCTCGAAAGGTTCCTGAACAGCACCATCGACGAGACAGGATCTGTACCGTTACCTGACTTCCATGATGTAGTCAGATGCGTCAAACAGTCAAATATTGCTGACAACCTTGGTTGGAGTAAGCAAGAGATCATGCGAGAAGGTAAATCCCTGTTCTTTATTTAGACACACTGCTTTTAACTCGGAGGTAGTAGAGATATCCACATGGTTAGCTATGTTTCTAAGTTTCACATAGTGGAAAGTGAAACAAGACACACAATGTCGATTCAACCTAATCTCTTGAAAATCTCTTGAAGCGTAAATGTTCAAATGCCACTACGCCGAGTGTTGTGTGTTCATATCTCACACGGGACAAAAATTTGTGTGATTCACAATTAGTTTTAAGTTTAGGTGTTCTTTGTATCCATTGTTTAATGTTTGTAAAGGCGTTACAGGTGTCTCGTAAAGAATGGATAATCCTGAAACATCTTATAGTAGTGCTATTGGAGATAAAAATAAAAAAAATGATGCCTAGGCGGTACCTAAGATAGGTCATTATAAAAAAACGATTTATTCAATAGGTACTTTGCTTTTCTGTATACCATGGGTTGAAGTAAAAGAAAACCATTAAAAGTGATTGAAATTATTTTATCTCGTGTAACGAAATTATTGTTATTAATATGTAGGATTAATATTTAAAATTAAATAATCTGGATCAGATTTTCGGAATCCATCACTATGAAAGTGACATACTCTATTGTGCCTGCGTAAATATTACCAACAAGAGTCGATTGTATTGAAAATGGCATGCTAGGTGTTCTTAGCAGGAAGCTAGCAATTTCATTCGCTTGGTATTCCTTTTGTGTTATACACATGCATCATTTCATCACACTAGTATAAATGCGCTATGCACTGCGAATGTATTATGTTGGTCTCTTTGAACAGTATTCGGGCATTGTTTGTCAACTATTAACGAAATATAAACTACGTCGTTTCTTGAGTTAGTATTAGTGTATCATAGGGTTCCGAATGAAAGCAGCGATAGCCTAGTGAAAGTCAGAAGTTTCGAGTTCGAACTCAAGGCAACGCATTTCATTAATAGATAACACTGCGTTTTAGTACCCGCTTAACTGATAGCTGAAATGGATAGCTGATGGGTCATAGATTGTGGTATCCATCACGTCAAGTTTTGTAGGTAGAAACCGATCCATTTTTTAATATTATCATTCTATGCACATGAGAAATAGTTAACATATTCAAATTTACTAGTATATAATAATGTTTTCTTTGTAAGAGGGATGGCAAATTCATCGATCACTACTATCCACTAAAATTTGGCTTGAAAGAACAGAGTTTGTTTGCGGAAAATCGAATGTTATACATATATATTTAAAGCTAATAAACCCTTCAAATATCACTTTTCACCACTTCCTATTAAACTGTACCTCATAAGACATTTTTGAAGGCATATATTATAAATATAATACTTGAGTAACAACTGTATTACATAATTTTGAAACTATTACACTACTACTATTGAATTTTACTCATTTATAAGCTAATAAAATTATTTAAACTATTAAATCTATTTATATTTAGGTTTACATATTCCCCGACGTTTCGGTTGCTTTTCAGCAGCCATGGTCACGGTGAAAACCGCAACCTAAACGTCGGGAAAAGTGTAAACCTAAATATAAATAGATTTAATAGTTAAAATAATTTTATTAGCTTATATTATAAATGAGTAAAATTCAATAATAGTAGTAGTGTAATAGTTTCAAAATTATGTAATACAGTGATTAATAAACAACGCGATAAAATCCGTATATAGTATAGAATAACATTCGCGTAAACAGAAGACAATATTAATTGAGTAACAAGCTTTTTATATTTGACGTCAGTATTTAAAAAGTTATTATATTTAATTGTTTCAATATTTTGTTTAATTTGGTACTGGGCAGAAAATAAAAGAGCTGTGATAGAAAGAAAAGAAGTATGCATTATTGCAGTATGTCAGGAATTAATAAAAAAAACAAACATTTTAAAGGGGGTACTTAATTTTATCTTAATTTGTCACGCAGAATTATCACAAAAAGAAAATATCGTTCGGAAACCTGCATGTCTGAGAGTTCTACGTAATGTTCTCGATGATATATGAAGTCTGCCAACCCGCACTGGGCCAGCGTGTTAGACTATGGACCAACCTTTCTCATACTGTGAAGAGGCCTGTGCCCAGCAGAAGGGCGGGTATTATTAGGTTACTCGATTTTTTTTTTTTTTTTATATAGTATCTCGCACTAAGTCCACATCCTATGTCTGGGGCTTTTACAAAGATTCAATGAACACAAACACACGCAGACTCTTAAAAACATTTTGTGAATCACAACAATTTATTGTCTCGTGGGGATTAAACCTACAACACACACCGCAGTGCCACTACCCAGGCGACCACTTAAAGGTCATAGCACACATATCGACTCGGAAACGGATCGTCACCGTATCAACTCCAGCCTTGCAGTATTCTTTGTATGAAACTTCCTACTGCAACGCACACTAATCGGAATCGTAACGTAATCGTCTCGCCTCGGGACAAGCTTGCAGTCCTCGCGCTTACGGCTCGTCGTCCCCGCGCTTACAGCTCATCGTCCCCGCGCTTACGTCTCTCCGTGCACAACTGTTGCCGAACGTGCGACAGCACTTGTGAATGACAATTCACAAGACAACTAACAGTCGTGTTGCGCGCGTATTCTATTGAATTTTTAGGTTAGATTTTAAACAAAAAATAACGATGAAAAGGGATCATTGAAGAAGTGAGAAAGTATCCATATTAATATGATTTAAGTGAGCGCGGCGTAAGCGCGGTGTCGCCTATCCGTAGCCGAGTCGACGTACCGGAGCTGTTGATCCGCTTTGGTTACGTTAGGTTGACGCTTGTTTGACGGCGAGGCGAAAAGTGATACGGTGATGATCCCTTTCCGAGTTGATGTGTGCTATAACCTTAAACCTCACCATCCGTCCAATCAGTCAGCTGTAAATTCAAATTAAATTCATTCTATTTGTTAGCTATTGCATTGTTCACTCACTGTGGACACGCGCTTCGGAAGCAACGCCAGAAGCGAGAGTATAAGGACCTGATGAGCTTGGTAAGAGACAAAGAAATAGATGACGACGATCCAGCAGCCGAAGACCCGCAGCTACTCGCTCGCCTGGAAGAGAACAAACTGATCGCTAAAGCCAACGAGGAAGAATTGATAAACAAGTACTTATTTATATAATATTATATATCCCATATATCCCCGAAAATACCGTCTTCAAAATGTGTCTGTAATACCCTATTCAGGTAGGGGTGTATTGCACACACATTTTACTAGTTATAAGTCCTACATAATATGTGCACATTGTGGTCAGTTAGGCATATTTTCAAGCCCAGCGCTAATGTCGAGTATTTTCAAAAAAATATACGGCCTAGGGTATTATAGCCGGCGGCTTACGATCATTCAAAATATTCTAACTAATCTAAACAAGTAAATATGACTGACGTAGTGTTTAGATATACCGCGTGACATATTTTACCGTCTTGAAAAAAATAAGGCGTGATAGGTAAATAGAGTAGAAGCCTCAGGCATAGTTATTTTATTTAATTATTTCATTTACTGACATAGTCTGAAATTAATCTACCATTGTACACTCCTTATTTATAAAATTTAAAAAAGTAATTCGAAGAAACAATGGAAATAATTCAAATTCGTAAACGTATTTACCCTAATAACGCGCTACAAATTATGAATGATTTCGTTACAAATAACATAAAACCTATCTTCAAGGGCACTCGCACTCGCCGGCCGTCTCTAGCGCCGAACAACCGCATGCACCCACATCTCCCGGTCGCCCGCCGCCTTTTTAGTCGCATGCGATTAGGCACACAGTGACGTCGCGTGATCTCAAAATGCTAGAACACAAATACTATTAGATTCTATTCCATTTACACAACACACCATATTATTATCAAGACGGTAAAAAAAGTAACGCGGTATATAAATTTAAAATTATAAAAAATAATAAAAGCGTTGTCTCATTAATTATTACCATTACATACTCATACATATCCACATACAATTGTAATTATTTTTATCTTGTTTTATTTATATCTGCTGTATGTCTTTATATAGCTTTCGTTATATATTTTACTTTTTTATCCGAGATACAGGCTTGCCTAGTTTTGGGTCAAAGTTACACTGTATTTGTATTATCCATTGGAAATACATAAATAACTATATGTAATATTTTTGTCTGTTTACAGATACGTAAGAATGCAGTATATGCCCAGAAATTCGGCATTGTTTAAGCAGCAGCAATGCAACATGGATATTATGAAATCAGCTGAGGATTCTGACACGGACAGTGATTCAGACAGTGACTCAGACTTAACACATAAGAAGAAAGTAAAAACGAAATTAACTCCAGCACGTCCGATACCTAACAGAAGAGAGAGTTCCGTTATAACGGATAAGATTAATGAAGCTAATCAATCAGTAAATAGTAATAATGAATTTAATGGAACGTCTGTGATACAGAATGATTCGACGGTACAGAACTCTATCAATTCAGCTATAGAAACCTGTCTAAGTGCCGTACAACATTCTATAAATACAACTGTTGATACTTCTGTAAATACAACACAAAATTCTCCAAATACAACAGCAGAAACTTTTACAAATGGAATAGTATATTCTCCAAATACGACAGCAGAAACTTTTACAAATGGAATACAATGTTCTCCAAATATGACAGCAGAAACTTCTAGAAATGCTTTACAATATTCTGTAAATAATATTAAAGTAGAGAACTCTGTAAACCCAATACACAATCCTCTGCCAACAGAAAGGACTACAAATACTATACAATGTCCTAGCAATACAACAACAGAAACTTCTAGAAATACAATAGAAATTTCCAGAAATGCAACAGTAGAGACTCCTGAAACTATAATTCAAACTTGTAGTAACACTACTACTGCAATATCAAATGAAATTAAACTTAATACATTACAAAAGATAGGTGTTTCCAATAGATACGTCATATCCTATAACTCAGATAGTATACAGGATAATTCAGCACCTAAAGTTGTAGATACTAATTTAGAAACCCCACAAATTAAAGAAAATGTTACAGTTAAATTAGAACCGATTATCAAACAAGAACCGGTAGATATCCAAAGTTTATTTGACAGGTTAGGAGACAACTATATTGCCACAATATTCGATATTGAAGACCCGTTCCTTATTATAGAAGTATCTGATAGTTCTGACGATGAAGACTTATGAAATATAATCATTGTATATATTGCGTTTTGTTTTTATTCTTATCCAAACTATCTTATCTTAGACAGAGTGACAAAGTTAAGTAAATTTTCACATGATATAAATATGAGAGTGATCTTCAGATCGAATTTTATCCGTAATGGCCAATTTTAATGGATATTAATCATCTGTTTTAAAAGGGATTGTTCAAAGCCGATCGTATCTCGGTTGTAAAGGATATATCATAAATTGTGAAAAAAAAGTATGTGCTCTCTATTCCCTCACTATAATAGATTTTCTCTCAAAAAATACATCTCCCGCTGTAGGAATTATTTTTACAATACTCGGTACAGCGGCTGTAGCGAGGCAACCATTAAAACCACTACGCCATTAGTGCAGTGCCGTACAATGCGACATGTGCCTGATTTCTCAGGTCGAAATCAGGTACAGTACAAATGAGTCAACGTGCGTTTGGACATAGGTAAATGAAATATCGCCGACTTCCTAACTCTTGCTGGTATCTACTGAGAATTTATTAACAGAAGAACTCAATATCTTTTTGTTTCTCTTATAATCTGCAACAGTATACAATATACACTGGCCAGAAGACAGAGAATTTTAAGTTGAAACATAAAAACCTGGGGTGAAAAACAGACATTTCTTGGTCGCACTGGTTCCTACCAGGTATCGTCGTCTACCCTCCCAAAAAAATCAAAAATTTCACATGCTCCTGGCATGGGGAATTCTTCCACTCTACTACGCCGTCAGTAGTTAGGATCGATGGAATTTCATTTCTATTTGTCCATACCATGCCAGTCTTGGTAATAAGTATCATCGGGAATAAACCATGTGAGATAGAGTCTCGCTGATTTCAGCATGAATGGGCCGCCGCCGCAGCGGTTCGACCGGGGAAGGACTATTCTCTCACAGCATATCGACGTGAAATAGCAGTATTCCTACTGTTGTGATTCGTTCGGTGAGTGAGAGTACCAGTGTCCCAATCACCCTCATTCCCCCTTTCCCCCTTCCCACTTCCTTTTTCCTTTTCTAAAGGGTTGGCAACGCACAAGTGATGCCTGGTGTTGCAGGCGTCCATAGGCTACGGTGACCACTTACCATCAGGTAGGCCGTATGCTTGCCTGCCACATAGGCTGTATAAAAAAAATATATATATTTAAAAAAATTGCAGACTATTTTACTAGCATATAATATTATTCTAAAGACTGAGAAGTAACGGTATCACCATATACTAGTGCCACTTTTCACTCACCTTTTCAATCTAATGTTCAGTACTGGAACTTTTCCAAAGGAATTTAAATCAGCTGTTGTAATTCCAATCTTTAAGAGTGGAGACAGAGCCTGTGTTAATAACTACAGGCCAATTTTAAATTCTGCACAGTGTATCAAAATTAGTTGAAAAATATTAAATAAACGATTAGTATCGTCAAATATCTAAAAACAAAAAACTTTTATCTGGTTCCCAATTGGGATTTAGAGCAGGTACTTGAACTAATGAAGCTATGCATGAATTAACGGACCATATCGGAAGCAAGCTAGATAATAAGAAAAAGTAATTGCTATATTTTTAGACCTAGCAAAGGCGTTTGACACAGTCACTGTCCCACTCTTACTAAACAGATTGAAAAAAATTGGTATGATGATGACTCCAGACCGGTTTCGGTCACGGCGACTGCCTCAACTCCGTACAGATAGTTGTCGTTGGTGTGCTCGCATATGACTACAGTAGCCAATCTTATTTGAGAAGGTCCGCGCACATTGCGGGCATGTGAGCACACCTGTTTGGGGTTTGATTCCCAACAGTAAAGAATGTTAAATGAGTAACAACTGTTTCTGTTAATATGTTTATTGTCACTAAAAATAATATGTAATAATTGTTATAAAGTTAATTCATGTTGACCTACATTAGAGTGCAGGTATGACGTATGTACAGATGAATGTGCAGCGTAGCTCGTACATATTGCCCACTCACAAAGAAAAATAAAAAATAAAATAAAAATTTAAATTAAATCTGAACGCGCAATAGGTGACGTCGCTTTGTTCAGTGTGCGTGAGTTAAGTGTGCTGAGCCCACTAATATTAGCTTCGCCAGCACATCTGTCCCTACCAAATATACTTAGGATGCTTATTGTCTATTTAGCATTAATTAATTATAAATACCAATGTAGATCTAGTTTTAGCAGATTACGATTGTAACATCTTAACTTGTCGTCACGCTGTAATAATTAAATAAAGTATTTTTTTATTAATTATCCGAGTTCAATCACTTAATTGGCGCAGCCGGTAGGATCTCTGCAGTCACTCTGTAACGTATCAAAATCTACAAGTCCAGTTTGACGTCTGTTTCTACGGTTTAGCAGAGATCGCCGAACAAATAAATTTATTAAGTAAATACTCGGGAGGCTGACGCAGTGTGTCGATAGTAATCCAGCAAGGAGATGGGAGAAGGTACGGGACTGTGAGTAAAACTGTTCACTATCCTTTCCGTTTTCCTTTATAATATATCTCTTTGTTTTAAATATATGTGTATGTGTGTTATTAGGGATTAGTAAACGCCGTAATAACATTTGCTTACGATATAATTCTCGTAGTTAGGTAAATATTGTAGGATTTTTTGTTATATATTGTGTAATTATTATTTAGTACAATGGAACCCATCAACAAAGTTCCATCCGAATTTGTCAAAATTATTCCGGTATTTAGTGGAGACGCGAGACAGCTCCCACTATTTATCAAAAAATGTGAATACATTTTAAACATTTTTCAAGGTAGCGAAAGTAGCGTGGTTACAAGTAGATTATCGGGCGAAGCAGCGAATTTAGTAGGAGAAAGGGACCAAATTGATAATTGGCATCAATTAAAATCATTATTATCACAACATTTTGGCGACCCTAGAACAGAAGAATGTTTAGTATTGGAGTTGGAATCGTTGAAAATTCAATTTAAAGAAAGTTATTTAGATTTCTGCCATAGAATACAAAATATTCGCAGTATTCTTATTGCTAAAGTAAACGAAACTATTAACGATAGTAGTTTACGTCAAGCGAAACAGCATATTTACAATAATTCCTCACTGAATGTTTTTCTATATAATTTACCCGCACATTTAGTTAGATTAGTTCGATTAAGGAATGTAGATAATTTAGAAAGTGCATTGAGAGTCGTTTTAGAGGAACAGAACTTCCAGACTGTTTACGACACAAAAAATCCATTTAAAAGGTCGTCTAACAATAACCCTCAACGTCCGCATACTCAGCCGAGGCAGTTGTTGAGTACACATGCACCTAATAGGCCGCAGGTAAACGAGAATCAAAACAATAGCCAATTCAATTCTCGTAATAATTCGTCGCAATCTAGAATCAATAACTCAAATCATAATTTTAGATATAATAATTCACAAAATAACGTACATCAGTGGCCGCGTGAAACTAGGTCAGCGCAGTGGCGGAGTCAGCACATTCCGTCGGCGTCGCCGTCACCGGCGCATGACGTCAACACGGGGTCAAACACCGATGTGACCATGCGAACTGCGAGTTCTAGACGCGTTAATTACACAAATAATTATCCATTTATAACTTATAACAATAATGATTGCGAAATGGAACCACAATCGAGTACTTCGTATCAAAGCGAGCCGGTTCAAAATTTTTACATAAGGGCCTCGAGTATAGAGAGAAAATAATTTTAAATTGTAGTAATTATAGGTCTTTACCATATATTATCATTCCGGAGTTAGGAAATGCGACATTTATGATAGATTCGGGTAGTACCAGATCTTTTATTAACCTAAGTATAGCTAATAAGTATTTTAAACGTCAAATTTATAAGGAGCCATTCGAGGTAGTCAGTACCCATGGGACTAGTATCCATTCAGAGGTGGTCGTAACCCCTTTACCTAGGATATTTCAATGTCGGGAAACACATAAATTTTATATATATACAGTAGCTAGTAATTATGACGGTTTGTTAGGCAGTAATTTATTAAAACAGTTGGATGCAAAGGTTGATTACAAAACATTAACTTTGTATACCAAATATTGCAGTATACCTTTTATCTATTCATCTGAGAAGACAGATACTTATATTTTACCGCCGAGGTGCGAGTTAAAAGTTAATCTACCGGTAAGCCTAAAAAACGGTGATGCCATTTTAGATTATAATCAGTTAACTGAGGGAGTTAGGATGCCGTGTGCATTAGTTAACTGTATAAACGGTTACGCGCAGACTGTTATCCAGAATTGTAAGGATACAGAGATGACCTTGAAGGTCACAAGTCCATTTAAGGTAGAGCCGTACACCCAAAGCGAAATTTTAGTCAATAATACGTGTAGTAGTGAAGATAGTTAAGATGAATTATTAATTAAGAACTTGAACAAGTTACGATTGGATCATATGAATCCACAAGAAAGACAAATGATTTATGACATCTGTAGGGAGTACAAAGATATTTTTTATTGTGAAGACATACCTTTGTCATTCACAAATGAAGTTAAACATAAAATTAGGACCGTTAATGAGGACCCTATAAACGTCAAAGCATATAGAATGCCACCATCTCAAACAAACGAGATTAAAAATCAGGTAGAAAAGCTACTGAAGGATGATGTCATCCGAGAGTCACACTCCCCTTGGAGTGCACCGGTTCATTTAGTTGCTAAAAAGTTAGATGCATCAGGGAAACAGAAGTGGAGGATGGTTGTCGATTATCGACGTCTTAACGAGATCACCGTAGACGATAAATACCCTTTACCGAATATCAATGACCTTTTTGATAAATTAGGTAAGAGTATGTACTTCAGTACCCTTGACCTGGCATCAGGTTACCATCAGATCCAGGTGGAAAAAGAGGATAGGCAGAAAACCGCCTTTGCAACACCTTTCGGCTTATACGAATTTAACAGAATGCCGTTCGGTTTAAAGACAGCTCCAGCAACTTTCCAGCGAGCAATGGATAATGTTCTTAGGGGCTTACAGGGCCTACATTGCCTGGTCTATCTCGATGACGTCATCATATTCTCTACCAGCTTAGAAGAACATATCAGTAAACTTAGAGCAATTTTTGATCGGTTGAGAAAAACTAACCTGAAAGTTCAACTGAATAAGTCGGAATTTTTACGAAAAGAAGTTATGTATTTAGGCCATACCATAACTAAAGATGGCCTGAAGCCTAATAATGATAAAATTAACGCTATTCTAAAATATCCTTTGCCTAAAACAGTAACCGAAATTAAAAGTTTCCTTGGATTAATCGGTTATTATAGGAAATTTATAAAAGATTTCTCAAAGATTACAGCACCTCTCACAGCATGTCTGAAAAAGGGTAAACGTATCGTGTTAGATGATAATTATAAGAAAAGTTTTGAAACGTGCAAAGAATTGCTAACAAATGCACCTTTGCTACAGTTTCCCGATTTTACCAAACCTTTCATACTGACGACTGATGCATCAAACTTTGCAATCGGTGCGGTACTATCACAAGGTATTGTAGGATCAGATAAACCAATAGCCTTTGCCAGTAGAAAACTAAGTGATACAGAATCTAGATATAGTACAATAGAAAAGGAACTTCTGGCCATAGTTTGGGCAGTAAAATACTTTAGACCCTACTTATATGGTAGAAAGTTCATTATTTATACTGACCATCGGCCCTTGGCTTGGTTAAACTCATTGAAAGAACCTAATAGTAAATTAACCCGGTGGAGGTTGAGGTTACAAGACTACCAGTTTGATGTCCAATATAAGAAAGGGCTACAGAACACGAATGCTGACGCTCTGTCTCGTGTTAAAATTAACGCTTTAAATAATGATCGCGACTCTATGATTGTAAACGTTGACGAAAAAGAGCAACAGTTACAACAACATTTAAAAAATTTAGACGATGAGATAGCTAGACTGAGTAGGAAAGAACCTGAAATTGAAACTATCGAGTTATCGGATTCAGAGAGCGATGCCGCTACCGCGAATTCAATTTCAAATAGAGAGCATGAAGGTATACCTATCCTTAATGAAGCGATAGATACCAAAGCTCGACAAATTCATGTCTTTACGTGGTTTAAGGATGATATTAGTGTAAAAGATATTTCGAACTCCAAGCAAAAAATATTAGAAGTACACTTACCTGTAAATAATACCGAATTAGTTAAACGTTTTCTTAAGGAGTATATAGATTATAAAAATAAATATTTTATTTACTTTGAGGATCATGCTTTTAGAAAAACTTTTGCAAATGTCATAACTTCATTATATAAAAAGGGAACCCAGAATTTTGTGGAATGTACTGAAAGAGTGGTGAACGTTACAGAAGAAAAGGATCAAAAAGACTTAGTTTTAAAATATCACCAGGGTAAAACTTGTCATAGGGGAATTAGAGAAACTTTGACTAAACTTAGAAGAAATTATTGGTGGAGTAATATGAAAGAAACAATTAGTGCTATTATCAATGCATGTGAGGAATGTCGTAAGATGAAGTACGAGAGAAAACCTATAAAACCATTTATTCAGTTAACACAAACACCAGACAGCCCACTACAAGAAGTTTTTATAGATCTTCTGTATATAGAGAAGAATCAGTATTTAACAGTTGTAGATTCATTCAGTAAATTGGGCCAAGCAATACATATTCCTAATAAAAGTACGCCAGAAGTAGTCAGAGCTTTGATAAAATATTTCAGCATGTACGGAATACCAAAAAAGATAAGTAGTGATTCAGGAGCAGAATTTAATAACGAACTAATTAAGGAAATGTTAAGTTTGTATAAAATTGAACAGCATATAGGGACACCCAATAATCCAAATTCCATGGCGATAGTGGAACGATTCCATTCAACAATTATTGAAATCTATAGATTAGCCAAGTACGAACAAAGTAATCTAGACGCAGCTTCCGTTATGACCTACGCAATTTTAGGTTATAATAACACTATACATAGCGCCACAAACTTTACGCCTTATGAAGTTGTCTTTGGACATACGGAATCGGGAAATGCTTTTGATATTGATAGGGATAAGAATTTAATGCAGAAAATTTTACAGGATCATCGGAAACGATTGAAAATTCTTTATGAGCATCTAAGTTCTCAAATGATAGGTAATAAGTCGCAAGTTAGGGATAAAAAAGGGGGTGAAGAACCCCCGACCATAACAGAAGGTGATAACGTATTTATGAAAAATACCAGAACCAGAAAAGCAAAGGAGTTACCACGCTATGAGAAAGCAAAAGTGATAGGTAATGTAGATAGGAATATTGTACCCGTAAAACTTAAAAATAGGAACACTAGGGTGGCTATAAAAAATGTAAAACGCCCTCCGCAGATGGTGGTTGATCCTGCTCGTCCTAGTGGATCAAGGGACAACATTGAATATCCAGAGGATCGATCAGAATCCGGGAATAGCTCCGATGAAGATTGGAACGGCTCTGATGAAGAATAGCCACTGGAGTATTATTAAAACTATAGATTTAGATTCATTACTTTTACAGATAGATAATAATATAGAAGAGTATAATAAATTAAAGTTAATAAGTTCTAGCAATAGTGAAACTTATAGTGAACTAATGGGATTATCAGTTCAGATAGAATCATTTATAGAGTTAACTAGAGATAGGTTAAGACAGGTTATACCTCCTAATAGGGTTAAAAGAGGTATTCTAAACCCCCTTGGATCGGTTATTAAGGTAATTACGGGAAATTTAGATTCAGAAGATGCTAAGAAATATGACTTAGAGATAAGTAATTTAAATAATAGAGAACATTCAGTGGAACGAAAAGTTTCTCTAATGCAGAAAGCTTTCGATAAATTACTTAACGTTTCGGACGATATTAACTTTAATAATAAACATCTAAACTACAAACTAAAACAATTACAGTCACTTATCCAGAACCAAACCAAGTATTCGAATTTAATAACGATCATGAATAGCTTAAATCAAATATTTAATAATTTCCGTAGTATTGATACGATTATATATGAGATAGAAACCGCTATAGCTTTTAGTAAAATGCATATATTACACCAATCTATAGTAAATACCACTGAATTATTTAATATTTTAAGAGAAATCGAGAAACATAATCAATTAATTTATCCGGTAAACAATGAAAATTTTGTCAAACTAGAAGGTAATATAGAGATAAAAGGGTACATAAATAGTAATAAAGTAGTATTTATTTTAGAAGTCCCGTTAATACACAAAAACACATATATTTATTATAAGGTCATTCCAATTCCTTTATTTAACCCGTCCAATCAGAAAACCCACACCATTATTCCTAAGTACCCGTACCTAATAGTGAACAGGATGAAATACAGACCCGTTGTGGACACCTGTAAGGAAATAGATGACCTGCAATATCTATGTTCAGAGGAGAACATTATACAGTATCCGGTGGAAACCTGTATTGAACAACTGATGTTGTTGAAAAGTAATTTCAGCGAATGCCAGCAATACGAGGTGCAGATTGAAGAAACTAAAGTGCAGCCCGTGACGGATAACCACTGGCTGATCTACACAGAGAAAGAGATCACCGCGATAGAATATTGCAATGACGAGACGCGGAAGTATAACCTTAGAGGCACATACATTATTTTGCCAAGTCAGCGTTGTTCTCTGCAGATTGCAGATACATATATCACTACACCCACTAACGGAAGTTCAGTCTTCTTTAGTCTTCCGCCAGTACAGCTGCCTGAGCTACGAAGGGATGCTGTTCCGCCAGCCAAGCAGATGGACCTTCGGGGTGTGGATCTTGGTGACATCAGAGACTTGTTAACCAGAGCAAAGTTTAGTGCCAGTGTTAGTGAAAATCAAACGTATATTACAAGTGATCAGATCAGTGTATGGACTCTAGCTATATATGTAATAATAATTGTTTTTATATTAGAATTTATTGTCTATAAATGTAAATTCCATACCAAGGTAGTTTGTTATCGAAATTCTCCAGAACCAACACAGTTGCCTCTGGATAATTTCTCACCTAGGGAGGGAGGAGTTAAGTGTGCTGAGCCCACTAATATTAGCTTCGCCAGCACATCTGTCCCTACCAAATATACTTAGGATGCTTATTGTCTATTTAGCATTAATTAATTATAAATACCAATGTAGATCTAGTTTTAGCAGATTACGATTGTAACATCTTAACTTGTCGTCACGCTGTAATAATTAAATAAAGTATTTTTTTATTAATTATCCGAGTTCAATCACTTAATTCGTGCACTTAATATGACATGTGCTGTACTGCGGCCTTCTGTGACGTCAGATACAGTGTTGTCTGTGATGCTGGTTGTCGACCTCCTGCGGGGTGCTGGGTCAGGAACTATGGATGCTTCAGGTATTGGCCGATTCCTACGATATTTGCGAAGTCGATAGTAGAAATATGCCGCGCCTGCTATTAGTATTATTGCTGCTAGTAGGTATATAATAATATATTGATGGATATCGTGATATGTAACCCGATTTGGTAGAATGCCTTCTGCGGTCGCGGCCTTCATCTGTTCTACTTGTCTGCCGAGATCTCGCAATAAAATCTTCTGCTCCGTATCATTCACGTGTGTGTGTTCCTGCTTCGAAATTGGTATAGATAAGTTGATCATGTTGTTGATCCATGGAATTTCTATGGGAAGTACTTCGACCTGGGCGTGAATTACATTCGTCCGTTGTTTTTGTGGATAGACTACGAACATGTTACTGTTGATTATGCAATTACTGTCGAGTGTTATGACCCCGGCCTTGTCAAGTATGCGCGTTGAAACTTGATGCCCGCAAATAATACGTAGCTTGCATTGTTGACAGCAAAAATATAGATACGTATTTATTTTATGGTTTAATTCTAACCATATGTCTCGACAGGTCTCGTGCTTTGTTTCGCATTCAAGCGAGTTTTTGTTTTTCATACAGAGACTTTCATCCAACTTCATGTGGTATACTGGTTTCTGAAGCGGACACAGTAGAGTCGTAGTGTCGTGTTGTATACATTCATGTATTTCAGATTGCGTAATCGGTAGATACGAATCCTTTTGAATGTTTATTGCGAGTATATCCGCAATAGGTTGTATAGTGATCATATCCGTATTGCTCCTTTTCGGTACAGGCAATACTCGGTACACCTCGTAGTTATCTCTGCTAATTAAGGGTACCTTTATCTCTATAATCAAGTATCGTTGTGTCATTTTTGCCTTTATTTGTAGAAGATGATATAGCCGAAATAAATCTGTTTGAATGTTGTTGATATGTAGAATCAAATCTTTTGATAATTATCCCGAGATTATGTTCAATTCATTCCGTAACTGTTCTGGTGTAATAAGATGTAGGTTCATCTTGCCATTATAAATGTTTGTTACGGTGTCTAGAAGAGTCTCCTGAATATTTCTCAGTTGTTCTATCAGGCTGTTGGCAGAAATGGCAGACATCGTAAATTCGGTTGACAGTGTTTGGGAATAAATTTCTTTCTGGAGACCATTCGCAAAATTCTCTAAATTCAACAGGTGTTGGTTAAATAGTTCGTATTGTTTTTCGACTGTTCCTTCCGATCTTCGAAGTAAATTATATTCAGCTTCTATCACGGATGTTTGGTTTTTCAGCAACAAAGCCAAATGTTTCTCATTTTCTTTGACTAGGTCAATGTCTTGTTGGTATTGCACAGCAAAATCGTCATCTAATACTCCAAATAATGACCGAGCGATGGAACCGACACCGTTAATTAGCCCGCGCTTGTTTCTCACTGTAACTGTTCATTTTTGTACGTTTGTTCGATTTCCCAGTAATGTTCCATAAGTTGCCGATTTGCGCCGATAAAGTTCGTCCCATTATCGCTGTACAAATGGCGAGGGGCGCCTCTCCTCGCCGCCATCCTGTTTAGAGCTGCCAAAAATGCCGCGCTGGTGAGATCGGACACCAGTTCTATATGCACTGCTTTTGTCACCATGCATATAAAGATAGCTATATAGCCCTTTGTTGTTTTTCCTCCGCGTCTCTTGCTCATCTTGACGTCTACAAATCCAGTGTAGTCCACGCCAGTATGGTAAAAAGGTGGCGCGGGATTTGTTCTTGCGCTCGGTAGTTCACCCATATATTGTTGTTGTTTCGTAGGATTGACCTTACGGCATGTTACACATTTTCGTATTTGCATCTTCGTCGCTCGGTTACCGCCAATAACCCAATATTTTTGTCGAAGATGTGAAAGAGTGAGTCTCGGGCCACCATGGAACCTCATTTGATGAGCTTGATTGATGAGTAGTTGTGTCAAACGACTGTTGTAGGGAATGATCATCGGATGTTTCATATCTTCACTTAACAAAGCGTTCTTTAATCGACCTCCCACTCGTAATATGTCGTGATGATCAATAAACGGACTGAGCGCTAATAATTTACTGTTAGATAAAACCTTTCCGTGTTTACGTAATTGAATAATATCTGTGTCAAATACTTTTTGTTGAGTATGTTTAACAATCAAGGTGATTGCATTATTCAATTCTTGCAACGTAAGATGTCTCGGTAGCTTACGCCGTTTCGTGTTCAACGCTCTAAGTATCCAAGCAACGATTTAATATGATTCATAGAGCTGTGTTTGCAGTAATTTTTCCACAATGTTCTCGGGTTCGATGCTATGTTGAGACGTATTGACTTGTTTTGAAACTGTTGTTTTTTGTTCTAGATTTGTTGTATAGGTGTGTTTTTCTATGTTAGTTGTTTCAAAAAATGGTAACCATGTAGGACCTTGCCACCATAATTGATTTTCCTTCAGTTGACTGGGATACTGGCCTCTGCTAGCAGCGTCAGCGGGATTTTCTTTCGTATTGACATAGTCCCAACACGAACACGGTATGACGTCAATTATCTTCTGTACTCTGTTTTCAACGTATTGTTTCCAGCGTGTAAGGTCACCCTGTAGCCACCTCAACACCACCATGGAATCTGTCCAGCCATAAACTCGAATTTTATGTTGATTCAAAGAAGATGCCACTACTTTGCGCATCAATTGAGAGAGAAGGAG
This sequence comes from Catocala nupta, assembly GCA_963675205.1. Classification (NCBI taxonomy): domain Eukaryota; kingdom Metazoa; phylum Arthropoda; class Insecta; order Lepidoptera; family Erebidae; genus Catocala; species Catocala nupta. Next base: position 22,336,096 of record OY776097.1, on the reverse strand, counting down.
GGCTCCGTTCAATTCCAGTCTGGGCAATGTCGTAACCTTTCGATGTGGTACAATTTTCGACTTCGCAGCGACAAGTGTTATTTTTGTTGAAGGATGTATTCGTGCGTAGATGGCACACGCATAAGCATCCAGAGAGCTATCACTGAACCCGTGTAGCTCAATAATTTGGTTTTCCTTACAATTGAGCCATCTAGGTATCTCACATGACTTTATAGCCTTTCTAGCAGTTTGTATTTTACGCCACTCCTTGTGTATATTATCGGATACTTCGTCGTCCCATTGTAGGTTTTCTTGCCATAGTTATTGAAATAGTAATTTCAGTTTAGTTGATATGGGTGCCAGCCAGCCGAGTGGGTCGAATACCTTTGATATTTCGGCTAATAAGCTGCGTTTTGTTTGTTTCGTGTTCACGTCTGAAATAGAGCATTGGAAAGTGAATTTATCCTCTCTTGGGTTCCAGCACAGGCCCAGTGTTTTCATTCTTCTGTTCGCCTGTTATGTTATTTAGAAGGGCTTGATTGTTTGACGACCACTTTCTAAGGTTGAATCCGCCTTTTCTAAGTAATTGTTTTAGATCTGAGATTAACTTTCTACCTTGTTCTAGTGTATGTGACCCATTTACAAGGTCATCCATGTAAAATGAATTCTCTAATACTTTTGAAGCCTCTGGAAATTGTTCACGCTCGTCCGCCGCCAATCTTCTCAATGTCATCATGGCTAGGAACTGCGCTGCCTTTGTACCGTAGGTTACTGTTGCTAATTGATATGATTGGATGGGTTGTTGTTCGGAGTCCCGCCATACAATTTTCTGTAAATTTTGATCAGCAGGAGCCACCAAAATTTCGCGGAGCATTTTTTCTATGTCTGCTGTGTACGCATATCTGTATTGTCTCCATTTGATCAGCAGTGTTTGTAAATCATGTTGAAGATTGGGCCTTTGTACATAAGGTCGTTTAAACTATATCCGGTAGATGTTTTAGCCGACGCACCTATACTTTGTCGTTGTTAATTCAGCGCGTTGTACGCCGTGGTGCGGTAGGTAGCACTCGGGTGTCATGTTATTTGTTGATGTTTGCATATGACCTAGGTCAATATATTCAGTCATAAACTCTTTATACGCCTTCGCTAAATGTTTTTGTTTTACTAGTTTTCTTTCTAAACTCTTGAATTGGGCGACAGCTATTGGTTTGGAAGCACCCAGTTTGTATTCCATGTCTTTTTTCATCGGCAACCGGACCTCATATCTCTCATTTTTCAAGCGCTGTGTGGTGTTGGTGTAGTATTCCACACATGTTTGATCTTCCAATGATAAAATCGGCTGATCACTGATATCTTCGGCTTCCCAAAACTGTTTGATATCCTCTAAATTATTGACAACCATATTGCATTGTAATGTCTTCACATTACCGCATAAAAGCCATCCTAGGTAGGTTTGTTGTGCGATAGGTTGAGTGACGTCATTGCCCTTTATCAATCCTCCTAGCATAATTTGCGAGTAAATGTCCGCTCCAAATAGTAGATCCACGGGACGACTCTTGTAAAAGTCCGGATCGGCTAAGTTAATGTTCTGAATATGAGGCCAAGATGGTTCCGTAAACGTTTTGTTTGGCAAGTTCTTAATTAAATTGTTCATGATGAGAACAGATGTTTCGAACTCAAAGTCACTGTAGACAGAACTGCACGATATTGTTGTCATCCCTTTACAATTATTCTCCTTTTGACCAACACCGAAAATTACTCCTTTGCATTTTTGGCGTTTGGTGCCGATAAGTTGAGCTGCATGTTCTGTAATTAACGATATCTGAGACCCCTGGTCGATTAGTGCTCGCATATTGATTTGGGTCCCATCAGCTGTTCTTATTTTCACTACGGCGGTCGCTAATAGGATCTCCGAAGCTTCATCATTTTTTGATACATGGGACGAACTTGTTTGTTTTTCAGGTTTGTTCTTAATACATGCCTCGTGTAGTAATGTATTATGTGGGGCAGAGCATTTCCGACATCGGTGAGTTGACATGCATTTTTTGCCGTTATGAGTAAATAAGCAATTTACGCATAGCAATAGTTTGTTTACAGTGTGCAGTTTTGTGTGATTCGGCATTTCGAGGAATTTTGCACAATTGTATAGGCCGTGACCTTCATCGCAAAGAGGGCAGGTAAATGTTGACGCATGGAAAGATTTCGTAACTTTCTTATTGCTAGCCGCTTGATTGTTGTTATAATTGTTGTTAAAATGTTTCTTGGGATGCGAGGACTCTTGGACTTGGTTTGGAGACAAATTCGATTTTTGATTGTTATCTTGTTTGCGGCGCGAAGCCTCCATTGAAGTAAACTTTGCTTCCAGGTAGTCCAGGAAATCCTTTAAGATAGGTAACTCTCGGGAGTTCTTCAGCGAGTCAATATAATCTGAATATGTCTCTGCATCCAATTTCTGTGATAGAATATGTACAAGAATGGGATCACAAGTGTCAATATTCACTCCTAAATTTTTTACTGCATGTAAGCATTCCATAGCGACGTCATGGATCTTTTTTATTTGTGAGAGTGATTGTTGCTGCATATTAAGTAGATTGAAGAGCATATTGATATGCGATGTGAAGATAAGTTTTTTGTTGTTATACCGGTGGTTAAGTATATCCCAACACACCAAATAGTTATCAGAGCTTATCTGTAAGTGCTGTATTAATTTATCAGCTTCTCCATGAACTTTACTCTTCAAGAACTGCATCTTTTGAGCGGGCGATAGGGAAGGATTATTGTGTATCGCTTCCGTAAAAAGATCTTTAAAGGGCACCCATTGATTATAGTTGCCATGGAAAACTGGTATCTCTAATTTTGGTGTAATTTTCTCGCGATGAGCACCGGACCACATGTTCAAAGCTTTTTTAAGCTCCATGAACTGGTTTTCAAATCTAGTATATCGTTCTTCATATACTATGTTCTTCTCTCCACTCACTTCACACTCTAATTCCCAATGAACATTGTCAATAGCGGACCAACGCGTTTGTAGTATTTGAAGAGCGTCTTGAAATGCCCACTTCTCAGATAGAAATTCCACTTGTATGTTAGCTACTGCTCTCATAAAAGCTTTAAAGTTCGCTGATTGTCTGCGCCACATATCGTCCAGCTTGCTATTGGATTCCGTATCCTTCTTCATGGTGTCCTTTTGATCTTGATGAGAAAGTGTTTGCTCTCTGTTGTTGTTACCATGATCAGGGTTACTCGTCTCTTCTACCACCTCATTTCTCTGCAATTCTTTTTTCTGTCTTGACGTGTTTGAGAAACTTTCTCCACCATGTTGTGCGGTATCTCCTAACGTTGTTGGTTGTTCCGACCGCCCTTCTAAAGATCGAGCGCGCGTCGAGAGTTGTTGATGTTGTTGCAAGATAAGTTCTTTCACATCTCTATAGTATTGCAGCGTTTTGTTGTATAAGTCACTTATAAAGTAAGGATGACTTACACTTTCTTCCGCAGACAGATGATCGTGATTTAACTGGAAGTCAGTCCATAAGGTTTCCAGCATCTGCATACGTCGTTTAAAATAGTCGGCGTTCTTTCTTTCCCAGCCATCTTTCTTAATGTTTATGCCGACCTTTTGTATGTTCTCGCAGAGTTCGCTCTGGTTTTGATAGATATTAACTGAAGACATATTGCCACAGTAATAGATATTGTTGTAAAATTTATAATTAATTTACCTGTTGTGAGCGTAGGCTGTTGTTCCACACTCTTGGTTCTCGGTATTGTGTAACCTTTTCCTTCCACGATATGCGCCTTCTCAATTGGTGACTGGTGAGACTCGCTTGTGAGAGGCCAGACCAACCGATTCGCGACCATAAAAGATGTAAATCACACAACACTTCAACAGCTCGAAGGACCAATGTTTGGGGTTTGATTCCCAACAGTAAAGAATGTTAAATGAGTAACAACTGTTTCTGTTACTATGTTTATTGTCACTAAAAATAATATGTAATAATTGTTATAAAGTTAATTCATGTTGACCTACATTAGAGTGCAGGTATGACGTATGTACAGATGAATGTGCAGCGTAGCTCGTACAACACCATTATTATAATTATAACTGATCGCCGCAGGTGGTCGTAGAGTGTACGTGGTAGCCAACACAAATTATTCACCGTCTATCTCACGAACAGAAATCAAAGAATGAGGGTCGGTGATATCACCAGTTCTGATCTACTAGTTGTTTTTGGCGTGCCGCAGGGTAGCGTGTTAGGCCCTACACTTTTTCTAACCTACATCAACGACCTATGTAATCTGCAAATAAAGAATGGCAAAATAGTAACTTACACAGATGACACCGCGCTTATCTTTCATGGAGACACCTGGAAAGACGCCTATGCCTTTGCACAGTTAGGGTTTTTGTTGCTGTGGCTCAGACATAATGGTTTAACTCTCAATAAAGAGAAGACCAAGTACATTCCGTTTGCCATAAAAAGTCGTCCACCCAATGCGCTCACAGATTATTCAATCGTAGCCCACTCCTGCCTAATTAACCATGCTTGTACATGTAACCCTATAAACAGTGCCACTCATATAAAATATCTTGGTGTTATTATTGACAGTAATTTAAATTTTAATTATCATTTAAACATTATTGCATGTAGAACTCGCAAATTGATGTTTATCTTTAAGAATCTACCTCATATTGCAGATAAAATACGATTAAAATTGTTTACTTATCATTATGCCTACCAATGTATCAGTACAGTATCTCTGTATGGGGTGGTGTCTGTAAAACAGGTTTGATAAAGGTGGAAAGAGCTCAAAGGGCAGTACTTAAGGTTAGTCTATCATTACCATTCCTATATCCTACCAGGAATCTCTACAAAATGGCAGATGTACTAACGGTACGTCAACTCTATATCCAGAACCTTATTTTAAAACAGCATTCGTTACTCTCTTATGTCCCTGATTTTAGTTACAAAAGATTAAAGTATAAAGTCTGGTCCTCAATTGAAAATCAATGGCCCACAACTTTCTCTGGCAAGTTTACCGGCTTTTTGGGACGATATATCTATAACAAAATTAATGAGAAATTGCATTGCATTTGCATGAATGGTTCGCCTAGTACTCGGCGGTTATTAAATTTTATTGCGGAATTGAATGCAGAACAGTATAACAAAATAACTAACATTAGCAACAGAACACTTGACTTGCTAATCTCGAAAAATAATTGCAATATACTATATTACTACTGATTACTACTGATATTTATAATATTACTACTGATTACTTAGTCCCTATAGATAATTTTCACCCACCTTTCACTGCTATGATTTTCCCCTACTTGAAATTCACTCAGATGTAACGCTGTCCAATTACTAAATTCAACTACAAAAAAGCTGATTATGACTCGATTAGAAATGAATTATCTGAAATAAATTGGAATAACATCTTATGTGATAAAACTGCTGAAGAAGCTGAATACATTCTACGAACAGTTTTATGGTATTATTAAAAAACACATCCGTCAAATAAAGTGTAATGCTTCTACTTTCCTGTTTGGTTCAGTCAACCTCTTATTAAGTTATTTAACAACAAATCCAAATCTTGGACAAAATGGAAAAATATCACCATCTATCAGATTATGAGTAGTTTTCACTGTACCGGCGGCGTTTTCGTAAAGAATGCTCTCAGTGTTATGTTAACTATATTGAAGGTGTTGAACAAAATATTTCTAAAAACCCTAAAAACTTCTGGAGTTATATTACTAGTAAGCAAAACAATTCACGCATTCCTACTAACATACATTTACAACAATTCTTTTAGCAATGATCCCCGCGAAATTTGTCAACTCTTCTCTCAGTAATTCAAATCAGTTTATGAACCATCTACATTAGACTTACTCAAGTGGATCCCACCACCGAACTACAATGCTAACTGTGATATAATTTCTGACATTGAACTCAATGCCTCTGGGGTTCGTAGGGAGCTGAAATCCTTAGATCCGAAAAAAGGACCAGGTCCCGATGGCCTGCCAGCATCATTTCTAAAAAATGTTGCTGATCATGTTTATTTACCAATTCATTTATTATTTCGAATGTGTTTAAATGAAGATTATCTACCAGCTATTTGGAAAGAGGCCAACTTAACACCAGTTTTTAAAAAAGGTAGCAAGAATGGCGTGGTAAATTATCGTCCTATCTCTATTTTGTCCGCTTTATCAAAGCTTTTTGAAAGACTGATTCATAACGAAATCTATTCAGTTTTACACAAGCTTATCATAAAGCAACAACATGGCTTTGTCAGAAAAAGATCAACGGCTACCAACCTAACCAATTTTGTAAGCTGCCTTTTCGAAAACATGGACAATCGCTACCAAACGGACGCTGTCTATACAGACTTTCAAAAAGCATTTGATAAAGTGGACCATGAGCTGCTATTATACAAAATCGCCTTTAATGGCATTCGTGGAAATCTTTTAAGATGGGTTGTTTCTTATGTAACTAATCGTACGCAAAAAGTAGTTATTAATGGTTTTCAATCTGACCAAATTTTGGTCACATCTGGGGTTCCCCAAGGGTCTATTTTAGGCCCTTTATTTTTCGTTTTATTTATTAACGACATTGATACTTGCTTTTTGCACTCGAATTTTCTGCTATATGCAGATGATTTAAAAGTCTACAAAATTATAAACAATATTAATGACTGCCAACTGTTTCAAAGCGATCTAGACCGACTCACAAAGTATTGTAAAGAGAATAAGCTCTTCTTGAGTTTGTCTAAATGTAACACTATATCTTTTACAAAAAACAAAAAGATACCTCATTTCTCGTATCTCTTAAATGACCATCCCTTGGTAAAGGTATATTTAATTAGAGACCTTGGTGTCATTTTAGATTCTAGACTGCACTTTGATATTCATGTGGACAGCATCATCAGTTCGGCATTTAGGATGTATGGTTTTGTAATACGCAATACCAAAGACTTCAAAAACCCCAATACTTGTAGATACTTATATATTACCTACGCTGGTAAGATCTTGTCTTGAGTTCGCTACCGTTGTATGGCATCCATATTATGATAAATATGTCAAAGTGATAGAAAACGTCCAAAAGAAATTTTTGAGAACGCTTAATTTCAGATGTTGCCGAAGCTACCAGTCATATGATTACCTACTCCAAAAATACAAATTGTTGTCACTGGAAAACAGGACGCTCCTTCTTGGAGCCATGTTCTTACATGGTATTGTTCATAATAGGTATGACTGTCCAGAATTGTCAAATAAACTGTGCTACATTGTCCCAAGAACAGTCATACGTAGACAGGTACGCTTATATCGTCTCTTAGCGGTCGGTACTGGCTCTAATAGTGTTGCTAAAACTAACACTGGCCATAGAACACCTCTACAGCAGCTTGTTGATAATTGCCAATTTTATCAATAACGATATTTTCATCCCTTCTGCTATCAAATATAAAAAATGTTTGCTAGAGACTGTATAACATACATAAACCTAATCATGCTCATAACTTATAAATTAATGTACTCAACAACTTTAAACATTAACTTAAGAAACTGCTTTATGGATCAACATAATTATTACTCTCTTATTAGTTTAATTAGTTTATACAAGTTTGTTATCTCTTAATATACTTTAAAGTTAAAGTAACTGATCCTCAATTAGTTCCTATTATCACTATTATTTTTTCTGTTTGCTATTGGGGATAGTTCAAGCCTTCTATTAAACTTGCCAAATTTCACATCACGTAGCATGTACCGTTTTTAATAAATCTGTTTATAGTAGTAATAAGTGGATAATGTTGTTGGTAGTATAAACAGCACATTTATATTTAAGTTTAATATGTAACATTACCTTTTTTGTACTACTGTTTGTTATCCCAAATATATAAATAAATAAATAAGTATAGATTTAGAGGAGTAAAGTTATTGTCTATTTCTGTAATTGCTGAGTGAATTTTACTATTTTTGGCTATATCATAGAAAAAATCTCTAAGCTTTCGAATCTGTCCTTCCCACAGCATGGTTGTACAGTCTTAAACTGTACATAATTATTTTTGATGACACTGCGATCGGTACGAGCGCGCGTAATTTTTACTTACCTTTTACATTTCAATTATTTTATAGTCAGTGTGAATTTGTAATTCATAACATAAACAACTAAAGAGAAAGGAATCGTCAATATCGGTTTATACTTGTATTTTTACTATTCAAAATATACATAACTTTCGTGACAACAACTTGTGATCTCTTTTCTCCACACTCTAACAACAACCAACAATCTGCAAGTGTACGAACCGTATATTTTATGGTCTTTCGAGCCGGATTCAATCTCAGTGTAAAGAGTATTTACTACGATAGCGAATCGGTACAGCTACTTGTCTCAGCTGTATTGAGAAGGCGCACATATCGTAGATAGAGTTCGAGCACACGGAGTATCCGGAAGCGAATACTGGAAGGAGTCTGCAAACTGCGGTCTTCTGGTCGCTAACAAACGCTCACCTGTCGCCGTCAACTACGTGACTACGAGCTATCAACCAACTTTAACATACAACTATCGACATGGACAAACTGGAACTGCAATCAACATGCTTCAACAACATCAAAACCTTGTGTACCAACTATCGCAAGGATTCTTCGGTCCAAAAAAATGTGGACTATCTTAACAAACACTTGTCATCCTTGGAAAACCAATGGGAGGATTTCAACAGCAGGCATGCACTATTAGTACTAGAAGTAGAAGATAAGACTATATTCTACTTCGCAGAAGACGTCTACGGGAAAACAAAGGAGATGTACTTGACGACTAAAACAGACATTGTTAACAGATTGTCAGACTTAGAAAAACCAAAACAAAACATAAAGTTTGACTTAGCCGGGACGAGTGCAGACACTGAACATGAAGTTGATGACAACATTCAACTTTTACTTAACAAACAAGAATGCAATTTTAACGCAATAAACCGTGTTATATCGAAGATCAGCTGCGCATCCATTTCCGAAAAATGGGAATTAGATGATAATCTGACGACCTTGAAATCAAAATGGGAGTCAATTGATAAACTGCATTGGGAGATTTATTTCAAATTAAAAGGATCAAATGACAACTACAACAAGATGTTTACGGATGTCGAGCAAAACGATGAGTTGAAGAAACGTCTCAATTCTAAAATTTGGGCCGCTGTCCACTACGAGAAATCTGCACCTAAGATCGAGATTCCTGAATTTTCTGGCAACTACAGTCATTGGGTATCGTTCAAGGACTTATATTTGGAGGCAATTCACAAGAACCCCATGATCAATAACGCGCAGAAAATGCAACATCTCAAGACCAAGTTACGAGGGGAAGCTGAGCCACTGGTACAACATCTCACCATTAGCGCCGATAATTACAACTCTTGTTGGGATATTTTGAATCAACGGTATGATAATCGTCGTCTGCAATTTACATCTTTCATGAATAGCATGCTTAATCTGCCTACCATACAGAATCCAGACTCCGCTAACTTGAAGAAAATGCATGACGTCATTACTGAATGCTTAAACGGAATAACCAACATCGGCATCGATACGTCATCGTGGGATCCGATTATGCATATTATGGCACAGAAGCTTGACTCGAAGACGCTCAGTGATTATATGAGAGAACTACAAGACCACCGGGAGCTGCAAAGCCTACAAGACTTTTTGTATTTCCTTGAGACTCAATTCATGGCATACGAAACAATGAAATCAGCTAAGAGAACATGTCAAACAACGTCAACTGAAAAAACGTCAAACTGGAAATTCAACAAGCATATCCCGATGAAGAAACCTAGCTATTATAACAAAACTAATAACTATCATGCAGTACACAGAAAATGCCCACATTGCAATGAAAATCACGTTTTAATGCAATGCGATAAATTCTTAGAGATGAATTTTGGTAAACGGAATGACACAGTTTCAAAACTGCAGCTGTGCAAGAATTGTTTATTCAGCCATGAAAACGATGTGTGCAAATCTACAAAAACCTGCCGAGAATTCAATTCGAAACATCACACATTATTACACATTCCAGACAAGAGGAATTTAACGTCATCTAAGCGAAAAAACAATATTCAGCAATCTTCGTCGTCATCTCAGCTGCATACATCCAATCATATCGCAAGTAACATGGAAGTTTTACTTACTACTGTCCAACTCAAAGTCAAATCCATAGATGCGACTTACATTAAACTTCGGGCTCTACTCGATCAAGGTTCGCAAGTGAATCTTATCATAGAAAATGCTGCCCAGATGTTAAGACTCCCGCGCAAAAGGGTCAACGCGTGCGTAACAGGAATCGGAACTGTGTCTGGAGATTGCAGGGGACAATTGAATCTTACTTGTGCATCGATTCACTCCGATTACAGTTTCACAACCCATGCGCTTATTATGAAAAAGCTTACGAACAACTTACCAACTACAACATTTGAGAAGAGTCAATAGCCGCATTTGGAGAACTTGAAACTTGCGGACCCTGAGTTCAATATCTCTCGCCAAATTGGTCTCTTACTAGGGGCAGACGTATACTCACAGATCATTCTGGATGGTGTCCTGAAAGGAAATGAACAAGCCCCCGTTGCACAACAAACGCAAATAGGGTGGATTCTATGCGGCAAGATAAAAACTTTTAACTGCAACGTAACCTTATTCAACTTAGACGACCTAACAAAGTTTTGGGAAACGGAAGCCGGACGGAAGAGGGTTGTATACCCTCTCAAGATATACCCAAGGACGACCAATGTGAAAAATTTTATACCGAAACTGTGAAACGATCACAAGATGGAAAATACATCGTGAAAGCATTTTCACGATGTATTTTCCATCTTGTGATCGTTTCACAGTTTCAAATAATATCGTTACTCATCGCGAAAACTAGAGTGGCACCACTAACACAACAAACTACATTACCCAGACTCGAACTGTGCGGCGCCCAGTTATTAGCCGACCTTATAGAAAAACGAAAGATGCGTTATCTAGGTTTAACACATTTGTACAAGCTTGGTGTGACTCTCAAGTCGTTTTGGCGTGGATTCAAGGTGACTCTACAAGATGGGAGACGTATGTAGCTAACAGAGTTACAAGAATCAAACGCGTAATTCCAGCATCTCATTGGTATTACGTGAAATCCGAACATAATCCCGCAGACTGCGCGTCAAGAGGACTACTGCCAAGCAAACTTATGGCTTTCACTTTGTGGTGGCAAGGCCCGGAATTTTTATCAAAACCAGAACATCCAGAAAAGTTTCCATGCAACTTCGAAACAAACCTAGGTTGCATAAATCATGCACAAGCCAAACGCAATATATCGGAAGATAATCATTTGATAACTGTATTATTACATAAATACAGTTCAATGACACAAACAACACGAGTCATTGCATGGATACAACGTTTCATAACAAATATGCGCAGTAAGACGAAATCGGAAACCGCATACTTAACAACAAGTGAATTGAGTGCAGCGAGTTCAAGTATTGTCATTCATGTGCAACGACAACAATTCGATTCCGAATATCAACAACTAAGCAGAAGCGAAAACGTATTAAGAAACAGCTCCATTTTCAAACTAAATCTCTATTTGGATGATGAAGGAATTATTCGTATGGGAAGGTCGTCTCAAGAATTCTAGTCTGCCTGCTTTGATGAAGAATCCGATCATTATTCCACATACGGGACGGTATACTCAACTCTTAATTGAACAAGCGCATTCACGCACTTTACACGGAGGAGCGAGACTAACACTTGCCTACATTAGACAACGATTCTGGATAGTCGGTGGGAATAGAGCTGTCAAACCTACATTACGTAAATGTATCCGCTGTCACCGATTTACCAAAACAGATAGCCACCAACTGATGGGAGATTTACCTCAACAAAGGATTACTCCAAGCCGGCATTTCACGCATACAGGCGTGGACTTCACCGGGTACGTGGATGTCAAACACAACAAGGGTAGAGGCGTCAAAACATCGAAAGGATACATAGCGATATTCATATGTATGGCCACAAAAGCCGTACATATTGAACTAGTATCGTATCTGAGCACAGAAACTTTTATAGCTGCTTTCCAGAGGCTGTGTGCGAGGCGCGGCACACCAAAGCATATGTATTCAGACTGTGGTACAAACTTCATTGGCGCCGCAAAAAGACTTTGCGAAGAATTTGAGCTTTTCAATCAAGTATTTATCACCAGAGATTTTAAGCGAATTAGCAAAATTGGAGTTCGTGTGGCATTTCAACGCTCCAGGTTGGCCTAGCGCGGGCGGTTTGTGGGAAGCCGCCGTGAAATCAATGAAGCACCATCTGCGACGCGTGTCAGGCAACCAAAAACTGACCTACGAGGAGCTTGCTACACTCCTAGCAAAGATCGAAGCTTGCTTGAACTCAAGACCTCCATGTCCTCTTACGGAAGATCCAGAAGAGTTCTATAATTGCCTAACTCCAGGACATTTCCTAACAGGAAGCCCGATACTGTCCGTGCCGCTATCCGATTACAGTGACGTAAACAACATCGACTTATGCGAACCTATGTTCCATCAATATTGGAAACATTGGTCTAGCGAGTACTTATCTACGTTACAAACTCGTAGTAAGTGGAATAAGCCAACAAGAAACATTAAGGAAGGAGACGTGGTACTGGTGAAGGAGGGTAATCTACCGCCGGGAAAATGGGCTATGGGACGTGTCTTAGAGACGCATCCGGGTTCCGATGGGTACGTTCGAGTTACTACTATCAAGACTCAAGCGGGAATCATCAAGCGACCTGTAGTTAAACTATCACCATTGCCTTTAGATTCCGAAATTCAATCTGAGCGGATTGACGAAAAGGAAAACAAGGAATGTCCGAAAAGGCAAAAGAAACAGCGAACGAAAAGAAGCAAGTTCATATCCACATCACTTTTTACAATGCTATTAACTTTGTTTACATTTGTACCCGGAACTTACGGTGTCATTGACGGCACGCACCATGTGTCATGCGCTCAGATTACAAGTTTGGAACCCAAGCGGCCGCTGTACTATGACACCGTCGGCGAAATGCAAATAGTACTTGATGAATGGATATTAATTATATATTATAATTTAACTGCCTACTGGGACGGAATACGTCGCATTGAAACTTACTTTGAAAATTTGAAAGACACCTGCTACCAAACCAAACTGAAATATTGCAGAACTACAATGGAACAACTCGACCATGAAATGGAGCTGCTTAGTTATTATAACTCCATACTGATCAATCCTCATAAACATCTCGGTAACCGAAAGAAACGAGGCTTAGTAGATGGACTCGGTTACTTGGCTAATAGCCTGTTTGGAATACTGGATCAACGCTTCGCTGAAAAGTATCAAAACGACATTGAATCTCTCCAAAACAATGAAAACTACCTATTGGATTTGATCGAAAACCAAACAAATATTGTAGAACTGCAAAATCAAGTTCTGAAGAAAAGCGAAAATAACATCAAGCGGCAGTTTGACATAATTGATAGCTTCGTTAACTAAACCAACTTCAATATCGCTTCTATTGTAACGAATATGGAAATAATATCAGCGACAACTTACATTAATTCAGCCTCCTTAACAGCGTATCTACTGATTAACAGCTTGCGGACGTTTCAAGAATTGCTATTTAACACTCTCACCAACGTGTACCGAGGACACATAGATGTGCATTTAATAACTCCCAAGCATTTGATTGAACAACTAGGGGAAACTCTGGAAACATCCCGAAAACTGTAGCACTACCAATCAAAAATTATAAGGAAAATATCAAGGATCTTTACAAGCTGATTAATGTAGTCACAGAAAACTATTTTATTTTCGAAGCACATATTCCACTGGTATCTAACGAAGATTATGTTATCTATCAAGCGATACCGTTACCTATGACCACAGCTAAAGAAGCTACTTATGTACAAATATCATCCAAGTACATTGCTGTAAACCTGAAACAAAATGTTTACATCTTGTTGACCGAAGATGACTTCAAGCATTGTTTACAACAATGGTCAACCAACTTTCTGTGCATGAAAAACGTACCGTCATACAACCTGCATAATAACAATGCGCCGTGTGAAGCAAAACTGCTATCGCATCAAAATACTACGCCTTGTGACGTAGAGCGGTCGTCATGTAAGGACGCATGGATAGAGTTACACTCGCCGAACAGCTGGCTAGCGATATGTTGTATATACATGTCCGATACGGGCAATATGCAACAATGACATCACATCACACACTATGTCGTCATCAAGCCTAGTGACGTTATCTCAAGGAGGTATACTGCAGTCCAAAGATTAAACCATCCACACCCATCGTCAGTACAATAGTCAGATGAAAATATATACTTTGGTATATATAAATATACTTTGGGTACGTCTATCAACCATTTAGTAAATCTGAAGTACCATTATGCACCGAACACGCTTCAATCTACAACTACAGACCTTGAAATTACGAAGATTGAAGACAAAATTAAGATCCAAAAGGAAAATGAGGCTCTACAGAGTACGATTTCAACACATGACGTTCATCAATATGTCATCAGTTATCTTCTGTTGACATCAGCCATCATCGCTATTTTTGTGGTGGTTGGAGGAAGCGTTGTCCCCACTGTTGTAAGAATAAGTCAGGAAACTCAACCACGGGACAACAACATAACGATATTGAGCTTCAAATTATGCATAGGAGCAATTACCAAATGAAAGAAGCAGCCAAAACAGCAAAGCCAGACAAGGACACCGACATTGAGCCTAGTCCTGGGACATCTCGACGAAGTCTAAACACCGGAACTAGGAACGTCGCATTTAACTTTGACTAAGTTTGGTTATGTTTTTGCGTTGTGATGGCCTTTCCTTCTTCTTTAGTTACTGTTATCTTTTGGGGTTGCCAAGATGTACAGTCTTAAACTGTACATAATTATTTTTGATGACACTGCGATAGGCACGAGCGCGCGTCATTTTTACTCACCTTTTACATTTCAATTATTTTATAGTCAGTGTGAATTTGTAATTCATAACATAAACAACTAAAGAGAAAGGAATCGTCAATATCGTTTTATACTTGTATTTTTACTATTCAAAATATACATAACTTTCGTGACAACAACTTGTGATCTCTTTTCTCCACACTCTAACAACAACCAACAATCTGCAAGTGTACGAACCGTACAATGGTCAAGTCAATCAGTCCTTTACCGCCCTTTTGCCTGCTTACTGTAATTCTCTCTATTGCTGCTTTAGTATGTGCGTAGTTGTGTTTAGTTAGTGTGGTTCTAGTCTTAATCTCTAATCTATTTAAGTCAGTGCGCGTCCATTTAATTAATCCAAATGAATACGTTAATATGGGCACAGTACATAAATATACAGTAACCTATCTTCATACAAACGGTCGGAACTCGAGTCATACCTACGCGCCTCGGCGTCGGCATGCGCTCGGCACCCAACCAGTCGCGAATGCCGCTGCAGTGACGAACGGACGGTGTGTTATTTTTTAAACAGTAACCGTGCGATTTTTTTACCCAAAATAAGTACAAGTATAGCCTATTTAATATGACAAGTAGAATATATTGTGCTGTTTTTGGTTGCATGAATTCCTCAATAACGCACACAGAGATAACTTTTTTTAGATTACCTGGTAACTCCGAAAGGTAACACTATAAAATGATTATACTTACTAGTATATAGGTACGTAATTTAAGTCCTTTTAAAGGATTTTTCCCCTCCCGAAAGGTACCGGGACTACAGTAAGATTAATTCGCAAACTTTTTTAATTGTACCCAGTGATGATTTCGTGGAATATATAGAAAAAAAGAAATATTCCGATCTTCTTTTAAAACTAAACATATAAATTGTAAAGTAGTTGCAGGTATATATAACCATGTAAAAGATATTCCTTTTTCTCCTCCTTGTCCATGTTTCCCAAAATAATTTTTAATTAATCTTTATATTCGAATGCGGATTTTTTATACTTTAAAATATAATAATAAAGCATTCCGTACGTCTCAGTCGAGGCGCAAATATTTTTCAGTCGCAAATTTATAAGACCGATTTGTTATTAAGTCTTAAATCTAACATAAACATGTTTTTTTAAATTAAATCTAGCAATCAAAAAACAACATGCATTTTTATTGAACACTTCCTATTCCATTCACAAAGTATTTTATTTGTTTAAATAAAATAAAAAATATTTACAATCACAAAAAAAGATAGAAACTCAAAGTAGGCAGATTTAATTAAAATGCTGTAGGTGGGCAGCCTTATCGCATGTTTACGTACCGCGCGGCTGTAGGCATTTATTTCAACGATACGGCCGAGTTACAATACTGTATATTTATGTACTGTGATATGGGTATGGCAAATGTGTTAATTGCTTTAAATAGATTTTTTGAGTGTACCTAACTGATTTTACATATTAAATTTATTCTCTTAGTATATTCGGATAGAAGCTGTTCCTTGATTGGTGTATGGTTAATGATATTAGACTGGTATATTCCTAAATATTTATATGTGTCTGATGGTTGCATAGGCATAAATATGTTAGTATCAGTAGCGTTGTTTTGACACTTTACTATTTTCCCCTGTTGTATATGGATTATTCCACTTTGTGAAATTTGATTACCCTGGTGATTTGAAGAAACATAATAAATAAATTGAAATCATCTGTAATTTGATCACCCAGGTGATTTGAGGAAACATAATAAATAAATTAAAATCATGTGGCATTTGATCACCCAGGTGATTTGTTGGTAGGTGATTTTAGGACACAAATGTGGAATTTGATCACCAAGGGTCATCACCTGGGTGATCAAAGTGGAATAATCCTTGTATATGTAGTGTACGACATTTATTTAATCCAAATGGCATATCTATATCTTTGCTAAATTGAGTTGTATTTTTTATTAGATTATCAAGGCAATTGTGAGTTCTAACAAACAGTTTAATATCGTCCATATAATCCTTGTATATGTAGTGTTCGACATTTATCTAATCCAAATAACATATCTATATCTTTGCTAAATTAGGTTGTATTTTTTATTAGATTATCAAGGCAATTGTGAGTTCTAGCAAACAGTTTAATATCGTCCATATACATTAGATGTGTAATTAATGTTTCAGAGTTTAATTTATATCCACTAGTGGTGCTGTTGAGGAGGTTAAACAAAGGATTCAATGCAAGGCAGAACCACAGTGGACTAAGAGAGTCTCCCTGGAAAATACCATTTCTCATGCTGATTTCATCTGTAGTAATTGTATCTGTACCATTAGAAAGGTGTAATGTTGTTCTCCAGTCAGACATGGCATTTTTCAGAAAGCTGATTCTCATAGGGTTGATTTTGTAGATGTGAAGGACTCGAATTAACCATTAATGAGGTACACTGTCAAAGGCTTTTTTATAATCTATATATGATATATACAGGTCCCATTTGTGACTATGGGCATGTTTTAGAATTGTGGAGTCTATAACTAGTTGCTCCTTACATCCTCTATGTCCTTGCCTACAGCCTTTCTGCTCTTTAGACATAATGTTATTGCATTCTAAGTGTTTGTTAATTTTATGTGTAATTAATGATGTAATAAGTTTTTAAATAGTTGGTAAACATGTAATGGGATGATATTGTGAAGGGTTTACAGTATCACTACTTTTGGGTAGCATATAAGTGATGCCTATTGTTACGAATTTGACCTCGTGTATATCCCCATACACGGATCTAGGTGGGACATGCTAACTTTACACTCGGCGGGGGAGGATGCTGTCTTTTACACTTTCATAGGATAAATTATAATTTATAAAAAAAAAAGTTATGAGCGACTTTAATAACATAACTTCAACTTGGTGGTGTCAAATGGCTCCATCGAATAGGTACCGATGATTCTGCCAACGTTAGGGTGGAAAGAGATAAAAAAAAGCCCGGTCATTAGAGCGATGGTTCTTCTTTGGGCTACAACAAAAACAACACAAATATTAGTAATATATGTATACATATTAGTAAGGTTAGAAGAGAGAGGACCAGCAAAACCAACGATAGACATAGAGATATAGATTGACGAGGACAAGAGCGGCAGACTATATTTTGATTTTGTTAAGGGAGATAAATAATTTTATATAATGTTTTTATGAATAATATAATATATATAAAATATTTATACACACCCCGTGTACCAAAGTTATTAGGAAGGGTATATTGACAGGACGAGGGATCTGTTTAGGAAGTAGATCATAAAGAGGATACGATATTTTAGGGCAAAAGAAAAATAGATGTTCCAAGGAGCCCTCTTCGAGACCACACTCGCAAAGAGAATGATCTCTGACCCGAATTTTGGCTAAGAAGACTGGAGAGCAAACAAAACCCAGATGGAGACGGATAATTATAGACGTAGCCAATTTATTTACACTCTTTTGTCGGTAAAACCATGGTCTGGAAGGGATAGAAGGTTGAATAGAACCGTAGAACTTTCCTTTGCCATAAGTTATTCCAAGCATAAATCAAAGAAGGACGAGCCAAAGAACGAAGTTCACAAGGGAAGCAGTAATTATGGTCCGAGCAACCAGACACCGCCGCAACCTTAGCACATAGTCTACAAACTTATTACCTGCTATACCCAAATGGCTAGGGATCCATGCCATAGCCACCTCATCGAGGTGGCGAGAATAATACCACGATAGTGAACTGAAATGGAGCGGCACATTAACATACTGCTAATCATGTTGATCAGTCTCACAGGGATACTCAGCTCGTGCATTTTCTGCCTGAGTAAAGGAAGCTGAACACTATCATATGCTGCCGAAATGTCAAGAAATACGCCAATGACGTGCTTGTACTGAGAGAACGCGAGGCGAACATCAGAGGTAAAGGGTATACTATACTATAGGGTATACTCAGGCTATCTAGGGTACCGATACCCTTTCTGAAGTTAAACTGATTTTTGGACGACAGGCCTCTGCTTTCCAGAATCCATTCCAGTCTATTGTCTTCTGTTTACGCGAATGTTATTCATTGAAATTAAACTACTATATACGGCTTATCGCGTTGTTTATTTGACACCCTTTTAAATAATTAAGAAACTGTTACACTACATACTACTACTATTAAACTTTACTAATTTTGAAGCTAATTAAAACTATTATATCTGTTTTGATTTAATTTTACACTTTCCCCGACGTTTCGGTTGCTTTTCAGCAGCCATGGTCACGTCTAAGATGGTAGTTGTCTCAATGTTCCAGAGTAGTTATTTCAAAGTACCCGAACATAATTTAATCCTTGGTGTTTCTATTTACACAGAATGAGCTCAAAGTATCATGAAGTCTAAGAGCAGCGATAGCTCAGTGGGGAGACCAACAGACTGCAATACAGAGGGTCTCGGGTTCGAACCCACGTCGCGCACCTCTGACTTTCGGAAGTTATATGACTTTTCGAAATTATGTGCGTATTGATTGACAATTATTGCCTGCTCCGTGCCTCGGAGAGCACGTTAAGTCGTCGGTCCCGACTGCCATGAACAGCTATGGCAGTCGTTATTGGGGAAGTCGACACAAAAGATCCCACTGAGTCGAAGTGTCGCCGGTCTGTACTGACTGGCCCCCACACAAGATAAGATAAGATAAGATCATGAAGTCTGGCTGTGGTTTGCTTCTTCTTGGGTTTCACTATTTGAATTACTGGATCCCAAGCTGGTAGTACATTCCAACCATCTTCTCTATTGAAATTGGGATGTTTTTTGATTTCAATAGCCTCGCGAAGCATCCTGGCTAGGAATCGGTGTTCTTTAGCGAGAATCTGTGGTTTGTCAAATCTCAGGTAGTGGTTGGTCCCCTGTTGTACATGTTCACACACAGCAGACTTCAACGAGCGTTGGTGTTTTACATCAGCTATGTGTTCTTTTATGCGGGTGCCTATGCTTCTCTTGGTTTGACCAATGGATGGGAGTCCACAGTCACAATCTATTTTATAGAGCCCTGCATCTTTTAAAGGTAATTGGCACTTGACGGATGGTAAAAATTGACTTATGTTCGTTGGCGGCTTGTAGTATGTGTTGATTGAAGCTCGCTTCAAGATGTAGCCAATCTTGTCAGTGACACCCCTTACGTAAGGCAGTATAGCAGGCTGGCGCTCGACTGTGGCTGGCTTTTCTCGGGGTCTGTGACAGCGGCGCGGCTGTTGGAGCTTGTTGTCTTGCAGTACTTGCTGGACATGTTGAAGCTCGGCGTCCAGGTGTTTCTTGTCACAGATACCGTGGGCTCTCTGAAACAAAGACATTCCCACGGTAGCTAACTGTTACGGATGGTGGTGATATTTACCGTTTAAGTACCAATTTGTATGGGTCTTTTTCCTATACACAGTGTGGCTCAAAGTATGATCAGAATTCCTGATGACAAGTACATCTAATGCTAAGCTAATACTAATGAATTATTTGCTTCTCATTCCATAGTAAATTGGATGTTGTTATTCATGGAATTAAGATATAAAGCAACCGAAACGTCGGGGAAAGTGTAAAATTAAATAAAAACAGATATAATAGTTTTAATAATTTAATTAGCTTCAAAATTAATAAAGTTTAATAGTAGTAGTATGTAGTGTAAAAGTTTCTTAATTATGTAAAATAGTGTCAAATAAACAACGCGATAAAATCCGTATATAGTAGTTTAATTTCAACCATTCCAGTCTGTTCATAATCAGGTTTGCCATTATTTTGGCTAGCACGGAGGAGAAGGGATTTGGGCGATAGGCTAGAGGATCCACCGGGTCCTTGCCGATTTAAGGATTGGGATAATGATCTGGGTTTTCCAGGAGGTAGGGATTTTGCCAGAGGTGAAGATTGCATTAAAAATACTAAGAAGAAAGGATTTGCTGCAGTTTGAGGATTTGCAGATAAAGGAGTAGGAAATACCATCAGCACCAGGTGAGGTATCACGAAGATGGTCAAGAGCTAGGGTAAGTTCATGGAAAGTGAAAGGGTCATTCATTCTATCAGAGGAAATAAAAGATAAAATAAGATCAGGTGGCGAAAGGCAGTTGAGTTCAGGGACAAAGGGAGGAGCTAGTCTATAATGGAAATCATAAAGAAAGGAGTTGGGATCGTTCTTGGTGACATTCGGATCTTGGTAACTTCTGCGATATGACTTAATCCTTTTCCACACCAAGGAAAGAGGAGATCAAGGGGAAAGGGATTCGCAGAATTTGCGCCAACCAATGGATTTCTTTCTAGAGAGGAGTCTGGAAGTGCGGGCTGCAGTTTGTTTGTAGGCAATGAAATCTGACATACCCAGGGATATTGCAAATCTGTTTTCCGCCTCCTTATGCAACCGGACGCTCTCAGAACATTCAGCATCCCACCAAGGACGAGAGGGAACCAAGCTGCGGGAAGTGGGTTTTACTGGGATAGAGGATTGGGCAAATTCCAATATGGTAGAAATAAACTAATCATATAAGAGAAGGAAGTTATATTGCATTGGGGGAGTGAATCAATTTCTATGTCTAAAAGAGTAGAGAATTGTTCCCAATTAGCTTGTGCTAACCGGTACTTAAGGAGAGGTTGATAGCGTTTGGGAAGAGGGATAGCAGAAGGACAGAAATAAGAAATAGAAATAGGGAAGTGATCGCTACCAAACTAATTTGGCAGAACCGACCAGGAAATAAGTGAAACTAAAGAGCGAGAAGAAAAGGAAAGGTCTGGGACACTAATATTTTGGGATGGAGATACTCTGCGAGTGGAAGATCCATCGTTCAAAATACATAGGTTGATATCATCCAAAAGGTCCAATAAAGAAGAAGAGCAAGGATCATTATAGTGGGCACCCCAAAGAGTATGTCGACAATTAAAATCACCAAGAATGATTAATGGAGCAGGGACAGAAGAAAGGATGGAACGTAATTCAGAAATTATGTTAGGATTAGGATGAGGGATGTATACAGACAAAAAAGACAAATTTGCAGCCCTAGCAGCTACAATGTGAAAGCCAGTATTGTGATCTGGTATAGGTATTTGGAAAACTTGATACATCAATTAGTAGAGCGGCACCCGCCCTACCGTCATCCCTGTCATCGCGGAAACACGAGAAGCCCGAAATCCTAAAATGAGATTTAGGCCTGAGCCATGTCTCCGAGACAGCAAAGACAGACGGTTTATAGCGATTCACTAGATAGATAACATCTTGTTTATTACGACGGATGCTTCTACAGTACCATTGAAGTACCTGCAGAGCCATTGGGTGAGTTGTTACGAGAGAGGACAGAAAGTAATTGTTCAACAAGAACAGAGACATTGTGAGGTAGGGAATCTGAGAATTTGGATAACATATTAATTAGGGAACAGAGCAGGAGTTCAACGAGGTTATCGTTGGGAGTAGCAAGAGAAGTGGAAAAAAGAAGTCCGAAAAAAAGACGCTTAGTTAGGGATAACGTTCTGAAGCTTCCAGGTAACTGATGTTTTGTTCAGACATGACCATCTTGATAGATTTCTGGCGGGCATGTTCAGGGCATTTGGGATCTATAGCCTTGTGGCACGGCATAGAAAGCATGTAAGATTTGAATCCTGAGAGGGGCAGCTATCTCCACTGTGCTTTTGGGAGCAGATGTAGCAGCGAGGCTGGCACCTGCATTGTTTGGCAATATGTCTAAACCTGCAGTAGTTGCGACATTGAATTGTTGGTAGCGGGTAGGTTGCAACAGGCAGTGAGGCATTATAGCAATATACCTTTTCAGGTAGGAATTGTCCCAGAAAAGTTAACACCACTGAATTGGATGGGATCCAATTCACGGTATCATCCCTCCGAGACTTAATATTAAGCCTTCTAGCCCTAATTACCTCACCACAATTTTCAACAGTGGAAATACCATCCATAAGGTCTGATAGAGACCAGTCCGTAGGGATATCTCTAACTACACCCATGCGGAAAACCTGGAATTTTGGTATGTATGCCTCATAATTGTTGCTCTCCAGTAAACTTAACTCCAGAAATTCATTGGCATTCACAGCTGATTTTAATTCTATTGATATCTTGTTGCGACCAAGATTTTTTGTACGATCTTCTTTAATGCCTGAAACATTGGTTTTATGAAGGAATTGGGCAAACTTCAACATTTTGAATGAATAGCCTGCAGAGGGGTCTAGTTTTGTTCTAGAAACATACAAAAATTTTCGCCAAATTTTCATATATCACACAGTACTAAAACAGCACACATTGCTTACATATCACGTAGATGTTACTAACAAAAGACGAAAAGATATAGTCTGCGCCTCACAATCAGTTTCAAAATTCATTTTTTCAAATAGATTTTTCTTTCCTAGGTCCATTTTTATATAATAAATTAAATAGAAAGTTAAGTATTTATAAATTAAATTATGTTAACTGTAAGAACATATTATACAGGATGTTAGGAGGGTGAGTAGCCATAGGAAAATGGTCGATAGGTGATGGTGTTGGCTACGTGTTGCGCCTACTTAAATAACATTTTGCCTTAAGTTTAATGAGTAATAATTTTTTTTCTATTTTCTAGAAAATCTCCATTTTTTGTATGAAAACTTTAATTATTTTTTTAATAACCGCTGAAATGTTAAAAAAATGATTGCATTTGTTAGTGTAGTCTTACCTTATTCAGATTTAATCATAATTTCATACAAACAATTCAAAAAGAAATAACAGTGAAGTATCAAACTTTCATAAATAAAAAAAAATATCCTTATGTCAACTTCACATGGTAAAATAAAAAAATCTTACGGTGTATGGCATTTACAAATGTTTTTAGAAACTTCTCTAGTTAATACTCTTTCGAACGGTATGTAACATGTATCATAACTAACCAGGTAACTCAACCAAAACCGGTTTGTCGTCACGAATGGATTAAAAAGGTGAAAACCTAAACTATTCAATTGAGCAGGTAAAATGTTTTGTCTCATTGTAACATAGCTAAAAGTATTGTGCTATCTCTTTCATCGGTTGACTATTATGCTCCCTTTGGCCCTTGCGCACCCTGTCGGGTGCATTTAGTCGACACTTGTCGTTCTTTGCTACTTCACGTGTTGTACTTCACAACACCGCTCTGCGCATTATTTTTGTTTTCGTTTGTTGTTGTTAAGTTTTGTTGTTACTGTTGTTTTTAATGGCTGTTTTTACTAACGAGGAATACGCTGATATGTTGATGGCTTACGGCAAAGCTGATGGAAATGGACGAGAAGCAAAAATAATTTATGAAGAGCGTTTTCCCAATAGACGTCAACCTGAACGGGCTTTTTTAGATTGAATCTTGATCGCCAGATCGACATCAGCAGGTCTTTTTGAGGATCTAGGTTTATCAGAAGGCAAACCTCCGGCCCCGTCCGGAGGCTCCTACATACCTATTTGATTCCCAAAGGAATCAAGCAGATATGGATGCGCCCAAACAAAACAACAAAAGAATAAACAGAGGATTACCTTATAAGATTAAGCCACCACCGAGTCAACACAATACACACGAGTTAACAGCCACAAATAAAAACAATACGCATGAAATAAAGAAAACCTATAAACAACTGACACTCTCAACCAAGCGTCAGACCAGAATCCCCATTAATAACATAATATAAAAAAATCATTGATTTATGACATATGCCTTAACATAGAAACATGTATGTTTTTATTATTTGGAGTACTCTACTGAATATTCAATATACATATAATAATAATAAATAGTAACAACAATAATATCACTGAATATCATTAGCAATTAAACGAAAATTAGTGATGTCAGTTTACCGGCGTTCCTGTCTTCGGTCCACTGCACTGAAGAATTGACCAGGAAAATTTTAGCTCCCACACTGGTTAATTCTGAAGTGTCGTGCAAGTTTGACGCAGTGAACGCTTGGAAAATGATCTGTCCAAGCTCTGATTTGCCATCCGATCTATTCTCTCAGAGTCGGTGGGACGGGCCGCTCTGCAACATGGTGAGAAAACATCTCATGAACACATTTCCTAATGTTGCTGAGCGTGCCGTTTATTGGCTGTGGGGGAGTGGGAATCGGGTTTTTGGCTCCAAGCACTCCCATCGTCCAACATAGGTACTATGTTGGACGACACAACGTTCCGCATCGCTTCTTGCCTTCGTTTAGGTGCTCCATGTGTTTCTCCGCATCGATGTCACTGTGGTGAAGCCGTCGATGGCCTTGACCACCATGGCCTATCATGGTGCAGGAGTGCCGGTCGTTTTTCGCGGCACGCCAACCTTAATGACAATATTCATCGTGCTCTTGTCACCGCCGCACTGTGGGCTGAAAATCGACCTCCATAGACATAGAAATGAAAGTTGCTAGATGTTCGTTTTGTTGACGGATATGGCTTCTATTAGCTATTATACACATAACAATGTCATCTGAGCTAACTCCGCACAAAAATGAATTTATTATAAGGTTTTTTCGAAAAAAATGTATGGAGCTAGCATGAAAAATCTGAATATCTCTGAACTTGCAAGGAAAACCGTAATATCCTCAGAGATGGTTATAGGACTAATTATTTGTGATTTTTTGACATACTTCATATAACGGTACCTGCTGCAGAATTTTTTTTAAAAATCATCTTATTTTTAATTAATTTTTTTTAACATTAAACGTATTGTTTTGGTGTATAAGTAAAGAAACAACACGTTATATGCATATAATACTAAATCTTCGCCAGTTATTTGTTAAAATATCAAGAAAATTATTTTTGCCTAACATAGTAATATGTTTTAAAACAGTTAATTGGATACCATTACTGAACTTTGCATACAGGTAAACTACTGAATAATAAATTAGCCTTCTAATGAGTTCTGAATAAGAGATTAAGTGATTTGCAATGTCGCACAATGGTAACTACGGATTACACTAATTAAAATCTTACAGGTAAGTACATAAGTAACTTAAATAGTTAATTAGATATGTTATGAGGTCGTTAACTAATGTTGGACTGAAATATAAAATGGTTAACATTTTGCATCATAATTTAGTTTATTCTAAGCTTTGTTACCCCTAACATATCACTATGAAATTTTATAATGGAAACTTTAAATACCAATTTAGACCTATTCGTTCTTCTAAAATGTAAGAGTACTTCATTTGATCAAGAGGTATTGTTTAGTGAAGTTATATCCCGCCTAGACGTTTGTCTTTCCGTTGAAGATCAAGTGACTCTAAAATAATTTTGTCGGAGATTTGTACGAGCTGCATCACAAAGGTGGCAAAAATCTCACCGAATTCTTGATACTTTTAGAAAACAATACGAAATTTGGCTGCAAGCAACTATCGATTGGCCAAGTTGTATAAATTTAGTCGCTCAAGAACCAACTGTTGCTGAGGGATCAAGATCAATCTCTCCAGAACCCTCAACATCATACTCTGTTGGTACAATGACAAAGAGGTCACGAAAACCATTCGAAGATCTGGAAAGCAAACAGAAGAAGAGAAGATCTGATGAGCATAAAACTGACAATCCCAGTGAATTTGCATATACAGCAGCAGCGCGTTTTAAGGAAGAAGGTTGTGAGGATATCGCATCTGTAATCGAATATATGCTGAAACATCCTGAAGCAGCCTCTAAAATTAAGGAAACGCTTAAGCAACCGGTGAAAACTATCTTATTTACACCAGAAAAAGCACTTGGATTACTCCTTTCATTAAAATTATCAAAGTGGCAATACATCACTTTACGAGAGTCAGCTATTCGGGAAGGTAGAAAGGATATTTATCCATCCTACTATAAAGTGCAATAAACCAAGCTGGCATGCTATCCTCCGAAGCAATCAGTGTTAGTGACCGATTCATCGGCAAGAATAACCCTTCAAGCTTTACTCGACATTACGGTCAAAAGAATCCTCCAAAGTTTTCCTAACGATGATGTGCAAAATAAGGATTTAAAATTGATATCTAAATGGGGTTTCGATGGTGCGTCAAACCAAAGCCGATACAAGCAGAAAATGGATAGCGATCAAGACGATTCAAGTATTTTCATGACTTCCTTGGTGCCACTAAAACTGACTGATGGAGACAATACTTTGTGGATGAACCCAAAACCATGCTCAGCAATGTATTGTCGTCCAGTTCAATTTACTTTTGTGAAGGAAAGCGAAGCAGTAGTCATCGAACACAAACGACGAATGGATGAAGAAATTAACGCTCTCATTCCTACAGAGTGCAATAATAGAAACAGGGTGAATCATCACCTAATGATGACAATGATCGATGGTAAAGTCTGCACGTATTTGTCTCAAGCCAGATCAAGTTCATCATGCTATTTGTGTCTGGCAAAACCGACAGAAATGAACCGTTTGAGTGTAATAACAGCAAAGACCGTATCTTCTGATATATACGAGTTTGGATTGTCATCTCTACACGCCCGTATAAATTGTATGGAATGTTTACTACATATTTCGTATAGACTAGATTTTAAAGAGTGGGCTGCGAGAGGTAACGAGCACAAAGAAATGCTAAGTAAGAGAAAAAAGATTATTCAAGACAAATTTAAAGACGAATTAAATCTATTGATTGACATTGTTAAACAAGGTTCAGGAACTACTAATGACGGCAACACTGCGAGAAAGTTTTTCAAATTTCCCCATAAAACTGCAGCCATTACTGGGTTGGACGAAAAACTAATAAGAAGATTTGCTGTTGAAGATTTTACAGGCAATAACTTCCGGGGAAAAAGTAGATATAATTAAATTTAAAGATTATGCCTTCAAAAGAGCAGAGAGGTACGTGGAATTATATGACTGGTACTATATGTCATCAACCGTCCACAAATTACTTATACACGGGGCAGACATAATCGAGAAGAATGATGTTGTACCCATAGGAAGTCTCTCGGAAGAAGCATCCGAGTCTCGCAATAAAGATTTTAGGAGGTTTCGGGAACATCATTCGCAGAAAAAAAGAAGGCAAGATTCGAATCATGATATCCTTAATATGTTAGGTGTTTCTTCGGATCCTTTTATAAATGTACAAAGGCCCAAGTTAGATGCCAAGAAAAAGGAGGATTTATTTCCTGAAACCCTCAATTTAATTCAGTTTCAAGAAACTGTCTTTGAGTTTCTAGGCAATCTAGATTCTGATTCAGAAATCGACGAGAGTGATAAGGAAAATTAGAAACTTTTTGTGCTTTTAATTATAATTCTATTCAATGTAATTTTTTCATGATCTTTCGTTATTTAGCTTTGGTACGTAACTATGTTTTGCAATTGATTTATTTTTAAATATTTTATATTACTATTCTTGTACCTATTTATATTTTTGCATACTTTTGTACCTATGTTTTGTTTTATATAAATTTTATCAACTATTAAAAAATACCTTTTTAATTTATTTTTCTTTTTATTTAATGCCTATTATTAGCGTTAATAAAATAACTAACTTATCGATTGATCTTTACTTTGACATTAGTAGAATTTAATGATTTAAAAAAATACCTTCATTTAGACATAATAATAAAATAATTAGACAGTTGTCGAAAATATTTCTTAGAACTCGTAACATGTCTAATTAACTAATTAGTTTACTTATGTACTTACCTGTAAGAATTTAATTAGTGTACTCCGTAGTTACCATTGTGCGATATTGCAAATCACTTAATCTCTTATTCAGAACTCATTAGAAGGCTAATTTAATATTCAGTGGTTTACCTGTATGCAAAGTTTAGTAATGGTATCCAATTACCTGTTTTAAAACATATATACTATGTAAGGCAAAAATAATTTTCTTGATATTTTAACAAATAACTGGCGAAGATTTAGTATTATATGCATATAACGTGTTGTTTCTTTACTTTTACAATAAAACAAATCGTTTAATGTTAAAAAAAATTAATTAAAAATTAGATGATTTTTAAAAAAAATTCTGCAGCAGGTACCGTTATATGAAGTATGTCAAAAAATCACAAATAATTAGTCCTATAACCATCTCTGAGGATATTACGGTTTTCCTTGCAAGTTCAGAGATATTCAGATTTTTCATGCTAGCTCCATACATTTTTTTCGAAAAAACCTTATAATAAATTCATTTCTGTGCGGAGTTAGCTCAGACGACATTGTTATGTGTATAATAGCTGATAGAAGCCATATCTGTCAACAAAACGAACATCTAGCAACTTTCATTTCTATGTCTATGGAGGTCGATTTTCAGCCCACAGTGCGCCGGCGTGCCAGCTCATTTTGAACCTAATGGTTTGGCACGTGGAGATGGGAAGAGACCGGACGGTATGTCATTGATGTCTTGGAAGATGGGTAGGCCATTGGTGTGGGACGCAACGTGTGTAGACACCCTTGCGCCATCACATCTTCCCAGCACGGCGGGTTGTGCTGGTGCTGCTGCTACATCCGCGGAGACTCAAACGGCGCAAATACAAAAACCTGGCAAGGGATTATGATTTTGAGCCGTTTGGGGTCGAAACGCTAGGGTCATGGGGTCCCAGTGCTCGTACTCTTTATAGAGACATAACGAAAAGGTTAATCGACGCTTACTGTGACCTTTATTTCGCGGAAAGAATATGCATTGCCATTCAACGTGGCCATGCTGCCAGTCTTCTGGGCACACTACCAGTCGAAGGAGGAATTTTATGACGCCTATTAGAGGGTTTTAGTTTTCTTTTTCTTTTTTAGTTCTGTTTTATAATATTTTAGGTATAAGTTAGTTTTCAAGAATTGTGTTTATATTATGTATATAAGTAAGGCGTGCAAATATTCATATCCAAGTACTATTCAGATATAAGTTCTATTATTGCCTCAATTAAAGAAAATAATAATATACAAACAAATGTTGCAAACGTCGATAAATTCTCACAACAAGATTCCACTGAGCTTTTTCGGATCCAGCCGCCCAATACGAAAAATAAATTGTGTATACTGAGTGCAAACAACACAAACAATATCTTAACGTTGATTAAAAATGTATTTCATAATGATTTTGAATACTGCCACTACATCACAACAGGCGGCAATGTGGAAGATATATTGAATGGCATAGCAGTCAAACTACCTGACTATACTATGGAAGACTTCTGTGTCATACTGCTGGGGGAAGAAGATTTTAGAAGAACAAACAACTATATGAACACCATCTTCAATATACGAGAAAAATTACAGGATTTACAATTCACAAATGTTATTATTTGTTTTCCAACTTACAAATGTAAACGCTACTTTAGTTTATATAATTGGCGCGTTGAAACTTTTATAAACTTACTGAATTTAGATGTTTTAAATCATGAGCATGTTTATTTGTTAGATAGCAACCGAAACTTAAAATACGATAATAGCATGTTTGATAGATATTCAAGGGCAATAAATAATTCTGGCATGGAAACTATATTTCTTGATCTAGCTTGTCTTATAAAACAGATAAAAAAGCGTAATTTGGATTTTATTAAGATATCAACAAGTAATTTTTTTCGAGGTAAATGACACACATAAAAAAACATTTTAAAAGTGCAAGCAGTGATGGTGATAACAGCTTAGTAAACAATCTGGCCTCCCAACAATTAAATATATTTTGTCAAAACCTCTGCGGCTTAAATAATAAGAAAGACAGACGAGTTAGAGTTATACGTAGAAAGCCAGATAGATAAATTTCATTATATATGTATCGTTGAACACTTTCTTAATGACAAATTAATAAAGCTGTTAAACTTTCATGATTACGAAGTTGCTTCTTATAACGCTCGTGTCAATAAACAAAGAGGAGGTACCATTATCTTTGCAAGAACAGACAGGAACTATGAGGAACTAAAAATAACCAGTAAATTATACCAAATGGAATCCTTTGAGATCTGTGGCATAAGAGATAAAGCTACTAATTTATGTTTATGTTGCTGTTACCGCAGTCCATATGATAAGAACCTGAACATATTTATGAATAGGTTGGAAAAATTGCTTGATAATCTTTTTGAAAACCAATGTTGTATTTGTGGAGATTTTAATATTAACCTTCTAGTTGATAATGGCAAAAGGAATGATTTCGTTAATTTAATGACATGTTATAATTTTAAAGCTCAAATAAATGACATTACTTTTCAGAGAAATTCATCAGAATCATGTATTGACAATATATTTACTAATATTACAAATGACCAGATAATATCGTGCCAGGTAGATCATAATGGATTAGCTGATGGGCACGCAGCCATACTATGTTCCTTGAATATGCCTATTCTTCAAAATAATAAACACATAAATTCGAAAATTTATTTAAGAAAAAGATTGTTCAATGAAAATAATAAAAAAATGTTTAGGGAATTATTGTTAAAACAAGATTGGGATACATTAGGAATTAATATGTTTATTAAAAAACTAAACTATATATTTAAGGCGGCTTTTAAAAAAAGAACCATACGCGTAAAATCCGATCGACCAGCATTATTATGGATTACTAAAGGTATAAAAGTGTCAAGTAGAATGAAACGCCTTCTGGTAACAAATAAACATAACACTACTGATAAAAGCGTAATTAATTATAGAAATAAATATATCTACTTATACAGAAATATTATCAAGAAAGCAAAACAGATAGCAGTACAATCGGAAATATCTCGTTTTAAAAATATTTCTAGGGATATATGGAAAATAATAAATAAACACAGAAACAAAACAAAACCTAAACATAAAAGTTTTGTACTAAAGGTAGATAATAAAGTCATAATTGAGCCAGTAGACATTGCAAAATTTGCAAAAAATATTTAATATTTTTTGAAAACAATTTACAGTAAATAAAAATGCAATTATTATGAATGAAACAGATGATAAAAAAGCACTAGAAATATTGCAACAATCCTCAAATATGGTCCACAATATTTTTTCTTGGGAACCTACCACAACGAATGAAATTATTAACATAGTAAAAAAAATGGAATATAAGTCTTCGTGTGGTTTTGATGAATTGCCTATAACAATATTTAAAGATAATTTAGATGTTTTAGCGAAACCATTAGAAAACTTTTATAATAGCTGTTTTATTAATAACATATTTCACGATCAGTTGAAAATATCAAAAGTGATTCCTATCCACAAAAAAGAATCCACACGTGATCCAAAATTGTACTGGCCAATTTCTTGACCACCAACATATCGAAGATTTTTGAAAAACTAATAAAGTCTAGATTAATCGTACACATAAACCGCAACAAAATTTTAAATCGTAGTTAATTTGGATATCAGGCAGGCGTAAGTACACAAGATGCTATTGATACCTTAGTCAGCGGTGTTAGAGATAAATTAAACTCTAAACAAATGGTAGCCGGTCTCTTTTTGGACTTAAGTTCGGCCTTTGATACGGTGAGTCATAATCTTCTTCTTCGTAAACTTGAACATTACGGTATAAGAGGCCAAGCTATGGAACTTCTAACATCCTACTTTAAAAATAGGAAAATGTTTGTAGAAATAAAACAATTGAGGCAAGATAAAACTAGCATAGGACACAGTATATCAAACAACAAATTTTACCAACAGGTGATTAGATCTAAAGCAGAACACGTAACCGTAGGGGTACCTCAAAGTTCCATATTGGGTCCAATATTTTTTTTTTTATTCTGTTCATGAATGATGCTATAAGTTATACAGGTTGATTTTGAAATCGTGTAATTCCTTTTAACCACGCATTCTACTGGTGATATAGAATAACCCTGACCATATTTTTATTTAAATAGATTAATTTTTAAAAAAAAATTATTATTCCGTTTTTTTCGTGAAATGGTGTCAGATAGTCATATGTTAACCAACCGAGGCAATTTTAATTTTTTACTAATTAAAATAAAAAATCATATTAATAATTAATGTCGTAACTAATAACGGGCGGTCCTTTTTATTGCCCCTTATTATTTACAACATCAGTTACTGTTATGTTATTATTTTTAAATTAAAAAAATATTAAGATTGTGTCAGGTGGTTAAAATATGACTATATGAAATCATTTCATGAAAAAAATCTGTACTCTAATTTTGCCGAAAC
The DNA here is from genome assembly GCA_963675205.1 of Catocala nupta. NCBI lineage: Eukaryota > Metazoa > Arthropoda > Insecta > Lepidoptera > Erebidae > Catocala > Catocala nupta. The sequence goes on along the minus strand of OY776097.1, from coordinate 22,303,154 downwards.
CATTATTCTAATTAAGAAAAAATATGGTCAGGGTTATTCTATATCACCAGTAGAATGCGTGGTTAAAAGGAATTACACGATTTCAAAATCAACCTGTATAGAAAAGCGTCTAGAGGGAAATGGGCAGTTAGTATTATTTGCCGACGACACAAATGCAATCGTATCCGCTAATAATATACAAACACTAAATTCACGCATGAATAAAGCGTTAGAGGCATTTCACGACTGGTTCACAATTAATGGATTACAGGTGAATACAAGTAAAACCAATGTCATGCTGTTTCGTACTACTTCCAAAAATAAGGCCCACCGAGATTGTATTTTAAACGGTGCTAATATTGACATGGTGCCAAGCGTTAAGTTTCTGGGAGTACATGTAGATTGCCAACTTAATCGGAAACCCGAGCTTGAGTATCTTGAAAATTCCATCAGCTCTGCATGTTATGTACTAAGAAGTCTACGTAATTACATTGACATAACTCAACTAAAAAAAGTTTATTATGCATTGATTGAATCGAGTCTTAGATACAGCATACTATTCTGGGGAGGAAGCTACGAATATAACATGCAAAAAGCTTTTATAATCCAAAAAAGATCAATTCGCACTATGGCTCGCATACATCAACAAGACTCTTGTAAGCCGTATTTTAAAGATCTAAATATTCTGACTGTACCATCATTATATGTATTAGTGCTTCTGACACATTTTTGTAAACATATACACGAATTTGAAACTTATGAAGAAAGGAAATTGAGAGAGAACACTAGACGCAAAGATTTTCAATTCAAACGTATTCCACATCTCAATGTAGTCAAGCATGGCACTTATCATATGTCGGTAAAACTTTTTAATAAATTGCCTAATAATATAAAAATATCACTGTAAAAAGCCGACTTTACATCTAAACTAAAACGTTACTTATTAGAAGGATCATACTATTCTATAAATGATATTTCATAAATTAGAAAAATGTTAAATAAGTACCTAGATCTATATTTCAATAAGCAGATTGTTTGATTGTTATGTATTTTAATTAAATTATTATGAATTATGCTAACCGATGTATTTTGCGTGTTCCCACGCGCGCCTCTGTGTCGAGTCCGTCTCCCCCCTAGGGGGGAGACAGTAGGGAATTTTGAGGGAGTCCTTTGGGTAGTGGCCTGCCGTTTCATACGGCGGGCCGAAACCTCGGCGGGGTCGCGACCGCATGCAAAAGCGATTCGCGCGGCCCCGCCGATAGTGGTTTTGTCGAGGAACACCGTGGTAGGTTTAGTCGGTATTCCGGGAGGTACATTATTTCTTTGCCATCTTCTTTTACCCCGGTGAGTCCGACATAATCCCTCCGCCCGCCCCCGCGGAGGGACATGCATCATAGCATTCCCCCACTAAAAAAAAAAAAAAAAAACCGATGTATTTACAATAAAATTTAATTATTCTATAATATTATGTTATTAAAAATAATATAATTTTTGACATATCAATATATTAATTATATTATTTAAAGTTGTAAATGCATAACATTATTATATTGTATTATTCTGTTTAGACTTATGCCTTATTGTATTCAGACACAATTGTATATATTGTTATTGAATAAATAAATAAATAAATAAATATCTTAAAGTAGGTACTTAGTATGGGGTGCGTTAGAAAACCTCCCCGTGGTGCACCCTGGGCACCAGCAACAATGCTTTTCATTGTTGCTGGTGGCTAATATTCTGACAACCGGTGCCATTTGTCGCGTTTGGCACCGGAGGCGGGGGGATGGACGTGAGTCCCATCCCCAAGCAGGAGGCCCTATCCTTGGGCCCGGCTGTCCCAGTACCGCTCTGTCTTAGAGTGGACATGGGAGAGCCCCTTTGACGGGTTCGGCGTGCACTCACCCTGCCGCTGAACAGACAACGGGGTCTCTTCTCGTCATTCTGACGATTCTTTCCCTCTCTTTGTCCCCCTTTTGTTTTGTCCCCTGTTTTGGTTTTGTTCCCCCCTTTTTGGTTCTGCGTCCAAATTTGTTCCCTTTTGTTGTCCGTCGTTGTCCCCCCCTTTCTTCTGGCTTTTGTCCCCGTTGTCATCGTCTAGAGCATATCGTAACCCCGTATTGTGCAGTGTCGTGGATCACGTCTCGCGGCTGCTGACGGGAGCGAGGGTCTTGGCTTCACCGCCCGGACTGCGAGGGAGTGGCCCTCTATAAAAACCACCCCGAATCTCAAGTTGCTGCCGCACGGCGAGGAGATGCATGGCTGATGGGTAGTTCAGTCACTAGTGCGGCCCCTTCAGGGTACCTGCCGTCCCCCTGAAGTATTAGGCTTGCCCGGGTATCGGGATCTCTGCCCGGGTCGACTTTTATTTCTCCCGTACTCGTGGGATTTGTCATGGAATCTTTAAAATCAATTTTAAAAAAACAGTCGGAGAGAGTCAGTAGGTCGCGCACGCCCAGTACTGCGCGTTCCGAAGAGGAGGAGGAGTTCGTGCGGTCGGAGCACGACAGTGATGTGGTGGAGATTACTCCGGTGGCAACACCGGAGAAAGCTCCGCGTAAGCGCTTGCGCTCAGCGCAGGAATCGGAGTCGGATGGCTCCAGTGAGGACGCGGTGCCGGCTGCGAAGGTGCCAACAGCTAAACGTGGACGTGGTCGTCCGCCCACCCACGGCAGATACGTGGGTCTGGGTAAGGCGAAGGCCGAACTGGCTGCCGCATTGCGGAAGGCCGATGCTGAGGAGCGCACGTCCGAGGACAGCATAATTGCTGCGGCAGCCCGGCGTGTCGCTGCGGGAAGGAAGCAGCCAGTGGCGGAGCTGGATGCCGAAGACCTGCCGGTGTCTCACCTTAAGACCCGGCTCAGCGACGCACTGGAGGCCATACGACTGGTTTCGAGGAAGTCGAAGGGATTGAAGGACACGTGCCAGAAGGCCCTCAAAGAGTCCCTCGAGGCCATTCAGGAGATTGCGCAGGCCGTCTTCAGCCGCACAGCGAATGATGAGGTGCAAAAGCTGCAGGAGGAAAATGCTCGCCTGGCGAAAGAGTTATCAGAGCTCAAGAAACGCCAGGAAGAGTTCGAGAAGCGGCACGACCTGGGCGCAAACAAGGCCGATTCTGACCTTGTGGCTCTCGTTCTACAGGAGCTTGGCGAATTTCGCGCCAAGCTCTCTGCTACGGAGGGCCGGCTGCTGCGCCCTCCTCTGGCCGCAGACAGAATCCGAGAGCCTCCCCGTCCTTCCCCGACGCCTGCGCCGTCAACGTATGCGGCTAAAGTAAGGTCCTCGAAGCCTCCTGCAATTGCTCCAGCAGCCGAAACAGCAGCTCCTGCCAGCAGGAAGGGCAGGGAAAGACAGCAGGTGAAGCGCGCACCTGTGGCTGCCGAACGCCCTCCTGCTCTCAGGATACAACCCGCTGCTGCCGCGCGCAGAGCCGAGGACTGGGAGGTTGTCGGCCAAAAGAAAAAGGCAGCCAAAACGAGAAAGAAGGCGGCTAAGAAGGCCAGGCAGGCGGCCAAGAAGGCGGCTAAGAAGCTCCAGGCCCCTCGCTCTACTGCAGTTGTTTTAACACTGCAGCCGGCTGCCATCGAGCGAGGGACAACATATGCGGAGCTTCTTAAGAAGGCGCGAACAGCAATCGACCCCGGCAAACTGGGGATAACGGCGGGCTTGAGGTGCCGGACTACCCAGACCGGTGCCCGCCTTATTGAAGTGCCGGGAGTCGCAAGCGGCGACCAGGCGGACCGCCTGGTTGAAAGTCTCCGCCAGGTTCTGCAGTCGGAAGAGGTCCGCGTCTCCAGGCCCCAAAAATGCGTTGATTTGCGCATCACGGGCCTGGATGACTCCATAACGAAAGAAGAGGTCGTCGCTGCCGTCGCCAAGACCGGAGGGTGCCCTGCGGAACACATAAAATGTGGCGAAATCAAGCAGGGCCGCTCCGGAATGGGGACGGCCATCATTAGCTGTCCCGCCGCGGCCGCCAAGAAACTGGCCGATGGCCGACGCATCTTGGTGGGGTGGGTGTCGGCGCAAATTAAAGCGCTGGAGCCCAGACTCGCCCGATGTTACCGCTGTTTATCCAGCGGCCACGTGGGTGTCATGTGCCCCTCACGGGTTGACTGCAGTGGCCGCTGTTTCCGTTGCGGTCAGCCCGGTCACGTGGCCGCAACGTGTGTGGCCACGCCGCATTGTTTTTTGTGTGCGGCGGAGGGCAAACCAGCGGAGCACCGGGCGGGTGGCAAGGGGTGCGCCGCCACCCAGAAGAAACTACCGCCAAGGCCGCCTGCCTCACCGTCGGCGACATCGAGGGTCGCCGCTCCCGCGACTGGAGGGGCGGAGGTTAGTATGGAGACATAATGCCTCCACGCCTCCGTCTCCTCCAGAGTAACTTAAACCACTGCGCCAGGGCTCAGGACCTTCTCCTCCAGAGCATGGCGCAGTGGTCAATACATGTCGCCGTTGTAGCCGAGCCCTATTTCGTCCCTCCCAGGGCTGACTGGGTAGGGGACCTCGATGGCTCGGTGGCGTTAATTTCGCCGGCCGCCGCCGGCACCCCGTCCTTCGAGAACATCTTCCGGGGACGGGGCTGCGTCGCAGCACTCGTAGGAGAAGCGGTTGTGGTGGGCGGTTACTTCTCACCCAACCGACCTCTCGCCGACTTCGAGGAGTATCTCCTCGAACTGAACGTCGTCGTCGCTCGAAGCCACCCTCGGCCCGTGCTCTTCGTCGGGGACCTCAATGCCAAATCCTCGGCTTGGGGTTCCGCGATCACTGACGCGAGGGGTGAATTGCTTGAGGAGTGGGCCGTAGAGAACGGCCTGCTAGTCCTCAATCGTGGGTCAGTGCACACGTGCGTGCGTCAGCGGGGCGGGTCAGTAATTGATGTCTCTTTTGCCAGCCCCGCACTAGCACGCCGTGTCCAAGGCTGGCGCGTCGTCGAGGAGGTGGAGACTTTGTCGGACCACCGCTATATTCGGTTCGACGTCTCCGCCCAGACCTCCGACCCCCCAGCCCCAAGGGCCCCGATTGGGGGCGGTCCGCGTTGGGCTTTAAAGAAGCTAAATCGGGAGGTCCTCCTGGAAGCCTCCATCGTTCAGGCCTGGGTGCCAGCACCAGCCAGGCCTGATAATGTTGAGATGGAGGCCGAGTGGTTCCGGGAGGCCATAACGCAAGTTTGTGATGCGGCGATGCCTAGAGTGCCTTTAAACTTTACAGCTAGGTGCCGGGTGTACTGGTGGTCGGACGATATAGCCGACCTGCGCCACTCCTGCGTGGCGGCCAGACGCCAGTACATCCGGCTTCGTAGGAGGCGTCGCCGCCCTCCCGATTTTGACGCCAGGGAGGCGGAATTGTACGAGGTATACAGAGCGGCCAAGAAGGCCCTCAAAATAGCCATCAAGCGGGCCAAGGATCTGGCCCGCCAAGAGCTGCTCGGACTCTGGACCGTAATCCCTGGGGGCGTCCATACCTTATGGTAAGGGGCAAGCTTCGCCCCTGGGCGCCCCCCTTGTCCCAGAGTCTCCGGCCACAGTTGGTGGAGGAGGTGGTGGCCGCTCTGTTCCCTTTACGGGCGGAGCACACTCCTCCGTCGATGGTTCCGCCTTCCATGGCGTCCAGCGCGGACTTTGACGACGACGTGGTTCCTGAAGTGACCCAGGTAGAGTTGCGAGCGGCGGTGTCGAGACTTCGCTCGAAAAACACCGCCCCAGGGCCCGACGGCATTCCAGGTCTTGCCTTGGCCCTGGTCCTCGAAGAGCTCGCGCCCCGACTTAGGGGGCCCCTCAGCGATTGTCTTGTGCAGGGCCAGTTTCCGCGCCAGTGGAAGGTGGGGAGGCTGGTCCTGATCAGGAAGGAGGGGCGCCCGGCGGACTCTCCGTCCGCCTACCGGCCCATTGTGTTGCTGGACGAGGTGGCTAAACTCTTCGAGTTTATTATTGCGGAGCGCCTCGTCCAGCGTCTATCTTCAGTGGGCCCGGATCTGGCGGAAAACCAATATGGTTTCCGCCGCGGGCGCTCCACTATTGACGCTGTCCAGCGTGTGAGGAGCCTGGCGGAGGACGCGGTGTCCCGGGGCGAGGTCGTCTTCGCGGTGTCTTTGGACATCGCGAATGCCTTTAATACCTTGCCCTGGAGTTGTATTAGGGAGGCACTCATTTTCCATCGAGTGCCGACCTACCTCCGCCGCATAGTCGGGGCATATCTGTCAGAGAGGGTAGTCGTCTACCCGGGTCACGACGGTTGGAGTCGGCGAGAGATGTCGTGCGGTGTTCCACAGGGATCGGTTCTGGGTCCGCTCCTGTGGAACATCGGTTACAACTGGGTGCTGCGAGGTGCGCTCCTTCATGGCGTCGGCGTCATTTGTTACGCCGACGACACCCTTGTCACAGCGAGGGGTAAGTCGCACCGGGCGGCGGCCATACTGGCGACCGCTGGGGTCACACAAGTCGTTGGTCGTATCCGGCGATTGGGCCTCGAGGTGGCCCTGTCCAAGTCCGAGGCCGTTTGTTTCCACGGCCCTCGGAAATGGCCACCTCCAGGGGCCCATATTATGGTAGGAGGGGTCCGCATCGGCGTCGAGTCAACCCTAAAGTATTTAGGTCTCTTGCTCGACAGCCGATGGGACTTTATAGCCCATTTTCGTCGTTTGGCCCCCATTCTTCGGGGCGCTGCAGGCGCGCTCTCGCGCCTGCTGCCCAACCTTGGGGGGCCAAACACCTCCTGCCGGAGGCTCTACGAGGGGGTCGTGCGGTCCATGGCCCTATATGGGGCCCCAGTTTGGGCAGACAACCTGACGGCCCGCAATATCCCGGCGCTTCGTGCACCACAGCGCGCCATGGCCGTCAGGTTGATTAGGGGATACCGCACGATCTCGTTCGAGGCTGCGAGCCTCCTCGCCGGATCGATGCCATGGGACCTGGAAGCGGCGCTCCTGGCGTCGCTCTATCGTTGGCGCCAGGAGGCGCTAGCTCGGGGCGAAGGACCGGATCCTCCCGCTATCAAGGCGGCGAGGTCCGAGCTCCGCCAGGTCCTTATGGCGAATTGGAAGGAGCGACTTGTGCACCCCAGTGCCGGGCACGCGTAAGTCCCGTGTTTCAGGAGTGGCTGGAGAGGCGGCATGGCGCCCTCACCTTCCGGCTGACACAGGTTCTGACTGGCCACGGTTGTTTTGGCCAGTTCCTGTGTCGTATACGCCGGCAAGAGACGCCCGGTTGTCACTACTGCGGCGACTGCCGCGACGTTGTAGAGGACACGGCGCTGCACACTTTGGCGGTTTGCCCCGCCTGGGCATCGCAGCGCCGTGAGTTGACCGCGGCAGTCGGATCGGTTGCCCTCTCGCTCCCGGCCGTAGTTCAGTCTATGGTCCGGAGTGAGAGGTCGTGGAACGCCGTCGCCTCCTTTTGCGAGGAAGTGATTTCCATCAAGGAGGCGGCGGAGCGGGAGAGGGAGCGTTTAAACCCTCTCCCCAACCGCAGAGCCGGGCGCCGAAGGGCGCGCGATGACCTCCAGCCACCTTGAGGTTTGACCTGGGGGTGGCGGGCTTTGTGGGCCTGCCCAGCACCAGGTCCGAGAGGCGGCGTGCGTGTTCCCACGCGCGCCTCTGTGTCGAGTCCGTCTCCCCCCTAGGGGGGAGACAGTAGGGATTTTTTTTTGACGGAGTCCTTTGGGTAGGTCTCTTTGGGTAGTGGCCTACCGTTTCATACGGCGGGCCGAAACCTCGGCGGGGTCGCGACCGCATGCGAAAGCGATTCGCGCGGCCCCGCCGATAGTGGTTTTGTCGAGGAACACCGTGGTAGGTTTAGTCGGTATTCCGGGAGGTACATTATTTCTTTTCCATCTTCTTTTACCCCGGCGAGTCCGACATAATCCCTCCGCCCGCCCCCGCGGAGGAAAATGCGTCATTGCATTCCCACACGTAAAAAAAAAAAAAAAAAAGGTACTTAGTATGTTTTAAATAATTAGAATGTAGATTATCACTTATTTATTAAATAATCCATTAAACGAACGCAGTATTCTGTAAACCCATCAAATTTTTACAGAAACACCGATGTTGTTATATCTCTTTGTCGTAAACCCATTCAATTCTTATGACAAAGAGGAACATCATTAAATAATTAGCTTGCGAATCCATCCAATTCTCGCACCAGAATCACTATTAACGGTTACGGGGTAACATTTGGCGGCCCTTCGAGGCCAAATAAATCCAAGGCAACATTCGATCGGCAGCCACCGTTGTATCGCGTTTAGTCTTAGTGCCTGTTAGTCCTGGAATTCCTGTTAGAGTATATCGATCATTTCCTAATACCTATATCACCCTATACGCTCCCGTATATAAGGGGAAAAGTTTTGTGCTCTTTTCGTCATTATTAAACGCAACTTTTGTGATTTTGACTACATCCCTTTCCTTATAAACGCGCGCTGGTTTTCTATTCCTATCATAAAAGTTCTTTTGTTTAACTTGATGTTCTGCTTGTATCTTACCTTTAACTTCTTCCCTTATTTTCCCTACGTCACTATCTTCCCGTGTATGTCGTCTTATTTCTTTTAGTTTAGAGTCTAATTTTGAATTCATAGACGTACCGAACATCACTTCTGCAGGAATTCTCCCTATTGCCTTTTAAGTGGTGTTATTTAAACCCCATTGTATGACACCCATCTTCTCATCCCATATCTTTTCATCATTATCTAACGTTTGAGCTATTAGTGAATTTAAGATAGAGCGATTGTAACGCTAACCTGGCCGTTAGAGCGTGGAATAGAAACCGCGTTCCGTTCGTGTTTGATTCCCTTGTCTAAGCAGAATCTTTTAAAGGCATGAAATGTGAAGCAAGACCTGCGGTCACTAATAATACGGTCAGGGCATCGAAACGTGTAGGATATATCTTCCAACGCACGTATGACATTCTGAGTGTTCGTATTTCGTACCGGTTTTATGAATACAAACTTCGTGAATGCCTTCACAATGACTAACAGATGAGTGTTACCGCGCTTAGATCTTACGAAGGGCCCGAGGTGATCGATGTGGACAGTGTGGAAAGGCACCTCGACCTTTTCGATGGTATGCATGAATCCTTTTTTTGGCTCTAACAGTTTTCTTTGTGTAAGCGCACTGCACACAGGCTTGAACATACTTTTTTACAAATCTGGACATTTTAGGAAACCAATATGATTTCTTTATTCGTTCGAGGGTCTTTTCCATACCAAAGTGCCAGTTTCATCATGATTTAACCGACAAAGTTGCTACCTCGCCCCCGTCGGAACAACCCAACGAAGGATGTCTTTATCACCGTCGATAATTTTGTACAATTGGTTGTCTTTAATAAGGTTAACTCTGATGTATTTTAGGCCATCCACGTGAATCGCCGAGGAAACTATATTCCTGATTCGGCATAGTTCCGAATCACCTAATTGCAAGGTTTGAAGCCAGTCATCATTGCTAATAGACATAACCGCCGGATATTCGCCCAACGCATCGATAGTATCACTATCTGAGATCGGATTACGTGACAACGCGTCTACATGTGACATCTTGACGCCAGCTCTATACTCTACTGAGCACTGGAATTCCTGCAGCAACAACCACCACCAAAAGTACTACGTAACGCACTGCAATCCGTTATTATTTTAAAACTCTGACCGAGAAGATAAACCCGAAACTTCTTTAAAGAACAGACCACCGCTAGAGTTTCCAGCTCGTAAGCGTGGAAATGCCTTTCCTCCGGGGTGGTCCGTCGGCTGTAAAAAGCAACGGGTTGGAATGTGAGAGGCAAGATGGCGGGTGTACCTTAATCAATTGAGTAATAACATATACCAAAAAAATGTACCTAAATTGTACAATTTAGTACCTCGGTTAAAACAAATTTTACCTCCTTTAGCAGGAAACCACAGCTAAAGTTACGTACACCCGCCGTATTGACATCAATATGGCGGGTGATCTATAATATTTTATTATTTAACCAATACTAATAAAATATAATAACACCAAAAAAATGTAAAATTTATGTGCTAATTTGTTAAATAATAATCGCTTGCTTCCGTGCCTCGGAGAGCACGTTAACCCGTTGGTCCCGGCTCTCATGATTATAATATATTACCTAAATTTAGCTGTGGTTTCCTTCTGAAGGAGGTACAATTTTTTTTTACCGAGGTACTAAATAGTACAATTTAGGTAATTTTTTTTTGGTAAATGTTATTACTCGATTGATTAAGGTACACCCACCATCTTGACTCTCGCGTCGGAACGTATCCCCGCCAGGTGGCTTTTACAACAGAATTCCCCCAATGCCGATCTCGCTGGCGTCAGTGTGGAGTTCTGTCTCAGCTATCGGATCGTATTATATCCAATATTGGACGTTTTGCCAATCTCTCCTTCAAATCATTAAACGATCCTTCCTGTTCGTCCAACCAGCACCATGGTGAGTCTTTTTTCAATAATTTATTTAAAGGCTTTGCTACCTGTGCAAAGTTTCTTATGAATTTGCAAGTAACCGACTAGTCCTAAAACTGTCGCACGGTATGCTGGTTGGACGATCGGGTAAAATCGATCACGCACTGAACTTTCTTATCCCCAAGCCTGATACCCGCAGCGTTAATTTCGTGACCGAGATAATGCACCTTGTCCGTCAGAAACTCGCATTGTAACAGATTTAGAGTCAACTTAGCGCTTTCAAGTAATTTAAGGATGTTTTCGAACCTATTGAGACACTCCTCTTTGTCCCTACCATAAACAAGCACATCATCTATGTACGCAGTTGCTTCAGAGTATCTGGCTAATCCCAATACCTTATGCATCATCCACTGGAACACAGAAGGAGCGTTTGCTAGGCCGAACGGCATACGATTGAACTCGTACTGGCCGTCCGGCGTTACGAACGCCGGCGCCGTGAGCGGCTTTGATGCTTCCGATATCGAGACCTGATAGTATCCTGATGCTAAGTCGAGTGTGATAAAATAAGCTTGACCAGATAATCGAGCAACTTCATCCTCAATTACTGGCATCGGGTATGTATCTTTCTTTCACCGTGATCTAATTCAGCACTCTGTAACCGACACACATACGCATCTTCCCGTCCTTCTTGCGTACCAAAATAACGGGACTCGCGTACTCGGACACCGACTGCCTAACGATACCAGCATCTAGCATCGCACTATCATTTCCCGGACCTGCTCGCGTTCTTTGTGTGACAAGCGGTATTGTCGATAAACAATAGGTCTTTTACTTGTTGTTTCTATTGTCATCTCGTTAAATTTTTACACTAACTCCTGAAGTGAGAATGCGAAGCAGTGCGTATACTTATGTAAAATATCTAGTAGCTTTTGTTTTTCATAGTCAGTGACATTTTCACCTATGCGAATTAATTTATCATCTATCTCTCGAGAAATGGATGCTATATCTATAGAATCTTTAGATAGACCGATCGATTTACTACTCGTACTTCAGGAAGCACGACACAGTGTCCCACTCCCGCTGACAAATTTATTCTACAATTAGAAATAGGCGCAATACCAATCTTGACCTCACTCGGTGAACGCTACCATAAATAGAATATTGGTTAGCCGGCTTTCCTACAACCTTGCTACTTATAATAATATTACCATCCATTAATGGTTTCATTATGGCGTATACCGTAACCCGGTCGTACAAATCTATGGTAAATGGTACTGAAACAATAAGACCTCGCGATTTCTATACTTACTTACTTACTCTTTCTCTCATTGAAGGGCATTACATAACATAAGCTAAAAAAATTAAGTGTTCAGAATTCTTATGTACAACCACATGGGGTTGTTCTGTAAACGACTGTCCAACTAATACAGAAATGTCTAAATATTTATCATCAACTACATAAAATTGTATCGCGGCTTTAACTTCATCAATAACAAAATCTGTTGTAATGCTACCGCGTAATTGAACTATTTCATTTCCAAAACCCTTCAATGGTACTAAATGAGCGTTATATTTAAGTCTTAAAATCGGTATAATTGAGTGCGCAACGAGTGGAACATTGCTTCCAAAATCAATAAACGCCTTAAACATCGAGCCATTTACAGTCACGTCCTTTATATACTTAGAACTTCTAGGAATGGTCTCCTTTTTATGATTATTATTATTTTCGGATATTGAAGTGCAATTTTTCACTTTAACCTAACTTCTGACATGTTAGGCATTTCATTAGGAGTTTTGGGCACTTCATGAAGGGGTGTCCGCGTTCTTTGCAATTGTAACAATATAATCCGGGATTGATTATTGTATTATTGGGCCTTTTAATGGCAGAGTTATTACCGTCAGATTGAACATTGCTACTAGTGTCCGACCGAAACCGAAACCGAATTTCGGCTTTGGTCTCAGTTTCGGCCGAAACCGAAACTTCCTCACAAGGATCATGTTTTGAGGGAAAAATAAAGAAAACGTTATTATAATAAGTCAGTCTTTATTTTTTTATCTTTAAATCACATAGCTATGCAGTCTTCGACATTTTCACTCAATGTTATGATAATCAACCCCTCATTTAAGAAAAATATTAATTGCACCTTAAAAATACTTAAAATAGGTGAGGTGTTTATTTGAGTAGTTAGATTCTTCTTCTGAATATTATACATGGCTTTTTAAAATATTAAACATAATATTATCTATTTTTAAGTTATTACCTATTTAAGTTGTTACCTAATATCACATTCGATACTTAATATTTAAGTAATAAACAAAACAAAATAATCACTTTAATCTTAAAAACAAATTAACTTCTAAACTTATTCGTCATTTTCTATGACACTTCAGTAAAAGTAAAACGAAAACAAAAGCTAAACTACTAAATTATAAACTAATCGTAATCATAAGAATGCAAAAGGCGACGACTAGATACCTACTAATAATTTCAAGTAGGTATCTGTAATCATTATTTAATTATAAGTGTTAATTTTATTAAAAAAAAAACAATTAGGGACGTAGGTAAGTATCTAACTGTACTTGCCACGTGAATACCTTGGTAATAAGTATTAAAATAAATTTTGAAACAGAATCCATAATATTAACACCACTAATGAACTATAGTAAGTACCAAGTACCTAACTAATATTTGTTTAGGTATAGCATTAGCGAGAGAGTTAAATCAACCAAAAAAATATTTAGATAGTTAGGTTAAACTTGATTCTTCTATAATCTATGTATAAGTTTGTTATAATGAATTATTTTTCTACTTATTCTTATGCTATATCACGTAATAAAACTTACCGAATTCAAAATTAATCACACGAAAACTCACAACAAACAAAACGAACTGCAAACACAAGCCAGTCACGACATGATTAGGCACGTGGACGCGGCAAAATGTCTTCGTCGCTTACTCGCTTGGATGGAATTTAACGCGCTGAGCATCGGTCTAGTTCACCGCGATCACAATGCGAGAACTTCCAAATGCAGTTTCGGTTTCGGTTGTAGTTTCGGCAGGTTTGCCGCCGAAACCAAAACTCGTTTTTTTGCCGAAACTAGACCGAAACCGAACTTTCGGTCGGACACTAATTGCTACTATAGGGTTTAATGTCTTGTCCGAATATATTTTTCATAGGATTACCGCGATCGTGAAATACTTGCAATTGCCCAGAATCCTTGTTACTCATAAGGAACTGCAGAAGCAGATCTGGGTGTGTACAACGTAACGCCAATGCACTAGTTTTTAGCGTCTTATTACTCAGGCCGTCGATATCGCACCGGTTCAACAAGGCTATATTTTCATAAAAATAAACCTCCATGGGTTCATTAGCCCTACTCTTCCATCGTCACATATCTTCCAGGGATTGGCCATAATCCTGCTGACAGGGAAAATCAGTCATTAGATTTTCTTGCCACTCGGACTAGCTAAACAGAATAGAGTTCAATCCCTCGTACCAAGTCTTGGCCAATCTCTATAGTTTTTGCATTGCAAAATGTATAATAGTGTTACGGCTAATGCCCTCTGTCGGCACTGTGGGGAAGAGTCGGCGGTTTCTAATAATAATTTATTACAGCACCATCTATTGACATCTTACGGAACTACGTATTTGTCGGTGCGAGTTCAGTGGTGAAAGCGCTGGCACATTCTCGAACCATTGCGCTGTTGCGTGCCGTGTGTGACGTTTTCTGGAAAACTCCAGAAGCGCTTTACCCACGTATAAATAGAGCGCACGCGCACCGCCGAGTCAGTTTACTATCGTAAGCGATCAAGTGTTCATCGAAGCGAACGGAAGCGAAAATACTACGGAGTTTGAAGCAGTTACAGTGGAAAAGTGTAGTATAGTGTTTGTAGTGTTTTAAATTTAATTGTGTGATAGAATAAAACGTTTTAGTCGGTAACATTGTTTTATATTCTTATCCGTCGAACCCAGCTCGTAACAATAGTTTTGTCATCCCATCCGTAGTCAGTTGCACACTAGTTAGCTTTTCGTAGCCAAACATCAACTCTTTGATTTTTGGATGATGGATCAAACTCTGGTAATATGTTTTTATGGTTTAGATTATGGGAGCTGTGTGCCGCCGCCATCGGTTGGGAAGACTTGATTGAATTCAAGATATTACCTATGTCCTTCGCGGAAAAAGCTCACGTCGCCCTTAGTGCTGGTCGTCTACTAGCGGCGGGGATCCAACGTGAGTGATGGATCTCCGACGCATTGAACCACTACGTGTTCTCGAGGTCGAACGCAGACGACTTCACTCTCCATCAATTTCCTCTTCAAGACACCTTATCCAGTCCCACCCCTGCTGTAACTTCCATTCCTTCTCGCGAATGCTCCTACTACACCCGCTGTAACGGGTGGAGCTGCGACTCCTACTGCGTGCGTGTTCCGACGTGGTTCATGCGTTTCGCTATGCAAGCGTCTTCGGTTCCGACTGCGCCTACCACAGGCGACGTCACGTCTAGATGTGAGGCGATCAGGTGTATCGAGGCGTCTTGCTCCATTATCTACAACTCGAAAACAGGAACCTTGATTACAATATTTTTAACGCATTACCAGCCGGCGGGTATAAGCCAGGTCAGTAGCTGGTAACCGTTAGGGTTGTACATCAGCTGGCAGGCATAAGCCAGGTCTGTAGCTGGTAACCGTTAGGGTTATATTGAAATACGTAGACTGATTCAACTGAGAATGTATTTACAATTTTAAGCTATCTTATATCCCATTTATTGGTCATGCAAGTAACGCTAGCACTAATGTATACAATAAACATATACACTAATCGGCGACAAGTAAACAAAAAATTTAACATTTACGGGTGAATTCTTGGAAATCCTTATGCGTGTGTGCGTGTAACGCGAGTGTTCGTGAGTATAAAAATAGTGCCACGTATAAAAGCAGAGGGAAGGTTCGCGCGTCGCCAGTTCGTAAGTTGGTATCGTCGCGGCTAGACGTATGATGCTCTGTTCGATTCCAGGTTCCTCGTAAACTTATATGTTGCCTGCGTGCATATATAGATACGCCACATCACTCCCGCCTAAGCGAAGCGAACGTTTTATTTCACCGCGCGGCGGGATCTGATGACGGAGGAATTTCGCGGTGAAGGTGATAACTGTGATGAGGCTGTCCGCATTGGTGTGAGTGATGTGTCCGGGGCTGGCGTATTTGTTGATGTTGTGTTTTCTGGCGAGTCTTCCTCGTTGAGTAGATGGGCTAGCTTCAATCTGTCGATTGAAATTACTGCAAAGCGAAGCGGCAGTTGCAGTGTGAAGTGCTTGCCGTCGGTACTGCGTTGAAGCACTTGATATGGTCCGTCGTATGGTGGTACGAGAGGTCTGCGCACGATGTCGTTGCGCACAAACACATGCGTACATGTCCTGAGGTCTTTGTATATGAATGTGTTTGATTTTGACGCTCGTCTTGTTGATGTTGGTGATAATAACGACATTGTTTCAGTCAGCTGACGAACAAATTCCGCATCTTCAATGTTCGGCTTGATAGGTGCGAAGAAATCAGATGGGACACGTAACGTTGATCCGTATGTCATCAGGGCCGGGCTGACGGTTGAGCCTTCACGTAGGGCGGTGCGAAGTCCTAATAATACTGTAGGTAATTCATTGATCCATCTGTTATCGGTTGCTCTTGCCATCAGTGCCGCTTCCAGAGATCGATGACATCGTTCAATTTAATTTAGTTCGCGGGTGAAACGCAGTAGCAAGTATTCGAGTGACGCTTATTTTCTTAATTAAAGCTTGAAACAAAGACGATTCGTACTGTCTGCCTTGGTCTGTAGTAAGTCGCAGGGGACATCCAAACCACGATATCCATCCCTCGTACACGGCCTTGGCGACCGTTTCGGCGGTGACGTCACGAGTAGGTATTACCTCTGGCCAGTTAGTGCAGCAATCATAGTAACTAAGTATCAATAGTCATCTGATGACGGTAGAAGGCCAACTATGTCCATGTGCAGGTGTTCAAAACGGGATGATTGTTGAAACTCGCCGAGCGGGCTAATGACGTGCGATGAACTTTCGCTCGTTGACAGCTGATGCATGCCTTGGTCCATATGCCTGTATCTTTGTTTATTAGATGGCCAGAAAAACTTAGTCGTCATTATTTTTCTTGTTGTACGAACGCCGGGTGACTTAGTTCGTGTTGTTCTTTGAAGGCTGCGACACGATAAGGCAATGGTAGGTATGGTCGAATGTTCGCTGTCAATGTTTCGCATCAAATAGGCCGTTTGATTCCCGGTAGGTTTACGCGGGAAAACTTCAGTCTGGGGTTATTTATGCAATCACGTAGCTCGGCGTCGCTTTCTTGTTCTTGAGATAGCTTATCGTAGTCCATCGTCGCGTTTAGTTCGATTGCCGCGATATGTGATAACGCGTCAGCGGCTTCGTTCTTATCACCGTGAATGTATTTGATGTTAGTGCAGAATTTTCGTTCTCGACGCGGGGTGTCGCTGCTACTAGGCGTTCGTGTTAGTGCGTACGTCAATGGTTTGTGATCCGTACATATGGTGAGTTCGTTGCCCTGTATCAGTCGGCGTAGGTTTTTAACAGCTGTATACATTGCTAGAAGTTCGCGATCGTATACATTGTACCTTCTCTGCGTCTTGCTCATTGTTTCTGAGTAAAAGGCGACTGGTTTCCACACGTTATCTATTTTCTGTTGTAGGATTGCGCCGAGGCTAGTGTCAGACGCGTCGGTGAATAAGCATAACGGAGCGTTAGGTATCGGGTGCGATAATATAGTGGTCTCGAGAATGCTTTGTCGGCATTGCTCTAAAGGCTTTTTCAGCATCATGTGTCCATTGTATAGGTGTTTTGTCGTTTTTCTTGCTATTGTGTAGATACTTATTTAGTAAATTTTAGTATTCGGCTTGATGGGGTAGGCAGCTACAGTAGAAGATGATCATGCCTAAAAATCTTCTTAACTCTTGCACTGTAGTTGGTTTGGGAAACGTAAGTATGGCTTGAATGCGTTCTTCTGTTGGTTTGATTCCGTCGGGTGTAACTTCATAGCCGAGTAACTGTATCTTGTCTTTGCCGAACTCACATTTATCGATGTTTAGAGTGACGCCGTAGTTGTCGAGTCGTTCGAGAACTTGTTGTAAGTGACGCTTGTGATCCTCTGGGTTTTCTGAGTGCACTAGTAAATCATCGACGAAACAGAATACGTTGTCGTCGAGCCCTCATAGTACTTAGTGCATTAAACGTTGAAATGTTTGGCCGGAGTTGCGTAAGCCGAACGTCATATAGTTGAACTCGAAGAAACCAAAGGGGCTTATTATGGCCGTCTTCGCAGCATCTTCTTTTTCAATAGGTATCCAGAAGTACGCCATTTTGAGATCTAGTTTTGAAAAGATTTTGTTCCCATGTAGCTGGTACGTAAAATCTTGAATTCTCGGTATAGGGTAGCGATCGGGTACTGTAACGGCGTTAAATTTTCTATAGTTGCCACGGACGCGTAGCGAACCATCCTTTTTCTTAACAACGTGAAGCGGGCTAGCCCATGGACTGTTTGACGGTTTACAGATTCCCATCTCCATCATCTTCTCAAATTCTAGTTTCGCAGCTTTGTATTTATTGGGCGGTAGGGGGCGCGGCCTTGAATAAATTGGTTGGCCGGTTGTTTCTATGCGATGAGTTAAGTTGTGCTTAGTCGGAGTTTTGAGTGACATGGGTCGCAGTACGTCGGGGTATTCTTTCAAGATGTCGTGATAGTTGTGATGGTGGCTGATAACGTATACGGCTTCCTCGGTGCTATGTATTTGGATGGTGTGAACCCTGAGGTCGGTAATGCGGTCGATGAGTTTTCTGTAGATCAACAAGTAATTTGTGCTTCGCTAAAAAATCTGCGCCTAGTATTGAGTATTGATGTTTTCACGTCGGCCACAGTAAATGTCCATTTCTAGCTTCTACATAGACCTAAGTTGAGTTCGAGTACTTATCTCCGTACCGTTCGCAGCAAACAGTTTGTAGGTACTTTCAGTCGGCTTCACGTGTTTCTTATTTCTTGCGGCTAATACAGATATGTCGGCACTCGTGTCGACTAGAAACTTCTCTCTGTTGTTAAGATCTATAACGCACAGGCGATAGCTTGGTTTACTAACATCGACGCCCGCCTTAGTCAATGTATTTTCTAGTTTTCCTGCTTCTTTTTTGCGCACGGTGATTCGCATCTGATCTACGGGCTTCATCTCCGCAGCGCAGGTGGTAATAGCACAGCTAGTCGGGAACGCCGGGTTTGCGGTTTGAGCGGGAACGGTATCTCGAGTTCGATCGCGATCGGTTGTTGCTATGCGGACGAGTGGCGTCATAGTGATACCACACACGTTGTCGATTGGTTCGAATTTCAGCGAATTCCAGCGAATTCCAGCGTGAGTTTTTCTATTTGTTTATATAATAGGTCGAACTGTAGATTTTCTGTAGTTTGGTGTGTTGAGCAGTGTAGATACGACAGGCTTGATGTGTCCGCCGGCGTAGAGGTTGTAGTGTGGACTGCGGCGACTATTGCGGTTTCGAAATGTTCAACCATTTTGTCGGCCATCACGGCTAAACATTCTAGCGACGATTCGGTATTCATGGAGAGTACGGCGCGGTCTTGTGTGGGCAATCGGTTGAGCCACATAACTTTTAGAGCGCGGTTAGTAATTTACCGCTCAAATCACGCATCTTATGTAGTAACTGGCTAGGTTTCATGTCGCCAAGTTCTAGACCGCTGAGTAATTTATATAGCTGACGATGGTCTGATTCTTGGTACGTCGATATCAGTCTGTTCTTTAGCGTAATATACTTGTTGGGCGATGGCGGGTTCAATATGATGTCGCCGATTTCTTCGAGGTCGCTACAGCCTAGCAACGGGACGACGAGGTTGAATTTCTGTTCTGCTCCCATCTTGCTGGCGGCGGCGGCGGCTTCAAGCTGTGCGAACCACAGTCGTGGATTTTGCAGGCAGTGTGATTGTAGTGACATCACCGTGGAGAGGGGTCGTTACTTGCTTGTCGGTGAATTCTTCAGCTTTTTTTGTGCCATGACGATAAGGTAGCATATTCGTACGTTCTAGATTTGGCCGAAAACCAACAGATGTTGGGTGTCGGTTCAGTGAACCGATATTACAACAGCACTATAACGATGAGAGGTCAGGGGTCACCAATTTAACGCATTACCAGCCGGCGGGCATAAGCCAGGTCCGTAGCTGGTAACCGTTAGGGTTATATTGAAACACGTAGACTGATTCGACTGACAATGTATTTACAATTTTTAAGCTATCTTATATCCCATTTATTGGTCATGCAAGTAACGCTAGCACTAATGTGTACAATATAATCAGCGACAAGTAAACAAAAAATTTTACATTTAGGTACGAGTGAATTCTTGGAATTCTTTATGCGTGTGTGCGTGCAGCGCGTCGGTCCTTACGCGAGTGTCCGTGAGTATAAAAATAGTGCCAAGTTGGTCAAGTTGGTATCGTCGCGGCTAGACGTATGATGCTCCGTTCGATTCCAGGTTCCTCATAACTTATATGTTGCCTGTATGTGTATATACATACGCCACAAATTCAATAAAACTATGGGTTAGACTAAAGTGTGAT
The DNA here is from genome assembly GCA_963675205.1 of Catocala nupta. Taxonomy (NCBI): domain Eukaryota; kingdom Metazoa; phylum Arthropoda; class Insecta; order Lepidoptera; family Erebidae; genus Catocala; species Catocala nupta. The sequence goes on along the minus strand of OY776097.1, from coordinate 22,283,159 downwards.
AACTCGAAAATGGCGTGTCCTAGCTTAAAAATGGCCACATTTTGACCCCCCTTTGTAGTATTGAAGCCCTCTTAGGTAATGACCTTGGACCTAAAATCTCAAGGTCAAAACATAAAACGGTCTTTTATTGATTTAACAAAAACATACCACATATTCAAGTTTTGAGGTTCAAGTCCAACAGTTGGACCACAAGATCATGTCTGATTATAATTATCATCAACAGCCCATAACAGTGCACTGTTGGTCATTTCTAATGATTTTAAATTTAAATATAATGAAATGTAGGTACCACGCAAAATTTCATAAGTACTTATCTACTTGAATTTACAAACACAAAGGAGGGTAAACCATGAACCGTTAAGGCTTTAGTTTAAAATCAACTGTCACCTTTCCTACACGGAACACTTTAATGTCCGTTATTAAAGCAGATCTTGAAAAGTTTTAACGGTTTAAAATTTTAACATTTGATAAATTATTTAGTTCAATTTAGGCTTAAAACGACAAGACATAATGTGAGCTGTACCTACTTACCACTTCTGAATTGTAATAAAACTCCTTCATTCTCCAATATAATTATTTATTCTCTACTTGTTATCCTTTATTCTACAGATCACACAGTTCACACACCGTATCCGTTTACACAACCGCTCGGCTCGACCGCTCAGACAAGAATGTTCCCTTCCGCCGTCCGTTACTCATTTTATGATCGATACATTCGGTACAAAAATCTATTATTAAAATACCCGATATTCACCGAATAAAATATTATAAACCTTACAAGCGGAGAGACCAAACTATCAATCGGTGAAACGATCAAGGAACATAACGCAGCTGTCTAGAACCGGTTATTCAACAAGTCTGCTGTAGCAAAGCATTTGCTGCAGTCTGGAGTAAACCACTGGATTGTTCTACATCAACCACAGTTCTTATCCACCAATCATCATTATTACTCGAGGATAGCACGGACCTAAACCTAAATCGGTAACAGTTAAGAAATTTCGCATTATTAACCAGTAAGATCAGAAGGCAGAGATTTTATCTGCATCCTGGAATCCAGTCTTTAGCAAATGTATACGTCACCGCAGTGACTCAGTTCGTAGACGTCGTTAGTATTGTGTCGATGTACCGACAGTATAAATATAGATAGGTACCTACTTGTTTGAATCATCAGTAGTGTAAAAAAGACCATGTACTCATGCCAACTGCCTTTTCTAGATCAGGTTATTATGTAATCCAAACTAAACTTTATGTCTTTGATTTAAAACATAATAATGGAGTAGGTACAAAAAGCCATTCATCAAGTTCCATATGAAGCAAGACAATGTGCTGCTGTATGAGATATCGATAAGCTTATTTAATACATAGTCATATGAGACCTAATTATGTATTTCTGCCTAAACAGAAAACTTGAGGTTGTCTTATAGCGCGCCTAACGCTAACAATGAACTTTATTGCTTATTATTAACTGATCTCTCTCTCCATGATTTTGTACTCTGGTCTATAGGAACCTACGAAATTATATATTAGTGTAATTTCGAATTATTAGCGCGTAACTAACTTATTGCAGTTAAAAAATTAAATCTACCACTAATATATATATATATATTATTATATGATAATAATATATATATATATATTAGTGATAGAATATTAAAGGACAAATGGCTCTAATGTAAAATAGTTGTATGGCTCATCTTGGCACAGCCACCATCGCAAAGCAGAAATCTGTTTACGTAGGTACCTACCTAGTGAATTAGTTGAAATTGATCGTAAAGTAGCAGAATTAGTTGGTCGGCCGTTTAAAAGATACAAGGGGGCCATGGACGTCAAGATGACGGGACCCCGCTAGATTTTTCAGTTTCAGTCAGAAAACCTAGCCGCGTGGCTTATCACTCCCATAGAAAACAGGCGATAGTTTACCGCCAATTTGCTTTCAGTCGATTGGTCATCGTCATAATTATATTGATCTCTGTATGCATGTACAATTCTGTTACAGCGTTTAATGTATCCTAATAACACAGTCAAAAACCAGAAAAGAAAGGTATTTCTATATAGGTCACATCGAGGTGGTTATTTTTCTCTTTTTACCTAGTTACAGGTAACCAATACATATCTATAAAGTAACCGAGGAATATTATATCACTGCTCGTTTGTTGAAATGGATCAGGGGTCATCCCACCATCTGATAAAGATACCTACCTAATCTTACTTTACGTGAGAACGAGGTAGTGTTGGTAGGTATATCTCTGGCTTGCCCCCGCCGTTCATTAAGATTGTGCATTGTTATAAAATAAATGATGGTATTAACTTCCCCAGCTCCTCAAACGTACGAAACTTAAATACTTACACATTTGATAGTTAGACGGCTTGATAATGAATCTGTCAAGTCTTAAAATACCAGACATAATTAAAAATTGTCTGGCCATCGGTGTGTCGCTGCGACTCAATAAGTTGTTAATACATGCCTGATCAAATTTCTTTCGGCTTGATTTTGGTTTCCTGCAGTTGTAAATGTATCCGTAGTAAACACAATAGATAGGCATCTGCCAAAATTCTATTACACTAGGTTGCAAGATTTGACCAGCTTAGTAGCCTCGTCTGTGTTCAGCTGTTTGTCCATTACGATCTCGTTCGTTGCAAGTTACTTACTACAAGAAAATGCAAGACGATGCAACATTGCCAAGTATCTGTTCAGTCACATGTTGCAGAGAATATTCTTTTAGTTGTGGGTGTGCTGTTGATGGTATCATCTAGTCTTGTTAGCAATGCTTGCAAATACCAATAAAGTAAAATATTTACACATTATAATTTATAAGAGGAATCTGGTAAGTGAAAACTACGAAGTTATCGCTGTAATTTCAAGATACAAAGATAAACGCTGCGTTTTTGTTCAATATAGTTTTAAAATACGTATAATTTGCGTCATGCAGTCTTGTAAAAAAATAGGGTATAAAATAAACTGAACTAAAAAAAGAACTAAAGTCTACAAAGGGTGCTACGCTATGAATCACAAACGCACGGTATTTCATTTTGTACAGATTTAATTCGACAGACTGTTAAATAGGTACTTATTACTGCTTTACATTTATTATTGGCCGTTGCTATTAATTCGGTACTGCTTGTTCATATAACATGACAAACATGTAGAACTGCATCAAGAGTGGGATATTGAAATACTTTTAAACTAGAGTCCATTATCCACCGATCTATCCAATCTTACGTATATACAGAACTTTAGTACTAAATACCGTCACATTAGTTATTCGACCTGACTTACGCCCCAATATAAAAAATAATTTTAAGTTTCCTAAATTAAAATCCGCAGATTACTTGGATCATTACAATTTTTAACCATCTCTTCTTCACAAGGTCTTATGATAACGACCTAGCAGTCGACCGTACTTGTACAACGCAAATATCAAGTCTACAAGCTATACACAGGATTGGCCGAGTTGTGAGTCAGCGGACTGGCTGTAACGAGCCAAACAAACCTCAACAAACGTCGCCAGCTCCGGTGTGATAGCTCGCGTCACAGAAACTACCGAGTACTGATCTAAGGAAGCGAACAGACCATGTGTGCAAGAGAATCAATTCCTAACAATAACTTATAGGTGCACCAATTAATTATTAATTCTATATGGTTATGAATAAATTCACATTTAGTCAGCAAACGCTATTCTAAGCTTCGGATATTACAGATATATCCATCGAGGAAGGAATACATCCATTCAAGGTTCCATTGGGATACAACAGCTTAACTTTACAGAAAGAAAAGTTACCTTTTTACTAAAGTATTTTATTTTACACCTCCCGGATGTCTTTACATATATACCTTAGGTTTTTTTTTTATAAAATAAAAACCTGATTACAAGCTGCTAACTATAAAAACTTTTACCAACAATAACGATTATGCAATTTCGAAAAAAAAATGTACAGTGAACAGAACTGTTTATTCATAAACAGCCTAAACTTTTAGTCTAAAACCTGCGATGTACGAATTTTGAATGCATAAAAAAATATCTCTCCTATAGGGCCTTACCTTACATTCTTACATTAATTTTCGTATATCATATCGTCTTTGACAATCTGATGTTAAAAGAATATTGAAAAGTCCACTAACATACAAATGAATGGTACCCTATACAGCCCTTGAAGGCAACACTTGCTACGGAGGCGGAGTGGCCCTTGCAACACTACAATAAAAACATGGAATTTAGGCAATCATAAGCCACTCGATAATGTGTAACATCTCATGTGTTCAAATGAGCAAATAAAGAGAGCAAGGAAAGGCCTAGATGAGCACAATTTACAATTAAAAAAAATCAACTATTTCTTCTACAAAATGCATCGTCAGTCTTGCCTGAAGATATTAATTCTCAGGAGACATTCTCAGTCAGTCTTCATCGATTTAGCACGTCACGGATAAAACGAGAGGAGCAGAGCACTGCACGCCATGGAATGCACACAACGAGTGTCTAGCGGGTCTCGGGGTCTCGGGGTCTCGGGGTCTCGGGGTCTCGGGTGTATTTGAACAGATGGCAAGTGTTACACATGAAGGGAGACAGACGACCGCGCCACCGTCGCCGCGGACGTGACGCGCGCCCAAATAGAGGACTAATCAATCACACACCACATTCAAGAATTTTCTTTATTTCTATTTTTTTGCGCATTTTCTCGATTTTTTATATGTATTAATTAATTTAGCATTAAAATATGGTAATAACTTCAAGTTTGCGTCCATCTCTTTGTCGGGTTATTAATCCGTTATAAAACATTTATTATCCACCACGGGGAATTTCATCACACCGATGTCGATCAACAAACGTTCGGCGGCTCGCGGAGCGCAACGTAACTCAAACGTTTAGAGACGTCGTAAGCGAAATGAGAACAAACAAAACAAAAACAAACATGAAGTTCCGGCCGGTCCGACACGCGGGACGCGCCCGCCACACAACACACACGCGCTCGGGGCACACTATTACGCTTAAGTATAAATAAATTAATGTAGATGCGTCCCGCACTCGGGCTATTTCATTACATTTATCTTATCCGTGTGCAATAATCGTCATCTCGCTGATGTAACAATGCCGGTCGGCCAACAATTCATTACACTAAAAATTCGATCGGTGCCACCGGAATCACAAGAAATTCATTGTGACGCAGTGTGCAAACTCGCAAAGAATTGTCAGTATAACGACTAGAGACCCGACGATCGGCAAAACACACGCGCCTCTAGAATCTTATCCTTAAAACAACAGGACCGCATCGTCCACCGCGGGGTTGGACTACTGCCGCTGTCGCCAGGAGGTCAGGAGGTCAGGAGATCAGGAGATGAGCCCCGCGTGCTGTGTGTGGAGGCAGCACGCCGCCATCGCGCCACACCATAATATTTTATGTTAAATTATACATAGTATTATGTTTTACATTTATGTAAGAGCTGTTTGATTGTAAAAAAATTATATGTATGTATATCCCTATAAATGCTGAGTTGGTTTATTTGTCGAGAGCTGTGTTTGCCTTGACTGCGATCACACACTCCTCACCGCACGACTTGAGCACGGTACACTGAAACAATACAATTGAAAGTGTTAAACATATTTTATTCAATGTCATATGAAGTTTAATATGACTTAGGAGGTTTACATAAAACGGTTTATAAACTAGATTAAAGGTTCGTATAGGCCGGTGGTATATCGTCATTAGTTTGAGCTGCAGGGCACTGGCCGCGCACTAAGGTATAGCTGAGTAATGACCGCTTTAGGAAAGCCGCAATATGACGCCAATACGAAATGCGGAATTTATGCTTAACATATTATGGAATTTTTGGGGAAATTGCATGCACTTTGTATTTGATACATATAGTAGAAATATGCAAGCGCTAAGTAATGCCGAGTAACAATTTGCGGTTTCATAAAAAGTAACAAGAAGCTACCTTCTCTAAGGCTAGAAATACTATTTTCAACAACCTTATTACGCTTTTCAAGAAAATATTCGATGTGTCTATGAGTTCTACATAAAATCGATATAAATATCAAATACTAGATTAATTTTAGCATAAATGTAATCTTCAGCTTAACCCAGTGATTAATGATTATTAAGTACACAGCTTGTGGTATCTGACACTTATAAAATCCATTACATAAAGGATTAGATATACTAATAATAAGATATTATTTCGGATATTGTCTAATCGTGTTAAAAATTATCACTTTGTTACGATAGGTAGCGAGTGGCAATATCAGCCTAACATCACCTAACTGACTTGAGTGTGAATAATGAATAAGATTGGGTTGATCGATACATTTGTACGGAGCGAGTCGATGTAAATTTCATATGCTAACTACTTGATGACGTCATAAGTCACAATAATAGTGGCAAAGAAAACCAATACTGATAAAAATTTCAAGAATAGTAATTATATATAAATTAGAAGTAAAGACAATTGTTTTAATTTTCAGATTTACTAAAATGAGCATTGTGTATCAAAGGCTAACAATAGGTATCTGGAGTAAAGGTTTCTTTACCAAATGAAAAGTTATATATATTAGCATAACGAAAATGTCCTCAATACCCACATATCCATATGACTAGCAATGATACTAGCCCAGGTGAGGGGCTGAGATACAATTTACGAGTTGATTTAGCACCAACACATTATAAAAATGCATCAGAGACTCTATACTCGAAGTGTTACCAAATAATTATGTCAAAGAACTCTAATCGGATTAAAGGTTCCGTGTCTTAAGAGATTACACAGGTTTTTAAATAACATGTCAAGGATTACTAAATCTACTTAAAATGTGATACTAGTTGACATAAAGTATGAAAATGTGTGTCATACTCAATTTACGTCAGCTTTCGTGCTGAATCGTCGTAATGTATGCAGTAATATGTCAAATAAAACGCGGCATAGTCTCACCGGCATGCTTATAGGCAGTTAGTACTGTGCTACATTTTAGAATAATAATTAGGCTTAGTGTACACATTTTTACATTACTGTGTAAATATGTGACAGTACATTTGACCTTAAAATTTGACAAAGGAAAGACAAGTTAATTCTTGTAAGCTTTGGATTGTCATTAATTTTTTTTTCACTAAGAGGTCTATTATTACTTTCCTTACAAATCAAGCTGGACGAATTAAAATCACTGTCTAAACACAAATACCACAAAGAAGTAACAAATTTCTATTAATAAATAACGGTTTAAAAAGAAACTAAATTTCAGTGTATCTTGAGTCACTTCTGAAATAAGTTCCACAGAACAGAATGTGATAAAAAACAAAACCAAGATACTTACTAGGAGTTCTTTGCCACTATCAAAATCGGAACGAAGCTGGGTGCCGAGGTCACCATCGGGGATCTTGAGGTCCTCGCGCAGGTCACCGTTGTCGGCCATCAAAGTAAGGTAGCCATCGTCGGAGATGTCAGTCAACTGATAATCTTCGCGCTTCACGTGTGGTACATCCATATTGTGGGTGGAGGGACAGATATCCTCGTATCTGCGTAGCAAACACAATAATTGCCATTTAGATACGAAATTTGGTATTGCCATAAATATAGTTTCCCAACTATTTTTCCTTGGTTGCTTAACTATCTCATTGGTGGGCAGATTTCCTCATATTCATAATTAGGTAAACCACAATAAGTGTGGGTTGCCACTGATTTCTCCACCGGCACCATACATATAAGGGGGAAAATAAGGGATCATTTCTAACATTTTTAGATTAGTTGCGTATTTAATCCTTAATCGATTTGAAGACATTTAGATTAAGGTTTCTGTAATATTTACAGAATTCCCTCTTGTTTTGAACAGAGATACGAACTGTTCACCTAACTAGATGTAGTTTCGTGGCTCTGTTATTTTATAAAACAAAACCGCAACTTGGCAACTGACCTTCACTAAGTCAAGTACATCGTAGGTAGACAACTAAATAAACAAACAAATTGCAACAAGTGCCAAATCTATTTTATTATTGCATACAGAACAATGGGATGAGAATCTATAGATGCTTACAGCTATAAGTCTATATGCCATAGTGAACATATTCACGACTTATAGAAACGTAAATTGATGCCCAAATGATGATAACAAACATTGGAAGAACAATACAAGTTTCATTGTTGCTGAAATGTCATCTATTTATAACCGATATCCAGTAAGGTCAACAGTTCTTTCAGATACCTACAATATAGTAACTATGTTATTCTAGTAAAATCGATAAGATTAAGCGACTAAAACCCGAGGCAGGCGCGGGACGTTTCTTCGAACCGTTAATATATCTCGACCGACTATTTAACATTCATACTTTCTAAAGCGGCAAAAAGAAGCTTATTTTATGCGAGCATTTAATTAATTTTTCTCAAGTCGTAACTTCATAAGAATGTTTATAAGGATTGACGGTAATTTTATTGAGTTGGAACGAAAAATTGTTTTGATTTCAAGGACCTACTTAAATAATTTTCTTTCAATGCAGTCAAGTTTGGAAGTACCTACATCGATATTACTGGAATCATATCTTCTATATTGATTGGTACTGTGCGTATTTGTCAAGAATTTTGCAAGCAATGATATGAGTTCATGTGCCCCTAGACGGTGATCTAAAGCCACACAATAGTGGTATCAGACGCATAGTCGGGACTGGTGGATAATGTCCGAGTAACCTCAGCACGAACACGGTATGGGACCGAATTCGCGACTCTATGGGCTCGGCTTGCGGTTAAAGCATCAAGGACGTACGACAGTAGGACAAAACTTGATAAGATATATTTGACCAGCTATTATTTTATGCCTTGTTAAAACAACATGTGTTTTTTGTACAACTATGCAGTGTTTTGTTTAATTCTTAGCAGTTCACGAATGCAGTAAAACGTAATGAATAGGTACTGCATGAACGCCTATGAGCATAACCGAAATATTCAAAATTCGAATACGTCGAGTTTTATGTGCCTGCTTCAAAATTAGTATAGCAAGGTATCAAAAATTAATAACAAACCTACATGCATGCATGCCTACCACACATTATCGTTTTTGAACTAAAGAATTGGAGAAATCTGTAATTTCTAATAGCTGCTATGAAATCTGTCAAGTTACAAATGGTGCACCCTCATAATGATGTGGTTAAATTTCATCTTACAATTCCCTTCAACTGGGCGCATTTACAGACCTACTATTATATTATTTAAAAAGAACTACCTATTAACAAGGTGCACTAGCCCGTGAACTGCACAATGACTGTACCAAGCAGATGAGATTTCTTCACATTATAGTAATAAACTCTTCACTAACCTATTGTGTTGGCCCTTCAACTAAACCGGTTTTATGAAAAACAATGTACAATATACTTTGCATTTTGGCACTACATATCTACTCAGTGTTTGTATAATGGTAAAATACAAGTCCATCCGCTTTTCTTTACAATATGACAAAAGATAACCCTGTGACTGCAGACGGCGCTAAAGACGGACCAGATAGCATCGGAACTGTTGAGTAACATATACAATATAAACTAGTCTGAAATAAAAATAAGTACTCACTTTTTGCCGTTAAAGATGTCGATGCCGACCAAGTGAACTTTAGCGTGTCCGTGCTTTCCAGTTTTAGAGGTGGACATTTCGACGATTTTGCAGGGACGGCCCTTGAGCATGACGAATCCGTTCTTGCGCAGGGCAGAGCACTGCATAGGGAAGGTTGCCGAGGCACCGGAGTCCCCGGTCTCGAAGTGTGTGTCCTCGATGTCAGCCATTGTGTTTGTGCCGAGTTTTAGATACGGTCAGGAGTGATCTGGCAAATAAGAAAAGTAAATAAATTAATTTTAATAAAATACGAATCATGTTTGTATCTATTGCAATAGCAATTATTGCAATATGCCAGTCATATTGTAATCTTAGCTAAGTATCTAATTTGGTGAAATAAAACTTGTACATATATTAAAATGATTAATAAATAATCTTCAGACTAAGGAGTCTATAGTAAAACCATACTGACGTCTCTCAACGAGAACAGCTCCTAACAGAATGAACAAGACAAGAAAAACTATGCTGCACTCCAGGCAGTGTCAAACTGTATATGAAGTCAATTGCCAAAGACAGACATTGAGGTGAAACTACAACTTCAAACTGTGCTATTGACTTGAAGAAATAGTATCTTCATGAACAAAAACCAAATCTGAGTAATACCACTTAGCAGAGCAACATTTTAGAATTAATTCCTTGAATGAGAGGGACAAAACTATAGTTCAATGATCTAATCAAGGCCAAAATAACTGCTATCACACACTTTTGAAAACAATATGTAGGACTTAACCACTGCATGTATTTCTCCACTCAATTCTTAATTTCTACTGCACACACATTTACAAAGATCACTAAAATTACCAAAACTAAAACAGAAACTTGCTGCCTACCATATTATTAGAACAAAAGTACTATATTTAGTCACAACTGTCTCAAAAACACTACTAAACTGCTATTGACATTTGGCAATTCATCCAAAAGCCATGCTAACCAATGGAACCTTGGCAATAACTGTTGAACATGATTCACACTGAAGTGACGAAAAAATTAGCACAGTTCATTGACCCCCATGTCAATGAACTTAACCACTTGTGAAAAGTGAAAACCACATTTTTGGTAGCTCCTTTTGTTGAATTCAAAGAAAGTGTCTATCTAGCCACGATTATCAATAAATGATGGAATTTCTTGTTGATAACAGCTGAAAAATGAATATTATCATGTTATGTAGATATATAACAAGATTACTTCGGAGAAAAGACTTGAATAGTAGAACCATAAGACAAATGCGAACAATATTATGTTGTCTTACAAACCACATGGCTCGATAAGTCATTCAACATGGAATGTAAAGCCAACCCTGTACATTGTTACAATGTTTGCAAATGCCACATTACAACAACATAAGTACTTGTTATTCTTATAACTTGCCCTCATACAAATGCTTATATGTGTTTTCTAATGTAAAGGCCTACATTTAGCCACAAAAGGACTACCTGTCAATATTTACTTTATGTAAACATTGAAACAGCACATGAATACATAATCACCACTTCAAAAATATTTTATCCCATTAAAAAATTCTTTCACTGCTTGCCTTCTTTCCAAAAATTGTGTTAGCATATACAAAAGGTATATACTAGTTTTGGCGTTAAGTTTGATGTGCCCCTGGACGGTGATCTGAAGCCACAGCGGTGGTATCAGACGCATAGTCGGGCCTGAAATATAATGTCCGAGTAACCTCAGCACGAATATGGTATGGGACCAAGTTCGCGACTCTATGGGCTCGGGTTGCTGTTTTCATGTGCTATTAAAAAATCACTAAAGGAATTATAATAAATACTAGTGAATTATTTCAAAGCTGTTGATAGCTAACTTTACATATTAGGATATTTTGGGAAATAGCAGTCAGTACATGGAAGCATAATAAAACTGTAACTAAAATGTGACCCCTTAAAACATGTTTAAACAAGATATAAAGTTGTAAATACAAATTCCTTTGGTCAGCGTAGAGCCACCAGAGCCATATATACCATCTTATGTTAATATAAATTTAATAAAATGCTAAATTTACATATAACATAACAGGTTGGGCCAGATAATGTATGAATAAAAGGTATATCATATTTTAAATAGCAGTTGAAATATTCACAATTATTACAAGTATGAAATAGCAACAAAAAGGTTGTCTAGGTTATTTTATACAATGTGTTTTTGACATGTCATATTGATCTTTATGGTACAAAACAGGGTCGATTTTAATTGATCATGTTTTATAAATTCAATGCAAGTTATTAAAGAAATAAATACAAATAAAATGATAAAGTGAAAAAAATAATTCAATTATAGATAATCATGAAATAAAATCATGACATGAGTGATATACTACAAGAACAAAGAAATAATATATTGCTATACAAGTGAATGTGCTGCACTAAAGTCTATTTACTGCAAAATTTAATGACTCATGCTAATTTTAGGCAACATTCATTAATAATGCAGCTCCAGTGCTTACAGAATTTGTCAAATCATACAAAATGTATGCATACTATATGTACTTCTATTTTGAAACATCAATAAAGGGTTGAGATATAAGTACCTAAGTTTTTGAAAATTCTGACACGACCTAACCCCACCTATCGAGGTGCGAAGAAAACCCTTTGTGGGAGTATGTACTTGATACCGACCTTATGGTGACAAATATTATCGAAAATACAGGGAATATTAGTCTTAACAATGGTTACTGAATTAAATCAGGTCTGACGCGAGGTGGTGGTGACGACACGCAGTGGACGGTGTGGTGCCCGAACATGTGGTACGCGAGAGACATCTTGACCATGTCTTTTACAGGACCGACACAAGAAAATACAAAACCACAAACCGTTTTATATCTCCTACACACCAATATAATCACGTAGAAAACTGACCAGAATGTGAACTTGATCTTTATTCCAAATCCGGAGATAACGAAAAAAAAATAGCGATTTGACAAACGTGCCGGCGCCGCGGCACATTACATTTTTATAAATTACACAAAATCCACACTGCGGTAACGCCGTATATGCACAAATTTATATTCACCATAAAAAATACTTACGAAAACAATAATGATAACTATTTATAAAGGATTCACGATAAAACTAAGATATTTATCGACACTCACATGTGACCGACGGGTTCTTCAACCGAAAGGTCAATTTGCGCCTGCGTAGCACCTATAACACTCACTTCCTGTCGCGGGGTTCACAAAATGGCCGAAACGCCGCAACAAATTGGCGGTAACTATGAAATAAGCAATAAATAAATAGCGTTAGTGCTTTTTCATATTGATATTTACAAAATTTGCAAGTTAAAAAATGTTTTAAGAATTAAAGTTATAACTTTATTAACTTACTATTTGGGAATAAATAAATAAAACGTAAATGACCACAATTATAGGAAACTGTTTTATTAACCACACGAAGTAGTGCGTTCTGCTGTGAGAAGATGGCGCTTTAACCGAAATAGCGAAACAGATTAAAAATGTTATTATTGACCATTGAATAATGTTTTACTTAATTAGAAAAACGATATTTTTTTAGTTTCAGATTTCATACTACGAAATATTACTATCTATTAAAAAATCGAAATAAGTTTATTTAAATTTCGTACTTTGTGTTATTTGTACTGATTTCTGCATGATACAGATTAAAAATAGAGAAAAGGGTGCGAAAAAATTGTAACTATATTTGAAGGAAATGAACTAGATGGTGCTAAAATCTAATTAAATTTAGTTCTATTGGTGGCAAATAAAATGCATGCAATTTCAATTTTCTTATGGTTTGTCAATTAAAAAATCACAATTGGCCTTAAAAATAGTAGGTAGTGTACAAGGAAATCATTTATTACCTAGGTACTTATATGATTATAATCTTATAATAGGTAATAAATCATATCGATAAATATTATAGATTATATGGCAGATTTTTTTATAGCTCTTGAATTTGTTGAATTATGCCTCTTTTTTGGTCACTTTTCACAACGCCTTTGTAGAAAAAGTGAAGACAGAGACTGAGCATGGCTGGCATATACTTTAATCAAGCACTAGCCTCACGCGTACGACATGCTGTGCCATACAGCTTCGTATGATCAGCTTTCTAAAACATATCTACGAGGAATCTCCGATTTTTAACTAGTTTTAGAATAATGTTATTTATCTGAATTTACAGAATTTCAATTAAATATTTATATAATATTGTCTTCTGTTTACGCGAATGTTATTCAGCAGCCATGGTCACGGGGCAGCCGTGACCATGGCTGCTGAAAAGCAACCGAAACGTCGGGGAAAGTATAAACCTAAATATAAATAGTTTAATAGTTTTAATAATTTTCTTAGCTTATAAATTAGTAAAATTCAATAGTAGTAGTAGTGTAACAGTTTCAAAATTATATAATACAGTGTTAAATAAACAACGCGATAAAATCCGTATATAGTAGTTTAATTTCAATAAATGTTTATAAACAATAACTGGTTGATAGCAGTATCTTGTTTTCGTACGTTCGTTCGTTGTTGCTGGTGCAGTTCAAAATCTTAAACATCCTGGTAGGTCCCTAGTATACCTAAGGCGCTAGAGAAAGCTAAATTGCTTGTTATTTTTTGCAGTTACTTCCCAATAATTGTCCATGTTTTCTAACTGCATTCGCAAAATTTGCAACACCCTTTTTCAACAGTACGCGTTCTGCCATCATTAGTCCCACGAACACGTAGTTTCTAAGCGTGTTCAGAGCGCTATGACTAGATCTTTTAACGTGAATTATCGACCTTTTTAACAGTAATAGCACTCTCTTTTAACGATTAGGTAGGTATCACGGAACTCATTTAAAGAAAAAGAGTAGTAGCTCCAATAGTTTTATATGCAAAATGCTCATACAGTCCAGTCACTGCTTTCTGTGGTAGAATAATAACTTTAGCAATTAAATTTTCCTGTCATTGGTAAAGTCTATAACTGGCGCTAACCACTTAGGAACAGTTGGGTACTGGCTTGTCTATCTATCATCTCCATAATTGATGATAGTTAATATGGTTTTTGTGAAACTATCAACTGATAGTCTACTAGCATATCCTCCGTCTTTGCAGTAAGCCTTCGCTAAAATCTAGTAACCATAGCTGCATCTTCAGCTACTTCATCCTGGCCTGGTACTTTAATTGTTTAACTGGATTGCTGTCTTCCTACACGAGCATCTCATTCGAGTTTTTGTGACAACCGAGCTTCCACACTTTCTAAAATGCTAGTGTGCCTCAGGGATCTATCTTATCTCCGACTCTTTTATTTATTTATTGTATGGATTATAATAAATTAATACCAGCCCTGTATTATACTGCCCCACTGCTGAGCACGGGCCTCTTCTCAATGTGAGAAGAGTTAGGCCATAGTCCACCACGCTGGCCCAGTGCGGGTTGGCGGACTTCACATATCTTCAAGAATATTATGGAGAACTTTGAGACATACCTACAGGTTCCCTCACGATGTTTTCCTTCACCGTTAAAGCAAGCGATAATTAACTATTTAATATGTATTGTATTGTATGGATTGTTTACAGTAAATACTTTTTTGACTGCTTAATATTGTCAATCCGATGCCTGGCACCATACATTGCCATACAGGTAACAGTACTGTTAATAGGAAATATCTCAGATATTCCGTACCTAAGTGGCCCGAAATTGAAAATAAATGTTAGGTACCAAAGGTATTGTAAAGGTCGAAGTGCCTTTGAAAAACTGTTTCACCTTGATCACAATCAAGGTGAAACAGTTTTTCAAAGGCACTTCGAAGTACAAGCTATAAGAGATCCAGGTGGCGAGAAATCATTTGAGGATATTTAGAAAGCTTTGTTTGTTCCTGGCCGAAAACACGTAAATTTTCAATAGGGCTTTCATGCATATTGAATCTTTATCAACTCTCGCTGGCAAGTTATTTTAACAAAACTTCCCATCGACTACTAGTAAATGTTACATAGTAAGTTTTGCTGCTTAGTAAGAGTATTAGTAGTAAGTATATAGGCTTTCATTCTTGATAGCAGTATCTTGTCTTGATTGAATGAAGTATCAGACATGTATAGGCGGCGTAGGCGCTACGATAACTTTGATCGCGATAAGATTTAAGGTAAAGTGGTAAAGTTTCGCAAATGATAGACTACACGGCCTCTTCTTTCTCTAGTCAGTAGTAACTTATATAGTGCCACGTTCAAAACGGGACTTTTCATATTTAAAAAATGAGAAATCCATAATCAGGCAATGGGCTACCCTCAGTCCATGTGCCCTAGGTTTCAGCTTATATACACTTCTTAACAATTATAATAATTATCGTCGGCCTGAATATGGGTAAATTTTTTCTATAACGACGATCAATACAAATGTTTGATACTTAATGTAAAACATTTTCGCGTCCTAACAATTAACTAAAATATAGTAGGTACAAGATATATGATATACTATTCATTTTTCTTTTCACTGAATAATTATTACCGGGCATAGTTCCAAACTGAGACAAAACAGACCCACTAGGTATCAACCAATCCTACCAAACCTTTTACCCCAAAAACTCCATCACCATCACAAACTAAATAAACTATTAGTCAAAAAACATTGAATTAATAGAGCAAACACGACCAGTAATGACCCGCAACATAATAGAAAGACGAATAACAATAGACTACGCAAGGGTTTAAAAGCTTTCTTCGATAAATCACGAAGGGTGGCGTGGGGGAGTGAGCCCCCACGATGTGGGGCTCGCACAAAAGAATAAAAGATAGATACAATTACGCAAGTATCGCGGTTATTATGGGACGATTAAGCGATGTGCTAAGTCAGATTTCTGCGATGACATTATGGTAATATCGGATGTATGACGTATTGTGTTGGCGGGTTAAATTACTTTTGGAATAAGAGCAATTATTTTAACCATAATGGCATTTCATAATCGAGTAATTTCAGATATTGATACTTTTTTAATTAATATATTATGTGGGTTTTAGTGCTTACGTAATGACTGATTTTGATGATGGTTAGACGGGCTAGGCGAAGTGTTCAAGGTAAACTATAGAAACATAGGGCTCGGCAAAGTTAAAACATTTAATTAATATTTGAACATTGAATTATGTGAGCTTTAAAATGATATTATGTAGTATTTAACGCAACTGTATCGCTCCTAAAAGGTTTTATTATCGCTATCTAGGCAGACTGCACGTTTGTTAGCGAGCTTAGTGATAAAAAGTAAATGTTTAAATAAATATAAAATTTATGTTTAAATTGGTTTTATATAAGTAGTTCCTGAGATTAGCGCGTTCAACCAAACAAATTCTTCAGCTTTATAATATTAGTATAGATTTCAGAGTAATAAAATCTTCGATCTTATATAAACAATGTCGTATGGATGTTAAAAATATTTTTGTATAGCTATTAAATATATATTTTTTTTTTTTTTTTACGTGGGGGAATGCTATGACGCGTATCCCTCCGCGGGGGCGGGCGGAGGGATTATGTCGGACTCGCCGGGGTAAAAGAAAGATGTTGAAAAGACAATGTACCTCCCGGAATACCGACTAAACCTACCACGGTGTTCCTCGACAAAACCACTATCGACGGGGCCGCGCGAATCGCTTTCGCATGCGGTCGCGACCCCGCCGAGGTTACGGCCCGCCGTATGAAACGGCAGGCCACTACACAAGAGACCTACCCAAAGGACTCACTTCATAAAAAATACCCTACTGTCTCCCCCCTAAAGGGGAGACGGACACGACACAGAGGCGCGCGTGGGAACACGCACGCCGCCTCTCGGACCTGGTGCTGAACGGATGGCGGGCAGGCCCACAAAGCCCGCCACCCCCAGGTCAAACCTCAGGGTGGCTGGAGGTCGTCTCGCGCCCTCCGGCGCCCGGCTCTGCGGTTGGGGAGAGGGTTTAAACGCTCCCTCTCCCGCTCCGCCGCCTCCTTGATGGAAATTACTTCCTCACAGAAGGAGGCGACGGCGTTCCACGACCTCTCACTCCGGACCATAAACTGAACTACGGCCGGGAGCGAGAGGGCAACCGATCTGACTGCCGCGATCAAATCACGGCGCTGCGATGCCCAGGCGGGGCAAACCGCCAAAGTGTGCAGCGCCGTGTCCTCAACAACGTCGCGGCAGTCGCCGCAGTGGTGACAACCGGGCGCCTCTTGCCACGACACAGGAACTGGCCAAAACAACCGTGGCCAGTTAGAACCTGTGTCAGCCGGAAGGTGAGGGCGCCATGCCGCCTCTCCAGCCACTCCTCAAAAACGGGACTTACCGCCACGATCGTGGCGTGCCCGAGCTATTAAATATATTGACTAAATCTGCCTTAAACAGTAATATACCAAATTAATTCTGTTTTATCCTAATTCTATTTAACTAATTTAAACATGTCAATAAAAAGAAGAAAAAGAAAAAGATGATTGATCAATGTGCCACGATTCACGTTGTAGTGAACTAAAGTTCGTACAACGAAGTTGTGGGCAAAATTTAGTTATATATTATTTAAATCTTATTTGGATTCTAATGTAGTATATGTTTCATTTTGATGGACAGCTTATAAGGTAGGCACCAAGCTTGTAGCCTGATGTTTAGTGCCGAATAAGGCTAGCGAGGCCTCTAGAAGATTATGATGAAGGGTTTTTTGTTTAGAAAATGACACTCCTTACTAGAAACAAAGTAATCTCGATTTTGAGTAGGTATTAGTATATTTATTTGGATGTTGGTGTTTGAAATCTAGTCTAGTTACAGAATTGCAGTTATACAGTTAAGGAGCTCTCACTACAAAAAGCTTTATATTTTGGTCCCTCGGTTGCGTTACGCTCATAGTATTCGCTATTTTAATAATACCTATGGCAAATCTGCCATCACCATTTGTTTTTTTAAGCGTCAACTTTTGCACTAGTAATAATTGCTGTGTCGTGGTTTACAAACATTCTTTCTTTTTTTTTCCTCTTCAAAATGACCACTCTCCGCCTGATGGTAAGCAGTCGTGTGGTCTAAGAGCAGTGGCCTCCACATCGTCCTCATAGTGCAGCCGAGGCGACGTTGAGGTCTCTACTTTGACGGCCTGAGAAGATGCTTTTTCACGTCCCGCTTAAAGGACCCAGGATTGAAGGAAGAAGGAAACACGTGCCTTGGCAGAGAATTCCATGCCTTGATCGTTCGGCAGAGGTATGAGGACCCAAACTTGTTGGTACGCACTCTAGTCGACTCCACCGTGTAAGGATCTGAGCCCAGCACGCGTTGTTCTGGATAGGAAAGGGGAGGGCAGGATAAGGTGGAATAACTCTTCAGAGCACTCCCTGTGGTATATTCTGTAAAAACATGCCATAGAGGCAATATCCCTACGGAGTTGCAGAGGTTCCAGAGCCAAATAACACTGAGACTCGGAACAACTATTTTTCGAACACACAATTTTTCATTCCCTTTGGGGATCGAACCCACAACATTAGGCGCACTGGCAATAGCGAGGCGACCACTTAAACATTAATCTATCCGTAGTCATATGCCATGCCATAACCTATAAATGTTTGTAACACTGGGATTATCACATGCACGTTGTCGTTCACATATGTAGTTAATGCCTATATCCCCAGAGGGTACAGAAAAGGAGTCCTACTCCGCCGTACACCTGCTTTTACCCTTTGAGCAACTGTTTTAGGACCACGTAAAAAGTGGCCAGCCTTTAAACGTCTACCAGGCAAAGCTTCAGGCTCCGTGCTGCTACTGAGGATTTGTAAAATAATATACATATATCTAATAATACTTTGCCTGACCTGAAAATCGAACGTGTCGTGTCACTCGCATGGTGCTAAGCATATTAAAATTGTTGTGCTGCCAATCCAAGGAACAAGAATCACACTCACGACTCTTCTCATAGCAGAAACTCCTCAAGAAAACTGGAATCTATATTGTTATATGCTATTTTCCAGACATTACACAAGGCTGCTTCATTTTGCTGGAATACTACTCTGTGCTCTACTAATCTAGAAATATAACGCCTGCATGTATCCAAAGGTTTAAGGGCTGCCGGTAATATGTGAGTCTATATCACATATTATCGGCTGGGATTAAATTAACAATGTGCATAAGTGCTTTCGAATAATAAATTCGAAATCATTACGAAACTATACATAATATAGATCATTTTGCTTACTTGTCTTATTTGGTAAAGAAACAATTATAAACCATTCAAGTTCTGCTTTCTGTCTCTATGTATTATATTTAACTACCAGTATTTAGTCATTTAGGAAGTAAGTTTAGTAACCATATTTGTTTATTTATGAAGCCAAGTATTAAAAAATACGCTTTACTAGTGCTGCGTATTTGCAAGGTATTTGAAAGGCTACCGAATAACCAACCATGCAAAGTAGGCTTTGCATGGTCGGATTCGAATCGATATTATTATCATTCGAATGCAATTATGACTGCGATTATGAGTGCGTTGTGAACTAGTTACCCGTATCCTTCCTTTTATTCTTTTAAATATTCTGTTGTTTTACTTATTTATGATAATTATTGAACATAGATATTGCACAGCAATTCATTTCGATAGTGTAAAGTACTTACATAATATAAAATAAAATATTAGTATTTTTCCGGTATATTATAAAAGGTAAGTAGGTCGCCGGTTTTCCCTTAAATAAAGTTATAGTTTTGGTTATAATATAAAATATTATGATTGTTATCATTTTGAATGCACGAATGTAGATAAGCCTTAGTCAAAGATTGAATTCCGTTACCGACTCTAGGAAAGAGACACGAAAGTGTATATGTGTATATATGTGTATTTACTGGGTGGCATACATACCATCTCTGTAGATTCGATATTTAATTCTGTTTTGTAATGGCTACCTGCCATTTAAAATAAGTGTATTGTCACTTACCAAGCCGCAGAGCACATCTCTATGTGTTTTCGTATCCGGGGATCGAAAACAACCTCACGATCCACGGCTATTGCAAGTGCAAACTTATGATGGGCCTAAAGAGTAAGACTTGATTGTATAAAGTATACAATCACAATATATATCAAGTATAGTATTACTCTCTGCCATGTTATCATAAAATTAATTGTACAAGAAAATGCGAACACTACACTTATTTTAATTGACTGTTTAGTAGGCTGTGGCTACAGCCTGAAACTCACCAGAAACAATTTCTGAATTTAGCTAGATCCTTGGTTCCCAAAGTGGTTCAAGTGGACCCCCAGGGGTTCACGGGAGACTCGACGGGGGTCTACGTTGGCGTGATAAATAAATGTTCACAATTCGTAAGTGGGGGTCCACGAAATTTTTTATTTGTTTTTGATAGTGAAGAACTAAAATGTTGGCTTGACTTCACCTATCAATATGTAGGCAGATAATATCTTAAGAAGCTCAGCGACTGTTACTTGTTTAAACGTCGGTTGACGGATATTTTGAGGAATACCACTCGGTGAAGAAAGGAGAATTAAAAAAAAATATATATTAGATAGAGATATAGATTTGATCAAATTTTTTAATCCGAATATACCGATTTTACTTGGCGGATTAAATTTCTAGCTACTGGGGGTCCACTGGCACTAGCAAAATTTTGAAAGTAGTCTATAACAAAAAAAGTCTGAGAACCTCTGCTAGATGGAAACGTGTTGTATTAAATTTAAATTAATTAAAATCGAGCTTATTAGTTACTAGATGTTGCCTTCGGCTTCGCTTGCATAAATGTTGGTTAGGTTAGGTTAGTAACAGAACTTTTTCTGGGTGAAAGGTACCATATATCCTATTCTGTACCCCTGACAACGTGTATGCGAAATTTCATGGTGATAAGTCGGTAGTTAAGGCGTGAAAGCGTAAGAAACAAACAAACTGACTTTCGCATTTATAATATTAGTAAGGATACTTACCATCACAAGAAAGGTAAAGAACAAGACACGTCTATTAATTTAAAATCAAAATAACATACCTTTTTACTCCATTGGTTCAGCGAGCCAAAGTGTATCTTGGGCGCCGATACAAGTAAACGCCACTTAATTTGCTCTTTGATCGTTTCTGGCCATAAAGTAAAAAATAACTACCCATATCAAAAGATTAATCAGTTGTATAAGTAAAAAATAACTACCCATATCAAAAGATTAATCAGTTGTATAAAACAAAGTAAGAAAGCTGATCGTATTTGCACCACACTAAATTCCTATCAGCTCTCTAAAGCTGTTCAGACACCATTTACAGGGCTTAGAGTGTCAACACAACATAGTTTCGTCCACAGACAGGATACGAACAACCATTGAATATGTATGGGGACGACGTAAAAGGCGATAAAAGTCAAGTGGAGCAATAAAGCAAGCAAAATAAATTCGGCGAGTAAATGACGCCGGCGCGGACAATGGTCCGGGATCTGCCACGAGCCATTACACGCCCCGGACGATTACGCCAAAACGCCAATTCAAATGAAATCATTTACCATATTATTTTCATTTGGTAACACCCTACACCCCCTGCGCCCGCAAACTCCATTTCGCCGGCTAAACTCGTACGATCAGGCAATTTTTTAAATGTACCCGCTCAAAATAAATTATGTAGTGAGCTTGGAAGGCGCTACGGACAAACAAGAAATAAAACGGATGAGCGCGGCGAGCGTCGCGCCAGACAAGGACGACATGAGACGACTCCTCCTACAACCTCCCCCCCACACCTCCGTTCAAGTTGAAGACGGCCCCGAGAGCTAAGCTCCCGTTTTATTGTCACTTACACCTCAGCTAAGATTTGTCTACCGCTCAAATCTTCACGCTTAAAATCTTGCTCTAACTATTCTTTGGCATTAAGGCTGAAAATCCTGTAAAACTTTATGAGGGAAACGCAAAGGTAATATGGCTTAGGAGTATACAAGACAAGTAAATTTTGAATCAGTGCCGTGATTAAAGAATCAGGCGCAGAAACGATTGCTTATAAAGTATTAAGACGCTTATTCTGGCTCGTCCAACAATGTTTGTTAATAATATTGTTATCTTATTGTTTCTTTACCAATTTTTGACGGTTTACGTAAAGCATATTATACTATATATATTTTATTTATTTTAAAGAAATACTCACGTTTTCAGTGTTATTAGAAACGAAGATAATATTGTTTGCTTGTAACGAATATCAGCGTAAATGAGTAAATTAGATGTTATACCAATTACAGGAAAACAGTTGGTACTATGAGTTGTCGAATTAATATCGTTATGGATTTTATATAATCGAGTTAATTTATAGACTGTCTCGCTGGACTGTGGCATTAGTTGGTATACGGTCGTGTATATCGGGTTCGATTCTGGAATTGTATAAAATATTATTGTACGTTTTCTTTGCCAATTACCTCGGTGGCCTATTGGTAGTGTATGCGATTGCTGAGCAGGCTGTGCCGCTGTATGATCTCGGATTCGTTTCCAGTCAGGCAAAGTGTGATTGAATTTTCTCTCAAGACATTCTCATTTGTAGCACGTAGTCTATAACTACTCCCGATAGACGACAATAGGCTCATAACTAACTAATAAAAAAAATCGCTAAATGTTAGAGAGCTTTACACCTCTTGAAGAACTGAAGTAGTTCGATTACTAGATAAATTAAAGATATATGTAGTCTTACGTCAACATCACTGAAGGAGCAGCAGACGCGCATAACATCTACATTGCGCCAGTTTTGGTTTTCAGTTCCACGTATACGAAGTGATCCAGACTCTATATACTGCTGCTAAGAGGAGACAACATTTAATAACGCTTTGTTCGACGCGGGAATTGAACGGAGACCTCTTGCACAGCAGTAGCATTCAACACCGCTATACTACTAAAGCACTTTTAAATTATATTCGTGGAAGCCCGCAGTGCTCGAATCCGACCAAAATACATGAAACTCTGCACTCCTTTTCCATATCAAATCTTCACTCTCTTTCTACTTAGTTTTCTTTTCAAGTATTAATTGTATATTATTGTATTAATAATTCAGATAATTTTCCAAAAGATTCGATCAAAGTCCACTTAGTCTGTTAGCATAACTCTTTGATCTAAATAGAGGTCGTTATTTCAGCAATAAATTTATTTTCTCATCAATATTGTGCACGCCGTGTCGGTCTGATCGAGAATCAATTGAATCCACCTTTTGCATAATGCTATTGGCGCCTACGCAATTAATTTATCTAGACGTAGCTTCAATAAACATACATACGCACACAAAGTCAGCATTTTTATCCTTGAGGTGTAGGTAGAGGTGTATTATGGCATACCTTGTTGATTTAAGAATAAATCCTTCCTTCAAATAGACCCAAGCCGGGCCGTCGAGATACAACCCTGGCTGGCAAGTTTGGACCAGATAAATAGGTACTATTCCATCATAGAATATAGTGGGGATGGGACCGTACCTACAACACCCGACGTAGCGTCACGAAGAGACCACATAAACTACATATCCGTGCAGCCTTGACCAGTTTCTTCTCATACATCCTTTACCTAGCCCCCTTTATACATATATGCTACGGTAGCTGATTACCATTAGGCAGCAGATCGTATACTTGTTCGCCCCTATATAGTTTATGGTAAGCAACGGCTGTGTTTGCCTGGCATAGTTTTTGTGATGGCAAGAAAACATTGCTCTGTCCAGATTACGGTTTGCACATACCATCAGGTGCGCCGTTGTTTCGTCTGCCATCAGCAGTAAAAGTTACGACCAAAATTTGCCAGATGTTAAGGTTCCTAATAATAGAACCAATTGTCTACCTACCTAAAAAATTATCTACAGCCTTGAGACGTGGAAAAGCACCTTCTCAGGCCGTAAAAGTAGAGACGTCAACATCGCCTCAGCTGTTATGAGGACGGTGTAGAGGCCACTGCTCTTAGACCACATGATTGCTTAACATCAGGCGGAGTTTGGTCATTTTGACGAGCAATATAAAAAAAAGGACTAATAGGCGAATAGGTAGGCCTTTCCCTATCTATTCGGGGATAAAGCCTTGAGACGCGTATTTCAACTACGTCATGCTAGCTGCAGTTTTAGATTTCATGTAATAAGTGGCGAACTGCTGATTACCAGGCACAATTCTACACTCTGTACTGCTTCTGAGAATTTCTCAATAAGTTCGCTATGCAAGTAACGTAATGCTTTCAAAAGTTTTTGATTTAATCATAAATCAAAATATTATATAGTAACTAGCTTTTACCCGCGGTTTCGCTCGCGTAAAAGTAAGTCAGGTTATATTAGTATAGCTTTATAACGATGAAAGAATTTTTAAAATCGGTTGTGTAGTTTTTGAGTTAAACTCTTACAAACAAAATATCACATCTATCCTCTTTATTACATTAGTATAGACAATAAAGAGGCTCGCGTTATGTGCTTCTATAAAAGATATTATACAGAACGCAGTGCCGCTCGACGCGGCTTGCATCCCGTCGCTTGAGTCGTAACCATCAGTAGCTTAGATCTTGTATCTGACGCCATTGGATCGCCATACCTTTTATATTTCAAATATTTTTGGGTAATTATAAAAGTATTCGAAATATAAGAATAAAAGTTATAAAATGATTTAAAATACTCACTACCGATATCAATACGCAAATTGTGTTGTGAATTGTTTCAAATATAAAAAGATATAGTTATCTTTTTGTGTTTGACACTTAACTGAATATTATATTATTTCTAACTAACGGTTTCTATTTTAGTAGTCTATCACCAATATTTTACGATCCTAAAATATGAGCACACATCTAAGTTACAATTTTCCAAAAGGAACCCGTGGTACGGACCTCAGTAACCGAGCACCAACCGCCTGGAGAATTAGCAAAGGGGTCACGGACGGCATTACAAGTTAGTTTAGCTACCAGATAACACAATGACAGCTAATTGGATAGCTTAATTGTGCTTCGGAATTCTCTAACTACCCTCATCGGTAAGAGTTTTATTTCTACACTAACGGTAATATTTGATGTAAGGGTCTAACTTTCTTTATTTCCTTCTTTCTTTGCATACACACGCTAATATTCGGTAGGGGTAGGCAGAAGTAGGCAGAAGTGTATTAATCATCATTGCATCACTGCCATGTAGAGGTCTCAAGTTTGATCCCGTATTAAATCGTAATTTATCGCTTACTTTAACGGTGAAAGAAAACATCGTGAGAAAACCTGCATGTCTAAGAGTTCTCCAGAATATTCTTGAAGATATGTGAAGTCTACCAACCTGCACAGGGCTAGCGAGGTGGACTATGGCCTAAACCATCTAACATTGAGAAGAGACCAGTGTCTCGCAGTGGGACAGTTTCATAAAGAGTTAGCATTATTATTATCTATTATTACGTAAGTTATGATATATGTTAGATATTGGAGGATATCACCGAGCGAGCTTAAAGGCGTCTACCGAACAGTTCTAGAATCTACGCTAATAATAAAATCTTAATAATACTTTCGATCCGGTATTCTGGCCCAAGACCTTACATATTAGAAAGTTTATTGGACGCCAGCCACACCCGCCTTTTTAGCACAGTTCCCTAGAAAGAAGCCGTGGATACACGTGGAGATGTGTGAACATCACACGAAGACAAGGAATGACATCAACATGTGGATGTTTTCCTTCATTATACAGCTATCCAGAATAACGGCAGTTCTGTTGGTGCTAGTTATAAACTTAACCCAAAACCTTATGCACAGCACTTGTATTCTCTACCGCTCATCTTTCAATTAATGAATAACAAACTGCCCAACTGCCCAGAGATCAAGTCGCTTAAAGGTCTCTGACTCTGTTTGAACGGCCGCTTGTTTATACTGTTTCTAGTAAACGTTGGTTCAATAGTAAGTCAGATTAAAATCGACCTATTAGGATAAACTTCAATATAATAATAATAATATCAGCCCTGTATTAAACTGTCCCAATACTGGGCACGGGCCTCTTCTCAGTGTGAGAAGGGTTAAGCCGTAGTCCACCCCGCTGGCCCAGTGTGGGTTGGCAGACTTCACATATCTTCGAGAACATTATGGAGAACTCTCCGTTCACCGTTAAAGCAAGCGATTAATAACTATTTAATACGCAAATAACTTCAAAAAGTCAGAGATGCGCGCTTTGGGTTTGGAACTCGAGACCTCTGCGTGGCAGTCCAACGGTTTCCCACTAGGCTATCGCTGCTTTAAACTTCAATGTTGCCAATTATTTGGTAATGGCATAAATTAACTGGGTAATCAGATAAAATACTTAGATTAATAGTTTCACGCTTATATCCTCGAAGGTAGGCAGGAGTATATTCCGTCAATATTCCGCCAGCTATGATTTTCTAGAGATCCACAAATGGCTTTACCGAGTAAGGGTATACTATCTGTCTGTTGTTTGAATGATGGTAAAGTCCCTTGCCACAGAGGAATTATTGTTAATGCAAGTTGTTTAGTTAGTTCGTAGTTTTATTTAAAAAATTAGAGACAATTGGACTCTATCTGACCCGGACATTGCAACCGGGACGAAACGATTGCCCGAATATTTGCTTATTTTGCATCCGATCATGGTGTCTCGAGGTCAACAAATATATGCTGCAGTACGTACAAGCAAGCCGTCAACTTTATTTACGAATTTAATAAAATACAGTCTCGGTGGTGCAGCGCTTATGAATGCGATAACTGGGTCTTGGATTCGATTACGGAGTCAGGTAAAGTATTATTTAGTTTTTATTTTCGGGATTTATAAGTAGCAGCACGGAGTCTGGCAATGTTTCCAATAGACAGCAATTAAACCACATTTTACAGGTCCCAGAATAGATAACGAATAACCTCCTTTGACTTTGTCCCTCCCATACATCTGGTTTTCTACATTCTTTCTTCTTCGTCCAGTCCATTTACTATGAAATGCGCTGCCTCATGAAGTCAGGATGTCCACAAACCGTTACACTTTCAAGGTGAAAGTACGTGCTCTCCTCCTTGACAGTTTATCAGATTCATCTCATTAATAATAAAATACGTATGTATCTATCTATAAGCAGCGATAGCTCAGTGGGGAGACCAACAGACTGCGATGCAGAAGGTCTCGGGTTCAAACGCACCTCTGACTTTCGGAAGTTATATGACTTTTCGAAATTATGTGCGAATTGATTGACAATTATCGCCAGCTCCATGCCTCGGGGAGCACATTAAGCTGTCGGTCCTGGCTGTCATGAACATCTATGGCAGTTGTTACTAGGAAGTCAGTGCCCTATAATATCCTGACACTGGTCTAGCCTTAGGGTATCGTTAGGGTTGCGGAGTTCAGGTGGCAGCCGCTCCGTGTAAAAACTAATATCCAGTCAAATCCGGTTAGACCAGAAAAGTCGACTTCAAGTGACTTGGGAATAATAAAGGCTAGGGAGAAGTATGTGTCTATCTATATATATATTTTATTTTTATTCGTCGGCCTCGATGGCGTAGTGGTTAGTGTAACCGACTGCTACGCCTAAGGTCTCGGGTTCGATTCCCGCACAAGTCAAACATTTGTGTGCATGAACATGGATGTTTGTCTTGGTCTGGGTGTTTCTATGTATAATATGTATGTATTTACAAAAAAAAAAGTATATATGTATGTTTATCCATTGTCTAGTACCCATAGTACAAGCTCTGCTTAGTTTGGGCTAGATGGTTGTGTGTAAGTTGTAGAATATTATATTATTATATTATTATTATTATTTAGATTATATAATATATTTATTGGTATGTATATATTATGTAATATATCGTTACTATAATGATATTCTATAGTATATGTGAACGTATATTTCAAGCTAATGTATGCACGTACTACTTTTTACCTCTGCATCACCCAATGGTTGACTGGTATATAATGCCTGTGGCATTAAGTCCGCCGATGAACTATTTTGTGCATAAAGTTTAAGATAAATAAATAAACAACGATAGGCTCAATCTGCCACTTCGGACCTAAAACAAAGTCAGCCAAATCTATACTTAATATTATAAAGCTGAAGAGTTTGTTTGTTTGTTTGCTTGAACGCGCTAAGCTCAGGAACTACTGGTTCGAATTGAAAAATTCTTTTAGTGTTAGATAGCCCATTTATCGAGGAAGGTTATAGGCTATATAACATCACGCTACGACCAATAGGAGCGGAGCATCAATGAAAAATGTTGCAAGAACGGGAAAAATTGCCTTATGTGAAGCAGACGAAGTTGCGCGAGTCAGCTAGTGGAGTCATAAAAATACACCATTTCCTACCACTTTGTTGACATATAGGTATGACTCTATCTTGGCTGACAAATAAACAAACTCAAATTAGCATTTATAATATTATAGATAAATTTAACTGGTCCATGTCTGTGCCTACATCTTACAGACATGGACTAGTTTCAATTTTATTATATGTATAGATTCTATTCTATTCTATTCTATCACATACACACAACACCATCTAGCCCAAACTAAGCAGAGCTTGTACTATGGGTATTAGACAATGGATAAACATATATATATACTTTTGTTTTTGTAAATACATACATCTTATACGTAGAAACACCCAGACCAAGACAAACATCAATGTTCTTGCACACGAATATTTGACTTGGGCGGCTGGCATAAGCTGGGATTAATAATCACTAGGAAGATTTGAAAAATATTATCCCACTTTAGTACTTTCGAATATGCATACGTGCCTCTGTGGCGCAGTGGTAGTGAACGCGACTGCTGTGCATGAGGTATCGGGTTTGTATCTCGGTTCGGGCCAGCAAAAAATTATTGGGCTTTTCTGTTAAGAAATCTCAGAGTTAAGAATTTGGCGGTTTTTGTCACACCCGTCCCTCAGAAAGCACGTAAAGCCGTTGATCCTGCGCCTAATCTGTCTCCGGTCGTGTCGAAGTACCGTCCCATCGGATCATGCGAGTTAGGGAACAAAGAGTGCACTTGTGTTTGTGCACACGTTTGTGCACTATAATATCTCCTGCGCAGATGGCCAGTCTCCGTTAAGATTGGCCACCGTGACCGAAATTCGGTCTGGAGGACATTATTATTATTATTATATAAAAATTACAATTATATTACTGTAAAAGTTTGCTGTGAATCGTTTATGACGTTTTCAGGTAATAGTACAATACAATTATAATTAAGAATTAGTACAATTATATAATTTGTATGAGCTCTATCTACTTCAGGCCTAAAATCCGGTTTCTGAAAGGCTAATCAAGGTCATGTCTAAATCAAACTTATATCAATTGAGTTGATTGGCCACTATTTATTCAGTCAGCCAATGCAGATAATAATAATATGCGTTTGACCGTCTTTTACCTTACAAAAAGTAGTCGTAAGACTGATCCATCTGGTTAGTTGATGTCAGTTAGTATCGCTGTCTGAGTGATTGGTTTATGACCTTAAATTGAAGTTAATGATAAGAGTCAAAAAAATATTTTAACGAAACTACTTAATTTGTTTTTTCGTGGTTTTTTATAATTATAACTAATTTAATAATAATATTAACCCTGTATTTAAACAGTCTCACTATTGGGCACGGTTCTTTTATTAGTTTAAGGAGAGTTAGGTCATAGTCAAACACGCTGGCTCAGTGCGGATTGGCAGTCTTTACATATCTTCGAGAACATTATGAAAAGCTTTCAGGCATTCAGGCTTAATTAAGATATTTTCTTTCACTGTGAAAGCGAGCGATAAGTATCTGTTTAATACGCACATAACTTTGAAAAGTCAGTGATGTGTGCTTTGGGATCAAATTCGATACTAAACCTTTGCGTCGTAGTCTAGCGGTCTCGAACTATGACTGCTTAAATAAATTATGCATAAATTATTTATATTCACATAAATCAGTATTTATCACATAAATCAATTTACTTATATATTCACATTTTTCACGATGTTTCGATTGCTTTCCAGCAGTCATGGGCAGACTTTGTTGGTGTTTGTCTCAATCTGAAGCCACATCATATGCAGGAAAGTTAAGTGATAACAAGATGCGACTAATCAAGCTAAAAGAACATTTATTCATAAACATAGCTTTACATATTTGTACTCATATTTGTTTAATTAATTATTGAATGTATATGTATTCTTGTGTATTCTTTCTGTTTTCAGGCTTTTTGTACCTGGTAGGTATATTGACTCCAATCTGCCTCATGGTAAGCAATTGCTTATATGCTTTATTTGTTATTTTATTAACCTTATTTGTATTTCACTTTGTTACTTATTTATGTTATATGAAGTAATTTTTTTAACATTTTAATTATATTTTTTGGTGATTCCAAATATTAGCATCCGTGCAGTCACCAAAGGGATCTATTTGTAAATGAGCGCCAGGCTTCCTTAGCCTGGCTAAGCTGAACTAGGTCCCATTTGGCAAATTTTATTAATTTATATTGTATTTAATCTGTCAGTGTTGTTTTTGTCAAATAAATTTGCAGAAATTTGCGGAGTCCAATAGTGCAAAACACTATTCTAATTACTGATACTGTGAAATTGACAGCCCTCGCTTTGACACCTATAAGAAGTAATTTTCACGCTCCATTCTGAAATCCTCAGGACTGGAAGAACTAACGGGGCGCTAGTTTTGTGTAACTAAGATGGCAAACATGGATGCGGCTATGGATTTTTGCAACAACTGAGTTATGGTATGCGATCGAGTCTGAAAAAGCGTGTAAAACCTGTACCTTTCTGGAGTTCTGCCTTCCCGCTGATGGCAAAGCCTTACTTGAGACTCTAGCAACTCCACTCACTACAGGAACAATACATACTGTTCTATAGTTGTGCTCCTTTCTACGGTAGAGGTACTACTCTAATGGAGAGATTCAGATATGCCTGTCTCTTCTAGAACTTACGTATTTTTGGTAATTTTATTTTAACTTATTGAGTTTCAACTGTTCACCGGCGTGGCGGTCAGATACAATTGTTTTTCTATGATGTCTGGCATTCCAAGTATTGACCGATTAAATACAAGCCCAATAATTATATTTTAAATGTACATGTCTTAAACTAAATATTTTAATTGAATTCATATTATTATATCTTTTATATATTTTTATTAATTACTGCCCCGCTTCCGTCACTTGTAGCGTGATGTTACATAATCCATGTTACCTCTGAATAAAGTTTTTTCTAATGGTGAAAATATCAGATCAGCCTAACGGTTTTAAATTTATTTATTACAAACAAAAATATAAAATACCTACAGATCTTTTCTCTTTATTATATAAGTAGCCATAGAATCTATATAGAGAAGTGTAGGTAAAAGTCCATCAGTTTGACTGCCTATATTTCAATTTGTCTCATGTGTGATCAAATAACTTCTTTTATACATTTTTGTTTTCTTTCTTTCTTTTAGTTTTACTATAATACAATAATTTACAATATTGTCCGTAAAACAGCTCACCAAAGCACACTAAAGGCATCCTAGAGATAATATAGAGCTATTATTTATTTTTATATGAAAAACAGCAATGATAGTCGAGTAGGAGACCGTTGAACGGCCATGCAGAGTTCCCAAGGTACCGCTGTCTTTAAAAAGAGATGCGTTTTAAATAGGTAGTTATTCTAAACCTGCATGTCTGGGAGTTCTACATAATGTTCTTTAAAATATGTGAAGTATGCCAACCTGCACTGGGCCAACCTTCCCATCTAAGAAGAAGCCTGTGCCAAATGGTGGGATAGTTTATATTTAGGGCTGATATTATGTTTCTTTTATCACAGGTATTTTCTAACATATTATATTAGATAATACCTGGTCCCTTTGGGAGGCTTACACGGAGTCATAAGAGTTTAAATACAGGGCTGATGTTATTTATTTTGCACTGAACTATGGTAAGTCGGGTTAGCAACTACCAAGCCATAGTGTTAACGGTAACGATAATTGACAGGTGACGTAAGCGTCGGCTAATCAAGTGGTTAGCCGGTAATTTCATCACCCGTCTTGTTTCACAGCATATCCGCTGTATACCTTTGGCTGTACTGTTTTCATTAGTCCTTAACGATACGAGAAATAATCATTGATAGAAAACTTTTTGTGTTTGTTGCTTAGTCATTTTATGACAGATCTTTAAATAATGCCTTGTGTATAATTAACGATAGATACTTAAAAAACGTCAAGGCATTTGATTATTTGACAGTTACTAATACTTCTATTACTTTGCTTTTGCGTTAAAAAGAACTATTCATTATACTTAGGAACTATAGTATTATTACCTACAGTTTATAAAAGTATTTACACAATCTCAATTATGTTATCCTTTAAGCCTTACAGTAAGTAAAAATAAAAGTTTGAAGTAAAATTATCTGCGCAGAGCACTAAGAAAAAATAAACTTACATAAGAATAAATAGATCATCAAAACTAATATGAGGTTTTTTCGCTTGAAATTTCGTTGAAACTAATGTCATAAATGTTTGAGAGAAAGAGATTAAAATGATTAGTCTGGTCGGTCCCGCGCGGCGCGTCATGGCGCGGCTCTCGGTAATACACCCGGTCACTCACTTAATTCGACTCGTTTTAAAGCAATCTTTTTCAGCAGGCCGAGCATGCCGTTAAAAGTATTTCCAAACGTATAAATAATTTACCAAACGAGGACATAAAGTTTGCGAAGCGACCCCCGCTCGCATGCAAATCGAGTTGGAAGAAAGAAGTGTCCGCGACCGCGACGCCGTCTCTTTCCACCGTTGAATATCGGAACGCGCGCAAGGGGGAGAGAGGACATATAGTGGATTACTGTTTTAGCGGGAGCGAGAGAGAGGCAGTCGGTAGTTGCGTTCGGTTAAGTGAATCAGTGCCCGCGCTCGCTATTAAATCAGGGCGCGGGAGCGGGGAGGCGCGCGTGCTAAAATGCTCTTTACAGCGGGTGGGGTTTTGTTTGCCGAGGGCGGTTTCAGAGCGATTACTCGCAGTTGTGTGACCGCGGCGAACGCGGGTGCGGTGTCAGTCGCGGAGTGGCGCGACTCGCGAGTGCTCCTACGTGTTCCCGAACGGATATGTCAGTGTCATCGCGGTGACCGCGCTTTCTCGTTCGCGGAGTTAGGCGGGAAAAGTTCCCGCCCACTATAGACAAAATATTTTCGGACGCTAATAAGGTAATTCAACTCTTTTATTGTCTATGTAGTGATTTGTTCGGGTTTACAAAGTTAGTTTTCAGTTTGTAAAGTTTGTTCAGATTAAGCAAAAACAATTAATACATTAAGATTTTATATTAGAGTTTGCGATTTATTTTACTAAACTACCTACAATATTTCAAAACCTTTATTGTACAAAATTAATGTATAATTTTTCTTGACTAATGTCATAAGAGGCCGCAGCTGTGTAGGTAGACCTACATTTTGATTTACCTTAGTTCGGTTTTGTCTAAATTGTCAATAAATAGATATAATTTATTATGATTTATTTGAAATATATTTAAATAATTATACTCGTTTCATATATAATTTTATAAGGGAAAATAAACGCGCGCGCCTTTTTAAATTTGAAAATCTTGAGGAAAACGGATCTATGCGTTGACAGCTGGCCTTGAAAAATGCATATACCTACCAATATTAATTAATTGCCTTTTGTTTTACACTTAATATAACCTTGTTATTTACATCTGAAAAATCTTTGATTTTTTTGTACTGCAGGAAGAAAATTTACTGAAAGCTAAACTAACAAAAAGGAAAATTTTTTTTTTTATATTATGTATATACCTACTTATTATATTCCATTGCCTACTTTATATTTAATTAGTGTTCTTTTGAACAACATAATGAATTTAGTATCTAATGATCTTATAAAGTAATATGTATAAAAAAATAGCTCGGATATTAAAAACTCAACGGAAAGTAAATACTATTTATCAATTACTTATTTTATAGAATAATAATTAACGTTCTAGAAATACATATATCCACGAATATTTTTGATTGTATCTCGTAGCATGGGTATGTTGCGTTGTACTCGAGTCCTGTGAGCTTTTTAGATTTATTTTTGTTTTAAATATAATATATTTTATTATACAATAAAGATAACTGATCCAAGAGTAGACACACATCAAGTGACTTTTAAATGATGTTGAAACCTACCTATTTCTTGTTTCCTACATTATAAGATAAGGCAATTAATCAATCTTCATATCTAAAGAAAAGTCTTTATATACAAAAATTTTGCACTGGTAGTAAGAAGCCAGTTTTAGACTAGGTCGCTTTCCATGTATGCCATTTTTAATGCGACAACAATAAAACCTAATTGATTTACTAATTTGTTAAAACAAGTGGTGATAATTATAACGTTAATTTATTTATATATTTATCTTTATTATACACATATATTATAAAATAACATTAATAGTGTAATATTTTAGTGTACTTTTACTGATTTTTGTATTGTTATCTAAATTTATTACTACTATTAGATTAATACTATTAGATTTAAAAATTCAATATAGTTATGTTTGATTATTCTCTTAATATACATGAAGCAAGGAATCGTAACGACCTACTAATACATTTTTTATCTAATTGTATTTACAGCGTCGGGTAATATAAACTAAAATAAGTAACATTGGTCTAGCATCTATCAGCTTTGCCTGCATGATGTATTAAAAAATATAAATTGAAAGAGCAATAGAGAAGAGCTATCATTATTATTTCCTTTAAATCTGAAGAACCTTATAATTACCAAGATAGTGATCTTGCAGCAAAAATTACCTATCAAGGAGCTGATGCTGGGCAGCGTAGCGATATCTTTCTGCTGGGTATGTAACAAACGAGTGATCTCCTTAGAGAAGCAACCGTCCATTGTGATCAGTAATTGCTTACTGAAAGTTTATTCATGTCTTACACATTTTAATATAAAGCAAATATACAAGTACTTTAATGCCATATATTAATTAAAATATTATTAAATAAATGAAAATATTTAATTAAATAAATTGTTAATAATAGAAAATAAATATTTAAAGACTAGTACAAAAAATATACATACATATAATCCCTTCTTACGTTACTTCGCTTTGCAATATGATTCGGGCCATATCTCTTAATTTATGTTTTGATTTTATCGTATAAGACATCCTTGTATGCTCATCGGCTAACGACATTCTTAACCTTTCTCCAGAATAAAACTCAGCTGGATAACATTTTCTGGAAAAAGTGAAGTAAAATATTTTACATACCTTTTTTTAATACAAGAATAATTAATTACCTCTATTCTACAGAAGAAAGCAACCAAATATTCTTATGCTGTATTTTTGTTGTAAGATAATATGGTCTCCAGCGCTCCTTTATAGGTATTGCAACGCAGCGATGCTTTTTTGCTGGGTCCGTAACACACTTGTTATACCCCCGGTGTTGCAAGCATTCATGTGCATCTAAAACCGCACTAAGAAGTATTCATGTCGACTTAAATAATAATATAATTAACTTACAACAGTATTGACTGTTTGCACTGGAATTAACTGCTTTCCACTTCCATCCTTGCATATCTCTCATGGTTTACATATTTTCATAACAAGACATTCTTGTATGCTTATCGGCTAACAACACACTTAACCTATCTAGTGGCAGTGGTACATCGCCGCCAGATATAATAGGTTTTTAATTATGTCTGGTTATTCCAAAGTGATAGCTTAGTGGAAAACTGTTGGACTGCCGCGCAGAGAATCCGAGGCCACGCATCTCAAAATTTTCAAAGTTATGTGCCTATTATTATATATATGTATTATTTAGATACTACAATAAACATAATTCCTTAAAACTAACTTATATCTAAAATATTATAAAACAGAAATTAAAAGAAAATGAAAACTAAAACCCTTTAATAGGCATCATAGAATTCCTTCGCATTACAGTCGACTGTTAGTATGCCCAATAGACTGGCAGCATTGCCACGTTCTATGGCAATGCTTTGAATCAATAGTTAATTGTTGCTCGGTTTAACGGTGGAGGAAAATATTGCAAAGAAACCTGCATGCCCGAGAGTTTTCCATAACGTTCTCGAAGATATGTGAAGTTTGCCAACTCGCACTGAAGCTGCGTGGTGGACTACAGCCTAATCCTTCTCACACAGGGAAGAGGACCATGCCCAACTGTAGGACAGTTTAATATAGGACTAATAATATACATATATACCAACAATTGACAGGCTAACCTTCAAAATTACATTCTAATCTGGCTAAAGACTTTCTGCAAAAATTGAAGAGAAAACTTCACATTATTTTCTGAACCTTTTTCAAAACGAGAAAGAAATGCCGCGCTATGACAGTATAACAGTAATAATATAATCAATTGGCAAAGACGTCACTGTTGCAAGGCGCTCGTCTCAATCAGTCGTCTCTAACACAATAAAGGCCAATAACACAGCGTCCAATAAGCTCAATTACTAACAAATATCAACACTGTGTATTGATATGCAATCGCGGACGGCGCCGCGGGCAATTATTGTGGCGCTATGCGATGGAAGCCGTCTTTATACCGTACGGAGACCGGGGCGACGCGATAGATGACCGGACTCAACACGATAACGTAGAATAGTATAAAAAAAACCCGGCTGTGTAGAAAAACGTTATTTTAACGTCTTATTGTGTGTGTATATATTAGGGAATATTATCTCAAAGCTTACTTTGAGATTATATTCCTTAATATACTAATACCTTACTGCCATATTTTTAATAAAATGTATGATTGATAATAATTAATGTCGCTGTTAAAAATTGCAATCTACTTAGTTCCTGATAAATATAGTACCCGCATTGCGTTTTATCGCATTCGTGCTATCAAAGAGGATTAATATTTAAAGAATATACATAAAATATTTATTTTATTCAAGTCATCGCTTGGATCTCGCCACCGTCACGGCGCGGCGCCAGTGTCGTCTCCGCGTCGTGTAGTGTAAATAATACTTGTATTGGCATGTAATTATACTTGTATGTATGAGTAAGATTCATGATTGAATCATCAATGTGCAGGTCCACAATTGATTTCGAATAGACTCAATGAAAATATAATTTCTTCTTTGACATTCGTTTCAGTTGAAGGAGCTGTTCTATATATAGGTCTTCTATATCACATAGATATAAGGTATAACATTAAAATAATACAAATCATAGTGAATAAATAAAGAGGTTATTTAATTGTTCGGTGTTTAGAATAATGTGCTACGAAAGGTCTACGAATTTGCTACGCAGAATACATACATTTATTCCATTGCACATAATAATCCTTGTGCATTAGATCCATGTTAGTTTTAAAATATACTTCTTTTTTAAATATATCCCGCCGTGACGTATCGCCGCCAGTGCAGATCGATGAGTCCTCAAGGGTTACCATGGTAGCTGAGGTCCAGCTCGTAGTAACCGTCACTATTTTTCGTGCTTCAGAGAACCTGCCGTCGGGCCCGGTTCTTATGATAATCCAAACAAGATTACACTGGGGAACAGTCATTTTGCGCCATGGTAAGTTGAAGTCAATTTTGTGTAAGTTCAGTATGCTGAATACGAGGAAAATATCAGATTTGTTAAATTGACTCTAGTTCATGAGGTAAGACTTTATAACTATATGACTGAAAGAAGGTCGAAATAAAATACAATTACATATTAAATATATATTTATAAGCGGCTATATAATAACGACAAGAAAACTTAATACATATGCTATTTACATAAAAAAATATTAGAAAATCTTTATCTGTAAGCTTTTCTATTGTGTTTATGTTCAGAACAATCCCTTATTAAACTTAAGCAATAGTCTGCCATCATAATATGGCTGTCCCATCGGCCTTCTATCATTCTTTCATTGTTCTAATGTCCTGATGGAACCGTTCTTTATGTTGAATATCTCAAGAACCAGAGTCAATCCATACAAAGTAAATACATTTCGGGTATGACTGACGAAGGTTTATTAAAACCAGTAACAAAATTAATACCGCAGAAAAATATATTTTTTGTTACCCAGTGTTATAAGTGAACTCAGTATCAGTAAATATTCTGTGCTCTAATCCAAATCAACACTTACTGACAGCGCTTTAGGAATGGAAACGAGAGTTAAACTATATTTACAATGAATTAACCGGGAGTAAATCTGTAATAAAAAGTTTAATGCCAATCAATCAGCTTGCCATAGCCCATTACTGGACATAAACGTTTCCTAATTTGCACCATTCGATATTTTACCTTTCACATTCAGTCTATCCCAGCCATCTGCTTCAGGATTGCCGTCGGCCTACCTTGCAGAGGGTCCCAACTTATGTTTAATGATTCGTAATCTATTTGCAGGCTTTAGTTCTCCGGTAGATACGACTTAAGCTCGCATGTTCCTTGATTAGTGATGCTTTATTGGATGACCTGATTCTGCAGTTTATTCTTCAAATACATATGTATATGTACTTCATTCTACCCACAACATATCATCAAAAACTTTCTTATGTCTTAAATCAAGACATGGTTGGAAAAACTATCTGTGTGCTAAGTAGCATCCAAATTAGTCTAACGGCTTAAAATTGAACGGCGATTGATGAGGAATGAGTTTCTTACAGGTTTCTACTCATTATCTGAACCTAGCAACTAAGCTAGATGTAACTTCAGTAACTTAGGTAAACTCACTAAACACTAAACTCGTCGAACAAACAAATGGAATTCAAACGTCAAAAACAATGCATTAGAGCCATGTTTAAGCTAAAGAAACTGACAGCTGTGTACCGTATTTTATAAAGTATAAGATCATGACGTTGCCATCCTTATACATCTTCGAGACTGTAGTCTTTGTAAAATCAAATCCAGAGCTTTTTGAGACATCAGCCAAGGCAGTGACTCGTAACAGAAGAAACTTGATTCGCATGCACAAAGCCAATACGACGTTAATACACGAAGGTATAGTTGCCATGGCACCGGTAATTTATAAGATACCAAATTATATAAAAATCTTAAATATAACCATATTTAAAAAACGGCTACGTGATTTCTTGACAACCAAATGTTATTTTAGTGTACAACACTTCCTTCTGGCCAAATAATTAAAGGAAATTACTACTTAAATTCTTTAATATGCTTATTATAATTTTTTATTGATTGACTGTTCTATCTAATTTATTGTGAATGAGATTTTTTAGTATATTTCTTTTAACTACTAATTAAAAAAAAATTATATCGCTTCTTTTTTATATTATAACTTTTTTGATATTTTGATATGTTAATTATTGTTTTTATAGTTTGATTTTAATATATTCAGTCAATCTAATTCAATTTAATTCCTTTTTATTTTTTGACATTATATATTTTTTATTGATGTTAATGAATTATTAAATTTGCATGCCTATGAGGCAGAATAAAGCTGACACTAACTGTAACAATATAACATCTATGTATACACTTTTATTCAGCGAAAATAAATGATTTTGATTTTGACGTTGACTATGCGCGATTAAATAACCAACAACCAAACACCTTTACAAACTTTCTCATTAAAAATAATAGTAGAATGCGCAAAGAGCCTATTAGCAACGCAACGCAACAAAGGAATAACTTCTTTGTCGCGAGGGACAAACGTTTAAACAACTGACACCAAGAACATCCAGACTCGGAACCTATATGTGAAATCACACTATTTTTGTCTTAGGTAATGATTTATTTAAATTATTAACTATGTATATAATATAAACACAATTCTTTAAAACTAACTTATATCTTAAATATTATAAAACAGAAATAAAAAAGAAAAGAAAACTTAAACCCTCTAATAGGCGTCATAGAATTCCTCCACATCACAGTCGACTGGTAGTGTACCCAGTAGACTGGCAGCATTGCCACGTTGAATAGCAATGTTTATTTTTTCCGCAAATAAAGGCCAACCCTCTGGTCACGGGATAACGATTAACCTTTCCACTATGTCTTTATAGAGAGCACGAGCAGTGGGACCCCATGGCCCTAGCGTTTATTGTCTTGCTTTAGCCCACTACATCCGGCGCAGTTGCACTGGTAAGGCGACTTCTTAAACCTATCGGTGCAGTCAATAATTTATAGCTACTTTAGTTTGCTTATTCTCAAAAATTAAAGACATATCTATCAAAGATAATAAAGGAAGAATATCTATAGTCCTATATATAACAATATATCGAGTTCAAATGTTCGTGTAGTGTACAAATGTATTGCAGTGGTGCTCGCTAATGGGCCATAATGAGTAATAATTGGATCGAGTTCGGTCGAGCGATAGCTCTATCGATTGGCCAGTTATTAGTCTCGAATGGATTTTCTGATTTAGTACCAGTTAGCGAGATTGTTTAACTAAATTTATGTTCAGTTTGAAGCCATTTGTGGCTCTGTTAAGTTAGACGGTACTCTGTTTGGTTGGTACTTAATGTGTTGTTAATATTAGAAACGTGAATCGGAGTTTGTTTTCTTTTAAAATTGTTACCGAAGGCAATATTTTATGTTTTAAATTCTTTAATTTGTTTTTTAGTTTTGTCAAATATTTTATGTCGCGTGCCTAAAAACGAAAGCCTCTCTTTAGACCAGTTATCGAGAAAAGCAAATATTTTTGTTACAAGGGTCGATAACCGAGCGAAAAAAACATCACTATAGTTAGCAATA
The DNA here is from genome assembly GCA_963675205.1 of Catocala nupta. Classification (NCBI taxonomy): domain Eukaryota; kingdom Metazoa; phylum Arthropoda; class Insecta; order Lepidoptera; family Erebidae; genus Catocala; species Catocala nupta. Next base: position 22,242,132 of record OY776097.1, on the reverse strand, counting down.
AGCGAATTTTATTCGATATGGCGGTTTTCAATTGAGCGGCGTCGCCGGCGCAGGCGCACTCCTCAACATAATTGCTCATAATTGTCGCGACCAAAGGGTACATGGCAGCGAATTATTGTTACTAACTATGTTACAAACCTAGGCCTTTTATTTTTAGTGCTTTGTAATTACTGGACTTTCCCTTCAGACGTTTGTGTCGTTTTTTTTATTTTGAGATGTTTGTTATATGACTGTCTTGCGTGTCTTATAGTAGAAGTTTCTATGTTTGCGGTCGATCGCGAGGTCCCGGGATCGATTCGCGTGATGCGCCGTATTAATATACTTTTTATTAGAAAATTTAAATTTAAATAGCCATATAAAATTTAAATAGAAGGAAAAAGGGAAAAGGTATTAATTGAAAGGTAGCCTATATGCTTCCCCAGGAATAATTTTTCCTAGCCGCTTAGTCGTGAAAAGGTAACATAGAAACAGAGTTATTTTCACATTTGGCTCAATCTAATATAAATATTAGAGAAGTAAAATTACCTGTCATCATAAGAATTTCGACATAAAAAGTATATAAAAAATATATATATGAAAATGTGACGCTGTGTAAAAACTTCAAGTCAATATATCAACTACTTTTCGAGTTTTGCAGCAAAACATATTAACGAGAAAAGATTTTATATATAAAGATTAAGATTATTATTGTCTTTTGTTTTAAAAAACAACATTTGTCGTATCCAAAACGGCAGTCACATTTTCCCTTCAGTTTTACACCTAACATCTAAATCTACACGAATGGTATTACAAATTACAAATAAAAACATAACAAATTGAATCAAAAGTATGAGATAGCGAGCGTGTATCGTCGCATAAAGCGATTAAAGGCCAGATAGACCGGGTTACGCAAATGATGACTGACATGCCGACGTAGGGCTGTGTTACACGTTACATTATATTTTACATTTTATTTGGATAATCAAAACGACTTATGGTCACAGCGACAATATTAAGACAGGCTAGATAGCCAATTGCGGAGACTGGCTTTCTGCGCAGGAGATATTCTAGTGCATAACAAGTGCAACACAATTATTCCACAACTATCATGGTCCGATGGGACGGAAAGCCGACACAACCACAACAACATATAGAAGACGGCTTTACGTGCTTTTGAATAATATTGGATTGGAATAATACTGTTGATGACTGTGTCTTGTAGACGATGTTTACAATCGTCCTTGGTTCGGTCTCGGGTCGGACGTTATTGGTTTTATTGAGCGAGATTACCCAGTAGTCGCACGTAATTTGTAATGTGCCCGGTTAATAATAATTGTCTCGTCTACTAATGTGTTAGACTTAATCATAGCTAGCGAAATGCAGGTGAAATATAGCTCTCTCTACCGCTTAAGAGTTATAAGCGTTTGCCTATTAGATAATTATTTAAAAATATCATTCGATAAGTCAGAAATGGATGAAGTGGGAATAAATTCGATACATCTAGGCGGCCTTTCGAATGTTTCTGCCTTGCTTGAGTTTTTTTTAAAAGGTTTCTTCGATTTATGATTGTTTTTTTTTGCAAACTTTCAAGCTTCGGGCACATAGAAAGAGCACCTGGAATCAGACGCAGAATAACTATTTGTGAATTACACAAATCTTTGTTCAGTATGGGAATCGAACCCACAGCACTCGTCGCACTGTCGATTATTTAAACTACAACGACATCCATACAGTCGTTTATTTCCATCTTTAATCCTTTTAAATGTACTTGATTATTTTTTTATAACCTATCGATCGGATTGTCGCGCCCCGATTGATCCATTGGCCACCATTAATATTTAATTGAAACTGTTCAATTGATCTCCATTACAGTTTGTATAACTTCGATATCAGATGAACGAGTACTGTGATTAAATATTATTGATTGTTGGACATAAGCGGGCTTGAATCGTAAAATAATATGTTTCAATTGAATTGAATTTTAAATTTTACTTTGTGTTTATATCGGTATTTATTGTTGTCGCGTGTTTTTTGTAGACTCATTTAAAGGATAATGATTGTGGTCTATTGTCAAAATGGTTTGAAATTAGAATGCCGCAAAGTTTTTTATGCTAGTAGTATATGGCCTGTGTCATGGTGAGTGGCTATTATATATAGTTTATGAATGCTTGCAACACCAGCGGTATCTGACGCGTGAACACGAATTTAAAAAAAGGAAACTCTGAGTTGCCAATGGAAAAATATTGTACCTACAGCGGGTTGCATAGTGTTGCTTTAAATAGCTTGGATATTTTACTTGCTGCAAGAACATAACACAAGGTTACTTGGCTGTAATATTCAGTAGGATGGCATTTTATTCGCCAGCTGGATTCCAATTTAAGCGCAATGCCATGCGTAAGCAGGGATTCTGAAATGCTCTACTTTAATTAAAAATGCAAACGTTTTCCATGGAGCCATAAATTTTAGATCCCTCGAGCTTAACATTCATACATGGCTATACACCCAGATTACAGAAGCTATAGTTCTAGTTTTTAAGTCTCACTAAATAAGGAGCTCTATCAGGTTTATAAAAACTCAAAACCAGCCGACAGAAGTATTTTAAATAATTATTTATTATTAAATAAAGTGTTTTACAAATTAGTAAGCGCGCGTCAGCCCTAAGCGCGGATGATTTTCAGTAAAATTCAATAAAGTGCACTTCGATGGGTATCGCGAATGCAATTCACTAAAATTCCACTCATAAACGCCGACCGCCGTATCCAATTATTGTATTGATTTAATTTACATTATTTCACCGGTTTAATTAGTTAATTAAATTGCGAAATATTGTGATATATTTTGGTTCTGTAATGAAACTAAATTATGAATTACAAAAGTTGGCCTTAGAGTAGGATTTTAAATTCTTTAATTTTGTTTTTAAAAGACAACTCTCGGTCTAGGAATAATTTCTATGTCGCTGGGGACTATACAAACATTCAAACAACGGACACAAAGAATATCCAGACTCGGAACAACCATTTGTTGATCACACAAAGTTTTGTCCCGTGTGGGATTCAAACCCACAACACTCGGCGCAATGGTAGTGGCGAGGCGACCACCTAAACCACTACCATCCGAGAAGTCAATAAAAAAAGTCTTGCAGCATTATCTTCTTGGTTTCAATTTGATCGTGATGTCCGGAATACGGTACTTATGGCGGGCAAAGTATTATTGGGCTTTTCTGTTCTCTCTTTAGTAGCATGAGGTCTAACAATGAGCCCAGGTGGCAATTTTGACTTCCAATGACGTACCTACTAATATATATGAGTAGTAGAGCCTCGCTGATTTCAGCATGAATGGGCCGGCTCGACCGGGGAAGGACTACCCTCTTACAGACTATCGACGTGAAATAGCAGTATTCCTACTGTTGTGTTTCGTTCGGTGTGTGAGAGTGCCGGAGGCCCAATCACCCTCTTTCCCCTTTCCCGCTCCTTCTCTTTACCACTTCCTTTCCTAACGGGTCGGCAACGCGCAAGTGAGGCCTCTGGTGTTGCAACCGTCCATAGGTTACGGTAATCACTTACCATCAGGTGGGCCGTATGCTTGCTTGCCACCTAATTAGTATAAAAAAAAATAACTACCGAAATCTAGATATAATGTACTTCTGGTTACTCAGATACAGATATTGTGTGCATATTTTCTAAGAACTTGTAACGGTTGCCCTAGTATATGTTCTTAATTGATCGTGCAGCTAGAAGTGCCCGTTGTATTCTGGCTTCGATTCCTATACGGAACAACGTACCGCAACATGACAAGCAGCAAAAATTTCTATGGTATATACATACGTGTTTGATTCCAGTAGCCTTTATGATTACTTTCTAAAAGAAATTTTAATGTAAATCGCGTTTGAATTCTAGAAAACATTTGAAGTTCTAACTAACCTCTTAACAATATTTGTGGCAGACAAGCATACCTGATGTTGTCAAAGGCAGTTATTATTGCGTTTCGCTTGGAGTGCCAGAAGCTCACATACCTACTTTTATTTTGTATCATCCCCTTTTTCCGTTCATCATTTTCACCTCCTTTCAACCCTTTTTTTCTCTTATCACTTTCTTACCCTTTAAGGATAAGAAAGTAATCAGTTAGCATTTTATTACTTTCTTATCCTTTAATGCTTTTCGTTTTCTTTAATTCCTTTATTTTCCTTACATCATCTCATCTTTAATTCCGCTTTTCTCTGGAAACCTGACCTGGTTATAAGCGACCATAAGCTAGAGTTTATCATCAGGCAGGCTGTATTATTTTTCACATAGTTAGTATAAAAAAGACCGATAGCATTTACTTCTTTTAGTAACATTATTATGATTAAGTTAATATCGTAAAACATAAGTGGAATGGTAATCTCAAGTTACTAGATTACAATCTATGAATAAGTGAAGTGCTCTCTCCCTTACTTATATTTTTTTAATAGAGCAATCCCTAGTGAACCTCTGGAATCGTTGTACAGTTCAGGAACATATCACCCTACATTTAGACTAAATTGAAAACGAATTAAATTGTTTGTATTTGCTTTGAAGTTTAGTTTTGTAAAAATGATAAAGTTATAATAGGACAGCATGCATGCAGCAATAGTATGCGACTGTTGAGGTCTCTAATTCAATTACTCGGTCGGACAGGTTAATAACCTCTGAGTCTTTTTCGAATAGGTTAATGAAAACACTATGTGGGTCTGTTGTCTGTCTGTTAGTAAGAGGCATAGCGCTGGCACCACTGGACCGCTTGACTTGTAACTTGGTGTACAGATAGACACCTTGGGGTCATCCCTAGGTCGAATTTGAATATGGGCCCTGTGGATCAAAAGACCCCTGAGATATAGGGTTCATAAGGTCATAAGGTCAGGGGATATGTAACAACAGAGTGTTTTCGAAGTCCAAGGGAGAGGCTTTTGCTCAGCAGTGGGACATTACAAAAAGCTGAAAAAAAGGTCACATGAAGACGAAGAGGTTGAATCTTGTTTTTACACCCATCTTGTTGGGTTTCTAGGGTACCATCAACGGTTTTTTTAGACATCATCCGCACGAGGAATAATTCACGTGTCACGAGATGCTTTACAAACATTAAAACAACGGACACAAAAAACATCCAAACATTAAACAACTACTTGTGGACCATATAAATTTTTGTCCTGTGTGGGGATCGAACCCAGGACACTTGGCGTGGCGGCAGTGGCGAGACCACTTAAACCACTACTCCATTCGTGCTATCAATCTCAAATCAGATTTAAGCCCATACATCACTGCTTACATCTTCAAGGCTATAGACCTTTCATAAGTAGTAGAGCCTCGCTGATTTCAGCATGAATGGGCCGGCTCGACCAGCGAAGGACTACCTGCTCGCAGAATATCGACTTGAAATAGCAATATTATTGTTGTGTTTCGTTCGGCGAGTGAGAGTGCCGGGGGCCCTATCACCCTCTCCCACTCCTTCTCCTCAGCACTTCTTCTTTTTCTTCTTCCTTTCCTAAAGGTTCAACAACGCGTAAGTGATGCCTTTGGTATTGCAGGCGTCAATAAGCTACAGTGACCACTAACCATCAGCCCACCGTATGCTTATTTGCCACCTTAGTTGTATAAAAAAGGCGCTATGTATATATACAATAGGTGATCCTTCTACCACGTGGCCTAATATAGTTGGCGAAATTTCGATATAATATCCACCTCTTTACCTACCCCTTCGGGGATGAAAATAAGTTAGGGTACAGATGGGTTATGTATGTATAAAGGTATATATGTCTGACTATACATGCTTCATTAGACCTATGACAGGAGGATATGATTATACGTTTCAATCGTGACGTTCCGAAAAAGGTGCTTTTGGATTTTCCAAGTAGGAAATTCAGAACTGCTAGTCGGATTAGTAGCAGTAGGCAACTAGATCTAGGCTAGGTAGGCTTAGTAGGCAACTAGATCGTTCTCTATAAAATGGGTATGCATATAGTTGGTATCATTTGGTATGATACTCCCACGTGTCTTTTGATATGTTTTAAATCCCACATAATTTATACCAAGCGTCTATTTGACTCTTTCTTGCCTAACTCTTCATACATTCTTCGTTTCGCCCCTATATTCCGAGAGTGGTAAGAAGATGTGTATTACATACCCATATTTCGCCAGCATTGGTTTTGGACCCCATATAATAGATGCGAGCTTAATGCCGTAACCGGGCACAGCTCCAGAAACGTGCTGGTGTACTGAGAATTTATTGATAAAATTCCATATAATACTTTGCCTAAACCGGGTATCGAACCCGAGACCTCATGCATAGCATTCAATACAGCATAGAGATAGTAAAAAACAATAATCATGGTTACTTTAACCCTGCTTGGCATTATGCTGCTTTTCAGACACAAAATGTTAAAACTATATTCATTCTTATTTTAAAATATTTCGAATAACATTCACGTAGATTTAAACTATATAACGTTAAACGACTATATGCGCTTCAACATTTTTAAAAAGTAATTCCATCTTTCATCTCTGGTGTATTTGTAATGTAAACATCGATACTCGATATCGCGAGCAAACACAATTTACAGCGAAATCGTATTTGTACCGTTTAATTTGGAATCGACTCCGATTTAATCAATTAATTCCACTCAAATCAAGTAATTAGGTATCGGTATACCTTTATCTGTTAATATATTAATGAGTCTACGATTATTTATGTAAAGAGGTCGTAAATTATGATGCAAAAATGCCACATAATATACAATTCTTTTTTATGATACAATATGGATTCTGTCATCTGTGGTATTTTTTTTTTTGTTGTTTATGACTGGATTTAAAATACAGTGGTTTAAGTGGTGACTTGTAAGTCAACCTCTGCCGATTAGTGTATTCGACGGATATATATGTTAATTTTGCGTGTTTGCAATTTTAATATTAATTAAATCTAGCTTATTCTAATGCGTCAAAATAGCTCTAAAAACAAAAGAAAACAACATCGATAAAAAAGCAATATCATTTTAAATAGAGAATACGGTTTTCAAAACTGCCTAGCTCATTGACTAAATTCTCTATTATCGTCCCAAAATAAGCTGTTAATAGAATAAATACGAAAAGGTTCCCGAGATTATGATCAGTTCCCACATTTGACGGCACCTCACAATGGCACGAGGGCCCTCTTCCCTCCTCCCGTGTTATGCGAGTGACGATAATCTCACCTCGACAAGACGTGAATACAAAATGAAGTGCCTTTACCATCGCAGAATAAAAAAATCAAAACAACGTTTTGAAATTGGAATGCTAATTCCTCTGGTTTTATTTAATGCTGGCCTTTTAATGACATAAGTGGCTGAATGTGATTTGTTTGCGACGAAAGGGGTTAGCACAATACTTAGTGCTCTTTTTGTACTAGATAAGAGAATTGGGATTGAGGTATAATGGTGATTCAATCTTTTATAAAACATTGACTATATTAAACGAGGATTGAATACTCGGCACAAGAATATGTTGAAATAGCTAACACAATCTGAAAGAGCTTACAGCCATTAAACCTAAGAAAACTTAGGTTTGCTATAGTGGGTATAGGTACCTTAAAAATTTAACTCCATAGTCTGACCTGCTATAAAAGTATTTAAACATCTTATGACTGAATACTGCATTCCATTTATAAATTCTAATGATGCCAGACAAAATATATATACTCTGTATAAAATATATTCCATTGACTACTGTATTCCATTTATAAATTCTAGTGACTCCAGACAAAATTTAAAAAATATAGGTACTTATTCCAAATTCCATTTACAAAATTAAAAAGTGCTACCTGTCCATACAATTATAAAATAGAAACGATGTCTGGCTGATTTTAAAACGAGTGCGGAAAGGGAAATTCTTATTTTAAAATTTTGTCGCGCATTATCGACTATAAATAAATAATAATATAAACTACGACAGGCTGAAGGTTGCGGTATTGCAGCGCGGATGCGTCGCCGCACGTTACCGCGGTGGGTGTAATACGGTAATGACACGACAATATAAATAGGATTAGTGTATCAGGACCCCACGCGCGCAGACAGGACGAGCCAATACACGCACCGGCACAGTGCTACTAATCGACCGACACCTGGACAAAGTCGTTATTTCATGATCCGCTTTGTTTTCATGGCCGCGGTATTTGTTAGAAATGGAATTCCGTTTGAAGAGGATAATCCCTGTGGTATGGAGCTTTAGAAAATTGATACCATTGACACAATGATTGACAATTTGTGGGTTTTTTTTTTTGCTTTGTACGGGGTTCTGTAACATTCGACAGATGTGTACTATTGTACTAGATTAACGAAATCACTAGGAGACAACAATATTCTTAATATAGCACTAAGTTTAAATAAAATAATACTAAAATTAACTTAATGAGTTGCAACGGCGTACCGGCAGCTAGAGACCATAGGACTTAATTATTATTTATTCCAAGACTCGACAAGTTAACTGTTATGAATTAGATATATCAATTTTTTTCACATTTCTACGCAGAAGTAACTAGTTCTTTTCTAAATAACGTTTCTCTCGGCTATATTTTATAGCACACATAGTCATAACGTTATTCGTATATAACGTTATTTTAGAGAGGTTTCTCTCGCCGACCGTGGACTACAACGTTATCCCTTAACGAAAAGGTGTAACCGTTAAGTAGATTGGCCGTCTGATGTTTTATAATCCGACCCAGATTATCACAGAAAGTTCATTTAATGTATTATAAGTAACCCTGAATATGAATTTTAGTGTTAACAGAATTAGTTATTTTAACTTTATTATGCTAATGGGTTGTTCTGAAAGTTTTATGCACAGTGACTTTAATGGATTATGAATTCTCTGAAGTAGGGTCATGATACTTAGGTATAGTTTAGGTGAGTTATCAATATATAACTTGGACATTTAGTAATAACGTATTAAATGAAATGTTTTATGATAGTATATACTTAGTACATAGTAGAACATTAGTTCAAAACAGGCGGAACAGAGAAGTAGCAAGAAGAAGTGTTGTCAGCAGGGTAACCTGAACGGATACTATGTATCCATTCAGTTTCTGGTGTTAATAGCGTTCAGACACTACGGTAACAGCTGATAATAATCAGATGGATCGTATATTACTTTTACTAATTAATAAAATAGACATCAAATTCTATAAATTTACACTCCATAAAGAAACCACACTGTCCATGTGAATCATAAAAACAGCTAGAAATACCGTCTATAGCATCATGGACTTAAATTACTCAAATTGTATAATTTGCTTTTAATAAATTATATGTATAAACATACTCAATACATCGAATCCTTAGGACGACGAAGAATTTGTTTAATTTTCACAATTGACAATACAAAATTATTATTTGGGCTTATGTCATTAGTTTGCTCATGTGTAACTAGCGATTAAAAGATCTTTGATTGAATAGTTCAGGATTTATAGATACTGTCAGATAATTCATAATAGTTTGCCTGCTGCAACCGTACCTATTATATGACTCGGTCTAGGTTGGTATAAACATGGGTGATACAATGCACTTGTGATACGCTATTTTTAATACCATAAACATGTAGGCGACAGGCACATTTTTAATAAAATTAAATCACAACAAATAAATTCCAAATTTTGTCCACATTTTTACGGTGTACAACACAGTGTGCTGACGTCACTCGCAGCATCGAATGCGCCCGCGCATCGTTTAGCCGATTCATTGCTCCATTAATGTCATTTATACAGACGACTGTACACGTGGGTCTCTCTAGTTATATGTGCAATTGAATTTCATTGCCATTTTCCTCCCGCAAATAAAGTTATGTCAGTGTGTGGATTATCAGATACAAGTCTCGTTATGTAACTGTTTTAAATGTAACATGATAATTCATTGTGATATCCTCCATGAATGTGGTAGGTATGGTAGACTTAAGAGATAACGTTTGGTGGTTATGGGATCTGTCAAAAATGTGCATTAGCAGCAGGCTGTCTGGTACTGCGCTCAGTAAATGGCAATAAAAACGCTTCCTATTGTCTAAAATCATATCTGGTGGGTCTAATGCACTTGGTAGCCTAAATGTAATAGTAATACATATTAAATGTGTATATTTTAAAGTCCAAACCAGTAATTGAAGCATTCGTTTTTAAAAAAAGGGCTCTTGACGAGCTCTAGTATTACCAATAAACAAAATTAAAAGCAGTATCTTCCTTTTTCATGTTTTAAAAATTTACATTTACTTATTATGGTCTTTTAAATTTATAAAAATAAATTTATTTGAATTTCGAACACTGGGCGAACACTAGTTTCAATAATTAACATTTATTTTTTATTTTATACAACGAATGAAAGAGTCATATCGAAAAATCTTGACTTCTCTTTGACTTTTATTTAATCTGGCATTTTGACAGGCTGTCTTATATTTATATTAGGCATAATTTAATCTGATATCTACAAATTAAATACCTCGGTTCAATTAATCAAGTTTCATTGCAATATCGAGTGCCATTGAATAATTTAATAATTATCTAACAAAGTTAGAGAAAGATTATTAATTCCAGTTGTGAGTATTGGTATGCTATAACAGACAACTTTAATGTACCTATTTAGTTTGTAAATAATAAATAAAAATAACATTATACGTCATTCTCATCCCTGTTGTATCAAATTAAGAATAATACTTTCAATGCTTTTTACTAAGTATGCTACTGTTTCCTAATTAACCTGTCAGTTGTTGGAATCTCAGACATAATTGAAAACCAATTGTTAATAAATTATTGCTTTTGCAACGAGTAAACCAAAAAATATAACAACAACTTGAAAGACGGATTAAAAAGGTCTTTATTAAAAATAACTACTTTATGAACGCGTATAGATATAGACTGTAACTATAACAATTTTACATTTACTCTCAAATAGGTATGGTTACTAGTATATTTTTGAGTAATAATAGCTTTGGTGGATTATATTTTTTAAATCATTCAGTTTTATTTCGCAATAACCAAACACGTTTGTCCAGCACTTGTACGTAGTTTCTACTCGTATAGTATCAGTCTGCACTTCACATACGGTGCAGTGCAATCTAGCAATTTATTCATCGAAATTAATTGATTTATGACCAGCGCGTCCTTTGCGCCGTACTCTTCGGAAGAACTGTTTAATATAACTGCTTATTTATATACGGACGCATCATAGCTTTAGAGGTGAAATAAAAATTGTATCACAACATTAAATACTATATACCTATGTATTTTTTTATTAAAATTATACACATTATACGGATTTTGTCACGTTGTTTATTTTTATTTTGAAACACTTTTACCTTTTTGTCTCCCCGTAAACATGGCTGATGTAAAGCAATCGAAACGTCGGGGCAGTGTAAACTTAAATATAAATAGTTTTAATTAATTTAAATAGCTTAAATTGTAGTAAAATTCAATAATAGTATTGTTAGAGTTTCAAAATGATGTAATAAAAGTGTATTAAAGTAAAAATAAACAACACGACAAAATCTGTATACCTAAAGTGTTTAATTTCAATGTATAACATTTGCGTAAACATAAAACAATATTATTGATTAAATTATTATCTTTGGTAGAGTTATAGTTGGCGTGAATAACAGGATATATGTTATTTTTTAATTTATTAACTGTGGCAGACTTGTAGCTGCTGCAAAAAAAAACAGTCGATACAAGTCCTTTTAGATGACATGTTATAAGACGTATAATAATTAATTAATTTAACTTATAAAATGTGTAATTTAATTTATTGAGTGGCAGCGGCTCTCTGGCGACCAGACAATAGGTTTGCAATGATGATTGGCATGTATTTCCTTTTTTTATATAATGTTTAGTATATATATAGATTGTAGTGGATTTCTATATTATGGATTTAGTAGAAAAATATGTAAACTAATAAAAAAGCTATAGAGTAAAACGAGAGATTTCGTTTAAACTTTGCAAACCACCGTCATTTTTTTAGCAAAATCGGTAAAAAGGGTTTTACGAGTATTTTAAGAAAATTTTCTGCTATGCAGCCAGTCTGATTTTGTCTACCGGTGATACCAGTGATTTTTTCTTAGTTGTGAATGCTACGAGTATCATCCGTGTTATTGCAAACGTCCTTAGGGTATACAGCCTTTGACATTAGATAGGTTGGATGCATCTTCGCTTCCTAACATAACCTGATACCAGAATAATATATTATTATAGTACCTAATATACGGATGCCAAATAATATATGGTGAGTTGCAGCAATAATACTAATACTCTATCACATACACACAACACCATCTAGCCCAAACTAAGCAGAGCTTGTACTATGGGTACTAGACAATGGATAAACATACATATATACTTTTTTTGTAAATAAAACCAAGACAAACATCCATGCTCATGCGTACATAATGTTTGCCTTGTGCGGAAATCGAACCCGCGACCTCAGGCGTGGCAGTCGGTTACAGTAACCACTACGCCATCGAGGGCGACAAATAATGTTATTATCATTTAAATTTAACATAAGTAAATTGTATTTAAAAATATAATTATTTATTTATTGTTTTGCTTCAGGACACAGTCATACAATTTTCCTAATAACCTAAAATCTAAATTTAATAATCTAATGCCGACTGTGTATCGTATGTCTACGATATAAGGAGTTTAAATAGAAAGCGCACTATAATAACTCCAAATAACTGAACTAAAAGATGATCGGTGTTCATGCCACGCACCGGCGGAGTAGTGTTCAGTGATCAACATTCCATTATCACCTGTCCATTCACCTGACACAATTCATTGTTAATACACAATCAAACACAGGTTAAGTAATGGCCTATGATCACAAAGCTGCGCCGGCGCAATTGCACGAGCCGATGTGAGGATTTAAATTCATTGTGCTGCGTTCGCGCAATCAAGGACTTGTGCTGCGATGTATTATTACGCGGTGTCATTCCTATGTTAATTCGGATAGTAGTAGATCGGTGTACTTGTGAGATGTTGGCTGCGGCGCTTTTCATGTTTTATAGAAAGTCTAGTCCATGGAACATTATAAGTCTAGCCTGTAGTCTTAGTATGAGAATGAGGTGCGACTTTAAATTATGATTTGTTAATTTAGGTCATAGTGGATGTGTTAGGTCTTGTGGTATAAGATGGTAGTTGTTAGTGTAACCGACTGCCACGCCTGAGGTCGCGGGTTCGATTCCCGCACAATTCAAACGTACAACAAAAATATGTATGTATTTACAAAAAGAAAAATATTATTTGTATGTAGGTAGGTACCTCTATCTATTGTCTAGTACAAGCTCTGCTTAGTTTGGGCTAGATGATGTCGTGTGTATGTGGTAGAATATTATATTATAAAAAAATAGAAAAGGTGCGTGTTCGAATTTCATGATAGTCTGTTTTTGGGTTTTCTATTAGTGATGGAGACATTTTCAGTAGCAGCTCAGTATCTAGAAATGTAAGTAGATGACAATGGACTCACTACCATATACCTATCCACATATAAGGTAGCGAGCCCATTGTCATCTCTCTGACTTATACACGTAGTTAGCATTATGTGGGTGCAGGACACCCAACCAACCCAACCCTTTAATATAATGATTAGTCTATAATGTATAAGTTTAATTCAAACTGTATGTCCTTCGTCACTGGAACTAGTCACACTTATTTGTGGTGGATAGTGAGGTTTCTTTAAGGCACAGTATTATTAGGTTTTCTGTTAGGATTTGGAACAGGAGCAGCACGGAATATGGCTGTGAACCCAGTAGACACGTTAGGTGGGTTTAAAACATAGCTAGTGGCGAATAGGTATAATTTATCTCTGCTTATCTCCTATAGAATATAAAGTCGTCATACTGACCAATTTTTTATTTTTAAGAGACTTCTCCCTTTATGGGCATTACTCTTGTGTCGCAGGGTACTTTATACAATCATTCAAACAATACAAAGAACACCCAGACTCGGGACAACTAATTGAGGTTTGTTCCGGATTCGTCCCAAAAATTGTTCCTTCTATGCCCTTAAATTTGAATAAATATTAATTTCTTAATGTATTTCCTATTTCATCCCAAATTATGTTCTTTTTTGTCTCTGTTTTTTTTTGTATGGACTTTTTGTTATACCGTCAGCCGAAAAATATTTTAAAATATCACGTTTATCTCTCGGCAAAACTTTGGGCTTATGATTCCATGACATCACAAGCCCGGCAACGAAAAGACTTTAAATAATTTTAACCATGTTTTGTTTTGCTAACCATAATATGCTCAAAAATGTACGATGAAAAAGGAATAATTTAAAAAGAGGGGCGAATGAGGAACATTTTGGAATGTGGGACGTAATGTAGGGGCAAATAAGGAACAAACCCTATTTGAGGACTATACAAATTTTTGTCTCATGTGGAAATAGTACCCTCAACACTCAGCGTAATGGCAATAATGAGCCGACCACATAAATATGCCACACGTGCCATCATTTGGAAAATCGGAGAGTCTAGAGGTGTATTCAGTTGACGACGATTGATTTACTTATGACGTGGATTTGAAAGCATAGTTGGTGACATATATGTGTAATACATACCTCCTTTAAATATACAAGTGTCATATTCTGTTATGTAGAGTTAAAACGAAGAGTTTATTTTGTTGTTAGCTGGCGAGCGGTGGCGGTGGCGGCCGCGGCCTGTTCTGCTACCACTGCCCGCCGAGCCTGCCGCCACACCAGCACCGCCTGCCGACCTTGGAGTACCCCTTCACTGCCTCGCATCCCTGTGAGTATACTCTTTATCGTATCTTATCTTATCTTGTGTGATCAGTCAGTAAAGACCGGCGACACTTCGACCCAGTGGGATCTTTTGTGTCGAATTCCCCAATAACGAAAGCCATAGATGTTCATGGCAGCCGGGACCGACGGCTTAACGTGCACTCCGAGGCACGGAGCAGGCGATAATTGTCAATCAATACGCACACAATTTCGAAAAGTCATATAACTTCCGAAAGTCAGACGTGCCCGACGTGGGTTCGAACCCGAGCCCCTCTGCATTGCAGTCTGTTGGTCTCCCCACTGAGCTATCGCTGCTCTCATCTCATCTCTCTTTATCGTAACTATTGTATTAAATATAGCTTTATTTATATACCTATCGCAAGCAGACCCGACAGATGTTGCCCTGCCTAGACATTGGCTTGTTAGGGTCGGCCTACCGGTATCAGTTGGTAATCTAAACCATCCAGGGGACCACTTAAATACACACAAAAATATCATCATGCCTCGATGGCGTAGTGGTTAGTGTAAACGAATGTCACTCTTGAGGTTGCGTGTTCGATTCCCGCACAAGTCAAACATTTGTGTGCATGAACATGGATGTTTGTCTTGTTCTGGGTGTTTCTATGTATAATATGCAGGAATGTATTTAAAAAAAAAATGTAGGTATATATGTCTGTTTATCCATTGTCTAGTACCCATAGTACAAGCTCTGCTTAGTTTGGGCTAGATGGTATTGTGTGTATGTGATAGAATATTATTATTATATTATATTATATTATTAGTTATTTAGGACGAGCTTAGAATAAATGTAAATATATAAAGTTATTAAACAGGGTGTCCGGTAATTAATGGATAACCTTGAAATGTCTTATAGTAGAACTAAAGGCCGTTCAGAAAAAATGAAAAGAAAAAATAATAAAAAAGTATATAATATTGTCTTCTGTTTACGCGAATGTTATTCATTGAAATTAAACTACTATATACGGATTTTATCGCGTTGTTTATTTATCACTGTATTACAAAATTTTGAAAATATTACTCTACTACTACTATTGATTTTATTTGACTAATTTATAAGCTAATAAAATTATTTAAACTATTAAATCTATTTATTTTTGGTTTACACTTTCCCCGACGTTTCGGGTGCTTTTCAGCAGCCAAACCAAAAATAAATAGATTTAATAGTTTAAATAATTTTATTAGCTTATAAATTAGTCAAATAAAATCAATAGTAGTAGTAGAGTAATATTTTCAAAATTTTGTAATACAGTGATAAATAAACAACGCGATAAAATCCGTATATAGTAGTTTAATTTCAAAAAAAGTATATATTAAAACGTGCAAGCTATATTAGCATAGCATACTTTTGACTGTCTATCTATTAGCATAATTAGTGTTTAATAATAAAACAACAAAAAACCGATGGATTCGTCGTAGTATACAAGAAAGTTATATATGGTAATTAAAAAAAAAACATATCTCAGGTAGTTAGTAGTCAGGATAGATCTTTTTCATATTTTTTCTGAACGGCCGTCAGTTCCACTATAAGACATTTCCAGGTTATCCATTAATTACCGGACACCCTGTTTAAGCAACCATAGCTTAGTGGATGGCCACACAGACGTCTCGAGTTTCATCCCAAGGTACCAATGCATCTCTGACATTTCGCTCGTGTGTATTAAATAGTTAATTATCGCTTGTTTTAACGGTGAAGAAAAACATCGTGAGCTAACCTGCATGTCTGAAAGTTCTCTGCATTGTTTTCGAAGATATGTGAAGTCTGCCAATGCGCACTGGGCTAGCGTGGTGGACTATGACCTACACTTTCTCACATCAAGAGGAGGCGTGTCAAGCAGTGTGATATTTTATATACAGGGCTGATATATTATTTATGTTATTTTAATGCATATGCATTTATATTTAACTAGCTGTGCCCGCAGTTTCACCCGCGTTTATGATTACTGCGCAGCTCCCGTGGGTCGTAGCGTGATGTTATATATATGCCTATAGCCTGAACGCGCGGTTGAACGCGCCAATCTCAGGAACTAATGGTTCGAATTGAAAATTTATTTCAGTGTTGGATAGCCCATTTATCGAAGAAGGCTATAGGCTATATAACATTATGCTACGGTCAGTATAGGAGCAGAGCATAAATGGAAAATGTTGCAACAACGGTGAAAATTCTCTTATGTGAAGCAGACGACGTTGCGCGGGTCAGCTAGTTAAGATATATTTTTTATATATACTTAGGCTTATTCCACACGTACCACAACCACACTACAACCACAACCACACCACGTGAACGGGCGCAATGTTGTATTGAAAATTAACAGTAGAATTTACACGGACCACATTTTGCCGTCATTATCGACCACGTGGGTGATACCGACTACATCGCAACCACAACGTAACTACAACGCAACCACCAGCGACACCGCGAACTAGCGTCCGACAACATCGTAGACACAACGCTGCGTCGACGCTCCGACACTGTGTTCGACAACGAAAACCGTTGTCGAACTGTCTGTTTGCACTCGTGAGCGTCATTGCGTCGTCGCAACCACATCGCAACTACTAACGATAACTCAACCACATTTTGTAGGAACCACAATGCAACTGCAAAAAGCTGCAGCGACACTATTCACACGTAACCACTGCTTGATCACCTTTTGTTGCGTCGATGTGGTGTGGTTGTGGTACGTATGAATGAAGCCTTATTATTAAATATTTTAAAGTACAGAGATAAACCAGACAAAAGGAAGGTGTAATTTCAGAAAATAATATGACTGGACAGATGGCGTAATGGTTTATGTGGTCGTCTTCCTACTTCCACTGCGCCGAGTGTCGTGAGTTCGAATCCCAGCTCTTAGTGACCGTTGTTGCAACGCGATACAGGATATTCCTAGTATGGGAGATGTATTTTTAAACAAACTTTTAAACAAATTAGATATCTCCTAGTCGGTTTAAAATGTCATATGTAACTAATATTGTCTTCTGTTTACGCGAATGTTATTCATTAAAATCAAACTACTATATATGGATTTTACCGCGTTGTTTATTTATCACTGTATTACATAATTTTGAAAACTATTACACTACTACTACTATTGAATTTTACTAATTTATAAGCTAATTAAATTATTTAAACTAGTAAACTATTTATATTTAGGTTTACACTTTCCCCGACGTTTCGTAACAGTTTTCAAAATTATGTAATACAGTGATAAATAAAGAACGCGATAAAATCCGTATCTAGTAGTTTAATTTCAATGTCATATGTAAGGTTCAAAGTTGGATACTAGGAGGGCAAAGTGTTATCGGTTTATATCAGTTTAAGCTTAGTAGCGTGCAGTTTGAAACTAAATTAATGTTCATATTTGCTATTCTTAGCGTCCGAATGAGATAAGCAACTTGAATATTAGATAGAATTAGTGTATAATAGCATTAAGGTTATATGTACTACGTACTAGAGAACTAAACTAGATTATTTGTAGCATGCGTAAGAGTGCATTGTCTCTAACTCAGTCAGTCTTAGCCAAGCGCTTACTGCAGCAACACGTTTGAATGATAATTTTAATATTTGAAATTAGCTTCTGCACGCGGCTTTGCGGCGTTTAAGTTAGTTTAATTAGGTAATGTTAGTAACAATAAGTACTTTTTAAAAATAATTTATAGCTCAGTGATAATATAGCTTTCTAAAGGCGATAGAATTTTTAAAATCGGTTAACTAGATTTTTTTTTAAATCCATACAAACAAGCTAACAAGAAATCAAATATTTCCTTTTAATAATATTAAGTAGTATAGATAAACTTGCATTTGTATTTCCGTGTGTTTATATGTAGGTACTATAATTTGTGCTTACTTTAATTAAAAACATCTTGAGGAAACACGTATGTCTAAGAGTTTACTATATATAACCCAAAGAAGTGCTAAGCTTAAGAATATGAAGTCTTCTAAGCCTTTAGCGTGAAGGACTGTGATAGGCTAGTGCGGGTTGGCCATGGTAGGCTATGGCCAATGTCCAGGTATATAATGGCATCACCCTCCTTATGGAAGGTGAAGAAAGCCCATGCCTACCTATGCGACTGCAAGCAATTTATGAAACAGGGCTGATAATATTGACAGACCAAAACTGATCGCAAGGAAATAATGACATAAAATATTTTTCATGCAAAAGAACGTCTATTATGCAATTTATTCTTTATCTCACGGAAGTGGTTTTATTTGCTGTTTTATTGATAAACTTGAACCAACTCGATTCACAAGAATCGATTTAAAAGAAATATAATGTTTGTGATATAAATTGACTTATAATTTAAAGTTTCAAGTGGCAAAATAACCGCATAGTGAAGGAGTCGCGTCGATTTCACTTATCGGCACAAACTTGTCTAACTAAGTTAGCGGCCGGGCTCCGACTCTAATGGCGTTACTCTTAGTTAAAGCTCTTGTCTTGTTACCGATTTACAATTAAATTATCTAATTCGATTCGATAACGATTATCGATCCTTTTGAATCTGTGGTTCCTAGTTACTTGATTTATTTTTTTTGGAATTTGAATTTGGATGTACATTATAATAATCTGCGGTATAATTCGAATTACAAAATGATATGTAGTCTTTTATAAGAGCTTACGTAAATTGCATTATATATCATATTAATTATTTATTAAAATAGTAATAATATTTTTAATCATGACAAAGAAAGTTCTTTGGCAGATTTGTTCGTATTAATACGCCTTTAATATTATATCATCTATATACATATATAGTGGTATTAATAATGTCTACATAGGGACAGAGGTATAATAGTGTACGGTCAGGTTAGTTATTTAAGAAGGATCTCTGTAGTAATAGAGATTTGAAAGTTTTGGACATGTATGGAGCAATTTGTTTAACTATCATTGAATTTCAGACTTATTTCATTTTGGAACTGAATATCTAAAACTGCATGCAAATATACCCATTTAAGAAAGAATAATTGAAACGGATCCTCTCAGTAGATCTCAAGTAGAACGGAGTCTTCGCTTTTGAGAATTTTTTATATAACTAGCGGTCGCTAAGTGGTCGAAATTCGTCCATAATTTATTTAAATTTTAAATTTGATCGTCATTAAGGTTTTATTGTTTATAACTTTACCCATATTACATATAAATAAGGTATATATAACCACGGTTACGAAGTATTGTACGACGACAGACGAACAATGTCGAAATACTACGAACACGATTCGACTACGTGTGTCAAATGTTGTTGTGTGCATGTCGTGTTTTTTATTCATTTAATGTATTTTTGATGCATATTTTATAAAAATATTAGGATTCGCCATTCCTTTTTGCACAATTTCCGCGGAATTTTTAGTAAAAAGAGGTACAAAGTTTTTGCTTCACGTACCTATATGTTAATATAGATATGTACTAAGTTCCTACCTACTAATTAATATATAATATTGCTAATATTATAAATGCTACAGTAATTCTGTTGTCTGCTTATTGTATTTGTAAGGTTAACAACTAAAGACATTTTAATAAAGAATCAAAGAGAATAGAGTGTAAAAAAATAAACGTGTTAATAAAATTCACGAATATTCTCGGCACCAACTAAAATCTACCCACACAAAATGTACAGCACTAAAGGAATAAAAAGAAAACACAATTTGGTAATAAATTTTTAACCTTTAATTACCGGAGCCAAAATTAAAACTTCCCATTCCACGTAGATACCAAAGGAAAGGGTTAGAAAAACCTCAAAAGGCAGAAATCTGTTTCTTTCGCGTTACCCCAACTGAGTCGCGTGCCCAAGGGGTGGTAATGTGCTAATGAATAGAGAAGGCAGGCCAGGGGTGTCGCGGGGCGCGGGGCGGGGTACCGGCGCGGGGCAAGGGGGCGCATGGGCGGTGCTCCCCAGGGATTGGCCGCCGCCGGCGCCATCTATTATTCATAAAATAGTTTTTGAGTCGCGCCGCCGGTCGCTTTAACACGGTTATATTGGCTAACTTAATAAGTATCATGTCACTTTTGATTACTCCCGGTGCGACACAATTTTTTACTTACTACAACGATCAAAGGATCCCTAATGAAGTTACGTGCTGGCATTATTTCATTTGGCCCGTCGAAAATGACAGTCCGTCCCGTTCCGTTAATTGCGTAAATATATTAATTTTTAAAATCTATTAACGTATTGCGGGCGGGTGGAAGGAGCGGGGTGGTTGAGGGTGGGGTGGTTGGAAGTTTAAAGCTTTGAGAGATAAAAAAGCTAGTGGATAAAAAAGCGGTTTAAACGAATCTATTAAAAATGTATAAGGCAATTTCGAGCGCGATGCGCTGCTGGCTCATTTGTACGCAATCACACAGCCGCGGTGCGGTCTACGATCGCCTTCATTAACCTGGTGTTGTGAGCAAATTTTGTTCGTGTGTTTACCCACGGTGACACAAAGGTTAGATCTATCCTGCTAATTGTAAATGGTGAAGATGTTTCGAGTTTGTAACTCGATTACTCGTAAACTGTTGAACGGATTCGGATGAAACTTTGCTCACGGATAGATAGTTTGGATTAACACATACTTAATTAATCTTATATATTTAGCCGGACAGAAAGAGGTGTGTCACACTCACATTAAGGCAGTCATACTTTTAGGTCTCCCATAACTGGACACGGGCGTATTGCGATCCTACCGCGCACAGCTACAGAATTTCAGACTCCGTGATGTTATTAAGAATAAATTGATAG
Source organism: Catocala nupta (assembly GCA_963675205.1). NCBI lineage: Eukaryota > Metazoa > Arthropoda > Insecta > Lepidoptera > Erebidae > Catocala > Catocala nupta. The sequence goes on along the minus strand of OY776097.1, from coordinate 22,220,676 downwards.
AAGATCTTGTTGGAATCGAACCCGAGACCTCGTGTAAAGCAGTCACATACTCTACAGCTGCATTACCGAGGTAGTCACAACTCACATAGCAGGGACTTTGAATAATCTTAGGACGACTATTCATTAGACTAACGGTTTGTGACAGACTGTTTGCACCAAGGGTCTTTAAAATTGTTAATAATGATAGCAGTTAAGTACAAAATGGGTAAAAGAATAGGTAGGTGTATTTTATACTAAGTTAATAAGCGTAGGAATTTACAAATATTCGAACAACAGTCTGCAAGTGCTGATCCTGTGTAGCGATCGAACTCACCACGCTCGCCGCTCTGACATTAGCGATATAACCACTGCGCCATCCATTATTTCATATATAATTATGCCATATAATATTATATATCTTCTTTATATATATAATTCTTCTGTACGTGTGTTGACAGTGAACTCCTCCTAAACGGCTGGACCGATTTGTATGAATTTTTTTGTGTGCGTTCAAGTGGATTCGAGGATGGTATAGATTTGTTTTTTTTTGTCTATACATATGGTTGAGATATAATATGTAATATTATATGTCAACTATAATTATGCAATATAAGAATCACTTGCAATATCTTTATTTATTACGAGCTGACCTGCGCAACTTCGTCTGCTTCACATAAGAGACTTTTCCCGTTTTTGCAACATTTTTCATTGATGCTCCCCTCCTATTGGTCGTAGCGTGATGTTATATAGCTTATAGCCTTCATAAATGAGATATCCAAGACTAAAAGAATTTTTCAATTCGAACTAGTAGTTCCTGAGATTAGCGCGTTCAACCAAACAAACAAACAAACTCTTTAGCTTTATGATATTGGTATAGATTGACAACCGTGACCAACATCCCCTTCCTCTACGACTATCCCAGTTTATGATATAGCGTTCCCCTACACCAACCGTTAGGTTATAATAGAGGAGCCGCTGTACCTTCCAGTGCCCGAGAGCACCTTCCTGGACCAGTTATAGACAGGTCTTGTCCCCAAATCCCGACTCTCCACCCTAACCTCAGAGATCCGGTTCTCGTAAGTGAGCTACCTCGTGCCCAAGTGACACTACCTATTCGCCAGATAGGTACCGGAGCAATAAAGCCGCTCACTACTCGCAACTCAAAGGAGTTGCTAACGATAACCTAACCGTGACCAACAGTGAGACAGTTTTATACAGGACTGATTATTTGATGAATATACTCTAAACTTACTATACGTATGGCGTGGGTTAAGTGGTCGCCTCGCCACTGTCATTGCGCCGAGTGTTGTGGGTTCGAATCCCACACGGGACAAAACTTTGTGTGATCCAAAAATGGTTGTTCCGAGTCTGGATGTTTTTTGTGTCCGTTGTTTGAATGTTTGTAAAGTCCCCCGCGATACATGCATTATTTCTAGGACAGGAGTTGTCTTTTTAAAGTCCCACACACATACAATACTTTGAATAAAAAATAAAAGTACTTTACACATTGTGATGAAACTACTTGAAATCAAAATGCATTTCCTGTTATTGAGAGTTTACGCTACATAAAACTAATGTTAATATGTGTGTGCACTTTTGTGTATATTCTTTTACAGAGATCTTTTATACACAAAGTAAAAAATACCTTATCTCTTCTTATTAGTGATCGATGCTTAAAACGGATTTCATCGCGGTTCATTTTGTTTACAATTATTATTTTCCCGTGATCATAACTGCTGAATAAATATTTGAAAAGTGTAAATATAAATATTTAAAAGATACATGGAAAATAAAATAAATAAACTGGTCAAGTGTATTAATATTATTTAAAATGATTGGAGTGAGGTCTTTCCAATTTATTAAAATGGATTGCTGTCAAGTAACGCCCAATTCGATTCAGTATATCTTTATTCTTTTTTAAACAGGTTGTAGACTAACATACATTACGACAGTTAAATAAATAAAGACCCAGCTTCCAACTTTATGTTTAGAAGAATGCTAACAAGGAACTCAAAAGGAATTATTTTATACAAGACCACATTTCATGCTTACATTTTTCATATTATGTCATAAGCAAGCATTCCTTCCATTTCATTCAATTTTATTACTATATAAATAGATGAACCTCCCGTTAGGTTCAAGCCATGCGTCACGGACACAGGACAAAAAAATAATTGTTTGGAAGATTCAAAACAATGATTTGTTTGAAAAGTCACCCGTATACATACATATGTATGTAAACGTGTACATATGTATATAGATCCAGATTTTAAAATCTGGATGTATATGCATGTATATCCAGAATTCAGAAAAAGTATTTGTGGATCACACAAATTACTGTGGGTTCAACCCATAGCATACTACATACATCCATATTCTTACGCCTAAATTCCCAAATCCCGAAGGGATAGACGCAGGTGTACTTTTCAGGTCCCACGTAATAGGAAGCCTATGCTAAGCTAGCACAGTTCCAGACTCCGTCTACCACTACGAATCTCTATGCCTTGACAGAAAAACTCATCCACATTTTGCCCAATCCACGCATCAAATCCGAGATTTTCTTAACAAAAACTTTACATTTTGTCTACTTGACACGTGTCTTTACAGAAAGATAGAAATATAACAGTTTACACATTACACTTTGCTCGTCCGACGCACCGAAGAAACCGACAATTTCTCAACAAAAACTTTAAAATTGCCTACTTAACACGTGCCTTAACATGTACAAATGTAATAGTTACACGTGTCTTATTAGAATGAATTAGTGTGGTGTTACATTTCTGTTACATTCGCATTCATTTGCCACACGAAATTCAGTTGGTAACTATTTAACATGAATATTACTTGATATGCTTGCCTAATGCTATGAACTCGCAATTCACTTTAGTTTGAATAGCTAATTTGTACGTACGTAATATAAATTAAAAGCTAAGCTGTTTCGTCGTATTTATCGTTATGTTTCGTGTTTGCATAATATTGTCTTCTGTTTACGCGAATGTTATTCATTGAAATTAAACTACTATATACGGATTTTATCGTGTTGTTTAATTAGCACTGTATTACAACATTTTGAAAATATTATACTACTACTGATTTTATTTTACTAATTTATAAGCTAATAAAATTATTTAAACTATTAAATCTATTTATTTTTGGTTTACACTCCCCGACGTTTCGGTTGCTTTTCAGCAGCCATGGTCACGGCAGCCGTGTTTGGTTCGCGGTTCAGCAAATGTTATGTATGTATGTTTATCTGTAATAGGACGAAATGTGACCACTGAAAGGCAATGATAATGTTCTGAATTTCAGTCACGGTTGTCAATATTAACACAGTGTAGTTGTTTAGGCAGGAGATATTATAGTGTACAAGTGTTTGTGCTCATATAGTTCGATGGAACGACGATTACTACAACACTATTGGAGGGAGATAATGTGACAGTCCAGCGTGGTGCTTAGGTGCTTTCTGACGCACGTGGATGAATCATTCTGCCTGCCTTCTAACTCTTTTGTTACTGTTTTTGACGCAAAACCCGTAAAAGCTTTTTGTTGGCTCCTAGATCCTAGATTCTAACCCGGTACCGCTGTTTGACGATTATAGGTATGTCCAAATCACGCCTCTTAAGACAACTCTGCCCACCCCTTTTGGTACAGAAAGGCATTATTCAATGGGAGTAAATAAAAAATCCAAGTACCTAATATCGTAGAAAACTTATTAATATCGAATTATTTTTCAACATCGTTTCCATTAACCGCGCTAGCTAGTTAATCCGCCCGGTTTCGTCCAACTTTTTCCGCTGCACTCAAGCTCAGACCGGACCTACTTCCGGCGGATGTGAAACACTTTTTAATTTCCGTTGCGGAGGGATTTTTCTACAGCCAAGTTGATGGGCGCTCAATTATTAACATTCAATTAATGAAAATATTTATAATCTGTGTAATCTGGACGTAGACGAATCTTGTTTTAAATAGTCATTACGGTAAATTTCATTTTGCGTAAATGTTATTAATGCTTAAATTATATGGAAAATACCGTTCTATATTTAAATCCCTTTTGTAAATGTTGTCTAAAAATTGATATGAAAAATTGTTAACATAATTATTTATGTAAACAGATATTTATGTGTCATTATTACCTAATTATTTATCAATAAAATTAAAAATATATTAATTTTTTTTTTTTGCCCTTTCTTTGTTTTAATTAGACACCATAGGGAGAGATGTCTTCTTCAATACATTTCATACAATCTTTATTCCATTTACTAAATAAAGTCAGTAACTAACTAGTAACAAGTGATGGTAGTCTATGGTAATCTCTTACCCCCAGGGAGTATTCTACAGCTTTATCTAATTCTTTAATGCGTTTTAGGATTTTGTTATCACTTGCTTGAAGACAAAAATACGAGAATATTAATTTAATATGTCTGTTAAGTAAAAGTAATTTTATTTGCAAAATAGTATGGTAGGGGTGTAGAGTCTGCCAATAGCAATTCTGTTGGACTTATTTTGCCTTGTATAAGGTTCTGGTAATCCAACAACGGCAACTCAGGTGGCTTGTTCTTTCTTGGCCCAAAGAACCAGCATTATTATTATTTAACCAGGCAATGCTACTAGCCATCTGGGCACTTTCAAATAATGTATAATATGGTGTTACTTCAGTTACTTATAAAAATATGTGTACGGGCAAGAATATTAGTACCAGCACACAAGGAACACATAACACATATTGAACACCGCACCGTACCGCACACAAACCGCTTTCATGTCAGTAACTTGTAACTGCAAGAATTATGCACCTTATGACTTAAATATAACTGACAAATGTAGTCAACATACATCTCTACACGACCTCTATCTAAATACGATGATATTACATATCTAAAAGATTAAATTACGTAAACTTAAAGTTACCAAACTCTGTCAAAGAAACATCCGACCGCATCAAAATAAAGCCTCCGCCACACAGAACGTGAATAAGCGAATAACAAATTGAATTCGCCGAGTGAATCGCAACGGCACAAATTGGTCCAATTAATTCTGTCCATTAGATCGTGCGCACGCCGGCAGCTTTGAAGTCGCATGCGCACACACACATTAACGTGAGCTTTTTATAATTAAAATTGATTTTGTGGTACGTACGGGTTAAGGCTAAATGGATCAAAAATGTACGAAGCTTCAATTGGAGTTAGGAGTGGTATTGCACCTTTTCTTTAAAAATAGGGAATTAAGTAACATGATATTTTTATACTCCATTAACTTCTACTTTTTACAGAATAAATCGGCAATGTGTTCGGTAGTTATGTTATGCTTATTGACGATAATGCTTGATTGTCAAAATCAAACTCAAATTCATTTATTTGCTGAAAACTTGATACTTAGCGGATGTTGTCAAAAAACATTTATACGAGTATGATCAGCCCTAATATAAGGCTTGCTAATTAAAATAAAGCAATGTTACCTTAGCACTCGTAGGTACCATAAAACACATTTATATAACACTATTTTCTAGCCGTGGTTTCAATCCCGTGTCTCAGAGGGCTTATATCACAATTCTCGCATTGTGAAACCATGTCTTTGTCACTTTTTGGTCTATAAAATATTATCGTAGCTGATAATCACTAAAAAGAAACTACTTTATTATATCGCGGTTCAAAAACATTTTTCTTGTTATTTTAAACTAATAAACTACTTCAATTAATACTATTCGAAAATTAAACTACCTTGCGTATCGGACACGAGCATTCATCGTCACCTCATGTAAGTTACTATGTGACAATGGCTGCAGAAAATCCATATAAATCAGTTTAATTTTTTTTAACAATATAAGCTTATAATCGTGATCTGCTGCTCGATTTCTGCGTGAGTAACAAACAAACTAACATACACTTTAATTTACAAATTAATATATCTTTTCTAATGAACTGTCAACAGATCACTCCTCTAAAGCAAACCTCGTTCTCTAAAACTATTACCACTGACAAATAAAGCTAAAGTCATCCCATTCGACCAGTAATCCTGGCTATTAGGGGTAATTTTCCTCAAGTAATGTATTGAATGACATTACAGTAAGAATAATAGAATCGTTAGGGTGCGACAGCCCTAGCATTTGTCACTAGACGTATTGCGTCATCGTAGGGTGACCATGCCAACGCAGTTAAAGATTTTAATAATTATTTCAAATCAAGTAAAGCCTGTAGCTTTGCTACCAAAGCCAATGGAGAAGTATACGAATGTTTCCTATATATCCAAGACGTGCTCATTTCATGAAGCAAGTTTGATTTAAATCCATCGTTTTGCCACTAAGAAACTTAAAAAGTATTTAATACGTTCGAATAGTTAGTAGAGATTCGCGCCTTGTGATCGAACTCGAGACCTCTGCATGTCTGTCCAACTGTCTTCTACTAGGCTATCGCTACGCTATTAACATCTTATAGTAGGAGTAAAATTATTTACGACAATAAATAAAAAATCCTGCTTCAACTAAAATAAATGTTATTCACCCTACTTGCTGGTGTCTCCACCTCATCAATTGGTGCGGACACTGAGCGTTCAGATAGCTATAACAACTGGGGATGCGATTTGGCACTCCCTGTTTAATGGTGCGGTGTTTCCTGAAGCCATAAGCTTTGTCTATTCTCCGAGATTGTTTACAGCATAATATTTTCTTTGAATTAATTTAGGTGAATATAATATATATTTATAAAACTGACTGACTACTTCATTTAGTGTCGTAAACGTAAGTATAAAGATATACCTATGATTGATATGTACGACAAAGTGAAAACTTCCTCAGTAGCCAGTTATGGTGAAAGTACATATGAGAAAGGTCTTCCTGCGTTTTACGCAAAAACCAGCAACACTGCTACTGCGTTTCGTTGGGTGTAGGAGAGTTCTGGAGGCTCTTATAGCTGTCTCTCCTATTCCTTTCATTTGGCATAATATATGATATAGTACCCTGCTATTGCAAGCGATCATAGACTACGGTAACCGTTTCTCACCAAGAGTGCCGTGCACAAGTATGCCACCTTAATAGCACGCTCATAGCCAGTTGCACTCACTGATCGGTAAACGATTGGCGAGGTTAAGCAACGTTGGGTGCGGTCAGTCTATAGATGGGTGACCGCTTAGTGGTATTTCATCTGAGCGTCTCCGTGCCTCGGAGGGCACGTAAAAAGTCGGTCCCGGTTGTTGTCATATTGACAGCAGTCGTTAAGTCATGTCAGAGTCCTACGGCTTGAACAACTCTTGACAACAGGTTGGCCACTAACCACACGAAAAAGAAAGAAAAGCATAGAAAAGTATCTGAAAGTTTTTTGAGGATGGCAATGGTATTTGATATATGATATTCAGATATCATTGTCAAATGGCATAAACCTTAAAGATACAAACTATCCATATTAAGAGTGTCAGATAATTAATATTCTTCATTTGTTAAACAGATACGAGCTACTCGTACCACCCGGCGATACACGATGACACGTTCGTGCGCCGGAAACAGAGGCGCAACCGCACCACCTTCACACTGCAGCAGGTAAATATATACCTTATACCTTACTTATATACTTGGCCAATAATATTCTGCAGATTAAAATATAGAACCACCAGTAAGTAGAATTTAAAAACCGTTAAAAGGCTCTACAAATGTCTCCTTGGCGTACTTTGTCCCTTATAAAAAGATTTTGTATGTTTATTTACTGCTGGCTTCATACAGTTTAACATTAGAAGAAAAAATGCCATTTTGTTGTAAAATATTTATAATAAAAAGTTACACGAACAATATAGGACTATTGTTTTTGTCAAGCTTTTACTATTAATATTTTTGACGGCTTTTAATTTTGTATATTATACTAGTATTATTTTTGATAATAATTATACTTTAACAACCAAGTATTGTTTAGAAAACAAATGTTCAAGTCAAGTCAATAAACGAGTATACTAACTTCAACAAATAATAACTTTAATGCACTAAATTCACAGTATTTTTGGTGTAACATCTATTCGGATCGAAATAGAAGAAAATATTAATAAAATGTTATAATAAAATTACTTACAAGCTTACTGTCGTAATAACGTCAAGTGTCATATTAACCTTTATTAAATCTTCCATTTTGTGGTGAGAAATTGGAAAATAAATTTATAAAACCATTTATTTAACAAAGATACCTTTTTATTCGATTCGAATTTTTCTGATACTTTTATTTGTAACATATATGTATTTAAATATGGTAAAATAATGTTTCTATTATCTTGCCTAATATAATTTTCAATTTTTGAGTTGATCTTAACCGCTCTCAGAATAATACAACATTACTATTAAGACTAGCAGAATACGACAACCATATATCTCCCTTTTGTTACAATGAGCAATAGTTATATCGGTTATTATTGATTTAACACGTAGATTATAAATATATATGCCTGCAAGAATAGCGTTATCTAATTTAAAGCGATTGTCAAAAAACACTGAGTATTAAATTTGTCGAAGTTGAACGAAGTTTGCCGAAGAGACAAGTTGCATGCACGATGTGTATTTGCAGTTGGAGGAACTGGAGACGGCGTTTGCACAGACGCACTACCCTGACGTGTTCACGAGAGAAGACCTCGCGCTTAAGATTAACCTGACTGAGGCGAGAGTACAGGTTAGTTCCTATTTACCATGCATGTAAAAAACTATTTCTGTATTTTGTTGAATTTGGCTTATTCATCAAAATATAAAAGTTTTATAAAAAGCCTACAATAACAAAATGAGTTTCAATTTGCCATTGGTGATAGGAATATATAATGTTAAAATGATCATTAACTTTCTTTCTTTCAAGATCAAAGGTGCATTATATCCATAATTTAGCTCTTATTTAACTGTGTATGTGCAATCCATTATAGCAATGAAATATATTTAAACACCTAAGCGTTGCTTTAAGACTTATTATTCCAAGCTATTTACTGCTATGAGTATATCTATTCAAGCACTTGTATATAACTATTTTTAATAAAATAATGTTTTTTATTTACTGATACTCACGTGCAGTAATTTATAGTAATAATTTACAAGATCTGATTGACATCTACTAGACGTGAATCCAGCATGCGCTTAAAGTAAGACGACTTACAAATTAAATTAGAATTATAACTAATGATAAACAATATTTCTTCATAAAAAGAAATCTTTAAGCTTAGTCCTTATTGAGGCTACGGAACCAGCAAAAACATCTATATCACCCCGAACGGAGTTGGCCAAAGAAATCATACGAAAAAGAGGCGAAAAATAATCTATATTGGCTATGAGGTGTAAAAAAAGTTTTACGGTTTACTAAGCGGCTGTTATTACGCAGAATACAGATGTACATCTGTATTCTGCGTAATAACAGCCGCTTTCTGTAATAGGTAGTTCGGGCGAATCATTAAAACTGTTAATTAATTTATACAGAAAAATGACATCTAAAGATTTCCTACGCGAGTTTAACGACTTCATTTTGTAGTGAGACAGTCTAGAGTCATAGGAAGTCAAACGACGGCATTTATTATCCGAGTAACACAAAGTATATAAAAATCTTTTATGAACTCGTTCTATCCTGTCGGAGTGCACCTGATATTGACGGTTTCCAAACTGTACTATCATATTCTAGAATACTACGTATAGTACTATTGTATATGGAGATGGTTAGAGATGGTTCTTTAAAAATTTTCATTTTTGTTACAATGAAACCTGTTAATTTTGAAGCTTTCCCAATCATTTGGTCGTAGTGATTTCGATAACTAAAACTACTGTCTAACATAACACCCAGGCCCCTGATGGTTATCACCTCTTGCAATGGATGACTATTAATTAAGCATTTGTTTTGGTTTAGTGACATATTATTTTGTTGACACCAATTGTACACGTTGTTTATATATAGTTGATTAGTGTCAGATTCATCACATATAGATCGAAATATCTTTAGATCATCAGCAAAAAGTTAGTACTCCGATCGAATTGTGCTACCCAGATCATTAATAAAAACTAGAAAAATAGAGGACCGATGTGTGAGCCCTGAGAAACTCCTGAAGGTATGAAATGTTGTTTGGATTTAAAACCTTTTTAGTACACCAATTGTGATCGATTTCTCAAATAGGATTCACTCGAGTGCAACAAAGACCCATGAATACCCATACTCTCTCATTTGGCAATTAATAAGTTATGATCTACCATATCAAAGGCCTTTTTAAAATCAATGTATACCGCATGAACTTCTCTACCGCCATCTAATGCAGATGATATATGCGAAACATACTCAACCAGATTAGACAGTGTTGATTTTTTGGGACAGAAACCATGTTGGTTATCATCTAGCACGCTTTTGAAGTGAGAAAACATTTTTCTGTATCAGGCCCTCAATGATTTTGCCAGACATTGAAAGAATGGACACTGGTCTATAATTCACAACGTCTTTCACATTACCCGATTTAAAGATTGGCGTTGGAAATTTGCGCATATGCAAATTTCCACGGGTTAGGGAAGACACCTTGTCTCAATGAACAATTAAATAATTTAGTCAGAGGTCTAGCTAGGTCTGCTGCACATTTCCTTAGAAAGAGTGGTGGAATAGAATCAGGCTCCGGTCCCTATTATCATACTCCGGAGAGGAAAGGCAATCATGTACGTCTTTTAATTCAAGTAAACAACTACTAAATGTGTTAATAATGCAATTACATTGTACATTTGTGTATTACATTGTAGTTTGTGTATTTCACCTTTTCTTTTATGACCTTTAGTAAAGCTCGACTGTACCACACAGGATATCGCTCATCACGTGGTTTGGTAATTGGTGTATATTCTTTGATGATTCGTATAAGAATGTCGTAAAAGTTTCGTTAATATCGTTAGTATAACTAAATGCATCAGACCAGTCAATGTTCCCTAGCTCGTCGTTGACAGCATCATAATCGTAAAGATTAAAGTTTAAGCATTGGACTCTATTTTGAATGAAAGGATTATTACCATTGTTAGTTTTAAATGTTACTTCTAACGCTGGATGATGAGGATCAGTGGGTAGAAGCGGACTTGTGGCTTCTGATACCAATACTGTGTTATTACCACTGGTAAGGACTAGGTCTAAAATACGATTTGAAACATTGACTATCGAGTTGTATTGAGGCAGGTTATTAAATGCAATTGTGTCTAATAAAGTATTTTTATGCTTACTACCAAACCCTTTGGGGATCAAAAGACCAGAACTGGCATTATATTCCCACAAAATACTACCCATATTGAAATCCCTTATAAGCAAATTAATGGAATTATTTTGAAATGTGTAACGAGAATAGTAGCATTGCAGCCAGCGCAAATCATTATAGCGAGAAAAGAGAAGATAAGAGAATTAAAGAAAAGAAAGTTCCAAAAAGTAATTCCAGATCGTTGGTACCCGACGCCTTGTGGTACTCCGCCACCGAGACTCAGCTTTACGAGTCGAAATACTGGTATATCTTTGTTGTTGTGTTATCGGCGATAAAAACGTATTAAAGAATTAGTTGTCATAAAAGATTTTTCTTCACACCCTCACTAGCACAAATGTAAACAACAAAGTCACTTTATATGCAATGTTTATGTTGAGTTTTTGCTCATTATAGTCAATGGATTACACTGCAAACGATGTCACGTATGTCCCGTGCGCTTAATTACGTCTTCCACACAATGTTTTTATTGGAAATAAAGTTATAACAATATTTACACTTAATTGTTTACAGAACGGAAAAACACGTATCTACTATGTGACAGTTGGCTATTCATAATTCATACACTTTAATAAATGTATTATGCATACAGATTACGTTGCGATATTACAACTCCCAGCAAGAAAAAGTTAAATGTATGATTATTTCTTTTAACTAGCGATCGCCAAATGGTCTTCGACTATAATTGATTTAAATTTTAAGTTTGACCGTTATGTTTTATTGTTTATAACTATACAGCTATAAAAACATTTAATTTGGTCACCTACTCCACATACATAAAAAGCTAATGGAAAGCGTTCGGTGTAGATGACGCGAGTTCCATGATTTTTTTTCACCCAAAAAGTACACATATATAATAATAATAATGTCCTCCTGACCGAATTTCGGTCACGGCGGCCAATCTTAACGGAGACTGGCTATCGGCGCAGGAGATATTATAGTGCAAAAGCGTGTGCGCAATCACAAGTGCACTCTCTGTTCCCTAACTCTCATGATCCGATGGGACGGTAATCCGACACGACCGGAGAGAGATCAGGCGCAGAACCAACGGCTTTACGTGCTTTCCGAGGCACGGGGGTGTCTAACACCGCCAACTTCCTAACTCCGGGCTCGTTTTAAGATTTCTTAGCAAAAAACCCAATAACTTTTTGTTGGCTCGATCCGGGATTCGAACCTGAGACCTCATGCACAGCAGTCGCATTCACTACCGCTGCGCCACGGAGGCAGTTACATTGTTATATACACAGTATACATATAGCTCATGGAAAGCGTACTGTGATGATGACGCGAGTTTCATGATTTTTGTTTACCCAAAAAGTGTTCAACGCGCCTAAAGTTGTTTTCACTTCAAACATTTTGTGAATATGATTTTCTGTTACATGTTATCAATATTTAATAAATTAATCTTGCAAAGAGATCTTTTAACTAGATGTTTTACAACCATATGTCAAACAAGACAAACTTATCAAAATCATTTATAAGTTAATCCCATATACACAAATCGTATTCACTCTCGAAGAACATAAAATATAAAATTTAAGGTCGTCTGCGCGGCACGTTACACGTCTACCCCAATAACATTCGTGGAGTAAGGCAGTTCTCGTAAAACATATCTTTATTGCGTAACATCAGGTGACACTCAAATTTGAGTGGCAGGTATTTTTAGTCTGTGTTTTTAGTGTTGGGATTTGATTGGTTAAAAATGGAATCGGACTTTTAAAGCATGATTCCACCACTAGTTGTGTTCTAGTGACGAAAAATTGGTAATTAAAGTAAAATTAAAAGTAGTTAATATTTCAAAATTATTCCATAGTTAAGATGTATTTAAACTGCGGCATTAAATTAACGATTTATCCAATTTAAATAGATAATCTGCCGAATGTATGTATATATTCTCCAAATTAATGATTGAAAAATCGGCAATTAATGCTATAATAAACATGCCAGGTAATCTATTACTTTCCAACATTTTACATAACCGTAACAAAAACTGATTTTATTTCATTTTACGTACAAATTCAAACTGTAGTTTATCTTTACTACTTCCTATTGTTATTAAATAATATTATAAAAGCAAAAGTAGCATTTATTGCATTTTTGTAGCCCCTGATATTATTTCGAAGAAATCTGACAAAACTCAATAACAACCAAAGCTAATTATTAAAAAAATCAGGTGTTGTTGCGAATTTAAGCTAGTTTTATATAAACACACACATTCAACCACGTCTAATTATAGCATTGCAACTGGGCTTTCAATGGAATTACATTTTATGATGATGTTTATAATTTACTTACAGAATTTTATTTTGTGCCATTTAATTGGGATAATATGTATTGTTTATTAAATTACTAGTTACGCCTGTGAATTCGTACGCACAAACATATATTGCCTAGGTATCCTAACGAACTTTACACCCATCCACATTCAACCACGACTAATTATTGCACCATATATAGAATCATCTTTATATATATATATATATATATATATATATATATATATATATATACTAGCTCTCCCGACAGACGGTTGCCCAGTATAGACAAAAAAAAACAAATCTAAATCATCCTCGAATACACTTAAACACACACAAAAAAGTTCATTCAAATCGGTCCTGCCGTTTAGGAGGAGTTCACTGTCAACACACGTACAGAAGAATTATATATATAAAGATAATTCACGATACTGTGAAAACTAATACCCATATTAATTTACTAAATAAAGATAGCAAATCAAAAAGAGGTATTTCATATCATATTCATTCAACTTCAATTTATTTCGGCCACATCTGTATTGATATCCGAAATGCAATATTCCATTTTTAAATCGTATATCTTTTTAGATATTCTAGTTTTTGTGTGCAATGCGGATAGAGTGAATGGGTAAATGATATTGAACTAGAGACCGGTGAATGTAATGCGAGTGCTCGGTTAACCCGGCCCGTAGAGATAGGTGCGGGTCAAAAAGCCTTTTTGAAGATTGATCGTTATTCTGAAACGTTGGATATGGAAATAGGAAGGATATTGTTTAATTTGATAGCTTTATGTTTTTTTGCTGTTAGTCATGACCTCTGTGAGAAAACCATGTAAACATTTATCGTAATCTCTTATACTTTCGTTTCGTTGGCCATATAAAATGCGTAATATAATGCCATTTTTGTAATGGTTAGGTTAGGTTAGGTTAGATAGAAGGATTGTTAGCGGCTGTAGTTTTCTTTTTATTAATAAGTAACGAACGTGAAAACCTCTTTCAATGAAGATGAAGTTAATCGCTGTTAATTTTAATATTAATAATTATGTTATTTACTTGTTTTTATTATTTGTATTTCTATCACTCTATTAAATACACTTAGTAAAAGTGTTTTCACAACCAATAAGTTACAAAAAATTTATTAGTTATAAACTTTGGATTTACTGTTGCCAACAATTCCCGATTTCCTTTATATGAATGAAATCAATATCTCATTATCTAAGACTCCATATTCTTATTACATATTTAGTTTACATATGTAAAATAACACGAATGCCTCACAGAGCTAAGATCTGGAAGACTCCTAAAGTATTTAAACGTTTGCCGGTTACGTAGTGGCGGTTATGCCTGGTTCGTGAGCCGGGTAACGCCGTACCTCGCCCGGTTTTAGTCAAATTGCTCGGCGCAACCGAGCGTGTTTTATTTATGCTCGAATAAAAATTGGCCAATTCCGGCTGCTGCACACAGCCACAATTTAGTGGAAGGCTGTCGCTCGGGAGCCAGTTTTATTGCAGATATCTGTTGAATCATAATGCCTGTTTTAGTCTTGCGGTTTATGTAACATCGTTGGGTAATATCAGTGTAGGGTTTATATCTGGATTAATCTATGAACTAAGGCATATTTTTTATGACAGATTTATTTTATATATTTTGCACGTTTTTGTAAAAGAAATTATTTATGTCAGAGAGTGGTTCAAATCGAAACTAAAATATTCTAATAAAAGAAAATATTATTTATGTATTTAAAAATGGGATTAAATATAATGACCATCAAAAATACTGAATGCACAGCAAAACATGCTTACTAAAATATATCATAACGAGCACATATACCCCTCAAATCACTGCATTCCGTCTTGGAAGGGTTAGGTTATGTTAGGTTCCTTCTTAAACCCACCCAAAAATAGGGTCCCGTCTACTTAGTTTGATCTCTTTAAATATATTTTGCTGTGCAATTAGTATTTTTGGTGGAACAAAGGCAAATAATTAAGGAACAATTAAATACTACCCTTTAAAAATTAACCATTCAAATCTAATTAGGTAAAGTTTTGGTTATTATTAGTATATAACATACATCATTGTCGATTGTAAGAAAATTGACGTGTAGTAGAAGTCAATTTCATATTCGTAGTTTAGTATGATGTTTTTACAGGGCAAGTCCACACAGCTTTCAGTGACGTAGTCAGCTTTAAATATTCAACAAACTAGCGTCTACAATTCCAAATTACATTCGAAATTTAATTTTCAAATGGATATCCGTATCTGGAACGGCGCCGGCGCGCGCCCTATCGACTAGTGACGTGAACTCTAAAGTTCCCAACGTAATTACAGTCACATGTCAAATGTCAGCATTGACCGCCCATCTCTTTAATAAGCCCAATCGACGTACCAACCAGACACGTAAGACAATATCCAATTTCGTTCAACCGTCGCGTCGAACATCCACTTCCATTAGTTAACTGCCATTGTCAAAACCCACTCCACTCTAGTTCGTTGCCAAAACCACCAAAACAGTTGAGAATTGAACGTGTACGCGTCCATATAAGATTGGTCTTCGATAGTTAGTTCAATTGTCCCGGTATCATTGGTGTGTGTAGCGCCGAGAGGGGGGCGGGAGGTCAAGTTGTGGTGGTGGTCTGTAACGCGTTTAAGTCGCTCATCTCGGAATGGTATTACGGTATGAGGCTGTTACCCCCCGCCCGCTTGTGCTGCACCCCCGCTCACACCTAGTCGAACGTGCTATCAGGATTAAGGGGTGTCGCTAAGGCGTATACAAGTTGGCTTTTGCATAGCGTATGCCAGTGTATGGAAGAAAAATTATCAATTATTCGATGCGTTTTGTAACATGAACTGGGCTTTAAATGGAATTACATTTTATGATGATGTTACATACATTTATAATTTACTTACAGAATTTTATTTTGTGTCATTTAATTGGGATAGTATGTATTGTTTATTAAATTACTAGTTACGCTTGTGAATTCGTACGCACAAACATACATTGCCTAGATATCCTAACGAACTTTAAAATTTACAATATCTCAATTGTTAGACAAAGGTCTCTTATTTTATTATTCTTTTTATTTATTCTTCGTACGGTCTTCTGGCATCGTGCAATCAATTCCGTAGAGTATGATCGATAATATTTATAGGTATTAAAATATATTTTCGAGGCTAGCATTTTATACAAATATAAAGACGAATGTTGTAGATTTAATTCATTGTTATAGTTTGTATACGTCATTGCTATGGACTTCTTTCGTGATGCAATATATTTAAATGTAAAAGAGAGAATGTTTAGCTAAACAACGCTTCATTGTTGATCATCATATATTTATGCGATGTGAATATAATAAAGTTAAATTGATGTCTAGGTACCACAGGATTATTTTTGGGAATTTGTATTTATTTCTTTCATTTGTAATATTGAGGTGGCAAGCAAGTATACTGCGCCTATTACTACTACCATGTCGACTGAGCTTTAGGTGTAATTCCGCTGACAGCGCAAGAGACTAAAAACACATAGTCTTTCTGATAGCAAAACCACACTTCCTTAAAATAGTCTGAATGAACTACGCCTGCAGTAACAATATACAAGGTTACTTTTATATGCAATAGGCACGTTGATAGGGTTAAAAATAAGTGATTCGAATTAGTCCATCTTTAAGATTAGCATAAAATATTGGACACCTAGATATTTTTTGTTTTAACAAGACATAAAATATTTACTAAGATATAACGCATTAAAGTTCGGGAGTGGAGACTTGTGACGTCATTGTCCTATAAAATTTGTACCGACAAGTGACGTAACACGAAATTTAAACCCGTTGTATCTTCGTTATTATTATTTTGTGTGACAAAAGAAAAATACGTGTCCATTATTTTTTATTAGTCTTAAAGACGGACTAAAATATTTGTTTTTAGTCAACATGCCTGTTTATTATAGAAACAAGGCATTGTGGTCAAGGTATTGTGGCTAGTCAGTTAGCCAGTGGCTAGTTAAAACGGGATTTGTCACCTCTTGGTAATTAATAAGAAAGTATCAACTTGCCTTTTAATAAAATATTTGTGGATTCTTTAACATTAGCATGCCTGCTGGTGGCCAGACATTATGTTCTTCAAATATAACTGGCATTCTACAAATTGATAGATGTTTCCTATTTGATAGATTGCTTGGTTCATGTTTCTTCTGAGAGGACAATATAACCCAGAAGAATAGCAAAAGAGGCAGCCCTAAAAGAGCTTGGTAATATAATTGAGTCGGCTTTCAATTTGATTCGCATCCTCGTCCGGCCGAGGAGTGTCGGTGATAATTCGCCCGAAAAATATAAAAAGGAAGCTTTGGGGAGCAGCTGGCAGCCATATTGGATTACAGCGAGCGAGCGAGGTGGGTGCGAACGCGTCATAGCGTCACGCCGCGCACCTAGGAATGTGGCTTTGTCGCAACATAGTAAGTGATTGGACTACTGGCCAGTTTTAATTTGCTTTTTTATTATAAACCTATTTTGTTTATAACCTTTGAGGATTATCGTTGCCGATGAAACTCTAGTATGTCTTATGATATGCTAGATTATGCTCGCAGTGTTGCTCGCTTGGGATCAGTACTTTTTTTCTGGATGAAAGGTATCCTATGTCCTTTTCTATACCCCTGACAACGTGCATACGAAATTTCATGATGATTAGTTTATTAGTTAAGGCGTATAAGCTTGACAAAAAAACTCACATTCGCATTTACAATATTGGTTAGGAGTTATTATACGAACTTTTAGGTATAAATGCAGAGATCAATTTTTGCCCTTTATAAGAGTTACAATTGAACTGCCGCTTAGACTGGAAAAGGCGGATTGAAGTAATCATTCTACACGATAGCAGCCAAATATTGTAATTAGGCTTTGAGTAGGTATTTCAAAGCCGTTTAAAATAAGCGTTGTATAAGAACCTATTCGACATGCATTACGTTATTGGCAACTACGCGCTTAACCGATTTTTGTTGTTAAAAGCCTCCTCTCCTTTATTGATTACTAGATTTTGCCCGCGGTTTCACCCGCTTCAGTCCCGTTGCCGAAGGAATATCGGGATAAAAAGTTGCCTATGACTGAATCCAGGTCTCCAGCTGTCTACATTCCAAGTTTCATCGCAATCGGTTCAGTTGATTTTACGTGAAAGAATAACAAACATCCATACATCCTCACAAACTTTCACATTTATAATATTAGTATAGATATAGATTTGCCAGCTTACTATAGCATATACTCAATACTCAATATCTTTATTGCACTCCATATGTTATATAAAGGTGTTACACAAGATATTGTGTAATACTGTGATAACAGTAGGTACAATAGGGGCCCTGTAGGGCACGGCAATGTAAGCGAGGATGATGCTGTTTTTATACATCACATAAATCTCTGTACAAATTAATTATTGCACTATTTGTTTTATATTATTTTAAATTGAATGTACTCGTATGTAGTATTTACGTTCTAGTTACAGTACGTAAAGTAAAATTTATAGCCCATATTGATTGTACCTACTTACAAACTTACCTGTAAGTTATCTTATCCGTGTATCTTGATAGCAGCACGGAGATTGGAATTGTTCTCAGTAGACGACCATAGGCCTCTATAACCATGTTTGTCGAAGTTTGGGTGTAAAAAAGTCTATTTACCCCTTTGAGGAAGACCTCTCAAATATATGAATCCTATGAAACTAAAATACCAGTTTTTTAATATAGAAACTGATCATTCAGATCAAATGTATCTTAAATAAAAACAATACTTAACGTGTCAAAATCAAAATACAAAAAGTACTCAAAATTGTAATTCTCTCAATGACGTAAGGCTCTCATGTGAAACAATAGGGTTGTCAGGCGTAAACACCCCGTCGTACAATGGCACTCGAACGATCACTAGGGTTGTACTTCATTATTGTTAGTTTATACTTAACAGTGTGTGCTACATTGTTGGGGTATTAATTATTTTATACTTTATAGTGTACAGCGATAGGATGGGGCGACCCTTTGGCCGTACAGAAGTTAAAGTTTAAGTTCAGTCATTCATGGAGGTTATTTTCAAAGTTATATAATCTATTACTATGTAATCAACTGTCGCTTTCCTTGACTGTCAAAATATTTTGAGAAAACTGATGTGTTTTAAATATCTCTTTGTTGCCTTTAAATATTTATATGATGTTTATTAACCTGCATTTACAAAAAGGCAAAAGATTCATGCCGTTATCTAAGTAAGAGATGATAATCAGGGCTGATAGTATATAATAATTTTAATGATTGCATGAATGATGTTATTGGTTTAAGTCGTTGAAACCGAGTGACAACACTCGGTTTTGATGCCCAAAATGCAATAAAAATTGGTTCACAGATATCAGCAAATAATTGTCTCGATTCCCGATGTTATTCGTGTCAGTTGTTAGACTGTTTTAAAGTCCTGTATGACACTATTTTACTTGCCTATAGAATAAATCACGTGCGGGAGATGTATTTTTAGTAACAAAAACAGGCTTCGAGGTCATAGATTTATACACAGATCTAGTTTTCATAAAATTTGCAACTACAATAAGATCTTAACACACAATACGATATACATTACTTCCACTCAATTTAAACTGGATTTTATTAAATAAACACACCAGCAGTGGTGTGCGTGTAATGATGCCAATTAGCGTTGGTGCTGGAGGCGCGAGTCGCAACCCTACCGCGCGCGACAAAGCTAACGACGCGGCGTATCGAACTCGCGACTACACCACACACAAATGGATACCACATACGGAACGATAATTCGGACAGACACGCTGCGTTTTTACATATAGAACGAAGCCACTTTGACGTTTGTAACTATCAATGTAGCTGGGCTTTCTAAGATAAGAAGAAAAAAGATAAAATATTATATATTATAAAGTATTTGTGCTACCTAATAGTACTTACATAATTAATTACATAATTGGCTAAACAGTTCTAAATATATTTTAGCCCCTTGTGTTCCAATATCAAATATTAGTCAATGAGATTTACCCAGCTTCTTCTGTTATGCGGAGTATGTCGTTGAATATGGAGAATCGAGTTCCGCTATGATTGGTATCTAGTTTCTTCTTTTACTGCATAGAATATGAAGCTATGTGTAAGTTAATAATTATTTCAAGGTCAACGATTTGTGATTAGTGTGTTTACTTAAGTCACATTTAATGTAGTTTTAAGATTCAGGTATTGATTAAGCCCATAAGAAAATAATTTAATGAGAATATATATCCTTACTATTTCACCAGTACTAAATATTTTTCACGGCTCCGCACAAAATCTGTAGCAGTATGTTTTCATTTATTTCGTTTTTTTGTTGTTGTCACTTGAGTCGCGTTCGCGTCGCACTCCGAGTGTTGTACTTTATCAATCATTTTCGTACTCAAATCAAATCAAGGGTGAAAACGAAACACGTCACTCCGTTTTATTGTGTTTTACAATTGGAAGCCATCTTTAAATAACGGTTAAGTGGGCACGTTTCTCTTGTGATGTTGGATTTGGAACATTTTGAATAATAAGGCGAAGATGTTTTTAATTGTTGCCGTCTCTTTATTGGCGAAAATATTACGATAAATCTTTGCATTAAATATTGGTAGATGGGTTATTTATTATGTTATTATTATCACAGCCAAAATATGTCCACTGTTGGACACAGGAGTTACCGAAGGTTTATCATGTTATGTTGACTGGTATTAATAGAAACCACATTGCACAAAACAATGTTATATCTGATCTAGATCTTATATCACAATATTAGGTCTTCTGTTTGCCTCTTGTATACGTGTATATTTATTTAACGATTATAAACTCTTCCGTGGTCCAATGATAAGAGCAAAGTGTACTTAATTCCAAAAAGTCTATAATATTCGACAGCACGCATGTCGTATAGAATTAAGTGTTCATTGATAGTGCGCTGTCTTTTGTGCCACAAAACATCGTAAGGGAGAGGGGTGGAGGAAGGAAACATTGAAGTAATCCAAGACCAAAACACATGAGTTTGACTTTTGAGGCAGCGGTTTTGTCTAGAACAAAAATCTTGTATAGGAACGCTCGTACAGTCTTTAATTGGAACTATGGCACAAGCTAGGCTTTAAAACTACTATTTCAATAATATTGAATCAAAAGTTGTATATAGAGGGTAATGAGGTAGTCGACTTTTTGGACAGATCCAAGCCACTAGTGACATTTTTGTATCCAATAAATTATTATTGATTTTCCATTCTTCTTTTCGAGTGGTTAGTGGCCAACCTGTTGACAAGAGATGTTCAAGCCGCCCGTAAGCCTCTGACATGGCTTATCGACTGCTATCAATTTGGAAAAACCGGGACCGACTTTTTACGTGCCCTCCGAAGCACGGAGACGCTTAGATTAAATGGGATCCCTCCTTTTCGCATAATGTTTTTTGTCCTAATATACTTCGGCATAACGATTTTGGCACAATTTGTTTTGGCATAATAATACTTTGGCATACTTTTTTTAGGCATACATTTTATGTTGGCATAATCATGTTAAAGACTAATTTGTTTTGGCATAAATTTGATTCCCATAACGTTAGTAGGCCTAATGACTATTAGCATAACGTTAGTAGGCCTAAAGACTTTTAGCATAATAGAAGTTAACTCAGATAGAAGTTAACTGATTGAAATAGTAGTCCTTAATTATTTATTTTAGGTGTATATTTTCAAAACCGACTTCACGTAGTCTTGTTTGTCCTACCCCTAGAGTGTTATTTAAAATCGCGTAGGCGTGTAGGGGCGAGGCGGCCCGCGGGCTGAGGAGCAGGCGGCTGCGAGCGAGCCGCCGCGGCTGAGGCTGGCCGGCGAAGCCGGCCAACAAGCCGAAGCTGCGGTGGTGAGCGAAAGCCGTCTGCGACGATTAGCACGCGTGGGGCCGCCGGAGGCCCGCAGCGCCGGAGCCGTGACAGAAACTCATTCAACACATCATCAATTTATGCTTTAGGATATTATGCTTAAAAAAGTTATGGTTTAGAACTTTATGCTTAATAAATTTATGCTTTACAATATTATGCTTAATCATTATTATGGTTAGAGAAATTATGCTTAAAAAATTATGCGTAAGCTGTTATGCGTAATTATATTATGCGAAAATATAATTATGCCAAACAACATTATGCTAAGTTATATTAGGTCTTAAAATTTTATGCTAATGGATAGGGAACCAGATTAAATACCACTAAGCGGTCACCCATATATAGATTGACCGCACCCAACGTTGCTTAACCTCGCTAATCGTTTACCGATCAGTGAGTGCAACTGGCTATGAGCGATTGATATATCGATATGATTCCATTAATCTCGTACTAGCCTCAGTAGACCATCAGTCAGGTGTCTTCTGGTATCCAGAAATCCTGATTCAACTTCAACCCTAACAACACAGAGAAAGAAAACTAATCCAGCTATCTATAGCAATGTTAGTATAGTTTTGTGAACACGTGTGATAATACCACAATGCAATTATTACAATTTGTCGCAACATTATACTCGTGCGACGCCTAAGTGGGCACAACCCCTCCGGGTAACCCCTTCGGTTCCCGCGCGTGTCATGCAACGCAAATTATCATTGACAAATATTTGCGACACGATATATACAGACAGACATGACAATTGTAATAATAGGTGTATGTCTGTTTATGTTGTAAATTTAATGATAGAGGGTAGTTGCGTTTTTGAATAGGAGTTAATAATTAGTTAAATATGGTATACTAGTTTTTACCCGCGGTTTCTCTCGCTTAAGTTTAGGTTACGTTAGATAAGTAACAGTACTTTTTCCTGGATGAAAGGTACCCTATGTCATTTTCTGTTTCCTTGACAACGTGTATGCGAAATTTCATGGCGATCGGTCGAGTAGTTAAGGCGTGAAAGCGTAACAAACAAACACACATTTGGTTTTAGAACATTAGCTAGAATACTAGGTTAGTATGTAATTAGTTAAATATATATACTAGGAATGGTGTATATGATCTGCATCGGTGGAGTAGTAAATACGACAGCTGTGCATGAGGTCTCAAGTTCGATATCTGGATCAGACAAAGTGTTTTTGTGTTTTTCTGTCTCTCAGTAGCACCACGGAGTTTGAAATTATGCCCGGTAGATAGCAAAAGACTCTCTACTGATAACGTAAAAGCTAAAATCATATTTGGTGAAATGTGGTTGTAAGACCCCTGTTTACTAGTGTATGTATTTATGGTAAATGTATGTATGGTAAACAATGAGTGATTAAGATAGCTTAAGACAAATAAGATAAGCGCAATGTTATCTCCATTTAAACTTGAGATTTCGATTGAACTAAGTCTGGCTGATTAAGAAAGTACCTCAGTCCTACGGAAGATCAGGCCAAATAAACTTGTGTTGTGTTCTTAAATAAACACCTAACATATTACCAGGTAACACTTCTGCTATTGCGCCATGCGTGCTGTCGAAGAATTGAACTTTTACAAAGTTTGCAGCAGTTTACACTTACGGTTGTCGGCCTCGATGGCGTAATGGTTAGTGTAACCGACTGCCACGCCTGAGGTCACGGGTTCGATTCCCGCACAAGTCAGACATTTGTGTGCATGGATGTTTGTTTTGGTCTGGGTGTTTCTATGTATGTATTTACAAAAAAAAGTATATATGTCTGTTTATCCATTGTCTAGTTCCCATAATACAAGCTCTGCTTAGTTTGGGCTAGATGGTGTTGTATGTATGTAGTAGAATATTATTATATTATTATTATAATTAGGCACTGCACTGTACACATGCATACATCAATAGCGATTTAATTGCTTTTCAAAAGCTCTATGTAGTATCTGTACATCTAAAACAAGCAGTATTGCTAAAACGCAATGCAGTTACAATGCAGTTGTTAACGATATCGAAATTAACTGCAGAAAGTCATGAATATCCGATGCGGTAAAACAATCAACGATCGCCATTTAAAAACTAGCATCTTTCGCATCTGCTTCTTAAATGAAATACCTATATGATACTTATAATATGTGTATAATTCTGGTTACGCCGTAGACCGTAGACCTGCACAGCTATCTCTGGCTACGTCGTAGCACTATCATTCGATCACTTGTGTAAACGTTTCTGAATAATCTGAACTTCAATTTAGTAAAAAAGAAAAGGGTAATTTTTGTTAAGTTTTTTATAAGCCGTACTTACTATGTTAAAATTAAATCATCGATAAAGATTAGAAAAGTGTTATGCTGAAAACGCAAGTTTTATTTTAAGTAAATAAGCGGTAAATCGATAGTAGAATAAATAAATAAAGGTTAATGTTTAGTGACAAACTTCGCTAATAAACAAAAAACTTTGAGGATATTTGTAAAGATACTCATTTTAATTGGTTTTATTGTTAAAAAATAATCAGTCATAATATTCAAACGTTACATAATGTATAATTTTTACCACATACAATTTATTTATTTAAAAGATAAACACTTTTACAGCTACGACAAATAGATTTTTCGCCATCTATTGGAACGGAACCCGGAAAACTGGGCCAACCATTTAAACCCTACAAAGACATGCCGGATATCCGTTACATGGTATAAACATATTATTTCATTATATATGAATATCATCAATTTACACAATTCTTTTAAACTAACTTATACCTAAAATATTATATAACAGAAATAAAAAAGAAAAGAAGGACCTAAAATTAAAACCTCTAATAGGCGTCATAGAATTCCTCCACATCACAGTCGACTGATAATGTGCCAATGAGACTGGCAGCATTGCCACGTTGAATGGCAATTGCACAGTCGTCACCTTAACGGACTGTATATATGACAAGTTTACTGTCTCCGTGGCTCAGCGATAGTGCAAGCGACTGCTGAGCATGAGGTCTCGGGTTCGAATCCCGGGTTGGACCAACAAAAACGTATTGGGTTTTTCTATTAAGAAATCTCAATACGAGCCCGGAGTTAGGAAGTTGGCGGTGTTAAACACCCCCGTGTCTCGGAAAGCACGTGAAGCCGTTGGTCCTGCGCCTAATCTCTCTCCGGTCGTGTCGGATTATTCGTCCCATCATCGGATCATGAGGGTTAAGGAACAGAGAGTGCACTTGTGTTTGCGCACATACTTGTGCACTATAATATCTCCTGCGCAGATGGCCGGTCTCCGTTAAGATTGGCCGCCGTGACCGAAATTCGGTCTGGAGGACATTATTTATTATATGACAAGAACCTACGGCCATAACATCATAAGGCCCTAACACCATATACTATGTAACGAATAAATAAATACATAGCTAAATTTGGAATGCCTGCACCATGCGTCCTAAGGTAACAGGCGGAGAGTAGACGGGATGTCCAGGATAAGGATACTATATGGATAAGGATAAGATAACTCACTGCCAGTCGAACAGACTCATACGACTGATCAAAGACGGCTAAAGGTGTTTTGGCCACAATGATGAGTTTATAAGGTATTGAGTCAAAGTCGAATTCAACAGAATGCTTATTCAACTTATATAAGAAAGTACATAAAACATTACGCAAATGAGATAACCAACTACCGTCACAAGAATTAATACTCAAGCTGTCATGATGCAAGGAGACACCCCCGTCGATATGATCCCAAAGATAATTTGCTAGTAAACATGTTAGCTACGATACGACTTCCATTTTGCACGAATTACACCACTCTCGTCGTGGAATCTAATTACATAGCGGTTGCGCCCTCAACCTTATGCTAAATGGATGCGGCATTTTAAATATTTTTGTACTTTTGTGCTACTTTTGATAAGTTATTTGACTGCATGGATGACGTAGTGATTTAAGAGGTCGTCTCGCCATTGCACTGCACCGAGTGTTGTGGGTTCAAATCCCACACGGCACGAAAGTTTGTGTGATATACGAATGGTTGTTTCGAGTCTGAACTTGTGTCCGTCTTTTGAATGTTTTCAAAAACGATACAGAAAATTATTTCTGGCGCGGGTGTTGGCTTTTAAAATTATATGAGTAAAGTTATTCAGTGGAGGTAAGCTTGGATTAGTACAAAAATGCATTTAAGCAGTATTGATATAATTGTAAGCATTTAACAAAACCTGGAAATTGGTATAAAGTGACCCCTTTCTGAGTTTGCCTAGGCTATTAGACAATCCTTAAAAAATGAGAATGTCACTTAACTTATTATTTATCATAAGGCATCAAAATAGAAAAGCTAATAGCGTTCGTAACCCTAAGAAAACAAATTTAAGGTAGGCTTCAAGAACTCTTGCCGGGCGAAACACATTTACTGTGTTACTGCTTCTACACCGGTTGTTTGCAAGAGAGCAGTACTACACCAGTAGAACTAGCTACTAGTAATAGTAGAACCAGCTCATTCGTAACGTTACCAAAAAATAACAACGCCGAGATCTTCCATTAGAAACAATGAGATTGCTGGCACAAATACTCAATACCACCACCAAATAAAAATTAAAAGCGTTTAGGCCTTGTGATTTCTGCCGGAAGGTAACATCTTAACTAAATGTCATATTTTGAGGTTTCTAATTAATTTAAAAACAGTAACAAAGCCCAAATAGGCTTTGTTACAAAAATATTTTTAAATCCACTACAAAGAATAGAATGAAGTGGATAGTAAATATTGTGTCGGAAATTTAAGATGCCTAATGTGCATTAGTTACTAGAAATATAAATAATTCCCTTGATGATATACTTTCGCCTTATTCTGTAGACTGTATTAAAACATTTTAAAAATAAATCACTATTATTTATACTAATATTATAAAGAGGAAAGATATAATATTTTGTTTGTTTGTTTGTAAGGATTTAACTCAAAAACTACTCAACTGATTTTAAATATTCTTTCACTATTCGAAAGCTCTCATTATCACCGAGTAACATATTTTATTTTTATGAAAAGCACTCTTACTAACCTAGCCTAATAGAAGTACTATGCGAGCGAAGTCGTGGGCAAAAGCTAATGTTAATTACATTTAAAATCCTCAAAATATGTCAGCTACTTGCAACGTTACCATTTATCTTGATTCGGGGGCCAGTCAGTGTAGACCGGCGACACTTCGACCCAGTGGGAACGTTACCATTTAGAATAGGCCAGAAGTCTTATATGCTCTTAACATTCAATTCCGTTTATTTAAATACCGCATCGCGTGTTCATGCATCATTGCGACCAAGAAAGCTCCCGAGTCTTAGAGGGATAACGGTAGATTTGCCGGATCCCAGGAGGGTGAAGGGGGGTGCAATTTGCCCCTAATCATGTGATGAAAAACTTAACACCACGGTTACGACGAGTGATTATGGTTCCAGAATGTTGTATGTAATCCGTTTTGGGAGTACGCTTCTTATTTATTATGTTAATTTTAATGTGGATATGAGATTAACTTCCCTGATGGATTTTACTGTGCCGTAATTAGGTCGGTGTATTCTTGATACAGACAGCCGATTAGGGTTGGAGTTGTGATTGTTTTGTGCAGTTGTTTGACAGGTTAGTGGAACCTTCGTTTAAATGTAGAGTAAGGCTGAGAGTAGACGTATTTTCAGACTTCAAAACGTCGAACAGTTTTTGATGAATGATTCCAGGGATTTCAAAAGTGACAGTTTTGTCAAAGGGTGGAATTTAAAATCTGTGCTATTTATCTTACACTAGAAACCTAAGGAGTACTTTAGAAATTAAGTTGAGCACCGGAGTCGTCTTTTTGGATAAGAAAACGATCACTCATAGTTTTTATAGGTATGTCTTAAAAGGATATGCCAATGTATTAAAATTAATATAAATTCTCGTTTTATTGATATAAAATTTAAATTCAACTTCACGATTGTCTTGTTGGTTACTTGAACGTTATTTTCAAATATATTTATCAAACTTTAAATTTATATTATAAAAGTTTATACTATATCTACTAGCGAGTTGAGGCGTAAGGAACCAATTCTATATGACTATCAACTTCAGTAGTAAAGTTGCTATGAAAATTGATTTTCTGTTTTACATAATACTGTCTTTTGTTTACGCAAATGTTATACATTAAATTAAACAAACTTTATACGGATTTAATCGCGTTGTTTATTTTTTATAAAACACTATTATTACATCATTTTGAAACTTTAAACTACTATTGTTAAACACTTTTACTAGTTACTGTTTACTTCAATTTAAGCTATTTATATTATACAACTATTTAGATTTAATTTTGATTATCTGTGTTAACCATAGTAATAATAGATTACTATGAGCTATAGTTTCTGCCGAAGTGGTATTTAAATTTTAGGAAGAACACTTTACAGAATTGCACGACAGTAATTTAAATTTATTTATAGCCCTAAAATATTGATATGGTTCCCTTGTTCCCTCTTAGTATAAAAACCTTCTGCTTCGTAGCACCCAATTACTCGTTAGAAAAATCTCCATATACATATATTTACCGAGGTCTCAGCCTTAAAATTGTTTGAACAACATATTCTAAATCAACCAAAAACAAACCACCGTTGCGTATAATCACTTAATGTAAGTCTCCACCACACGAGCTGTCACTTAAAACGAGTCGCGAAAACATTCCCCGCTACTTAAACAGTTTCGCTGCGGTTTCTTAACATATTTCCATGAGACTTTAACGTTAACTTTCGCGTTAACTCCTCGTATGAAGTGTTTTAAAACATTACTTCTTGTGACATAATTAGACGGGACTAACTTTTAAGTAGGTGATGCATGCTCCCGCTTATGCCTTAAGTGGCGAGTTTGAATTAAACTTTTTATGGTTGAAATTAATTTGCGTTTCAACCTGTCTGCTTTGCGAGTACTTTTGAAATGGGTTTTCGGCAGTTGGAAATAATTTATGTTTTGGTTCGCTATGCTTTGTGGTTTCTTTAGTTTTAATGTTTGTGGAGGCGAACTTTTAGATATTAAATGTTGAAATTAAACTACTATATACGGATTTTATCGCGTTGTTTATTTAGCACTGTATTACAAAATTTTGAAAATATTACACTACTACTACTATTGATTTTATTTTACTAATTTATAAGCTAATAAAATTATTTAAACTATTAAATCTATTTATTTTTGGTTTACACTTTCCCCGACGTTTCGGTTGCTTTCCAGCAGCCATGGTCACGGGGAGACTTTAATAGTTTAAATAATTTTATTAGCTTATAAATTAGTAAAATAAAATCAATAGTAGTAGTAGTGTAATATTTTCAAAATTTTGTAATACAGTGATAAATACACAACGCGATAAAATCCGTATATAGTAGTTTAATTTCAATGAATAACATTCGCGTAAATAGAAGACAATATTATATTAAATGTTGTTTCGCAAATATATTTTTTGATTAATATAAGGAGGCTTACTAGGAGGGTTTATAGGCTTTAAAGGAAGTTTAACTAAAGACGGTCACATAATACTAGCAATATATGATTAAGTGAAAGAAATATCTTGGGTCAGGAAGGTAGCTTTAAAAACTTGATTCAGACAATATATTAACCATTTTGACCGTTACATATTGACTGCTTCAGAATTCGGCAAGGATTCCGTTATACATCTACTCAAAAGATACACATATATCATAGTATCCCAACCACATTATTATAAAATCTCAACTGACTATGGCCGATTCAGAATAACTCACTTTTATTCCTATTATAAAACTTGACTTGACTTGATTTGATATGTCTATTAGGTACTCGCTGAAAACACATCCGATTCTTAAATTCTGAATAAATTAAATCTGGGCTTTGTTTAAATAAACCTATTTTACTCAGGGATTGTTCTAACTTGCCACGCGAGCGACGACGTCGGGAACGGAAATTTGCCTGATATATAATAATTACTAACCAATTTAAAAATCTACTTAAGATATTCAACACCACTTATTCCTTTCACCCCATTGTCCTTCACAAAAGAAATAATCAACTACCCCTTAAACACACTTCACACCCAACAATATTTGTTATTATTTAACACAAGAACACTCAATGTACCGTGTAAACACTACAAACAATCCACGTTTACTAACAGAAGGTAATTACGACCCCTAGTGTGAACCCCTTAATGAGAACACCCGTCCATTTTATTAGACCCCTCTCAATTCATTATAGTTGAATTTCCGCGGAACATTTTGTTCGACAGTCGATGGTCGTGATAGATCTTGTTAGACTGGTGGTGGGAACAGTGACATGTGTTTTTGCGATACAATGGGGTGAATTGTTAAATCATGACATCGGTAATTAGGCCCGTTTAAGTATTGGCGAATGTTTGAGAAATAATTAGTAAGTTTTATTGGACTGGGTCATGAGTCATGCTCGGGAACGTCAGCTGTTTGTGGTAGTTATTTGTTTCGTTTTTGTCTTATTGACAATTCTAGTAATCTGGCAGAATGGCACTGGGTAATATCGATGGTGTATTCCTTATGTAACTGTCAAAAATCTACTACATAAATTTATATTACATTTGCTTCCTTGCGTTGCTTGTGAAGCAATCGGTACCCTTTATTTTTTATTTTAATACTCGCTCTGAATACTGTTAAAAATATATATCTCCTCTTATATCCTTTAGTTGTCTCATATTTTCACTCACGTTTGCCGTGTGCATTTATTTAAATAAAAATCCCTTTTTTGTAAAAAGGATACACAACACACTTAATGACTATGCGATACAGGGCTCTTTAATGACCATACTTTCCAGTTACATGACGTCATTATACCACCATCATCATCTAAAAAATAACACGATTCAAGTTGCCACCGCCACAAACCTCTCATTGTGGAACCTCAATAACAATAAAGTAAAAATCAACCTTACAAGGGGTGCGCGCCCGACACGTTCAAATATTAATTCTACCCTCGAAGATAAAAACTATTAGGGCGGGCCCGGGATTATGGCCAGATTATTATTTTAACGAAATTAGCTTACTGTTGTTAAGGGACTCTGTGGAACAAGAGGCCAAAGATTAAAGAGCAGAGTGGATGTATCAAATTAGGAACGAACTTTTTGTATTTCTTTTTACCCGTGCGTTAAATGCTATCTGCGTGAATACAGAAATTAATCTGTATGTTTCTAATTAGTTTTATATGTCAAGATAAAGTATAAAGATACTTAAAATTAATGATTAAACACAGAGTAAAATAGTGCTTGGTAGGCATTTATACCAATATTATAAAGAGAAAAGATGAAATTAAATTACTTTATACGGATTTTGTCGTGTTGTTTATTTTAAAACACTTCTATTAAATAATTTTGAACTATAAGACTATTATTATTGAAATTTCCTACAATTTAAGCTATTTAAAACTATTTATATTTAAGATTACACTTTTCCCCGACGTTTCGGTTGCTTTTCAGTAGCCATGTTCACGGGGAGACTAAGATGGTAGTTGTCTTAATGTTCTGAAGTGTAGTTATTTCAAGTTTATTAATAAGAAAGTTAACACTGTTCTTTTTTAGAAATATTAGTTAAGCAAATTGTATTCTTCTTAAAGTAACTTGTTTACATGTCCCGTAATAAAGATGAATTAATCTATAATAACAGGCCAATAAATTTTTATACCTATTGCCATTACTGCACAATATCCTGCCCTACCCTTAGATTTCATAGCACTCACCCAACACAAGGCTTATTAAAACTAAATTGCGAAAATTGCAGTGCAAATGTGGCCCTGATGTATTTCGCTAACCGGCTTATGCGTCCCAACATAACAAGATCTTGTCACAGCTTTCACTTACTTCAAAACAGGGGTCTTTTTAAATTAGCTGGTTTTACAAGCATCCAGTTTAGGGAGAACTCTCGTAGCAAGTAAAATCTTTGGTGGTGTGGTTCAAGGTGTCGGTTGTTTGGTCCCTTACACGAATGATCTGTAATCTTGGAGTTGTAAGCGAACAAAGTGGGAGGGTAATGATGTGCAGTTACTGGTTGGCGCGTTGACAGCTCGCCTATTAAGGATTACCCCTACGATGAGCTATAAATTCCATTTACCCATATTTATGACAGAAATAAAATTTTATTAGGTCCTCGGAAAAATGTGTTAACATGAGCTTTTTAGAATGAGGTTGTCGTATAGAGGTTTTATAGCGTATGAAGATTTTTTAAACCAACAAACAAAGTATGGCTCACTTTATAATCTACCTAAGCCTGTATTTGTGTACATATACATATATTGTTTAAATTATTATATGAGTATTTGTTTAACAAAGGTGTTTAAGACAAGTAATGAAAGTCAAAAGTAGTCTTTTTCTTCTTAACTTCAATGCGTAAACACCGTCTACTAGATTTTTAACAATACATATTTATTATGATTACCTGTAATAGTTGTGGCTTTGTTGATAATTTCAGGGACCTTATGAATAAATCAATCCAATTGATACTTATAAATAAATCACAGATAGTTTGTCTATCCAGCTGATCAGAACATTGTGGTTTTATTTAAAGTAATTCCTTGCTTAGTGTCCACGTCAGTTTATATACCGATACAGTATATGACATTTGTAAGTATTCTTGGTGTCTCGTTTAGCGTTATATTAGCGTAGTACACATCTCTGCTTGGTGTGCTACAGCGATAGGATTAAATATAAACTACGTTTTGAAGTTTCCACTTTTTTCCTTACTTAATATATCTCCTTGTTATCAGGTGTGGTTCCAGAACCGGCGCGCAAAATGGCGGAAAGCGGAGAGACTAAAGGAGGAACAACGGAAGCGAGAGGGCGCTGAAGTGCTGACTAAGAGAGACCCGTCAGATGATAAGGTGAGATTATGTGTTTGTTGTTGTTGTTCATTCGGTAAACAATGTTACCCTTAGGTGGTGACTGTCCACCAAGTATTTATAATATAAACCCGAGATGAGTATATTAATAAAGAACAATGTGCTAAGTGATAGTGATATTGATAACACCAAAGTGATCAGAGAATGTGCTCTGATTAAAGTTCCGTCATCAATATTCCATATCAAATATATCAATGGGGATAGCGCAAAGGATTAAGAGGTCATAGCGCCATAATATTTCTCAAAGTCGCAAGTCAGCATTCTATCTCTGCATATATCAAAAACAGCCATTTTAGTATTCAAAATAGTTAGACTAGATGTAGGATAATAGAATAAGAGTTACGCTGAGTGTTATGGTTTTAATAATAAATAGCTCAAAATCTTCGTGTGATCTTGGAATTATTGTTCCGAGTCTGGGAGTTCTTTGTGTCCATTGTTAGAATGTAACTACATAAGTTATTACGCCATCCGTGCAGTAATTTCGAAGGAAGATCTGTTACGTAAAGAACCACTACAGCGCAATAGTCTATCTTACCATAACTTTCGTGTTGTATACAGGGTTCTTCAGAATGTGGCATGTCACGTGGCTCGGCAGAAGCGTCACCGGTGTCGGGCACAGCGGCGTCGCCCCGCGCCTCGCCGCCGGTGACGCCCGGCTCGCCGCGACGGTCGCCGCTTCGATCCCCAAACCGATCACCCAACAGATCACCTAGACATGAAAGGTTAGAAAATAAAACTTATACTTGAATATGTAGGTATATTCACTAAATAAAAATATAATTATATGTATTAGTTACTAGTTATGTACGTCATAAGTCTATATATATAACTTTGTCTTTATATACATATGTACTAGCTGACCCGCGCAACTTCGTCTGCTTCACATAAGAGAATTTCCTCGTTTTTGCAACGTTTTCCATCGATGCTCCTCTCCTATTGGTCGTAGCGTGATGTTATATAGCCTATAGCCTCCCTCGATAAATGGGCAGTCTAACACAAAAAAAATTTTCAGTTCGTACCAGTAGTGCCTGAGATTAATGCGTTCAACCAAGCAAACAAACTCTTCAGCTTTATAATATTTAGATTATTAATTAAATGTTTTTAAATACAACAATATTTTTGTATGAAAAACAGGGGTCTTGCTTTATGTTTTCATTCATTTATGATATGATATGCTATTGATGATATGATATTGCTGTCTGTTTCCTTTTAGACTAGACCCAAAATAAACCCACTTGCATTGTTAAGCACCCATTCTAACTAAAACCACAGCGTACGTCGAGGATACATCAGCAATCTAAACCATATTATTAAATGTCTACCGTACTTGCAGGTCTGAAGCGAGCTGTCCATCCCCAGCGCCATCTGTCGGCAGTACCAGCTCCAGAGACGCGGCCATGGACCAGCGACCAGCGCATCACATGTTCTCACCATTTGACCAGTAAGTCTTTTTTAACCTACCAGCCTGAACTTAACCAGAAATCATGGTATAAGTAATGTGTCTGGACGTCGGCGATGGATGAATTAAAGAAACATACACATTATTTACATGTATAAGCAAGTAAGTCTTGCTTGACAGGTAAACTGAACCTCCATGCTATACGCTCTGGATAATCTATGTTTAAGTAAATCGACCTTTAGAATCCATCTTTGATAAAATATAGCAATTTAGGTAATCATCTTAATCATCAGAGTGTGCACCATTTTATTATTTGACTACCGTTTAAATCGTAACCTTAAAATATAGCTCCTATTGGCACGGTTGAAATGAGTCTCAACATTATTGGTAAATAGTTTTTAAAATACAAGCGTAAGTACAAATTCATTTGAGTGATATTTGGTTTCATTATAATAATTGTCGATAACAGTTAGCTTTTCTTAAAAGCCTTACCATCACACTTTACACCAATAAAATAAACAACTCGTATTTTACAACTCGTTACAGATATAAATTTTGCGCTCGACGCGTAGATGGAGTATATACTCTGTCTACGGTTTGATGAGATCATTTATTTAACAAATCTATCGTTTTTATATTTTACTAGTTGACCCGGCAAAAGTTGTTTTGCAATATAAATTATTTCTTCTCCTTGCGGTATACCTACCAAATATACAAATTTCATAAAATTGGTCGAGCCGTTTCGGAGTTGTGCGACCACAAACAGCGTGACACGATATTTTTATATATAGGTATAAAATTAGATTTTAAGAATTTATAATTCCATACTTTATTTTCTTCGTGTATTTTTATATTTTACAGTTGCGCGCAATAAGTACTGATTAATTTGATTTGATTTATAATCTGAATGACTTTCATCTTATTCCGTTCCGTAAAGACGAATTAGAGACTGAAGTATAATCAGCGTAAATAAACGACGTTAGGAATAATCATACATACGTAACTGTAGACGAAGTAAAGCACACCACGTAACTAATAAAATCCTTTATTCAAAGAGTTTCAACAACACACTTTGCGTGTGTTATGATGAGTTGACTTGATGTCGACAATTACCCGATTAAAAGTGAGCTCGCATTAATCAACGGTAATTATATTGCGCTTCAACTAGCCGGCGCGGAATTAAGATCCTCTTGAGCTACGGACCTCGGCGTTTGAACGAATTATTATGTAAGTGTTCAGTGTGGTCCTTTAGGCTATTAATTAGTGTGAGCGCTTTGAGAGATCATAAATGGTTAAGATGGAGAACTATTATGTCTTTGTAGTAATGAAAATTATTAGTGACGTTATTAAAATTTCAATAACGTTACTAGTAATTTTAATTACTACATAAAAGAGGCTTTACTTAAAATCTGGTATAAGTTTAATCTTGCTACGCTGCCTAAAAGTCGAGTATTAAGAAACAAAAATATAGATACGTAACTGCTTTCAAATTTTACGTATAGAAAGTCAAAATCTTCTTTTGTTATAATAACATCAAATTCTATTATCAGCCCTGTTTATGAATTGTCGCACTGCTGGTCAGAAATCTCTTCCAAGTATCAAAGGGGTTAACTAGTTAGAGACTTTTTAGGGCAAGCAGATTCATTCTTACGATCACCAAAAAATGGCAACTGTAAATTGACGGTCCATGGGATTGAATTAAAGACACATTCTATGCCAGTCCTACCATATATACCCGGTACCTCATTACGGAAGCACCTACTATTGATAGAGTAACACCGGTTTAATCATCTTAGAGCTTAATTCAACAAGCGAAACAAGGACAACGCTATTAGTAGACAAGATCTAAGAAATGAACAAACAAGGTCTAAGAATCTAGTTTGCGCGGGAGAGGCGACTACCTTATGACGCTCGCAATGTAGTACTGCCAGATGTACTGCTACGCGATTAAGTGACTTCTTTACTTGATAATAATAATAATTCTTTGTCAACGGTCTCCACACTATCTCTAAGTGTATTGATTATAAAATTAGGAGCACGGGTATCAGTTCAATATTTGATTGACATTGATAAAGTCCCTCAATTTATATTAATTTGTATGGACCATACAGTTGGATCCAAGTATGTAGGACGGGCAGAAGTATTCCAATATTATTATGTGTCAATAAGACTGAGGTCGATCGAATTTATTTTGTTATTTATTAATTGGCCCTATCAAGTTTATGCCTTCGGGGAATGAGGAATGTGGGTGTGCTAGATATGTTGTATTAAAATGACGTTTTAAATAAATAAATAACAGAATCTCCCCTGCGTTTAGAACGCTTAGGGAGAGGTAAATTACAATAAATAGTTCAAAAGGTTTACGTCCTACAGAATAGATGTGAGTCCACTGCTCTACTAATTAGATTTCTAGGCTTCGTGATGCTACTGAAAATGTCCTAAGAGCAATCGAATGTGATCGATAGTGAGTGGTCCTCTCTATGTGGTAGAATATTATTATATTATTATTATATTATTATTCTTTTCTAACATAACAAATTAATGTAAATAAATCGAGACAAAGATCGATAAATTGCATCTAACTCTCATTATTTGGGTATTTACATATTTTATCTACACTGAATCGACGTGTATGATTACACTTCGATCGTATTGTTATATGATTGTTGTCTACAATATTGAGTTATCTTTCATTTGCTAGGAATAGGATCTTGCCAGCAGTGACGCAGTTTACTGGATATATTCAGATTTTGGCACTACTTCGTGGATACAATTAGTCTTCGTTTATTCAGACTTTAAGACCAAGAATTAGATGTTCTTAGTCTAAAGTCTGAATAAACGCAGACCTATTGCATCCACGAAGTTGTGCTAAAATCGGAAAATATCCAATAAACTATGTCATGCGTTTAGAGGCATCAAATAAGTATATTATAACAGATCGCCTGTACAAATCAAATCAGATTTAAATAGTTTATTTTAGGCCTTGGCAGACGCTTGAACTTGTCAACAATCCAATTAACTCGTCCGAATCGCTGCACGGATTTTGGTCACATTATCACGCAGACAGAATATGATCTGAAATAATCTGAACTGTACAAATCTTGGATACTTTTACTACTTATCCCAGAAAATGTAGTTAGTCTTGAAAACCTATTAATTTTAACTAATTTATAAATGCGGAAATAAGTTTGTATGTTTATTTATTACGCTTTCATGCCTTGATAACTCGACCGATATATATGAAATTTTGGATATACGTTGTCAGGGGTACCGAAAAGGACACAGTGTGTCACTCAGAAAAAGAAATGTTCTGGAAAGATAGAAATTTTATTGGCAAAATTTATATTAACGCGAGCGAAGCCGCAGGCATAAGCTAGTATTACATACACAGTCACACGTCTATATCTAAAAAGTGGTAGGCAGAGGTTTATTACATCCACACTTCGTGAGCTAAAGTTTAGGTCGCAATTAACAGGGGGCAAGTCTACCTATTACGACCCACTCGGTACTGCCTCCGTGGAGCAGCGGTAGTGAATGCGACTGCTGTGCCTAAGGTCTCGGGTTCGAATCCCGGGTCGGGCCAACAAACAGTTATTGGGTTTTTCAGTTAAGAAATCTCAATAGCAGCTCAGAGTAAGCAAGTTGGCAAGAGCAGCTATAGCTCAGTGGGGAGACCAACAGACTGCAATGCAGAGGGTCTCGGGTTCGAACCCACGTCGCGCACCTCTGACTTTCGGAAGTTATATGACTTTTCGAAATTATGTGCGTATTGATTGACAACTATCGCCTACTCCGTGCCTCGGAGAGCACGTTAAGCCGTCGGTCCCGACTGCCATGAACATCTATGGCAGTCGTTATTGGGGAAGTCGACATAAAAGATCCCACTGGGTCGAAGTGTCGCCGGTCTGTACTGACTGGCCCCCACACAAGATAAGATAAGATAGGAAGTTGGCGGAGAGTTCCCATCGGATAGTGAGAGTTAGGGAATAGAGAGTGCCCTTGTGTTTGCGCACACACTTGTACACTATAATATATCCTGCGTAGTTGGCCAGTCTCCGTTAAGACTGGTCGCTGTGGCCGAAATTCGGTCTGGAGGATGATATATGATACAGTTCTAGACTCCGTGCTCTTACTGAAAATTTCCAGACAGCGATAGCCTAGTGGGAGACCGTTGGAGTGCCACACACTGGTCATGAGATGGATCTCCAGGCGAATCTCTGACTTTTCAAAGTTATATGCGTATTAAATAGTTAATTATCGCTCGCTTTATCGGTGAAGGGAAACATCGTGAGGAAACCTACATGTCTCAGTGGTCTTCACATGTTCTCGATGATATGGTAAGTCTACCAACCCGATGGATAATGGCGTAACCTTTCTTACACTGAGAAGAGGCCTGTGCCTAATAGTACTTTAAGAGTATGGGTGTACTTTGTTTGCATATTTGTAAATTTCTACCCGACTTAGGGTTCGTCCATAATGCGCCAGTCATCTTAAAAAAGAAGCACAGCACTGTTAAACTTTTCCTTTTAATCATCTAATAGGATCTCGAGGCCAAAGATAGTCACAAACATATTACCGTAAAGCTTACAACAAACTTCTGCTGTAACTTAAAAGTTTGACGCGGTCTCGTCAAAGTCTCAAGATTCACTTTAATTGAATAACTTGAAGTTTAATTGTCAATAATAATGATCCCGGGTTAACTCGGTTTCACTTGACGAATTAACTTCAAGTTGGGAGCTTAATTTGTTAAGTATCGATTAAGTTAATTATGGGATCATAATTTTGTAAGGCAGTTTGTTTTGGTGGCTTTGGTTATAGATGTGTTAACTTAACTTTAAGTTATATTTAGGTATTTTGGTTGGTCAATCAATACTTTAGATTAGGTCAAATGCCAACGAAGATATTATAAAGTTTCGTCGTTAGGTTGTTCTTAAAGTTATATACATCTATCTTCATCCTTTCTTTAATATTATAAGAGTAAATATGATTATTTTGTTTGTTACGCTTTCACGCCTTAACTGCTCGACTGATCATCATTAATTTTCGCATACACGTTTTCAAAGGTACAGAAAAGGACTTAGGGACATATATCTTTCATCTAGAAAAGAGGTACTGTTGTACGGATGACGTGTGTATTAGGTTCGAGAGTAAATAATACAACGAATGACTAATAATTACTGCAATTATTGAGTAACATGGTTTTATATAGCTTCTCCCTCACACTGTTCACGAGGGATAGAAATGTATTGACAAAATATCTATTACAGCCATTGAAGTCGTAGACAAGACGTACATATCTGTGTAGCCAGCTTCAGCAATAGTGGTGGATGATGGTGACGATAAAAAACATCTAGTTTTGACACACTCGAAGGCTCGGTGAAAGTATCTTTGTACGGGCAACAAATTTGATCAGAAGTATGTTAGTTAGTTAGTTGGACGTGTGTTATCCGCACTTAGCCACACAATTTGGCCATTGTGCGTAACTAACCGATGCAAAATATTGTTCGGTTACTCATACCACCTCAGCTCCGCCCAGCAAGATAATAGGGGACCGATGTTGCACACCTCCTTTTACCTCCTTCATCGTTTCTGGACTGTTTAGAAGTTTCACCCGTTGATTGCTCAGGCTTTTACAATGCCGTGCAATTACACGTGAGCCGGTATTTCCTCGGTCTCCATGCAGCCTCTACATAAGGGACTGTCAATGATGCCGTTGTTGAACAGGTGTTTGTTGAATGAGCAGTGGCCTGTTATTATACCCACTAGGTGGTGTAGGTTTTTCCTCGTGGAACGTAGCAGTTTGCGTGACAGATGTTTGTCTAAGGATGGAAGGACTTCCTTCGTCTGTCTACATTCCTTTGTTTCTGTCCACTGTTTATCGTGTAATTTCGTCGTTCTATCGCATACTCATGTTTTGAGTTGGCAGAAGGGTATCGGGACAATTGGTTCAGAAGTATATAGATGGAGTTAGGAAAATGAATGCAACTTATGCAACTTTCGCACCCATCAGTTGTTTGTGCGTGGATAAGATATATATACATATAAATGCGGTTTAACACTGTATGTAAAGTTCGTGCTTTAGAATTCTGATATTTTTATTATTATCGCAACATGCGTAAGTAAAGTTTAGGCTAAAATAAATATACCCTTTAGATAGTGATTTCCTTGCGTTATTTCATTAAATTAATGGCAAAAAGATAAAAAGAAACGTATAGCTTATTTCTTATCTCAGTAGATTGTCTGAAACAATTAAAAATAATAATACAAAACGTACTGCGAACGAAATCACTGCGAGCAGTAATTCATACCATAATTTGCCTATACGCTCCTTTGTTAAGCTAAATGTTAAAACCACTACAAGTCTGTGCAGGGTTACTTAACCCTAGTCCTCATATATTAGTTTTGAAACTAGTATGAGCTAGGGTGTGCCACGATATTCAATCTAGCATCTAGCCTAGCTAATCGAAAAATGTCCTATCCGATTTCTATTTGTAGACCATATGACCTGATCGCGGTCACTAGAAAACCTATTTTGTTAAGTGCAGTTCGAAATTAGCCTCTTACTTTTATGAAATATCAATTTATGGGTAGTGTATTCAAGTGTTACGAACGTTAATTTAGTTCTACTAAGGGTTATTACCGTTTAACCCAGGAACAGCCTTTCTGATGAAGTACCGTCACTCGAGGGAAGATTATAGCCAGCAAATATTTTGTTAATGTTTTCAGCGTCAAGGACTTTTGTAACATTTTAAAAAAGAACGTAGTCCCATCTTCAGATAGGTAGTTCTTTGTCAAAGAAGGCATTCTTTTTTGCAGTCAGAGACGCGCGAATGTTATTTCATGCGCCAGTAGATTATAGTAGGTAATCGCTTATCGTTACGCAGTTCTATTCTTATTTACCACCTCAATAATATAAATATAACTATTAAAGATAATATTGTGTGTAAATTGCATTATTTGATCAAAAACTAGCTCCCATTCATGGCTTAGCTCCCATGGAATGTTATAGAAACGTCAATTATTTCTTAGCGTCATAGGCTATGTTACTTAGGAATAGTGTAACCTTCTATTAATAGAAGACGTTGCATTATCTACACAGAGCGCACTTCGCTTCAATGCAAAAATTGTGTTCAACAAACATTGCCCCAAATCCGTTGTGTCCGTTGTTTGAATGTTTGTAAAGTCCTCCGTGACAAACAAACTAAAATAAATAAAATAATATAAATGCCAAACTGTGTTGGTTTCGCTGGTCCTTTGTTCATGTAGTAAAGGAGTATCTAATGTATCGACAAGATTTTTTGCAGAGAGACAATTTATGGTCCAGAAAGTGACAAAGGCATCTTCTTACCGCGGAAATTAGAAACAAAGTATCGAGAATAAACCAGGTTTTATAATAAAAAGATATGGAAGTATAAAGTACGATTTGGCAAGATAACTATAGTCAAATAAAAGCTAAGTTGAAGTAAATCTGTGCGGGTTAGAGAGCGGAGGCTGTCGGAACTTAGCTGCGCATCCGGTGCGGACCGGACGCGGCGCTAATGCGATATGCGGACCCGAGCCAGACTTATAGCACCCGCAGTGTTATCGTACCCTCTCTCACACACTGACACACCGACATACCGGCATCTCTGCTCTCAGATATATATTCATAGAAATAATTATTGAAAAATATTTAATTCCGAAAATTATCTGTAAAACATTTACAGAGTTAGTTATAAAAAGATCACTAACTAAAATTTAATCATCTCTTAAGTGACGGTCTTTCAAAATCTTGATCAATGATTAATTTTTGAGCTAGCGCTACTGTCACTTAATAATTATCCAACTGACACTTAACGCCGTTATGATTAGTTGCTAATACCTAGCTATCTATTAAATATTTAGTCGTTTATGGCTGGTAGGTTTAGTTTGTGTTTAGTGCCGTTTATTATTTTGCCACCTTATGTAATATATGTAACTTTAGTTATATAACAACATCGTACTAAATATCACTGTGGGGCTAAGCAAATGTGACCTTATCCACTTTGTAATATATTGTTCAGTATTTTTTTATTACCTAGCAGTAAGCTAGCTGCTATTGGACATTTCTCGAGTAATAAAGACAATAACACTTTGCTGTACTCTCGGAAATTAATTTTAATAACATCATATTCATTTTTGAGACAATATATCTCCAGCTATACGCATGTGTCCTAACTATGTATCTGCTTAATCATCTTGTTAAATAATTTTATGCGGTGTTTACCTTTAAGTAACCTTAATAAATAAATAAATAAACTTTCCACTATTATTGGCAGTAGCTCTTAGACGGTAAAGAGAAAGCTAAAAACATTTGTATCTATTATTAAAACCTATAAAACTATGATATTAATAGAGCTGTTTCTATTAGTCTTAATATTTTACGTAATCAAAGTGAGAGTCAGTGCCCTTTGTAACTGTAACCCTAATAACAATACATTCGAGCTGCGTCATAACGGCTGTTATTTGAATATCGAACGAATGGCGGCCGGCGCGTGCGCATCACGACCAATTATTTAGTGAAGAACATACATTGAGTTATGATGTCTTATTATTATTTTTTGGAGGAGACTCTTTAGTTGTGATTGTTGGTTGACAGAATTGAAAAAATAAACCATCTTCTTATATTACCGTGAA
Organism: Catocala nupta; assembly: GCA_963675205.1. Classification (NCBI taxonomy): domain Eukaryota; kingdom Metazoa; phylum Arthropoda; class Insecta; order Lepidoptera; family Erebidae; genus Catocala; species Catocala nupta. Next base: position 22,177,432 of record OY776097.1, on the reverse strand, counting down.
AATAAAAGAATCGTGAAAGCTGTGAAAATAGAACTGCACCTCTAAATTCTAAATTCATTTATTTATTTATTATTCCTATTGCAAATACAGGTACATGGGATGTTAAGTAATATATGTATGAAATTGTTATAAACTTGGCCCATGTAAGTAGTTAGCCACTGTCTCACTTTTTTTTTAACTAATTGTTAAAGATTGTGATTTGCTATGATAAACATTTCAGTCTTTATGACTTTAACTGAAGGTATCCTAACCTGTCCGACTTTCAGTTTCTAATTTACGAGAGAACTTGACAGGTATACACAAAGTATAGTTTTATTTGTCACCGATTAGAACAATAGTATTGTACGAGATTTCGATACGTTTAGGCTCCCTAGTCTCGCAAATTTGATCTTCATCAGAGAAACTTACCTGAGTTCAGGCAACTGAAGGTATTTAAACTAAATTACTTTATACTGATTTTATCGCGTTGTTTATTACATTACGAGCTAATAAACAACAGGATATATTCCGTATAAAGTAGTTTAATTTCAATACCTTTACATTCACGTAAACGTTAGACAATATTACAGCTGAAGGTATCAGAAAATGTTACTGGTAGGTAAGACATCTCAAAAGTTATCCCTTCAACTTCTTAGCGGGGTATAAAGTACCGCATCCACCTACTCTACCTTGAACGTGACAACTGAGTGTTCAATTACACAACAGTATTCACACGCGATGAATTATCATAATAAATGTATCAACGCAGCGTCGAACCAATTGTACCCTTACTGCATATTACATTAATACGTCTATATGTAAATGAGCTATATAGGCACAAACTCACGCCTGTAAAATTCTGTAGAGGTAGGCTGAGTTGTTAAGTATCCACATTTTGCCATCTAGGTATCTTCTACGTAGGATTTTATAAAAATCGAATTTATCAGTTATTAAGCCATTCGAATCGTTGATAATAATTATTATTCGAACGCTTCCATTGTTAATGTTAGCAGATTATTTGATTATTTATTAGCAGATATATGGACAACTGAAAGAAGTTAGAACAGGTCGTGCAAATGGCTTACTCTAAATTATTTTTGACACAGTGGAATATTTCTAACATCGTTAGGGTTTTGATACGTATAGATGTTAAACCTCAGCGTTATTAAAGAATTATATCAGTAAGGTTTATTGAAAAGATAATAACATTATAAGGCAGATTTAAAATCTTTATTATCAACAAGCTATCACTCGCAATCAGTATTTTTCTGGATGAGGGGTACCTCCTCCTCCGTTATCTCCTTTTTTGTACTACTGACAACGTGTATGCGAAATTTCATAAAGATGGGTCCTTATTTTTTATTACTTAATAGGCTTGCGTTTGACCCTGATCTCACCTGTTGTAGTCGTAAGTGACGATGCAGTCGACGATGAAGCATGCTTGCCTAGAAAGTACCTATTCACTCGCGACTTGAAGACACCCAGATTGTACTCATCGGGCAACACAGATCTGTCGATAACTTACAGCTTGACAGCGTAACAAACTAACTTACATTCACATTTATAATTTTAGCTAAGATTGCCTAGTAAAATATTGAACTATTATTATTAACCTTAACTTTTAATGTGATTATCCAAATTTTATAAAACATAGTCTTCTCTCTTATCTATGCTTACATAGATGTTGTGCTGAGAAAGTTATAACTATCTCAGTATATAATATACTTGCTTACAGCAAGTACGTACAAAATATATAGATGTAGTAAGTTTACAACAAATGTTGCAGTAAATACTAATGCAGTATATATCTGGCAAACAGGATATTACACTAGACATCAGCTATAATGTCACACCAGTAGTATCGCGCATCACTGAAATTAATTAACTAAGCGTCGACTCACACAAAAAACATTCAATAATTAGGTCAGAACAAAACCACATTGACAAAATTAAGCTTATTATATTATTTTTGAAGCACTATAAGTCGTAAAATGTAATTAAGTGGGATTAAAACGCCATCGGTGGTACAATTGACCGGTGTAACGAACTTGGTGGCGGTTTCGCGCGCAAGGGTTATGCCCGCATGCCGGTCTAATTGTCCACATTAATATGACAAATAGATTTACATCGGTCTGTTGTACCGCGGCGGCACACGCGTTGATTTTGATACTGATCGGGTAATTATAAAATTGAATGTGTTTTGAAGTGCTTTTTGTTATTGGTGTAATTGTGAGCGTGTGCGCTTGTGAAGACGGGATGTGTGTTTTCGTTTCCCAGTATACTCAATAGCACTATGGAGCTCGATACTTTCTATGGATGGTACGATACTATAGGTATGATACTATAGGTATGATACTATAGGTATATCTCTCTTTGATTTTAACGTAACTAGATAAAATGTGTTAACAACTAGATTATGCTTGTGTAAATGATGTAGGTTATGTCAATTGTCTTCGGCAACAGTTATTTTTCTCGATGATAGGTATCCTATGTCATTTTTGTACACCTGACAATCTTTATATACATATGTAAATCTTCTGTGCGTGTGTTTGTAATTAAACTATTCATAAACGGCTGGACCGATTTTGATGAAACAAACAACCAAACAAATAAACAAACAAATGAACTCACTTTCACATTTATAATATTTGATAGAATGTAATAGAGTTGCTATGTCATAGTACACACGGCTACACATCAAGTTAGGCACCCTATATACGCATAACTACGCTACGTACAAAATAGAGAATTGTCGGAAAGGGACAGTGCATAGTGATGTCGATGTAATGGTAAGAATAGAGCATAACAAAAATATAACGCACTCTCTCGCACGATTCGCAGCGTTCAACTTCTAATAGTTCAAAGTCCAAATAGTCTAGGTTGATGTGTGTACTTGCAATTTAAAATAAAAACATTAAATATTATTTACGCTAAAGTTTAATAATATAATATCTACACAATATTACAAGGAAATATTTTAATACTACATACCCTTGAATATGGGCATAAGTTTTAATCATTTTTCTATTTTATGTATACACTCATGTCAAACACAAAATGCTATGTAGTTTCATCTCTACGTTACTTTATATCTAATTCTAAACGATTATAAAATAATAAACCCATTTAATTAACACATCTAACAAATGTAGTTTCCACAATTATCCTACAACAATACCAGACATATTGCAGCACATGTACCGTCCGTATAAATATGAGAGTTGCGCTGAGCGCACGGTGCGATTGTGCGACATAAATTCGTTAGTCGTCCATTTGTCGGCGCTTGCTAATTCCGGTTGTTTAATCCTCTGTCGGGCGACAAATCGCTTTGTACGCACGTCTGGTGCACGCTTTCTCTTGACAAATGAGTCATGCGTTTTTGATTGTCGTGTTGTCATTAAGTTATTGTTGATTTTGGGTTTATTAAGTACTATAGAGTCTTCAGTCAAACCTGTAGGTGTTATTATCTTAGAGAAGAGGCGTTACCTTAGATAAGACAAAACGAGAATAAAATATAATTATTTAGTATTTGAGTCGGCCTCGAAGGCGTAGTGGTCAGTGTAACCGACTGCCACGCCTGAGGCCGCGGGTTTGATTCCCGCACAAGTCAAACATTTGTGTGCATGAACATGGATGTTTGTCTTGGTCTGGGTGTTTCTATGTATAATATGTATGTACCTATTTACAAAAAGTATGTATGTATATTTATCTATTGTCTAGTAGGTACCGATAGTACAAGCTCTGCTTAGTTTGGGCTAGATGGTGTTGTGTGTATGTGATAGAATATTATTATTATTTATTTGTTAAACATACTAACTAATATTATAAATGATAATTTAAGATTGTTTGTTTGTTTATTATGCTTTCGAGCCTTAATTAACTATTTGACTGACTTTAATAAATTTCGGATGCTCGTTGTTTGGTGTACAAAACAGGCCAGAGGGTAACTTTCATCCAAAAAAAGTACTGTTACTAACTTAAACGAACCTACATTTAGCGAGCGAAGCCGCGGGCAAAATCTAGTAATATTATAAACGCGAATGTTATTTTGTTTGTTTTTTACGCTTTCCCGCTTTAACTACTCGACCGATTATCGTGAAATTTCGCATATACGTTATTAACCTCTGAGTCTTCTTCGAAGAGGTTAATGGAAACACTATGTGGGTCTGTGTCTGTCTGTTAGTGACAGTTTGTTAGTGACAGACATAGCTCCGGAACCACTGAACCGATTGACTTGTAACTTCGTGTACAGACTCCTTGGGGTCATCCCTCAGTCGAGTTTGAATATGGGCCCTGTGGGTCAAAATACCCCCGAGATATAGGGGTCACAAGGTCATAAAGTCAGAGGATATCCAACAACAGAGTGTTTTGGAAGTCCAAGGGAGAGGCTTTTGACCAACAGTGGGACTTTACAAAAAGCTGATGAAAAAAAAAGGTCACATGAAGACGAAGAGATTGAATCTTGTTTTTACACCCATCTTGTTGGGTTTCTAGGGTACCATCAACGGTTTTTTTAAACATCATCCGCACGAGCAATAATTCCTGGGTCACGAGATACTTTACAAATATTAAAACAACGGTCACAAAGAACACCCAGACATGAAACAACTATTTGTGGACCATATAAATTTTTGTCCTGTGTGGGGATCGAACCCACGACACTTGGGGTGGCGGCAGTGGCGAGACCACTTAAACCACTACTGCAATCGTGCCATCAATCTCAAAGCAGATCTAAGCCCATACATCACTGCTTACATCTTGAAGGCTATAGCCTTTGATAAGTACTAGAGCCTCGCTGATTACAGCATGAATGGGCCGGCTCGACCAGCGAAGGACTACCCGCTCACAGAATATCGACGTGAAATAACAGTATTCCTACTGTTGTGTTTCATTCGGTGAGTGAGAGTGCCGGAGGGCCCTATCACCCTCTCCCATTCCTTCTCCTAACCACTTTTTTTTCTCTTCTTCCTTTCCTAAAGGTTCATCAACGCGTAACTGATGCCTCTGGTGTTGCAGGCGTCAATATAGGGGGTCACAAGGTCATAAGCTCAGGGGATATCCACCAACAGAGTGATTTGGCAGTCCAAGGGAGAGGCTTTTGCCCAGCAGTGGGACACTACAAAAGGCAGACAAAAAAAACAAAAAAAATGTTCGCATGAAGGTTGAATCCTGGGTTTTAATACCCATCTCGTTAAATGTATAAAAAAGGACATACATTTTATCCAAAAAAAAATATACTGTTCCTGAAAGACAGAAAATTAACATAATCTACATTTATGAGAGCGAAGCCACAGGAAAATTCTAGTAGGTAGATAAATATAATTAAAGGTCCTAAATGAATTATTGGTGCGCCTTGTTTTCTGCTGAAGACATATAAAACTTACTAGAAAGACATTTATGCAAGTCCTGACTTTTGACTTAGACTCTGATTATTTGCTAGGTGTGCCACTGCTATCTTCAATAGTTAGTCTGCTAGTCCAGTAACATAGATCACACTGGTCCCAAAACACAACGCCTCCTTTACCTTAAGAATCCTGGATACCCTGTTCACCACGGAAACACAACGTATGGTTGTTTGGTTGCGGTCTTCTGTAGGATAAAACTCCCCAGCCAGGCTGCTTCAGTTGCCACAAAATCCATGTTTTAGCAAAATAACACTATGCACCACTCAATATTGACCACTTGCTCCGTTTGGTTGCGTTCTTCTATAGAAAAGCCACCTTTTTCTACCTTCTCAGCAAACCTGAATTTTGTGAGAGCAGCATGCTCTAACAAAAGCCAGGTTTTAGTAAAGATCTCTCTATACTCTAACTCAATTTTTAAAAACCAGCCCGTGCTCCATTTGGTTACGTTATTATATAGAATAGAACTGCCTCCTCAACCAGGCTGCTTCAGTTTCCACAAAATCCAAGTTTTAGCAAGTATAGTCATTCTTGCTAAAACCATTTTGAACCAAAATTAGTCTATGCACTATCTTAATTTCTATAAATCGGCTAGTTGCTTCGTTTGGTTGCGTTGTTCTGTTGAATAGTACTACCACCACAGCCAGGCTGGCAGCCGCACTTTCTACAAAACCCAGGTTTTAGCAAGGATCACTCTACGTCTTGCGTGTGTGTCTATAATTTTAGAAAATCAGCTAGTAGCTCCCCATGATGATAACTCGATCGCCCTTGTAATACGCATTACAGTTGATTATAAGGCCGCAACTCGCGTTGATTGTCGTGCAACTAATCGCATGTGTATTTAAGTCAATTTACCGCTAATTAAACAACTAATGAACAATGAGACGCATTGTGTTTCCTTCTACTCTTGTGGCAAAGAGTTGGAATTAAAACTAGGTCGGAGTATATGTATTAAAAAATTATTTTGTTGTTTGTTTCTTCACACATTAATTTTGAAACTTTGGTGTTACTTAATATGGATAAGATTTATTCATGCAAATTACTGCTGCAGATCTAATATCTGCAGCATGTGGTTCGTATGAGTTAATGGAAAGTGTGGTTGATATAGTAGATTTACCTAATAATATAAGGCAAGGCAAGTCTTTAATAAGTAAATTTTTTTTAATGATTTGATTATAATTATAAGGGATACATGACAACGCAATCTCATAAAATTTAACATACGAAGTGACTTTGTTAAATGTTATAAATACATACAAAATCTGCATACATGTTTATTATAATTCTCCGAAGACTGGGCAGAAAGTTTCGCCAGACTCATTTCGCCAGACCCATTTCGCCAGTTTGGTTTTAAATGCAGCTTAATAAAGTGTGTGCCACATTGCAGGCTTGCCTCCAGAGACCGGGCTACTACTGAGGATTTTTGACAGAAAAACCATACATGGAATGGTACTGCGTGTGGCACAACGTCATTCACCACCGACGAATATTACCAAAAAGTTTATATAACACCAAATCCTTCAAACCACATTTCAAACAAGTTAAACTACTCAGATTGAATTGTTCCACTAATCTTATAACGGCAGCCGAATTGGTAGTGTTGTTAGCAATAAAAATCCCATACACATACATACCATACAAGTACACACACAATGTTTAAATACATCGTACACAGTCCGGGATGCATGATCCAATTGCCGTCCGCTAAATTGATACTCTATTTGGTTCAATTAAGCATTAATTAATGCCATTAATGAACACTGAGCTGCTCTATTGTTCTGAGTCAACGCTAACTGTTTGTGATCTACGTTTGTATGTGTACAGATGCTATTTCTGGTGTACAGTCATGTTGGTATGAGATTTGATAGTAGTTTGAATATATGAGAGGATGAAAAGGTGCCACCGTTATTAAGCTTTATTACTAGGTAATTTATTAATTAAAATAATGTAAAAAGACATGTAATGAGCCCATTTTTTTTATTATTTTGCAAGGGCAAAGTACCTGTATTTAAAAAAAAATCGTTATATTCAGCATGTCTCGAAAACGATTAACTTTTCGCCATACATATGGGGGTAAAATTAATTGCATTTTAGCTCCTCTATCTATTGCCGGGAATACTTCGAGTTACCAGTAACCCTGTACACATACATTACGTTAATAAAAATATTCATTATCTTTTGAGTTTTGATACATATATAAACAGAAACACAACCGATTCTCAAAGTCGATGGTCATATAGTAGACGACTGACGTAGAATAACTTGACTTATAACTAATAAACAGTAATGTTCGAGTATGAGAGCAGGTAAAAAAGAAATAGTAGAATTAGGCAGTGTAATAACTTCCTTGTCATGGTTACCCCTATAGACCACAGCACTGGGGTGTTAAAAGAAGAGAATAAAAAGGTTTCTGCACATTCGGTTCAGGTGTTACACATGTTCGTTGACTACGGTAATCGTGTACTATCAGGCAGACACAATGCTTTTTACCAGATTGCTATATAGGCTAAAATGTTAAAGCTTAAATGAAATATTAACTCGTAATAATCACATAAATAAAAATTATATTAGGTACTATTGAATTTAAGTTCATTTTATTTACCAATGTACCGAACAGACATAAAAGTAAACGACAGTATTTTATAAAACTATTAACACTAATAGCCCATTTATCATCACATCGTTTATAAATCAACGCCGCCATGCCCAAACACGAAACTATAAAAATAAAAGCTGTCGCACACCAGCGCTTAATAGCGGAACCGATCTCAATCAACTACCAAAAATCGCTCGGACAATAGGGCTCGCGCACACTGTCCGTGATAAATCGCGGCGACCCGTCGCGACGCGATTAAAAAAGCGTAAAGAGGGTGTGTCGCCCTTCGCTATAGGCGATCACTTAACGCTAAATTGAGTCGAATCTGGTGGATAAACAAAACGTGAGTATTTGCCACGTGACTCCGAAGCGTGTGAGCTCAAGTGGAGCTATTCAAACTAAATGTACCGTAATTGGATCTTGATTTTGTTGCGACTATATCAGACTTAATGACTCATTTAATGTGGATTTGGTGAGGTTGCTGTTTTGTTATTGACAGGATTTTCGCGGTTCAAGGACCTGTGTCAGAATTGTGATGTGACAATAATTTGAAACATAAATGTTATGACATTGCGCTTAATTATTTTTGACTGAAAGATAGATGCAAGACATTTATAGTAATGAAGCTTGTCGACATTCAATACAAAGACAGACGACTACAGGAATGGATTTACAGACAATATTATGATTGATGCTTCATATTTATACTCATACTAACATATTATCACGTGAAAGTAAGTCTGTATTTTAATTACTTTTCACGAATCTACTGCTGTGTCACTTTTGTTGAGTAATAATTCAGCCTAAACCCTGATAAAGGACATAAGCTAAAATACGGGATCGTAATTTCGAAAAAAATAAAAACAGCTAGTAATTAGATAAACAATATTACTTATATTATTATTCATATATTATTCAGCGATATATTAGCACTGTATTTGAAAAAACATTTGATTGTAGCATAAACCAACGATGCTTATGGTTGTGGTAATCATTTTGTAATATTTATAAATCCAGTTTTTATACACCAATCGCGCTAAACTCATTAAACAATAATAAGATATATTATAATTTCCGTTACATAAACAATAATGTTAAGATCCTATTATACCAAATAATGTCGGTCAGTAGTTTAAAACCTCAGAAGAATCCATTTAAACTGTATTCATTGACATTTGATTCATATTTTCACACTAACCACTACGGTCGCACACAATATTGCGCTTCCCGCTGCGCGTTGCGGGCAATTGACAATATTTGCGACAACACGCGGCCCGCGCGTGTCGCTGCGATTATCCGCCAGTGTGTAGTCACCTTTACAAAAAATAATAACACAAAGAGAATAAAACTTCATAAATATTTATTTATAGCTTTGCAAATATTATTAGCATTTTGTACGGAACTATTTCTATTTACATGCTAACTGTTTTTGTTTTAATTTAGATATTTTTGTACTCGTATTCATGTAATATAACGCTTGCACGGTTTCGATTGGGTAGGCAGAGGTGTTTAAGATCCTACGTCGTAATAGGAAATTAGCTTTTTGTCGTCTACAGGTCATATTTTTTGTTTCTGAGCTGCTACTAAGAATTATAATAATATCAGCCCTGTATTAAATTGTCCCACTGCTGGGCACGAGCCACTTTTCATTATGAGATGCGTTAGGACGTAGTCCACTGCGGTTTGTCAGACTTCACATATCTTTGAGAAAATTACGGAGAACTCTCAGACATGCAGGTTTTCTCACGGTTCCTTTACATAAGCAATAATAATAAGATCCTATTATACCAAATAATATTGCGTCAATAGTTTCAAACCCCAGAGAAGTCCATTTAAACTGTATTTATTGACATTTGATTCATATTTTTGACAATAACCAGTACGTTCGTACACAATACTGCGCTTCCCGCTACGCGTTGTTTACCGTAAAAGCGAACAATAATAATATGCACATAACTTCGAAAAGTCAGAGATGCGCGCCTTAGGATCGAACTCGAGACCTCTGTGGCAGTCCAAGGTGCAATGGCCTCCCAATAGGCTATCGCGGCTGTACTAATAATTACCTAACAGCAAATTTCAATGGCTCTATTACCTACTCGGATATCGAATCCGGGATTTCAAGATGAGCGGCAGTCATAAGCGTGATACCTCTGGACCATTATGTCACAATAAATAACGTTGTATATTTTTTGTAATAAAAATAAATCCGTACCCATTATACGAAACCATAATTTTCTATCGGTCATAAAAGCCCTTTCACATTAGCCACGCCTGCATACAATCGCGTAGACCCACTCAAGTGGTCATAAAAAATAAATCGGCTAGACCACTGGTGGCCAACGGGTTGAGATTGAGTGGCAGTACGAACTAACCCTCCAACAGCTATGCGGGCAAAATATTAGGAGGGTAATTAGACACCGTTTCGTTTTTTGTAAAAGTGTTCAATTGGATATGGTGACGATTTCAATGTTAGTTCAAGTGTTCTTGAAATTCGATATGGGAAAAGTTAACTATGATCAATAGCTGTATTTCATCTGCGTAAAAATACGCTATATAGATGTTCCACGTAGAAAAAGTCCATGTGAGAAAATATGCAGGTTACCAGAATTTTCTTTGTTTCTAAGCCGACATATTCCGGTATAGGAAGAACTTGGGGGAGGCCCACGTTCAGCAGTGGACGTCTCCCGGCTTAGATGATGATAAACTTCTGCACTAGGGATAATTCCTGTGCCACTTTACAAATATTCAAACGGGCACAAAGCACATCCAGACTCGGAACATCGTGGATCATGCAAATTTTTGTCCTGTATGAGATTCAAACTCACAACACTCGACGTAGAGGAAAGTTACTAGGCGACCACATAAACCACTACACCATCGTGCAGTAAAATTGAAGCCTAAATTAGTCCTCGTATATTTCTTAAACTGCGTGCATTACGTTATGATCGATTTTAGTAATTGTAAAGATTACACAGACGGAAAGACTGACAGACAAACACTTATGTATACCTATGTATGTTTTTGTAATATGGCAGTCAGTATGGAGTTTTTATCTTTAAATATATACCTACAAAGATACATTAGTAGATATAGATATTTATTTACTTATTCAGACGTATATTTTCCCGAAAGACGGTTTATTAAATGCCTTAAGGTTCTTTTTAATGTTCTCGAATTAAAGTTTGATTACCAGGCCTTGCTCAACAGCGTATCTTTTGTGGATAATAAGCAAAAAAAATATCATAATTATATTTTTCTTTCATGTAAAAAGATACGATTGCTCCTGGGAATTATTCGTGTGATTTTCATAAACGTTCAAACAATAGACACAAAGATTACTTAGCCTGGATACAGAGCATGTGGTGAACAGGACGAGTCCATATCACACCTACTGTGTGAATGTGACGCGTTGGCCCGGACTAAGGATGGGTCTGATGGGATTGGCATATCCGAACCCTGAAGACTTCAGGCTTCTCCCCCTGAGGTGTACGCTGCGACTGATGCAGTACATTCATAGGGAGATAGCTCAAGGATAAACCTCGGGGCCGACACAAAAGATCCCACTGGGTCGAAGTGTCGCCGGTCTACAATGACTGGCCCCCGGATCAAGATAAGATAAGATAGCCTGGATACAAATGTTTGTGGAAGACACATTTTTCAGCCTAAACCTCCTACTGGCTAATATCTCAACTTATTCAAAACTTTTCCCATATAGACAAACCATAGACATTTTAACTAGATTCAATAGACAGCCACTTCCAAATATGCCAAAAGCAAAGTGTACAACAATCAAACTATCATACTAAACTAATATTGGTAAACGTTAAATTCCACCTCCATCCGACTCGTTAGCGTATACGACACCGATACGGGACCGTAACGACTTTACCTTTATTTGAAACAACTTTTTTTACAACCACCGATAAAGAAATATGTGCCTTATTGTTGTTATAATAGGTTAGATTTTGCATTAGATTGTGGGCGGGTCGGTAGGGAGACCGGTTGTCATGGCAACGCTTTGTTACCTACGAGTTAAGTGTAGGTATTTGCGGTATTTGGGTAGGTATGGAGGTATGTTCTCGGAAATTGCCTACGATGATGTGTCTTTCGATTGTTATGTGTTTTTTTTAATGGTATACGGTAATTTTATTTTATGCGAGATAGTCATTGGTTGGTATTATTTCTTTGTCTAGTTTGTGTGATATTAAGGTTTTAGGTGATCACCTTGTTTTCATTCGGTTATTTCATTTAATGTCGGACCACAAAATTAATCCTTAGTAACCTTACACACAAAATATATAGTTTTGTTCTTAAAGTGCTAAACATAATAATTACTAAATGCAAACAATATAGTATATGATTTACATAATATTGTCTTATGTTTACGCGAATGTTATACATTGAAGTTAACCACTTTATACGATTTTGTCGCGTTGTTTATTTTAAAACATATAGCTTAAATAGTAGTAAAGTTCAATAATAGTAGTGTTAGAGTTTTCAAAATTATGTAATAACAGTGTTTTAAAGTAAAATAAACAACGCGACAACATCCGTATAAAGTGTTTAATTTCAATAGTATATGATTTGTCAAGTATGCTGCCAAAATTGCAATTGAAGGGTAAATAAGATAAGTGCCTTGGTCTTCTTGCTTCTCATAGACAGCATCTGGATCTAGCAACTTTTAATGTAGCTTCTGTAAAGTCCCTCATTAAGCGTTTAAAATAGCAGGGTGAGCATATGAGCTGTGCCACGAACAGGAAAAAAACTCTGTCCTTTACGCTGGGCGTCCAGTGGTCTTCTTACTTTATAAGTTTGATAGCGGGCATTTGATAGAACAACATCCTAACAGTGTATTTCAGGTAGGTAGGTACGGTAAGCACTTACCATTACGCGTGTGCATTTTGATAACTTAGTTGTGTCAAAAAAAGCATAGCACTGAAAAGAACAACCTAACTGCAATTAAAAACATGTATAAATTCCATGAAGACAGCTTCACGCCTCCCATACGTGGTATCTTAAAATGTAGCAATCAAAAAAGGGTTGTTATACAGTTTTATTCTCTTCTTCTACCCACCCTTTCGAGAATATATGGGTTTATGTATCTTCTGTAAAGTTTGGTCAAGTGTTCTCCATCTTGGTCGACAGTTTCACCAATCTATCAGTTACAAAGTTGCACTATGATTGAGTCGGAAGTCGTCTAATTGCGGCGGCGAATTATAAATTAAAACGAACAGTAACTTGTGCCAAGTATTGTTGTCTGTTATTTGCATGACGATGTTTTAACTGTATGGTGACCATAATTATTTTATTCATTTGTATCGTTTTTAAAATAACTACATATATTCTTTACTTCTTAACTAATATTATAAATGCGAATGTTAGTTTTTTGTTACGCTTTCACGCCTTAACTACTCGACCGACTACCATGAAATTATACATACACGTTGTCATAGGTACAGAAAAGGACTTAGGGTTTTACCTTTAATCCAGGAAAAAGTACCGTTTCGTGGGATACTGCCGGCAATATCTAGGACTTCTCTACTGTCTATAAGCTCTGATAATTTCAAGAGAATGATATTAGCAGCTTGATTCTATAATAGATATCAGTGGTCGATTGAAAGCGAAAAACCGACCGCAGCTCATTTACAAGGAATGAATTAGTTGGCATTTAAATTTTAGCTTAGCTTTTTTTTAAATTTAACTACTATATACGGATTTTATCATCAGCAGCCATGGTCACGGGGAGACCATGGCTGCTCAAAAGCAACCGAAACGTCGGGGAAAGTGTAAACTTAAATATAAATAGCTTTAATAGTTTTAATAATTTAATTAGCTTAAAATTAGTAAAGTTTAATAGTTGTATAGTAATGTAACAGTTTCTAAATTATGTAATACAGTGTTAAATAAACAACGCGATAAAATCCGTATACAGTAGTTTAATTGCAATGAATAACTTTCGCGTAAATAGAAGACAATATTAGCTTTTTCTTCTCCATATAAACTTTGACTATGCCAGATCGGAAAGGAAAGACTATGTCCTTCGTGAGCGCAAATGGTTTATGGCCAGTTTCTTCACTACTTAGTAAAAGTTATCCGAAAGATGAATCGCATGCTGTCTCACTCTTGTTAAGTTAAAGAAGATGGCGAGACTCATCTTATAGATAATGCAATTTGGAGTCGTGGAACAGGCCCATAAAATTGTATCTTCACGTATTTATATAAAGAAAACTTGGTTGTGCACGAAACTGACAATAAATTACATACATACATGCGCAATATTTCGATTTATAATTATTTTACTAAGTAATTTTAGTTCTTAGACTATTTATACACCAAAATCTATTGCATGACCGGAAAGTTAAGCAGTATGCATTTTAAGTTTGTTACAATAATAAAATTTCTTTAAAAATATGTGTAATTTATTAAACAGATGCTATTGATATCTATTATTGAGCATCGTCACGTATTTTGTCTCTACATGACGCCCTCAAAACCATTTCAATCTTAGAACCGAATTAAAAAATATATATCAAATATAGCCAAAAATAGCTGTTGAATTAAGAAAATCAAAGGCAATTCATTCGCAGTGATTATCTCGAAACTTGTAACAATATGGTCTCTTCCTCGATGGGTGGTGGTCGCCACAATTCAGGCCGGCGCTACCCCCTCCCCTCTCCTCTTCCCCAACAGCCCCCACGCGATGAGTTACCTAATAAAAATTATGCTTATCAATTTACAAGTTTCATCATTACATTACAGAAATTTATAATTCATTCCTGTATTATGCTGAACATTATAGATTCCAATTTGATATTGTGGGTAATGATTTAGATACAGATTATTATAACTAAGGAAAGGACTTGTCATTTATTTTAATTAGGTATATCGCTTAGATAAATGTATGTTCTTATGTAGATTCAATATCATCATTGTTTCATCAGAACATTTATGAATTTTGGTTTTAAGTATATTATAGTACTTTTTATGAGACGTACTTTCGTGTCTTTGAGAAACTGTGACAGAAATAATCCTTGTCAGCGTTTAAGAGCTGCCTTGTATCTCATCACTTAGATCACAAACAAACAAATTAAACGACTCTATATATAAATGAATTGTCCGTTATCACGTTAGTTTAGTTTCGTACAACTCGCTAAATATTCATCGGGGCTGGATTAGATTTTTCACTCATAGACGTAGACAGATACACGTATCACCCCGCTCGGGTCGTGGAGTGGGGCAAACAAGCAAATCTTCAAACGGCAAGTCGCTCGCAACGTCAAAGGCACGAGCGATTCCTTGCAAATTTTATTTACGCGTCCCGCGGGCGCGCCCTTATCGAGTTTGCTCTCAAAGAGCCGCCATTTTTAAAACTTCCATCGACTCAGGTAGAGATCGACGCGGCCAATTGTGGTTCCGCTTTGTTCTTTACCTCCTTTATAGGGTTGATGAAGTTAGCCAGTTTCGGCGCACGAATAATTTGTGTTCCCGGCCGCGCGATGCGATTACTCGAGTTTCGCTCGAATCCGATCCGCCGCTTGTCGAAATCGAATTGCGCGGAGCCGCTTGAGTGAGCCGGCGAGCGACAACTTCGTTTGTTACAGACGTAATGTCCTTCGATGCCAAATTATATTTGTAACAGTACTCGGAGCGATCGATCCCGGCTTTATATTATTAATCCTACCATTTATACACAAGCTGGTGTATAAATAAGATATGAACGCGTGCGTTGGTTGGTGAGTCTGAGAGCATGAAATGAGCTCATTTCTATTCAGCTCGCAAACGAATTCATAACTCGCCGAAACTCATAAAATCATCCACGAAACACACTTTTATTAAACGAAAACAGAGCTAACGCGGTGGGCGCATAAGTTAACATAACATTCCATTCCTTGTTAAAAGATAAATTAGAGCGAGCGCGTCCGGCGTAGAAATGTATTCGCGAACCAATCTCGCGCTCCCCGGGGCTGTCTCGTAATTGCTTAAGAGAAAAATCCAAATGAGAAATGAAAAGGGATTCCCTTTTCAGACGAAAAATTATATAATTGAATATCTTTTCGTAAGTATTATGAGGTATAAAATATGATAATTGAGTTTTTGCTTACGGTGAACGAGACTGCGTAGACTCGCCGGGCGCCCGGCGCCGCTCGTTGCTTCGTACATCTGCGACGATGTGCTCCGCTTTCGTAAATGGATGTATATGTTTCGTTTATGACTTTATTCGTCCTCTCTATTACTGTATTAAGTTAATTACACAGATGGCGCAGGCGCAAGGCGCAGTGGTTAAAGAGGTAATTTTTAAGACTAATCTTGCAGTATCGCCGAAGCACAAAAATGTATACACGCACGTATAAACGAGCATAGCACAAAATGATCCTTTATCTTCAAACTGAGGGGTGTTAAATCTTCATTTCGACACCTACGAGAGAGCTTAATGCAATATACTGATACTGAATATAGATCCAGAATATTTGACGCTTCTGGAAATTTCATAACATAAGGACAGAGACCTCATACATTGCAGTCGCATTCAAAACCGCTGTGCCACCGAGAATGAAATTAAGAATAATATCTACTAATACAAGAAAGAAAGAAATTTGTTGACCGGTAAACAGGGACCAAGAGCTTTTAAAACCGCTTCACTAGCAATAAAAATGTTAAAAATAATACTAGTAACAACTTAGTAAGTAATCTTCTACAAAACAGCTATTAGACCGTCCAAATAACCCAAAAACAAGAAACCCAATCAGTTGAATCCCTCACAATCAAACAGTATGTAACAAAAAGGGCATGATTGAATTTCCCATGTTTGTATCGCGTGTTGATCGTTCGCAATCAGGACTGTCGCCTTAAAGACGTTAGCTGGCGACTGTGCGCGCGTGACTTGCTTGCTTATGCTCCCTATCTGCTGATACCTTGCTTGCACTTGATTTTGTAGAACTATATATGTTATTGAGTATATTAGATATAAAACTAGATTTTGCCCGCTGCTTTGCTCGCTAATGAGCAGTATTACTGATAGTACTGAATGTATTTATTGGTGTATGGGGTGGTCGCAAATTGAAACTAAAATACGACGCGCTTTGTAGACGGCATGGTGACCTATAACTATATATATGGAATTTGATGATTTTTCTCAGTTGATTTTATGATATTATAGAACTAGATTTTCACGCGCATTTGTTCGTGGTAATATAGATTTTGTTAATACATTTCTATTCCTCGAGACGGTACTTATTTCTGGATTAAAGGTATGCCTTATGCCCTTTTCTGTACCCCTGAAAACGTGTATGAAAATTTTCATGATGATCGGTTGAGTAGTTAAAGCCTAAAAGCATAACAAAGAAATTCACATTTACATTTATAGTAATAATTAGGATTGTCTTACGCTCACGTGAATGTTTTACATTGAAATTAAAAAAACTTCATAAGAATTGAATTGCGGTTTATTAAAAACATCATATCACAGTGTATTTAACAAAGCCGCCAAAAAGTTAACTGGGAAAACATTAAAATGAAATTAAGTCCGCTTTACTAAGCCTGCACAATAAATAGGACTCGATAGATGGCGTAGCGGTTAAAAGGTCGCTTCGTAAAGAGTTGTTAGTTCGATTTCGTACGAGACAAAAAATGTGTGATGCGTAAAATATATAATTGTGCCGAGCCTGGATGTAGATACCTTGTGACCGATATTTATTCGTTTATAAAGTCCTCGCGACACGGCTTGATCCCTAATGGGGTTATCATTTGTGTACCAAGAATCATAGTCTTAGGTCTATAGATCGCCGATGGGATAAGCAGAGGTATATTGCAAGTGCATTTTATCACCAATGGTTTAACTTACGCATAAAAGAGAGCCATTCTATTGTCATCTTTTTAAAAGCCGTATTTTGAACAGTAACTCCAATAACACTTACCGAATCAAACCCGAATAAATTAAATCGGTTGCAAATATAAGTGTAAGTCTACTACAAAAAGACGTGACTGAATGTGGTGAATATCGGTCTCTGTCTCTTTTTGAATAAACATGCGACGTTTCTAACGCCTACATCTATTATACCTTGAAGTATCGACAACCAAACAAAAAGCTATACTAAACAATAAATCAACGTAGGTAAGTTTTTGCACATCGCATAGGGCGGGGCTTACACCCCAATAACAGTTATTATCCGGAACGAGTATAAATAACAGCTACCGTTCACAGGTATGGGGAAGGAGCAATTTCACTCATGAATAATGTAACGTAGTCCGCCCAATAAACGTGTTACGATTTTTCATAATAGCCCGCTTTTGATGTTAGTAACGCTCCCTGTTTCCTCCTTTCCCGTATAATTCAAGTTTTATGTTATACAATTTAGTTTTATATTCGCCTTTTTGAATAAATCGCTTCGTGAATTATAGTTTGTGAATTTGTTATGAGCTTGTTTTAAGATGTGTAGGTATATATGAGTTACGGATGTATATCCTTCATGCAAATAGTTACTATTTGTAAGTATCGCTTACATTCCGTGAAGACACTAGCGACACAATGGTTAATAGTAGAACTAATAATAACATTAATGACCGATGCGTTGTTGAATCGTTGTTCATTAAAAAGTTTTTCTAATGATTCGGTTAATCATCCTGACTGATTTAAGGATTCTGCAATTTTTGCAAGAGGTTTCACATATACTTTTAAATAAAGATGCTGAACCGCCTTCGTAACCGTGTGACGTCATCGGAAGCGTGTTCATAGTGAAGTTTCGATTTTTACATTGAGTTATATGTTTGGCAATACTATAGCATAGAACTGCACTTGGTAGACATTAGTGACTGCTACAACAGCACTAATAAAAACTATAGAAAGTGAATACAATACACATACTAGATCTATATTCACGCCCCTTGAACAAACAGACACCATATTATATTATAATTTAGTATCAAATGCCTTATTTAACTTAATTTATAGCTTATCTTTATATCAATGATTAAAATACATCCGAAAACGCCTTATTTTATTAACAATTATATTAATAACGTATCATAAGTCACGATAATTAACAAACAAAATTAAAATTATGCTAATAACCCGCACGAGAGTACAATGGTTAGAGCTCCGCAGCTAAAATGCCATTTAATTTGACGGAACCCTTTCAGTCGCGCACTAATTAATACAATTTAAGCGCGTAATTTGAGCGTACACGTGTGACGTGGCGTAGTGATGGGAAAAGAAAGTATCGATGGATATGAAAAGGCTAACGTTATTTTTATGTTGTTCATCCGCTGTGTCGCTAGTGTCTTAGCGGTACGCAAGTAATACTCCATGAAAATAGTTACCTACACACATATCTTATATATGTACCTATACTTCTAAGTGCATATAGTAGATATCGTTATTGGTGAATGACATGAATTAACGTAAGATAGTCTAAATAAGTCAAAGGCGTTGTGGAAAGAAACAGGGTTAAAACTGCATTAAGTCATAGAGCATGCATCGTGAGGTTTTAAGACGGAAAAATCAAAAAAGGTTTGTAGGAGCATATTAAGTAGTCTCCTTCTAGGCATACAAAGACTAGGCGTGAGTCAGTTTTGTTATTGCACATCTAGCTGGTCATTATTGCTTGATATAAATTTATGGTTAACTACAAATTTGTCTGTCACTTGGATATTATTTACAGTAAAAACATAATCTTTCTTATTATGATGTAGGTATCTAAATATTTTGAAGCAATTCAAACATGACCGAAGGCGTATAATAAAAGCGTGTTAAAAATGTGATTATATCAATAATTGCTGTATATATACAAGGGTTATACTCTATCTATCTTTTAATCTATGTACCTATTATGATTAAATATTAACTTATTTTATAACAGTTTTAAGTGTGTAATATATATAACATTTATTTAAAAGTGTTCAGCAAACCACTTTTAAATGATTATTAACGTGTTGTTGTCACAACACATTTATTCGTTAATAATCACTTAAATTTTTTACTTTAATCGACAAACTCAAACAAATAAGATCTTTCAAGACGAAATTGTTTTTCAACATTGTGATATTCGAGATTAAATTAACTTTACTCATATATAGCTTTTTATTAACTAGCGAAAAATTCTTAGTAGCAATCAGTATTTTACATACTAAAACCAGTACTGAAATGACTAGACGTACCTTTAAATAGCTTTTAATTGAAATTAACACAACGGACACAAGAATGTGATTGAACAATATATTGCTGAAGTTAGAGTGCGAATCATAATGCATTAGTTCTAAGTGACTAGATGTGCATTTTATTAAACCTAATTTTATGACCGCTCTGAGTAATGCACTCACATTATGTCACTACACATAAATGTGACGTATCTATAGGAATAATTATGTAATTGCACATTCTTGGTAGTGAATGGAATAGCTTGTGTGTTGTTTCTTATTGAAGTATGTAGTTACCATTTGACAGTTCAATTAAGTGACGCAAATATGTTTAGGGAGAGGAAGAAACCTCTGTACAATGAAGCAATGAAGGTGGGACTTCTTCTTAAAATTATATTACGGCATTTTTTAAGGCAAAATATCATAAACATTAGCATCGGTATTTTAGTTTCAGGTTGTTATCTAAACAGGACGTTAACTAGAATACAATTAATAAAATATTAAAGGTACTTTAAACCTTTAATATTTTATTAATTGTCCAATATTTAACAATCTCCGTTAACTTTAAACATGAAATTAATAACAATCAATCTAATTTAATATCTTAAGATTAAAATTAAAAGTCGGACATCCAGTAATTTTTG
This sequence comes from Catocala nupta, assembly GCA_963675205.1. Taxonomy (NCBI): domain Eukaryota; kingdom Metazoa; phylum Arthropoda; class Insecta; order Lepidoptera; family Erebidae; genus Catocala; species Catocala nupta. The sequence goes on along the minus strand of OY776097.1, from coordinate 22,156,679 downwards.
ATTTTGTATAAAAATAACAGTTTAAATTACTTAATAATTTTAAATACTGTTAATCCCTCGTTGAACATTTCTTATCAGTCAAGTGTCATGAGACCTTCACACTTACTTCCCTTAAGTCCAAAACCCGTAGTGACACAGACAGTAAAGCACATCACTATGTCACTTGTCATTTGCGTCTCGCATACGTCCGCGTCAGACCGTCGCAATGTTTTCCCGCCATCCAGCTAACACATTAATTTATGCCTTTTTTACGCAATAACGCTTAATTGGACTTTATTTATCACTTTTAATTTTTCTAATTTGATCACTCGATGTTCTCATTGAAATTTATGATGAGTGAGGGACGATTCTGTCTCAATTTAAATGCGTGAGTGGAACGATGTGTTTCGATTATATTTATACGACTCGCCGTGCGTCGGTTGGGAATAAGCATTATTAGATTAATATCATTTGAATTGAGCTTTATTTGGTTATTAGTTACACTTAACCCTGTAAATTTGGCTGCCAGACTTTCTTTGGAGCGTCAAGCTTTTCGTTACCGCTTAAGATTGAGATAAATTTAGATAAGTATGTTCAGGACCACATTGTCTATTTTTATATAATGTTGCGAGCGACAGCAGTATTCTACAGAATACTGATGTCGCTCGCGACCACATCGTCTTTTCAATTTTGCCGCATGAAATAGCACACTTATTGCCGCATTACTACGCGTCTTGTAGAGTTTTAGTCATTGGCAATTCCAAAGGCCAGCAAAGTTGCCATCAAAACAAATGATAATTAATTACCTACTATAAGACCAACAAATCTCTAGACTCTCATTCTGTAAACTCACTTCTGAATCCACAATAATAGCTATGGTTACTTTTGAAGTGACATTTGCGTTCGATATGAAAACATTTACCGAATAGAACGACAACTTTGATATGGCTGCAAATTAACTGTTCTATATAAAATTACTATGTTCATAATTCTCCTACATGCACAGAATAATGACTAGTTTAGCAATATTTAGTTATGTTTTATAATAAAATAATATCAGAAATATGGATGTTATACAGTTTTTATACATAAATTAAGTAGCGTGCGAATTAGCACGAGAATTTTAAAATCTTTATATATAATTATAAATCTTCTGTGCGTGTGTTTGTAATTAAATTCCTCCTAAACGGCTGGACCGATTTCGATGACTTTTTTTGTGTGTGTTCAAGTGGATTAAAGAATGGTTTAAATTTGTTTTCTTTTTCTTATATACTGAGCTACGTCTGTCGGGTCCTCTAGTTTCTTATAAGAATTTGTAATAAGAAATGGAGCTCAAACATTTGTCATTTGGCTACTTGGCCAGCAGTCACTCTACTACCACGTATGGTGTAATAGTTCGAACGGATAAGCCTAGGGATAAGCATAGTATCAAGTAAGTACTGTTCTAAGCATATAAAGTTTGGAATTTGGGTGTCCTGTCTTTATGAAAGGATTTGATGATATCAAAAAGCAATTTAATAAAAAATCTGGTAAGACTAACATAACATGAATTGACAACACAGTACAAGAATTACTTAGATATAGTACTTAACGGTATGCCGACTTATAGAAAATACCTACCAAACAACCGCATTATGGTGCCACGGCCACTGAGTTTTGTAACCAGGTGCGAACGAAGATCATTTATTCCTTCCTTACAACTACTCCTTTTGGTGTATTTTTACAATGAGTCTGATTTTCTAGCTTCTTTAAAAGTCTCTGTGCTTTTAGCAGGTGACCAATGATCTGCGCCTCTGATATTAGTAGTACAGTTACTGTATTTAATATATCGATTTTTAGAGTATAAACTATAATAGTGGTCACTGGACCATCAAGTCTGTTAACCACCTTATTGTTATAAATATTATATGTGCACGTCACTCTCTACCTAGAATGTAATTGACTTGGGGTAAGAATGTGTAGTTCAAAATATTGATCAGCGTCCTCCCTTCCAAAAACATAAGTAAAATAATGATTTTTTAAGTACATATCTTTATTGTTGCAGTAATACCTCTTACCAAACGGCTTATAAGCTCTATTGAGGGAAGGTCGAGGTTTTTTAAACCACCGTAAGCAGTTTAAAGTCCGCGGGGAGTAGGCTGCATTAGCGGTACCGGCGAGGATCAGCCAAATGCTATTATTTGTTTCGACGGATTACCGATCGACGGCTGACGGGCTCCTCCAATAGAAGATATTATCTAAATAAAATAAATAAAGATAATTTTATTTCTATATCTGATTATTTCATGAATTACATTAAATTACTATCGCAGAGTCTGGTTTGTATCGATTATTTGTTTCGGTGTAGTAGGTCAGGGCCTCAGACAAAGATAGATATTTAAGCATTCCTATAATATTTGTTATTCTTCTTTTGTTGTTGTTTTCATGTTTGTTGAATTTTCTAGTATTGCTGTTAGCTCGGCTAATTATGAACATGCAAATACGTAGTCAAAGAATGTGATTAAGAAATGCAATTTTAGAAAGCGAAATCAAGATCTTCATCAACCTTTAACCATTTTATTAATATATAAGTTATTGGTCAAAATTTTGGTATTTTATCAGCAGCTTCATGTTGTTTTATCAACATAGGGACCGAGTAAAGTCAAACCACTTTTTGTTATAGTTATTTATTATGATTTTTATTAAATATATATTTATAGGCATCAAATTATAGAAAATAATTAAAGCAAAAGTTACAATAGGTACAAGTTAGATGTAAATAGCCGGGTAAAGATAAAAAGACGAAACATAGATCATAGTTAGTCAGTTAGTTGGACGTGTGTTATCCGCACTTAGCCACACAATTGGGCCATTGTGCGTAAGTGATCGACGCGAAAAGTTGTTCGGTTACTCATACCACCTCAGCTCCGTCCAGAAAGACAATAGGGGACCGATGTTGCGCATTACTTCCTTCATCGTTTCTGGACTATTTAGTAGTTTCGCCCGTTGGTTGCTCACGCTTTTGCAATGTAGCAGCACGTGAGCCAGTGTCTTCTCGGTCTCCATGCAGCCTCTACATAAGGTGATGCCGATGTTAATCAGGTGTTTGTTGAGTGAGCAGTGGCCTGTTATTATACCCACTAGATGTCGCAGGTTTTTCCTTGAAGAACGCAGCAGTTTGCATGACAGATGTAGGTATGTCTAAGGATGAAATGGCTTCCTTTGACCGTCTACATTCCCTGAAACATAGATCATAATAATAATCAATTTATAATCATAATGTTACAAAATTTGGCCAATCAAAAAGTAGAAGTTTCAAAATGAAAACAAAAAACACTATTAAGTAAAAAACTACCATTAAAATATCAACCACAAAAATAAATACGCCTTAAAAAGCAAACATTTTTAACATCCAGCAACTGTAGCTAATTAAAGTCGACGGGGCAAGAGCCCCACTTGATTGCAACAGTTGTTCCAAACCACAGTCACCCCTTACCGCTGCAGGTCATATTGAAAGTCGATAACACCCCTAATGCGGGAGGGTTAAAGAAAAATTGCGCGTGGAACACGGTCGTCAATTGATGATGAATATGTTCCATAATTTATTTTATGAATAGTGTTCGACAAAATGACATTAGCTATTTATTTTGTACGGTCAACCTTGTGATACACTTGGAAATATGAAAGGGTTAGTCAAAGATATATGGATATGTTTAAACATTAGTATTAATATTACTGCTAGTGGAAGGCGGTCAGACTGTCACGCAAAGATCTCAAGTTTGATCACAAAGCAGCATATCTGACTTTTGGAAGTTGTGTGTATTAAAGGAAGATGACTTGACAACTCTTAGACATGCGTCAAAGAGTTCTTTATAATAAACACAAAGAAGACAACTCGCACTGCGTCAGCGTGATGGACTATGGTCTGATTCTTATAAAACTGAAAAGAGCAGCGTGCCGTGAGGAAGCTTGTATAAATGGCATAAATTATTATTTTATTGTAATAATAGGTATAGTATTTTAATTAGATATACTAACTTACTAAATATATTCTTATATGAAAATGCTAGGCTGTCAGTAGTTTTACTGATAGTACTGAATATATATTTTGGTATATCGGGTGGTCGCAAATTTAAACTACTTTTATGCGAAGCGCATTGGTAAAGAAATAGTGATCTAGTCAGTGATACTTTTCTGGTATGCTGCCGAAGTCTATGCCTTTCTCAGTATCTTCACTCCTCAATGATTTGAAGATATTATAGAATATATACTTCTCCAAAACTTATTTTCTCTCAGAATTGCGTTGTTGCTCTATCAGCTGACTTTCAATAAACCATTCATTAAAATACTGTAAAGTTGTGTATTTTTTTATTTAGAAAAAAAACGTACGTACTTATATGTGAGACGTATTTTTGTCATTGCATACCTACGTAGATGAGTTATTATTGAGCAATCTATAAATTATTTATCACGAAAAATAATAATAAAAAGCAAACAATATGCGGCGCTCTTGTTTCAGCTACGTACGTACACTTTTCTAATAATTTAAACATTTTACAACAGAAAATAAAATAAAACCAACAAAACTCAAGACAGGACGAGTGCTAAAGAAAACTTGTTTATTTATAAGGTCGCGTCGCGAACGCATTACCAGATTACACGATGTACCCGCGTACCCGTTCCCGCGCCACCCATCCCGTTCTGCACCTTCCCGCGTACCCTACGCGTAATTCCGCAAATGGGTGTAACTCGAAACCGACCGGTTTAAAATTGAAATTTATATGCGCGCATTATACATGAGGTGGGATTATGGCGAACTCAAAGAAAACGATCGCGGACCCATGCTAGACCCGAGAGAGATAGTTCGTGGAGGGAATTAATGTTCTGCGCTTTCTCATGTGTTTCTAGGGTAGGCAGACGTCTCGGTGTCGGATGGGATCTTGAAGATGCATCTCTAGACATAAACAGTTACATAAATAAAAATTAATGGGAAAGTAGTTTTCACATAAATGCTAAGTTGCTTAAAAATAATATTTTACTTAATAAAGGATTATAGAACTTTTATGAATAACTAAACAAGTTTAGAAAAGGTTTTCATTTTAGCTGCACGGGTATTCTTTTAATGTTTGTTATCTTATATCGACGGCATGTCTCAACCGATGAGTTACGTAGATAATTAATAAAACTCCTAAAATCAATAAAAAATATTGGTGTAATAGAGCCCTGCCTACCCTCTTAATAATATGTAAGTATGGGTCTACAAAAGTAGCGATAGCCTAGTGGGAGATTGTTGGACTGCCATATAGAAATCTCGAGTTCGATCCTAAGGCACGGTCTCTGACCTTTCGAAGTTATGTGTGTATGAAATAATTAATTATCGCTTGCTTTAACGGTGAAGAAAACATCGTAAGGAAACTTGCATATCTGAGAGTTCTCCAAATATTCTCGAAGAGTATGTAAAGTCTGTCAACCCGCACTGGGCTAGCGTGGTGTATTATGGCCTAACCCTTCTCACACTGAGAAGAGGCCCGTGCCCAGCAGTGGGACAGTTTAATACAGGGCTGATATTATTATATAGGTTTATTATATATATATATTAATAGGTTTATTATATATACTTATTATTATCCAGATTATATATTATGATGATTTAAATATACCAGATTAATTTTCATGATGCCGACAAAAATTGCTGGAGACTACATTTTGGTGCAGTAATTTGCAGTGATATTATTCTCTTACGCCTGTGGCAGTTTATAGCAAGGAATAAAAAAAAGAATGAATTGACTGCCCGACTGGTTTTGGTGATCGCCTCGTCACTATCACTATGGACAACATTTTATATAAATAGTTATGTACTTAAAGTAGAGAGATCTTTGTGTCCTTTGTGCAACTAAGAATATGCTCACAAAAATCGCTGTTATACCTGGCATGGGCATATCACTCTATATCTTATAATCGGGCCGTTTGCTGTCAGGCAATTAAGTATTAAAATGTATTTATTAAAGACCATCATTAGCAAAACAGATTGTTGAAAATTCTATAAATTTAAAACAGATGGCGTTGTATTTAAAAAGCAGCAGTTGGTGGCTTGTTGTAATATCTTGGGAGGGAGAGACGATTACAGCTATTAAATATGCATTAACGAATTTTTCTCCTTAAAAGCTGAAAAAATGGCGTAAAGAGAAAATTGGCAATTAGACCCTCCCTCCCCTCGCCTCACCACCCGCCCACCTTGTGAAGAATTAAATTTGCTCCTTAAAGATATACACAAATTGAGTGTTAGGACGTTTTAATATTTTCCTTTTGGCAGTAACGCTGTAAATTAGCTAATTTAAATGTATACAGGTTTGTGTGGTGTAACACTGTTTATGTACTGTATAATATAACTTTTTGTGAATATGTTTTGGTTAGTTAAACAGCGACGTCATGTGAGTTGTCGTAAGTCTAAGTGATGTTTGTTTGGCAATGGGTAAACTGCAAGGGAAGCACATATGGCGTTCATCAAATATATACGTGTAGAAAATACATGTAGTGTCCATCAAAATACATACATGTAATATATTTCAAGCTTTAGCTTACATGTGTAGGTATCTGAGGCTAATTATATTAAAACATTAATAATTTAATTAGCCTAAAGATCCGGCTGTGTTTAATGGCACGTAGTCTAGCAATGTAGATGCCAGTAACCTCATTATATAAAGTAAAACTGAATGATACAATTCTAAGACAATAAAACATTGTGGTATAGTTTATGTTTGCTGACTCATGGCAACCGCTTACTTGGCAACTATTACCTAAAATCAACATCTTGAAAAAGTCTTTGACACAAACTAAATCCAAAATGGCGCCCCACAAAAAGAAAGCTAGTACCTTGTTATGAAACAAAGCGTTCATGTATCGCGTCGTTATTTGATTGTCTACTACCTTTGATATTCAGTATCATGAAATGGCTGACACGTACCCATGAATAAATGATCAAAATGTACTCGACTATAACCAAATACACACTTGCCACCCGCTCAGTGTTGCACAAATGAAAATTAATTATGCAACATGATAAATTGACAGTAATTACGTGATACAGCGTCGACTGCCGTAATGCCGGGCTGTCGTGGCCTTACGTTGTATACCGGTACCTACACTATCATGTATATATTTTCTAGTGTATACTTAACTAGGTAACATATATGTATGTTACAATTGATGTGTAATGTTTTGAATGAAGCTGTGCTGTTTGAAGGGTTTTTAGAGGTAAGAATACTCGTCAGATGTGAATCGATTGTAGATTAAATATTTTTAGTCGATAGTTAATTATTTTTGTATTCAATAGTTAACTATTTGTTGCCGGGTGGTAAGTTGATTTACCTTGATCTTATCAGTGTATTTAACTATTGATTCTAAGAATTCTCTTACTCTTTCTTCTATAGCTATTTGCAAATATTATATATAATATACCTTATTTGAGATTTTACCTAATGAATGAATGAATCTACCTGCATAATATAGGAGATATATGTAACTGAAATGTTATACACGAAGATTAACAAAGTATTTACATACAATCGATATTTTACCCCATTCAAGATGTTAACTTGAAAATAACAATTGAGAATTGCGTCAACATTTAAATATCATCACTGAAAAGTTTCAATTATTTTTTATTTCTGCCATGTTTTTACAATATTAGGGGATTGTAGGCAATGCCTAGATTTTATTTATTTCCTGTAAACCTATTATCTTCACGTCACCTGATGATGATTAACTTTGATTTGTCTCATATTTAGCGTTTTGATTGGTTAAACAACATTACACTAGAGACACTTTTACAGAATGAGTGGAATGACATACCGAAGACCGATCGCATCGATGTACTATCGACTTGAGCGACGGATGACCACACCTAAGGTTAAAATAGCATAGCAGGCCTACACGCCTCTTTTTTTTGTTTGAGTTTTTTTACACTTTACATTTGTTTACTGATTCTAAGGCGAGGTTAAGGGCGGAGTCACTTAAAGTCATCATGTGTAAGCGAAAAAAATTTTTCTGAAATGGTCAACCGTCGCTCAAGTAGATAGAACATCCAATGTTATTTATTATATTTATAAACTTTGAATAATATACTGTCCTATCTAACCTATGGCATCTAATAACAAAGACCACCATCCCAACTGCTGACAGTGCGAAATTAGTACAGCTATGCAACATCTCTCATCTCAGGTCTTATCGGTGAAAATAAGCCAGATATTTTCTACCAGCTACCAGCTACTAAATGAAAATACTGCTGAGATATAGTAATTTTCATACCATCATCTTAATAATCAAAAAGTTTAAATTGACGGTTTATTTTAACAAATTTAATTGGTCTTATATTGATATCAAAGTAGTTCATATATATCAATGTATTATATTTTACTGGTTTTAAATTGGTACAAATTAATAATCAAACTGTATAAAAATATAGTCCTCATGCTTACGCGAATTTTATACATTAAAATAAAATTATGTAAGTTTTAGAATGATTAAAAAATAAGTGCAATATCCAAATGTAAGCTAAAACTAGGCTAGAGTTGGCCTAGACCCACCTCTACTAATTAATTCTGTGCCATAGACGATTGTTTAATATTTCGTTTAATTTACGTATGAGTTGAGTCAAATAGCAAAAAGGTTTTTTTTAAATAAAGAAAACATCACTCTGACAATAGCAGCTTGTTTATATACTCCTCCACTACTGGGTATGACTAGACACTTCAAATTGGAAGAGAAGAAGAACATTATGAAAATGTTTTAGACATGGAGGGTATACTATGTTTTTCTTCTTCGTTACAGCGAGAGATAATTAACAATTTTATTTAACATGACGTACCTATATTTACAGTGGTTCAATTTACGCGTAAACGTAGAGCAATACTATTGATGTTACAGTTAATTCTTTAAAATCTAATCCTCGAACATCCATTCCTTCACAACAAGTTATTTACACAAACAGTATGGGTATTAGTGAATTCGTCGTTTAACCTATATTTAGTTGGGGTGTAGCGGAGGCGTGCGGCCCGCCGGCTAATGACTGCGTTCAATTATTCATGCAATTAACTGATTATCGCGACACTACCAACCCCCACCCCTCGCGCCCGCTGCCGCCCCCGGCTATGTCACTTAGTAGGTACCTACACAAAACTGTCTTAGTAAATATAAGGCCGAAATTAATAAGTTATCTTTGGATTGCTGGCTTACCAGAGATATGTGTTAAACAAAACCAGTACGGGGTTATGTCAAATTTTTTATTTCTATTAGCTGTAACAATCGAAAAATAGGTGATTAATATCGACGATTATTGTGAAAATCCTGTGTCATATAGCTATATTTTTCTTCGAGTACGAGATTTACGGTATAAAAGTTACTAGTGATAAATTAAAACTGTGTTGCCATTCCATAAAAAAGGTTTTTAAGTAGGTATTTTATAATCGAGAGGTAAAACTTAAAACTTATAATTTGTTTAAAGTATTTTAAATTCATTTCAAGCCAAAATAATAATATACTTATAAAAAACCAATTGTGTACACACAACTTCGGTCACGTTTCTTTAAGAAGTTGTCTATATTCTTCATTAGCATTCCAGCTATATTCACACCTAATTGCATCTGAATCGTATAATGGATTTAGTCCTCAAAGCATAACAAATATACTTAGAGTTCCTGTCGCATATTTATTACTAGCTCACCCGCGCAACTTCGTCTGCTTCACATAAGAGAATTTGTCCCGTTTCTGCAACATTTTCCATTGATACTCCGCTCCTATTGGTCATAGTGTGATGTTATATAGTCTATAGCTTTCCTCGATAAATGAGCTATCCAACTGTAAAATATTTTACACTTCGAACCGAAATTCGAGTAGTTCCTGAGATTAGCGCGTTCAACCAAACAAACAAACTCTTCAGCTTTATAATCCCTGAAAGTTTAAACGAAGCATCGTTTAACACCTACATTTCGTCAACTGTCTTCAGTGCTGAGGCAAGCATTTAACGCCTACCAGTCTCATTACTGTAAATATTCTCTCTAACTAACTTATTAACACTTTTTACAATCTAGGACCTCGTGATCGACAATAAACGTAAGCAAAAAATATCAATGCATCGAAAAATTTCTCAAGATGTGTATATACATAAAAGTATATAAATTGTTAATTTATATACTTACCGTACCATAAGAATCAAAATCCCGAAAATTACATGAGTATTTGGCATTTTACCTATAGAAAAAGCCTTTAATCCTTTACAAGAATTGGTTTGTTAATTCATATTATGTTATATAAATTTAGCTGACGCTGTAAAACAATTTAGATACTAATATAAAATTTTAAATCTCGAGATCATTAATGTCTCCTCCAGATCAATATTGTAATAATTACCATGGAATGATAAATTACAGAATTTGTTAAACCATACGTGGAAAAAAAAAGTCATACATGGTTGCTAAATATTTCCAAATATAATTCTGATTTTTTTAGCCGTTTTCCTTACGCCTACATATGTATACCTACTTGAAACAATCAAACAGAAACACAGTTCACATACTAACGCGGTATTATAATCTCATATAAACAAGGATTCCCCAGGCAACGCCAACGCAATCAACTAGCAACAAATAACTAGCTAATACAGTTTATGAATATTATATAGCACTCAATTTCAGTGAGCGTGTCTTAATCAAAACATTAACATTATTAAGTGTAATATTAATTCTCTTTGTTCAAAGCTCGCCGTCTACTCTCTAGTTGAATATTCATACTAGCTGAGACTGTGGAGACATTTTCCGAATGTCCGCCGTCCCGTTTCTCCCTAAAATCAATTAATAAAGTCCCGGTTCGTTACCCGTACCAAACTTGACCCCTGCTTACATAATGGAATTTTAGGCTGCAAGGAGAATCCTTGATACTGACAGAAATAAGCTTTTTATGATCTCATGAATTAAAGTGTTCAGATATTTGATTAGTTTTAAGTGCATATTAAAATTGAATCGGAAAATATTATATTAGAAGAGGATACAATGCAATTTCGTACCGAATAGGAGTCTATAATTTCGACTCTACAAGAGTTAGAAACCTAAAGTTTACGCCGCGTTCGTGTAGTGTGAAAAGTTTCCAACACCCTCTCAGAAGAAAAGAAACGCTATGCTGTCTAGAGGAAGACCAATAGATTATGTTGTGGCTGGGGTGGATCGCTTTTTATTAAACAATTCACTAGCAATATTGATGGTATAGCAAATCCAGGGATTTTACCATTAAAAAGTGCGGTGCTTGCAGTATGGATATCTAAAAAAGTCGTCTATGTCTGTCGATATGAGTCTGTGTTGAGCAGCGATAGCTCAGTGGGGAGACCAACAGACTGCAATGCAGAGGGTCTCGGGTTCAAATCCACGTCGCGCACCTCTAACTTTCGGAAGTTATATTACTTTTCGAAATTATGTGCGTATTGATTGACAATTATCGCTTGCTCCGTGCCTCGGAGAACAGGCTAAGCCTTCGGTCCCGACTGCCATGAACATCTATGGCAGTCGTTATTGGGGAAGTCGACACAAAAGATCAAACTGGGTCGAAGTGTCGCCGGTCTGTACTTACTGGCCCCCATACAAAATAAAATAAGATCGATATGAGTAACTAGGTCTGTTGGTCTCACAATAATCACTTTAAAATGTGTTCTATTTTACTTTTATTTGTTAAATGTATTCCAATACGTTAATGTTACGTTTATGTCATTGTAAATTACATACGAATTATTTCAGCCATTATGCATAATGGCTGAAGCAATTCCTATGTAATTCGATTAACGAACACAAACGCAAACACAAAAGCTTGGTTTCAACTTTATTACATATATGCTAGGGCAACGAAAAGAATTTCTGATCTCGCAGAAGTGATTTAGAATTCTCCGTCAACATCGATGTTTGACGTGACATGTAGTGGTATTCGTAGTGTGAAACAAGTGTACAACACTAAAAGCGTGTTAGTGCAGGGACACGGCGACCCATCAATTATTAGCGGCTGTAATGAACGCAAATCCTTTGATTCCATTGAACGAGTGCCAGAGGGAATTTGTGCCGTGAGCTAAAAGCGGCAAGCGGGGAATACTGTGTGGGTTAGAAAGCTGTTAATGTTCTCGTTTTATTGTAATTTGAGAAGATTTTAGAAGGTCAATGGAAAGTTTATAGATTTTTGAGAGACAACAGTAAAATTCCGTAAAATCTGGGATTTAGCTTAGATTGAACTAGTTTGACTGGGCAAGCATCTGCACTTTACAAAAGATCACTGCGAGACGAACTTGTGATGTGTTTTTGCGGTGAGTAGGATTTCGAGCACAGATAATATAATACTATACTATTTCGAGACTACTAAATGACTTGCGGCAATGGAATGCTGCAAGGGAGCCTGTGTGATTTTTACTTCTTGCGCTGGTAGGAAGTGACTATTACAAGTCTCGTGCGAATATCATTTTAATTTGTTTACCCGCAATTTAAAAGCTACTTTGTTTTTAAGTATTTAAAAGTATTTCAAAAATGTTGACGTATACACGTATGTTCTGACTATAAAACCATTGATATCATCAATAAGTCTCTAAAAAAAGTTTAGCCGTCAGAGATTCATCAAACTGTACTTAATACCTACTCAACTAGGCTGGTAGCTTTGACTTTGACTAATGGTCGAATTTAATTATCAAACTAATCCAAATTCTTTAGTTTTAATATAGTAAACCATTCGTCTATATTTAATCTTAAACCTGAAGATTCCTAAGATTGATTTTAGAATTGTAAAATACCAAAAGTTAATGGTGATTGAAAAAGAGTGGCATTGCGCTTTTGCAAGTTTCTTCTCATAGGCTCAATCCTTTGTCTGGGCCTAGCAACTAAACTAAATGTAACTTCATTAACTTAAGCATACTTACTAACCAGTAACCTCTATATTTTGACGTTTGATTTTAACTATAAATATTGAAGGTGTAATTACGAATAGTTCATCCGCTTACCGCTCTCGCTGCCTCCCACGTGTGAGTACCTCCACCGTCGCGGTACATCAAGTATGCACTGAGGGAATGTGGGAGAGGCGCGACACCTCGGCCCGACGTTCATTTCATTGTCTCTGTCCCTTACACAGCCTGCGAGTGACGTCACTCTGATAGATACAGCTGCCACCAGTGTGCTAGTAGCAGGTCTGATTTAATTTAGATTTCTATACTGTTAGACCTATACTGAATATTAGCTATATAACTGTGAAGCAACTGTATGTAAAAGAATTTAAACATTTTGATTCCTTTTATATGGATTTTAGAACTATAGGATTTTAAAAGAGGGCATTGAAACATCATCATTTTATTATTAAATTTAAATATTTATAATTTTATTTAACTTCTCCCCTCATCTTATTCTTTTTAGCGAAAATGACTTCTACAAATCATAAAGATATTGGAACTTTATATTTTATTTTTGGAATTTGAGCAGGAATAGTAGGAACTTCATTAAGATTACTAATTCGAGCTGAATTAGGTAATCCCGGTTCTTTAATTGGAGATGACAACGGTCTATCTGTGAGTCAAGTTTCATCTAAATTCGTTCAATTTACGCGATTAAGTAACAAACTTACAAATACCTTTATAATATTAACTAGTGATAGAATGAAGTACTTTGGATTATACTGAATGAAAGTTTATGTCTTTTTCTATAACCCTGACAACATGTGTGCAAAATTTCATGTCGTAAAGATGAAAGCGAATCAAACAAATACACTCACATTCGCATTTATAATATTAGTTAGGATAAGGTTGACCTCACCTTTCTAATAAAAATAATCAAAGACATTTTATTTGACTTCGATATATTTCTAAACAGCTAAGGCTCCGCGTCACTTTGCCAGACTTCTCTCACATTGGCGTCGGTTCGCTGCCCACAAACGATGTTTGTGTATCAAAGCCTGCTATCAAATCGATATTCACACACGAACACATATACCTATAAAAAATACCTTTTATTTAGACAGCTAGATTTAAAAATGGTTTGAATATTTTATGCGATTGCAGCCACTGATGATATTTGTTTTCGACTTTAAATGTATCTACAGTGAAAATAATACGTATTATTTTGTCTTCATTAATATCTCAAATTTATATTGAATTTAATGTTTATAAATAAAATTCTCAAGCCTATGGGGTAAGCAGAGCAGGCGTTTTGTATTAGAATACTTATGTATCACTGTTCTTAAGAAAGCTCGTCAGTTTCCAATTCTATAGATATCTTAAGACAGACTGATTGCTTGATCAAAAAGTTCCTTCGATATGTCCTCTCTATGATTTGATTAAACCTGATTTCTGAACTTCATTTCTAGTTGAATCCTAACCAGATAACTAACCAGCTTTTCTTTGTTTCAGTAGCGCATTCCGCACGTCTCCCGGAGGAGGATCGGAACCACCTCCAGCGCCACCACCGCCGCTGTTCTTGCCACCACATCTGTCGCATCTCTCGCAGCACCTGAGCCATCTGTCGCAGCCTTTCTTCCCTCTCAAAGGAATGCATGGTAAGGATAAATGCATACTATCACTTAATATACATATTATAAAACAAAGCCCCCGGCTGTGTCTGTTCGCGATAAATTCAAAAACTACTGAACGGATTTTCATGCGGCTTTTACCAATACACAGAGTGATTCAAAAGGAAGGTTTCGGTGTTTAATTTGTTAAGGTTTCATACTAATCGTGCAAAGCCGGTGCGGGTTGCTAGTTATAATATAAAATCACACCCAGCTGCTTTAAAATCCGCTAATCCGAAGCTATTGCCGTCCATTGGGTAGATTTGGAGTCTCCGTCACGCTACTGAGAATATCTGATCAGAAAACCTGGTTATCGAACTTAGGACTTCTCCACCGACTGTATACATAAGCATATACTGGTTTGCCATCCATTGAGCACAAAATTGGAGACTCCCATGCTGCCATTGAAAATATCAGAAAACCAGGTTATTGAAACCAGGACTTCACACCTACTGTAAATATAAGCACATACTGATACCACAGTATTAAAGCTGTTTATAGTTAACGTTTTTAGTCTATCACTTTTTCTACACATAGGTACTTAATATAATTTTAGACAAGATGTCTTATTCGCGTTGGTATATATTTTAAAGTAATAAATACTTATTTATATTCCGACGTTTTAACCGACTTGCACGGGTTGACTGGTGTGAGTTCAGCGGCGCCTTTATGAAATTCATGTTGTCTGAAGTACCCGTACCTGGTCATATTTATTAAAATTAGCGCTGTCGTTACTTCGACACACAACCCACGCATATTTACAATAATGTTTCTTCAATAGGTTGGGGAGCACCCTGTCCTTGCTGTCCTAAAGAAGAGGCCCGTTCCTCTAGCGTGGCGGAGCTTCGTCGTAAGGCACACGAACACTCCGCAGCCCTACTCCACTCCCTCGCCAGCTTCCAGTCCCGGGCGCTACTGCCGCTGCCGTTACCGCTGCCCCTGCCACCACTGCCACTGCTGTCGCACGACGCGCCACAACCACCAACATCTACACACGAAGCGCCTAAACATCTTGACTAAATCATAGAAATAAATTGCATATCTTCATGCTGAAATTTTCTCTGCTAGATGCTGCTAATGAAGGAGATAGTAAGTACATTTGTCTTTGCCTCTCAAAGTGTGTATTTATTGTAATAATAAAAGTGTTGCCATTTATAAGAAGGTAGGCAATTACATTCAAAAACTATTTGTTGAATTTGTCGGCTGAGGTTGCCACTGTGATATGACGAAATCGAAAGATATGTTATCAAATTTTTTTAAATTCGCACTTAGACATTTTTGCAATTGTCTCTTAATAATATTTCTTTTGAAGTCTATCATCTAAATTCGATGGCTAATTCCATTATTAATAATATTAATTAAATACTTTTAAATTAGCTTACATTTGGGAGTATAATGCTATACGCTTATTTCAGCACAAGGTTACTTAAACAGAAACAAAATATTGATGTATTATTATTAAAATATCGACCACTGCAATTAGGCTTTGATACCATTGTTGAGATCTTTGTCTTACGTCACAGTGGCGACATCTACCACCACCCCATTACATACTAAATGGCAACCTTCAATGCTAATACAAGTTTAAATCAAATGTAACATATTTTAGTAATACCCTGTGAATTAATACGTGCCATAAAAGTAGACCAATCGCTGTCACAATAACTAATAATTACAAAAAAGTCTAGGTTTAACTATCAACCAAAACTGCGGCTTTTCCGATTTATATACTATGAATGATCCCTTGGTACTTGCTTGCAAAATGTAAGACGACATATACACAGGCCATTTATGACATTAAATTTGGGATAATAGCCATATGGTTCGACAAAAAATATATCAAAATCTATCGATAATTATTGAAATGCATTCCAATGACCGGAACACTCGAATAATACGGTTTTGATTCTAATAACCGTCTATATATTGATAATTACTTATGTTTATATTTTTGCTTTTATATAGACTTGGCTTTTGGTTGATAGATAAACTTAAGTTCTGTTAAGTGATAATTCGGTGAAAAAAGAAATGTGTGCCAATGTCATGTGCCATAATTATAATATATCATTTACAATAACGCTATCATTAAACATATTTATGTGTCCAGAGGACCAATTCTTGTAATAAAAACTGTTCAACAAACAATTGTACTTTTTTAATACTTACGTCAAATGTCGATGTTCCTTGGATTAGATTGCAACTCTATTTTGAACATATTTTATTACGAAAATTGGCGAACAGAAAGATGTCTTGTTTATTATAAAATATTTTATGTTGTTGTTATTTTTATGACTTTTTATTTCTTTTTATAGTCACAACAAAACCTATTTAATAATGTAGTTATTACCAAAATTCATAATATAAGCTTTTTAAAATTGTAAATAAAAATAACATCGCCATCACAGTATTCGACCAAACTGTTGTGAATATTTGTTTTTGAATTATTTTAGTGATAAGAGAGTGTAAATAATTACCTAGATATAACAGGTTCGATGTTCGTACGTTGTATGTAGTACACAGATTGTATATATTATATAGAGAACACAGTTTAAGTAGTTAGTCATAAGTACACAAAATATGAAACCATTTGTTATTAAATTAAGGTAGGTATTATAAGTCTCACGATATACGCTACAATTGTCTACAATTTACTTACAGATATTGAGTTAATTAGATACCGAAACTTAGGCATTGTATCCACGATATACCTACTAAAAATAATTACATTCATTTATTTAAGTCAGAATTTTGATAAAGATTACTAGGAAAACTGGGGATGCGCATAGTTATATTCGAATGTAGCTATGCACTATTTTCCATGGTAAAGGACGCAGCGCATGTTCTTGAACAGTTGTCAACACATTCGATTATTATTCGAATAGAACTGTGCAAATCGCTAGTTACCCGTTTATATTTGGAATACTTCAGTTGGGAAACATCTGTGATATCCATTGACAGTCAACAACATGTATGTACGGTCAGCGAACATTGAAGTACGTATGTACTATTGTTTACTGAATTATAATTTTCAGTTGATTACTTAACATTTATGATAAAAAGAAGTACACTTTATAAAATATTTCCTATTCAGGAACAATAAAAAATCTCACAAAATATGTTTGTCGACTTACGTCGCTGATTTTATCGATTGAATTTGTGGTAGGTATCTAAGTAACTCTAATATCTATGATTCAAACAGAGTTATTTCAAAAGTTTTCTGTGATTATCATATATAACTCAAATTATTTAACATTCCTTAAATTTACCTATTATCTTATCGATGTTACGAATCCGATATTACATCTATTCAAATACCAATAATGAATCATTATTAGTAAATAAGTGAAAATGGGATAATTTATGTTGCGGTATTGTTTATGTATTTTAACATCACCATATTGCTATACAATTCTTCAAACATTCCTTATATACCTACATATATATAACAGATGTACCCCACTCAGACAAGCGGTTGTCAACGATGAATGGCTTGGACTATACTCGGCTTCGTCTCTTTTGAATGAGTGTATAAAATAAAAGTAGGTATATATTTCGCAGGATAATGTACCGAGGTCTAGAAAAAAATTATTGATATGCAATAAACCCAGTTTCTTTTTGTTTTGCAAAATAGTAACTTTAAAGTTATGGCTTAAAATCAGAAAAATAAGAAATAGTTTTAACTATTTATGATTTGTTTTCTCTTTCACAATTATCCAAAATCACTTTTAAAATAATAATTATAACAGGAAACAATAACGCACAAAAAATCCCGACTGCAATCATGGAAATCATTTTAAAATAACTGTTAAAACTACCCACTTATACGACTGCTACGCCCGAGTGGAGTCCAACCTTACTGCAGAACAAATATTGTGACATACTCCATAAGTACTATAGTAACTATAGTTAGGTATAGTGTAAGAGCCCTTGCCTAGTCTGTAAATAGTCGAGTCGGGACGGTATAACCACTGCACCATGCACAATACCTGGAATTGCAGGCAAGGGCATGTACATGACGTTATATATACTAGAATGTACCATTAGTTGTTTTAATTATGAAATATAATATTACGTAATGAGTTTGTGGATTTTATTTGTATTTGTTCCTTAATACCCCAAAGTACAAGAAAATATACATATATTAATATTGCAAATGATAATGTAACAAAGTTTGCCCAGTTTTGTCAACACAACTGCTTCTGATATTTCTAATAATAGTTGGTATGTCGAAAGCTGCATCCTGCAATACATTAAAATTTCGCATAATTATGCTTTTGAAGTATGTAACTCTGTTGGTCTGCACCAGCAGTCGACAATGGGCTCGCCCTATATTATTTAGACCTAAAATAATTCCTAATGTGAAAGTAATATATATCTTTGGCTACCCCTTCAGGCGTGGGATATATGTATGTATGATATACATACATATTTAGATAAACTCACGTATGTTTAACCTCAAAGAAGTAGGTATGTGGGTGTAATTTATCTGCATTCCTATCGTTGCTCCTGAAAATTTCCTAATAGATGAACTTTATAGGCTTTGATTGAGGTGTGACTTTACGATCACTGGCAAACAAAGTACAAGTTTGTGTCGCAAACAACTAATCCCTCAATTGAAATAATGTATAGGTACAAACTTTATACTAGTATTAATATAATACGAAAGTGCACGGCTACGTCATAGAGTAACAGAAATAAATTGCAAGGTGTGAGTTCTAACTTTAGTACACGTCGCGAGTTCTAACTTCACTGTAATATCGTCAAGCAATCTTATGACGTCATACTATGCTGTTACGGATGTATCTACGCACTCTGTAGATAAATCGCGGGTCACTGTTTTATACAACAAAGATGAGTAGCAGTTCTCGGAGCACATAATTGCTTGCAATAAATACAGAGGTAATTTAATAGCAAAGGAGATGAAGATGAGAAAGCAAAATAATAGGAGACGTAGGTATGTGAGACACCACAAGTCGTACCTATTTTCTGGGCTAAATGCAGAATTAATTTTCCTATTGTTCATTCAGTTCCCCGTAAAAAGATGATACCTTCTTCCCTAGGCCGGCTTATTTGTCCTTTTGGTAACGACGTGATTTTCCACTTACAAAAGCGTCAAGCCTCATCAATTATGATGTTGCATCTCTTTTATCTTGTGGTCAGACTCTTTCTGGCCACAATGTCATATCGATACGACAAACTCGTTATCGCCGTGCCATAAGTTTACGCAATACGTCCCAGGTTTCGATTCTCAGGTTGTATTTAGTTGTATGAGGTAGGAGTGAATCTGGAATCGCGATAATAGAAAGCAGAAAAATAGAAGGCTCGCTGTACAGTTCCGAGCCCATTGCCTTCTACCAGGAATGTAGGTACTACATGGAGGCGTAACGCTACGTGAATACGTAGCTAGCGAAATGTAGGCGTATAAACACGCGTCTGCCTACTCCTTCGAAGACACCGACTGTAGTATTGCAAATTTTAATACTGTTCAGCCATAGAACTGATGCACCAAATGGTAGATGGCGGCTTTTTTATATTCTATGTCGGATTTTTTTTACCTGACAAATGCTTGCGCGAGTATATGTATAATTAAGTGGGGTGCAGTTCCATAAGCGTCGAAGATTAATTAAAGACGGTAGATATATAAGTGAATAAGCGGGTGATTGAACGACGAACGTACGGACCGTTTGTTTGTTGCCACTTTTACATAAACAACCATAACGCGACCAGGATTGTTACACTAGCAGCCCGACAAGCCAAAATCCTCATTGTAATAAAGCGTAACCCAATAGTTTTGTAACACAGTGGTATCCTAATTGTAACTTAATATTATAAATGCGACTGTGAGTTTGTTTGTTACGCTTTCACGCCTTAACTACTCAATCGATCGTGTGCGTTACCCCAGCAAAATAATGTAGAAAATAGTAATTTAGTAGAGGTGATTAGAATCCACTTAACCGTTTCAGAGATCAAGCAATGGCACAAGCGTTACTCCAGCAGGATCTCGAATAACTTCGCAGCCGAAGAAAGAACAAATACGAAATAAGTTGCAACATTTACCTCGTCTAGACAACTAATTATATAGCTAATATTTATTTCAATATCATTAAAAAAGAAAATGTCTGGCTGCGGTAACGTTACTAACGTTACCCCAGCAGGCAATGTTTTTGTGAAATAACTAAAAAACTATACGTGCAACAAATTTAAAAATGTGCGCAACAATTACTGAAGCTGGGCAACTAATTATCTATAACATTTAAATTACTATTTTCTACATTATTTTGCTGGGGTAACAACGCACACAACCGATCAACATGAAATTCACCCAACTCTGTTTTTTTTAACCAAAGACGCAATTAGTAGCTTAATAAGTAGAGCCAAGTACCAGGAGACTATAAATGGCGAAGAGATCTCGCTGTTTGTGCGCCGCTCGTCAAAACTCGCAACACTAATTTAATGTTGGATTGTAAGCGAGAGTGTAAAGCAGAAGTGTTACAAAATATTTAAATAAATCTTTTATGGCAAATTAGCTGAAATTGAACTTTTTACGTAATTACATAAAACAGTTAACTCATTGTGCGGTGGTTATTCTTTTGCGACTGTCTTGTCCTGCGCGTGACCAGCGGAAGGACTGGTAACGGCTCTTCACCCCCGCGAGTAAATTGGACGGGCTCTGATTTTTCAACTCGCTCTGACGCCGCTGCGCTCGTTCTTAACTAAACTGTGAGTACATCAAGTTATCAACATGAGCCTAGGTACTGCGATCGCCTACTGGAAGCGACACGCATATTAAGCATAGTGGCTCCCAGCCAAACTTATCTATCGCGGAATTGTCGTCTGATCATCTTGCGATTACTTTTCGTAATAAACGTAAATATCGTGCTGAAGATGATACTCAACGTCAGCTGGCTGACATATAGAATAAAATGATGGAGATCATGGATGAACGCATCGCATTCGATAAAAATAAAGGACTTGACATTATAACATTGTCTGTAAACTGCACTGAGTCGAAAAGAATCTTACGTGTCCGAAAATTCAAGCCTAATGAAAATCGCTCCATCAAAATCTATCTTGATTCAGAAGAAACAATGAGACATCTACTTCGAAACAGAGGTCATCTTAAAAATGGAGATGTTAGAGTTTATACAGATCAAACACCGCTTCAGCAAAAACAAATAAAACGGCTTAAAGAGGAATTGAAAATACGCACTAAAAACGGAGAAGACAATCTTCAGATCAAATATATAAGAAACGTGCCTAAAACCGTAAAATTTACTCCAAAAAACCAAAACATTAAAAAACAACTTTAGATAACAATAGCACTACATACAATGTAAGTATGATTGTCTTATACTGGTAATAAGACTATTGCCAGTAAAAAGCGCTAAAATGTTTTTATGCAATACTTGGAGCATAATGAAACCAGAAAAGTTCGATGAACTTAACGTATTGTAAAATCTTTCACGTCTGTTCTCTTGTCATCTGGTTATATTAACGGAAACCTGGATCAAATCAGACGGTGAGGCCAAAAGACTTTGCCTACCAGGATATCCTCACCACTATCAATACAGAAAAGACGTTACGGGCGAAGTTTCGATATTTGCTCATAACAGTTTCAAACGCCATATTATAGAAGAATTCGAAAAGGAACAAAATCATTATATTTATATACTTAGACAATTTTTCAGTGGACATCGCTGCTGTTTACAAGCCTGGTTGAACATACATGTTAACAGCTTTCTTGACGTGTTTTCACTGCAACTAAACCAAAGAAAAAGAGCGATCGTTTTTAGGGACTTCAATCTTGTTCTACTAGCTTCACATAGGGCAGTAGAAACATATAAAGATTCACTACAAGAAAATGGATTTTCAATAATTCATAAAATAAGCCCAAAATATTGTACTCGCGAGACCTCTAGAAAAAGGTTCTTGCTAGACCATGTTCTCACAAACGTAAAGAATAATAAATTCCATCTTAGCATTATAGAATCATCTTTGTCGGATCACAAACAGATTTATTTTGAAATAAAACAGTGTCAGCCAGAACCTAAGAAGAAAATTTAATATGAAACAATCGATTACAGAAAACTTTAAGATATTATGAAAACACAAAGACAGTCAGCAACAATATATACACTCATTTTGAAAAGGAATTACTTAATAATATAAAACGCAGTAAATTAAAAAAGACTAAAATATTTAACCGGCCTAAACAAGAATGGATAGATAGAGGAATATTGGATAAGATTAATAAAAGGAATGCAAAATGGCAGACAACAACAAACAAAATCCTGAGAATAAAACAATTGAAAACGACTTTATACGGGAAAGAAACATTGTAGCTAACGAGATCCAAAAAATGAAGAAGGAGCACTACTACAAGGAATTCTCTGACAATAAAAACAAACCAGCAAAGATGTGGAAACTAATAAACAGTTTGGTTAATAACAGATAGTCAGAAACACCCATACCATCAAAGTTAATAGAATTCGATAACATAATTACTGATGTCAGAGAAATTTGCGACTGCTTCAACGAATTTTTTAAACTGTCGGTTCTAAATTAGCTTTGGACATTCCTATTAGGTACCATAATAATATTAAGGTCTACACTAGTGCAGAGCGAGAGAGAGAGTTGGCGCAGATAATACAAATCCTGGACTCTCAATAATAAAACCGGCCACAATCAATGAAATCATTAAAGTATCATTAAGTATCGATTATATTAGCACAAAATCTATAAAATCTGTAAAATACTTAATAGCTAATGAATTAACTCACTGTGTAAACTATTGCTTACGACAAGGTTATTTTCTCCTTTTTTGAAAATTGCCAAAGTAATTGCTATTTATAAATGTGGTAGCAAATCTGATCCGAACAATTACCGCCCTATATCTGTGCTCCCATTACTATTCAAAGTTTTTGGAAAATTATCTACAGTCGATTAGAAACATATTTAAACTCTATAAACTTTCTATACCAAAAACAATATGGATTTAGACTAAAATACATATAATACCTTATCTACTCCTGTAGATTTAGTCACTAAACTGCGTAATATCGACGAAAGAAAATTGCTGTGTTTATCGATTTAAAAAAGGCTTTTAGATAAATTAAAGGATATTGGCATCACTGGTAGCGCATTGAAAATAATTGAATCCTTCCTTTACGAGCGCTACCAAGTAGTTAAGTTAGGTGAGCATATTAGTGATCCAAAACGTATTACATACGGCGTACCACAGGGTTCCATTCTAAGGCCTTTGCTATTTTTGATATATGCAAACAATATTCTTTCATCATCATATTCATATTATATAAACTTAAATTACCACTCACTGACTCACTTAGAGAAATAGAAGTCATACAAGGGGGAAGTCGTAGAAAATAAGTAAAAATAGCGTCGTATAGAGAATCGTTCAGAAGGCCCAAGAAAAATGCCTGACCTTCGGAAGGTCAGCTCTTGGTGGTGGTACCCCATCGGATCTCGGAAACGGTGATATCTACGGGAGTCATTCTCGAACAAAATCTTTCTTAAGCCCTGGCAACTTTTAGGGGGAGGGAGGGTGCGAAAATAAACATGGCTTCCATACAAAAAAACATGGCTGCCATACAAACTTTGACCTCTAATATCTCCGAAACGGTTAGAAATAGGTGGTGTTCGAACAAATACCATAGAGGTAGACGAGATATTACCAGAAAAGGTCATTTTCAAGGTCACCGGGGTCATCGGCGACCCCCACTAGGGCGCTTAATTTTTGGTTTCAAGGTCTCTGAATCTAAAATTTGTTTTTTGATTCCTTTCCCCCTCGCTGTACACCTCCTCCCCTCGCAACCACGCGAAATACTAGTCAGTAAACTAAAACTCAAAGGAGACATCTCACTTTATGCAGATGATACTAGCTTATTTTACTTTGGTACTTGGTACTTGAGTCCACTGACTTAGACATTTTAAATATTTGGTTTCAAGCGAATTTACAGATAATCGCTGTCACCAAAAAACGCTTTGTACCTAATATAAGCAGCAAAAAAACAAAAATATATCAAATTACACGCCATTAAAAATAAATAGTCAAATTATCAGTAGAACAGATAGTGAAAAGAATTTGGGTCTTACTCTAGATAATCGTTTTATATGGATAACAACATATCAGCAAAATAAAACAAAAACAGACATCGCTTACTGAGCTCTCCGTGGTATAGTACGCTGTCTTACTAAAAAAACTCGTTATATTATTTAAAACTCCTTAGTAAAGCAACATATTGACTATCTAATAGAAATATGGGGATCAGCTGCTAAGACCAACCTTAATATCATACAAATAGCACAAAATAAATTAATTAAATCATTATTCCACTACGATTTCCTGACACCGACAGCAGTAATATACATATAAAGAAACCAGACTATTAAATATAACTAAAACCTATCAATATTATTCATGCTTAATACGAAAAATACTCAATAAAGACACACACTCATTTAACATTTACTAAAAAAAAAGCATTCAAACTAAAATATTAAGAAGCGCGGATAACCTAATACTACGCCCACCCAGAACAAATTACGGATAAAAAAGTATTACTTTTAAAAGTGCGCAGCTTTACAATAAATTGCCAAAAGATATTAAAGATGCCAAAATATAAAAACCTTTGAAAACTATTAAAGGCGTAAAATTTATTTATTCGCCCACAATCTGTTTTGTTTTAACACACTCTGATTGTAAACTTATATTTATTTTAATGTAATATTCTTAAATAAGTGAATTGTATGTAGTATCCTTTTTTCATCTTTAAACAGAAAGTTAGTATATCAATCCTAGTATGTACCAGGAAAGCATAAATATAGGTCGCAGAGGTCGACATTTGTAACTCTAGCGACATTCGTACTAACGCGATACTGAATGAAGTAACTAATAAATCTAACCAAGTACCAGGAGAGTATAAACGGCGAAGGAGTCTTGTTGAAGGGCGCTGCTTGTTAAATAAAACTAACTCATCATCACATTGAATTTCAAGCTACAAAAATAAACTATTTTTTAATTAAAAATGAGTAAGAAAAAAATTGCTTTAGGGATCCAGGTATGTACTAGAAAAACATGAATATACGGCGATGAGCTCTTGTTTAATGTGACTTGCGTGACGCTCATCTAGCGCGCAACTCTGAAGTAACTAATAAATCTTTCCAATTACCAGGCGAGTATAAACGACGAAGAGGTCTCACCGTCTCACTGCGCTGCTCGTTAAAATTCGCAACACTGATTTAGTTAGTATGTCGATCCTAGTATGTATCAGGAAAGCATGAATATACGGCGATGAGGTCTCGCTCTATGTGACTTGCACGACGCCTATCCTAGTGCGCAGCTCATAAGTAACTAATAAATCGACCCAAGTACCAGGAAAATATAAGGATAAATGGCGGTGAGGTCTCGCTGCCTGTGCGCCGCTCGTCAAAACTGACAACATTCATTTACCTAGTATGTCGATCTAAGTATGTACTAGGAAAGGATGAATGCACGGCGATGAGATCTCGTTTTTAGTGACACTATTCGTCAATCGATCCTAGTACCAGGGTACTCCCTTGGCCCTTACCCAATGGCTAAGGGGTTTCCCTATTTCGCGCTGCTTTTCAAAACTTACAACACTGATTTAGCTAGTATGTTAAACCTAGTATGTACCAGGAAAGTAGGAAATTACGGTGAAGAGGACGCGTGCACGAAGCAAGGACAAAAACGCGCAGAACTGTAAAAAGAAAAAAAAACACCAAAAACATCATCACGAATCGTCTCGAGAGTAGGCTAGACGACTACCAGCCGAATCCCGTTCCCGAACAAGACGGATTCCGTAAAGGCTACAGTGCCATAGACCGCATACATACGCTGCGGCAGGTTATACAAAAATCGGAAGAGTATTACCAGCCTTTATGCGTGGCGTTTGATTCGATCGAAATCTGGGCGGTGCTGCAGTCCCTCCCAAAGATGCCAGATTGACTATTGGTATGTCGAAGTGCTGAAGTATTTGTACGAAAACGCCACCATGTCAGTCCGTCTCCAAGACAAGAGCTTGAAACTTATACAACTACAACGAGGGATAAGGGGAGATGTCAAATCTCTGAAACTGTTCACTACCGCGCTGGAAAATGTTTTCAAGCTCTTGGACTGGAACGGACTCGGCATTAACATCAACGGCGAGACCTTATTAACTCACCTTCGATTTGCTGACGATGTCGTGGTCATGGCTGAGACCATAGAAAACCTCAGCATAAAGCTCGATGGCCTCTGCAGAATCTCCCGACAAGTAGGTCTTAAAATGAATATAGACAAGACGACAATCATCTCCAACGTCTATGTTACACCTACTCTTATTAAGGTTGGGAACTCTACTCTCGAAATTGTCGACAAGTATGTATGATTCAGTTTGGTAGGTCCAACTTCGAGAAAGAGGTCAATCGTCGAATCCACCTCGGCTGGACAGCGTACGGGAAGCTACGACATACATATATGTATTCGCGTCCAATATACCGCAGTGTCTCAAGACAAAAGTCTTTGACCAGTGTGTGTTGCCAGTGTTGACGTACGGATCCGAGACGTGGTCGCTCGCTATAGGCCTTATCAGAAGGCTCAAAGTCACTCAGGGGGCGATGGAGAGAGCTATGCTCGGCGTTTCCCTGCGGGATCGAATCAGAAATGAGGAGATCCGCAGGTAAACTAAAGTAGCCGACTTAGCTCTCCGGATAGCCAAGCTGAAGTGGCAGTGGGCAGGACACATAGCGCGCAGAACCGAAAGGTTCTGGAGTGGCGGCCACGCATCGGAAGACGCAGCAGGGATAGGCCTGCTACAAGGTGTACCGACGACCTGGTAAAGATCGCGGGAAGCGGTTGGATGCGGATGGTCCAAAACCGGTCTTTATGGAAGACCTTGGGAGAAGCCTATGTCCAGCAGTGGACGTCTTTCGTCTGAGATGATGATGTCTGAATTTCATAATATTAAAAAAAAAACATAAAAAAATGATTCTGCTAACCGCTAAGAATAAAACTTTTATAAATATTACTTTTTTATTAAAGATTGCTTCAAACCATTTTAGTTTAATTTTAAAATTATCACTAGTGTCCAAATTATCCATGGTTAGGTCCATTATAGTTGTATTAAAACTGTGAATTAAGAACCTATGTCTAATTGTATGATAGCAAAAGTTAATTTTACTTGAGTGGGGTTGAGCACCGATCATCGTCTGTATCAAGGTGCACTAGTCTGGTTCAATGTTACACGCTTAAGATATTTTTCCGAAAAACAAAACTTTAAACCTCTCTCTCCTGTAACTTTCTCAACATGTCGCTTAGCTCAAATAGCCGGAGAACCGTCGCTATGTATCAGGCAAGCATGAATTCACGGCGAAGAGATCTCGCTCTTGCGTTACGCTCGTCCTAACGCGCAACAAGTAACTAATAAATCGATCTAAGTACCAAGAGAGTATAAATGGCGAAAAGTCTCGCTGTTTGCTTGACTCTGGCTAATAAAACGCACAATCATCGATGGTATATTTATTTGATCGATGCGCACAATAATTTATTTAGCTAGTGAGTCGAGCTAAATATTACTAGGCGAATATAAATGACGAAGAGGTCACATCGTGTTTGAGCGATGCTTGTGAAAATGTGCGACTATGTTGTAGCTATTAGATTGATCGAAGTACCAGGCGAGTATGAATGGCGAATAGGTCTAACTCAAACGACGTACCAGCATGTCATTTAAACCCACATTAAGGCGCTGGTCGCACTGCGGGCGGTTAGCGGTCAGAGTTCTGAGTTCTGCGTTCCGCGTTCACTGTGATGTATACCGTCTTTGAGATCGTACACACATAAAAGCAGTCAGACCGCGGCGGTCAAAGAGAAACTGAGAGGAACTCGACCGCAGAACGCAGACCGCGCGCTGGGGCAATGTGTTCGGCGCTTAATATGATACTAGCGGTCGTCTAGTGGTCAAAATTCGACCAATATTCCTAAGCTTGCTACTTTGTTCTGTTTTTCTTTATTGCATATAAACAAGGTATATGTAAACAAAGTTACAAAGAATTGTACGACGTCAGACGAACAATGCCGAAATACTACGAACGCGATTCGACTGCTTGTGTCAAATGCATGGTTGTGTGCGTGTAGTGTCTTTCATTCATGTATTTCTAATGCATATTTTATAAAAATATTAGGACTGGCCCCTCCTTCTCTATAACAGTGCCAAAATAAACTTTAACTGTGCCAAATTTCATTCTCCTCCGTCCGCGCAATTTTCATAAAAGGGTACAAAGTTTTTACTTCACGTATTAATATATAGATATGTAGCTGTTTAACCGCTTGGTTTTTAATACGCCTTATTTAATTATTCATATTTAATTAATTAAGAAATAATATGCAATATATTTTAATATTAAGATATATTTTGTTTTTAATAGATTGTGTTACATTGACTGGCTTCCGCTTTCTTCAAAGGCGTCGTTTAAACTATATAATAGCAATTATGACACTTACTTTATTATTTGTCCTTGTTTTAAAAATGCATTATTTAAATTTTAAAATTTCGTTTGTATCAAAATAACATTCGATGTTAATACATCATAACATAACATAGAAACAAAATTTACTCTAATGTTATAATTAACATTAGAGTAAATTTTGTTTCTAATAGATTGTTATTTGATCAAGTTGTGTCCGGTATAGTGGTATAAATAGGGTGGTATGATAATTTTTGGCAGAACTTTTGATAGACTGGCGGTACGAAAAATACATACTTTTGAAGAAGCCTACGTATTTTCTTTATAATAGATACACGGGTATTGGTGGCTGTGCTAAAGTTCCAGTGTGGCACAGCCATGGTGGATGAGCCATACTGTAAAACGCAAGAAGATACGATAATTTTATTTTATAAAAAAACAAATATTTCTTAAAATATAGGCTATACAATAGATAACTTTTTAGATTGGTAGCAATTAAAGATTTAAAGTAGTGAATGCGTACACACCCAAAAATAAAAAAAATATTAACGTGCACATGATTTTTCGTCAAACAATAAAACGTCATAATGGCGGCAAGTCTACTTCTCTGATTTCCTCTGATGTAATTACAAATAGAGGAGCGTTTGGGTAGCATACAGGTGGTAAAAATGCAAATAAGTCACTATCTACTGCGACTTGGCCTTTCGTGTAGTTCCGTCATTATGACGTCAAAATGGTGGCACCAAAATTTATGTTTTATATCTTTTGAACGAACTAGGTACCAATTTATTAACTAAAGGTATCAAATAGTATCAATTCAGTAGTATAACTCACACTACGAAATTTTAACATTAAGAGATTGGTCCCGTGATTTTAACGCTAATGGTTATGAGGTCCGTAACTGATTTTGATGAATATATAAGCATTCTACTAAAGATTGAATATTTATTAATCGATTACGTGAATGGCTATTTGACTGCACGGATGACCATTACCCTAGCGATCTCCAACGCAGTTTAAAATTTGTACCTATAATCCACAAATATTTGTTACCAGACTGGTTGGTACGTTACTGTTTGCGTACGTTTTTGGATGTTTGTACAGTCTCCTGTGACACATAAGGTATTTAAAGCGAGGGTATTATAATAAATTAAAAAAATCATTTATATTATTTTTGAAATAAAATAAAATATATCGAATGAGAGGAAGAAAGTGAACAAACAAAGCCACAGGTAACAGCTAGCACTGAATCCTCCTAACTAATATTATAAAAGCGAATGTGAGTTTGTTTGTAACGCATTCACACCTAACTACTCGACCGATCATTATGAAATTTTGCATACACGTTGTCAGGGATACAGAAAAGGACGTAGCTTTGATCTAGAAAAATGTTCTGTTACTAGCCTAACCTACATTTACGCAATCGAAGCCGCTGGCAATCTCTAGTAGGTATACACATAAAGCTGCAGTTTAAAAAAACACTTTATCTTAAACATGAATAACTTACGAAGTCTCAGATTCTGGATTACTTTACCCCATATTTTCTGAGCTGACAACATTTCATGCTTTACACGTAAAGTTTGACTGTTAATCATTGTATTTGACAACGCAACGTCTGCGAAGATCGTAAATTATGCGCTCGGTGTATTTATGAATCAAGTTTGTATTAAAACGGCTTTTACGACAATCGTCTGTGCTTTGTAATATTAGGGTTCCTACGGGAATTTAGGAAATGATTTAAAAGTTGTATCGCAATACATCATAATTAGACAGTTACGTCTACAATATTATGGGCAATATGAGAGTAGGCGGAACTGTAAGTACCTACATAGATTTTGCCAACTATGATTTAGACTAGACCTATAATAGGCCGCGAGTCAGAAAGAGATTATCGTCTGGAAGTCGTCGTCTGAGTCGTGATACGTCTCTAATGGTATATATGATTGTTCGGCACATTTTCAAACACCATACTACCTAATACCGACTCCTCCTCCTTGCTGCTTCTTAAGAATTTCCTAACAGAAAATCCCAATAATACTGCCCGATCCAGCATTTGAGCCTGCATGTTTGCGATCAATCGTGAGATCCTGGGCTCAAATACAGGAGCATTGGTAATGGATAATTGTTTTATTAGAATCTTCTAAGTAAGCATATAAGATTAGCAGGGGCAGGGTGATTGTCACTCTACCGCTGGTCTTCTAGAGTAAACGCATGCGCAACTACCTCTTACTTTCAGATTTAACTGCTGGCCAGGGGCTTGTGTTTAAGTGGAGCCAGTAAGTATTACTGAATTTTCTTTCAGTTAAGTAAGCATGGAGTAGTGTAGCGATTACTTTTTGAATGACTTAATTTCAAATGCTAAACAAACAATTATAGATACAAAGAAAACGCTTTTTATTTTCCATATATTTATATAACAGTATGTATATAACTTACCTACACATAATTACGCCTGTTTCTAGAGTACTTCTTACTACGTATTATAAAATTGTGGAATATAATTAAATAATTACAAAAACTTTATGTTATACACTACCTTGTTACAGATTCTTAGTTAAATCTTCATAAAAAATGCAGATCGTATAAAAAACCATTTAATTTCTTATTCTTAACTTACAATCTTAAAATATGTATAAATAAGATATTTAGATATCCACTTTGTACATATTTTATATTTACAAACATTGTACCAGCCATACAGCGAGCGCCGGAACGTTAGAGATTTATGTTCAAACTTCACACCACAGGTGGTAAGCAGATAAGTTTACAATTAGCTGGAGTAGTACACTCGAATAATCAAGAATTATTTATTACTTGAAGACGATTACCTGTGATTAAAAAGATAGAATGACTTAGTGAGAAGCAGCTCGATCGAATGGCACAGCTACTGTAAGATATTCAGACTATTTTTATTCAATATTATACAGTGATAGTCGTTGGACTGTCACTCAGAGGTCTCCAGCTTGATCCCAAGGTTATGTGCGTAATAAATAGTTAACTCGAACGCTTTAACAGTGAAGGAAAACATCGTACGAAAACCTACATGTCTCAGAGTTCTCCATAATGTTCTCAAGATATGTGAAGTTCGCCAACCAGCCCTGAGGCCAGCGTTGTGGAGGTATAACCTATTAAAATTTGAATTTGTACTCATATTTAATTTTGCTTGATACACAATTCTAAACACAGTTTATTATGTTTGCATACACAAATTCACACATGACATAAGCAGCAAGTCTTTAGATCTGGTCAATTTCAGTAAGCATCTGTCTTCTGAGGAAAACACAGTATCAACAAAATGATTTTTACAAAATTATAGACACATTAAGACGCTTAAAGGCTGATTATGATCAGCTAAAAGGTTGAACTTTGAACTCTGGCCTTGTAAACTAATAATTATTATTAGGGAAACTGGGACTTAGGAAAACTTAGGAAACTGTTACATACACACCAATTTTATAAGTCTGTTTCTTGCATTTTTGTAGCTAAGCTGCCGAAACCGATTCTAATAAAACATAGTGTACAAAATGATTTTTAGTTGACTGGTAGCAGCTAAATTTTGTAAGCTTTACAATCACAAGTAATTATGATAAGCTCTAAAGCTTATTACATATGATAACAATACTGTCTACTTTGATAACGATCACAAAAGGTCTTTAGTGCGCACGTTTCTTCTGACCGCGTTGTTAAACCCTTCTTGGTACTGGTAGAACACGCTGCTTGATGATATCACGTCGGCCACCGCGTCTGTATACAATAAAAAAGATAGCACATATATTTTTCATAAGTATATAGGAGCGATGCACTAGTGGGAGACCGTTCCATAGCCACACCGTCGAACGGTGGTGCTTTAACTAACATATATTTTTAATACACAGTGGGGAGACCAACAGACTGCAATGCAGAGAGTCTCGGATTCGAACTCATGTCGTGCACCTCTGAATTTCGGAAGTTATATGACTTTTCGAAAATACCCTGAACATCTATGGCAGTCGTTATTGGGAAAAGTCAGTACCCTCTAATAACCTGATACTGGTCTAGCCTTAGGGTATCGTTACCCTTCGGGTTGAGCAGGTCAGGTGACAGCCGCTCCGTGTAAAAGCTGATATCCAGTCAAATCCGGTTATACTAGAAAAAGCCGACCCCAAGTGACTTGGGAATAATAAAGGCTAAGGAGGAGAAGACATAGACTTATACCTGTATCCCTGAAGGCGTGGGCAGAAGTGTATAACACACATTTCGCTAACTATGGTTATAGATAAAATCAACAATGGCCTACTAGGAGACGTTCGACTGCCACGCAGAGGTGTCAGGCTCAATCGCCTCACGCCTCTTTTGAAGTTATTTGCGTAATATTTAGTTACGTATCGCTTTCTTTAACGGTGAAGGATAACACCGTGTTGTAACTGACATATCTAAAAGTTCCCCATAATGTTCTCGATGATATGTGACGTCTGTCAGCCCACACTGGAGGAGCGTGGTGGACTATGTCTTAACCCTTCCCGCATTGAAAAGAGGCTCGTATGCGAAGTGATACATTTTATAATATGGTTTAAGAAATTTATTTCTCAAAACAGAATACAATGATTCGTTTACAGTGAGAAATACAAGTTTAACTTAGCTATTGTACCTATACATGAAACGAGTATCAGAACAGTGCTCGGTAATTTTAATTCCTTATTACAATAATAACAGCACTAGTTAGGAGTAAGTAAGTATACATTACAAACAAATTATATTTTATAATGTGGGTACATTAAAAAACAAGGTTACAACAAGCGACTATGAGTGTTAAGTTTCTATTACGTATGGAATAACAATTGCTATCATACTTAATTAGTAAATACTTTATTACAAAATATATATTTTTCTATTCGTTTAGTTTAAAACTTATATTTATATTTAAGGAAATTTTCTTACGATGTAAAATGTTAAATTCTTTTAAATAGCGGCAGAGTCTGTGTTTCTTTGATATCCTTGGGTAGGTTATTATATATTTTAGCACCCTCGTGTCTAATGTTTATAGTACCATAATTAGTTTTAGGCAAATATTATTAGCATTCCGCATTATTCGGGTCTTAAATTGTGATTTTTTTGTAAAGACGATTTGTGACTGTATGTCTTTGGCTAAAATTTTTCTTATAAGAAGGCAAGTATTATATTTATATATTTGTGTAAATAACATAACTTTGGTTTTACTGCAGACATTAGAGGTCGGCGTTAAATAATGAAAGTTATAGTTAGGTAATTTAATAATTTTATTTTGAGCAGTTTGTAGTGATTTCAGGTTGGACTTATCTTTAGATCGATAAATACGCCGAGAGCTATTTGCTTTTTTATAAATTTTGCATTTTAGGTTAGTCACAAGGTCTATACACGCTGTCAAAGTATTGAGTATTAAATGAAAGAGTATAATCGTTTGTTTGAAAAAGATAAGTATATTAACCTGCATAGTCTTGACAAAATCTAAATAAAATGTGATTATAAGGGTATAGTTATAGACAGTAAAACCTTAATTACTATCAAACGTAAAATTAAAATCAATTATGGTCGAATTCTGACCACTTAGCGACTGCTAGTTTATATTAAACTATTTTATACGGATTTTATCGCGCTGTTTATTAACACTATTATTACATCATTTTTAAAATATTATCCTACTACTGCACCGTTACTAGTATTCAAGCTATTTGAATGTAAAAATATATAGGTTAAAAATCCGTAAAGAGTAGTTTAATTTCAACGTAAAACATTCGCGTAAATGTAAGATAATATTATCATTTTTTACTGCGTAGTCTTGTGGGGTCGATTTTTATACGGCACAAAAGTTGATGGTATTTGAATGTTTGTAAAGACCCTTGCGACACATGAAGCATTCCTAATGTAGGAGTTATTTTAAATAATCTGGACACGAATTTGGCCATACTAACATAACCAATGATTTAATTATATCTATTTTGATTAACTTTCACATCAGTTACTACCTGATTTGATATTATTGTAAAGTAAGTATTTAAATAAACACATACATAGATAAGTGCCTTTATGTTTTTGCATAGACAAAGACTTCGGATTTTCACTACGCTGCGATCCTGGCAAATGTATCCGGCCTCATTTAATCTCATCAGATTCTTCGTATAATTATAAAAACATCAGCCCTGTATTAAACTGTCCCACTGCTGAGCACGGCCTCTTTTCAGTTTGAGAAGGGTTAGGCCATAGTCCACCACGCTAGCCCAGTGCGGGTTGGCAGACTTTACATTTTTTCACCGTTAAAGCGAGCGGTAATTAACTATTTAATACGCACATAACTTCGAAAAGTCAGAGATGCGTGCCTTGGGATCGAACTTAAGACCGTTGCGTTGCAGTCCAACGATTGCCTACTAGGCTATCGCTGCTCTATATTCTTCGTACAAAAACAATGTACTAGTAATTTAGTAGATGCAACTTTAACATAAACAGCAGACAATACAAAGACATAGTTACTACCTAAGTGTATAAACACAGAGCGGCTAATACACAGAGACATATAGTAAGTAAGTGAATGCTAACCGCGGGGCGGTGTGTCGACAATGGCGGTGTTTGCAGCTCTTAATTACTTGCGCCGCCCCCGCTTATATTAGTTGCGAGTGCTATATTGTGTTATATATCATTATTATATGAAGATATCCTAGCCGTTTACAGTGCACTATTAATGAAAGGTTTAGAAAAGTGCGTAGAGGTTGACTAACAGTTTAGTAAGCTATTCTTTTATTATGTACTACTAAGATCACATATGTCTTATCTAGTGGTAAGCAGTTGTCATTGTTTTAGGACGTTTTCAACACCAACTC
Organism: Catocala nupta; assembly: GCA_963675205.1. Classification (NCBI taxonomy): domain Eukaryota; kingdom Metazoa; phylum Arthropoda; class Insecta; order Lepidoptera; family Erebidae; genus Catocala; species Catocala nupta. The sequence continues at coordinate 22,120,839 of OY776097.1, read as the reverse complement.
AAGTATTGCCAACCCTTATAAAATAAATCTGTGTGTTATCAGCGCAAGAGAGTAAGATTAATGGTCTCTCGCTGTGTTCGATTAGTAGGCTGTGCTATAGTACAGCTTTCTCTTCAAGAAATCTAGAAATTCTACTTCCCGAAGGTGTACAGCGCAAGATTGCCTTCTGTTTAAAATGCGCAAAATACGTACAAATGACCAATACAATACAATAAACAGACGACTGTGACGTAGTGGATGTGACATGCATTGCGCGAATGAGATATTTTTATCTAGTCAACTAAGCGCACTTGAATTCGTGTAGAATATGTAAATCTGATCTACTGTTGTCTTTTGAATTGATTTTCTGTCCATATGTGTATTGTATAGACAGCTTTTATCAAGTAGTGAGGGCTGTTTATGAAGATGCACAATATTTTGTGCGAGATTCGTAAAAACTTTAGGTAATCCTGTAGTGCATGTAACCTTTGCACACCGGTTGCCACCCCTTAAGAAATGAGGCATAACATCTGCCTATTTAAGGGCTAGCAGCTTTGCCGGCGCATGGAGTAGTTATTACACTGACCCTCTGCGAATGCTCTATTACTGTGGCAACTTACCCAAAAAGAATCAAACAACAATTCAAAGATGCGTGTTATGATAGACATCAAGAATATATGTAGCAGTCCTAAGATCTATATATTTAAAGGTCCATTATATCATCGTTGCTTTACAGCATCAAAACTTCAAGATAATCCTTTTCATATGTTAAGTATGTAGGATCATATTGGAGCATCTCTGTGGCGAGACGAAAGTGATTTTCTTAGTAATTAGATATCTAGGCTTAAGTTAGGCTTTGTGTACGTACGTAATATTGTTCTATATTAATTAATATTAGAGAATAAATTATTTATACACTAATATTTATCTATAGGCTTTTCTCGCGTCTTAGTTTATGCGGGCGGACACGCACGCAATGTGGTCAAAAAACTGAAGTAATTATAATTTATATTTTTTTTCCTTACAATTTACATTTTACACCACACAATTTTTAAGAAAATTTTGAAGTTATTAGGTATTTGTTTTTCTATATACCTAAATGCCTATCATTAATTAATAGTTAGTTCGTCATGATTTTCTTTTACTTAATTTATACTTAGTTTAAACTAAGTATTAATTAATGATAGGCATTTAGGTATATAGAAAAACAAATATCTAATAACTTCAAAATTTAAAATTGGCGCTATATTAATAAAAAAATATATATCTTCCGTGCTAGTCAAAATACTGTATTACTGTAAGGAAAGGATAGATTAAGATTATCTATCTACATAAAACACGAAATTATGTAATTAGTATTTATTCCAAACTGACGCAGAAGAGTATCTAATTATACATTTACATGTTTTATATTCGTGCCCTTAGACCGAGAACAAACGAAGAAAGAATGATAGCTAGGGTAGTTGATAACGCATTATCAGAATTGACAGCATATTAAAAATAAATCGGATATTTTGAAAATGGAAACGGATAAACATTGCAGGTGATAAATTGGCTTCAAATTGTTTGTAAAAGCAGCCATCTAAAAACTTGAAAGCTACATCTTAACTCCATATAAAATCACTCCTTGCCAACGACAAACACACAAGCAAATTTTTATATTAATAATATTAAGTTAGGATTAAGTTATCCTTTACCCTAGGCTTAGCCGTCTTCGTTATGTTTGAAGGCTTATATTAACTTAGCAACAGGCAAGTGCCTAAACTAAGTGCTTATAAACTAAGTAAGATAAACAGATAGGTAGTTGAGTTATGGAAATTTTGAGGCCTCGGTGGTTTCGTGGCATGGCTGAGTCTGGCATGTAAGGTATTCTTGAGTTGGAACAATGTTATTATTATCAATAAATTTTGTTACTTATTAATACATATACAGCTAGCTGTTAAGACTGCACCTAGCGAAATATGCCAAAACAGTCACAGTTAAGTTGATAAAATCAACACTTTTTGTTTAATACAAATATAAAATATACATTTACCATAAAAATAAATGTGTTTACAATTACCCCGTGTAAAAAACTTAAAATAGTTAATATTTTCAACTACAAAATTACGTAAATTTGCACGAAAAATGTAAAAACTAAGCTCGTGTTACGTGATTTTTAGATTATAACAGTAAAAATCTATCGTATTTTACAGCTACAGTCCGTCCCAAATATTTAAGTTATTGGTTGACTATAAAGATACATATTTATGAAAAAAGCACTTCAAATCCTCCATACAATTTCACTATGGCGGCCGCGCGCCGTCTTACGCTCGGCGCAGTCCTAATAATATACATAAATATTATTGCTTATATACAACACAACATATTCGTATGCGATTTTCAAATGGTTAATGTGCGGGGTAACTAAAATTCCATCATCTATTTGCACACATAAACATGAAAGAAACCATCGTGAGGAAACCTGCATGTCTGAGATTTCTCCATAACGTTTTCAAATAAATGTGAAGTCTGCCAATCCGCCCGCCAGCGTGGTGGACTATGACCTAACCTTCTCACACTGAGTAGAGGCCCGTGCCCAGCAGTGGGACAGTGTTATACAGGGATGATATATTAAAGATATTATTAAATAGATGATGCAAATAATACGTTGAATTTAATTTCATAAATGTGGCATTAGGAACAGCGTTGGCCGTTGTGTCACCAATATCAAAAGGATTAGCCATTATTAGCATGGGCAGGCAGGTGAGGAGACCAGAGTTTAAAAAGCAGAAATTTAGCAGTTTGTAAAGCATAACAAATAGTCCTTATTCGCAGCATTTATTACAATTCTTTTTAATATTCCGTTTGCATTGGCTTGATGCGATTTGTAATACAAATGACATTGCACCAGATATCGAGAGGCACGTACGCACTTTACGACGGTTATCAAATGAATGTCACGTTATTTGTCCGTTGTCCGCCACCCTAGTGTTCAGTATTATGGCATAATTAATAATCAGCAGATGTGACCATAGAGCAATGTATATAAATGATAAATAAGAACGCTTTGTACTCCTGATAACAAAAATCAAATGTACAAAATTTTCTGTCGAAATGTCCATTAATTTTCTAAAACGCACTCAATCCCTTTAACGCACTGTCGACGACGATGCCGACGATCATACGACAGCTCGCGTATGGTCAACCATCTAGTCAATGTACAATTCAATACAGCTTGTATCATCGTTCGTTTGGTATAAATTCTAATTTCAATATCTCGTGGTTTTTTTAAGCGATATAATTATGAAAATAATGTTATATATTATTTAAACTTGTAGTACACATACTAAAGTATGGGCAGAACAGCATCCTGTATCTACGACGGATATACATGAACTGTCACACTGCTGGGCACTTTTTTTTTTCAATCTGCTGTTGGTTAGGCCGTAGTCTTCCATGCTAGCCCCGTGCAGACTTTAGGTATCTTCGGAAACATTATGTAGAACTTTCAGACATGTAAGATGGAAACTTACATGTCTGAAAGTTCTACATAATTCACCTTCACCGTTAAAGCAAGCTATAATTAACTATTTATATATACTATAACTTTTATTTTATATAACTTCAAAAAGTCAAAGATGCGTGCCTTGCGATTGAACTGGAGACCCCTTTGTGATAGTCCAACATGCTCCCACTAGGCTGCCGTTAGATAAATATACCTACCTTAATATAACGCTCTATTGTCTATTAAGATTTACTTAATAAATACAAAATCAAAACTAATTACTTATAATAAACATATTTAGCTCGCTTATAGCCGATGTTGGTTGGTACTTGTTATAATGGCAACACAACGGATGAGCTAAATCAAACATTAAGTCGATTTCACGGCTCCTTGCTCTTGGGCACACATTCAACAATTAGTTTATACAGTAACTCATTATAACTTCTGCTGTACAGTCGGAACAATGGAATAGAGACGCTGTAAGGAATTTAAAGAGTGTGTCTGGAAACTGTGGTCATATTTAAACACATTGAATCTTAACAAATATTGTAAATGCGAATGTAAAGAAGGTATGTAAATTACGGCCCTAGTGGACAAGAATATAATTATATTGTAAAATCGTCTCATATTATTTTATTTATCTCTATTGTTTTCCTTTAACCGAACCTTGCGGTAAAAAACATTTCATTTTATTGATGCAGAAAACCACTGTGGCAAGGCACGACATTGCCAGAGATGAAAAAATTATTTAATTAAAATTGAAATTATTGCGATAAATTATTATTTTTACATAAAACATTTATTAAATCAAATTTTCACTAACAAAAGTAACATTTAATGTTATGATTTATTTTACAAATCAATAGATTGACCAATTCAATGTAATGGCATTATTTAATCTGTAGTAATGGCAACATTTTTGTCGTTAACTTTAGGCATCGATCTTCATTTTTATTTATCATTAGTGTTGTGACAATGTTATGCCTTTTCTTGCGGTGTTTTATATGTTTATAATCGACGACTTTTGACTGAGTTTCTGGATATTTGTTTCTGCTTATCCGACTGACACCAGCTTTCTTGGACCTTTGATTCGACGCATTATAACATTAAATTAATAGTAACTATGGTTATTTGATGGATGCTGGCTTTGCAGAGCGAGCACTGTTATCGTTGTATAAAAAATAACTAGTTTTACCCTGACGAGGTCTATAACCCAGCTATATAAACTTATTCTAGGTTTTTAGACAGAAACAAGTATAATTATTACAATAACAAATAAAATAAAAATGTGCAAAAGTATCACCGTAGCAATTCTGTTCATTTTGGTATGCCTTATATGTCTGAAACCCGACTAGATAGCGTGATGAAAATTGCACAAGGCGATAGAATACTAATAGTTCTTCGTAAAACATAGAGTTTTATTTTTGTCTATGCGTGGCCGAAGTTGTGTATTGCATATCTCCTTTGTGTGTTTGTTACGCTTTCCCACCTCAATCATTTGACCGGTCATCATGTAATTTCACAGACACGTTGTCAGATGTACAGAAAAGAATATATAGGATATTTCATCCAAGCAAAAAATACTGTTCTCAAGGAATATCAATTTATTGACGAAATTTAGTTTAACGCGAGCGACTTCTAGCTACAATATCATTTATCGTGTCAGTTTTAATTAGTTGCAGGTTTTTTAATATTTTAAGGGACATTTTCTGACACATCTGAACAGAAAAAATAAACATAAATTCACAAATCTAAAAGTATTTTAAATACAACACATTAATTTAAAACATTGTTTCTTGTTGTAGTAAGTAGGTACAAATAACATAGCACTATTAAATACGGAGTTTTAGTAGTAGTAGTAGTAGTTTGCTGAGATAAATTGCAATTCATTTACTTATTTTTTTAATTTCTAATTATTTAAACAATATCAACATTTTAATACCTTGTCTTGAGAGATAAGCGACGGATGTATCATTTTTTTTTAATTTCCCAACTTACAATTACAGTTTTCAATGTAAAGAAATACGAAAAAAATCCCGGGCTTTCGTTTTTTTAGAACACTAATGCATAATAATATCACGAGATGATTAAAAATGTATACTGCCCTTTTTTATGACTAGAAACAATCAGCAAAAGGAAAACTATTTTAAAAATTTAATGTTTGTTCAGAGGGTGATAAATCGTAGCAAGTTGTAGCACATTTCGTAGAGCTACTACGGATGCACGTAGACTCCGTAGCGCTTACAATGAATTAAATACAAGTCAGCTTAAGTTATTTTTCTTGCTTTCTTATTTCTTTAGAACGGACTAACGGAATAAGTAATATTGAGTTCTGTAATCTGTTCCACTTTAAAATAAATTGCATTCTATGTTTATTATATAAAATGAAGAAATTATATATTGTTTTTATAAAAATATATTGTTTGCTTATGAAATAATAATTACAATATTATTAAAAATGTACAACAAGATGTAATGAAGTGAGAAAGGTACTATTTTAGTTTACACATGTGGCAAGAATAAGGCGAACGTAAATACGAAGATCGAAAGTAGGGCTAGCAGAAAGTACTCAGATCAGATTGAAGGCATTCTAGCGAAAGTCCAACCCCTTTTAAGACTATCATTAACTTACAATTCTATGACTCAGTATAAGGTATATGACTCTTATGCCATTTTCTTTGCTATATTGAGTTCGAACATGAAATTTGATAAAGGGATTTTAAGCCAATTTGCGGTTTACGTATATTAGTTTTGATATAATTAAATCTAGTCATAATTATAAAAAAATTAAATATATATATATATACACAATATTTTAGATTAATAGTATTTTAAAAAGGATTTTTCTCTATTAGTTTTCAATTGTATTATAATTTGACAAAAAGTATTAAAGGTTACATGTCTCTATCTCTCTCAATTTCACAACACTGTTTTCAAGTACCCGTCTATATATACTCAAATATATTAAACAGAAAACTCAATACCATCTCCATCCATTTTAATATTAAAGCAAATTTGAATAATATAAAATCAGATTCCAACAGTACTCAGTTGTAGAAACAATAATATAGCTTAGAGACGTCTCGGGCGAATTTCTGCCCAATCCCATTACAAATCGCGTTGAGATTATTAAACAGTCACCTTAACGAGAATTGTGACGGAGGGGGGTAGGGCGCGGGATAAGTGGGAGGGTGAACAAGGGGGGACACCCAGACGATTGTGCTTTAAGATGAATGCACACTGAAGATATTGTCGACGTCTTAGTTTTGGTATGACTGAGTAAATTATATGTTATTGGTATAGGCGACGAAAGGAATTAAGGTTAGCACTAGTGATCGTCAGGTCTTGGCATCGATCATTATGCTACTGATTTTAATTCTAGTCCTAGTCTAGTAAGTACTAGGTAGTACTCTTGTCTTAGTCAACCATCATCTTGTCATAGAAAAATGGCATCTCGAGCAACCTTGCTCAGAAAATAAAAACACTTAGAGGTAGCAGTCAAATTCTTGTGGTGAGTTAAGTTTTCAACTGGTAAGTTGAGCTTTAAAAACTAATATTTCTTGCAGTAGCAAGAAATGTGTTAGGAGATAAGCAGTAGTCTTAAGCTGTCAAAGTACTCTTATAAACTGTGTAACCTATCCTATGGACGCAACTCTAGGAGTATGACTCAACTCTTCAAACTGGACTTTCTCAGGCGGACAGCTCTTGTTTGTGTGAAATCCTTGAGTTAAACATCACCATCCACTATTAAATCACAGTTAACCTCGCTTAAAATGCAATATCATATCTCATAAATATCATCATCATCTCAGACATACATATATATCATATCTGTTTCCTGGAGAAGGCAAACCCTAAGACATATGGATTTCCATTTGCTACGATTCTAGCATTTCTCTTCTTTCATTAATCGCATTATATTTTACACATTCCTCGGTCATTGCCTAGTCTATAAATCATAAGTTAAGATATTTGTATATTAATTATGCATAAAGCGATGAACGGATTTAGAAAAGAAACATGTCTTGGAACACGTAGGCGAAGCCGCGGTCTGTAATGATATAAGTATGGCAAAGTCTAGTCAATACCTTTATTTGCCTTAATAACTTATCAAATTTATTAATCAAAGATACTAAGCACCACAAATGTAAACAGCACTTTACCAAAACGCAATTCGCAATCTATTAAAATTTTCCCATCCGTGACGAAATTAAGTGCGATTAATATCAGAATGTTAGACAATCGGTAGGTTATTACATCTAGTGGGTTGCAGGTGTTCGACGCTCGGCCGAGTCTCGCAGATTAATATTAACAACCTTTTAGAACGGGTGTAATTGAAAATAATAGCGGCGGCCAGACGTGTGATTAACGTTATAACGTAACGTTATTGTAGCAGCGCGTTGTCAAGGGGTTCTGCTACATACACGTGTAGGAGGGTAGGCAAGGATACCCCTTGTAATGATCTCAGAGTTTTTTATTTTATAAGCGTATTACCATATGCTACGGTAAGTATTTACCAGCAAGTTTACTAACTTGCTGGTAAATACTTACCGTAGCCTAGGATCGGTTGCTATAAGAAACGTATCGAGAAAAGGAATTTAAGATGGGTTGAATGGAATGGGAAAGGTAGGTAGGTGAGTGTTCTGAACTCTTACAGGCTGAGCGTAATGCAGGAAATTTGTTACAAATGTTACACCGTATTCTTTAAGAGTGTGGTAGTTCCTTGGGCGAACATTTGTATCGTGACCATATAATATTAGAAAATCTCTTTTCATTACATTCTTCGCACTTTTTTATATAATTAGGGCAACAAGTTCTCGATACTTAAGAGGTCTGTCACAACTTTAAAGGCACCAAAGGTCCTCATCTTAAGTCGATCCGTTGCGATGCTGTAATCAGACAGCAGCACTACGCACCGAGTCCTTGTCGCAGCATATATAGGCAGTTACTTATATACGATGGTAGCCTGCCTGCAAAAAAAATTCGGTGCGTGACAACAAATCAACGCATCGGCTTCTTTTGCAGGTTCCGTAAGCATAGTTAAAGTTTGTATTTCCGAAGCGAGAATCTTACCTTGCCGTAACACAGTCTCGGCTAGCACGGAAGGTAAAGAACATTTGTTTTTATTTACTGCCATTGTCATTTAAAATATCATAAATGTTTAAATGTGCATAGCTAGGATATATGTACGCATTAGATCTTATTTGTTTTTTTGTTAAGCTGCTATTTCTATACTCACTTATTTGTTTTATAATTTTGTTATATCTATTATTGTAACTGTAGTTTAGGTACCTACATTATAGTAAACTAAATATTACTTTAAGCTGGTGCACTATATCCTAATTTTATGAAATAAACATTAATTCATTCATTCATTCATTGTTGAAAGGACCTATAGGTATCTATTTATCCTTACGCGTACCATATGCTTGGAATAAGAATACCATAGAGAATATTTACATCCGACTTACTAGTTCGTTTTCTATTGGGTGGAGTATTATTCTTTACGAATACATAAGTATCTCACCTGATCGCTGTCCTTGGGATATCGGAACTATTCTCCCGAAGAAGTCTTTGTGTACCTAGAACAAAAAAAATTATTAACACCCTCGTTACGTAAATGGTGAATATTAAACATACTGAATTAGTATTAGTCCACAAATTCGTCCGTGTGAACTACAGATCCCCTGCAATTTTAGAAAGTGTCACATTCTGTATCATAAATCTGATTGTATAATACGGCATTAGATAAACGTGGCTTGGTTTTTAGGTGTATGCTAAGTGACAAAATTTTGTACATTAATCTAATCTAAATGTCTATGTTACATTATAAATCTATAAAATATTAAATAATAACTAAACTCGGCCACGCTTTACTTTGACTTCATGATATTTTTAACTTCCCGTTGGAACTTCAGGATAAAAGATACATAAAAAATCTTTTATATAAAAATTAAACATGAAAAAGAACATGTCTTTATATTGACTACTTTTCGAGTTATGCGGACACATACGAACGGCAATTTAAAATTTTATATTTAATTTTAATATTTAAATAAGTATGTGTACGAAGCCTTTATAGAACTTCACCGTACGTTTGTTTGTTCCCACGTTAAGTCGTCGTTACGCGTTAGACAACAACTCGACAATTAAAAAAATAAAACCACATTTCGAGCCGCGAGATGAATCTCACACTCAGCATCCCACCTCCAATTAAAAACGACACTTGCTAATACGTTCCGATGTTCAAACAGTTGTAGACTTTATTCGCTAGTGTTTAGAAGCTGTATTTGTTTGGCATTTAAGGCGTTTTGAGGTGATAGGGTTGCCAAGGTGTGTCAACGATCGTAATGGAATTTTGAAAAGTGTAAAAGATCACGTCCAGTCAAGATCATAGTCAAACCAGACTCTTTCAGCTGAACTGAGCTAACATTATAAAGAGAAAAGGTTTGTATTGTTGTATCTTGTTTGTAATAAAATGACTTAAGAACTACGGAATCGAAATAAAAATCTTTCCCTATTAGGAAGCTACTTCATCTAGAACGTAGGCTATATTTACACTACGAGCCAATGGAAGCGGAGCAGTAATTATAAATGTGAGTAAAACTGCGGGACACAATTAATATAGAGTAACATTTTATATGATACAAATAATAAGTTGAAAATGTTTATAACTTTATAAGCCTTGGTAACTTCACTTGCATATTCTATTATAACATTTATAACAAACGATACATCATTTTAAATATTATTGTATGTGAAATTACCTACTTGTCATATTTCGTATGTATTTTTACAAATTGAACAGCTTTTAAATGTAATTTACAAAGATTTTAATAAAAAATATTGATCTCAACTTCATAATATAAAATATATGATCTCAACCATACTTGTAAACTGTCCTACTAACGGACACAGGCCTCTTCTTAGTGTGAGAAGGGTCAGGCCTTTGTTTACCACTGTGACCCAGTGGGAATTGGTAGACTATACATATGTGTATCTTTGGCAAAATTATGGCTAACTCTCAATTTCTTTCACAGTTAAAGCAAGCGATAGTTAACTATTTATTAGGCACTGTTTGAATGCCCAGATCCAGTTGTGCGGCTGGTGTTCTTTGGCTGGGTTTGTATGCATTTAAATTAAACAATGTTCTAACAATTTATTGCTATATAAATATATATATAAATTAAAAAAATATGCACGTTGCACACGCGTGGCTTGTATAAGGATAGGCGAGCGAGTCAGTGGCGAGCGGGCCGGCCGACCGAGGTGACGTAATAGCCCGCGGAACCGGTTCCCGGCAGCCGGCGCGCGCGCCCGACGAGACGTAGGAACACGCACATAACTTCAAAATCGAAGTGGTACGAGGCGACTACTTAAATGATTGCGCCTGGCTATTAGCCAGAATGTCTCCAACTGGGCTCGATAACGTTCTTTTGAGTCTTGCCCTATATCTTCCTCATGTGTATTCTTACGAATAATAACATGGTCTAGGAACCATACATGCTTTACATATCTGGCTCTAGGTACTGTTGTACCTACACACATTCCACAGGTGTTGTTGGAATATGCTTAGGATCCAATAATTCATTTAGTCAAACCCAAGAACACATCAAGCCTTTACTCATTCTGCGTGAACAGAAACACCAAAATATATATTATGTTCAGGTACCTACTACTGTATCTATACCATTTTAGTGTCCCCGTGAACAGCTGAATAGCAACCGAAACTTCAGGGTATTTCAAAATAATTAAAGGTTGTGTTTTTAATTAACCACAATAAAAGCTGTATATAATACTTTAATTTCACTGCAGAACATCGTTATTATTATTTTCCTTTAAATTTTATCTCGCAAGAATGTCGCGCGACGTCGCCCTGTCGCGAGCGCGGCTTCGACTGTTAAACTGCACCACAAGTGGTAGTTTGTTGCTTAGTGCGCTTGTTGCCGACGTCGTTAGCGACGTTTGTACGACTATAAGTCATTAACACGACGTACTACTACTGAACTTGATGTGTTGCCAACACTAGAAGTCTTTCCTTTACAATATTTTTATAGTACTACTGCCTTTTACTCGCGGCTTCGCTCACGTAAACTACATGCCTATGTTACTCATTTCTGAGTTAAACCTCTACAAACAATCAAACAAAAATTCAAATCTTTCCTCTTTATAATATTTATAATATGTATAGATAGGCATTGATTGCATAGATAATTAAAAATCAAAATATCTTTATAACATGGTCAAATACAAACACGGTTCTAAAGACAAGCTGAGTAACGTAGCTCTAAAAAGAAGATAAGAGAGTGCTTATTTTGCACAATAAACTTTACTAATAATTTTTTTATTCAATTTCTCATTTTGTTGCAAAATCGCTTGAAACACAATCTGCTACAACGTAGCAATCTTCGTAGAGATTCGTAGAGCATCGCTGATTACCGCTACATCACGTCGTAGCAACTTTCGTAGCAATCCAAAATGTACATTTATCTTATTAATTTGTTCATGTTTGTTTTTATTGAATTAACTAACATTATATTAAATGTGAATATAACAATTAACTATTTATGAAGAATGCCATTTTGTAAAAGTAAACGTCTTTCACCATCATCGTTTTGCAAAATTGATGTAGGTTAAAATTACCTCTATATGTTTTGATACTATGTTCTTTATACCACAAGACATTTTGGGAGCAATAGTGCTTCGGGCAACTATGATGTCAGCAGGAAGAAGTCTTTGTATCATATGCATAATATTTTTCCAATTGATCTACTTATCGTCAATGTAAAGCGAAACAGAAAACGTAACAACACTATTATATAATGACTATTATAAAAAATAATTGTCAGCTGTGCATATAGCAAATTTAATAATTTTGAATTTTCTGCTGCCAGCTTATCGCCAAGGTTACACGAATTCATGATGGAATAGGTCAAATCTCTACATGCTATAATACAAAGCTATGAGAACCGTTTGCCATCAGTGCCATCAGGCTGGACTCGTAAAATACATTTTTAATAGAACCACATTGCAAATATACCTATGCCAAGAAAACTTTATCAACTTTCCCATTAACTCTAAAAGCAAATAATCTTTGAGTAACAAGCAATAAATACATTTAGCAAATGCCTATAAAAGAATATATATTGATATAGGTAAAGGAGAGTTGTGATCGCGGCCAATACAAACCAATTACTAGTTTGTTACATATGACTCGCGGTGATACTGTATCGACAATAACGCGAGTTGTGAGAACTGTGGGCGTACACCATACTCTAAGTTACGAGCGAGAGCGCTTATATATGATACTGGTGCAAGACTAAATGTATTTATGTACCTGTGGTAGTAATGTACAAATATTGAACCGAATATTTTTAGGTAGTTCAGAAAGTAGTTTTAACAATTTACAACAGACAATCGGATTGTTTCACCAGCTGATTGCTTAAAAAAAAAGTTAGACTCGACTCTAAACTTGCACATAGACGTTAGTGTTAAATCATTTGTGAATGTAATAAAGTTTTATGCTGATGAGAAAAAGAGAATGATGACGAATCATTGCCTCTCTTTTAAGTCGTTCAATAGAACACAAACGTGAACAGGAGCACCCATGACAAGACAGCTTTTAAATACATCCTAATATTAAAATAAACTAGTCTAGTCTATTTTGGAGCAACGTAACGCATACGCATCATTACCGGTCATTCAGGCTACATCGTTAGGCACTTTTATTTATTTTTATCTAAGCAAAATTTAAACCATCGTAGGGATTTATTTATTTGAATAAAACTAAAATTATCGGTTTTTTAGTATGTTTATATTTATAGCCGTGGCCTTCATAACTGAAGTTGCCTTAGACAACTAAGCACGGAGTATTCACAGCGACACATAGTGGTAAATGCTTATCATAGTACCATTGGTGAGGCATCTCTATCCATATTTTGAAGATAACATTTTATAAAATACTAGCTGACCCGACAGTCGTTGTCCTGTCAATCTATACAAAAATACATTTTCAAAAATAATCAAATTCAATATCAAAACAACAATATTTTTTTCATATAAAAATACCATTTTAATTTTCGATATTTCCCGCTGATTCATCGTAAATATTCGTTCATACAAACCTTGTCATGACAAACACAAAAACAACAAAAAAAAAACTGTCAACTCGGTCGAGCCGTTCTTAAGTGATATAAGTCGTACATATAGCGATTGATTTTTATTTATATAGATATCAATTGTTTCTCTTTCACTTTTCCTTTTGGGGGCTTACACGGGGACATGGATCCATCGTGCAGAGGTTTATTATTATTATGATGATAAGTCCTTTACTAATCATCTTCATAAGACATTTGAAATTTAGAAATATATCGCAATAACCTTTCATACCTCGCACCATACCCTAACTAAGTTCTCGTGCAATATTTTCGATTACACGGGCGCCGGGCGGGCGCGGGCGCTGTCTCCTCGCGGTGGCGGTAAATCCAGCCGCGCGACCGCATAAACACAATTTCGCACTCATAAAAGTTATCGTCGGGTGACATGTTATACCCGTGCCACCTACACCATAGATATTGTCTATTACCGCGGGGAGGAGTGTGATTGAAAGATTCTTTTGATTGCTTTATATTGTTGGAATATGTTTTATTATATGTTAGTCTATGGATGTTCAGGTAATAGATACTTTTGATATTGTGTTAATAAAGCTTCTGATGATCTTGGCTACGATAAGTTATTAGTTTGCTCGTAAATTAAGCTATATAGCTTTATGACAAAAGTGTAATCTAATTAATCATGTCTATATTATGTGTTTTTATATAAATAATATTTTAAAAGTAAATAAAGCAAATAGATTTATATAGAAATTGGCCGTGAAATTCTTGTTTTATTCTTCTCACGTCAAAAGGTTCTGAAAGCATTTATATTTTAATAGTAATTTCAATTTTATTTGTGCAATGTATGTTATTCATTATATTTCGATTGTTTAAAAATGTATACATTTGTTATGATTTAACAGTTAAGGACCCGTTTAGTTTAAGCAATTCAGACACATGTAATTGTTTCAATTATAAAAAAATATTGAAAACAACAGATATATTATAGTTTTCCTTCTGATATGTACTTTTTTATAAGATTAGTTTATATTACATTATTACGTTTTTTGCTTAGTTAACGTCAACAGTAATCACATGATGTCAATAGAATCATTATCGCTCGATTTTGACTAATTATGTAAAATAATACCTCGTCCATACGTCTAATAGAATAAATTTTGCTTTTGTTTGCGCAACACGTGTGGTCCTGGATTGGATTCCTAAAGTCACTCTGTGTTATCCATATTTTTAGCCAAGAAGTTCTTAGTAGCAGCATCGGTTCTGGAACTGTATACGGTAATCGGCAGTAGATTCACCCTTTATTTCGTAAGATAATGTGATGAGATGATAAGTAAAATAATAGATACATTTACATATTGTGTGAATATATAGGTAGGTGTTAGCGGGAAATTGGGCGAGTAAAGGATTAGCAGAGTGCGAGAAAATTATTGTGGGAGAGTTAAACGGACAATGCAAGATTGGGAGGTGGCAGAGAAAGAATCCATCTAGTAATATCGTTAGTATACTAACTTTCTACGAATTTTATCACGTTGTTTATTTTAAAACGCAATTATTTTATCATTTTGATCCTGATTGATTTGGATCCACTACTGTTAAACTTTATTACTGTGTAACCTATTTAAATTATTAAACTATTTAGATTTCAGTATGCAATTTTTCTACGTTTTGGTTACTTTTTAGCAGCCATGGTAATGGGGATACAGAGATAGTGCTTGTCTCAATGTATTGAAGAATCTTTATTTTTCAGCGTTTCTATTTATTCTGCGTAAGTGTAAAGTAGTTTAATTTCAATGTATAACATTAACAACAACGTAAGACAATATTATGTTAGCACATTCAGTCCATTTTGCATGTTGCAAATTACTTATTTGTAAAGCGTAATTAACTTGTTTTTGACAGGATTTCTACGCAGTCGCATCAAATACTACACAACTTAAGCAGTGTCTGTCAACGTCCTTTTTGGATGGTTGGACGTTTGACCTTTTTACACCATGTAATACTTACTAAGATTGAGTTGACATATTATTTTTAACTTATTCACCGAGTCTCTGCGAAGTTAAAAAGGGAAAATGACAATGTAGATGTTGGCTGGCTTTTTTTTTCATCTGGCTTATAGAAAGCCGTTATCTTCAGCCACTTTCGGCTTACTCTAATATTAGACAAAAGTTAAAGTATTTAACGGTAATAAGTACTTCATTTATGAAGGAGACAAACAACCTGCCAAGTGTACCAACACAATGTACCAACTCAAACCCCGAGACAGCAAAACTAATGTCCAAACGAAACAAATTTAAAAATCCATTCCCCTATCAAATATTTATCGCAAACACACGATATTTCACGTTGTAGATAACATTTTTCCGCTTGGCTGCACCCCGTGGGTATGCGGGGGGGGCTGTAGTGGGGCGCGGGGGAATGGGTCGTGGGTATCAATGCCCCGCCCCACCGCAAACAATACAATCAGAACCAATCTGCCGCGCAAATAGGAAAATAGAGTGCGCGCCAACACAGGGACGCCTCGGGCGCAGCACAGGCTTGGATTGCCCACGCGACGCCTCTCTGAGTAGGCAAAGTAATGCAAATTATGAATATAAGCTTCGTTTCGGAGGAACGTCAATTAAATTCGTGGTGTGCTGCTTAATTGCATAGCAGCTACTGTTTTTGTAAATAGACTTATGGCCAGTTTCACAACTATCAAGTAAATGTTATCCGAAAGATAAATTGCATGCTGTCTCACTCTTGTTAGGATAAAGAAGAGAGATGGCGAGACTTTTATCTTATAGATAAATGCTATTTGGTGGTGGTGGAATAAGGTTCTTAATGTTACAACTGTATTGCTACCAATAATAATACGTTTCTAATAGTTGCTCTTGTGATACGATAGGAAGGTCCAATGTACTTCCTCAATTATACCAAGAAAATATAAAATAAATGTGTGTTTTTTTACGCTATCGAAATGTCAACCTGGTGGTAAGCCATTCCCGAAGTATTTCAGGCGTCCATAGACTGGGCGCTTTAGATAATAGGCCTTTAAAAGATCCCTTTTCTTCCAATGTTAAGCCAGCAGAAAGATTAAATGTATAAAAATGTTAATTGCTCGACAGACTGCGAACACACGTTGCGCACCTCTGACTTTCGAAAGTTATATGACTGTTCGAAATTATGTGCGTATTGATTGACAATTATCGCCTCTCCGTGCCTCGGAGAGCACGTTAAGCCGTCGGTCCCGGCTGCCATGAACATCTATGGCAATCGTTACTGGAAAGTCAGTGTCCTATAATATCCTGACACTGGTCTAGCCTTAGGGTATCGTTAGCCTTCGGGTTGCGGAGGTCAGGTGGCAGCCGCTCCGTGTAAAAACTGATACCCAGTCAAATCCGGTTAGATCAGAAAAGCCGATCCCAAGTGACCTGGGAATAATCAAGGCTAGGAAGAAGAAGTATGTAATTTTGATACATTGTAATATTTCTACTGGTCGCAGTCAGAGAATTGATACTGTTGACCACTGCTACTCGCACATTGCTGAACTATCAAAATAGGAGTAGCTGCTCTGTTTGCGTCAAGAATGAGGCCTTCTACTTTGTTGACTACAGAACATTTCCCTTTACAAGTTTAGTAAACCTTTCTTGTTCGGGTTCCAACCATGAGTGGAGATGCCTATACCCTTCAAATGCAATTTTGTTTACAATTGGACAGTGTTGTGCTGATATGACCCAGGGGACGTTTTAATTTGTCTAAAAGTATGAACATCTTTTGAATAAACATCAAGTAATGCAAAAATCTATATTCAATTCTTTATAAAACTATATGCATAACATGATGTAGTAGGATAACAGTCATAAGAAAATGAACTTATGCTTCAAATCAGCATAACTTTTATTTATGTGTTTGTGGATTGGATCATTTTTGCACAACAATTGGGTCCAATTCAGGTAACAAACTAGCATACGTTATCACGTCTGATGGTAAGCAACTACCATTGCCAATATATTCTTGCAACAGCAGTAGCAACAGTTGTGCGTTGCTGGCCTTATAAAAGAGGAGTCGTTACGCTGCAAGCATACAGAGGAAAGATTACTAGTCAGCTGCTGACAGCACAGGTCTTCCTTCAGAAGCTTGAAAACCTACACCTCGCAGGAACACATCGCGAGAATGTCGAGAACTGTCTTTCCGAAGAATCCTCCACCCTAAACCCATTAAACGGCAGCGGCACACCGGCGGTCAGAGAGGTTTCTGTCTGGCATTCCAACAATTGACAGGTTACTAACATTGCAGCTCATCAATCTCCCCAGCCAGGTTCGACCTCGATGTCGTAGTGGTTAGTGTAACCGACTGCCACGCCTGAGGTCGCGGGTTCGATACCCGCACAATTCAAACATTTGTGTGCTCCATGCACACAAATGTTTGACTGGACACATGGATGTTTGTTTTGGTCTGGGTGTTTCTATGTATAATATGTATGTATTTACAAAAAAAGGTATATTTTGTACCTATGTTTATCCATTGTCTAGTACCCATAGTAGGTACAAGCTGTGCTTAGTTTGGGCTACATGTTGTGTGTATGTGACAGAATAGAATATTATTATTATAATTAAAAACCTATTGTACCTTTCCGCCGGTGCGGTGTGACGCTGCGACTCTATAGGTTAAGTTAGTTAGTTGTCGTGTATCATTTAGCCTCACAATTAGGGCTAAGTGTGTGGGGAAAAGTAAGTGAAATATCATATTTAAAAATGTTATAAATAAAACTAAGTTACGCAATGTTCTCAAATCCGTGCCTGCATATTTTCTTAAGCAGCGATCGCGTCGTCTCCCGGTCGGATTCCGCACGGAATCCGCGCAATTTTCCGCCGGTCATTTCTCATTGTTCCGACTTGTACCACCCCCGCCAACCCACCAATACTTATTTGTTCAGTATCGTAAATAGAGCAAGGATAACTGCTATACTTGAGAGTTTGTGTTTACGGCACATACAACACACATATGAGATAGAAAAGAGTTTGTACCGGCTTTATTTTATGATACCCTGTTATAGAGGATCAAGGCGAGCGATATGGCGCACGGGTTTTGATTTTTTTGTCAATTGCTTGTTTCGCTGTTCATTGTTTTATTTGTTCTTGTTATAGCCTGTTTATTTGTTGGCTATATCAGATCTAAAACCTGTATCTTTGAAATAAATCACGATGTTAGTTTTTTGATTTGTTCGTGTTACACTTATGTTCAAGTAATTTATTCAAAAGAGTCATTCAAAAGAAATAACACATACAATATAAGTATATTTGTTGTACTTCCATGCCAATAGGGTATTATACCCATTTTTGAAAAGTGTCTCAATTAGATTCCATAGTATAGAAATTTTTTATTTAATCGGTATGTACCATAAAAATGCATTTAAATATTGCAATTTCGAATTTCGCGCGTAATTTGACGAAAACACTGGACGCCTTATTACTCTGTGATCATGACGTCAGTTGGCTGCGTAAACAAATGCAATGATATTTTGTATATTATGTTAACCGTTTATATTTTTAAAATGAGTTATTATTCTACCTATCGTTGGTGTGCTGTTCATGAATGCAAAAATAAAAATAATAAAAAGCCTATAGAGATTAAAGGTATGCTGATCAGTTGACACTGTTGACAGTTGACACTTCTTAGTTTACACAGCCGTATGACGTAATAACATGGCGACTACTATGCTGGTGTTAAGCTGAAAACGATGAATTGAATTTTATCAACTAAAATTGACGTTTTCTGACTGCTTTTTGCCTAAGCTATCTCAATAATTATATTTTAGATTTTTCTCATATAGAGTAAAATACCCTATTAGTTATTCCTTGTGTTATCATAATTTATGTTTATAGTAAATGGATACATAAGATACCTAATTTGAGACCAATAACAAAAACGAATTTCTATGTAACTATATAATTGTTTTATTAAAAATTCTATATTTTATTTACTGTTTGTCTGTCTGACTCATCAACTCTTAACTCAAGCCCTTCAACCTTGAAAACTCAAAATCTTACTCATAGCTACCGTTTATGATGTGAATCAGGCATAAAATCAGATTTTCTAAATTCCCAAAACATGGGAAGCGATGAAAAGCACTTAACAACTAAAGTCTATACGGACAGAGTCGTGAGTAACGCTAATTGAACATAAAATATGACCGACCGTGATAAATACACAGAATTATTTATAGTTGTAGTCTATGTACCTATTGTTCTTTTCCAGTAATATTCTACCGATTGAATCACATCCACATTTTCCAACTATCGGTAAATTCTACTGAACCTTTTTTAGGACAAACTTTTCACTATATACATATGTTGCACGACGTGGTAAATAACCCTTCTTCAAAACTAGTACTGCATATTAGAAAATATTATAATGCCAACCGAACCCACAGCGTTCCAATAACGCGTTCATCCAGCAGATATTTTTTGTATCTGTTGTTACATTATCTACTAATACCGGTATATATATATATTCCAGCAATATATCACGTTGGCAGATATATATTTACGTACAAATTGCCCATTTATACCGCGGTACCGGCCATACATCGTCTGCCCAAACGTTAACCTACTCGATATTTATTTAATGGGCTACATGTAAACGTGCATGGAAGTAAGATTCTGTTATGTAGTGGAGCATCTTAGTTGTATGAACGTAAAAGTAGTTTTAGTAATTGAAATTAAACTACTATATACGGATTTTATCGCGTTGTTTATTTAGCACTGTATTACATAATTTTGAAAATATTACACTACTACTACTATTGATTTTATTTTACTAATTTATAAGCTAATAAAATTATTTAAGCTATTAAATCTATTTATTTTTGGTTTACACTTTCCCCAACGTTTCGGTTGCTTTTCAGCAGCCATGATCACGGGGAGACTCGTGTGAGTGCTAAATAAACAACGCGATAAAATCCGTATATAGTAGTTTAATTTCAATGAATAACATTCGCGTAAACAGAAGACAATATTAGTTTTAGTAATTCCAATCACATTTTGTTTATTTCTTATATCTATACTAATATTATAAAGAGGAAATATTGTACTTTTTGTTTGTTTGTAAGGATTTAAATCAAAAACTACTCTTACGATTTTAAAAATTCTTTCAACTTTAGTAGGCTATTATCACCGAGTAACATAGGCTATATTATATATTATAAAAAGTACCTACTATTACTAACATAACATAAACTACTTTTACTTAGAATATAATTCTTTTTAGAATATTATAGTCGTAGGAACGTAAAGGATGTTTTAATTTTAGTAATTCCACTCACATTTTGTTCCTTTCTAATACTCTTAACTAGAAAAGACCGAATTGAACTGGCTTGTGCGACGTTTGCACATCGCAAAACATTATTTTTCAAAGCGAAAATTAATTTCTTTGAAAAAATATATCGTTATCGTTGCCTATTGAAATGAGTGTAGTTGCTTTCACATATAATTACTACTTCTTTTAATTTTTCCATTGCGTTATTGATATGTCCCGGGTAAACACTTCTCCCTTGAACTTCTAAATCTCGCTTTTGGTGGATATCCAATGCCAGTACCTTTCAAGGGCGCCCAGGTCGTCCTTTCCAAACTATTTATCTTTATTCCTCATTCTGTTAGGGTTGGCTTTTTAATTAAACTAGATACAGCAAAACATAAGTCAATCAGGCAAAGTACGCCTAGTTAAGTGGAATAAATCTCAAAATATTTGAGGATACTGACTTATCCTATTGATTGTCAAACGTTTTCATTAAAAAGCATCTCTCAAATTCTACAATATTCACAAGTGGACACACGCTTGTATACCTGCAATCTAGTCAGTGATGGAATATTATCACAGTTCTCTAGCTAATATAAAATGACACATGAAAGAGGTCTATTGCTGTCTGCAAGATACATTTCAATGCTACATGCTGCTACTGGCAATTTCATTAGTGACCTACCGGAACTGGACTGAAATGTAAACCCGGTAACTTACAATCGAGTTATTTTTATAGCTTATGTTTAACTTATCACCAGATATAGTAAAATATAGTAAATGATCACCAAAATTAAAACCGCAATATATTTAAAGAGTTCAAAATAAGTCGACGGAGCCTCCTATTTTTGGGTGGGTTTAAGAAGGAACCTACCATAACCTAACTCTTCCGAGACGGAATGCAGTGATTTAAGGCTTATATGTGCTCGTTATGATATACTTTAGTAAGCATATTTTGCTGCGCAATTAGTATTTTTGGTGGTCATTATATTTATAGGTCAGTGAGGAGATCAACAGACTGCAATGCAGAGGGTCTCGGGTTCAAACCCACGTCGCGCCCCTCCGACTTTCAGAAGTTACATGACTTTTCGAAGTTATGTGCGTATTGATTGACAATTATCGCCTCTACGTGCCTCGGAGAGCACGTTAAGCCGTCGGTCCCGGCTGCCATGAACATCTATGGCAATCGTTACTGGAAAGTCAGTGTCCTATAATATCCTGACACTGGTCTAGCCTTAGGGTATCGTTAGCCTTCGGGTTGCGGAGGTCAGGTGGCAGCCGCTCCGTGTAAAAACTGATACCCAGTCAAATCCGGTTAGAACAGAAAAGCCGACCCCAAGTGACTTGGGAATAATAAAGGGTAGGGAGAAGGTGGTCATTATATTTATTCCCTATTTTTATTATTTCCCTTTATTTATAGTTTAAATAACTTACTTTATTTATACAACAATTTAGCCTACACACTAATTATTAATTTAATTTTAATCTAAACTGCTACATGAATATATAAAGTTAGCGTCTAATAAGACATTCTTTATGCAATACTCTTAACATTATACTTTGTTTTTGTCACTGCTCACTATACTAACTCGGTCAATTTCGCCCGTTACAGTCTTCTCACTAAATCAGTGTTATCTAGAAGCTGGATAGCCTCGACGTTCACATGAACTTATCATTTTTAGTCTATCAAGTCTATGAGTCCAAAAAAACTAAAACAAAACCATCAACTACATATATTCCAACATCATTGTCCAGTCCTTTGTTCTAACAAAAGCCGTATTGATATTGTTACAATGATAGTGGTTTTAGTTTTATTTCATACCGTATATAAAGAGGGCAATAATAAAAGCGGTAGGACACTGAATAAATAGCGTTTAAGTCCATAAACAATTCAACAGAGGTCGCTGTCATTGGGGGAGAATAATAACTTGCTTTGTGTACTCTTTGTTTTTTAAATCGGCTTTCAGTTTGTGGACTTTTGATTTGAGGCTTGAATCATTAAGGAATTGTATGAATTGAATCAATCAAAATCAAATATCAAAATATGTTTATTCATGTAGGTCACAGAATAACACTTATGAACATCAAAGTTATTAAGTATTATACGATGTCAGGGGTACAGAAAAAGGACATAGAGTACTTCATCCAGAAAAAAAAGGTACTGTTCTCGAGGGATAGAAATGTATTGACAAAATGTACTATAACCCAAGCGAAGCAAAGGCAGAATCTAGTCATTGATAGTTATGAATAGGATGATTGTTAAAGGTGAATGGCCAAATATACCAGATAAGAGAAGTTCTGGAAACGTCGCTGGGGATTTTGTAAACATACAATCAACAGAAACAAAGTACACTCAGACTTTGAGTCACTCAGTTTAGTAACAGTTGAGTCACACATCTATGACCCATGTGTTCTTCAAACCGTTAACGGTTTGAAGAACACATGGGCATTGATACCATTACGACGACCGCTTACCCGCTACACAAACCTTGCGATTCATAATCGATAGGTATTCAGTATACTTCTCCAAGTTCACGTCTACATCAACAAATTACCACAAAAATTACATCTTGCCAGCTTATTGACATTGATAGACGATCGAAGATCCTCTCCAAGGAGCACCAATACAATTTTAAGTTTAACAAATCGTTCGGAGGGAATGTAATTTGCGTGAGAGCATTGCCTTCGCCGTCGTTTATTATGTATTAAGAGGAAAGAGGGCTTATTTGTATATCTTCACGGCTTAGCCTTTACTCAGTGGGGTGGGCAACAGTTGTCGTGATGTTAAATGATAGTAAGTTGGTAATTTTGACTGGATGTCATATCAAGATATGAGTAATATGAAAATTGAAATTTGATATGTATATTAATTTGACTACATGGATGACATAACGTCTTAAATGGTCGCTTCACCACTGCCACTGTCCTGGGTGTTGTGGGTACGAATCCCACACGTAACAAAATATTCGTCATCCACAAATAGTTGTCCGAGTCTGAATCTTCTTTGTGTCCGTTGTTTGAGTGTTTGTAAAGTCCCCCGCGATACAGGAAGTAATCCTAGGTGCGAGAGACGTCTTTTTAAAAAAACAACGTAATAGCTTTTTATAGGACTATTAAATGCAGCTGCGATTTATGGGGTCTCGCGTTTGGTTCCCGGGTCGATCAATGTTAATGATATTTACTGTAAAACATTGTCAGTAGCACCACGGAGTGTGAAACAATTCGCGGTAGATGCCAATAGACGCGACTTCTGTTTTGTTTGTTTTCAAAATTACGTACGACAATTTTTTTGACATATGTATATTTATTTCAGTAGAGGTCGGAGGCTAATATACTTGCTTTTTCCATTTCTTTCTTTGTACTGCAGTCCAATAACTAAAGAGAGCTTAAGTGATACGTGGAACGCATATGGCTTAACGTCTCCTTAGTTAGCAGACAGCAGTGAAAGTTTCCTTACGGTGATGAAATTAAACATAGGATCTTTTATTTCTTTGGGAAAGCATATATTTACTACAACTAGTAAGGGATATCACTAGGATTGCTAGGGATCATGTACTACGGAAACAATCAGGCGATATGTATGCTGGTTTGCCACTTTCCGTTTAGCGGGCCAAGCACTGATTTGAAGTCTTCACTTTGTAACACAATCGATCAGTATAAGTACAAATAATTAATATTACTACACAAAGTAAGTTAATATATAACACATGTATCAACAAAGGTAAAATAATTATAGTACTAAACATTTACAATACTGGTTTAGGTGTCGTAGAACTCGTCAGCGTCGCTATGAACTGGTAACGTGCCCAGAAGATTGACAGCATTGCTACGTTATATGGCAATGCTGTTTTTTTGGACTAAGAAAAGACCAGCCTTCTGATCATGCAAAGCATACTTATATAACGAAACCAATATTCAAATCTAAATTAAAATCAAAGCTAATATTTCAATGCGTTAGTTCAATGCATGCAAATATACATAGCGATGTAGCTAATTTTAAGCAGTTCGTGTTCGCTTCTCGTTGAGACATAGCTCACTCTAAATCCTTAATTTCCAAAGTGGTCCAAATGGACCCCCAGGATTCCACGGGAGACTCGACGGGGGTTTACGTTGGCGTGATAAAAAAAAGGAGGTCCACAATTCGTAAATTTTCTTGGTCTTCGCTTACGAATTGTGGACCCCACCACAAATCCTCAGCCGGGGTCCACGTAAATTTATTTGCTTTCGATAGTGAAGATCTAAAATGTTGGCTTGACTTCACTCACCTATCAATGTAGGCCGATAATATTTTAAGATGCTCAGCGTCTGTTACTTGTTTAAATGTTAGTCGACGAATATTTTGAGGAATACTGAATAACCGAGAATTTCTAAAAAGAAAAAGTCAGCCCAGAGACTTTTGATCAATGTTTTACTCCGAATATACCGATTTTACTTGGCGGATTCAATTTCTAGCTGCAGGGGGTCCACCGGAACCACCTACATTTTGAAAGTGGTCTATGAGAAAAAGTCTGAGAACCTCTGCTCTAAACGATTACCATTAGTAAGTTTATCATTTAACCACACATACAGATAAGTTCGTTGTTATTTCTTACTACATCTTTTACTACGTACTTAAAAAACATAATTATTATTTTATTTTTAATTTACTTAATGTAATTATTTAATAAGTTAATAAGCTACTTATGTAGCTAATGCTGACATAATTATAATAATGTCAGCTCTTTTTATGAACCTTCTCACTGTTGGGCACCGGCCTCCTCTCAAAGAAGAGAAGGAGTAGGCAGTTCACCACGCTGGCTCAGTGCGGGTTGGCAGACTTCACATAACTTCGAAAACAGTATGTAGAACGATCAACTATGCAGGTTACCTACATATATTTTCGTTCACCGTCAAGACTAGCAACAATTAACTACTTAATATGCATGTAACTTCTTACTTTACTGTGGCTTAAAAACATTATAATTAATCCTTCCGGCTTCTTTCTTAACCAAATTACTATACCACCATAGTTTACCATACTTCTCCCTAGCCTTTATTATTCCCAAGTCACTTGGGGTTGGCTTTTCTGGTCTAACCGGATTTGACTGGATATCAGTTTTTACACGGAGCGGCTGCCACCTGACCGCAACCCGAAGGCTAACGATACCCTAAGGCTAGACCAGTGTCAGGATATTATAGGGCACTAACTTCCCAATAACGACTGCCAAAGATGTTCGTGGCAGCCGGGACCGACGGCTTAACGTGCTCTCCGAGACACGGAGCAGGCGTTAATGTGTAATCAATACGCACATAATTTCGAAAAGTTATATAACTTCCGAAAGTCAGAGGTGCGCGACGTAGGTTTGAACCCGAGGCCCTCTGCATTGCAGTCTGTTGGTCTCCCCACTGAGCTATCGCTGGTTATAGTTTACCATACTAATGTCCATAATGTCCGCGATCTTGGTATTACACACGATTCTAAGTTGCTTTTTGATGATCATATTGATAGTACAGTTACTAAGGCTTTGCGAGCGTTAGGGTTTGTGATGCGAGCATCTAATAGTTGATAGGAGATAGAGGATAGGAGGCTGAAACTTTAAAATCTTGTATTGTAGGTACTTTTGTGCATAGTATATTGGAATACAGAAGTCAGATCTGGAACCCGAGATATAATACATACGCAACTCGAATTGAAAATATACAACGCAAATTTATAAAATTTCTATATTATAAGTTGAAAATAAAATATAAGTCCGATAATTACTTCAAACTATGTGCTAAATTTCATATCTTGCCGTTAGCCAACCGCCGTATGATAGCAGATGTCGTGTATCTAATGAATTTGTTATCTGGCAAAATCGATTGTCCAGGCCTACTTTCCAAAATAAATTTTAACGTACCTACGAAAAGCACAATACGATATAAGCCTATTCACCTGCCTTTAGTATCCACAAATTACAGACAGATTACATTTCTCTGGCGAGCGAGTGATACTTTAAACGAACAGGCAAGAAAGTTCGACATTGACGTTTTTAATACTCAACTGGATGCAGTGAAGCGTATGCTCAGTCTTGACTTTTTTACAAGGTGTAATTCTGATTAATTTTTCTTTATTTGTTATATTTTAGATGATTTTAAGTGATAAAATAATTACTGTATTTAAGAATTAGTCGTAGAGACCTATCATTGGCTCTCTGTTGCATATTTTTACACTACTATGTATTTCAAAGCTGTTGGTCTTCCTAATAAATAAATACCGCCGGCTGATACTCAACCAAAAACAAAACTAAGTGACTCTCTTTATAGGCCACACTTAAGCACACCTCAAAACATAGCATAAGATAAAAACCACCACACAGGGATGTATTCTCAAACAAATCGCAATTAACCCTCACATTATGAACGTAGTCATTTGGCCTGAAGCGCAGTGGCCTAGTCAAAGCGCAGGGCTCTCCGGGGCCTACGGAGTCCGCACAAATTGTTTGCGTTAATCAGATAGGCCCCCGCAATATGCCACATGTTTGTATAAAGCACAAAAGATGATTACTTCACGGCTTTAGAAGCAAATGTTAAGTTTTCACCGTGTGGTTTTTATGTTGATAGCCTCGGGCCTTTATGGTTAGCGGTGTTTGTTTGGTGTAATAATATAGACAATGTTCTAAAGGTTACAATATGGTTAATTGCAAGGATTGGATGTTATCACAGAAGGGTTAGGCAGAAGTGTAATACGGATTGATTTTGTCAACGATGTTTAGGTGTAAGAGACAGAAGGCTACTAATATCAAGCTGATATAATTTCAGATTTATTACTAGGTATAATATTCTATCACATACACACAACACCATCTAGCCCAAACTAAGCAGAGCTTGTACTATGGGTACTAGACAATGGATAAACATACATATATACATTTTTATTTTGTAAATACATAAGACAAACATCCATGTTCATGTACACAAATGTTTGACTTGTGCGGTAATCGAACCCGCGACCTTAGGCGTGGCAGTCGGTTACACTAACCAGCCATTACTAAATTATAATTAAACTAATACATGCAGTCTGGTAACAACCGTCATGCAACGTACACAGGTGGCAGAAAATACAGTATTTTCCCTTCTATCTATTATATTATTTATATATCGAATGCCTACCACCGTCCGTGTAGCACTGCAGGGTGCCAACTGGAAACCAGCGCTGGGTCTTTGACGCCTAGCACATGCTTAGCTGGTAACCTTTTTAGCAATACATGCTTGCTGAATAATTTTTTTCTTTCTTTCTTTCTATAGGCTAATCAAGCGGTCCGAGATGGGCAAAGTGTGCTATATCGCTTGTAATGCAAATTGTCAAGCAAATTACAAAAGACATTCAATACATTGATTTTTATTAGAATGCATTAAACCTTGACATTAATGTATATTTACTTTAAAAAAGGTCATTACTGTTGTCCATTTTGTACGAGACACTCGTCAGCATAATCGACCGCTTACTTGGCCAACTAGATGATTAAATTACACATAAATCTTTTACATACACTTAGTATGTATTATGTTTCCCATCTCTTTAATATGTTAAAGAGAGAGTCTTTAGTTATGACTAAAGAGGTTTAATACACACATATTTGACAGAAAACCAATAACACTTTACTCTATACCCGAACCCAAGACCTTAGATATATCTATCGCCTTCACTACCGCTGCGCCAGGCCATACCTCAATAGCTACAGCAATATTTAATCAGCCAAATACACCTAATAAAATATTCAAATTAAGAAAAAGAAAAAAACGGGGTAACATTGTTGGCTCAGACACAACGGGATAAAGCCAATAAAACTGTTTATTATCCGCCACCCCACTACTGAATACATTTGTGTTGTTAATGCTCGTTTAACAGCGTTTCCGAACGGGTACGACTTTTTGGCGCCAAAAAAAAGATGCCCGAGGCATCACACATGGCGTCCATTTTTGAAAATTATACGCATGTTTAAATTTGAACCGCATTATTTGAGCGTATTTGGTGCCGACGGGTAATCGGACTATGGTTTAGTGACAAGATTAGTTACGAGAGTGAGGGGTTAAGAAATTGGGTTTGTAATCCCTGTAATGCGGAGTGAAATCGTAATTACGGGTTGTTATTTGAAATGTAGTGGCTGATTAGTATGCTTAGTAAAATGGTTTTATTTTGTAATTCTAAAGCCCATTCTAGCCCAATGATTAAGGCGAAATTCAGTTTACAGTCGGGATTGTTCGTGAGTTCGAACTACACCGAACAAGGCAAAACCTAGCATGAGTACTTACCTTAAAAAATAGTGTCTATTATTGAGTATTTAGTTAATTCCAGGTTGTTTCATTTTATAATAAATCTACATTGGATATGCAAAGACTTACACCTGCTTCCCTGAGGGGTAGGCAGACATTCCGGCATATCACTTGCTACGATTCTGGCAGCATCCTAGCTGCGGCCCGCGGCCTTGTCTATGAAAATCGGGAACATATACCAGGATAAACGTATTCTAATTTTTAAACTAGGACTTAGTCTACCTATGTGTACGGTTTACATGTAATTGAATCACAAACGTTCAAACATTTCATCATCAAATAAACCTTTACAATTATAATAATTTCTGCCCGCCCGAAAAATATTGAGTTTTGTAAAAAGTGGTAGATAATAAGCTGTTAAGTGAGATGTAAAGAAGATATTGGTAAAAGATTATTAGTATTTTTCATTTCATCATCATCTCAGCCGAAAGACGTCTACTGCTAGACATAGGCCCCTCCCGAGGTTTTCCACACAGACCGGTCTTTTAACTATGCACAATTCAATATATATGTACATTTTCTTACAAGTATTTCGTGATTACTTGTTGTTGGACAAACACAAACAATTCACATTTTTGAGTGGGAAATAAAGTCCGCAACATGACCACACATTCAGTAACGCTCTAAACAAATTGGCACAATTATCTAACAACCGAATATATTCGTGCATTAGAGCTAAGGGAATCATTACCGGTATGATTGCATCGCAACAGGATGCCGGCAGAGGGCGTTGTATTGTTCCAAGTTACACAACGAACGGCCCACGGCCCCCGGGATATCATTCATGGCGGAATATTGTCACAGATGATTGTTATAATCATTATTGCAGTATATTTATTTAGGGTGGCACAGAGGGTGGATGCGACTCATGTGCACGATGTGTTAAGTTTGATGCCCGGGTAAGGTATATGTCGTGTTATTGTGGTTTTCTGTTGGCGAACCGTTGGCGAAATGTTTATCTAATCTATATTTTCTTCTTATATATACAATTAACCCAATATGCTACTCACTGCATCGCGGGGGTAGGTATTCACAAACATTGAAGGAGGAAATAAATAGAAAAACAACACCTAGTCAAGCAATAAATAGTATTAACACATACATGTTTGGGGATCAAACCCACAAATTATTTTTCTGCATAGTTAAAAAATAAACACATTAAAACTTCATAAGGAAAATTAGAAGATAAAGCTGCCTTTGAACTAAACGCCTACATGGATTCTATCACGGCTTTTCTCTATTCACGACTTTTTAATAACATTTATTAATTTTAACCTCTCAGCATAAAGCTCAATATAAAGATAAAATCGTTCGAACATTGGCGTCTAAACACTTTATGTCTAGACGCCCACGTTCGAACGATAGATAGTTAATGAGCTAAACTAATAAAATTATCTATATTTACTGTTTCTCCAACGTTTTGGATGCTTATCTAAGTATATCATTAACGTATACGTAAGACAATACTACATTCACAAAACAACATTTACAACAAGCTCACTTAAATATCACTAAAAATACAAATCACGATATTTACTACTACACCTCCACCGCATTAAAAAACGCGCTAAAACTAGTCTAAAATAAAACGAAGATCCAATCTTTGTGGTCTAAATAACGCTGTGCACTGCGAACAGAACACAGTGCAATAGCGCATTGATGCAATTTATCTGACAAAGGGGTTGGCGCGTAAAAACTAGCTAACAAGCGCGGTGCGCCCGCGGCGGTCTAATTCACAATTTGCCCGCGCTCCCCGAACGCGTTCTAAATTCAAATTCACCAACGTGTTTCGGCCGCAAATGAATTCGTTCGAAAAAGTAAATTTTTGAAAATATTATATGTAATTGTTGTAACGGTTTCTGAAATGATTTTATGTTTTTTATTAACATTAGTGGGTAGTTTTCAATCATGATTGCAGTAATGAAATGATGTTGTTTGATAGCGTATTATATTCAGCTTTATTTTTGATCATATATTTTATGTTAAATGGTAAATTGTTATATTTTGAAGTGCTGATTGACGTTTAGGTAAAAATAGATTTATGCCTGTTTATTATGCTTAAAGCGATAGGTACACGTTAATTGGACTTAAATATTGGCAGCTGTTTTAGGTCCCACGTAATAATTATAGAAACTCAATGTAAAGTCGTGTAAGATAATGCTGAGATATCTTATAGAAACCTTAAAATTCCTGACTGGAGCATTGAACACTAGACTAACACTTACATATTAAACAAATGTGATTTTTGTTAAGATATGTTTACATTAATTTTCTTTAAATTGAAATTCTTTTTCCTTGGCAAACACATTTTCGGTTTGATACCTCTTCATATACATAGACGCCTATTACGCCTTTGAGGATAAAGGCGTGTGGCAAGGGTAAGCAGAAGAGAATCATAACGCTTTCACTAGTTGACTAACCTTTTATAATAAACTATAGAATTGCATAAACATACATACATACATATACTTATACCTTTACATTCACGATTGGATAGGCAGAGTTACATACACCCACAATTTGGCAACAATGGTTTTAAATCTTATGAGTATATGATAGAGATATTCTATTCTGCCGTCGCTATCTAAAAGGCCTTATGCGTTCTATATCAATTAACCTCTTTTTAGGGTCTAAAAATTTGAAAGGTAGATGACTATACTGCCGGTATTGTTGTCTACCGTCGGAATTTATAGACTATTAGAAAAATTACCAACATAAAATCCAATCATTCCCAAACTCGAGAATTGAACACAGTTCATTACAATCAGCTACGAAAGAAAATCAAAACAAATCTTATAATTGCTATTTAATACTTGCATATTAATACAACGACACTTCAAACCCAAAACGCCTAGGCCACAAATAGTTTGTACTACCTAATCTATCCTTTCTTACCCATCCCAAGTTATTCGTTTAGGGGTGAGATTCCTCTCAGTTCGTCCGTCATCCGCAAGGATTACTGGTAATCCTCCAGCGGCGATAGCGTAATGGATCCTGATGTGACGGCTCGCGAGAATTATTTATATTCATCTACCCGCATTTACCCCACAAATTGGTTTTTGTGAGCTATTATTTGCTAACGATCTGAGAATTGAGTTCTGTTTTATATATAGCGTGTAAAAGAAGTGTGTGGTCATGTTTAAAAGGTTGGATAGTATAACTTGATGTGTAATCATAACCTATATAATAAAAATGCGACTGTGACTTTGTTTGTTTGTAACGCCTTAACGACTCAACCAAGCATCTTGATATTTCGCATACACGTTGTCAGAGGTACAGAAATGGATGTAGGGTACCTTTCATGCAGAAAAAAGTACTGCTCTCAAGATATAGCAATTTATTGACATTACCTACATTAACATGAGCGAAGCCGCAGGCAAAATCTAGTTCATTAAGTTATTGTTAACTATGTTGACCTGTCAATGATTGGAATACCAGACATAATTGAAAACCTATTGTGCCGGTGTGCCGCTGCCACTCAATAGACTAAACATATAAAAAAACCGGTCAAGTGCGAGTCGGACTCGCCCATCGAGGGCCCTGTACAAAATTGTAGGTACATATTATTAAAAAAATTAATTGTATATGTATAGTTTTCAGATTTTCCCCTATACTTATAGTAAAAAACGGTATTATTTGCCAAATTTCATTGTTCTAGGTCAACGGAAAATACCCTATAAATTTTTTGATTCCCTTGAGAGTGTCAAAATATACGTTTTTTGCGGCATAAACGGCTGTATCTTTTTTTTACGTTAACTTAGAAGTTTGATTTTTTCACAGCTTCGAGAGACTGTAGACCTGAGTATATCCTTTTAATTTCAACTCGATACGTGCACGCGTTCTCGAGATAAAGGGTCTTGACCGACAGACGGACGGACGGACGGACAACAAAGTGATCCTATAAGCGTTCCGTTTGAGGTACGGAACCCTAAAACTATATTATTTTTAATATTTCCTGTTAGACATATCCTGACGCTTGATATCCATGGAGAGGTAAGCAGTCATGAATAACACCTAAAATTGCGCCTGCTATAGTTAAAGATCCTACGTAATAGTGGGAGAGTCTTTTGTTGTTTTCCGGGAACAGTCCTAGACCGTGTTCTTACTGACAATTTCTTGACCGAAAACCTCAAAAAAGTTCGCACTTGACTGAAAATTGGTAAAAGTTTGCACGACCCCGGAATCGACCCGAGATTTCACGCACAGCAGACGCATTTAGCGCTGCGCCACCGTGGTGTGGTTGTTTAAAAATATTGTATATTAAAAGACAACAAGAGTTAGACTAAACGTGCAAGTCATGACAAACGTATCCGCGAGCCCATCGCTGGCCAATTACACCGCGTCTCCCCTAACACAATCCAGGGCTAACCCTTCCCCGCCTCCCCCCCTCGCACGTCGCGCCGGCTTCCGATTGGCCGCTGCCCCGGAAGGATATAAACCTATAGTTTTTCTTCTTAAGAACTTCCCTCGGCTATTGTACGTGTGATTTACGAGGACCCCGAGATAGGGGGGTCGTAGATTGATGATTGTCAGTATCCGGCTTCTCACAATCGCATCTGCGCTTGCTCCGAAGCAATTTCCCCACATATTCGTTTATCCGAAGCATTACCGAAGCACTCTTTCCTATTCTAGTGTTATTGCTTTTATTACGAGCGAGCCGAGTCTTTAATGCCCGGCATAAGTTACCGCTCCGGGTAATGTAACGCGATTTTTTTCTCTTTCGGCCTGTTAGAGGCACGGAATCGTGTTTGTGGTAATTTAGTGCCAGTAGCTCATTTTTGGTTCGGTTTAGTGCCGGTGATAACTGATGGATGTTTAACGGGTTATGAGCTTTTACCCTATATGTGATGTTTTACCTGGCTTGATCAGATTTAGTGCCATTGATGATTGAAGGATCGTATTTTGATAGGTTACTGTAACCGTTATCTTTCTTATAGGTAATTTAAGTTGTTGTAACCTTAGACTATAGGAAGGGTTAAAATGTGACTATTGGACAATCAAGGCAGTTTTTAGTTCGAACCCATGCGTTTCATAGGTGCAGCTTATAAAACGACTCTCACATATGACTCCCATGAAAACAGATATTTTATTTCCTGATTAGATTGCCTATTTGTTAACCAGAACACATTAACGGTATGGGCATGATTCAGTGACAAACATGCAGACATCTAAGCATCCAAAAATTCAGTCCTGAAATTTAGTTTTCCCATATTTATAATATTACTAGTATAAAAAAATGCAATACTATCGGCTTAACCGTCTCTTATGCTCACCCGTGTGTTGAACAAAACCTTTACGATTTTACTTCTATATGTATACCCGAAAAGAGAAGTAACCGGTGAACGAAATCTTTCTGAACCATGTCTAAGACAAATTAAGTTCTTTCTACTATAAGAAACTGGCCCTTAGTTATCTGAACATGTAAGACATTTGATAAGGGCCCTTATAACTGATCTAAACTTAAAGTAGTAACGCGTGTTATAGACCTCTGAAACTCAGGTTATCTACCCAACGAAAACAAGTCACGAGTCGCATTACACTGGAAACTGACCTAAATAAAATCGCGTAAAGAACTAGTTATAAGGTTACGTACTCACGGCGCGGTTTTCGGTCACAACCGCCGTGATAAAGGCACCAAGATATTATTTAAATAATTTTTGTTGTTAAATTGTTGAACTTGTTTTTTTTATTGTTATAGGCTTACGCTTGACCGCGATCTCATCTGATGTTAAATGATGGAGCATGCTTGTCTAGAAGATACCTATTCACTTGCGAGTTGAAGACATCCAGATTGTACTCATCGGAAAACACAGACTTAGGTAGTGAGTTCCTCTCCTTTGCAATACGCATCATAAAAGTTGAAGCAAAGCGCTTCTTGCGTGCAAACCGTTTCGTTTACCAGTTGGTCATCGCCGATTAGTCTCCTGGCCTGCCGCTCAATTGACTCCAATGCCTCCAGCTGATATTTTTTTAACCCATCCCAGAGGTGGTTTCTTTTTAATGTTGCAATGATTAGCTTGTGGTATTAGAATGCTCTGCTTCTAAATAATGTAATAGATATCGCAGATATTTTAAATCTTTAAAATTCTTAGATATTTATTTTTTATTTATGTAAGTATATAAAAATTGGATGTAGGTAACACCCAATTTTTTATATACATATAACCAATTAGTAAGCTTAATACATTTTCTCAGCAGACTCTATAAATTGATAAAAGTTTAAAAACTATAACCCGACTACGTAAAAAGGGCTCTAAAAAGGACGAATTTAAAATATAAATAATAAATAATAATAATAATTTATTTATTGATTACAGTGGTAAAACATGAATACAGTCCATAAAGTACTTAATGTAATATAATATGGGTGCCTGTACTAGGGTAAACCTGTGCCACAGTCGTTAAATATATAGCCTATGTCACCATTATTACGAATCTATTGACACCTCATTCATTAAAATCGGTTCACTAGTTTAGGCGCTACGGTAGAACATACAAACATACACACCCAGACTGCCAAAATCATTACCCTTTCTTTTGGCTTCGCCGTAGTCGGGTCAATAGGAAGTCGCTATTATACCAGCGTAACGGTCAAAACGTATGCTGGAAGGATATCAACTACTTATATAGTCTGAGAACACTATTTACTAAATACACGCCACACAAGGATGTTTTCCTGCAATCTTTTGTGAAGTAAAGCTACTTTTTCCAGTGGGGTGCTCAAGTTCGAGTAACATACAAACAATAGGATTCTGCTGAGACTTTTCTCTCAAAATGTAATGATAAACATTATCGATACTTGAATTAAGATCTTCTGGACTACTAGTAAAAGTGCGACCATAAACTAATCGCAAACTACATATATTAAGCGTACAACTTGCGAGCTAACATTAGGCGTAGCACTTGCGGTCATCGATCAACAGCAATAAATACTTTTTGGAGGATATGCGACTACCTACTTTACGAAAATGTTTGATTTTGTATATTATTTTACACGCAAGAGTAATACGACATATACAATTCGATTGCAAAATAAGGGTGTAAATTTAAATTTGGATATAAGAAAAAGTGGGAGTGTAGTTGGGAAAACTCGCTGTCTTTCTCGGATAGCTGCGTTTAAATAGCGATCACGTCCGAGTTTGTATCGTGCATCTTTTTCCTGTCCTTTGACAATTATACCTCTACTACCATCTGATAGGAGTTTAATAATATAGAAGCGTTTCATATCTGTGAAACGCTTGTATATTATTAACCTCCTCTGAGTCTTCTTCGAAAAGGTTAATGAAAACACAATGTGGGTCTGTGTGTCTCTCTGTTAGTGACAGATATAGCTCTGGAACCACTTGACCGATGGACTTGTAACTTGGTGTGCAGACACCTTGGGGTCATCCCTCAGTCGAGTTTGAAATAGGCCCTGTGGGTCAAAATACCCCCGAGGTATAGAAGTCGCAAGGTCATAAAGTCAGGGGATATCCACCAACAGAATGATTTGGAAGTCCAAAGTAGAGGGTTTTGCCCAGCAGTGGGACATTACAAAAAGCTGGTGAAAATAAAAAAGGTCACTTGAAGACGAAGAGGTTTAATCCTGGGTTTTTACACCCATCTCGTTTATTTTTGAGTTGATTCTTCTTTGTATTTAAGAGTTTGAGTAATGGATCTATTTAACACAAATAATAAAAATATGTGAGTTAACTACTCTATTAGTCGTATAAACCTATAATCTCCTAACTTTCAAAATAAGACCTCACATACTTGCAGCCTTGGCTGGTTTAACCCGCGGCCGTAAACCGCACCGTGTGTTTTGTGCCTAAGTGCGTCCGTTCACGGTGTAACCGCCAGTTGTAGCAATTAGCAGTGCGACGCAGCACTTAGCCGGCGCGGCGCCGACAGAACGTTACGTGCGACGATATTTATGGCGTCTCTACATATACAATACGTTGTTCTAACGAGTTTTACTGAAATAAGCTTTGTTTGGATATGTCGTATTGGTTTCACTTATTCATATCCTGAGTATTGCATTTTTCGGTTAAAAAGAAACCGACAATGTGTAAGTAGTTCTTGCAAAATGAGTTTATCTTACAATTACTTTATTTTTATATTTCACCGTTTGGAACAATTTCTATTCTGGTCCTTAAGCAGGTAAAAATAGTTGAATCACTGTACCTATCTATCAACCTAAAACGGGTAAAATTTCAATTAACTACGATTTTTTTTTATTGTCTTCACTGTAAATGGTCTTAATAGAGATACATCTATGGTCCATGAGTGTACTTTTTTTAATATGGGTCATAGAACAATAAAATGCATAATAGAAAAGCTAGATAAAGCTATACAGACGTTTCTCATTAGTTTAAAACACAATTACTGATTAAATATACAGGGTGTCCGGTAATTAATGGATAACCTTGAAATGTCTTATAGTAGAACTGAAGGCGGGTTAGAAAAATGAACAAAAAATTAAAAAAAATAAATGTATATTAAAAAGTGCAAGCTATATTAGCATAGCATACTTTTGACTGTCTATCTATTAGCATAATTAGTGTTTAATAATAAAACAACAAAAAACCGATGGATTTCATTCATTTATGGTCGTAGTATACAAGAAAGTTATACATGGTAATTAAAAAAAAAACATATCTCAGTAGTTAGGATAGATTTTTTTCATTTTTTTTCTGGACGTCCATCAGTTCCATTATAAGACATTTTCAGGCCATCCATTAATTACCGGACAACCTGTATATGTAGGGTAAATTAAGAGACTTTAATTGTCATCATCTAACAACACTCAGACAACAACACCCACTTATGTACTTCCACATATAAAACCTATACAACCTTCCATCTAAGCATTCACTCAGACTCCGAAGCAAAGTTGCTTGCCGCCGCCGATTCATTGATCTCACTTAATATTTTAAGTGTATATCATACACTTAAAACATCTAATTGTCTCAGTGTACATTTAAGACCATTTAATTGACCCAGCGTAATCTTAAATACATTCAATAGTAGCCCACACCATACGTATTACACCAGAGTTCCTAATCATTGGAACATAAAATCTTTACAATCACTGGGGCTAACCATCCAACCAGATTCCAGCGCAACGTTGCTTACCATCGCAGATCGAACAATTGGCGTCATAATTTATCTTTAACATAATTGTATATCATACACTTCAAACCAATTAACTGTACTAGGATACACTTCAAACATTTAATTGACCCAACTTACACTTAAATATAGCCAATAATGGCATAACCATACGTATTACATCAGAGTTCCTAATCGTTGGAAAATCTATACAGTCTATCAAATATTTAAAACAAGTAACTGTCACAGTATAAACTTTAGTAAATTTAATTGACCCAGCGTACACTTAAATAAATTCAATAGTGGCACACGCCGTACGTACAAACCTTCACCATCATTCGGCTAACCATCCAATCTCGAACTTCTTAGCAACGTTGCTTATCATGACAGATCGAGCAATCAGCGTCTTAATTTATCTATAACATAATTGCATATCGCATGCAAATTTCAAACCAATTAATTGTCCCAGTGTACACTTAAAACATTTAATTGACCCAGCGTACACTTAAATACATTCAATAGTGGCCCACACCGTACGTATTACATCAGAGTTCCTAATCGTTGGAACATAAAATCCGCACGGGCACTCAGCTAAACATCCACTCTGGTCGCGTGCGATCTAACTGCCAGTAAATTTATTAGGTGGGCGTTACACATTTTTGTGCTCGCAAGTGTAATGGCCGGGCGGAGGGTACCTAATACATGTTAATAAACTGTACAAAAGGGATTTTGTTTAGTTAAGTGCTGGTGGAAATATATATTTTTGCTGTAGGGTAATGTTAGGCATTTTTATGATTAAAAATTGAGTTGGCTAGTGGCAGAGCGTGTAATCTCTTTGCTGATAGTGAAGTTTTTTTGGTTCGATTCCATTATGAAAGGCTTATTGAAGTTTAGATAATTTTGAACTGCAAAGAGTTAGGACTTGTGGGCATTAAACTGCAATAGTTTTAAATGATTATTACTAGCAATTTGGGAAACATAATACTTGTATTCTTGTCAATCAATATAATTAAACTAAATACTTGTTTAAGGGTTGTGCTCTTACGTTCGGCGGCTTAATCGAACTTATGAACTTTCTATCCCAAATTCGATACTTTGACAATCAGACCATCGTCGCCTATCTTATTTTATCTTGTACGGGGGCCAGTCAGTACAGACCGGCGACACTTCGACCCAGTGGGATCTTTTGTGTCGACTTCCCCAATAACGACTGCCATAGATGTACATGGCAGCCAGGACCAACGGCTTAACGTGGTCTCCGAGGCACGGAGCAGGCGATAATTGTCAATCAATACGCACATAATTTCGAAAAGTCATATAACTTCCAAAAGTCAGAGGTGCGCGACGTGGGTTTGAACCCGAGACCCTCTGAATTGCAGTCTGTTGGTCTCCCTACTGAGCTATCGCTGCTCTCCCACCGTCGCTTAAATATACGCTACATAAAATGGCAGCATAATGGCCTGCGGTGCTATAATTTAAATAACACTAAAACTGTTATGTTATGCTTTACATATGTCCAATCTACGGACACGAAAGACCTTTAGACTCCACACAACTAGTTGTTGATCGTACAGATTTGTGTCCCGTGTGTGGACTAGGCATATAGTTGTGGCAAGGCACTCCCTTAAGCCGCTACTCCAGCCGTGCGTAGGTTATAACATTCCTTGAAATATTAAGCAATGCTATCAAATATCGATGAGAGTCAGTTTTGATGATAGGACGGTGATACATCATAATATAACAAAGGGAAGGGTTGCGGATGACGCAACGAATCGCGGCAACCGCATGCCGCAACGCCATTAGCGGTACGAAAACCCGAGAAAAATTATTATAATAATGCGCGGCGTGCACAGCGATCCCAAATTACTTTTTATATTTAATTAGTGTCTTTGTTTTGAAATAAAATATTATACATGAGCACAGTCTATAGTATTATATGCTGAGCTTTTGTGTAGTTTTACATGCTGTGCATATGCAGGGCTCGACCTCATGATCTTGAGTTCGATTCCCTGCTTTGGCAAAGAGTTAATGAAATAATTTTTGTTATGAATAAATCAACAAATAAATGGGATTTCTGTAGTTATATTTTTCGGACACATTAAAATTAAAATATAGCTATAGGAGACTATTAATCATCTATTGTCAGACATTGCAAAATTTTGCGCCGCTCTAACAATTTCCTTATACAAAAACCCTATAACACTTTGTCTGACTCGGCAATCGACCCCGGGCAGTTACGATCGCAAGCAAACGTAAGCATTAAATTATACTAAGACGAGACCAACAAGGAAGGAGGCAGGCAACTAGAAATAAAGTTATTTATCGGCAATTATCTTTAGAGTACATTTCATTCCTCAGAAGGGCTAACACCAACATGTCTGATGTTGGTGTAGGTTTTTGAGAGGTTGACGAACATTCACGTCTGCCTTCACTCAAATACCGATAGAGCTACACCTCTGCTTACACTATTCATCGCCTAAACACCAACAAATCTCATTAATATTTCACGAGAGACGTCGGCGAGTGTACGCCGAGCCTACCCTTCCCCTTCGATGTAAATTCTTAGCGAGTTTTTAATAGAGACATCAGACAGACACAACCCTTTTATTGTGATTACCTAGTTATTGGACTTACGAGGGGGCCTTACACCAAGTATTGACGGAAACAGACGGACCTCTTAATGGGAATTATTTGTGGGGACCTCAAAATGGCGGGTAGATGTGGCAGAGGAGCCAGCGGTCTACCCGATGGGAAGTGTTGATCAGCTCTCATGGATACAGCTGGTGGCAGGTATATAGAAAACGTTTGGACATGTTCAGAGGCGGTCATTAGCTGTTTGTAGGGTACTATAAAAAGAAAAAGAGTAGTATTGGTGCGAGAGTCATGATCCTTATGTCTTCCTTCCGTCAATGTTGTAGCAGCAATGCCAAGGTTTAAGCCAAGGCTCTATCTACTATAGTGGAGCACGAACTGCTAACCTATTTATACACGCAAGTCTCTTGGAGACTGAAATAGACAAAATCAGTCCAGAGTTCAGTCCAGGAGGCATCTCAGCCCGGTAACCAGTATATATTAGCAAATCACATACAGTATACCCTCTAACTGTGCCATTAACATTATTATGCATATGGTCTACTGAAAGTCAAGCAATTCCCGGAGCCAAGCGTTCCTGGTTGAATTCTACTATTACTTCTATGAGTTAAACACACTAATTTAAGTTCTTATTGATGCCTAAATGCCTCCGCTGGTTTGGCGGGGCAGTAAACCGCTAATAAAACCGCCGTTTTCAAGACCCAACATTAAAAAATGAAAACTTTTTGTTTTGACACTGAGGCCTTTCAGAAAATATTTGATTCACGCTTCTTTCCTGACGGTGCTTTTTAAATAATGGACGATTCGTAATTAGGAGACCAACTTGACTATAACAAAGGCAGGAAGAATTGAGGCTCGGCAAATTATTTTTGAATATTTTGAAATTTTTGACGTACTTTCGAATAATGTGATTGTTTCATAAATATAAGATTTAAGAACCGACGGATATTATAATTATTTAAAATATAAATATTCATTTTAGGGCTTTTCGAACACCAGATAACGCTATGACAAGTTTTGTATAGGAAATCTTTTATAATATAATATCTTAATTTGCAGAAAAATATGATTGTAGGTTTTACAAATGTAGTATACATGAAGTTTTAAAGTTTTAAATACTAATTACAATAAAAATGGGTGTAGTACTGACCTCCTAAATAGGCTACATATTAGCCTTTGATTATTATGGTAACCTAAGGAAATCTACCTAGACTCACTAGTTCGAACGTGAATAAAAACCAAAAACTCATAGAAAGACACACAACGACTATTATTTTATATGCTTTAATTAATCAATTAAATATATAGTCCCATATTTTGTTACTATTCATGTTTTATTTACAAGTGGTTAAGTTTGTTAATATTAGTTAAGTTGTAAATTATAATTGTTGCGTTGTTTATGTAATTAAAGTTTTAATTAAATATTAATTGAAACACAGTACGTACCTACATAGCACCTGGCAACATTCACACAAGTAGCACAAGTTACACGGTGACTTTGGTAACATTCGAGCGAGTCGGAGTGACAAGTGCGCGCGACGGATGGGTTAATTATTTCTTTTTGTGCGGGCCCTCGCCGAGATTGCTGTGATTACGTGACTTCGCGCTACCAACGTGTTTGCACATGAATATGTAGCGCAGATAGGACAGTTCATGTAAGCAAAATAGCAGATGCCTCAGTGAGGTTCTACCTACACGCATATGTCGTCTGGGTAACTTTGGTAAAATTTGTTTAATTAGATTAAATACTCTCTGTTAATAAGTCAAGCAGCGATAGCTCAGTGGGGAGGCCAACAGACTGCAATGCAGAGGGTCTCGGGTTCGAACCCACGTCGCGCATCTCTGACTTTCGAAAGTTATGTGACTTTTCGAAATTATGTGCATATTGATTGACAATAATTATCGTCTGCTTCGTGCCTCGGAGCGCACGTTAAGCCGTTAGTCCCGGCTGCCATCTATGAACATAATATATGGCAGTCGTTATTGGGAAGTCAGTGCCCTATAATATTCTGACACTGGTCTAGCATTAGGGTATCGTTAGCCTTCGGGTTGCGGAGGTCAGGTGGCAGCCGCTCCGTGTAAAAACTGATATCCAGTTAAATCCGGTTAGTCTGGAAAAGCCGACCTCAAGTGACTTGGGAATAATAAAGACTAGGAAGAAGGAGCTCTCTGTTAATAAGAGAATAATTAAGAGCTCTATAGAACTAAAATTTATTTAGGTTTATTATAACCTTAAAAGGTAGGATGATTCGTAGATGAACAGAGAAACAGATGTTGCAGGAATCAAAGACAAAGACAAAGACAAAGACATTTATTTTTGTAAAAACATGAGTAGGTATGACATATTATGTACATGGTGGTTTGCTAAAGGAATGTTCATGCATGTTTTGCCAAGTACGGCGTACAAAATAACACTGGTAGAATATAGATTACTATCAGAATCAAATAATAAATTGAAAAATAACCCAACAATAATATCAAAAAAAGGAATAATAATTAATATCAAAAAAACATATGAATTTAAAAAATATAAGTATGTCAAAAAAGCAAAATAATAACTGGAAATTATGTCAAAACAAAATAATAATTAGTACTTTATCATGTCAAATATAAATAATAAGAAACAGTTTCTATTAATTCCATTATGTCATAATAATAAGAAGTAATATATTATTACTTAAACAATATCATTCAAAAATTCTGTTAAGCTGTAATAACACTTCAATATAAGATATTTTTTTAAATGTATTTTAAATTGGGAAACAGGGCATTGTTTGATTATTTTTGGTATTCTATTATAAATAATGGGTGCCAAACAAAAAATGCTCTTGTGTTTTAACGCGGTTGTAGATTTTACGATGCACAACCTGTCATTATCACGGCGACTACGTGTTGCAACATCTGATAGTTTCTTAAAGTATTTGGGGTTGCTCTTTACGAAACAAGCTACTTCATAAACAAATAAAGATGGCAAGCTTAGGATTTTATGCTGAATAAAGTAAGGTTTGCAGCTATCGGTTGTTTTCAAACCAAACATAGCTCTTATGCACCTTTTCTGTGCTTTGAAAATGATTTCTTTATCTGTTGAGTTTCCCCAAAATATGAGACCAAATCTCAGAATGGAACCCACGACACCATGATAGGCAGTTAGAAGTGCTTCAATCTTTAGAACAGGCGCGAGTTTGAAAAGTGCATAAGCAGAGGAACTTATTCGTTTGTTTAGTTCCCCTATATGTGCCTTCCAACTTAGATTCTTGTCTAATGTTAAACCTAAAAATTTTGCTTTATCTACATGGATAATAGATGTTCCTTGATAGTTAACGTGCACCACTGGTGGAGTTACGCGTTGACTGAAAAACATTATTTTTGTTTTTACCAGATTAATTTTTAAATTGTTATTATTTAGCCATTTAATTATTGATTCAAGTGTGTTATTGATATCATTTTCATATTTATCATTATTATTATTATTTGTGTGTATGACGACCGTGCTATCATCAGCAAAAAGAGACATTGGATAATTAGTTATTGTAGGCAAATCATTTATGTACATTATGAAGAGTAAAGGGCCCAATACACTCCCTTGTGGGACACCACATGTAACTATATGTTTGTCAGATTCATATGTTTCTTCAGATTTAGTCTTAAAATTTATT
Source organism: Catocala nupta (assembly GCA_963675205.1). NCBI lineage: Eukaryota > Metazoa > Arthropoda > Insecta > Lepidoptera > Erebidae > Catocala > Catocala nupta. The sequence goes on along the minus strand of OY776097.1, from coordinate 22,076,350 downwards.
TTAGTAATTTTTGTGTATTGTTTACGGTCTTTTAGATAGTTTTCAATAAGCCTCAATACATTGCCTCTAATGCCGTATGCTTCCAATTTACTCAGCAAGATATCGTGTTTAACATAATCGAAGGCTTGCGTCATATCGCATAACACGGCACACACTGGATTCTTTTTATCCATATGATTCATTATTTCACCAAGGAAGTCGAATGCAGCCATATTTATAGTTTTATTTCGACGGAAACCTTTTTGGCAATCAGTGAGAATATTAAATTTTTCTACATAATCATACAATTGTGAATATATATACTTTTCGAATATTTTAGATAGTATTGAACTAAGCACTATGGGTCTATAACAGTCCATGTTTTGTTTGTTATCTTTTTTAAATAATGGCTTGACAATGGAGATTTTCAAATTGTTTGGGTATAAACCTGTATTTATACAAATATTTAAAATATAACTAAGGTGGGCACAAATGTGATACCCAACATATTTTATGATTTTTGTTGAAATTCCGTCGTGTCCAACGCTTAAAGTATTATTAAGCGATCTAATGATTTTTAAGATGTCGTAAGGTGTGCTAGGGGCCATAAACATAGACCCACTCGACTTAACAATTTTAGCGGTTACCTGTTTACCAGAACCTGATATTGGTTTAATTTTTTCTATAAAATAATTGTTGAATGCATTTGCAATCTTCTGTGGACTAGTTATGGTTTTATCCTTTACCCTTATAGACTGAATCAAATCCTTTGGTATGTTTGTTTTCGATTCATTTATAATAGCCCAGGTTGCTTTTGTTTTATTTGATGAAGTTTTTATTTTATAACTATTTTGTGCACGTTGTGTTAGTTGAATTATTCTTTTGTATAAATTAGCATATTTTTTGAATTTTATTTTATTTACGTCATTACGATTTAGTCTATAATTCCACATTAGTTTTCGTTTATGTTTGCTACAACGTTGTATACCGCGTGATAACCATCGCGGTCTACTTTTGGGCCGAACAATAATTATTTTAAAAGGAAAACATAGATTGTACATGAGCATAAAAGTCTCCATGAATGTATCGTAAGCAACGTTAGCGTTGTTGGTATTATACATTTCAGAGAAAGAAATGCTACGTAAACAATCTTTAAATTTTTTCATGTTTTCGTTGTTATAATCACGTCTTATTATTTTCCAGTGGTTTATCAAAAAAGTTTTATTTACTGGAACATTTAATGTTTGTGCCGTATGGTCTGATAGTCCGAAGTCAATTATATCAGATTTACATTTTCTACCAAAATTATGTGCAAAATTATCTATACATGTGCCGCTTGCACATCGCGTTGGCTGATTGAATTCTAATTTTAGGTTGAAATTTAAGAGCAAGCTTTCGAATTCAATTGAAGTGTTATCACGCCTACGAGCGTCAATGTTGTAATCACCTGCAATAACAATTTTGCTCTTTAGGTGCTTTTTATTTAATAAATGCAATAATTTCTCAAATTGTTCAAAAAATACAGTTAAATTATTATACTTTGGCACTCTATATACGCAGACAATAATTGTTTTATGCTTAGTCAATTCAATGCCACAGCATTCGAATATCCTATGTAAGGATAGGCTTGATATATCAAGTAATTCGTTATACTGGTGACCTTTCTTTACAAGAATACAAGTGCCTCCCCTTTTACTGCCCTTCCTAGAATAGCAAGCAGCCAAGGTGTAATTAGGAACAAATAATAACCGTTCCTGACCTGCCATCATGAAATGTTCCGAGATACATACTATATCGGGTTCTGATCCCTTTTGTGCTACTTCATTTAGAGAAACAAGAAGCTCATTGCTCTTGTTCAACAAGCCTGCTATATTCTGATGAAATATATTGAGATGTTTACAATAGAAAAAACTGCTCATTTGTATATTGCCGTTCAATATCCTCGGCTTGGTTGTATTTAAGGGACACTGGACGACTTTCATAAACGTATCTCATTAGTTCAGCGATATCTTCTATGATTATTTGCAAGCCGTAATTATTGATGGTTCCTGTCTTTTGTCTGAACATGTTGTAATCACATCTTAGGTTCTTGTTCGAGTCAACAAAATAAGCATGCTCGTATGTCAAAATGTCATGGTAGAGTAAGTTGTTGAAATGTTCTACTCTGGAGTTATACATTGTCGCATCTGCTTTATATTTATACGTAGGCATGCAAAGTATGACATTCGTATGCTGAAGTTCCTTAAGAGATTCTCTTATGGTGAGAATAAGTTTCGAATGATCTTTAGTTGAAATAAAATCAGTTTCTCCAATAAAAAATATGCAGAAGTCATCTAGAGTAAAGTTTTCTAGTTTGGGTTTTAAATTTTTCATCACGTAATTTATGCCTGCGTATGGTGTTAAGTAATGGCATATTTTAGAATGCGTAAAATTTTTTTCTGATATTTTATATATTCTATTATATTTATTTTCACTGATCATACATATCTTTCTAGGTGTTATTTCTTCTGTTTTTGTTTTCAAGTTAACTATAACAGCTTCTTCTATAGGGTTTTTATCTATGGTTATTTCAGTTGAGTTTATGATTGTTTGCGTGCACCTATTAATAGTTTTTCCAGTTTTAGTTGTATGATCTGTCTGTGTTTGCTTGTCCTTTGCCAATTCTTTCCTTTTTGGTGATGATAGTTTGGGCTTTAATGACTTTATAGGACTGTTGGTTATTTTTTTGTAAAGTTCATTTTTTTTCAATAGCTCCTCGTTCGACTGCTTTAGTTTGCTATTTTCTAAACTAAGTAATTCTATTTCTTCTTCGGCACTACTTAGTTGGATAGTAAGCGTTTCAACTTGCGATTTTAGTTTATTGATTAAATCCTGATCATAATTGTCAGCACTCATATCAGGGAGGCTGTTAGAAGTATCGTCCATTGTTTGTTGTAATATTTCACTGTCATATTGACTGACATTACTCTGCGTGTCAGATTTTGTACGATTACGTCTAAACGTAATATTCTCTAAGAAATTCATGATTATATATTTTTTATTTTTAAATTTATATTAATTTATACTTGTATATTTCTTTATATTTTTGTAGATATAATCACAAAAATTTAACCTTCAGCATAAAATAATAAAAAGCAAAAAGCATAAAAATTCCAAAAAGTTACATTCCAGTCAGATTCGAACTCGGTCCCCGCGGATGAGTGTCATGCCTTATCTAACTTGACTAAGCGTTCTGTTACACTTCGTGTTGAAATAAAGCATAAGGTTGTAGTTGAAACATTTATAAGCGAATAATTTCTCATGCTATGACTCATTCAATAGGAATTTTTTCTTCGATTTTGCTAGTCACTTTATGGATGTAATACTTCACTTTTTTGGTTTAAATTGTTAATTGAATAATTTCAATGTTTTTATATTTGATTGTTAATTGTTTATTCACTTTATAGTTAGTTTGTATTATTGTCACTGTTAATTCACTTTATTACTATCTCTGATTTATTTCACTCCAATGATTTTGCACTTTGTAATATTTTCAAAAGTACGTGGATTATACTTAAGATAACATTGTCACTTATGATTTAGACGATTTACCACATATTTAATGACAGATAATGACCATTTAGCAACTTATACTGTTTTTAAAACTAAAATAAATACGGAGCACTTTAATATTAGAACTTTACTGGATGGTGGCGCCATCAGTCACTCAGTTCAAAACTAAATCTTATTATTTACTTTGAGTGAGTTTTATACTGTTTTAACCCAAATTGTTAGGTAATGGTTGTAATTGCGCTATAATCTGTTTGATAGTACAGAACATATTTTAAAATAAATTAATATACAGTTTACCATACTTGACATCTGACGTCTCTGAATATTCAAATGAATGCCAAAAGTCACAGATGCTTGCCTTCAACCGAATTCAACGTTTGCCTACTAGGCGATACTCTACTGAGAGAACATAGATATAGAAAAATATTATTTAAAAGAATGTGTGTATTTTACACAACGGTACATTCAGGCCCTTCGTAATATTTATTCCTATTCACCTACATCACTTTACCGGAACACCGCATGATTAAAAGATACATCTAAAAATCTTCATTATTCTTAAAACAGACATATGCACAGTCTCACCACAACATAATCTACGGCAAGTTGTTCTGAAGCGCTTTCACGCTCTCACAATACGCGATGCGGATTTAGCAAACATAGTTTTAATTAGCGCGATTCGCAGAGTGCTCGCTCCTGCGTTATGTCTTGTTCCCGGCCTATTACTTGCGATGAACATACGCTTAGCACACTGTTCAAACTTCAAATAATATAAAGGAACTTTATACTGAGTTTTAATGCAAGTCTTATACTGTGCAATGCAAGGTTTTATTAAATTGTTTCACGGTACTGTGTCGTTCTGTGTGTCGTAAAGTATTCGAATTATATTCGATTGTATTGCCAGCACTATACATAGGTTCGTCCTTGACTATGTAAGGTATGTATCGTGTCGTGTATCCGAGTGCAGATATGCCCGTATCCGTAGTTCAAATAGCAGGTTAAAGGTTATCGATACAGATTAACCCGTCGAGCGTCTGATTAAAAAAGTGAAAAGAAGGCCTTGGCGGTTATGAACACTTGGTGTTCACACGACACACGAGAGGTTAAGCATGAAATAGTCGAATGTGCAAGAGATTCGAATATATTCGAATAATATCTCTACTATTTTAATTGATTATGTTAGTCGTAAGTAATTGCACTCGGATAAAACATAAAACTCGTCATGTTCTTAAGGGATCACATCAAGATAGAAGAATCAAGTGATGGTGATCACTTTTTTCTTCTTTGTAAAGGATAAGCAGGGGCATGTATGTTTTATACCCACAGATAGCCAGATATATTTTACTGCTCACGTAATAAATAGAGTTACTTCTGACGACATACATTGCCTAACTGTGCTAACAAGAATACCCTTAAGGAAGCGCAATAATACTTTAGTACGCGGTAAAAAGCATAACATATAACATATAATATCTACAAAGTTAATGTCAAAATCTTTATTTCCATTAAATTTGTAAACATGTCAATTAACTAAAATAGTAATGAAAAATAAACATAAAAAATTACAGAATACAAAGGATATATTTACCAACGTAAAAACAAAAACTAAAATCAATTCTGAAAACCGCCTGAACTATGCCAAATCCCCAAAATATCCACCAAACCAACCAACAGCAAGTCCAAAGACAAAATTTCGTTGCAATTAAAAGAGTGTATAAAAATGTCACCAAGTGTTTGGCACACAAGCGCTAATATATTCCATCAAATGTGCAAACTTCATCTGCGCGCCTATTCATACGGTAACGAGTTCTTTGCTTGATGACACGGAACCCTGTTAGCTGTTACACATTGTATGATAGTATTCTGATTTGCGATATGAATGCCTTAGTGCTTGGATATTTTGTTTACACGTTTCAGCGAGTAATAGAAAGGTGTGGCCATAATCTAGGACCGTAATGACCGTCTGAAAAATAACCTATGTGATCTATACCCGGATCAATACAATTTATTTTTTTACAATTTCAGCTATTTTATTTATTTATTACTAGATTCGTCCTGCGGTTTGCTCGCGTAAATGTAGGTTATGTCAATTTTCTATCCTTCGAGAATAGTAATTTTTTCCTGGGTGAAAAAGAACTATTTGAAAGAAATAACATTTCTGGTGCAGCACTTGGTAAGCAAGTATAAAATTATGGCGACACTTTTTTGATATTCGTTTAGTGAAGTGAAAACTCAAACCGTCGAATATTTAAGCGTTTCTAAATCAGGTCAATGTGGTGTTAAATGTATAACTAGCTTTAAAGAAGTCGAAATCCTTAACAAACAAGTACTATGATTCGTATTTTCAGTTATTGTTTCATAATATTAAGTTTTTTGACTACATTTTTTCTCCATATACATTTAATTTTGCTACATCTTACACACCTACTTCCTTTCGGCACCTATTGCAGTTACCTAAAGTAATTGGTACATACCTATACACAAATCTTCTTATATACCTACGCTCTTCACTTCGCTAGCCACGACATTGTTTGTAAGTGTGTCCGTTGTTTAAATGTTGGTTTTAAGTTCACACAGTGATCATATTTAAAAACGGAGACGTCATTTTAATTAAAAAAATATAGTAAACCAATCACAGTTCGTATGTTTGAACGTATGATTGATAATACTTTAGGTAACCTATATTGTCTATGGCCAAAGGCAGGAACTATTAACGTTAATTATCGTGCATGTTAAGCTAAGCATAATGTTGTGTCATAACTGGCGGGTAGAGATGCGCAGTCGGTTCTATCTTAGACAGCTCCACGTCAGGTGAAACAAGGGAGATTTTTTTCTGCATAATAAATAAGATAATTGAAATTATACTACTTTATACGGCTTTTATCGCGTTGTTTATTTGACACTTTAGAATTTGACAATTTAGAAACTGTTACACTACATACTTCTTCTATTAAACTTTACTAATTTTTAAGCTAATTTAATTATTAAGACTATTAAAACCATTTATACTGATTAATACCATATTTAAGTTTACACTTTCCCCGACGTTTCGGTTGCTTTTCAGCAGCCATGGTCACGGGGAGACTGAGATGGTAGTTGTCTCAATGTTCCAGTGTAGTTATTTCAAAGTACCCGAACATAATTTAATCATAGGTGTTTCTATTTACGCAGAATGAGCTCAAAGTATCATGAAGTCTAGCTGTGGTTTGCTTCTTCTTGGATTTGACCATTTGAATTACTGGCTCCCAAGCTGGTGGTACATTCCAATCATCTTCTCTATTGAAATTAGGATGCTTTTTGATTTAAACAGCCTCGCGAAGCATCCTTGGTAGGAATCGGTGTTCTTTAGCGAGAATCTGTGGTTTGTCAAATCTCAGGTAGTGGTTGGTACCCTGTTGTACATGTTCACACACAGCAGACTTCAACGAGCGTTGGTATTTTACATCAGCTATGTTTTCTTTTATGCGGGTGCCTATGCTTCTCTTGGTTTGACCAATGTAAACCAATATTATGTAAATAAGAGAACTCCCGCACTAGGAATAATTCCTGTATTGGGGAGGATACCTACAAATTACACCCGATCTCGTGATGGCAGTGGCTAGGCGACTACTTAAACAGCACAACAAATACAATCCGTGCTGTCAAATTTGGGACCAGTTATCGGATCTCTGATCCGATGCTTGAATTATGCCAGATGACGAACATGGACGACGACGTTACATGGTTTTTCTGTTACGAAATTCCCAGAAGTAGCATTGAGTTTGAAATGTGCACGGTAGATGACAATAGGAATGGAGTGAATGTAAAATTGTAGTCACTGAATATTTTGAATGAATAACGACACTGTAGAATGAGATAGAGAACTTGTTTGTGAGAGTTACCTAATATTATCATAGCCTTTATTAAACAACAATATATTCATAAACGCTCGTACACTCACATACACGGCCAAAACACACACAAACACACACACACACACACACACACGCGCGCACACAATTTATACTAAAACAGACATCGTCGTTAGCCCTATCTTAAAATGATCATATGTGTCAATATTCGTATTCGTATAACATTTGCATAGAATGAGATAAAATATTGTACTCCTGTTTTGTTTGATAAAGGATTATTATTATTATAGGCTTACTTAGTTTTTAATTATCTCAGCTGATTAATTATTATAAACTTTCTTCCTCTGTGATGTACAAATAATTGTTCTAAGTCTGTCTTTTGTGTGTTATCACAAAATACACCCAGACTTAGAGCAATTATTTGTACATCAATAATATTGCATATTTGTTTAAAATTACCAATTCACACAATACAAACCTGTTTGGTTGTTCTAGGATGCTCAGCTACCATTTTTCATAACCCTTTATATTTACTTTTCCATACAAGTGGGGAGTCCAACAGACTGCAATGCAGAGGGTCTCGGGTTCGAACCCACGTCGCGCACCTCTGACTTTCGGAAGTTATATGACTTCTCGAAATTATGTGCGTATTGATTGGCAAGTATCGCCTGCTCCGTGTCTCGGAGAGCCCGTTAAGCCATCGGTCCCGGCTGCCATGAACATCCATGGCAGTCGTTACCGTGAAGTCAGTGCCCTATAATATCCTGACACTGGTCTAGCCTTAGGGTATCGTTAGCCTTCGGGTTGCGGAGGTCAGGTGACAGCCGCTCCGTGTAAAACTGATATCCAGTGAAATCCGGTTAGACCAGAAAAGCCGACCCCAAGTGACTTGAGAATAATAAAGGCTAGGGAGAACACAAAATTACATATATTGAAATCCGTAGCTGTAATCGCACGTCAAATACTATAAATAAAGAAATAAAGTTTGAAATTGAAATTACTACAATGACTACATGCGGTCGCAAAAGAAAGCTGCGGTGTAATCAAACAGAGCGCGCGGAGCGCTTGTAATTTTAAATTTGTTATGACATGACTTTTGAAAAAGTATTGAGTTCTATAAAAAGTGGTAGAGAAAAATTGGCGTGTATGATATAAAGAAAAAAAGGGTGAAAGGTAATCAATATTTTTCAATTAACCCTGTATAAAAGCGAAAGGTCATTTACTTGCTCATGCAACACGAAATCGCCACACTACTTGACGTGTAGGTAGTTTATAGCTTGAACACGTCAGCTAAGGACGGATGTTTTGAAATTTAACTTCTAAGGGAGTAAAATGGGGACTCGAAGTATATATGAAAAATATATATTATACAGACATTACGCGTTATAATGTCGTATAGTGATTCTAGAACCAAAAATAAACAAAGCAAATAGCTACATTGCGATTTGCGAAATGCAGCCCATTAGGGGATAACATTTATTTTTAAGTCTAACTTTGCAAACAAGTCTATTGTAATAAAGCTGAAACGTATGTTTGTTTTTTGTTTGACTGCGCTAGTTTCTGGAACTACTTCTTTGAAATTGATTTTCGTATTTGCTTTGTAGTGTGTGACGCATCGCCCCTCATATACAATTGTACTGTAGTAAGTAGGTAAGGTAATTCAGTATATACCAATAATTAGACTAAACAACATCTTTTATTTGTCGAACCTAACACCCCACATTGCAGCTTGCTCAATTCTTGAGGAAGGTTATTTTGACTAATATTATAATCCGAATGTAAATTTGTTTGTTACGCTTCCACGCCGCTCAAACCCCGCTGACGCCGATCGGCATCCGATCGGCGTCTTTAGTTTGTACCTGTCAAACCCCGGTGACGCGATAGGGCGTTGAGCACACTCGATTGTGTATTGTTTACGTTAGCATTACGTATTTGCGCTAACGTAAACAATACACAATCGAGTGTGCTCTCAAACTGAAGTCGCCGATCGGCGTCAGCGGGGATTAAGAGGTTAACTACTCAACCAATCATTACGACATTTGGCATACAGATTTGAAGGAGTTCAGAAAAGGACATATAGTATATTTTATCCAGCCGCAGGCAAAGCTATTAATATGATAAAGCTGAGGGGTATGTTTGTTTTTATTTGAAAGCGTTAATTTCTGAAAGTGCCAGATTTGAAAATATTTTTGTATTCCACAGCTCAATACCCGAGGCAGATGAGAGTCTATATAACAGCACGTTATGAGCCACAAGAAGGAGTAATAAAGGGGACGAAACCACGGGGACAGCACATAAGCCTCTTTAGAAAGAAATTAAGAACATTATTGGCTGAAAAGTATTACTATTCCATCACAGACTTCCTTAACAACACAATTAAAAAAATATTGATATGTTTTAATGTGTTAGATAAAGTTTTGTTATTTTATAGGTCTTGTATTATTTGTGTTTTCATTTTTACTTACAGTTTATTATTGATATGTAAATATTTGTACGCCAATATTGGCAAGGCACGGAAAAGCACTTATTATTTTTTCTTGTCTTTTTAACCTGTGTTTAACAAATAAACGTAATTTGAATTGTTGCAGGCTGTGTAAGGGCCAAATATGAGAAACAAAATAATTGTAACAGGTTTATACCCTGCCATATTTGAATCAGTAATATATATTATTAATATAAAACAAATTTAAATACCTGTGGAATCGCCTTCGTGACTTCTTTAGGTTTCAACCGCTGCAAGTGATTTGGAAGCGGCGCCTCCTTCTGTTTATTAGTACCGGGTTCCTTGTTCTCTTTAGATGTGCTCGGTTTGGACACGTCTTTCTTGTTTGTAGCTGGAATTCTGCTGGTCTAGAGGCAATAAGACAGTAAATAGTATAATACGTTTTTAATATAATTATATTATCTCGGTGCTTTTATTATATACTAGCCTTTGCTCGCGGCTTCGCTTGCGTAAAATATAGCCTATGTTACTCGATGATAATATAGCTTTCTAATAATAAAATAACTTTTAAAATCGAATGAGTAGTTTTTGAGTTGTACCCTTACAAACAAACAAAAATTAATTATTTCCCCTGTATGATATTAGTATAGACTATCGTTGAGTACACTCAGCCTTATATTGATAAGTAGGGAAGTAAATAATAGTATTCTAGGAAGCTTTCCTGGAGAACGGGGAATACCGCTCTGGTGTATATTTCATGTATATAAAAACAATATACATGTGCAACGTTGTGTAAAAATTTTAAGTCAATCCATAGACTACTTTTATAATTTTGCGGGAACAAACATAATCAAGCTGATTTTTTATATATTAGGTTTGTCCTAAATAATATTGTCTTATGTTTACGGGAATGTTATACAATTAAATTAAACTATTATTTACTATTCAATAGTAGAGTAATATTTCAAAACTATGTAATAGAAGGGTTCTTAGCTTATCTTGTGTGGGGGCCAGTCAGGACAGACCGGCGATACTTCGACACAGTGGGATCTTTTGTGTCGACTTCCCCAATAACAACTGCCATAGATGTTCATAGCAGCCGGGACCGACGGCTTAACGTGCTCTCCGAGGCACGGAGCAGGCGATAATTGTCAATCAATACGCACATCATTTCGAAAAGTCATATAACTTCCGAAAGTCAGAGGTGCGCAACGTGGGTTCGAACCCGAGACCCTCTGCATTGCAGTCTGTTGGCCTCCGCATTGAGCTATCGCTGCTCTAATAAATGGGTTAATAAACATCGCGATAAATCCGTATAAAGCAGTTTAATTTCAATCCATCTCCTTAAGCCTTTTTTATAATTACTGGCAGCTTGAATTGCAGATTTTTTTTTTGTTTTTATATGAAGCAATTTTGGTTTCAAATTACTAGTATTCTTGTTAACCCCTCTAGCTAAGCTAGAATCCTTGTGTTAGGAGTGGGTTCACGTTAGTAGTGCAATGGGTGGTATTTAAACCTGCAACCTGTCGACCGCAAGTCCAATGCATTATCCATTAGGCTACGACCGCTTCAAAATTCAAAGAACTTTTGAAAATTGTGTCTCACCATTTCTTCATTCCGTCTGATAATTTCAAGCTGCTGTTCTCTAGCAAGCGCTTGTCGGATCGGAGGTGGCGGTCGCGCTTTTTCTTCAGAACCTAGTGAATTAATACAACAGTCATTAACAATAACTTATAGTAATACTGCTTCATTGGTGAAACGATGGTGAATAATATAATATAATATTCTACCACATACACACAACACTATCTAGCCTAAACTAAGCAGAGCTTGTACTATGGATACTAGACGATGGATAAACATACATATATACTTTATTTTTGTAAATACATACATATTATACATAGAAACACCCAGACCAAGACAAACTTTCCATGTTCATGCACACAAATATGTGTCTTGTGCGGGAATCGAACCCGCGACCTCAGGCGTGGCAGTCGGTTAGACTAACCACTACGCCATCGAGGCCGACTGATGTGCACGAGGTCCGGATGATAAACTGACAATAAGATTATAATTAAATTATATTATTATTAAAAACAACTCTCACACCAGGAATATTAGCCGTGTCCGTACGTAACGTACATTCAAACAACGGATATTTAGACTCGGTATAACCAATTATGGACCAGACAAATGTTTGTCTCGTGTAGGGATCGAACATACAACACTTGAGGCAATAGTAGTAGCGTGGCGCACTTACACCACTAAACCATACATACCCAAACAACTTATTAAAAAAATACCCTTTTTTTAAAGGGGGTCATTTTTTAGGTCAACTCAAAATTTAGTTAATAGATGGCCAATGCGCATTTCAACTTCTGTGATTGCCTGACGAAATTAGCAACAGACAATTGAATCACGTGACATGAATTTTATATTGATTATCTTTTAAGAAGTCGCGTGTTAGTCTATGATATTAATACATGGATTTATTTGTTAATGCTTTTGTTGGCAGGCTACACCGGATGAAGAAAGTTATTAAGTTTTTGTCACGAAATTATCAACGAAAGCACTGAGTCGGTAATTGTAACCAGACTAAAATTATAGCTGGCGAAATTTAGTTGTAACAACTCTGCTTACATCTTAGGGAATATAGGCGTATGTATGTATGTGTGTGTGGATGGAACAGTCGCAATAGAAAGACCTAGGTGAACGTTTCTCGATCAGATTGGAGACGTTCTGGACAAAGGCCAGGTTAAAAGCACCTTAAACCGGCGAGCGTGTATGAGGAATGTGATGAAATTGAATGAAGCTAAAGAAGTGTGTCAGGTTCGCAGCAAATGGAAATCCGTAGTCTCTGCCTACCCCTCTGGGAAACAGGCGTATATCTATGTATGTATGTAGTGGTACTGACCAAAGAAGGCGACCCTGTAGATATCAGGCTCTAACACGAAGGCGTACAAGCCGTCCTGTGTGCGCTGTTGCACGTACTGCAGGCCGTAGTCGCACATTGCGCCTGCGCACGTGCGTACAGACTTGCGCTCGCTCTCACTGCATAACTGCGCAACAAATACGTCGTAATAATAATAAGTTATTTAACAATGGTTTCCATAACTTCAGGTATTTACTAACCTATATTATAGAAAATACATTAATTTAATGAATAATTTGGCATAATAATATTTTTAAATATCTTTATTTGACCATTACTTTTATTACTTTAACCGCAACGAAAAAAAAGATTGAAATATCTATATATGGGCACGTCAAAAAAATAATCATTGGAATGTAATATATTTCTTTAACTGGAGTCGAATAAAGCACCATCTATTGGTTTGTTTTGGAACGTCAAGCGTAAGCTTGAGTGAGATCGCCACAGAGCCAATGTGTCAGTTGGGATGACAATTATAACTGTCAGTGTCATATTGACGTTATATAAGCGCCGGAGACTCGTGCGCGGACACATTCGGTGTGATGAACTCGCTGCGTTATGGATCAAGTCAGAGATAATCACAGTCAACCTTTATTGTTTTATTTTTCTTGTATTTGCCTATTATTATTATACGTACGAAGTATAAATACCACGCCTATATTTTGTTGCTTCATCATGTCAAAAGTGAGTTGCCGTCCTACTCTCCAACATATATTTTCGTTAATATGTATTTAGTAGTGAGTAAAAATATGTGGCAAGGAATAAAAAAAAATATCATATGCTTACTTTTGCGAAAAAGCAATGTCCGTCATACCGACCATTGCCAAATATGTAAAAACTGACTTACCGGTTTAACTGTCCGGTCTGACGGACATTATCAAATTAGGGCAAAATAATAAATCCAATTATTTTAACATTTTATTGAGAATTAAATCACTTATAATTGAAGGAACTACATAAAGATAATCTTATTGTGTGCATCAGAATGGCGGGTGTAATGTTACGAATCAGCATAAAATAAGAATGTATCAAATCTACCTTGAATCTACCTATAAAGAAAGCAATGCTACCTCTTTGAGTTCAGAGATAGCTCAAAAAGAAAGTGAGCCGCCAACCTGACGTCAGGTCCACGGGCGTATTTCTGTTTCTGAACGAAATGCCAATTGTTTAAGTATGGATTAACTTCCATATAAATCTACATGTATACTACCTTACAATATTACAAACAAATATTAAATCTAAGGAATTAATAAAGCGGAATTTGAAAACAATTTTTAGAAATTATTAAGCGCCTGGCAAATACTAACACACAAGATTTTTTTTTACGTCCGTCCGCGCTGTCTATATCAAATTAAGATTTAATCGCAAAAAGCAAGAAAGATAATCTTTCAAAACTGGTAGTAAAGGTAATAATTAAATTTCAGAAAAAGAACGCGGGTACTTAGTTCTGACGTAACTGCTATTTGAGAGCAGGAGCGGGAGATAGATAGCATGACGTTCACTTTCTCTTTCTCAATGTTGATGCTGTTTTCACTTAAAGGTTTATTTAGTATGCTAGCGCGGCTCGACTGCTGTATACTGATGCTGAGCTGCCGCGGCATACTGACGTCACTATACCCTCTAACTGTATACCTGTATGTTAGCGGAGCGAAGTTGCGGCGCCAACAGGTGCGGCAGTAGCGGCAGCACGTCCAGTAGCAGCGCGGCTCGACTGCTGCATACTGATGCTGAGCTGCCGCGCCATACTGACGTCACTATACCCTCTAACTGTATACCTGTATGTTAGCGGAGCGAAGTTGCGGCGCCAACAGATGCGGCAGTAGCGGCAGCACGTCCAGTAGCAGCGCGGCTCGACTGCTGCATACTGATGCTGAGCTGCCGCGCCATACTGACGTCACTATACCCTCTAACTGTATACCTGTATGTTAGCGGAGCGAAGTTGCGGCGCCAACAGGTGCGGCAGTAGCGGCAGCACGTCCAGTAGCAGCGCGGCTCGACTGCTGCATACTGATGCTGAGCTGCCGCGCCATACTGACGTCACTATACCCTCTAACTGTATACCTGTATGTTAGCGGAGCGAAGTTGCGGCGCCAACAGGTGCGGCAGTAGCGGCAGCACGTCCAGTAGCAGCGCGGCTCGACTGCTGCATACTGATGCTGAGCTGCCGCGCCATACTGACGTCACTATACCCTCTAACTGTATACCTGTATGTTAGCGGAGCGAAGTTGCGGCGCCAACAGATGCGGCAGTAGCGGCAGCACGTCCAGTAGCAGCGCGGCTCGACTGCTGCATACTGATGCTGAGCTGCCGCGCCATACTGACGTCACTATACCCTCTAACTGTATACCTGTATGTTATCGGAGCGAAGTTGCGGCGCCAACAGGTGCGGCAGTAGCGGCAGCACGTCCAGTAGCAGCGCGGCTCGACTGCTGCATACTGATGCTGAGCTGCCGCGCCATACTGACGTCACTATACCCTCTAACTGTATACCTGTATGTTAGCGGAGCGAAGTTGCGGCGCCAACAGATGCGGCAGTAGCGGCAGCACGTCCAGTAGCAGCGCGGCTCGACTGCTGCATACTGATGCTGAGCTGCCGCGCCATACTGACGTCACTATACCCTCTAACTGTATACCTGTATGTTAGCGGAGCGAAGTTGCGGCGCCAACAGGTGCGGCAGTAGCGGCAGCACGTCCAGTAGCAGCGCGGCTCGACTGCTGCATACTGATGCTGAGCTGCCGCGCCATACTGACGTCACTATACCCTCTAACTGTATACCTGTATGTTAGCGGAGCGAAGTTGCGGCGCCAACAGGTGCGGCAGTAGCGGCAGCACGTCCAGTAGCAGCGCGGCTCGACTGCTGCATACTGATGCTGAGCTGCCGCGCCATACTGACGTCACTATACCCTCTAACTGTATACCTGTATGTTAGCGGAGCGAAGTTGCGGCGCCAACAGGTGCGGCAGTAGCGGCAGCACGTCCAGTAGCAGCGCGGCTCGACTGCTGCATACTGATGCTGAGCTGCCGCGCCATACTGACGTCACTATACCCTCTAACTGTATACCTGTATGTTAGCGGAGCGAAGTTGCGGCGCCAACAGATGCGGCAGTAGCGGCAGCACGTCCAGTAGCAGCGCGGCTCGACTGCTGCATACTGATGCTGAGCTGCCGCGCCATACTGACGTCACTATACCCTCTAACTGTATACCTGTATGTTAGCGGAGCGAAGTTGCGGCGCCAACAGGTGCGGCAGTAGCGGCAGCACGTCCAGTAGCAGCGCGGCTCGACTGCTGCATACTGATGCTGAGCTGCCGCGCCATACTGACGTCACTATACCCTCTAACTGTATACCTGTATGTTAGCGGAGCGAAGTTGCGGCACCAACAGGTGCGGCAGTAGCGGCAGCACGTCCAGTAGCAGCGCGGCTCGACTGCTGCATACTGATGCTGAGCTGCCGCGCCATACTGACGTCACTATACCCTCTAACTGTATACCTGTATGTTAGCGGAGCGAAGTTGCGGCGCCAACAGGTGCGGCAGTAGCGGCAGCACGTCCAGTAGCAGCGCGGCTCGACTGCTGCATACTGATGCTGAGCTGCCGCGCCATACTGACGTCACTATACTCTCTAATTCTAACTTCTTGCGGTACATCTAGAACAAAACATAAGACTTGACTGAGACTGCCAATTTACTAAAATTGGCAGTAGCTTATTAGTAAATATATTGGATGTTATTAGGAAATAGCGGTTTTAATGCCCATTGAATCTATAAGTACGCGAATGAAATAGTAAAACTTTTCGAGGTAAAAGAAAAAAAATTGAATCATATAGAAATTAAGGATATTTATAGAGGAACGTAGTGTGTTTTCCGCCCAACATAAATATCAGGATGGGTGATCACGACGGTTGATGACGGAAACTTGTATATATATGTAACCTGTATAGTATCTCGCACATAAATTTCGCTTGCGTGATTTACAATTGTATGGCGAAGTGTGTGATTGCGTACAGCGCCATCTGTTATCATGTGTTGTAACTTGTTTGTCTGTACCACACAGGCAAAGAAGTTTCTTATGGGGGATATGTGAGGTGGAATTCTAATGGGTGCTATTCTTCTTGTTTTGATCAGTCGTAGTAAAGTCTTGTCTATCCTGTCAAGGCTGCTGACAAAAGCCGTATTTAGAGGGAATAATTGTCGGTTTTTATGGTTATTGTTAAAATAACAATAGAATATGACATCTAGAGACCTCAATTGCACCTCTAGCGGTGAATTCAATGTAGGCATAGCCCTTATTACTAGTACCACTAGTGTAGTGATTGTTACCTCCTGCGCTTGTGTAGGGAACCTCAGTCTCTGTGGCGTCCTGCTGGCCAGCACTGAGTGGCAGCGCGCCAGGCATAGTGGCAGAACGCCGTACAGCGAGTAGTTCTGTCCGCGGGACGTCCACGTGCTGATGACGTCATGTAGCACCAGCCAGCTGAGCGTGTCGCATGCGAGCATAAGCCGTCCGTCTACTCGGGCTGAGAGATAGTGCTCGAATATACCGTCTGCTAACCTGCGCGACAATTTGTAATAAGCTACTTAAATACTGTTTATAGTTTATTCTTTTATTTATGTTAAAGACGTCTCCATCTCTTAGTATATTTTATTTGTCGCGAAGAATTTTAGAATATTTAAGCAACGGACACAAACAACACCGAGGCTTGACGCCGTTCTACCAATTACGCTTTCTTGTTCTCTTTTTTTTCTTTTCGTGTGGTTAGTGGCCAACCTGTTGTCAAGAGTTGTTCAACCCGCCCGTAGGCCCTTGAATTAGCTTAACGACTGCTGTCAATTTGGGAACAACCAGGACCGATTTTTATGCGCCCTCCGCAGCACGGAGACGCTCAGATGAAATACCACTAAGCGGTCACCTATATATAGACTGACCGCACCCAACGTTGCTTAACCTCGCTAATCGTTTACGGATCAGTGAGCGCAACTGGCTATGAGCGCCTCTAACTTATTACACTTTTAAAACATGTCACGCGGACAGCTCGCGCCATGGCAGCTGCGCGCAAGTCAGAGTGGAGGTGACGGGCCTCTTCCCCTCATGGTGATGGTAGCCGATATATAAGCCGATGTCACCCTGGTGCAAGCTGCTATCTGCCGTGCTGCCAATGAAGATAAGTGGTCCATAATGCTGGATCACGTAGCGAGCATTCTAAAACCACGCCCTGTTTCTCTTGTTAACGTTTAGTTAATATTTATCGTGAAGAATTACTGTTGTTACTGTGCCGAGTTTGGTAAATTTTAATTAAAAACCTTGTAATTGCGATATCCGCTACTTACTATCTTGGTCGATCTAGTACCTAAAAACCATATCGACTAACTATAACGTTACAAACATATATTCAGTGCCTGGGAAGATTCGCAAGATGTCATTGGCCTATTTTGAGATCTCTCAAAAGCATTTGACTGTGTTGACTATGGTACGCGGTAGCGAAAACTCAGCCATTATGGCTTCTGAGATACTGCACTTAACTAAGTTGATTCCTACCTAAGCTATTTACTACAACACGTTGATATCTACGAAAGTAGATCTTCTGGATTACTAGTCACAATGGGCATGCCAGAGGGCAAAATTTCAGGACCATTTCTGTTTTAGTGTCCGTAAATGATTTACCGTTATTCGTACAGGGTTTTATCCGCGGATGACACATCCTTTATTTTTAAAGTACACAGAAGAGCACCAAATTGAATTGCTGTCAATTATTCACTCGCGCAAATCCTAGACTAGCTTACGGCGAATAATTTACAACTAAACTCTAAAAAACAAAATGTATTGAGTTCACATTGTCAAATATAACGACTCCTAACATAAATATAAATTAAAATAATTAATTTCGTACAATCGATCGATTACAAAGTATAAGTGTATGAGCCGTCATCCCATTTTACTGTCTTAGGCTTAGGTTTTCGTAATGTAGTCAATATCCTTTAGGGAAATCTCACGACTATTTAACATTTTTTTTAATTAAATTTATTTTCTTCATACGGATTTTATCACGTTGTTTATTTAACACTTTATTACATAATTTAGAAACTGTTACACTACTACTACTATTAAACTTTACAAATTTTAAAGCTAATTAAATTATTACAACTATTTATATTGAAGTTTACACTTTTCCCGACGTTTCGGTTGCTTTTCTGTAGCCATGGTCACGGGGGGACACGAGCCTACCCGTGGCCATGGCTGCTGAAAAGCATATATTCTAAATTATGTAATAATAAAGTGTTAAATAAACAACGCTATAAAATCCATATAACGTAGTTTAATTTCTATGAATACATTATATACATTCGCGTAAACAGAAGACACTTTTTTAAATCTTTCTGTTTGCAAAAATGATTTAATAAGTACCTTCTTCTTCCTAGCCTTTATTATACCCAAGTCACTTGGGGTCGGCTTTTCTAGTCTAACCGGATTTGACTGGATATCAGTTTTTACACGAAGCGGCTGGCACCTGACCTCCGCAACCCGAAGGCTAACGATACCCTAAGGCTAGACCAGTGTCAGGATATTATAGGGCACTGACTTCCCAATAACGACTGCCATAGATGTTCATGGCAGCCGGGACCGACGGCTTAACGTGCTCTCCGAGGCACGGAGCAGGCGATAATTGTCAATCAATACGCACATCATTTCGAAAAGTCATATAACTTCCGAAAGTCAGAGGTGCGCTACGTGGATTCGAACCCGAGACCCTCTGCATTGCAGTCTGTTGGTCTCCCCACTGAGCTATCGCTGCTCTTTTGATTTAATAAGTACCATATTTATGAATTACTACGTGAAAACTAGAGTACTACTAGGGTAAAAAGTTGTAACAATGGGTAACATGGTATGGGTACGTTCCGTTATGGGTTGGATCCCATGCTTGATCTACAAATAGTTGTAAAATGCTTTTTAAATTGCCGCGACACAGTAATCTATACTAATACTAGCTGACCCGGCAAACGTAGTATTGCCTTAAAAAAAAGGTTTTGAGCAAAAAATTAAAAAAAATGTTAGGTGTGGACAACCCTTACCACTATGAAAAATAGATAGTAGCCGATTCTCAGACCTACTTAATATGCATATAAAATTTCATAAAAATCGGTCAAGCCGTTTCGGAGGAGTATGGTAACTAATATTGTAACACGAGAATTATAAACATATATAAGAAGATTATAAAGCTGAAGAGTTTGTTTGTTTATTTGATTGGTTCGAAACTACAGGTTCGAAATAAAAAATTATTTAGTGTTGGATAGCCCATTTATCGAGGCAGGCTATATGCTATATAACATGACGCTACGACCAATAGGTGCGAAGCATCAATGAAAAATATTACAAAAACAGGTGAAATTATCTTATGTGAAGCAAACGAATTTTGTCCACTTGAGCGAAAATCGATTTTAAATGCTGTCCAAGCTGCCATTATAATTTAACTGCAATTTGTCTATATTAATATTAAAAAGAGAAAAGATTTTCTATTTTGTTTGAACATTTTAACTGAAAAGCTAATCACCATTAGAAAGCTATATTATCACCGAGTAACATTGTCTAAATTTTATTTTTAAAATAGTACTGTTACGACCTTATCCTACTTTTGCGCGGACGAAGCCGCGTGGAAAAGCTAGTAATAAATATACTGATTAACTGCGTATTCTCTTGCTGGAACAAATTGGTTCCAGTCCAGATTGACGGTTAAGCGTGCTGAAACCAATTATTTCTAGCTGTTCTCTAGCAGAAAAATAAAAAATGTGTGTGTAATAAAACTTATAACACACACATTTAGACACACAAGCTGTATTCCGTAATAAAGGTGTATGCTTTTTTAAACAACAATTGCCAGTAATATACCTGTCATATTCTCCGGCTGCTTGTATAGTCTTCAATATGGCACCAGGGTCCTTATCATTGATAGTGAACACAGCTTGTAAAGCCTGCATCATACTCTTACTACAGTCCTTGGTGCCTACCGCCACGTTTTCCACGTCTTCCATGCTTAACTGAAACAAACATTCATCACTACATATAAAAAATAAAGATCCCGCCGCGTTTGTTCGCGACAAACTCAAAAACTACTGAACGGATTTTCATGCGATTTGCACCAATAGACAGAGTGATTCATGATTCCCTTACGAAACGGGGGCGAGTCACTAATTCCAGTATAAATTTATGTTTGTTTTCACTAGGGGTAAGCAGAAAGTAAGGATCTCTATTTATTACAATAGTGACATAATAATTATAATAATAATAAAGTTTATTTCACAAAAGAAAAGATACATAGTTTTAACAAATAAACTTACGATAGTTACAGGACAGACGTTGGTAAGATTTACATATCTATGCTGAAATAATGAAAAACCCTGCCTTTTAAACTAGGTGAGACCTGTATCTTAAAAGACAGTGTTCGGCCATACATTAAATACAATATAAGAGAGTACCTAGTGCAAGTGGATTTGTTGCTTCTTTTTGTATTATTATAGATTAATTTTTATTTTTATGAATCGAAAGTAAAAAATAATTATAACAATATTATTAAAAATGTACTATGTGTGTGTGTGTTGTGTGTGTGTGTGTGTGTTGTGTGTGTGTGTGTGTGTGTGTGTGTGTGTGTGTGTATGTGTGTGTGTGTGTGTGTGTGTGTGTGTATGTGTGTGTGTGTGTGTGTGTGTGTGTGTGTATGTATGGATGTATGTGTGTGTCTGTGTGTTTCTGTTGAGTTGAGTTGTATGAGGGTCTGTTCGTGAATGTGTATGTATTTAATTTGTTGTTTTTATGCGATGTAAATTAGCAATGATTCTGTACGGATGTAATATAGTTTTAGTAGCCATTCAGTCAGGACGAGTTTC
Organism: Catocala nupta; assembly: GCA_963675205.1. Lineage (NCBI taxonomy): Eukaryota > Metazoa > Arthropoda > Insecta > Lepidoptera > Erebidae > Catocala > Catocala nupta. The sequence goes on along the minus strand of OY776097.1, from coordinate 22,054,714 downwards.
AAAGTGTGTCTGTTTATTTCGAGTATATTGAGTTCTTTGTGTATTTTTTTGTAAATGTGCGTGCTTAATACATAATAGTGATGCTTTGCAAAAGTAGTCCTATGTTGTGTGCCCAACGGTAAGTTCCTTCTTTTGTTTTTATCTGGCATGGGAATACTGGTATGTTTCCTTAGAGTACATCGTAGCACAAATAGTTGCCAAACGATAAGTACTTTACAATCAGCATAGAGCTGAGAAGTTGAGTACCTGAACGGCCTTCTAGTCAATACCTTCAGCACGGCTCGCTGCGCTCTCTCCACTCCAAGAAAAAGTGTCTTATTAGCACCGCCCCATACAGTGATGCAGTATCCGATGACAGATTGACACAGTGCATAATATACCATCTTAAGAGTGTTAAGATCGGCTGATTCCCGGAGTGCTTTGAACATACAGATGAGACGCATCGTTCTATATATAAGTGTATTGATTTGCTTGTCTCATTTCAATCCGTCATCCAAATGTACTCCCAGATATTTTATCGACTTAGTTCTGCTTAATGGAGGACATGAGCATGATGCTACTTGGTTTTTACACGAGTTAGCCGTTAAAGTAAAGATATCTGGTGGTTTAGTATTATTTCGTAGTGCGAAAGGTATATATACAGTTTTTGTCAAATTTAGGGTCAATAAGTTCCCATTTAACCATGTCATGACGTTTTTCAGAGCCAATTCCGCCTTAATTTTTATGTCCTGCCAAGTTGGTACGCAAATGAGAATCGCAGTATCGTCAGCATAAGCATAGATGTTACTGCCGGGAAGGGGTAGTTGGGAAAGTTCATTGACATATATTTGAAAGAGTGTCGGTCCTAAAATGCTACCTTGAGGGATTCCGTATGTTATATATTGTTCATCACTCAGGTATATATCAATCTTAACACGTTGACTACGGTTATTCAGATAATCCTTGAACAGATCTAAAGCCATACCCCGTACTCCAAAATGTTCCAATTTCTCAACAAGCCTAGGGACAGAAACTGTGTCAAAAGCCTTAGATAGGTCCAAAAAAATGCCGAAACATTTTACTCTATTGGTGCCAATTCTGTTGTCACAAAATTCTCTTATCTTAGCTAAAAATCTCTAAAATTTAGATTAGTCCTATCAAACGACATTTTGTAATCTGAAATCGCTAAAAGTGACAGGACTAAACTAAATTTTAGAGATTTTTAGCTAAGATAAGAGAATTTTGTGACAACAGAATTGGCACCATTGTCCAAGTTCTTAGCCACAAATGCTGTCAAGTCCAGGACTGCATCCTCAGTTGAAACTCCCGGTCGAAAACCGTATTGGTTTTCAGTTATGATGTGATATTTATTAAGGAATGCTCTTAACTGTTTATTAAGTATTTTTCCAGGACTTTGGACATTGAGGATAAGACTGATATTGGCCTATAATTACTGACGCAGCTTCTGTCCCCGCTCTTGTGGATGGGATGTACAATCGCCTTTTTAAGGCTATCCGGGAACACACCATTCTGGAGACAAAGGTTAAAAATATATGTCATAGGCGATAACAAAGTTACCCGGCATTGCTTCAGTATAGACGACGGTATTCCGTCCCAGCCAATAGAACAGTCATTGCGGAGTTGTAGGATGGCGGATTCAATTTCAGCCTCGTCTATCGGGAGAAAGGCCAGTGAGTTAACTGGTGAAAAATTGTATCCATTCGTATAATCTGGAGTATTTGCATAGGTCTTCGAGGGTAATTTTTGTGCCAGGCTTATGCCAATGTTAGTAAAGTAATCGCAAACTTAGTTAATAGACCGTTGGGGATCTTCGCGTAATTTTAGCAGATCAGTTGAAGTGTTTCGCACTTTGCGCATATGTGTTATATCTTTGATGACCTTCCATAGGTCCCTAGGGTTAATCTAAGCTTTTTCAATCGTAGGTTTTTTTTTTTTCTTATTAGATCATTGCAGAAGTTTCGATAACGGGAGTATGTAATTTTCAGAACCAAGTTTTCTGGTGATTTTTTTGTTTAAATATGCATCCTATCTCGATTAGTAATACACTTCAGTAGACCTGGTGTTATCCAAGGTTTTAATATTCTTCTAGACATATAACTTTTGTAAGAATTAATGCCACATAATACAAAGCAAAAGCGAAATTAATACCTTATTTTAGGATTAGTTTATTTAGCTACAATCTTCTGTATGGTAGAAGAACTTTTAAAGTTAGGCTGCTGTAATTTTTAAACAGAAATTTCTCTTTATATGTTCTAAGGGGCTGTCAGACGTGTAGTTTACCGACATTTCGAACTAATATTATTGATAATTTATTAACAGAAAAATAAACAATATTTTACACCTGAGATTTGAACCCTGGACACGATTAGTCGTCATAGGACCAACATGACTGAAAATCTCTCTAACATTACCATAATAATTTTATTGGACACCAACACAACCGGATCTTACATTACTACGGCAAATATTCAAACAGAAAAACTAATAAACAAAACTCGAATATCAAACCTAGAATTCACGACCATCCACCATGCGATCTACGAGACAGAATATCTATCTAGTAAAGCAACGATAGCCTAGTACGAGACCGTTGAATCGCTTCATACTAGGGGGACTAGAGTTCGATTTCAAGGCGCGTATCTCTGACTTTTTGCAAATAGTAAATTAAACAATTTGCATATAATTTGGAAAAGTAATTAAAAGGTAAATAGTTAATTATCACTCGTTTTAACGGTAAAGGAAATCATCATGAGGAAATCTACATATCTGAGAGTTCTACGCTATGTTCTCGAAGATATGTGAAGTCTACCAACCCGCATTAGGCCTGGACTATGGCCTTACCCTTCTTACACTGAGAAGAGGCCCGTGCCTAGCAGTGGGACAGTTTAATACATGGCGTATATTATATGAAAGTCACCATACCTGTGCTTTAGCCCGTGCCTTAATAAAGCTGAGCACTTGTATGGCGGCGCGGACGTCCCCCTGCACGCGCGCCGCCAGCGCCGCGCACACGTGCGGGCTCACCGACAGACCTTCGCGCGCGCACACTTGCGCCAGGCGGCTGGACAGCCGGCTTATTGATACTCCACCCACATGGACTATTAGTGCTACTGGCCTGGGAAACAACACACGACCTAATATTAGCGATATTCAAATAATACGAGCACATATGACACAGTTCTGCCCGTATTCGTTGTTTCATTTCACCATAATTAAATAATTATTATATATTAAATTAACAAAAACATATTAGCCTTAATACAAGCAACTATACATATAAAAGGAAATAAAGAACTCGAATTGGCCATTCAAAAATATTTTGCGACGAAATAGTATGAAAATCGCAATGTAACCGAATTTTTTTAATACAAATTTTCAACTTGAAACCCCGTTATAGCATCAGTAAGCACCACCTTTATACTATCAAACAGATAACTCTATACAAAACTTAGGTATCAAAACCGACGCTGCATAGCGTTTAATATATTATGACATGTTCTCGTATGCATCAAACATATTATAGAAGCCAGAAATACACTAACGAACTCATAAACTGCATCAATGTTCAAGACGCCTTTGAAATAAACATTTAAACCAAGTATTCACACTTTTTATAAAAATTTAAATTGAAACCTATAGTTTGGTTCGTTAACTTCATAACAGCTTAGTATCATATCCTTAAGTGTATGTTTGTATACTGGAAAGGACCATTCAATTTTTTTGAACAAAAATGATAAATGTAATAAATATTGATTTGGTTAGTTTATTGAAAAATTGGTTTCTACAATAAAAAAAAGTTGAAGCACAGGTTTTTTTTCTTTTAATGAGGTGTACCGATTACAATCTGTAAAAAGGGCACGTAGAGGCAAACGTGCCCTTTTTACAGATTGTAATCGGTTCCGCATAGATCTGATTAGGGTTATTAAACGGTCTTGCGGAATATTGTTCCATTCTTGTGAAATCGCTGTTCTTAGTGCTGCCACTGTTGTGGGCACAGGATTTCTCGCATATACAGCTCTTTTTAAACTGTCCCAATCATGCTCAATGGGATTAAGATCCGGGCTGCGTGCTGGCCAATTCATGGTACATATACCAACCACTTCGCAATATTGTCAAAGGAGAATGCCCATACGTGGTACTGATTTTTCTCAAGCATCAATAAAAGAACCATTTGTAAATTATTTTAGTTATTTTAGAAGTCTCTATGCTCTTTTCCTGTTTGTTTTGAACCGGGGATTAAATTCAGATATAAAAAAATATATTACTGATTACAAATTATCATCCTCTATCCGATTTTAGTTAAAAAGTTGCCATGGTAAATAAACAAGAATGTTGAAAGACAGATCCGATCGATACTATTATCGATTACAGTTAAAAGCAAAAAATATATTTCTCCCAAAAAATATAATGCCATCATCTCAAATAAAATTTTAGCATGTGATTCCTTAAATTCTTTGATCAAATTGATTTCTCGCGCTTGAAAGTTATTTCGTTGGTATTCAAATCATATTAAGGTGATAAAGAATCGAATAACGCTAGACGAATAATCGATTTTCATGTTAAATATAAGCTGGCGACATTAAGTGTCACACTCAAGTCACGTTGCATTGTTGACAAATAGCTTGCGACGCCGGCGACTGTGTTTTATTTCGGTATTTTAGTGTTGATTGAGTTTTACTCTACACTTAAACTGTAATAAACATTATTGTGCATAGTGTTAATAGAGTTTTGCCCTCCACTTGTGCTGTAATAAACGTTATTGTGTATCGTGTGTGCAATTTAAAGACAGCACGTTTTTACAATATTATCACGATAGGACATTCTTCTATTGTTTGTGTTGTGCTGCACAAGCTGTACAACTTGTTTTGGTTTTGATTGATCATGAAAATATCTACGCACGAGGACTCTGTGACACGAACATTTGACTGGCGAAACCTGTGTATCAATTCTTCTTTTTTGATACCTATCTAGAAATCAACTTAGACATACATTGGAAAGTGCATCCTACTCCAATGATCAATTTATTACAGTCATGGATAACTCCTACTAAGTAAGCAAATACTCGTAACACTTGACTCCTTGATACAATTAGAACTGTATTACCTTTTTATTTGATGGGTATAAATTGTTTACTCTTTTCTTACTGCCCCATTTAAAATCATGATATACTAATGTAATGATTGTAATACCCTATTAAACAGTTATAATCTATGTATAAACATTTGATGACTAATCAGTGGATTAGTATGATAGATACTAAGCTAATTTCACAATATTTAATGTAGTGATGCATGCTGTGCAAATGAATTTAAAAGGATACCTATGTTTATATAGTATAATCATAAAATTATTTTAATTACAGGTAGCACCAGAAAGGATCATTTGCACCAAATGTTTTGAAATACTTCTAACTTGAGTAAATACAATGAGCAATGGAAATGCTATACCTTTGCCTGCTTTTAGGCATAGAAGAGTGCATTCCTTGTGTATATTCTATTTTACAAGTACCAAGAACATACCCTGTGCAACATGGTCATCAAGAAAGGAACATTTTAATACAATTGGGTCCGCTCCACCTGGTAAATATTTTTAATAAGTTAAAGGCATACTGAGGTCTCCAGTAGTGACAGGTGCTAATATAATGAATACAAATACGATTTATGTGTGCCTTTTTAGGTCTCCAGACTAGAATGTGTATGTGCTGCCTGTTGGAGGTCAGCAATGAGAGAAGTGCAAAGACAACAACAGCTTGTCTTAAATCGCCCAACTCTGGCTGATGCTGGCTTAAATGCAGATATACATATTCCTGGAATAAATTATCAATGAAAAATACCTAAAAATAGTATCATATAATTACTTGTGTTTTATTCACTTATGCCATGAAATCTTAATTTATACTTTTTAATGTTTAAAATTGACACTTACAACATACATAAAGGATAGCTTATTCACTCTTCACTTATTTCAACTTAAAATAATTAAAACCAGTAAGAAATACCACAACTAGAAATAAATATTTTTAAGTTTATGGTTATGTTATGTTTTCTCGAAAAACTGTGAAACTCCTGTTTAGATTCATCTAATACTAAATATAATAATAAATAGTTGTTTCATACACTATTTAAAACAACTTTGGAATTGAAGCAACATAGTACCGTGGTCCATACTTTAATGGGCATTGTCCTTTGTGCAGCGGCGTGGGGTCGGGCATTATCTTGCATTAGAGTAAAATTTTCGCCTATTAAGGTACCACGTGAGCTTCTAAAACCTCTGTTATAAAGCGTTGTGCCGTCAAACCACCTCTTCTACCGTTTTGACGAATCATGTCGATGAACACAAGTTCCCTTCGCACGATCATCGAAACGCCACCCCACACCATTCACGAACCGCCTCCAAAAGGAACACGCTCCTCAATGCAACTTTGAGCATATCTCTTCCCACGTCAAAGATAGACTCTTCTGCGACCGTCTGCACCATTTAAACAGGTCCTACACTCATTGGTGAACAATATGGAGGTACATTGCTCTTCAGTCCAATTAAGATGTTCACGCGCAAATCTTAAACGAGCTTGTCTGTGAGCTGCAGACAGCATTGGACCATTTGCTGGTCTAAAAGGGGTGATTGCCGCTTCCTTAGGCCTCCTTTTTGTTGTTAGTGCACTCACGTCCACTCCACTTCATTGATGTTTACTGACGTGAGGAAACGATTTCGTAGGGAAGTTGAAACAATAAATCGGTCGTCACGACGGGTGGTTGCTCGAGTTCTGCCGGTATCGGGTCTCCTTTTGTAAAAAACCTGTCTCTACAAATCTTCGGTATACTCTAGAAACCGTAGACTGGTTTAAATTTAAATTTCTAGCAATCGTTCGTTGATCCAAGCCTTCCCGCACCAATGTCACAATTTGAGCGGCTTGTTCGGACAAAGTACCCAATTTTACTAATTTATAATCTAATATAATTATTAAAACTATTTATATTTAGGTTTACACTTTCCCCGACGTTTCGGTTGCTTTTCAGCAGCCATGGTCACGGGTCTCCCCGTGAGCATGGCTGCTAGCTTAGCTTATAAATTAGTAAAATTCAATAGTAGTAGTGTAACAGTTTCAAAATTATGTAATACAGTGTTAAATAAACAACGCGTTAAAATCCGTATATAGTAGTTTAATTACAATGAATAACATACGCGGAAACAGAAGACAATATTATATCCATATTGATGGTTATGAAACTTTTGTTGAGTTTGAAAGACTAATAATCAATACTATTGGTAACAATAATTTAAATAGGAAACGAAAAAGCAAACAAAAATAATTAATTTCAAACTTTACTCTTATAGCACACGAATTTGAGACTATGCATACATTTTATTTTCTTGGCTATAATTTTATCTTTTAATGCAGTTCTTTTTTTAAATCTTGTTTTTTTTTTAGGATTAATAGACAGTCTCGACATTTTCATTTAATTTAATCTAAAAAGATTGCATACTTATCAAAAATATTAATTCGAAAGTAATCCTGAACTTTGATGCTGTTTATGAGTCCGTCAGCGTATTACCGGCTACCGTCTTTGAATTTGCTTTTAAGTAATCTAATCTCCTTGTCTGGTCCGAACGATCTAAAGAAAATCTAAATTTTGTCGGTTGCAATCCCGCCCATCGCACAACCGTTGGGACCTACTCCAAACAAAAGCATTCCAATTTAACTGAAGAGATTAACAAGAATACTAGTAATTTGTAAATACAGCCGTAACCTAGTGAGAGGCCGTTGGACTGCTACACAGAGGTCTCGTGTTCGATCCCAAGAAACGCATCTCATACTTTTCAAAGTTGCGTGCTTATTGAATACTTAATAATCGTTTGCTTCAACAGTGAAAAAAAACATTGTAAGGAAACCTGCATGTCTGAGAGTTCTCCATAATATTCTCAACCTGCAAACCAGCACTAATCCAGAGCGGTAAACCTATGGCCTTAGTCTTCTCACACCGAGAAAAAACCAGTGCCCAACACTGGGACAGTTCATATACAAGGCTGATAAACTATACATTATAGTATTATGTAACCGAAATCGACAGCGACATTTTTGTTTTTAAAGCGAAATACTAAGACCGTGTTTCATTATTCTAGTCAATAAGTTACGACTCTTACGATATCCAATATATAAAATAAAATATTTTTTAAATCCAGTTATATAAATTGATCGTAATCGATGGATCGACTGTCATTAATTTTTATCTGTTTTATTGTAAAAATATGTTAAAATCAAACATAGGCTTAGGCATATCCTTTCATTAATTATTATATATTTACCTCAACGGCCTCAACGACGTGGCATACAAATCGTTGCATATGGCGATAATTGGTCTTTTCAGCGGTTGCGTCTTGGTCTTCGCCTTGCCTTTCCCCTCGGTGCCAGTAGCCGTGCACCATCGCACTAACAGTTCCACTGTCGGTAATGGCGCGCCGTCTATCTCATCTGAAATGTATTATTTAGAGTAAGTTGATTGTCTTAGTGGCGTAGCGTGAGGTCTCGAGTTTGAGTCTAGAGTCGAGCATAATGTTATTGAGTTTTCATGTTAAAACATTTTGAGTAGCAGCACTGAATCTGGAAATGCTTTCCAAAAATCATAACCAGCCATATATGTGTGTATTATATCCTTGTCCACGCATTCGGAAATGTGCATATAGCTACTCCGAAGTATTTTCATAGACTAACTGTTCATGTTTAAGCGAAATTATAGATTTAAGCGAAGGTGAATGTCTCTAAATAGTGTTATAAATCATATTTTCATTTATAATAATAACAAAACAATATTACTTAGATTAATTGTTTTATTATTCAATTTGAATTTTATAGGTAACTAGCTTTTGCGCGCAGCTAGCTCCACCCGCGTCGTATCTACATCAATAAAAAATAGTCTATGTCCTTTCCAAAGTTTTAAACTACGTTTGTATCAAATTTCATACACATTGGTTGAGTGGTTTAGCCGTGAAAAGGTAACAGACAGACAGACAGACCGACAGACAGACAGACAGACCGACAGACAGACAGACAGACCGACAGACAGACAGACTGACAGACAGACAGACCGACAGACAGACAGACCGACAGACAGACAGAGTTACTTTCGAATTTATAATATTAGTAAAGATTACATGAATTTACTTACCTGCTTATCTACACTTTGTACAGACATGAAAATAATATTTACAAATACTTTAAAATATTAATTATAATAAATATAACTGTTTATAAAGATGTTAGTAGTATTGTCTTACGTTTACGCGATCGTTACTCATTAATATAATTCTTAATTTGGACAAATAACCGGTCTAAACTATTTGGCTGCTGAAAAGCAACCAAAACCTAACATTTTAACAAATTTAACTCTATATAGTTTTAATCATTTTAAATAGCTAAAATAGTAGTAACATTGAACAGTTATTACTATTTTAGCTATTCAAATTATTGTGTACTGGTTTTCCCCTGCGGTTTCACCCGCGTAAGTTCCTTTTCTGTGGGAATATCGGGATAAAAAGCCTATGTGTGAATCCAGGTCTCCAGCTATCTACATACCTAGTTTCATCGCAATCGGTCCAGTAGTTTTTGCGTGAAAAAGTAACAAACATCCATACATCCGTACATCCATACATCTTCACAAACTTAAACATTTTGTAATATTAGTAAGGATGTGTGTTAGTTATGTAATATTTTCAAAATCTATACTAATATTATAAAGAGGAAAGATTTGTTTTGTTTTTGTTTGTTTATAATGATTAAACTCAATAACTACTCAACCGATTTTAAAATTCTTTCACCATTAGAAAGCTCTATTATCACCGAGTAATATAGGCTATATTTTATTTGAGAAAAGTACTGTTACTAACATAATCAAATCTATTTATATGCGAGCGAAGCCGCGGGTAAAAAGATAGTTATTAAATAAAAGTGTCAATAAGCAACGCTACAAAATCCGTATAAAGTACTTTAATTTTAATGTACAAGATATATTAAGTCCGATATATGTATATAATGTCTCTAACGCTGATATGTATATATAAACTCACCAAGTATCAAACAGTTAGGTCGCTTGTCAGCGTCTAGCACGGACCTCATAAGCGTGGCACTTTGTAACGCCGTCCTGAAGGCTTCAGTGCTACGTTCGTCTGATGCGTTCATTTCCACCGGTCTGTAGCCTGAAAAAAATATAGATGCTAAATATTGAGAATGTCGTGTAGGTGATATAAGCCGTCGTGTATGGATCGTCATGTTGGGCTACAAGAATGATGGATGAGAGACGTTTGCATGTAGCAGAGATGCGAATGTTAAGATGGATTTGTGGTGTAACCAGGATGGATAAAGTAAGGAATGAGTATATTAGAGGAAGTTTGAAAGTGGCACCTGTGACGGAAAAATTGAGGAGTGAACGTTTGTCATGGTATGGACACGTGATGAGAAGAGATGAAAGAAATGTTGTTAGGAGAGCTCTGAGTATGGAGGTGCAAGGATTATCCAGTAGAGGAAGACCCAAGAAAAGATGGATGGACTGCATAAAAGATGATATGGCCAGGAAGGGTGTGAGTGCTGAGATGACGAGCGATAGAGATTTATGGAAGAGAGAGACATGTTGCGCCGACCCCAAATAGTTTGGGATGAGGGCAGGAGGATGATGTGTAGGTGATATAAGTGAAAACTTTAATATATTTTTAGCACGGCTGGCAAGAAGTCAGTGAGAGGCCTGGTACTGCCGGGCTGTGGTAATCACCTTATAATAAGGCAGGGAGTAAACGTGTTTGTCACAAAACTGTAAAACCATTTAGTGCATCAGTTTGACTCGAGCCCAAAATTGGTGTACATACTCATATTCTGTCATTTGTATATATTTGTCGTCGGCCTCGATGTCGTAGTAGTTAGTGTAACCGACTGCCACAGCTGAGGTTGCGGGTTCGATTCCCGCACAAGTCAGACATTTGTGTGCATGAACATGGATGTTTGTTTGATTATGTATAATATGTGTGGATTTACAAAAAATTGTATATATGTATGTGTATCCATTGTCTTGTACCCATAGTACAAGCTCTGCTAAGTTTGGGCTTGATGGTGTTGTGTGCATGTGATAGAATATTATTATTATTTAACTACTACCTGTCCTCCGCGGTGACCTACGTTTATGATTACTGCGCCGCTGCCGTAGCTCATAGAGTGATGTTATATAGCTTACGACCTTTCTTAAGAATTGAACTATTACCTAAATGTCAAGTTCTTTTTTAAACCGACTTGTAGTTCTTGATATTAGCGCGTTCAAACAAAACAAACTCTTTAAATTACTTTGAAATTAAACTACTATATAATTATTTAAACTATTAAAACTATTTATATTTACACTTTCCTCGACGTTTCGGTTGCTTTTCAGCAGCCATGGTCCCCGTGACCAACCGAAACGTCGGGGAAAGTGTAAACCTAAATATAAATAGTTTTAATAGTTTAAATAATTTTATTAGTTTATTAATTAGTAAAATTTAATAGTAGTAGTAGTGTAATAGTTTCAAAATTTTGTAATACAGTGATAAATAAACAACGCGATAAAATCCGTATATAGTAGTTTAATTTCAATGAATAACATTCGCGTAAATAGAAGACAATATTATCTTCAAATTACATTACAGTATAGATTTTTGTGTATTCGCGGATGGCGTAGTGACTTAAGTGGTCGATTCGCCATTGCCACAGCGTCGGGTATAATTGTAGGTTCGTGTTTGCCATCAAAAACAAAAATTGTGTGTTCCACAAATTGTTGTTCAAAGTCTGGATTGCCTGTCCATGGTTTGCATGTTTGAAAAATGCCCGCGACACAGGATTTATTCCCAGTGCGGCAGTTGCCCTTTTAAGATAACACAAATAAGGCGATTGAATTACCAGCTATCCTAGCCAGTAGATGTGCGAGGGTAGTCTTCCCGACCCCGGGCGGTCCGCACAGTAGCGCCACCTTGTGATGCGGTCTCCCATCGTCGTCCATCTCCGGTTCCGCCTCCCGCTTGCCTTTCCACTTGTTCGTCAGCTGGAACTGCCCCGAGCGTTTGCTGAACGTGTTACGTTGTTGCGGATCCTTGGTCTTCACCTCTTTCTTGAAGACTATCTGTAAATACATTAGAAAGAGATTGATCTTGAAATAAGACGAAAATGCACAAAATTAAAGTTAAATCATTCTATACAAGCGTAATAAAACCAATGCGACCTGCCCTTTATAAAATAAACCACCGTACTTAGAGGTAAGCAGCGGTATTGACCGCATATTGTATGTTTATGTAAGAAAATATCGTATGTTTCAGGCCAGGGATCGAGTAGCCTATGAATTACATGCTATGCGAGTCTCTATAGACACAGTTAATTGCTTAACACAATTATTATTTTTAAATATATTTTATTCTAGGTACGGTTTTGGGTGTTTAAACAAACACTGAAACAGCAGACAAATCACTCAAAATTAAAACAACTGCACGGACGGTGTAGTGGTTCAAATGGATGCTTCGCCACTTCGACTGCGCTGAGTGTTGTGGATTCGAATCCCACATGGGACAAAAAGAATGTTGTGATCCACAAATGGTTCTTTCGAGTCTTGATGTATATTGTGTCCGTTGTCTGAATGTTTGTAAAGTTCGCCGCGATACAAGAATTATTCCTAAGTTGTCTCTTTTAATATAAAAAAACAACCCTGTGTTGAAATTGAAGTCACAAAGCACCTATAGCCTAAAGAAGGTAATTCATGAGACTAGACTGCACAAACGCGGAGTTGGTGCATACAAGTCTTATGAATTACCTTCTTTGGAAGAACCTGATACAGGATTCCCCATTAACCAGTCTCATAATTTTTACAATCTGGCCTAGACCTGCTAGAGAAAATTTTACCTTATCCCACAAATGTAGCCAATGCAAGAGTGCTCTATTAACAGGCTCTTCAGAGAGTAGATCCAGGTATGATGTAGGCCTGTACTTGTCTACCCACAGCAGATGGCCATTCAAACCTGTGTCCATATTGGGTAGCGGTTGAGATAGCTGCTCTTCTGTGGCTTTTTGCTCTTTGGTCTCAATCTGGAATTATGATAACAACATGTATTAATCACAAAGCCAATGTACAGCCCCTGGGTATCAGACCAAGTAAATTTTCCATTGCTTCGCAATACTGGCTATTAAAGGATTCATGTAAGATCAAAATTTAAAAACGTACAGGACAGGAGCACCGCCTTAGTGGCACTATGGTAGTGAATGTGGATGCTGTGTTTATTTGGTTTGCTGTAAATAAATTATCAGCAGCAACAATAGGTTCACCTGATATTATGCGAGAGCTTAAACCAAAGCTTACAAAATGTATGTATTACACCCACATTTTGCAAGCAATGGTTTCAGCTCTAATTACCCCTTTGGAGATGTGGCATAACATTATGTATCTATATATGCATATATTTTTATTTATTTAGGAATAATACTGCAAGAATGCATTTTATTTAGAATATTACAATTGTTGGCACTTCAACATTCAGAAAAATTGCTAATTATAGTGATAAAGATATTCAACATAAAGACATTTATTGCTGCTTAATATTGGCAATCTCATCTCTTGTGACTGGGTAATTCTCCATTAACCTGAAATGTACGCAGTTACATTAAATCAAATGCATTGCATGGTAGAATATGACCAATCATAGCGCATACAAAGATGAGAATCATGTTTATGTCATTATTTTACATCAGCTATCAAGCTATATAACTTACAATTTTTCTTGCTTCCTCCCAGGTGCTGGCATAAGTGGAATGTAATGATGCAAGTTCAGCTGTTGAATCCAGAGAACTCTCCCAGGATTCTTCTGATTCTAGTCTAACATATACCCGGTCACCATCTGAGTTTGTAAGTGGCATAAATGACCACCTGAAACATTGCAATGTAACACTGTTGTACACACAACATAGGATATTAAATGTGTTTGGAACACACCTATGCATATCTGTTCAGGAAATACAGGCATGCTATTAATGATACAGACAATCTAATAAATCAACTAAGTACAACAGTACTCAGTAACAAGTTGTTTGTGGGATTATTTATTTATATGGATAACTTACATAGATTTTAAAATTAGAGTAATAGTCTGTAATCTTTTTGAATATTCTATACTGATATGTTAATTGTGTGATACACAAACCCTATTGTGTAACTGAATTGTTGTTTGCAGTACTAGAAAATAATCCTGGTTATCATTTAAATATAAAAAACAACCAAATATGGAATAACTTCTCCAGAAATTACTTTGCAGTGTAAATTTTTTTCTATAATAATAATAATTATAAATAGTAAATATTCTACCACATACATATAACACCATCTAGCCCAAACTAAGCAGAGCTTGTACTATGGGTACTAGACAATAGATACACATACAAATAAATGAAAAATATTTTTTTTTGTGAATACCTACATGTTATGCATAGAAACACCCAGATCAAGACAAACATCCATGCACACAAATGTTTGACTTGTGCGCGAATCGAACCCGCGACCTCAGGCGTAGCAGTCGGTTACACTAACTACTACGCCATCGAGGCCGACTATCTATCTCTATCTATCTCTTTTCTTCTACTTTGCTAAGATAAATAGGTAATGTAATAACCAATACAAATTGTACAATTTAACACTTTTGATTTTAGACAATAACTTTATAATAAGATTCATTACTTAGAGTTTTGGTAGATCGCCACTGCTGAACCTGTTTGCATAGTATTTAACCTGTCGAGTCTTAGAATACCAGACATAATTAAAAACCTTTTGTGTTTGGCCACCAGTGTGTCACTGCAACTCAATAGGCTAATTGAGATGCGCGAGTGGAGCTCTGTAATAAAATTGTGGATAAGACATCTCACCTTGGTATATTCAAAGATAGGTTATCCTTAACTTTGTAACTGGAAGTATTTCCAACCAGGCCACGACTTGGTTCTGCCAATATCTGCTTCAACCTTCTTCCCTCCAAGATCTTCTCTATCAAATCAAAGTCATTCTCTTCATCAGTTTTCTGTCTCTTGCTTGGTAACTCTATTTCATTGAAATCTATATCTCCAATGTCTCCAAACAGGTCCTCCGCTGTTCTTTTATTTGAGGCAGGTGTTAGATCCTCAAGAGGTATACTAGGTGTGAGGGTAATTTCCTCAGAGCCAGGAGGATCTATAGGAATTGTAGTTGTTGTAGTTTGGCTATTGTTGATTGTACTGTCTATAACTTGATTGGCGAAAGGAGAACTTGAGAAATCCAAACTCCGTTTCGCTGGCAACGGCTTTTTACGAACGACATTAGCACCTGAAATTGTATTTAGATGTTTAACTATTGCGATCAAGAATGAAGCAGGATAAAACACTTTAATAATGAATATTGTTTAGTTTATTTGTAGGTAGGTACTTGAACAGAACTATAAAGACAACTTTGTATTTGTATTAAGCAGCATAACAGTTTCAAATTCTTGTATTGCACAGCTTAAAGCTGGAATCCAAACTAACTATGGTCAAATATAATTACCTAACCTAAAATGATTTATAATTTAAATTAATTCCACTAAACTATATCATTAACTAATTACCTGCTTGATCGTCCTGTTCTCTCAGCATTTCCAGTTCATCCGCGTACATCAGCTCATATTCCTCGTCAGGATCGGGGAAGTCACTCATTTTGCCGGTAAAAGAACAAGATAATACTTGGGAAAATATCCTTTTGTACAGTAGCAGTTAGGTAATATACTGTATGTAATAAATAATAAAGTTATACTTAATTTTATTTATTGGTACTGTGTAACTATAACAGGTTAATAATAAATACAACGTGAAATTTGGTAAAATATATTCAAACAATCTCTATTTTGAAAACAAGTATATGTCAAACATGACATTTTAGATTTGACAGTGACAGTTACACAGAAACATGTCTTTTTTAAACTGAGTACGAGTCTTTGTAATAAAAGTAAACAGAGATTTTAAATATAAAATACTCTGAAAACCTGTGATTTAAAAACGTATTATTACTTTAAGAGGGAAATCAAAGGAATACTTTAATAATGAACCTTTAAGTGGTCAAAGCGATCGATCTGGAGGAGCTATTAAATAGGTGACAAGTTTTTAAAATTAGATATTAGCTTGTTTAATTAATATAACTATTTCAGTTAATATATTCCTTCACTATGTTTTGCATAAGAGTTGCTTTTCTTATTCATTGAAATCATTTTTTAAAACTTGACTCTCCTTACTAAAATGTTTGATGCAAAATATATGTTAAATATAGCACTAACATGCCTTTACTAAGTAAGTAAAGCTCACTATCATTTTGGGTAGTCAATTTCTTGTATTCTTGCATTACATGTGGGTTTAAGTAAATAGTGCGTTAATTAGGGATCGAAACCATAAAGATACGAATCTAGCCAATATGGAAAATATTAGTTTCTCTGCACCATCATGACAAATGCCAAAAAAATGTACTGCGGTCGTCTACTCGTATATATATTAAAGGTTTATATTCCAGTTTGTATTTTCAAGCAAAGAATCATCATTTTTGGATTCCCTACTAATATGGTTATATCAGCTAATGGTCATTCTGTCTGTCACAGCTGCATTTCACAGGAATTACTAACGCTATAGACTTTAATAATGCTTATTTAACGTTACAACACTTTATAAAATATAAGTATCTTGTGCTACATACTTTTCGACTAATGATGAAAAATGTTACCTGTTCTTTTCTTTAAGTAGCCAAGCAAAAATTGTGATGCAATATAATTAACATTACACATAACACATAAAAACATTAATAATGTTTTTATGACAAATAAAATAATAAAATCAGAAGATAATATCGATTAGGTATAGAATGCAAACGGTGTTCAAACGGTTTGTAAACGTGAATAAAATAAATGTCTGTATAGCCTCGATTGCAAATAGTTAGCGAATACAATTACTCTGCTTCGGTACCTATATGGGGTTTTCTATCAAATAAACCCTCAGTAGTACTGAAAATCATAGCTGGCTAATACAGCGTGCAATATTACTCTGTCTACTCCATTGAATATACGCACATCAACAGAATCTAGGGAAATCTTGATCCTAAATTATTTATGACTTTATAGTTTAAAATATTTTTAGTTACCATAAAAAGTTTATAAACAGATTGAAACATCTCTTATACATTTTCCAAAATTCAAAAATGTAAATAAACGAAAAAAAAAATTTTAAACAAAATACAGCGGCAAGATTGTTAGTAATTTGGTACGTAAGGGTAAGGAAAATTAAAATTGTTTTATTGATATTAATTAATGAAAAGGGATTAGACTGTTTTTCTTTTTTAATTTAACGTGCCGTGTGAGCTTTAAGAGTCATGTCACGTCGTCATTTGAGTCAAGATGAAATGTAACGAGCCTTGGGCATGTTAGAAAATGGTGCTATTCAACGCGTCGTTGCTGAGGCCCTACACACCCAGCCTATACGTAATATGAAGGTTGTGATCACGTTATTGCAGTTCTGGGGATGTGGCTGAACGGCACACGGGTAGATATCTTGTTACTACACAGAGACAGGATCGATTTCTCCAAATAACCGCCAGAAGACATCCCAATATCACAGCGATGCAACTAGTGCAAAGGCTCCAGAAGGACCACCAGCTGCTGATAAGCGACCAAACCGTGCGAAGGAAATTGCATGAGTTGGTCTTCATGCTCGAAGACCGCTACGTGTTCCAGCATTGCAACGTGGTAATCGCGGTCGGTGGCTTTCGTGGGCTCGGGAGCATTTACTATGGAGTGATGAACAATGGTCTTTGGTGCTGTTCACCGACGAGTTCCTGCTTGGGTTTCATCCGGATTCACGAAGAACACGCGTTTGGAATACTCCACGGAAAGTTAGCCGTCTACGGCACTCTCAGGAGGTCAACTCATACCAAGGCGGGACAATCATGGTGTGAGCAGGAATTCGTCTTGGCGAACGAACCAAGCTCGTTTGGAACCAAGTCAGCATGACTGCACAAAAATACCACGAGGAGGTAGTAGAGCCTGTTATTGTCCCACACAAAATCCAAATGGGCCAGGAATTTCTACTCATGCACGATAATGCGCCTTGCAAAGAACATGGGACCTCATACCGCAGCAAGACATTGACAATTTAATTTTAAGTATGGACAATCGATGTTAATGTGTAATTAATGAAAGAGGTGGCAACACTGGTAATTATTAATCATTTGGTTTTATAAGATTTTTCAATTTAAATTAATACTTAGTTTTATAAGAAGAAATGAAATTATTTTATCATACTAAATTTCTATGGCGATTAAAAAAATAACATCCTATTTAAAACAAAAAGATCATGAAATGTTTTTTATTTTTTATTAAAGACCTTAATATAACCTGTCATTATTCTATTTACTATATCAGAAAATTCTTCATAGATTTTTAGATATTTGATAAAATATAAAATACTTATCCCTAAATTCTGTTGATGTGTGTATTATACGCGTGAGACTATATGTATTCTACGGTATGCTTTTATACTTTATAGTTATGTATAATTTATTGACTGTGACTACTGATAACGTAAACAACGATAATACGACATATAGCGAGCGGCAGCACGCGGCGACTGACTAGCATATCTTTTTACTATCTAGCGCGCTAGATGTCGTCGCTCGCCGTTTGCGCTAGCGTGTCGATGTCAACGCGCAGCGCGCTGGTCGTTTTACCACGCTATGCGTAACAGACTAGGCATATATAGCGCGACGCTATTTCTAGCGACAAGACTGAAACGATGTAGCGCACGCTATGCGTTATGTCAATATAGCTTGCTACGTTATGACGCTATGTGCTATATTAACCACCACTAGTACGGATCCCTCGGTGCGCGAGATACAGTCTAACCTAACCATTATTTAGAAAGAAGTAGGTAACTCTTATTTTTGTATTCTTAACTGTACATTCGATTTTGCTGACAACGCGAATATTATATTATTATAAAAGCAACGACGAATTGCCAAAGCCTAACTTGTATCATCGTAACCTGGATTATACGCGAGTATTTAGTGAAACCTGTGTGGGTATTTACTCTTCTCTCCGCAGTCACCCAACACACAGCAAAAATCGCATGTACGAAACCATACACTTTTCTTATTACGAATTGCTTAGGTACTAGGTATTTTGGGTAAAGATTCAAGAATACCTACTAATATTCATGTAAACTCCTTCAGATAAGCTGGAATGCTTGTGTTAGCGAATGGGATAACTTTGGTAGTCCAATGGGTGGGTTTGAATCCGGCTACTCTTTTCATATTTTTGTTCTTCGTAAGTACCTACACTCTAATATTTAAAACGGCATTAGTGACTGATCACTACTAAAGAATAGCTGAGTATAATTATATTATCAACGCTGTTTGTAAGCTGTCCTACTGCTGGGCGCCGCTTTTCAGTATGTAATGGCTTAACCCATAATAGGCCACGGTGGCCCAATGTGGGTTCGCAGACTTCTCATATCTTTGAGAACTCTATAACATGCAGAATTGCTCACAATGTTTTCCATCACGATTATAGCGTGCGATGATTACCAGCTTCAAAACGTCAAAGGTTTGTTGAGCCTTGGGATCGAACTCGAGGCCTATGCGGGGCAGTCCAACGGTCTTTCACCAAACTATCAGTAAAATATATATTCTCTATAATTCCGGGTGCAAGATCATACAAAATACATACGATAGGTATGTACAAAATTCGTAGCAGGTCATTAAATAAAACAACAGTATTATATATACGAAAGTTTTTTTAATAATTGGGTATATTTACAATAGATTAATTAACAAACGTGAGTTACATGAATAATGTAAGAAGAGGTACCTGACGTGTTATACCTGTCGAGTATGTTACGAACACCCACACTTCAAATTATATCAAAGTTTACACTATAATATCTTATTAGAGATCATCGTAATTCGATATTAAACTGTATCTGGCCTTACCTGACTTATGTATTAGTAATTGGAATGTAGCCATGGCTATGTCAAATGCCTACCAATCTTTCAAATAGAGATCAAAGTAACGTGTAGTTCACACATAAATCTAAAATAAATAAACAACTTATTCAAAACCGCAACAATAAAATTTTCAATTCAAATGTCTTTTTAATTTCCAAAAAGCGTTAGAATTCAATATATAATATGCTAATGATTAGATTTTTTATTTGTATAATATTATACAGACGGCGTCAATATCGTAAATGTATTCAAGGAAACATCCGAAAAATAAATTATTGCCTTTTATAACCATACCTTATTTAATAATAATAAATATAACAATTCATTATGATGAAATAAAAAAGTAACAAAAACAAATAATGATCACAAACACAAACTAAGATTCAATTAACATCACAGACAACTACCTTTACCTAATCGTTAATGACTTGGAACCTTTAATGAGATTTCTTTTAAAGCAGCTATTCATTGACTGATTTGTTATCCGACGCGGAGGTAAAAACGGCTGTGCGCACTCAACTCAGCATCAGTTAGCACAGTCGCCAATAAATAGCCGCTTTTATATAATTAAATACTTACATTTGATCACTCTTAGACATTCACTCGACTAAACAATTTAACTTAACTACGGCACTCGGTGAAGCCACGGTGCGCTGTGGCGTTACAAACTAACTGCAAATATTAGGCTATCCAATTATAATATGTGATTTCCCCTGAGAGATTACTCATGCCGGATAATTAGTACTCCAATATAAATTAAGCTCAAAAAACATGGCGCCACAACGACTAAAATATTCATATAGTCTAACGAGAATTATATTGACGAATGTATAATCATGGAAACGTTTTGACGACGTCCTCTTGGCCCGAGTGCCTCTCAGGCTTAACGCCTTCTGACCATTTGTCTAAACTATGCTAACGGTTAAGACTTAGATGTATTATTTTATTCGATTTTACTGTACAAAACGCTTATTCCCTCGCAAAATTTGACCTATTTGTTATTAATACATTTCATCGCCTCAATAAAATCATCGAGTCATTCCGCGCTTTGAGCCGGTCATTAATTTAATACGTACACTTCATAGAAGGGTTTACCAGATTATATGACGGAGTTCCCGCTTTATTGCATCCTCCCGCCTGCCAGACATTTCCCTAATATCAACTAACTATATGGCAATACGTTCATTTCACTACGTTTACGAAACTCTTAACTAACTAACCGCTGTTCTATTGGACTAAGACACCGCTGGTCTAACGGTTAGAGAAAATAACGTACCAGACAATTACCTACATTACGAACATACAATGAAAGTGCAGCATTAACTATAAACGTGGTTACATCGAGACACCACATGTACACAACGTAATGTTGCACGATCAAGTCACCAGCTGCACGACTACTGGCGAGAGGTAGCGTTGCGTTCTCATCCTCAAGCTGTCTTTGACTTTGAATCGTGAAATTGTGATAATGTGTATCAGCAGTCCAAAACACTAGGGCTCCTCAGCGAGCTAACACAGTTCAACAACTCGAGCATTCTCCCCGTGGTCCGCTTGTTACGTATTATGACCTTGCGAAATAGATAGTAATTCCGACGATTCATTGACCGATTTGTTAGCTAACCTCACGTCAGCCAACATGTTCGCCAATAAATGGCCCATTTAATTCGTCGTCAATCCCAGTCGTAGACTAAGTCCTATCAGGTGTTACCGATCCCTAAAATGCTTTGAAATAAAGTAGTGTGTCTTAGATATATCACATTCTCCCTTCGAGATAAATTCAAAGTCACAATATTCGACTATGTATGCGAATACATAATTCGTATGTTTTAATAGTTACCTCTCACTCGCCTGAATATTGAATTGACATTTTAAGTCTTGGTCAATCGTAGCAATTTTATTTTGTTTAATATCTATTATCATAAGCGATTTTTTATTGAGCAATCACACTTGCATCTTTAAGTATGTGAATGAAAATTAAACTAATCAATGAGTTACTCTAACTTAGGTGGGCTTCTTAAATCAACTAATTTAACTATAAATTATAGTAACACGTGACTAGAATAACTTTCTAGTCACGTGTTACTATAATTTATAGCATATAATATAATATATTGCACTTAAGAAAGTAAACTAAGTTCGGACACGTTGACAATTCCATTACGGCTAAATTGTAGTCCGGAACTCTACGACGTAGAGAGCTACGCCGTAGCGTCATCATCTAGTAGGTTTGAAACGTAGACCATAATCAAATCGTCTACACATCAAACCAATTACTTTTAAAGTAAAACGTGCTGTCATTAAATTGAGGACGATTGACCAAGAGCTTCAACTGTCAAAAGCCGACATCAAACACGACTGGGTCGATCAGTGAGTGCCAACCTGAGGACGGCTACCTCTGTATGTCAGGCGGCCGTGAGAGCGTGCGGAGGGGCGGGCGCGGGGTGTGCGGGCGCGGGAGGAGGGCTCTCCACGGCGCCGCAGGCCTTCAGCTCCGTGAACACTTCAGTGAAGAAGCCAGGCTCCGAGTTGATCCTCAGCATGTTGAAGGAGAGGCGATCAACGATGAGTAGGCAGCGGTCCCAGAACTTATCTTTAGAGTCCTCAACGAGGAAGGGTTTGAGCGGGTAGGAAATCTCGTTGCCCATGTAGGAGTAGGAGAGGTAGAGGCAAGTGAGGACTACGGCTTGGAGTTCCTGGGGACGCGCTATCCGTTCTCCGTCGACCAGCTCGCGGACCAGCATGTAGACGAATACGACGTTTGCTGGATTTATAAACGCCACGTCCTGAAAACAACAAAATCATCATGTAAGTATCTACATACTTATAACTACTAATATAACACCATATATGTTTATTTTCCTAATGGAGACCTAGGCAATCGGACATCGATCGATTTACAAGGTGTGCCGTGTTTGGAGGGCATGTGACATTAGTACAATTTATAAAGTTACATGAGATTGCACATAGGTAACAGAGCGTATAGCTATTCCTCCTTCTCGCGCATGCAATAAGAACGCTTTAAGAGCTAGTAGTGAATCTGCAGGTTTGAAGATTATAAGACAGGACAAAATGAAAAAAGCAAGAAATCTCCAATATTGTATTTAAGTTGTCCTTCAGAAGAGAGTTCTGCCTGATAAGTAAACACTTACTGGATGAAATGCCGTAACCCTGTTATTACTGTTAGGCCGACAGCTCAATCGTACTGTTACCAAATGATTGACAACACCGCTTTTCCACTTAAATAGATCTCTCTTTATCGGTCTATAAACATTATTAGTAGCGATATGTTATATATATAGTAAATTTTTGTTACCAGAATACACATTAATCATATTAAAAGCAATAACATATTCGAGTGTAAGGTTAAGAAAGTATTCCGTCAAAGCCTTGACGATATACTTTTACTATTATTGAGGTGGGCAGCCAGATTGCGAATGGTATGAGTCATATTATATCCTAGGCCTATTATATAGATCCCATTCGGACGCCTTACAAGTTTCAGGGTTTTTTGCTAATACTCAGCAGGTGAGCGAGGCAAGTACTTTCTAATTACTACTTGCAACTGAAATATATAAGTGGGTTATAACTTATAAGTGTTATATGTGAGATATTTTAATGTTTTGTTTTATGTCATTAAATTACATAAATTTAAACAAAATATTAAGAAATTGTTAGTGTATAAAATATCTTATCAGGTTGTAACATTATCATCATTATCATCTCGGCTGAAAGACGTCCACTGCTAGGCGTAGGTTCTGACATATTACTGTTAAAACAAAAATCTTGAATTTTGCATTCACATTTGCATTTCTGATTAACCACACTCGATTACATTTTACAAATACATAATATTTTATACACATTTCATTTTAGTTTTATTGACGACTAGATTTTGCCTGCGGTCTCGCTTCCGTAAATGTAGTTTACGATAGTAACATTACTTTTGCTGGATAAAACCCTATGTTCTTTTCTGTTCCCCTGACAACGTGTATGCGAAATTACATGATGATTGGTCGAGTAGTTAAGGCGTGAAAGTAACAAACAAACTAACATTCGCATTTATTATATTAGTTAGGATTAGGATTACTTGATTAGTTCTCGAATATTCTGTTTGATTCTTAACGGAAATTGAATTGATATGTGATTATCGTATATGCCTTTGGGTTATACAGATAGTCTGTAGGTATGTATGTATACAACATACTGGTCACAAAATACGTAAGTACAGAAGGCATCTCGAGTTGTAAACAGTGGCTAACATGAGATTTATTTTTTTAACTTGGCACAGAAATACAATAACAGCGTAACAAACACGATATTTAGTATTTACGATAAACTCTGGCCAATAAAATAGATAGGTATAAAGTGCGCACTGTATCCATGCGAAGATCAGAGTTGCTACGTCGATCTTGCTTTATAAGTATCATACCAAATTGCTTGAGAGTACTTTAATCCAAAATTTCCCGCAATAATGACCTCTGATAAAGAAAAACTTAGTTAAAATATGACTGAATAGATTTCACTTGTTGATTGTCTGTATTTGGCTCTATTGGATGACAAGGTTGCCGACCACTGCCCTAGGCACATCTAAGCTACGTCTCATCTAGCACACCTTTCATCAGAACCAAGTTCAACCAGATCAGAGTGTTGTAAATACATAAATTCATAGACCATTTCTAATGCACACCCGTGCTCTGGCAACACTAAACTTATTTTATAAACACCTGACATGTCATTTAGCAGTCAAGACGAAAACAATATTACACAATACATGACGTGATGAAAACATTCTACTTTCGGACGTGAAAAGCGAAGAGATGTTTACTCGTCGACACAAAGTTGAGCTGTGTAAG
Source organism: Catocala nupta (assembly GCA_963675205.1). Lineage (NCBI taxonomy): Eukaryota > Metazoa > Arthropoda > Insecta > Lepidoptera > Erebidae > Catocala > Catocala nupta. The sequence continues at coordinate 22,029,837 of OY776097.1, read as the reverse complement.
CACAAAGAGTCTATACGGTAGTACTTAAGCAGACAATTAGATATAAGTGGTCAGCCATGTACAGCATAATGGCAATTAGCGCATATTCCCGCTCCCACCAAAAAAATTAAAACATAATTTCTTCTCTTTGCTGCATCTACTGAAGCTACGTGGAGAGACGTGGAAATAATTTCATCATTTTGGTTACGAAATACCTCTCTTTTCTACCCATCTGAAAGCAGATGGGTGTAAAAGAGAGGCGTTTCGTTTTAAGGCAGGTGTTATTTTATCGCTAATGTCACCTCCATACTAAGGGTGAGGCTGTTGGTAATAGCTACATTACATTTACATTAATAACATAATGGCTCTAATGGCAGATGTTATCCTTTTATGTACTAGCTACTGCCCGCGGCTACACCCGTGTGAATCCTATGGGAACGCATACCTGGATAAAAGTAGGTATCCTGATATGGTATTGCGGTATAATGGGTATATCCTAAATCCGTTTTACAGTTAATGTATTATTGAGTATCAAACTTCCAAACATCAAACTAACATTTATATTATTAGCAAGATATATAGATTTGTGAGCCTGGCACGATTACACGTCGGACGGCAGGAAACAGTGCTATGACTGTTTGCTAAAGTATGGACATGACACTTCAGCAAAGGAACCAGTGGCGTAGCGACTAGGCTACGCCACTGGCCCAATAGAGGGCGGCAGGGGCAGCCCACCCCGGGTGGCACTTTAAGTGGGCGGCAAAATTTTACAATAAGTAATATTAATATCTTGTAAATACTTTAACTATACAATATACAATAACGATGACTATTTTACCGAAAAGTTCTTGACAATTACTGTATATTAAATTACTGCCTTTTTAAATTGAAATACCCAAAAAAAAGGGGTAGCAAAATTTTCTTCTGTCCAGGGCGACTGACACTCATGCTACTCTACTAAAAGGAACAGCAGGAAAACAATACAAGGTTGTTGGTTATCTATATGTATGTTGTCTTAACCTAGCTGGGACATAACATAATCATAGCTAGCGAAATGAGAGTACTGGTGGGAGACGTCATGAGAGATGACAGTATATAGAATGTCGCATAAATCTATACTAATATTATAAAGCTGAAGAGTTTGTTTGTTTGGTTGAACGTGCTAATCTCAGGAGCTACTGGTTCCAATTGAAAAATTATTTTAATTTCGGATAGCTCATTTATCGAAGAAAGCTATAGGCTATATAACACCACGCTATGACCAATACGAGCGGAAAAACAAAAAAATTGGAAAATTCTCTTAAGTGAAGCAGACGAAGTTGCGCGGTTCAGCTAGTAATGGATAATCTTAAAACACCTCATAATAGAGTTATTAGGAGCTTGATATGTATTTTTTTTAATGAGTAGTAAATATACTATGCTTTTCTATATACCATGACTACTAATAAATGAAAACCATATTCTGTTTTTTATTCTTCATAGAATGCAGATGTATTTTCTTTTTTTTCCATTTTATTTAAATTTCAATAATTATCATGAAATGTGGTAAAAACTAGTTTAGTTCACATGACACCGTTAAAACATACATTTGAAAACCTAGGCAAGCCTCTGTAATATCTTCATTTCATACAATATAGTGTAGGTAACATTAGCCCATGATTTAGTAAGAAGCACGGCCATTAAACAAGCAAAATGCTCTTACCCTAAAATTACAGAAAATATGCTGCCGTAAAAAAATATTGGATTTGTTTATGGTGTTGTGCGAGAACCATAAAGTTTGATGGGGTAGTAAAACCTTGAACCGAGCGAAATGGAAACGGATACGTGAACAAATGACCCAGGAGTAGTTTGAGTTAAGACCCTGGAAAGATTTCCTGTCCGATACATATGATTTATATTTCAAGAATACAACTTCCGGAGTAGGAATAATTTCTATGTCACGGGAGATTTGCCGATTCACCTAGATTTTCTAACTTGATATATATGAATATAATTAAAATGATATACAAGGTTTAAATTATTAAAAACCACAAAATATATTTCTTTTACGTATATCATTTGCAATCTAACGACATATTATTATATTAAAAAAGAAATCAAATACATTAGAGAAATATTACCATCTAACAAAATACGTATTTCGTAAAATCTGGCAAGAATTTATTTAATAAATTATCTTTTTCAGCTGTTTACGCGTTTAGTCACAATTGATCATCGGTATATCTACTACATCAGCATATTATACTCCTTACATTCTAAAAGCTCCCATAGCGGCAACGTCCGTGAACTTGTTGACTGGACGGATGGTATAGTGGTACAAGTGGTCGAGTACAAGTCGCCACTGCCGCCGCGCCGAGTGTTGCGGGTTCAATCCCCGCACGAGACAAACATTTGTGTGATTGACAAATGTTTGTTCTGAGTCTGTGTGTTATTTGTGTTCGTTGTTTGAATGTTTGTAAAGTCCCCCGCGACGTAGGAATCACTCCTAGTGCGGGCGTTGTAAAAATAATTAAAAAGAGAAGTAATCTATTACCTAGAAAACAGACTGATGAGCTACTGTGTCATATTGTGGCAAGAATTATGAATCGTGTGGTTTAGTTTCGATTATACGTTATACCACGAACTAACACAGCAGTAATATCAATTATATTGCATAAAGAAAAATTCAAATCATAGTAATATTAAAAGTGTGAAATGGAAAAGTTTGTAACGGTGTTTGGAGGCTTAGATTTTTGTTACTTAATCTCGCGTAAAATTTTAAGACGTCGTGTATTTTTTTTTGGATAATTTGGTTCATAGATCAGCTAATTACTTGATGAATTAATTGCTTAGAACAAGACCAACTTTCGCATACTTCGTACAACCTAATAACAACAACCTAACGATGCTGAGAGTCAATATTAATGCTCCGCCCTGTCTACAATCCACAATAAAAGCATTCAGTCATTAGCCATACATGATACAGGTATATATGACATCCAATCCATCACGTTTATAACCCGTCAGTAATGGACTTCATACAGCTAATAAATATCATAATGACACGGGGCTCCACCCGCAGATGGAACATTATGCTACATACACAGATACTTATATTCTTGGAGAAGTAGGCAGACGTACTTTTTGCTAGCTATGTTATCAGTTTCCCGGTAGTATCTCAAGCCTATTATCGGGCACATTTCTAGATCCCGTGCTGTTAACGAGAAATTTCGTAACAGAAAAACCCTATGCTATATGATATGATACATAACAATAGACTTTCTATTCTATCTATCACGGGACAGCGAAAGGGTCCACACTGCCTAATCCGCGTGTCGAAGCTGAAATGTCCGTCTATAAACATGCATTCCGTGTCTTTATTTACAGCAAGAGTTTATTTAAAGGTGTACTTAAATCACTTTCATTTTTTACAGCCTATCGTTTCGTTTAGTTTAGTTTCGATTATATCTTATACCACGAACGAACACATCAGTAGTATCAATGGTTATATTGCATAAAATAAAATAAAATTCAAATCATTGTAATATTAAAAGTGTGAAATGGAAAAGTTTGTAAAGATGTTTGGAGGCTTCGATTTTTGTTACTTAATCTAGCGTAAAACTTAAAGGTTCTTTTTTATAACCTGGTTCAAAGATAGATCACGTTTTAGATTAACAGTAAGGATACTTTTATCCTGCTGCATAGCAGGTTCACGTGGTATTCAGCTTAGCGAAGCCGCAGAAAGAAGGTATTGTGAAATATATTTATTTTTGAGCTGGGCACTTTCAAAAGCGATTGGTAGGGGATATCTTCAAAGAGAGTGATTTAGAATTTCAAGGAGAGGCTTTTGCCCAACAGTTGTAGGCTAATGAAAATGAAAACAAAAGCCCACACAAATAGATCTTCAACTGTTTTATTATCTTTATATGGAAACAATAAAGCTTATGATAGTTAGCCTACATAGACGTTTGAAATACTCGGGTAATCACTTTCCACTGTGAAGTCATAACACTGGAAACAATGCGGCAGAGAGATCATTTTGAAGCTTGCACTTACGTGAGCGAAATGATTGCTGTAAGCTCACAGCTTCAGACAAGAGACGGTGAAACGAATGAATACAGCTGCAGTGTCGAAAGTTTTAAAACTTCGTGTTCCGATAATACAAAAGTCACAACGTTATACCGTCTACACTATGATATAAAATAATAGAACCTGTAACACATTTCAATGTGGCACTGGATTTTATTGCCGTCACAGATGTAGGTTAGCTTGTTACAGAATAATATGTGTATCTATACTGCTGACTGATCATAATTTGCTGAGATTTTATCCTTGCTTGTGGTCAGCATGAAACAGTATTGTAATGAAATTTAAGGGAAATAATATATAGAATTTGTGAAATATCATAGTTTTTGATAATATAAAAAGTGTTCCCGTTTGAATCGTGCTTGAATTCTTCGCGTACGTGTGATTGTGAGTGTTCATTATTATTAAAAACATAACAGCTTTATCTTTCTTAAACAAATAGAATGTTTATAAAGCTAAAGTTAACTTTTTTCATATTTCACAGAACTGGTCGATTTTATCTGTTTATATTAATTTCAGTTAAAAGAAGTCATAATTGTGATTCTTTTTAAGTAAAATATGTGAAAAAGAATGTAACTAAGTAGTTTTTAATTACTTTCACAATTGCTTTGCATAAAATCATTTAAATTTAGAAGATTTTGGTTTATTTATTATTTTGCGAACGACTGTAAGATTTAAGGTTAAAGTTCCAGATTGAGCAACATGTCATTAGGTTTGTCTGTGAATTTGAATATTCACAGCAAAATGCCTTGTAAACATTAAAACGTTTCCACCATATATCATAAATTTAAACAGATATCTAAATGTAAATGTAATATGTCTGCCTACTCATTTATATAAGCGTTAGTTGTCATTAAAAAAACTACATAAACAATACCCAAATCTATATATGCAGCACCTGATGCAATAACCACTAAACTGCAGCAAAAGCCATGCGGTGCACTTTATCAATATCACTAAAGTATGTCAAAGTCATATATGATTTATTCCTTTAGGTCACAAGTCACAACGCAATACATGAACTTTAAAGTTTACTGCTTAACGAGTTCACTGAAGTTACATTTAGGTTAGTTGCTAGAGTTCTAAATGTAACTCCCAGCCATTAACCTAAATGTAACTTTAGTTTTCTTCTTCTTTAATGAAAGTGTTTAGCCTATAATTAAACGTAGAGTTACTATTTTCGTTATTTACTACGGAAATCTATATAAGGTGTTGTAGCCATTTAACTTTCTATTGAATTAATTGTAAAGATGGTGTTTCTAAGAATTAAATCCTAACTATCCTAACTGTATACTCATAGGATAAATACTTTTCCTGTTTATTTTTATGTATGGTTTTCACATTTAAATTCTATTTACGAATTATAGTTAGTTGTAGTAGTATAAAGTTTTTATCCTTTATATTTCAAGCTGTTGGCATTCCGAATTCAAAAATATAAAAAAATAAAATATATTTTGTTGTTTGTTTGCAGAATTGGCAGACTGGTACTAACCTAATCTACATTTACGCGAATGAAACCGCTGGCAAAACCTAGAATTTAACTCACTTATATGTCAACTAATTAATGTTTTCACAATACGAAAATGTCGCCTTCTCTTCATGTCGGTTTGTCTGTTCGAGCTGCACGCAAATACCACTGAAAGGTACATGGTACCTACATTTTGTTACTAATGTAAAGGCAATACATGACTGAATATGGTTAAAGAAAATTTACATTAGATATGAATAAATATAGAGGCGCTCATAGCCAGTTGCACTCACTGATCGGTAAACGATTAGCGAGGTTAAGCAATGTTGGGTCGATCAGTCTATAGATGGGTGACCGCTTAGTGGTATTTCATCTGAGCGTCTCCGTGCTTCGGAGGTCACGTAAAAAGTCGGTCCCGGTTGTTGCTAAATTGATAGCAGTCGTTAAGCCATGTCAGAGGCCTACGTGCGGCTTGAACAACTCTTGACAACAGGTTGGCCACTAACCACACGAAAGAACGAAGAAGAAGACTAAATAATAACTTTAAAACTTTTGCGTTGCATGATATATATATATACTAGCTGACCCGCGCAACTTCGTCTGCTTCACATAAGAAAATTTTCCCCGTTCTTGCAACATTTTTCATTGATGCTTCGCTCCTACTGTTCGTAGCCTGATGATACATAGCCTATAGCCTTCCTTGATAAATAGGCTATCCGACACTAAAAGAGATTTTCAATTTGAAGCATTAGTTTCTGAGATTAGCGCTTTTAACCAAACAAACAAACAAATTCTTCAGGATAATACATAATGGGTATTATACATATATATGACTAAATAAGACACACATAAAGTGGTATTTCTAAAACCTTCATAACTCTCTCAGAACTTTGAAGCACTTAGAACTAAAGTTAGCTAGTACGGTTGTCAAATGGTGTCAAGGATGGCTATTTGTACAAAGTTGACATTGGTGTAATAGTTCTGACCCCTTGAAATTAGCCATAAACCGCCACTGTTGAGACAACCCCCTGGCGTACTTATATCACTAACTTTACCTTGAATTCTTTGTAACGTGAGTAGTTTGAAAATTTTGACAATGCTACGGTTTTGATGACATGGTTGGCATTGTAGTTAAGTAAGACCCCTGTGTTGGAAATAGGGTAATTGACTCACAATTATTTATTATGTCATATTGTTGTATTACCCAAAAATTAAAATGCAAAGATCTTTTTAGATGTACTCTATATAAGAAATGTTTTTCTGTTAGTCGTTGTTGCTTGAGACATTTTTATATAAAGTTTAAAAAACTGTAAACCGACTACTTAAAAAAAAGGGTCATAAAGGACGAATTTAAAATTTATATAGCCTATTTCACTCGGGCCATTATTACAAATCTATTGACACCTCATTCATTAAAATCGGTTCAGTAGTTTAGGCGCTACGGTGGAACATACAAACATACATATACAGACTGCCAAAATCATTACTCTTCCTTTTGTCTTCGCCGTAGTCGAGTAAATAAATAAGGTACAAGCGTTTTAAATTTAGTAGCAGGGATAGTTGTCAAATTACAGAAAAAGGCAGCACAATGCAAATTATGACGTAATCGCTATTTAAATGCAGCTTTCTGAGGGAGATAGCGAAATAACCCAGCTACACTCCTACATTTTCTTATATCGAAATTTAAAATATTAATTATGCTCTTACTTTGTAAACAATTTTGATACTGTTTGCACAAAAGGATTCCTTTTGTTGCTATTTATTATTGTGTGTAAAATAATAAACACAATGAAATACAGGCAACTACCTTATATGATCTTCGATATAGAAAAACCTTTTTAAATCACGATTAGAAAGTGAGTCTGGGCGTCTGAGTGAGACAGACAACCCTGTGCTCATCGTTTTACTTTTTTAAAGCAACCCTTACTTGAAGATGCTCTAGAGGCAAAAGTCACCAATTAATATTTCGCATTATTCACGTACTAGTAATATTTAAAAATTAAGTTATTAAAAAATCCGCATTTAGTTTAATTTTATGCCTCAGGTTTCAACTACCTCCATAGCTAAATTACATCCAAATCAGTGCACCGGTTTAGACGTGAAAAGATTTCAAAGAGAAATGATTTTTTCGCATTAATAAATTATTTTAAAACATCATTAATACTGCAGCCCAAGGGCAAATATATTTGTTTAATACAACTTCGTCAGTTGTTTAAAAGGATTCCCACGTTTAAGGATTAAGAACACAAGTTCTAGGTTAATAGGTAATAAGCACACACTCTATTTGCCCTTTCTCACTGCGATTCAACAATGTTGATAGTTATTTACATACATACATACATAGATTCACGCCTGTTTCGCAGAGGGGTAGGTAGAGACTACGGATTTCTTTTGGATAGTTGTATGATTGTTATTTAAAAGAGTATAATGGCCTCTGTGCCGTAATGTTAGTGTATGCGAGCGGCAGCTACGCATGAGGTCTCGGGTTTGTTTCCCGCATCGGGCAATGATATAAGCTAATTGGCAGGCAATTCCATGCAGCATAGAGTTTAGAACTGTGTCTAATAAACAGCAATACGCTTGCTCAATTTTACGTGGGATCTATAACTATAACTAGGAAAATGAGGGTATTACACATCTATAACTAACCCTGTTGGGAATAAAGATGTGTGACTATGTGTGGGTAGTATAACATTATTAATTAACTAGCTGACGCGCGCAACTTCGTCTGCTTCACATAAGAGAATTTTCCCGTTCTTGCAACATTTTACATTGCTGCACCGCTCCTATTGGTCGTAGTGTGATGTTATATAGCCTATAACCTTCCTCGATAAATGGGCTATCTAACACTAAAATAATTTTTAAATTCGAACTTGTAGTTCCTGAGATAAGCGCGTTCAAGCAAACAAACAAACAAACTCTTCAGCTTTATAATATTAGTATAGATGTCCTCCAGACCGAATGTCGGCCACAGCGGGCAATCTTAACGAAGACTGGCCATCTGCGCAGGAGATATTACAGTGCATAAATACAAGTGCACTCTTTGTTCCCTAACTCTCATGATCCGATGGGACGGTAATCCGATACGACCGGGGAGATGTCAGGCGCAGGACCGACAGCTTTACGTGCTTTCCGAGGCACGGGGGTGTCTAACACCGCCAACTTCCTAACTCCGGCCTGCTATTGAGATTTCTTAACAGAAAAACCCAAAACTTTTTGTTGGCCCTACCCGGGTTCAAACCCGAGATCTCATGCACAGCAGTCGTATTCACTACCTCTGCGCCACGGAGGCAGTTAATATTATATAAAGTACCTAGTTGGATATTGCTGAAATAGTAAGTTTCTTGTGACGCCAACACGGAAACACGTTCAAAATTTGATCAAAGCAAAACTTTCGATATTTCACGTCTTAATAACTACAATGACCCGATTCAGTAGCTAAACTATGATCTAAATCAAACTGTGTCAAAGCCGAAGAGACCTAGATTGCCTTCAATTGAGGTTAAGTTGCCCACTTCAATAGAAATGCGAAAGGTTCTTTATTGCCAGTCTTATATGGCGCTATTAACACATAATCACCTACATATACATAAAAATATGTCCTTATCTTCACTAAATAATTTGTACCGATTACTGAAAGCAATAAACGTATTTATTTTAATAGTATTCACGAGATTTTATACCACTATTAAACATTTAGCGCATCACTACAACTTCCCAAAACAACAGACGAAATTACATACCTAACCGTAGTTTTGAGTATAGGCATTTTATAATTCTAATTTTTCGTTGTAAAATACAGTATCTAACAACGTAGCATCTACGTCAGGATTTCTGCCTTTTCAGCAGTCTTGGTTACGAGGTTACCCGAAAATCATTATTTGCTTTTGAAGAGGAAAGCATACAGAGACTTTTACGTGCGTGTTGCGACATTTAGTTATGTAGTGAAAATATACTTTTTAAGTACTAGAGAATATTTTTTAAGGCAGCATACAACGGATGTGTGTACAATGGAAAGAGTTAACTTAATGAAAAGAGTTGCACAAAAAGATCTCGCCCACATTTCTTCCTACACCTTATTTTTTTTTCAAATTAGAGGCCTGCTACAAGTAGGTCACATAATACTTCGATACAGTAATTTGTAACCTTGAAGATTATAGAGAAAACAAGGAGTGCAGTAAATAACCGTAGATACTACTACGAACGCTCGCGTAGAACCGACGCGTACCGACGCGCGGCGTGCGAGTTTCATTCTCTGCGGTCATAGATAAATCTCGAAACTTTGTAAATAAACAGCAGTCAGATTTAAAATTAATTAAGATACATAATCATTTATTGTATCACTTAAATACTAATATGAGCAGCGATAGCTCAGTGGGGAGACCAACAGACTGCAATGCAGAGGGTCTCGGGTTCGAACCCACGTCGCGCACCTCTGACTTTCGGAAGTTATATGACTTTTCGAAATTATGTGCGTATTGATTAACAATTGTTGCCTGCTCCGTGCCCCGGAGAGCATGTTAAGCCGTCGGTCCCGGCTGCCATGAACATCTACGGCAGTCGTTATTGGGGAAGTCGACACAAAAGATCCCACTGGGTCGAAGTGTCGTCGGTTTGTACTAACTGGCCCCCGCACAAGATAAGAAGATAAGATAAATACTAATATTATTGCTAAGATATGATTTACCTTTGTAATACTTAGTAAAGGTACCTTTCTACCACTATCGAGTTAATGAAAATTTAATATTATTTTATAATGCGATACAAATTTTGACAATGTATTGAGTGTGAAATGACCTGCTTTCTAAACAAATGTATTATGCAACAAATTGTTTTCTTTTTCGTTGTTATGTGTTGCACGTCGACGCCTCCATTTTCAATGTATGCAACTAATACTATAAAACTAATAATATGTAATACTATAAACGTTTGAAAAGATGTTTGTTACGTACATGTGGAAACTGTTAAATGTATTTGAATGAAACTTTGCTCACAGATAGACCTTTACATGATGGTAGGCAATTTTCATTCCGGTATGCGTTCCCGTGGGATTCTTACGAAGTTCACGATTTTTGTTTCGATTTTATAAATTTATGTGACTTTGCGTTTGCTTACAAAGTTCGCTGTGAATTCTCTCGACACAGAATAAAATGTTGTTATCCACAGAGAGTTGTTCTAAGTCGCTTTATACTATACTTTCGTGTATTCAACGCCTGTAATTTGTTTTGACTGTTCATATTATTACCTAGTGCTCGTTTCTGGTCACACTTGTCTCCTGGTTTTGTTTTCTATGGCCTTGTAGTAGCAATACCAAAACAAATCAGCCATGTCGAAGAGTAACGGTTATTGTTTACCTTTAGGTATGCCATAGCCTTGTGTCATCTAAGTCAATAAAAATGTCTGTATTTTATTAATATCGCATACTAACAAACTACCTTACAACTGCAATTAACATCACTGACTGGTTGAATATATTCTATAGCTATATCAAAACACAACCCTACACCACGACTGCGAGGGTCGATGCATACCTACATACTGCAATAAGCACCCAGACAACAGCAATAGGAAACCGACCCCTCCATCCGCCATTTTTGTTGTCCATACCAATTTTAATCCTAACATGTAAACTCATATGGTGCCTCTGTTCCGCACTATACGTTATATAAACTGTTCAGTATACATATATATTGTAGTATATTTAAAGATATATGAGTAATTGCCAAGCATAGAACAAGTAAATAGTCAGTTCAATTAACGGTTAGATAAAGCAGTATTGCAGTAGCGTGATCGCAAAGGGCTTTCGTGCTACTAGCGCCCCTAGCGGACAATTTATAACAACTCAAGTTAAGTATTTTTACTTTTAATTACTGTAGCTTAGGTTCGCCCTATTACGTGGGATTTTAAAGATAGCTAATGGAAAATGTGTATAACACGTGTAGTATAAATATGATCGCTAAGGGCTCTCGTGCTAGTGGCGCCCCTAGCGGCCAAATTATAACAACTCGAGTCGAGTATTTTTACTTTTATTTACTGTAGCTTAAGTTCTGTATTACGTGGGATTTTAAAGATTGTTAGAGAAATGTGGGTGTAACACATGTCTCTTAATTAAAGATATAAAAATCGTGGGCCTACTAATTAGTTGAAACTGCTTCTACGCTATATTTATTAAGTGTATTATGACTTAAATACCTTGCGTTGCTCCAATATCTGTTATACTCCACTTAACCCTAACATTAAAACTTATACGACGCCTCTATTCTGCACTATACGTTATATAAATTGTTCAATAGATACATATGTTGTTGTATATTTGAAGATGTTTGAACACTTGCCAAGTATAAAACAAGTGAATAGTTAGTTTAATTAATGGTAAGATAATCCTTCTCACATTGAGAAAAGGCCAGCAGTGGGATAGTTTAATACAAAGCTAGCATTATGTAAAATAAATATATTAAATAGGAAACATTTGATATTTTGTTTGTCTGTTTGTTTGTAAGGGTTTACCTCAAAAACTGTTCAACCGATTTTAAAAATTATTTCACCTTTAGATAGCTATATTATCACTTATCAGTCTTATCACAGAGTAAGAAGATATATTTTACACGAGCGAAGCCGCGACAACTACAAGCAAAAACTAGCATAAGATAAAACAGTATTGCAAGTGTGATCGCTAAGGGCTCTCGTGCTAGTAGCGCCCCTAGCGGATAAATTATAGCAATTCGAGTAAAGTAGGTATTTTTAATTTTATTTACTGTAGCTTAGGTTCTATTACGCGGGATTTTAAAGATAGCTAGAGAAATGTGGGTGTAACACATGTCTCTTAATTAAAGATAATATGAAAAGCGTGGGACTACTAATTAGTTGAAACTGCTTTTACGCTATATTTATTAAGTATATTATGATTTAAATTCCGTGCGTTGATACCGTCTGTTATAATTATACTCCATTTAAATATAGCCTGTAACATTCATTGAAAACGAAAAGCTTTCGCGGAGGTTATTATAAAAAGTACCATTATGGATCGATTTACATAACTTATTGCGGAGTTTGCTTTTATTTCGAGTATGTTTGCTTAGTTAGTTGAATACAGGTCATAGCATAATAATAGAGGTATAAATATGAAGTTGCCATTTTGTTTGAAGTAAATCGTCAATGTTGCGGTTTTCATACTAAGTATTTAATATAACAAATATTGCCAATTCGTATGTATGTTTTATTTTCATGTATTGTTGTTATTTTATGTTTCTTTAGGGCATTTGGGTTGTCTTAAATTAACAAAAACATCGACTATTATGTAATTATAGCGAATTGAAACAACGAATATGGGACACTTAGCTACTACATTTGTCATTAATAATACATGTTATTAATAATATATATAGTCTTTCTTCGAAAAAAATATGAATTTTTAAAATAATCTTTGCATTTTGTACTGAAATTACGAAAGACCTACTATAATAAAGCATCAGAGAGACGTGAATAGGACTTTTATTTAAGATTAGCATTTACGCAGTCATGTTGAGCTCTATTTTATGGTACCTACGAATCTCCGACTTCTCGAATTTATGTGCGTGTTACATATGTAGTTAATTATCGCTTGCTTTAACGGTGAAGGAAACAATCGTGAAGAAAGCTACATATATGAAAGTTTTCTATGATGTTCTCGAAGATAGTGTAAAGTGTGTGTGGGCGGCGTGGTGGGCTATGGATTAACCTTTCTAACACTGCGAAGACGCCCTTGTACAATAGTTACCAGGTTTATAATCAGAACTGATATATTTATGCCTAAGCCTTCTTAATCCTTAAGCGTCTTACAAAACAGTTACTTAAGTTCGCAATATTATATTTATTAAAGAGAAACTTTAGTAATAAGTAATATTAATTTCTTAGCGCTTATTTTAGTGACGTTTAAAGATTAATGGATAAATAGTTTAGATATAATTTATTAAATGACTAGAACCGAGTGTACTAAGATTTTATAGGTAGGTTAGTAGACGACAAAATGTTTTAAGAAGACAATTCCCGCATTAGAGGTGGGTCCCTCTATCGCGATCAGACACAAATCAATCATTTGTGGATCTCACAAAAATCTTCTCACGTGGGATTCGAGTCCACAACATTCAGCGCGACAACATTGATAGGATGACCATTTTCCCGATGCGCTATCCATACATCTTTACGTTTATATTACACTAGATGTGCCTGCGGTTTCATCCGCGTTTATGATTACTGCACCGCCCCCGTGGGTTGTAGCGTAATGTTATGTAGCCTATAACCTTCCTCGGTAAATAGGCTATCCAACACAACAATAATTTTTCAAGTCGAACCAGTAGTTCCTGAGATTAGCGCGTTCAACCATACAAACAAACTATTTAGCTTTATAATATTAGTATAGATGAGGTTTCAGGTTCAAAGAAGCAACACGGATTTAGCAGAATAAAAACATACCAAGTGGTGTTGTGCCTACTTACCTATCTGGGCAATAGGCATGTACCTACTCTATGAACACGAATACGGAACTCTGAATAGGGATGTATGGATCGATTTGTCTGGAAGGGGCATTGGGTGTCCCTTGCGTGTCTGCATCAGCCCCTGTCTGGCTACACCAATCAACTAACTGGATAAATTATAACTATTGCAGTCCAGACAGTTGCATTTTGTATTACTATTTAATTCTGGAGTGTCTTCATGCATACAAAGATTTACGCATGTATCACCGATGGAGTTGAAAGAGCGGTTTTGTTTCCATACTTCTTTATCAGCTGTTTTAAGTTTAGATTTCTTTTGGGTACGTAGACTGCTTTTAATGACAATTTTAATTGGACCCAGTGCCTGCGATCTGCCACGTGTGTTCTATTGCCATAATTAATAAAATGTTATGGAATCTTTTAAATTATTGATTAGCTACGTGTGGGACGTGAGTCTTTGAAAGAAAAAATTATATTGTACCCACCTTTAGGCGCCGTAAATATCTTTGTTATTGGTTTCTGCCTATTGCTTCATCCACGTTTACCCCAAGAGAACCCATTACCTGGTTATAAAGTATCCATATATAAAGACCAATAGCATACAGGTAGACCTATCATATAATAGGTCTATCTGTATGCTATTAGTCTATGTAATTAAGTAAAAAACATCGGAAGGTCTTCACAAACTGTCATATTTATAGTATTAGTTAGAATTTCATCTTGAAATTTCATCAATTCATTAAAATAATCTGTTAATGTATTATAATAATTCTAGGAATAACATTGATATAACTTAATTATTACTATTGACATTGAAATAAATTTATTATTATTATTAAATAAATAATCTATATTATTATAACTTTAATAAGGATATTGCATTAATTTAATCTCCGGGCACGCCACGATTGTGGCGGTAAGGCCCGTATTTGAGGAGTGGCTGGAGAGGCGGCATGGCGCCCTCACCTTCCGGCTGACACAGGTTCTGACTGGCCATGGTTGTTTTGGCCAGTTCCTGTGTCGTATACGCCGGCAAGAGACGCCCGGTTGTCACCACTGCGGCGACTGCCGCGACGTTGTTGAGGACACGGCGCTGCACACTTTGGCGGTTTGCCCCGCCTGGGCATCGCAGCGCCGTGAGTTGATCGCGGCAGTCGGATCGGTTGCCCTCTCGCTCCCGGCCGTAGTTCAGTCTATGGTCCGGAGTGAGAGGTCGTGGAACGCCGTCGCCTCCTTCTGTGAGGAAGTCATTTCCATCAAGGAGGCGGCGGAGCGGGAGAGGGAGCGTTTAAACCCTCTCCCCAACCGCAGAGCCGGGCGCCGGAGGGCGCGAGACGACCTCCAGCCACCCTGAGGTTTGACCTGGGGGTGGCGGGCTTTGTGGGCCTGCCCGCCATCCGTTCAGCACCAGGTCCGAGAGGCGGCGTGCGTGTTCCCACTCGCGCCTCTGTTTCGAGTCCGTCTCCCCTCCAGGGGGGAGACAGTAGGGTTTTATAATGTCGGAAGTGCCTATTTTGGGTAGGTCTTTTGTGTAGTGGCCTGCCGTTTCATACGGCGGGCCGAAACCTCGGCGGGGTCGCGACCGCATGCGAAAGCGATTCGCGCGGCCCCGCCGATAGTGGTTTTGTCGAGGAACACCGTGGTAGGTTTAGTCGGTATTCCGGGAGGTACTTTACTATTATTTCCATCTTTCTTTTACCCCGGCGAGTCCGACATAATCCCTCCGCCCGCCCCCGCGGAGGGATATGCGTCACAGCATTCCCCCACGTAAAAAAAAAAAAAAAAAAAAAAATTAATTTAATCTATTATTATCTAATTTTATATATTTCAATGTTAATCTTCGTTTTTTGACAAAAAACTTACGGTAGAATAACTTAAAAGATGAACATATATGGTTTCTGCAAAAATAAATAATTTGAATTTGAAAAAGAAAATTGAGATTAGATTAGATATAAAAATTTACGCCCGTATCTGACTTTTGACACAAACTCGATACCTTTAATAGCCTAATCTACCTAACTCTGATCTCTATTCTAGCAACATAACGTGTATACAGCGAATCAAAAGCCTTCCCCTTGGCGTATTTGGGAAATGTTATCCCAGTGGTCTAGCCGGTTTACCACAAAGAAATACGATACGATTCCGGCTCAAATACCAAACCAAACCAATCTCTATTGGAGCTACCGCAGACGGCCAGAATAATTCGAATGTCTAATTCAAGCAGAATATTTGTTCAGTAATACATGATATATTAAGCATGGCTACGTTTTTGGATCTCTTGGAAAACTAACTACCATTTAGGTGGGTATTCATCAAGACAAATAGCAGCGATTTTATCGAAAGAAAAGGTCACAACATGGTATCAAATCTAGACTAACGGAACCGACGTAACGGTATAAAAAATACAGTTATATACATAGATAACAGAAAATACTACTATTACTTTATCTATATTTATATTATATACTTTATTTTAATTGATAATACTTTATTAATCACATTTTGACATTGACATCGTCGGCCTCGATGGCGTAGTGGTCAGTGTAACCGACTGCCACGCCTGAGATCGCGGGTTCGATTCCCGCACAAGTCAAATATTTGTGTGCATGAACATGGATATTTGTCTTGGTCTGGGTTTTTCTACGTAGGTATAATGTGTATGTATTTAAAAAAAACAAAAGTATATATGTATGTTTATCTATTGTCTAGTACCTATAGTACAAGCTCTGCTTAGTTTGGGCTAGATAGTGTTGTGTGTATGTGATAGAATATTATTATTATTATATATAATACTTTACTTTTTTACAATAATCCAAAACTTACTTTTTGTCGAATACAGTTTAGAGTTTATACGCTACCTTATGGTAGCAATAGCCCAGAGAGAACATAGAACGTTGCTGCCTCAACGAGCGCCTTGGTTCCGGTTGTCAAGGGCGTCTTATGGTAATAGAAATTAAATAAACAATCATGTTCAGCCGACTCTGGTTTGACTAAACACTCAATTGCAAAATAATTTGTTATTTTTATTAAAGTATGAAAAATAGTAAATAACATATTTAATACTACACACCTACATACACACTAATATTGTGATAAGAAGATTAAGTGTGGCCTACTTTAGATGTTCTCTGGGGAGAACGGGAAAAGACACTTATATGATGATACTAGGCAGTCCAAATGATTTTACAAAGTCAAAAGATTCTGTCAAAATTACATAGGACTTTGCCGGTGTTATTGATTTAATACGGTTCCTAGCAAGCTGTTATAACCACTTAATTAAAGAAGCACATATCAGCGGACACATAAGCAATTCTATGTTGCCCTGTAAGTGTGTATGTAACTATGAACGTTATTGGTCGTAAAACATTTTTCACTCATTTGTAAGGTTTCAAAAGAATATATGAAATCTCAAACACGATAACATTTAACTGTAATACATTATGTAAAGAAAATAGCAATTAAATATGATTTAGGAAAGCACGATTTGATGATATAATGAGTAATAAACAATTTTCATATAACATTAATGAATTTAGAAAAGCGTGGGCGCTTTTAATGTACTCTACATTTGCATGATTTAACCTTTACAAATAGCTAGCGATAAAATGAATATGAAACGCCCATGACCTACGAACAGTAACGAATTTTTTACATATTAAGTCATTATTATTTTCTAATTAAAGCCAGATTTTCTTACTTGTTTTTCTCTTTATTTTAATACAGGCTAACATTACACCTTATGAAGCACTTTTTATAATAACATATTATAAAATCCTGATTTCTGATGGACAGATTAAAACAAATATTAATGAACAGACGGTCAAACACATGTCAACTGATGTGATTGGTTGATTGAATTAGCAACGCCCAACCAAACCACTTGGCATGATTTTGATTGACACGTTGATTAGCCTTTCAGAACCTTGTTAGTCATGACCAACCTAACTAATGTTAAATGCGAATGTGATTTTGTTTCATTGTTATGTTTTCATGCCTTAACTACTCGACCGATCATCATGAAATTTGGCATACACGTTGCAGGGGTGCCTTCAGAAAAGGACAATTATGTAACTTTCATCCAAAAAATAAGCGATCGAGCTGCGGACAAAAGCTAGTATTGAATATATATAACACATACATATATACTTACTAGCTGCAGCAGATATGGATATAGAGTTTGTTTGTCACGCTTTCACGCCTTACTAAACGACCGACCATTATTAAATGGTGCATACACGTTTTCAGAGGTACAAAGAAGGACATACACCTTTTATCCAGAAAAAAAAAGTGTTCCCGAGGGCTAGAAATTTATTGACAAAATCTACATAAACGCGAGGAAAGCTGCAGGCAAAATCTAGTCTATTCTAATATAATAAAGATTTGATTTTTATTTGTTTGTTTGTAAGGATTTAACTAACAAACAACTCAACCGATTTTAAAAATTGTTTCACCTTTAGATGTGCTGTGTTATCACCGAGTAACATAGGCTATACTTGATTTAAAAACTTTTACTAACATAACCTAACTTAGTTTTACGCGAGCGATGCCGCGGGCAAAGCTCTAGTATAGCCATTCCGAGCAGAATACTTAATTGCTATTACCGCAACTTTAGTATATTATCCGTGCTTTATGGTAACAGCATCTAACCGTCCAACGTATCAGCATAATATTCACTTCACTCATTAGTTAATCATGAACGAGGGGAACTGCGGCGAGACTGCGCATGCCTAAGGGTCCGTGTAGACGCGGTCCAGTTGCGTTCCCTAGGGATAGGGATTAACAAAATGGACTGACAAAATCAAAAATATGTTTTGTTCATATAGCTCACAAAGTAACACTTATGAATGTCAATGTTACACTTATTAATGTGAATTTACATTTACTTGTTGCCATGTTCAGCAAAGCAAGGGCGTAGAATCTTTAAGAAGATCTGACAAAAAACTCACGTCAATTTTTTTATCACCAATTTTGCAAATCTTTTCTGTAAGGCTTGTCTTCTGTTTACGCGAATGTTATTCATTGAAACTAAACTACTATATACGGATTTTATCGCGTTGTTTATTTGACACTCTATTACATAATTTAGAAACTGTTACACTACATACTACTACTATTAAACTTTACTAATTTTTACTAAGCCAATTAAATTGTAAAACTATTTAGATTTAATTTTACTTTCCTCGACGTTTCGGTTGCTTTTCAGCAGCCGTGGTCACGGGGCGACTCTCTCCCCGTGACCACGTTTCAAATAAACAACGCGATAAAATCCGTATATAGTAGTTTAATTTCAATGTTCTGTAAGGAGTTTCAACCATTAAGGCAATTACCATTCATGAAACAGTCAAACAATTTTTACTTATTAAATAATATTATAAATGCGACTGTTAGTTATTTTGCTACGCTTTTACGTAACTACTCAACCGATGATCATGAAATTTCACAAATACGTTGCCAGGATACAAAAAGGGATGTAGGGTAGATACCTTATCCAGAAAAAGAACTGTTCTAATGGCATAGCAATTAATTGGCAAAATCTATGAGCGAAACTGTTCGTTTGTTTTGTAGACGTTCATTTGTTTTACACAATTTCTTTTTTAACCTATTTTAGGTACCTATCCCAGTGATATAACTAGTTGGACATAATTCCACTGTTGTACTACGGGTCATAATCATAAATAGCATTGAACTATGGGTAACTTTACTTCCGCGTAGTACAACCAGTTGAACATCGCAGTTGTACCACTGGTCGGGAGCGGGGCAAACTCTATAAAGAAATATTTAGAAGTTAGTCTCTTATAGTAGTTTATGGTAGAATAGGAGCGTATGGTAGGATTAAGAAGTGTAATACCCTTAAATTGTTAAACAAGTATAATGATCTGATGATAAATAGATTACAATGTATAGACGTTTGCTATGCTAAATATAACGTTGACGTTTAAAAATCAGGTGATGTCCGAGTCAGTATTGTGCACCTAATGTTCCCGCAGCACCTCACAATAGCACCTGATTTATAATTGACCAGTTTATTTACTAGATTATGCTCACGACTTGGTCTCGTTTTTTTTACTATTCTATACTATAACTCCCATTGTACATTGTCTACTTATTCGAATTAAACGAAGCGTGGCTTAGATCCTAAGGCTCCGACAATCAGACCACATCGAATGCATGTTCTTGTGTAAAACTCAAACAAAACATTTTGAAATATAATTTTATTTGATATTAGTAGAAGTTAGAACGTAATGTATACTTATAATAAAATTGCAAATGGTCGATGAAAGCTATCGACCATTTGCAATTTTATTTAAAAAATTTAATGTTCCGCGTCTTTTTGAGAGCTGTAGATGCCAAAGCAATTATTTTAGAAATGTTTCTTGTCTGCCTGTGTTTTTGTACGTACGTGCATCACGAAAAATTAATGTCATAAGTTCCCAAATTCCACGCGTCTAAGTCGTCGCCAAAAGCTAGTTTAGCGATATAGATCAATGTAATCTACCCTAGTGAACTATTGATGGATAATTTCACAATAATTATGAAGACTGCATTATAAGCGACAAGGCAGACTACGCAGTTCAAACAACGTGATGCATAACTTTGCTCTTAAGTTTGGGTCCAAACAAGAGATCCCGCGTTTGACTGTTAGGTAAGGTTATTGTTTTATTTGAAAAAATATGCGGTAAGTGGAATAGTCTCTAGTAGGTACGCGCTGTTAAGTTATATTAATCTCATGAAGACGAATTTAAAAATGGCGACGAGCACTCCCATAAATCCTTCTGCATCCAATAATAGCTCCAGCTTTCCTTCGATATAATATTACTTTTATAGCATCACGTAAATACCGTCGCGTGAATACCGTCTTTCTATTTTTAGCAAGAAGGTATCTCTTGCTCTTTTAAATATGGGAGGAACGGTAAAGAGCCAATATGTCCTGGATGAGTTTTATTTTTGAAAATATCGTTTACTATAAATGAACGTAAAATGAGCGATATAAATCGCTTATCATTTGCTTTGAGAAATTTTTAATAGTTCTACCTTTACTTTTAAAAGTAATATTCATAGTTATTTTTTACAGCAACTTATACTAGGATGATTCGTGCCTAGGGAAAGAATGGGAGATAAAAGATTAACCAAGAGAATGTAAGGCAAGTGAGAATGGAAATGTTGGATGGGAAAAGCTTGGCCCAACATATTCTCCATAGCACTTGACAGAACTCGACACGATTGACTTTGACGCTTATTTTGCATACAATTTGATCAGTTAATCGCATTAGTTTCTGCTAGGGGCGCTTGTGTGACAGATATAGCGACGTGACTAAACGTGTCGAGTTGTGACAAGAGCCATTATAACTCATAGAGTCGTCCTAGTATGTATGAGATTTCATGGCTCCTTGTTGGTAGGTATAGTCGTAACAACCTAAAACCAGAAGCGTGTAGAAAATTTGTTAGGAAAGAATACAGTTCGAGATATATCCCACGCACATGTTTGGTACATATCGTTTTGTACGCATGTATTTATTTTAAAAAGGCAAAGATGTGCCTTGGGATGTTCAAGACTACAGTACCATTTAGGTGTAAATTAGCATCTTAAAAACGTTTTTATATATGTAACAATTACTAAAACCAGATTGTTTTGCAAACTGGCGATATTATTACTGGTCAGTTTTTATTTCAGTATCACGTCCCGCTTACATATTCATATAATAAAAAACCACTTATTTAAAAATACATATTATACCTATATCGCAATGGACTTTGTAAAAATCTAAACTCTTGATTCGGAACAATAATCGTAGATAACAAATTTTCAACCCACATAGTGATTGAACTCTCAACACACATTGGCAGTGCAGAGGCAACAGTTAAACTGCTGCACCGACTGTACATGTTATTACAATATTTATAATTATTTCTTAACAGAACCAGAGGGAAGAGGGGAGCGAGAAGGAAGAGGGGAAGACCAAGAAACAGGTACACCGATCAACTAAAAGAAGTTGTGAAAGTTGAAACTTATAAGGAACTGAAAGAGATGGCATTGGAAAGTGAAAGATAAAGATTGCTACACCGACAAGTGCAAAGCACTTAAGTTTTGGAATTTCTTAACAGAATATATTTCGTGTTTTCAACATACTGGTTTCGTGTAACACCTATCTCAATGCACCGATTAACACAAAATTGACAAGCGTGATTAACATGATAAAGCTTTCTAATCTCTGGTATCTTTTCCAATCACTTTGTCCCATTATCCACTAGTCAAAAGCTGAGTGTTTTGATACACCCCTTACAAAGGGATTTGTTTGGGGTCGGGACGGAGGCTAATATATTTTGCCCATTTCTTTCAACCCATCTTCTAATTCCTATTTATTAAGATGGGCATCGAAGGATTGATACCCCGGTGTTACAAGCGATTTTTAACTACGGTGAGTCTAACAATCGGGTGGGCCGTATGCTAGTTCGTAGCATTTATTGCATAAAAAAGCTAAAGTGCCATTATTACTACTACCTACTACTAAAGAAGGCTGATCGACGCAGCCTGTGATTGCTGACTGGCCTTTATATCACAGAAAAATAAGCACTGTCATTGAAATTGTTTGCCTCTTTGCATGGCAGTGCTTATTTATTCTGCTATCAGACTTCTAGGCATGTTACCGACTGACACCGATGCAGAAGAATTCGACAAAGCGAATAAGAGATTTTATTTCTTATAATAAGCGAGAATATGAGGAAAGTTATGAAAGTGAACGAAGCCAGAGAAGTGTGTCAAGATCGTAGCAAATGGAAATTCGTAGTCTCTCCCTAGCCCTCTGGGAAACAGGCGTGAATCTATGTATATATGTATGTATTTCTTACAATATATCAGAGAAATTAATTTATTAAACATTGTGTGAATGTAAAGACATTGGTAAAATGTAAAAAAATGAATTTTGAAATGGATGCAATTTATATTAATGACTAAAGAGTCATTAATATAAATTGCTTCCATACTAATATTATTGAGTCAATATAACGCACTATGTCTTCCCCGGGGCGTCCCAACGCCGACATATCCGTTACAAACACGGGTTACAAATGCCGAAGTAAAGAATATTATTTTCTTTTTTCAAAAAAGTAGCATAGACTTGTTGCTAGTTTGAAATACCATAAAAAATTCTTCAAGAAATTCTTAGAAGTAACACGATGTTGTGACGTGTCCTAATTAGATCTCTATAACGTAGAACTAAAAACATGTGGCGAAATTAAATGTAAGACATATCTGCTTACTTCTTCAAAAATATGTAGCCTTGAATCTATGATATGACAGATCGAGTTAATTGACCTACTTCAGTGATACAGATCTAAACGTGGACCCCTCACGAAATATCGCGAGTACGATCTTTAAGCACGCACATTTTATTTTCGTAACCATGTGTTTACTTAATCAAAATTAATTGTGTAGGTCAAGGTAAAGCTAGTAAACCTTCAGGGTTTTTTATACCAAGGTGGTGTATAAGCCCGCAATGGCCCGGTTGATGGTCAACGGTCACCGTAGCATAGGCGCTATGTCTGCAATACTAGGGCTGCTACTCGCGCGATCTGCATATAGTACTACTAATATTAGAATATGTAGGCATCTTGCTGATCCCACTGGCACTAACTACACTCTACAGTGTACCGAATGGTGTCAGATTCGTCTCCACAAGTAAAAAAATTGACGTGATTAACAAAAGTATGTTCCGAGACACGGTGTATTAAAAAAAATGTGTGACATCCTTAGAAGTTTGTATGCAACGTGACATATAAAATCATATCCAGTATTAACACATAACCAGTGTGCCTAATTCTAATCCCAAAACGCTTTTTAGTGGTACACGGATGAACCCGCCGATATACGCACGTTCTCTAAACTGATAAAATTTTAAGCACGCCTTCATCTCAGTATAATTAGGATTATGATAGTCCATCAAGCTGGCCCAGTGCAAATAAATAGACTTCACAGATATGTATTGAAAACATTGTTGAGATTTCTTACATATGCTGCCAAATAATGTTATCCTTTCAACGTTAAAGCGAGAGATAATTAACCGAACTACGAAAAGTCACTGGTATTGGGCAAAAACTTTGAACGCTCTGCTGAATTTTCATCCCATCTTTCGTCGGCAATGCAAATTTTGTGCTAACTGTTCTCTATGATTATAGCGTGATGTTATATGCCTATGTTGCTTTTGGATAAAACAGCTTTTTACGATAAAAGAATAGAAAATTCCAACAAAAATCGGTAAGTACAGTTGTTTTTTAGTTAATTCATTAGAAACAAAATGACAAAACTCTCCTCTTTGTAATCCTAACTAATATTATAAATATGAATTGTGAGTTTGTTAGTTAGTTTTTTTGTTACGCTTTTACGCTAAACTACTCGACTAATCATTATGAAATTTAGGTGTTTAGAAAAGGACATACGATACCTTACATACAGAAAAATACTGTTTCTCGGTAACAGTATATTTTCCACAGGATATAAATTTATTGACAATATCTAGATTAACGCGAGTGTAGCTGCGGGCAAAAGCTAGTCCATAATAAATATATTATTCGTTATATTTATAACGAATAATTTTCTACAAAAAGGACGTATGTTACGTTGTTAGGGGTGTATGCGAAATTTCATGATCATCGGTCAAGTAGTTAAAGCATGAAACCATAAGAAATAAACACTTTCGCATTTATAAGTTGTATGATTTAATTATACTATTTTCAGCCACAGCAATAAGTTAATTAGAGACATTTGACTAATTGACTAATTGCTGTGACCAGAGTCACCTTTGAAATCAATACGACAAAGTTATATAAACATATTGGTTTCAATAATTACCTTGCCACCGCCTTTAGCACATACACACTGAGTATTATAAGGTCAATCTCTAAAAGGGGCAATGCTTTCATCATAGTGTGTTTTTATACCAATTGTTTTATTACTTAATCGCTCCTTTAATATACCTATTAACTACCTCCGTGACGCAGCGTTAGTGAATGCGACTGCTGTGCATGAGATTTCGGGTTCGAATCCCGGGTCGGGCCAATAAAAGACAAACAAATTTTCTGTTAAGAAATCTGAATAGCAGTCCGGAATTAGGAAGTTGGCGGTGTTAAACACCCCCGTGCCTCGAAAAGCCGTTGGTTTTGCGCCTGATCTCTCTCCGGTCGTGTCGGATTACCGTTCCATCGGATCATGAGAGTAAGGGAACAGAGAGTGCACTTGTGTTGATGATGCAGATGGCCAGTCTCCGTTAAGATTGGCCGGCCGTGACCGAAATTCGGTCTAGAGGACATTATTACATTTAAGTGTGTATTGTAGCGACATTGTTGACGCTTTAGTTTATACAGTCAGGCGCAAGGATGCAGTAGCGCCGCGCGGCAGTCGTCTCCCCGCATCACTCATTTAGGTCGTAGCTATTTATGTTTATTATATTTGTAACTAGTACGAATAAATAGATATCCATATCTACGGTAAATCATATCACTTTGCCATCCACAACAACAATTTTTTTTTTTAAAGGCAACTCGTGCTCTATTTATAACTCCTGTGTCGCAGGGGACTTTACAAACATTCAAACAACGGACACTCTTTGTGTCCGTTGTTTAATGTTAACACCCAGACTCGGAACAACCATTTGCGGATCACACAAAGTTTTGTCCCGCGTGGGATTCGAACACACAACACTCAGCGCAGCGGCAGTGGTGAGACGATCACTTAAATCTTTACGCCATCCGTGCAGTCCAGTATCCCTAAATTGGTGACCCCGACCTCGTGAATGCGTGAGAAGTGTCGCTACAGTATCCAGTTAATAGGTACCCGTATACTAAGGGAGCGATTAAGTTTAATATTAATACTCTAAGACTATAACTACGTTACACTCTATTATATAGACGACCTCGATGGCGTAGTGGTTAGTGTAACGGACTGCCACGCCTGAGGTCGCGGGTTCGATTCCCGCACAAGTCAAACATTTGTGTGCATGAACATGGATGTTTGTCTTGGTCTGGGTGTTTCTATGTATAATATGTACCTATGTATTTACAAAAAAAAGTATTTATGTATGTATATCTATTGTCTAGTACCTATAGTTAAAGTTCTGCTTAGTTTGGGCTAGATGGTGTTGTGTGTATGTGGTAGAATATTATTATTATTATATTATTGTTTAAAAAGTAGTAGCGTAATGGAAAAGACATTGGACTGGCGATCGAGAGGTCGCGGGTTTGAATCGCATTGTACTACCGACGTGAAATTACTACTAATACAAGCATTTTAGCTTAGCAGTAAGTATTAAAAAAAATAACAATTAGAGCAGGTTACTGGTAACCTTAAAAAAATTATCCTCTCCATTCTTCTAATATAATAATTGCTTGTCTTTTTTATTACCTAGTTTTCCTAAGGATACGTAGTCTTTTGTAAGCAGGATGAATATAGCTAGAAAGTGGTGTATGAAACAAACTTTATATGTTTATATGTAATATCTTCCGTAAAACACAGTCTAATACCAGCATATTTCCGTCATCCAGGCAGATTTGAAGTCTAATTCTAATGAGAATTTGTCAATAGAAATCCTAACTTAATATAAATGCGTATGTAAGTTTTTTTGTCACGTTTTCACGCCCTAACCACTTCACCAATTACCATGACATTTTGCATACACGTTGTCAGGGATGCAGAAAAGGACGCAGGGTAGACTTTAGACCAAGCAAAAGGTACTGTTCTCAAAGTATAGTTTTTTTTTGTCAAATATAATGTAACGCGATCGAAGCCGCAGGCAAAAATAAACCAGGTATCTGAGCAAGGATCTCACGATCAACCAAAACTAAAGCCATGTAACCAACAACGCAGTTTATAATGTCAGCCCTGTATTAAACTGTGCTACTGCTGTGCATGGAGCTTTTCTCAGCGTGAGAAGGGTTAGGCCATAGTCCACCACGCTGGCCCAGTGCGGGTTGGCAGACTTTACATATCTTCGAGAATATTATGGAAATCTTTCAAACATGCAGGTTTCCACACGATGTTTTCCTTCACCGTTAAAGCGAGCGACAATTAACTATAAAATCCACACATTCAAAAATTCAGAGATGTGCGCCTTGGGATCAAACTTGAGACCGCTGCGTGGCTGCCCAACGTCTCATACTCTTCTCTTCTCCCTAGCCTTTATTATTCCCAAGTCACTCGAGGCCGACTTTTCTGGTCTAACCAGATTTGACTGGATGTCAGTTTTTACATGGAGCGGCTGCCACCTGACCTTCGCAACCCGAAGGCTAACGATACCCTAAGGCTAGACCAGTGTCAAGATATTATAGGGCACTGACTTCCCAATAACGACTGCCATAGATGTTCATGGTAGCCGGAACCGACGGCTTAACGTGCTCTCCGAGGCACGGAGCAGGCGATAATTGTCAATCAATACGCACATAATTTCGAAAAGTCATATAACTTCCGAAAGTCAGAGGTGCGCGACGTGGGGTTGAACCCGAGACTCTCTGCATTGTAGTCTGTTGGTCTCCCCACGGAGCTATGGCTGCTTATGCCCATCGTCTCATACTATAGCTGCTAAACTGCAAAGCAGTTACTTAGTAGGTAAACTTTATGAAAACGCATTACCATTCCCTCGTTCCATTTAAACAATGTTTATAGCATTCACAACATTCTGTGTTTGCCTGTCATCAAATAAAACGTTTATTACCCGCACGCGATTATACGACGACTTCCATATTGTTATTGCCGAAATAATATCGATTCGAACACAATTATTACTGAAACTGAATTTATATACTAGGCTTTATTTTCGATATTATTACGTGTGGTCTATAAACAAAATTGGGGTTTGTGGGTGTAATACATTTGTGTCTGCCTGGAGAATAAGCATAAGAGTAAGCTTGTATGTTTTCTTTTTAATCTGCTGGATAACGAACAAGCATAGTGCGAATGCTAGAAAATAATGTGGCAGAAGCCTACAATATGCTTTTTCCATTACATATTCCGTAGTCCTCCACTGGCACATTGAAGATGACCACCGGGGATGGGTTATGGGAGTCAAATCTAACATAGCCTAATGTTCCCCTTTGAGTATGTTGGTATATTCTGAAGATTGCCTCACGTGAGAAATAGCATATCAGCTTAAGGTCTATTTGTTGCTAAGCGAGGAGTATCACTAATGCATAGCCAACACTATAAAAAGGAGTTGCTACATAGCTAGCAGACTGGGAACTATTGGATTTTCTGGCCACCCCTAGGTACACCATCTTCTTAAGAGTTCTAAAATAAGGAATATATTCCAAGGTTTGGCTGCTCTTTTCTGTACTTCGGAAGTATCTGCCAAATACTATATCAAGGCAGAAACACCGCCGTGTCTATCTTTCTTAATTTTACATAATAATTTGTGTTTATTTATCGATATAGTGAAGCGACGTATATAGAAATTAAATACTAATTTAGAAATAAGACATTTATGCCGTGCTAAATGTCAGAATTGTAACGAGCACAAATCCGTAATCTCTTCCTACCCTTTATTGAAACAGAAGTCAGTTTTTATTTGTTTGTAGAAAATCCTCTATTCAGAATAGAATAAATAATATCAGCCCCATTAAGCAAGAAAATTTCAGCCAAGACGAAGACTCCATTTTAATTGCCAAAAGTAAATCGACACACGTCAACGTATAAAAAACAAAACAACCGAACGTTTCAAAATAAGAAGCACCCTATGCTTGACGTCACGATTCATATTAAATTGCACAAACTCCCTAAGCTCAAAAGAAACGTCGCGCCACTCAATGGGTGTCGCCGTCTCGCTCTAAACAAAGCCCAAATCGTTAAAGAAAGGTACGGTTAGCACACAATGTTCTTGGTGGTATATCGTTCTATCGATCCTTCACTCAGTATCCCCCATTTATATTGAATGAAGTTGTAGCATTATGGCGATTACTCAGATTCTGATGTATATTTATGTTCCCTGCGGATGAGATATAGCGTTGCTCAGTAACGTAAATTTTAGATGCGGCCTTTTAGCATATTGCGTGTAAATACACAAGCGTTTCATGCGAAGATTGGAGGGGGGGACGCCTATTTTTCATCCTCCTCTCTCCACTTTTGATATTATTTTGCTTGATATTTGGCGTGTGATAAGTGGTTTCTAATGCCACAATTTAAACCTTGAAAACCTCGCCTTCTTATTTATCGCTTTTAAAAATGTCGTTAATATTTAGGCACGCTGTGTTACGGAAACCTCGACAAGGGTAATGTTATTGGTTGAGTTTAAACTTTAAGCTCGTTGTTAATTACAACCTTGATATTTTAGGCTTGGCTCTCGGCTTACAATTATTAATGAATCAGGCTTAAAACCTAGAAAGAGAATATCGAAATACGTAAGATTAAGTGCCAAGCGTCACTACGTCATTTATATCTTCTATGTTTTTAAATACTTAAGATATTCATCTACAAGTAATATATAATACATTCATAATGAGCACTATATGTAAGTAGTACCAGCGTGTTATAAAGAACAGAGTGATTTTATTTCATATTGCACTCAAGTAGCTAAAGGGTACAAAACGTTTAAGTCGCTCACGGCCGCCACAAATATGTCATGGACGGTAACTGCAACTGTTATGCAGTAGCTGTGAGACATTTAGCAAGTGTAATCAGATGGCATATTACCATGCATAGTTGCTGCATTAAACGAGGTTACTGCGTATGATTACAGACCCATTTGGATATTGCATAGTTATGCAAATCGTAATAGCTGACGACAGTGACGAGCTAACGGCCATTGTTCCAGCGTCAGCGCCCTCTGCATGTTGTTGTGGTGCACCTATAGGGTGTTTGTGTGGGTGGATAGGTAGAATGTGGGTGTGTTTACCTGCCATCCCTGCAACAGTAACGAGCGGTCTACAGTCCGCAGCCACATGACCGCGTCGCCCGCCTGGAAGTCGCGCAGGCGATGACAGCGCGCGTGCAGGAACATGCCGAGGCACTTGAGCAGCTCGGAGGTGGAGGCCTGGATGACGGTCTTGCGCGGCGCGACGGCCGGGCCAACGGCGCTGGGTGGCAGCTTCTCGTAGCACACGTTGTTGTTGAGCGCGTTGGTGCGCGCCACCTCGGCGGGCGCGGGCGGCGGCACCGGCGCCGGGGCTGGCCGCGCGTACACGCCCGCCACGTGCGCGTTCTTGTTGCGGTCCAGCGGCGCATTGTCCGTCAGCGGCGCCCGGAACGTCGCTACGCTCTTGCTCTTGCATTCCAGCTTCTTCTTGTTGTTGTTCGCCGTCGAGAACCGCTTCCACGACAGCGCGTTTATGAACAACGAGTGCTTCTTGAGATTCTTCTCGAGCGCTGTCTTCTCCGATATGATCTTGGCGGCGTCGTCGAGGGTGGCGCGGCGCTCGTCGCGCGGCGCCTCTCGGTTCTCGCGGTTCTTGGCATTGTTGAGGCGCTCGTAGGAGTAGGCGAGCGCGGCGCGGTCGGTGGGAGGCGCGGCGGCGGGCGGGCGCCGCTCGCGCGGGCTGAAGCTCAGCACGGTGCCCATGAGGCCCGCGCGCGTGCAGGCGCTAGGTGCCCGCATGCATCACGTTCGCGGCCGGCGGCGGCGGCGGCCCGTGTGGGCTCGATAGGGGCGCGCGTGCGCGCTGCCGCCCGCCTATCGACCGCGGCGCGCGCAGCAGCTGACCCGCGCCACCATCACCCGCCCGCACCCCGCACGCCGCGCTCCACGCGCCCTCACGCTCCCGCCCCGGTAAACAAACCCCAGCTCCGCCGCACCGCCGCTCTAACGCGGAATTACTTATCGGTTATTAATTCCAATTAAGGCTGGACTGCTCACCGGAGATGTCACGATTACAGGCTTAGCCGAGAAGTAATGACTAACCAGTAGCTCTATAACATTATATCTTAATTGCGGCGGCTTTAGAATTTATTGTTCAACGATATCTTCATCTATGGACACAAACATTGTATACGTATATATGGTTTCATATCATGTGACTCGCGTAGACAATGTAGACGTAGGTTGGTATAGCGCCTGCAACATCGTCGTACGTCTGCGTTGAGGATAGTTCAGGAGATGTAGGTGGATTATTGCGGATGTTACATAATAATGCGGCGGAGCTCCCGGGACATAATCGAATCGCGCCCAACTCTCGTTCCGCGTACCTTTGATGCCCGCGGCTCCCACTCCCGAATGTAGGTTGAAACAGACCTGACCCCAATAATATTTTTCTTAAAAAAAATTGAGGAAAAACCGCGACGTCATTAAAAGCTTCAGCATCAACGAATTTAAGAGCTTACCTGTGGTACAACAGAGAGTAATTGCACCTACATGTTAATCAACCAGTACTTCTGGCTTCCAACTGCGATGCGTCACTATTTTCTTCATAAAACGCGTCGTATTAAACTGAAGCATGGAGTCTAATGGCTATTCGCAGAAGAGGCGCCGTTAATGGCTGAAGCTATTCACTGGCGAAGGTATTTTATGTCTTTTATTATGGCATCGCAAGACAGATGGCTCGCCGGACAGATAGAATATTGCTTTCAATAAAGCACACACATAAATAAGGCTTTGGTCACGTCCAGTGCCGGTATTCGGTAATGTCTCAAGGGAAAGAGATTATGATTGAAGAAGAGATTATGAGATTACTTGGTTCATCTTTACACCTGATACAACTTTATTTAAGTCTGATGAAGGAAGTTAGATTAAAATTCTTTCAGAAGTTGCTTGATTTAAAATATTTTTATATGCAAGAGTCTCGCTTATTTGTCTGGAATTGTGCACCGACATTTCACCGGCTATATTTGGACTTCACGTCGTAAAGGGATCTATTAAGAATTCTATCAAAATTGCATGAATTGTGACAATGTTTTCAATCAGTCAGCAACTATATAATACGTGGGCCATATAAAACAGCTGCGGAAATGTGCATACTTTTCTTTAAAATATTTCCGCACTACGTTCAGCTGCCTTAAATGTGTCGTGAGAAAACTTACGAATCACCCTCTTGCCCCCTTCCCACTCCTTCTTCTTCCCACTTCCTTTTCCTCTTCTTCCTTTCCTAAAGGGTCAGCAACGCGCAAATGATGCCTGTGGTGTTGCAGGCGTCCATAGGCTACGGTGACCACTTAACATCAGGTGGGCCGTATGCTTGTTTTGCCATCTTAGTTGGATAAAAGAAAAATCTTTTAAGGTTATGTATGTATCAAACCAAATAGCCCCTTATTAAAGGGCAATAAAGTTACAAATTAAAAGCTAATTTCAAAAATTTTACGTTAGATATTGTTTTTAGAATAGAGCTTTTAAAATTACGTGTATGAAGATTCATAATATTTTTTCATACCTACATACAGGCAGATAAAATTATGCAGACAAGGCCAGTAACAACGCCAGACAGACTGTATACAAAAGTACCTTGTACTTGTTTTATGTAAGGTAGGTCAGACCGAACGCTGCGTTCACAAACATGGAGCAACATAACTAAGATAATACCTCGAGTATTTTTAGATTTTGATCACTAAAACGGCATTCCAAAATGTGGCAAGCTAGTATATAACTCGCCTTATGGTAAACTAGCTTCTGAGTGCGGCTTCGCCTGCGTGGTACCTATCAGGGATGTTGCGAAATCAGATTGTTTGACGTTCGCGGACGCGGATGCGAATACGGATATTTAAAGCAAGGATGTTGCGGTTGCATATTTTTTAATATCCGCGGATGTGGATGCGGATACGGATATTTAAAGGTTCACATCCGCGAATGCGGATGCCGATGTGAATGTTCAAATCTAAGCGCAAGCTCCGCATTTGCGAATGTTGATGAAAATTGAGCATCTTATTTAATAAAAAGTATCTAGTATCACCTTTGCAGGTTCAAGCTTGTTTTGCAAAGATTCATAAAGGGGCATGCCAGTATAAGGCCCAGAGGAGCACAAGAAATTGGCTATATTAAAAAATATATATTAACATTCACCCTTTTTTTTTTTTTTTGCGTGGGGGAATGCTATGACGCATATCCCTCCGCGGGGGCGGGCGGAGGGATTATGTCGTACTCGCCGGGGTAAACGAAAGATGGAAAAGAAATAATGTACCTCCCGGCATACCGACTAAACCTACCACGGTGTTCCTCGACAAAACCACTATCGACGGAGCCGCGCGAATCACTTACGCATGCGGTCGCGACCCCGCCGAGGTTACGGCCCGCCGTATGAAACGGCAGGCCCCTACGCAATCAGACCTACCCAAGATAGGCACTACTCAAAATAAAGGCCCTACTGTCTCTCCCTAAAGAGGGAGACGGACACGACACAGAGGCGCGCGTGGGAACACGCACGCCGCCTCTCGGACCTGGTGCTGAACGGATGGCGGGCAGGCCCACAAAGCCCGCCACCCCCAGGTCAAACCTCAGGGTGGCTGGAGGTCATCGCGCGCCCTTCGGCGCCCGGCTCTGCGGTTGGGGAGAGGGTTTAAACGCTCCCTCTCCCGCCTTGATGGAAATTACTTCCTCACAGAAGGAGGCGACGGCGTTCCACGACCTCTCACTCCGGACCATAGACTGAACTACGGCCGGAGTGAGAGGTCGTGGAACGTGGTCCGACTGCCGAGATCAACTCACGGCGCTGCGATGCCCAGGCGGGGCAAACCGCCAAAGTGTGCAGCGCCGTGTCCTCTACAACGTCGCGGCAGTCGCCACAGTGGTGACAACCGGGGGTCTCTTGCCGGCGTATACGACACAGGAACTGGCCAAAACAACCGTGGCCAGTTACAACCTGTGTCAGCCGGAAGGTGAGGGCGCCATGCCGCCTCTCCAGCCACTCCTCAAAAACGTGTTAATATTTATCTTAGTTCTTTCTTGTATTTATTACTCTATACAAGTTGGTAATATTTTCTTAAATATTGAGCAAGAAAACAACTAAACATTTTCAAGCAAGTGAAAATGTTGCCTTTAGACATAATATGTTGACAGGTAATTAATCGAAATAGTAATTTACCATTGCTATAATAATATATCAAAAATTAAATTAACGATTAAAATAATAATTATATAAATAATTATTATTTTAATCGTTAATTTAATTTTTTATACAAAAGTAATACAAAACTAATAATAATTATTATTTTTATCTTTGGAAGATTACTTTGATTAAAGTAATGTCTATTATCGATGTATCGAGGTTTTATGTTTATTATGGCAACACCATCTCTAACTTGTATGACGCCGGCAAACGTAAATGTCAATATTATTGCTTGTTTTGCAATTCCATTGTGACGGTTAGTGTTTATTTATATTGTGGTTAATATCGACGACTCTTACCTATAAGCTATACAACTGCAATGTATTCTATTTTATTACAATTCTAATTGATTGTACTCATTAATCAATTTAAATAATGTATAAATGATATAGGACATATTTAATATAAATTGTATTGATGAGATCTGTTTGAAGATTTGATAACTTTAAAATGCCAAGTTTTTGTAAATCACTTCTTATGCTAATTAATTATTGGCATTGCTTACTATTATTATCATTAACCTTTATAGGTGTGCACTGTGGGCCTGAATTATTATGACGTCTTGGCATGCATTAGCTATACCATTTTCTGGTGTTGCTTGATTCTCATCCTTCCATGAAGAATCATTGCGCCATTCATCGGCCCACCCATTTTCTTTCTTCGCAACCTGCGCTATATCTTGATCCGCATAAACATCCGCGTTGATTATTGCGAATGCGGATGCGGATGTCCAAATCGATGCGGAAGCTCTGCAATTACGGATGTGGATGCGAATATTCGCAACATCCCTAGACTATCAACATCAATAAAAAGTAAGACGTTCCACAGATTTGAAACTATCTCCATACCAAATTTCATCCAAATCGGTTAAGTGGTTTAGCTATGAAGAGGTAACAAACAGAAAGACGAAAGAGTTACTTTCGAATTTATAATATTAATAAGGATGGTTATCGTAGCCTTTGACCACTTACAATTCTAGGAATATTCGTTGTGCACATTCTTACGTCACCACATATTATAGTCGGCAAAAGTGGATTATTCTGCTCCAGCAACTCAATTAGTTTTAGTGTATTCAAAATATGTCTTCATGTGTTATGTCAGTATATGTATGGCTTAGACTAAGTGAGTTAGAGAGCATGCAGTCAAACGCGTGTTATAAACTAGGGATGTTGCTAATATTCGTATTCAGAATTGCGGAGTTCCCGCATCGATTTGGATATCGGCATCCGCATCCACATCCGCAATAATTAATGCGGATGTTATATATTCTACTTAGTTACTGTCTTAAAAGTACACACAAGGCTTAATTTCGATCCCAACCTTCTAAACAAAAGAAATATCTGCAATATCGTGCCCACCAGAACGGTCAATACATCCTTTACAAGAAGACAATTCGACCGACAGACATCTTATTTATATAAAATAATAAGTAAAATTATTAAAATTTATCCTATGACTAATTATGATTGCAAAAAAGCGTATATTTTTTGGTTAAAACCCCTAAATTACAGTAATACAGAAGATCTGATTAATGTAGTATAATGATAATATAATTGGTAACTACATGTAAATATTCACACAATACTTTATAATATGTCTATTGATATCTATATTTATATTTACCTATTTATTGACACATTTCTCACACATACACACACACATGAATACACATACACGCGCACATTACTTGCCAAACCCAGCCAGTGTTCTTAGTGCACAGTTGTCTGTAAACCTTTGCAAAACAAGCTTGAACCTGCAAAGGCGACGATATTACATTTGATTAAATATGATGCACAAAGGAGAATGCGCTGGCTTGTATGGCTTCCAGTATCGGTTTATATTGGTATATATCCCGTACCAGGCGTAATGCAGTAGCAGTAGACTTTACAAACATTTCAACAATGGATACAAGAGTTAGAGTAAAGTAGTAGAGCCTCGCTGATTTCAGCATGAATGGGCCGGCTCGACCGGGGAAGGACTACTCTCACAGAATATCGACGTGAAATAGCAGTATTCCTACTGTTGTGTTTCATTCGGTGAGTGAGATTGACGGTGGCCCAATCACCCCCTTTTCCCCTTCCCGCTCCTTCTCCTTCCCACTTCCTTTCCTAAAAGGTCGGCAACGCGGCATAGGCTACGGTGACCACTTACCATCAGATGACCATGTACCTACCATCGTATGCCTGCTGGCCACCTTAGTTGTAGGAAAATAAAAATAAAACACCCACTTGGAACTACTACCTATTTGTGTTCGGTGTGGGGACCGAACCTACACCATTCGGTGCAAGGACGAGGCGACAACTTAAACACTACGCCAAATGTACACTTAACCAGAAAGGACTGTAGAAAAATCGCGATCTCCACAATACTATATTTAAATATGTCCACATATTCTTGTTACACGTCATATATTCAAAGAAATACTTCGCAAATATTTAGAGGGTAAGCAGAGCTATCATGATTGGAATCACTGCTACCACGGGCAGCAATCGTGCTCTCGAGGCCACTTATAATTTGTTTAGCGAAGCCCTACTTTACTGCGACACTGACTAAGCCATTGTTTATTTACTGCGGATGGCGTACCTACTGGTTTCAATGGGTCTGGTTATTCTGGGTGTTTTTTGTGCCAGGTGTTGGAATGCTTGTAAAGTCCCCCACGACATAGGATTTATTCCTAGTGTGAGAGACGACATTTTTAAATCAAAAATTTCACGACCTCGTGTCAATACTGCTCGAAACTATTCGAGTGTGAAAGACAAAGTATCTGACGTCATAGATTGCATTCCGAGGGTTCATCTGGCTAGACTAGTGGTTCCTAATTAGTGTTTTACAAGTGCCGCTTCAAGAATGGGATCAAACTCGTTGACGCCGCGATGATAAATAAAAATAAGGTTTTCTTTTACCATTTTTCGCCAATATATTCCAAAGGTGAAATGTATTACAGAGACATTTCGCCGTGTTTTCGGTACCATGTATTAGCAGATAAGTTATTGTAGTTTATAATTATCTTGCAATTCCGCATACACGTTGTTTAGGTACAGGAAAGGATAATATGGTATAATTTATCCAGAAAAAGAATGCTGGACCCGAGGAATAGGAATTTATTGACAATTTCTACAATGCGAGAGAAGCTGGATGCAAAACTTAGTACATAATAATATATACTAATATTATAAAGTTTGTGAGGATGTATGGATGTTTGTTACTCTTTCACGTAAAATCTACGGAACCGATTGCGATGAAACTTGGTATGTAGATAGCTGGAGACCGGGATTCACACATAGGCACTTTTTATCTCGATATTCTCACGGCAACGGGACTTACGCGGGTGAAACCGCTGGCAAAATCTAGTATGTAATAAAATTGTAACTAGAAGATGTCTGTACATGCAAGGTATTTGAAAGTGAAAGGTCAAAATTAATTTCAAAGATATTTATGAAACTATAGAAGCAAAAAAAATCTTTGTAGAATGTTATGATTTTTATCTGTCTGTATGCTTGTTTGTTTTCATATAACTTAAAATCTAGTCCATATTTCATCTTGACACGACGTCTAGAAGTCGAGTATTAAGGCAGAAAAATAAACACAGGTAACTTTTTCCAAATTATACGCGTACGCAGGCGAGGGCAAGACCTAGTATTTAATCAATAATTATAACACTGAGATATTGAAACAGTGGCTACATAATCAGCTATCAGCTTACGAATATATAAATAGTAAATTATCCCACGAGACCAGTATGGTATGCTATATATTACCATTGAGTTGAATATATTACAGCTATAAAAGCATTACTATTTCTATGAAATAGTACGAGCTATGTACTAGTTCATAGAAATAGTAATGCTTTTTTTTTTTGAATAATGCTATATTGTGGGACGTGCCATTACACTAATTATTTGCAATGACGTTCATCTTTAACAAGGGATAAAACAGTAATTTTCCTCTAACGCGTAATCTGATGTTGATTTATTGTTTAACACTGGTTATTTTACTTGATGACATTTTTTT
The DNA here is from genome assembly GCA_963675205.1 of Catocala nupta. Lineage (NCBI taxonomy): Eukaryota > Metazoa > Arthropoda > Insecta > Lepidoptera > Erebidae > Catocala > Catocala nupta. The sequence goes on along the minus strand of OY776097.1, from coordinate 21,991,839 downwards.
TGTAATCTTTCGCAAGAAGTAAAACCCTAATGTTTAGAGGTTTTGATTTCGACCCGTTGACTTTTTATAGTTATAAAATATATATTAATATCATCCCTGTATTAAACTGTCCTATTGATGGGTACGGGCCACTTCTCACTGTGAGAAGGGAAAACATAGTCTACCACGTTGGTCCAGTGCGGGTTGGCAAACTTCACATATCTTCGAAAATATTATGGAGAACTCTCAAACATGCAGGTTTTCTCACGATGTTTTCTTTGACCGTTAAAGCGAGCGATAATATACAATTGAATACGTACATAACTTTGAAAAGTCAGAGATGTGTGCCTTGGGATTGAACTCGAGACCTCTGCGTGGCAATCGAACGGTCCCTCACTAGGCTATTGGATGCTTCAACGTTAGTCGTGAGGAAACCTGTATGTCTGACAATTCTTTATAATGTTCTCGAATATTTGGTAACACGCACGTGGGCTAGCGTGGTCGACTATGGCCTAACTCTTCTCACAATGAGGAAAGGTTCGTGCCCAGCATTGGTACAGTTTACATACAGGGCTGACAATATTATTCGAAACTTCTATCTTGTCATGAAATACTGACGAGCTTTCAGTTTCTTGCGCTAGGTATAAATTAAATATTATGCACAGAATACGAAATACTGCGAACCCCGCTTGTACTAGAAACGAAAATTCTTGTACCTAGAATTTATGTCAAGTGTTAGTGACAAATAGCAGCGAGCGCAGGCAGCTCTGTTAATTTTACTTTATAACTGTCGTCTGTGTAATTGTTACTGACCATGGAAATATTAAGCGTACAACTGCATAGCAGTTCCACGTTACTGGCACGCTTAGGTTGAAATATTATATCACGTCTTTAGTAGAGAGCTGGCGAGTTTCGTGTTCGGTAATTATTAATTTTAACGAATTTTAGATGCTGCATTTTGAACGTAATGTATCAACCCCCGTTGAGAATATCAAGTGCGTGAGTATTACATAGGTACTTGATTCTAAAAACGTGATCCCTGCTTAATACGTCTTTATAAAATTACGGCTTTACTAGATCAGTCGGACTGAAGAAATACCTTCGCCGTTGTTTAAGAAGACCACTGTCTAATGACCATCTGTTATGTTACCGCTATGAGTAGGGCTACAAGTGATGGTGTGCTGTTGGGGCCAGTTTGCTTCTTGTCATTTCTGCTGATAATACAGCTATTTCATATTTGTAGAGTTGACAACTAAACAAGCGTGTAAGATAACCCTGATGTTGCTTACATCCATAGGATTCAATAACCCTCAATCACACACAATCGGGTGATTTTTATGCTTGTTTGCCAACCTAACTGCCTAAATAGTAAGCAAAACAAACATGTTTATATTAATAAGTACCTATCAATAAGATCTGTTTGTATAACCTTTGGTCATGAAGTTTATACTTTATTTCACAGATTTCTAAATCTTTGACTTTATATATACGTCACGGGTTTAGAACAAAGGCGAGTTGCGGCTTTCGCAATCAGGGGTTCCGTGACTAAGCTCAACAAAAAACTACGTCGTATGCTATTCACCAAGCATTTTGCAAAGAAACCGTAACCAAATTCTTAAAATAATCCTTTCGAAATGTCATGAAAATAAAACTTTTTAAGAAACCAAAAAAGTATTCGTTGTGTGTCAGAAAGGACTTACGAAATAACGAAATTATTTTAACTGAATCACGTTTCATGGAATCATTATTGACCTATTTAATATCTAAACTAATATTATAAAAGTGAATGTAAGTTTGTTCGTTTGTTACGCTTCTACGCCTGAATTACGCGACTGATCATTATAAAATACACGTTTCCAAAGGTATAGAAAAGGACTTTTCCCGACGGATAGAAATTTATTGTCAGAATCTACATTACCGCGAGCAAAGGCGCAGACCAAATCTAATTTTCTACAAATCCTAACTAATATAACACTGCACAACAGCATGTCTGATGATTGTGTTATGTTACATGATATTAGTCCGACTTTTAATGACAAATTCAAATCTGTGACTGAAATTTCTCTATCAGGTCTAGTTAATAAAATATGACACATGGGTCTTTTTATAATAAAACACAGTATACTTAAAGATTATCTTATTTTATTTAGTTCTTAAGTTGAAAAATCTTTCTTTTATTTGTCTTCCTTGCTGAAGCTGAAGCTTATTATTATTATTTATATATCACCGCAAGTGAAACAAAAATGATTTGGATTATTCACACAAACACGTTTTGACGATGCCATATCAAATTATATTAAGAAAATTTAATATTGTTCTAGTTATCAGCAAATCTAGTGGAAGCTACAACTCGTAAACAAGAGCTGTTACAATGAAAATGAGGGTATATGTAGAATCAGTGACGTTGAATTAGTAAACATCATGTGATAAAAGTCATTCATCAGGAAAAAGTTGCAATTTTGTTGTGCAGTATTATTAATGCGAATGAGAGTTTGTTCGTTTGTTACGTTTTCACGCCTTGACCATTCATCATGAAATTTTGCATACACGTTGGGGTACAGTAAAGAACATAGAGCACCTTTCATTCAGAAAAAGTACTTTTCATGAAAAATAAAATATTGACATAACCTACGTTGCATTACATTTGAAATCTAACAAAACCTAGTTGAATATAAACTAATGACCGATTCACCATTTGTTGAATCACCTTTTACAATGACTCATAGCCAGTTTCACTCACTGATCGGTAAACGATTAGCGAGGTTACGCAACGTTGGGTGCGGTCAGTCTATAGATGGGTGACCGCTTAGTGGTATTTCATCTGAACGTCTCCGTGCTTCGGAGGGCACGTAATAAGTCGATGCCCGGTTGTTGCCAAATTGACAGCAGTCGTTAAGCCATGGCAGAGGCCTACGGGCGGCTTGAACAGCTTTGACAACAGATTGGCCACTAACCACACGAAAAGAAAGAAGACTGACCCATAGAGTTCGTTAAACACAGGCTTAATACTCACTTCGTCAGTTAACGATCGTTCGTCACTTTTACACATTTATATACATTTACACAAATAATTTATAAAAGTATGGTCATATTTTAGAATCGTGCAATATTCATGTTATGCAAATAGCACCATGAGCTAAAATGATATCCTGGATTATCATCCAAGAATATTTTATCTAAGAATATTTTCTCCAACTTTGTTTTGCTTGCAGATACACCATTGTTAACGCAGTTTAATATTTGCATATCAATAACAGTATTTGGACTTCTTCATTTTTTTACATTGCCTATCAAATTCGGGAATGACAGCAACACCCTCGAGAATTACTGTTAACAGGGTAGTTGACTTATATTATTTAAGTAAAATAGATACATTATCCAAACTATAAAGATAAAATAATTCTTGAAATCTACTTTTAAATAAATAAGATACAAGCGTTTAAATATAGTAGGGGTAATATTCAAATGACAGAAAAAGAATGCATGATACAAATTACGACGTAACCGCTGTTTAAATACAGCTGTTCGAGGGAGATAGCGTGATATCCCTAGTATAATCCTACTTTTTCATATATCCAAATTTAAAATATTAATTTCTGCGTTTTTTGTAATAAATTTTGATACTTTATATACTCGTGTGTATACAATAATGGACAAAATCAAACATACGCAATTACCCTATTCTATAAATCTGTGAATTCTGTTAAATCACTGTATTATGATTTTATTCAATGGCTATTATTAAAAGTTGCCTGACTAGTAACACTTGCGTCAGATTTCACTTACACTTAAGGTCAATTGATCCTACAATGCTTGATTCTACTTTCAGGCGTAGTGTTGTAGACTTTTTCTGTTAGGGTATACTCAGTAGCAAGGAGCCTAGAAGTATGTCCTATAAATGGAAGTATAGACTCGTTACGTATTACCCATGTGGTGTTTAAAAATAGATTTTGCGAAATATAAATCGATTTCACTTAAGTGTTATGGAACCCAAAAACTAAAACAGATACATATACAATTTAATCCCATTTTGTGTAGTACACGTTAAAATATTTGTTTATCTCATAACTTAACAATATATGTATGTAACTACATTTGAACATTTGTTTGGAACAAAGCTTTGTACTTTTAACCTTCGAACGTTCATAGTACCTATGTTATTTTATGCTTCAAGCCTGTTGGCACCTACGAAAGTGCTGTGCTGAATTATTGACGCAAAAGACACGTGTCGGTCTAGTTAATAACACTTTGTGTACGGTGAGCAATGATGACGTCGTAGGTATTAATGAAGTCATTATTTATTCACTTTTATTGAAGTTGTTGGGAGTTTCGTAGTGCCTTATTTATTCGTAGCGCCGTACGCTATACATCACTCGCTTTTTATGAAGCTCGCTTTCTTTTTTGTTTCTTAACCTTTCTGTCAATTAAGCCACTTAAGACTGCGCCGAGCGAAATGTGCCAAAACAGGCGGTCACAGTTAAGTTGATAAAATCAACACTTTTGGTTTAATACAAATATAAAATATACATTTACCATAACAATGAATGTGTTTACAATTACACCGTGTAAAAAACTTAAAATAATTAATATTTTCGCATACAAAATTACGTAAATTTGCACGAAAAATGTAAAAACGTAAGCTCGTGTTACGTGATTTTTAAATTATAACAGTAGAAATCTATCCTATTTTACAGCTTTAACGAAACATACATAATTATATTACAGTTTGTCCGTCCCAAATATTTAAGTTATTGGTTGATAATAAAGATACATATTTATCAAAAAAGCACTTCAAATGCTCCATACAATTTTACTATGGCGGCCGCGCGCCGATTTGAATATCGAGCTCTGTCATTTAGTTCAACCGCGTCTTACGCTCGGCGCAGTCTTAATAACTGCCTGTTACAAAAATAGTCCTTATTTTATATATTCTTGTTTCACCATAGCCTCTGCTGCAGTGACGTAGCGGTAGTGTATGTGCCATTGCTGCTTCACATGATTGGTAGGGTACAATACCTTGGTCCCGAAAAGTATTATTGGAATTTTCTGTCAAGAAATTCACTATAGCAGCACAGAGTCTGAAATAGAGCCCTGTTAACGGCAATAGCCTCGTCCCTTAATACATTGAACCTAAAACCGTAGCTACGAAATGTGGGTTTCATATATGTATATTATGTAGTAATTGAGTATGTTTCACCACATATTCACTTTAAGATTTTTATTTTTATTCCATGCATATCTTTCATTTGCTATCACGCTTATGCTAACAAACAACAAATAAAAAATAGACATGCGCTTCAAATTTCGAATATCCTGTTATTCCAAAGTCCATTAATAATAAATTAAATTTCGAATGGTTTACATTTCATTAACCTTTATTAGCTCGAAGGACACGTGTCAATCCAGTCAATTATTTATACTGAGTCATGGTGACGTCACACGATTAATTCAATGATATTTTGAACTTTATTCCAATGTCATAGATCTTTGAAAGATTCGTAGCACCTCACGTAGCAGCTTATTATTCTACGAATTTTTAGTTTAATCATTCATCCTCTACATTAAGGTCAATGACATCATAGTTATTGGCAACTGTCAACTAGTCCGTATTTTAGCAGGAAATTTTAGACCACGGAGCGACGAGGTGAGCCTAATATTTTTTAATTAAATGGCTACATTAAAAACAAACTACCTATTTTCAACACTATTAATAACTTCCTACTCGCAAAAAACTTACGAACATTGAAATATCATACCCAAGAAAACCCTAAGCCGATAACAGCCTTTGTCCTGTACAGTGATCGAACTTGGCATATTGGCAGTAAAGGGGTGACCACGTAGTATATCTCTACGCCATCCAGGTAGTTATCATAAATGCTAAGAATAATGAAAAGAAACATGTTAACCTACGATTACTCTACCTCTTTGGGGATAGCCAGGTGAAGACATACATACTTCTAATCCTAACTAATATTACAAATGCGAAAGTAAGTTTATTTGTTTGTTTAGCAATAAAGTTTTGCATAAACGTTGTCAGAAAAGAACACCTTTTCTCTCGAAAAACACGTGAGAAGACGCGGGCTCAAGCTATTCTAACTAATATTATAAATGCAAATGTGAGTTTATTTGTTTGTTACACTTTCACGCCTTAACTACTTAACTGATCACCATAAAATTTCAGATACTCGTTATCAGGGGCATAGAAAAGGACATAGGGTACCTTTCATGCACAAAAGTAATCCTTACATATTTTATGTATTTTTGTTTTAGCATAGCCTCTGCTACAGTGTCGTAGCGGTAGTGTATGTGCCATTGCTGTTTCACATGATTGGTAGGGTACAATATCTGGGTCGGGAAAAGTAGGTATTTAAAAATTCACAATAGCAGCACAGAGTCTGGAAGAGAGCTCGGTTAACGGGAATAGTCTCGTCCGTTAATAGCTACGACATGTCGTGGCATCATATTTTGTATTTTATTTATTAATAGATATTAAACAGCTACAACATATACATTAGGCATAAATGTAACAACATATGAATAGCAATGCCATATATCCACAAATTAAACATAAATTATACACAATGGGTGCCACTAGACAGACAATAATTTATAAAACAATATGAAAATCAATTTCTTTAGACATATAAAATTAAACAATACAAAAATACTAAACATTCAAATAAGAATATGAATAGATTTATAAATAGAAACAGCTTTATTGCCAAACAACTAATTCATGTATGTACATTACATATAAATTAGAATTTAAATATAAATTTAAATTTAAAAAATGGTACAATATAAAATAAAATTACTATTAAAATACACTATAATATACTATTATTTAATTGAATGTTAGCTAAAATTACAATTTCAGTTAAGATTCAATTAAACAATTTCAAATTATTAATTGCATATTATTATGTCATACAGAAAGATTTAAGGACATTAGATTTAAATTGAAATTCCGAGCAAGCAAATATATCGATATCTATAAAATTTGTATTATAGGTATTATAACATTCCAACATTCTATGTATGGGCGCCGTAGGTCCGAGTTCGACCGACGTGTGCTTATCGCGAATAGAGCACAAGTACGTACATTGCGCATGTTCACAGATCGGGGACCCACGTAACACAATTTACTCGTAAAATCCAAGGCATCAAAATTATTGTGAACAATATTATAGAGTACATAATACTGTATATTATGTAGTAGGTACGTATGTTTTACCACATATTTACTTTAAGATATGCATTTTAATTCCATGCATATCTTCCATTCGTCATCACGGGCTTATGCTAACAAACACCAAATAAAAATAGACATGCGCTTCAAGCTTCGAACATCCTCTTATTCCAAAGTCGTATACTTATAATAAATTAAATTTCGAATGGTTTACATTTCATTGACCTTTATTGGCTCGGAGCACACGTGTCAACCCTGTCAATTATTCATACCGAGTCATGGTGACGTCACACGATTAATTCAATGATATTTAGAACTTTATTCCAATGTCGTAGACCTTTGAAAGATTCGTAGCACCTCACGTAGAAGCTTAGTATTCTACGAATTTTAGTTAAATCTTTCAAAAGAATTGTCATTAGGCGAAACTATACGTTCCGCGGTACTGAAAATTTCCTGCTAAGAATATTGAATAGATATAACAACGATGTCATTGACCTTAATGTAGAGCATTAAGGTCAATGACATCGTTGTTATATCTATTCAATATTCTTAGCAGGAACTTTTCAGTACCGCGGAACGTATAGTTTCGCCTAATGACAATTCTTTTCAAAAGACTAATGTTTTAATACCTTCATCCTCCTGCACTTGGTCGCGGTGGACTTTACAAACATTGAAACAACGAACCTAAAGACGAGTCAAACTCGAGGACAATTTTGGTGGATCACATGAAATTTTTCCGTGCGATAATCGAACTTGGCATATCGGCAGTCAGAAGGTGACTACTTAAATCACTGCACCATCCAGGAAGTGATCATAGCAATAAGGTAAAAAAGAAATAAAAAGTAATCTGTTAGTCTATGACCTAACAAAGTGTTGATAAAGAAATAGTAACAGAAATTATGTAAATATATTACTAATATTATAAAGCTGAAGAGTTTGTACGCGTTAATCTCAGGAACTACTAGTTCGAATTGAAAAATTCTTTTAGTATTAGATAGCCCATTTATCGCGGAAGGCTATAGGCTATATAACATCACGCTACGACCAATATGAGCGGAGCAGCAATTAAAAATGTTGCAACAACGGACAAAAACTCTTATGTGAAGCAGATGAAGTTGCGCGAGTCAGCTAGTTAATAATAAATTTAAATAACGAAATTTCTGTATGATTAACATCACCCTACCCCTTATCCTAATCCTAACTAATATTAAAAACGCGTATGTGAATTATTTTGTTTATTTGTTTCGTTTTGACGCCTTAAATACCCGACCGATCATAATGAAATGTCGCATACGCGTTGCTTTAAGCAACAATTATTATTAATAAGCAATAGATTAACGATCACCTCTTTTTTGTAAAATACCATTACTTAATATTCATACTTGCAAGCCCCACTGGCTTTTTAAACGACTCTCGCCCTATTTTGTCAAAGAAATCAGTTCATACCAGTACGGAGTAACAACCCTTGTATATCACAAAATATGCATGGTATTATCAAGGATGCTAGCATAAATAAAAAGAAAATTTCGCAAGTAAAGACAGTTTATTTTTATGATAAGCATAATTAATGTACATTTAGACTTTAGTAGATTATTCCCGCGGCTTCGCACGAGTTAATCTAGGTTTTGTACTTTTTCCTGGATAAAAGGTACTCTGTCTTTTTCTATACCCCTGCAAAAGTGTGTGCAAAATATGGTGATCGTTCCAGTAGTTAAAGGGTGAAAGAGTTACAAAAACTTAATAAATAAATTCACGTTCGCATTTATAATATGAGTTAAGATTACGATGATTCAAGCACTTTAAATAAATGTCTACCACAGTGAGCCTAAGCCAATTTAGAAGTCAAAGTACGATATTTATAAAGCCTTTCTGATTAGTATTTAATTTAATTTTTATTGATTCCGCGGCGTTTTCGCCTTTGTTTGCAATTGCGAGGAATTGCATTGAACAATTCCTCGCTATTAGGTGAGGGCTAAATATTATTACATTTTCTGTTATGAAATTCCTCGTAGCTACACCGAGTCTAAGAAGATGGTAAAAGGCTTCGCTTAAGATTTAAATACTTAGCTGGCGAAATGTGGTTGTGTGTGGTTGTAAAATTGGTTAACCTTTGGCTGCTTCGGGAATACTTGCGTGAATCTTTGTAAGTTTTGTAAAGTATCTCAGAATTAGTTATTAGTTTGAGAGCTGTCCAACTTTATAGACACTAAAAACTATATATTGAGCAAAGTTTAATTGTCAACCCTATATATGCAAGTGTCTTTATGAAATTCCAATCGTATTAATGTTATGAAGCGTGCGTTGAGGCAAATATCAGAACCGATTAGTTCCAGACAGATAATAACGTCAAAGGGAGAGGGTGAAACGGGGACTGAATCCTATTACCAATCACGCACACAAAACACATTATCACCCCTAAGTTTATAATTATAAAGTTCAATTTAAATTGTAGTGTGCATTCTCTACGCACATACCGCAAAACAGGAGTTCAATGACCTGCGTTAAGGATAAACAGGGTATAGCGATTTTTAATTAAACGTGGATTAAATACTTTTTGCTCGATAAAGGAGATTTAAAAAGAGTTCTGGGGCTTAATATTACGAGCATATGCTTACTGGCTGGATAATTAAGTTTTTAAATGTAAGACGAACTTATTGGCTTGATAATTATAAGAAAATTACGTAGAAACATTTAAATATGTTCTTTCTTATATCGATAGATGTCAGTAGACTTCACCTCTAGAGACTAAAACTTAAAACCTACAACTACATATATGTTTAGGTTACGTACTATGCGTAATATAAGTATAAAACGTCTGCCTATACAAGGATCTTTATTAAGTTCAATAGTAAATCTCATTTGTTTCTAAACCACCATGATATCATAAAGGCGCACAGCCAGGTACGTCGATATCGTATCCCATAGACACTGGCGACACTAATAGCAGCGGTAGTGAATGCGACTGCTGTGCATGAGGTCTCGGGTTCGAATCGCGGGTCGGGCCAACATAAAGGTATTGGGTTTTTCTGTTAAGAAATCTCAATACGAGCCCGGAGTTAGGAAGTTGGCGGTGTTAGACACCCCCGTGCCTCGGAAAGCACGTAAAGCCGTTGGTCCTGCGCCTGATCTCTCTCCGGTCGTGTCGGATTATCCGTCCCATCGGATCATGAGGGTAAGGGAACAGAGAGTGCACTTGTGTTTGCGCACATACTTGTGCACTATAATATCTCCTGCGCAGATGGCCAGTCTCCGTTAAGATTGGCCGCCGTGACCGAAAATCGGTCTGGAGGACATTATATGTAAATACATATATGTCGCAGGTGGATTACATAATTAGCTGATTTACAAAACCATTGCTATTTTACAATGCCGTTGTGAAAAACAACTGAATGACGTTTAGCAGTTTTCACAATAACTGAAGTTTAACACGCAGAACTGCATAAACGTTTTGCCAATATGAATGCAGCGGATAAACAATTAGACGTTTTGTATAATAATAATATAATATCAGCCCTGTATTAAATGGTCCCACTGCTGGGCACTGGCCTCATCTCACTGTGAGAAGGGTTAGGCCATAGTCCACCACGCTGGCCTAGTGCGGATTGGCAGACTTCACATATCTTCGAGAACATTATGGAGAACTCTCAGACATGCAAGTTTCCTCACGATGTTTTCCTTCACCGTTAAAGCAAGCAAGCTAACTTCGAAAAGTCAGATATGCGCGCCTTGGGTTCGAACTCGAGACCTCTGCGTGGCAGTCCAACGGTTTCCCACTAGGCTATAGCTGCTTAAATAAAAATAGCGTGAAATAAAATGACAGATTTCAGTTGTAAATTTTGCCTCTGTTGACAACAATAATGGCGGCCGACAAGAAAAGTTAGTAGTCAAAATTGATAAATTAAATGATTAAATGTGAGTAAAATTACTCTAACTCGCTAACTCGAGTAAAAGCGGTGATTATATACCTAGTTCCATATATAATCACTGCTTTGTTTGTAATAGTAATTATTTACTTATTTCTCATTTTATCTTGGTCACCTTGAGCCAAACCTTTATTTTGACTATACTATAAGCGCCAAAACGGCTATAAAACGTTCAGCTGTTTTACATAATTAACCTGTAAAAGAACTAACAATTTTGTAAAATAGCTAATTTGACAATACATCTGAATTATGCGAGTATGTGTACATCGTGTGTTGCGCTGCTAGCGAAGGGTTTTCAACCATTCAATTGCATTGGTACCCCCATATGCATCATAGCAGCGCAACTCCTTAGAAAATTCCAGTAATTTTACTTACATACATACATAGATTCACACCTGTTTCCCAAAAGGGTAGGCAGAGACTACAGATTTCCATTTGCTACGATCCTGACACACTTCTCTGGCTTCATACACCTTCATAAAATTTCTCATACACGCTCGCCGGTTTAAGGTGCTCTTAACCTGGCCTTTGTCCAGAACGTCTCCGATCTGATCTAGAATCTTTCGCCTAGGCCTTCCCCTTGCGACTGTTCCATTCACACTAGCCTTATAAACTTTCTTAGTCAGTCTTTTCTCGTCTATTCTTTCTACATGCCCAAACCAGCTTAACATACCCTTTTCTATTCTTTTCACTTTATACACTTTCATGCCGCATCTCTCTGTAATCACGCTATTCCTTATTCTATCTTTCAGAGTCACACCACATATTATGTTTCTCAGCGCTCTCTTTTCTACAGCATTTATTCTGCTCTCGTGCTTCTTTCGCCAGTAATTTTAACAAGAATAAAACGAAAGGTTATTGAATGAATCTACTTCTAACTACATTAAACTGATTTTATCGCATCTAATTAAAAAATTCCATGCCATGTTCACAAAGTAACTAAAGTGTATATCAATGTGCTCAAACTTCATTTAATTAAAGGGTATTTTTATCTACGCAGAATAAAATCAAACTATTATAAAGAATGCCCGTGTTTTGCTTCTTCTCGGTCTAATCGACATAACAAGTATCTGTTGTCTGTAGATTCTTTTAGCATTTCATAACGCAGTTATTGAGAAAGGTTATAGACAAACAATAACACGCTACGACCAAAGAGCAAAGCGGGTAAAACCGGGACCGGGAAATGACGTACCTAGTGTAGTGTAAAGGAACTCATGACAAATATTGAAACCCTGCGGTTGCGTGTGTACTGCGCGTGGAATTAACCACACGTCGCACGCGATCACACGTTCATATTTAACTGGGTACCTCAAGCTATTCAAATATTAATACATATGTATATAGTATCACGTCTATATTTCCGAAGAGGTAAGCAGAAGTGTATTAAACTCATGTTTTGCCAGGTATAGTTTTAGATCACAAAAATAAGAAACGAATATACTGTCGTTTACCGGGCAAATTCCCAGACTTATTGCTGCTACTGCGAATTTTCTAACAGAAAAACTAATTAGACAAAGCTCGACTGGTAATGAAAACCTGGACTCCTTGATGAAATGTAAACATAAGCGTTAACATGTCTTGAGAGCAAAAAGGTTGTCAAGCAAAAATGTAGACAAGATTTTAATAACACGTAATTTTTCTTTGACGGGTTGTTAGGTATTACGTATACGTTACCTTTACAAGATTAAGGGCTATTACTAACACCGCCAGATAGAATTTGTCTATGAGATAAAAGTCTAGCCATCTATCTTCTTTAACCTAACATGAGTGAGACAGCAATGCGACATGCGATTTATTTTTCGGATAACTTTTACTTGTTAGTTGTAGGAGTGGCCGTAAAAGGCCATTAAGACTGCGCCGAGCGAAATGTGCCAAAACAGGCGATCATAGTTAAATTAATAAAATCAACACTTTTTATTTAATACAATTATAAAATATACATTTACCATAATAATGAACGTGTTTACAATTACTCCGTGTAAAAAACTTAAATAATTAATATTATCGCCTTTAAAAATTACGTATATTTACACGAAATAAGCAAAAAGTAAGCTCGTGTTACGTGATTTTAGATTATAACAGTAAAAATCTATCCTATTTTATAGCTTAAACGAAACATAAATAGTTATATTACAATTTTTCTGTCCCAAATATTTAAGTTATTGGTTGACAATAAAGATATATATTTATCAAAAAAGCACTTCAAATTCTCCATACAATTTTACTATGGTGGCCGCGCGCCGATTTGAATATTGAGCTCTGTCATTCAGTCCAACCGCGTCTTACGCTCGGCGCAGTCTTAATGTCGAATGGTCTGTCACTAAATGCTTAAGACAACTTATTACTGTAAGCGATAAGCCACTGAACACTGATCTTTGTGGATAGCTAGTGAACCACGACTATGTGCTTGTAGCGACACTGCTGACGCTTTAGTTTTATATAGTCGTAGTTCAGTAGGCAGTAAGAAGAAGGCACGAACTTTTTGTCTTACCACCTTATCGTCCAGTATCCCGTACTAATTCGCCTATACCTTGGCCTCCCGCTACACTCAACGCTCGCCTTCTGGACAAAACCCAGTGTGATATACTTGCGAATGAATGGATGGAGGGGAGGTATTGTCAATGTGTAAGGAATATTGAGTATGATAGTTGCGTCCTTAATTATTATAAGTGGCATGCGGCCGTTCTAATTATGTATAATAATAATAATATTCTACCATATACACACAACACCATCTAGCCCAAACTAAACAGAGCTTGTACTATGGGAACTAGACAATGGATAAACATACATATATACTTTTTTTTTGTAAATACATACATATTATACATAGAAACACCCAGACCAAGACAAACATCCATGTTCATGCACACAAATGTTTGACTTGTGCGGGAATCGAACCCGCGACCTTAGGCGTGGCAATCGGTTACACTAACTACGCCACCGAGGCCAACAATAAATAATAAATTTAAAAAAAAGGAAATGGTCAGGCGCAAGTAAGCAATAGCACCACGCGGCATTCGTCTCCCCGCAACCAGAGTTAGGTCGTAGCCCAATATGTATTTATATTATTTATAACAGGTACCAGTAAATATATATCCATTTCTACCATGAATCATTTTACTTGACACCCATAATGAGAAGACTTATGATTGCCCTAAGCGCTCGCACTATCGACTCTCAAAACAAAAGACGTTCTGGGCAGTAGTACACTATTCAAACTTAACCATACTTCTTAAATTCTCGATTGTCATCGTTGACTTCTTTCTAATAAAAAAATTACTCGAAAGAAAGTAAAGCTTCCATCAGTGGAATATGTATTGACAGCATTTGTGAAAGTGGTCTAAGAGGTGCCTGGTGTAAATTGGGAAAATGGAATAAGAACTTTTTAAACTTTCTGAGTGGTAGGCACTTAAAAAGTTTTACAAATCTGTAATTTTATTTCAAAATAAGTCAATAAAAAAAATCAAGTTTCAATGTTGTCGAGTACAACAATGGGACTTTAAGAGGAATTTCTAAGAACTTTCTAACAATTTTCGTAAGATGTGGGTCCCACGGGCATCCTTTAATTATGAATTTAAAATACGTCATATTTTACACAGAAATATATCTAAATCACTCCAAAAGTTTTTACTATACACAGTGCGTAACAGAAAGGTGTGGTCAGATATAAACGCCACATACCTACATTGAACATAGATTGGAGCAACGATAGCCTAGAGAAAGACCATTGGACTGTCCTGCAGAGGTCTCGAGTATAAACCCAAGTCACAGACCTCTGAGCTTTTGAAGTTAAGTACATATTAATTAGTTGATTATCGCTTGCTTTACCAGTGAAGAAAAACATCGTGAGGAAATCTGCATGTCTGAGAGTTCTCCACAATGTTCTCAAGGATATGTGAAAGCAGCATTGGCCTATTTCCGCACTGAGCCAGCGTGGTGGACTATGGCCACTTCTCACACTGTGAACACAATGTGCATGTACATGGCTGATATTATTATAATTATTATATATAGCATATGCATATTTATTTTAAGTTTATGCACATTGATCTACACCCTAATATTATTTGGCATAAATTTTTTGTAAGTAGAGATATTTATCTACTTACAGGCTTTTGCCTGAAACACAGGTCTAAACCTAGTTCAGGCAACCACTTTATAAAACCTAGCGCTTGAATTTAAATTAGTATGCACAACGTCGGCCGATTAAAGTATACGTAAAACATGTACCAGATTAAGGATAATTATAATTTATTGTCGTATAACATTATTTTAGACTAATAACAAAAATATATACCCATGATTGAATAAATTATTAAAATTATTAAATAGCACGGATGGCGTAGTGGTATATGTCGGCGACTGATGGTTGGAGGAGTATTGTGGGTTCGAATCCGGGGCAAAACTTTGTGAGATCCACAAATGGTGTTTCCGAGTCTGGGTGTTCTTTGTGTCCGTTGTTTGAATGCTTGTAAATCCCCCCGCGACACAGGATTTAAACCTAGTGCGGGCGTTGTCTTTAATAAAAATATAAAATAAAAACACAATTGTTTTCATTCGAATGATCAATATCAGTTTATTCTAGTCGATACGTAAAGAACACTAACAACTGACTCGAATGATCTACATGACCACAAAAATGACCAGGCGCACAGGATCATTATGATCCGTGTCGCTCACACACATAAGATTTAACGCCTAACTGGTTCTGTACAGATAGATAAATTATTTTTCTGTTGGCCGACACATTAAAGTTAACGTTAATTTAAAGCAAATTCTTGTCTTCGATCGATTAGTTAATAGACAATAACGCCTTCTAGTATAAGACGCTAAAGTACCAATGAAATCGAGACGTTCAAGATACAAACGATACACTTTGAATCGATTTTGTCTCGTCGTATCGAGTTATTAAACTTTTAAATTGCTACGCAAGATATCTCCCATACACTCAATTTAAATTGCATCATCGCCTACAAAAGTAACTACATACACACATAAAAAATCCGCAGTCACTTGGAAAATTTGAGATATATTTCTCGTGTCAAATTTAATGAATGTTTGCATTATTTATTGTTTTAACATTTAAAAACTCACAACTTTAATATAAAATTCTGTATATTCCTTTTGATTTTCTTTAAAAAATTGATTTTTCAATCTCTGCGAAATTTGTAATTTAAAGAAATGCAAAGATTTGATTAAAGTAAATAATTTTATTCATTTTTAAAAGCTTTTGTTTACAAATTTCATACAAAATGAATCATCCTCTGGCTTGAATGCATGCAGAAATCCTCCTGGATATGCCGTAGATCAAGTTGTCCTTGTCCTGTCACATTCTGTATAGCGGCTTCCTTGATCTCTGACAAAGTTCTTGAAGGTGGCTGACGACTCCAAACAGCTCGCTTGAGAGCGTTCCATGCGTGCTCGATTGGGTTTAAATCTGGAGAGCCGGCAGACCAGTTTGACCGCGTGGTTTCGTACTCCCGGAGAGCAGCACTCGATGTGCCGGCGCATTATCGTCGACCAACACGAACTGGTTACCACAATTTATCCCGAATGGTCTGATGATGACATCAATAATAGCTATCTTATACAAATTAGCTGTCATAGAGCCTTGGTACGGGATCAAAGGTGTTCAAGCTCCAATCATTATTCTGCTCCAAAAAGATACCGATTTGCCGCCTTACTAAACGGTACCAGTGGCAGTACTTTGCCTTTTGGAATTCCCAAACTGTCTCCAAGCTCAGTTACGTCGGTTATCAGGATGCGTAATAATTCGTGTTTCGTCAATGAAAAGACAATTACGCCAGACATTTTCTTCTTCGTCTTCATTCACCTGGCTTGTTGCAATCTGCGTCGCTGTCATTCGCGTGTATTCAAGGGTACCCGCCAGGATCTCTTTGATCGTAATCTAAAATGGTGTGAACAATTACGAATGGTCTGAGTGCCAATATGCCAACAAAATGAATTAATGCCAACTGGACTGAATCAGTAGCAGCTCGCAGCTCTAATATCAGTTTGGTAGCGTTCATTATTGGATCCCGGGCGGCAAGAAGTCTGATGTAGTGCTTCTGAACATCACTAAGGATAGTGACGATGCAAGTTTGATAAACGGAAACTCTGGCTGCGATTTGCCTTGTAGAATATCCTTATTTACGCAATAGCACTATTCTTGCTCGCAAGACTTCGGACAGTCCTCCTGGCATTTTTCAAATAAACAATTTTAGATTATTTTTTTTTACTCTCTTATATTTTATTAGAAATATTTGTTACAACATATATACAACTATTTATATTTACAAACGTATTAAAAAAGATAACATAATTACAAAAACACAAATAATTATAATACTAAATATTTACAAAAATGGTTTAGGCATCGTAGAATTCTTCAGCATCGCTGTCAACTGGTAACGTGCCCAGAAGACTGGCAGCATTGCCACGTTGAATGGCAATGCTGATTCTTTGGGCCAAGAAAAGACCAGTCTTCTGATCACGCGAAACGTCGATCAGGCGTTTTGCGATCTCCCTGTACAAAATACGAGCGCTCGGACCCCATGAACCTAGGGTTTCCACCCCAAACGGCGCAAAAATGTAATTTGCGACTAAATTACTATATTTGCGCCGTTTGAGGGTTTCCGCGGTTGCAGCAGCAGCGCCGGCACGTCCCGCAGTGCTTGGAAGATGTGATGGCGCAAGGGTGTCAACGCACGTTGCGTCCCACACCAAAGGCCTGCCCATCTTCCAAGGCAACAATGACATTCCGTCCGGTCTCTTCCCATCGTCACGTACCAAGCCATTGGGTTCAAGTACAGCTGGAACGCCAGCAGTGACAAGAGCACGACGTAGTATGTCATTAAGATTAGCGTGGCGAGAAATTCGACCAGCGCTTCAGCTACAAGAGAGTTCATGGTGTCCGAGGCTATCGACAGCTTCTCCACAGTGACAGCAATGCGGAGAAATACACGAAACACCTAAACGGAGGCAAGTGGCGAGGCGGAATGCGGTATCGTCCAACATGGTACCTATATTGGACGATGGAAGCGCCTGGAGCCAAAGACCAGATTCCCATTCTCCCACAGCCAGCAATCGAGCACGCTCAACAACATTGGAAGATGTAGTAAAAAGCTTTTCTCTTACAGAGTTGCTAAGTGGCTCGTCCCACTGCCGCTGGGAAAATAAGTTGGTTGGCAAAACAGAATTCGGACAAGCCATTTTCCAGGCGTTCACAGATTCAGTTTTGCACAGCACTTCTGAATTAACCAGTGTGGGTGCTAAAATTTTCCTGGTTAATTCTTCTGTGCTGTGAACCGAGGACAGGAACGCCGGTAAACTAACATCTGAAATTTTACGAACGCTGAGCCCACCAAGACGAACAGGCAGAGAAGCCTGTAGCCAAGCTCGGTCGTTCAAATCCACATTTAAAATATTGTTTAGAGTATTTTGAATAATTTTATAAATTTTTTCTAAAGGTACTAAATTTTTCCAAAACTGTGATGATCTTAGCGCATGCGTTAATTTGGGAACAAAATGGCAATATCGAATAATTGTAAAAGCTGAATCAATATAAATTTTGAGGAGGCGATCTGAAATTTCACAAAAACTTTGAATCTTCTCATCTATGAAAGAATTAAAAGCTTCTTCAAAGACTGGTGACCCAAGGAGGCGAAGAGAACTTTTATCCATAATTTTGATGTTTGGAGCCAAACAATTAAATTTTGAAAGTACCAAATGTTTGTTATTGTTTTCAATATTGTTCAAGAAAAGTTCACATTTACCGGTATTTAATTCCAAGCCAATATATGCAAATTTATCTTTAAGAAGGGCCAAGTCCTGTAATATTGTATCTGCATCGCCTCCAAGAGTCCCATCGTCTAAATACCAGACATAAAATTTTGAATTTATCTGCTGAATAATAGGGTGAATTGCCAAACTGAAAATGACTGGTCCAAGAGGGTCACCTTGTTGACATCCAACTGCAGATTCTAAAAGATTATCCTTATATAGTAATTTTGTAGGGTACCTGTAACATTGCCAAATAAATTTAAAAATTTTGGGTGTTTCTAATTTTGCCTGTGTCAACAAGGTATCTCTGTTTACTGAATTGAAAGCATTTTTCAAGTCAACCTTGAGAACGACCTCTCCATCACCACAACCTAGGTAAGTGGCAAGAGCATGTATGGCAGCCTCACAACACCCTTTGGATCCAAAACCTAATTGAAGGGGTTGAAATTTTTTAGATAGCTCCTGATTGTAATATTTACAACATATCTTGGCTGCCATACGCCGATATGTACACCCCACAGCAATGGGACGAATACCACGATCCCTCTTATTAAGAGCGCACAAGTTGGCCCCATATAAAATGTCAATGATGGCATCGTCCACATTGCCAGAAAGCATTAAATTCATCAGAGCGGTAAGCTCCTTCAAGAGCGCATCGCCAGCCTCCCCGGCACTCGGACACACAAGATCCTTAAGATGCTGTGGTGTCAGAGCGTCGAGCCCGCCCGCTGAGCCACTCCTAAAAGAGCATACCGCTGTGAAAACGTCTTTGGCTGTAGTGATCAGGTATTCCGACTCCCTGTCAGGAGCATCAGGAAAGGAGAGACCGTCAACTGGCACTGGATGCTTGCTCTTTAGACCTGCAAGTGTGTCCGGAGAGCAAGGCGCCACCACATCACTACTAAATAAAAGTCTAGAGGCGCCCCTGATATCGCCTTCCCTTAATTTCGATTCTACATATTGATATATGGATTTATTTTTATTGGATGTAAATTTTGTATCAAATGGTTTGGCCGAAACATAACAATTGCGCTTAATTTGTGCAGTAAGTGACTTTTTGGATGCCTGATCTTTTTCAATATGCAAAATCCTATAAAGGAAAGTCAATAATTGTTCCCAAGCCGTTTTAGAGTTCTCCCGGGCAACAAGACCTATACAGTCTGCCAATTTTTTGGCCACTGAAGGTCTCGCGCCTCGAGGAACTCTTTTTAGTACCGGAATGGAATTTTTTAGGATGGATAGACTTTGCTAAAAAGGAATTTGAGTAGAATATATTGAAGGACAAGATGATGATATTGTGAGATTGGAAAGTACATCTTGGCTTTTATGTACTTTACCAAAATGTACTTTCAATCCCCGCTTACCTTTGAAAAAACGAGCCTGGGAACAATGCGGGCAGCGCACCAGACCACTTAGAGATGGTAGGCTGACTTGATCTCACTTCCTCATCGCCAATGCCGTCACAATTATTTTTCATACAAAAATATTATACTACTAAATATATTTACAAAAATAATTATACACGAAAAAACACACTGGCAGCTGTCACATGTCAAAAGGTATATGTCGTAGACCGTAATAGTGGGGCGTAGTCCTGCCAGTACTTAAATGAAAATTGAGCAAGTAGTTTAAAATGTGCTCGCTTATTTTATTGTAGGGCACTTTACAAACGTTCAAATAACGGACACAAAAGACATTCAGACTCGGAACAACTAATATATGGCTCACACCATTTTTTTTGTCCCGTGTGTCAAATTCACATCTCTTGAGGTAAGGCGCCCATTTAATTGTATTACATGAATTATTTATTAATATTATATTTTCAAGATATATTTTTAATTTATTTAACTTCTTTAAGCGCCATAAATATCGTGGTTAATTTTAAAATTAAAAATATTTTCTGCCGTCATTTTTACAGAAAATACGCACATAACTTCTTTTAATTTTATTTTAGATTAAAACAGCTTTCAGGCAGAAACAAGAATGAGGGTAATTTATCATTGACCTCGTTTTTATGTAAAAAAACAAAAGAAGATTTTATGTTTTCTACGTTTAAATTATGTATTCTTAAATAAAGAACATAAACGTAATAATGTATTTTTAAATATTTTAGGCAATTAAAAATATTAGGCCCTTTTTCCGTGAACGCAGGCTTTTTTGATGTGTGTATTTACGTCTCAAAACTATACCCTGTTTGGGATCAGTAGATATATGTACAATGTTTTATTAAACATGACGCAAACTATTACACATAAGTATTATTACAGGTACAAAATAATATTTAACACACAAATTACTTGTTTTGATTAATACAAGATTTGAATTAACCATTGGTTTGCCATGTAAAAATTTATTGTATTAATTGAAATGATTAATATTTTAATAATATTTAAAAAATACAATTATAATCACTAGTCACGTGACAATGAATGCTAATCAGAGCGCGTGACGTCATTGTTTGGAATAAACAACAACTTTTCAGTGTAAATTAAAGGTTTTACAGTAATTTAGCTGTAAAATAATAGTATTCGCACGAATCACTCAACTGTGTCATACGATTACAACAACAAGCTATAATAAAAGAAGTTTTATAAAAGCCGTATCATCAATAGTACACACGGCTACACATCAAGTTAGACACCCTATATACGCATAAGTACGCTACATACAAAATAGAGAATTGTCGGAAAGGAACAGTGCATAGTGTTGTCGATGTAATGGTAAGGATAGAGCGTAACAAAAATATAACGCACACTCTCGCACGATTCTTTCATTCACGGCTTTTCTCGGGCCACAGCCGAGCGCCAGCCTGCCATACTACCATATGTAAGGGGTGTCACTGACAAGATTGGCTACATCTTGAAGCGAGCTTCAATCAACACATACTTCAAGCCGCCAACGAAGATAAGTCAATTTTTACCATCCGTCAAGTGCCAATTACCTTTACAAGATGCAGGGGTCTATAAAATAGATTGTGACTATGGACTCTCATACATTGGTCAAACCAACAGAAGCATAGGGTGCATAAAAGAACATATAGGTGATGTTAAACACCAACGCTCGTTGAAGTCTGCTGTGTGTAAACATGCGTAACAGGGGACCAACCACTACCTAGGATTTGACAAACCACATATACTCGCAAAAGAACACCGATTTCTACCAAGGATGCTTAGCGAGGCTATTGAATTTAAAAAAATCATCCTAATTTCAATAGAGAGGATGGTTGGCATGTACCACCAGTTTGGGATCCAGTCATTCAAATAGTCAAACCCAAGAAGAAGCAAAACTCAGCTAGACTTCATGATACTTTGAGCTCATTCTGCGTAAATAGAAACACCAAAGATTAAATTATGTTCGGGTACTTTGAAATAACTAGGTACACTTCAGAACGTTGGGACAACTACCATCTTAGTCTCCCCGTGAACATGGCTGCTGTAAAGCAACCGAAACGTCGGGAAAACTGTAAATTTAAATATAAATAGTTTTAATTAAAAATATATAGCTTAAATAGTAGTAAAGTTCAATAATAGTAGTGTTAGAGTTTTCAAAATTATTTGATGTAATTTTTCGAATAAATAAGTAAATAAACAAAAAAAGTTTACATAGTCATTTTAACAAGTGTGTATTTTGTTTATTCTTAGCCTAAAATTGTGATTTATCTAACTGAATAAATGTTAACCAATTTTAGCCAATTTTAACCAAAATTGCGAGTGGTGATGATAAAGGTTGTTTATTTTTACTATTTTCTAGTTTCTGTTAGTTGTTGTTTTTAGATTTTTTAGATATTGTTGATAGCTCAGCGGGGAGACCAATATACTGCAATGCAGAGGGTCTCGGGTTCGAACCCACGTCGCGCACCTCTGACTTTCGGAAGTTATATGACTTTTCGAAATTATGTGCGTATTGATTGACAATTATCGCCTGCTCCGTGCCTTGGAGAGCACGTTAGGTCGTCGGTCCCGACTGCCATGAACATCTATGGCAGTCGTTATTGGGGAAGTCGACACAAAAGATCCCACTGGGTCGAAGTGTCGCCGGTCTGTACTGACTGGTCCCCACACAAGATAAGATTACTATGTTCGCCTAGGAATTGTCGCAAGCGCCCGCTATGATCACAACTAAGAGTCAAGTACCAGAGAAACAGAAAACTACGTGCTGGTGAGTAAATTTTGCTTTAACCGTGGGATCTCAATGCTCTTTTTACCAGGCATGCAGAGACACTAAGAGGTTGACGTCGAGTTATTGAACTTTTTGAAGGATAAAAATTGATAATTATTTTGTTAATAAGTTTATCTCGATATTTAAATTATAAGTTATAACTAAACAAAATATTTGAAAATATCATAAAATTAAAGTTATTTGTTTTGAGCTGGGGTTGGGCGCATAGGTTATTTATAAAATATACATCACGACCCTAACATATCATGAGCACACCTTTCTATTACACGCTGTACCTACTTAGGTATATCTGTACTTATACTCCAGCCGTTTAGGAGGTGTTCAGTGACATACAGACATAGAGAAGAATTATATATATAAAGTCTAGTGAACCTAATGGATGTTGTCTTTCCCGACCGCAGCAGCAACTACGGGGTCCGATTGTGAATTTAAAATGTCCAGGGATCTACACAAACACAGTATTACTTCAAATTCGGTCCAGCCGTCTAAAAGGAGTTCAGCGCAAACACTAAACTGCGTCGCAGAGGTCTTTAGTTCGAACTCAAGGCTCTCACTTCTGACTTCTCTCGAAGTGTGCCATTTCACACTGGGCCAGCGCAGCGTTGTGGATTTACTCTTCTCATACTGAGAACTGAGGCCCATGCCCAGCAGTAGGAAAGTTTATGTACAGGGCTAATATTATTATTTAAGATAATGAGATGTAATTACAGATAACCAGCACCTATAGAAACGTAAAATTAAAACCTTGTATTTTAAGTGTCAATATATTGGTACTAAACGTTACACAGCAATATCAAACAAAAGTACTTATATAGTAGCTTAGATACCGTAGCTGTAAAGAAAAATAACGGAATTATTTCAATAGCGCATCCCACTCACGTGTATCACGCTTTTTTCCATTTCCATTATTCAAACTATTTCTATGCAAATATTGACGTGAGCCCGATGGCGTAAAAGAAAGATAAAGTTATACATTTTTATATTCATAACAGTAGTAAGAATGGGTACCCATCTCCATAACTGCAAAGAAATGCACTGGAAAATCATGTCGTCCTGCAATGCATACGCAGTCTAAATTAATCTGCCGGCAACGATACTGCAGATCAAGACAGAATTAAAATAAACTAATATTATAATTGCGATTTTGGGTTTATTTGTTTGTTTCTTACACTTTTACGCCTTAACTACTCGACCAATCATCATGAAATTTCGCATACACGCTGTTAGGGGTTCAGAAAAGAAAATAGTGTTACTTACATCCAAAAAATAGTACGTCCTGTTCCCGAGAGATAGCAATTCATTGAGGAAATCTAGATTAACGCAAGCGAAACCGCGGCAAAAACTAGTACCCTGGTAATGGGCCCCGTACCAATTGTACCTCGCTTCTTTGCTCAAGCCTATGCGACAGAATTATAACACTATATGTAAAATTGTGCGCTGAAATAAAATAATGTTTGCATACTAATGATACCCTTCCAACCTGAAAACGTTGAACGCCGCGCAATCGCGTTCACAAAGTGTCCGTGAAAAATAGATCTTCTGTTATGTATGCTGCTTTACAAACTATTGCGCAATTTACAACAAACAATCTTACTTTCATATTTAAAATATTAGTTACGAATTAGGATGATACCAAGTCAGTAGTCGCTCAACACCTCTTAAACGTTGGCATCACGGATAACCTCTAACGCAAAGGCTGCCAGGAAAAAGTGGAGAGATCATGCATTCTAACAGTTCAAAAGCGTGAGCGATTAATAGACAAGGCTCCTATTTTATCCAGAACTGACAAAGGTGATAATAAGAATCATCGGTCGTCTATTTTGCTGGACAGAGCTGTGATGTCTGACTAACCATACTCCAGTTATTTAAGTCCAAACTCAGAACTTCTACTTGTGGACACTGCGGTGAAGGCGGTCACTCCATTCAAGACTGTATAAAGAGTACGGAATCTCCAAAATGCGCAACCTGCCTGCGGTTTAATAAGCCCAACAACCACAAGACGGGAGACCCTGAGTGCCCAGCGAGAAAGGCTGCCGAAAATAGGTATATTAATTCTATTGACTATGAAGGCGCCTAAGAGCGCCACATACTCGCTAGTATATTAGATCTTTTAAATAGTTTTATATTATGGATATTAATTTAATAAGAGAGATAGTTATATTTAACTGTGTCAGATTCCAAGTCTTGTGTGGTAGAGGACTGCAGACAATATCTCTCCGATGTAAATCATTAATTAACCATACTTACCCAAAACATACGTAGTATATATAAGAATATAGACAGTTTTAATATTTTTCAACATAGGCTTAACTTTGATTGTGATATAATAATTCTAACAGAGTGCTGGTTATTAAACCGGGGCGAGGTTCCATTAATGACAGGATACAATATATACCATAGCACAAGAAATCTTAATCAGAATGATGGTTTGGTAGTGTACGCAAAGGAATCTTTACAGGTTTCAATTGAAGAACCACCCTTTCTAGATTGCAATTGCTTAGTAATCAAAATTGACACAAACACAGCGATTATCGCTATGTATAGATCTCCCTCCTTTAGAAACTTAGATTCCGTTCACACATCTCTTAATCAGACCTTACAAACACTAACCTCTTTTAAAAATATTATAGTAACAGGGGACATAAATATAAATATTGGTTCAGAACATCTCGATACAGGAACTCAAGATTATCTCAATCTCTGCTCATACCATGGGCTTCTCCCTGCTCACACATTGCCTACACACCAGAGCGGTTCTTGCCTCGATCATGTGATGATCAAATCCAGCTTGTCATCAATTACGCTCGTCACTAACTCGACTATCACTGACCATCACGCTGTCTTATTAATCGTAAATTTAACGCTGCCTAAGCTAAATCGTCATCAAACAAAGTCCATTTTAAATATAAACAAACTCGAGTATGACTTATGCAACTTAGATTTTAGCCCAGTTTACAATAGCGCTGACGCAAATATTTCTCTATCGTATTTAATACAAAATGTCCAATAAGCAATATTACGTAACACAACAACAATGGCTACGAGAAAAAAGTACTATAATATTAAACCTTGGATTACGCCTGGACTAATTCGATGTATAAGACACAGAGATACGCTTCATCAGAGATCTAAGCGTTTCCCTAATAACTTGGTACTTCAAATAACCTACAAAAGATACAGAAATTACTGTAATAACCTTTAAAAGAAATTAAAAATTAATTACGATAGACACATATTGCATAAGGCAGGTAAAAACAGTAAGCGAATTTGGAAACATATTAAAAACGTCACTTATATTTCTAAACAGCATAAATCAAAATCGTGTTTATTGCACACTCACTCTTCACCGCTTTTGTCAGCTAATAATGTTAATAACTATTTTGTTAATGTTGGTAAAAAACTTGCTGAGCGGACTCAGATACAAACTTGTAATCGCACTGCTATAACTCGTCAGAAACCGAACAACAACGCTAATCTAAAATCATTTGTTATGTTAGACACTGACGAACAGGAAATAGAATGAATCATCTTAGGAATGAAGGATGACTCTGCTGTCGGCTACGATAATATAAACAACAAGTTCCTTAAATATTTTAGGCATATCTTAGTACCTCCATTAACGTATATATTTAGGCTCTGCCTTTCTGAAGGGATTTTCCCCAAATGCCTTAAAAAAACAGTTGTCATACCCATCTTTAAATCTGGAAACAAAGATCTAGTTGCAAATTATCGACCTATATCCATACTCCCCTCAATATCTAAGATACTAGAACGAATTATAAACACTAGATTAGTCAACTTCTTAGAAAATAACAATTATCTTTCACTCAAGCAATTTGGATTTCGAGCCAAACAATCCACCGCCAATGCGGTTCATAGCTTGACTCATTATATCACAGAAGAACTCGGCAAGGGTAATCAAACTTTAGGCATATTTCTTGATCTAAAAAATGCATTCGATACTGTATCAATTTCTAAACTTCTGAGCAAGATGGAGGCTTTGGGTATACGGGGTAATCAACTAAAACTTTTTACAGATTACTTAAGCGATCGTCACCAATGCGTTAAAATAGATAATACTACTAGCAATTATGATAAAAATACTGGTTTTGGTATTCCCCAAGGAAGTATTATCGGTCCGACGCTGTTTCTGATCTATATTAACGATTTATGTAATCTTATATTAGAAAACGGCAAGATAATATCATACGCCGACGATACCGTGCTAATATTCTCCGCTAAAACCAGCTACGATTTATATGAAAACGCTCAGCTTGGCTTTAATATTGTGAATAACTGGCTTCATCAAAATTTACTAACTTTAAATACCGATAAGACGAAATATATTCACTTTTCTATGCGCAAGAATAACTATAGTATAACTAACCCGCCTATATATGCACACAAATGTCCGCTTCAAAACCCCGCAACAAACATGTGTAATTGTCCTCCTATCCTGCAAACTAGGAGCATAAAATATCTTGGGATCATAGTAGGTGATACACTTTCCTATAAACAACATATTAATAGTTTAGTAAATAGAATCCGTAAATTAATATATGTATTTAAAAAACTCCGAACAGTAGCAGCTATTAAATTGATTACTCAAGTTTACTTAGCTTTATGTCAATCAATTATCCAATATTGTATTACTTCATGGGGTGGAGCAGTGAAAACTACTATGCTGTCTCTTGAACGAGCTCAAAGAGCAATTTTAAAAGTAGCCACCCGCCGTCCTTTCCTATTTCCTACAAACTTATTATATAAATCCTGCAAAGTAATGACTGTCCGTCAAATCTTCATTATGCACACAATACTAAAACAACATGCGATGCTTACCTATAACGCTAACATAAATAACAAGCGTCGACAAGATATAGTCTGCACCACACAATCATGCTCAAAACATATTTTTACAAATAGATTTTTTGCATTTCTAGGGACATTTTTGTACAATAGGCTAAATAGAGAATTAAGCATTTATAAATTAACTCATTTTAGCTGTAAAAACTTAATTTCTACTTACATTCAAACTTTGTCATATGACCAAACCGAGCAGTTACTTGCAGTACTAGTTTTAAAGTAGAATATTAAACTTAATTTAATTGTTTTTACATTTACCTTTAGTTTATTATAAAAGTTATTATAATGTTATTTTATTTATACTGATAATAGTATGTAAGCAGTTTGTCGCTCGAAACACAGGTTTAACCTAGTTCTGGCAAATATCTATAAGTGCACTTTATGTTATTGTTAAGATGCAATTGTAAACTAAGAATTTATACTAAAATAAATAAATTATTATTATGTTTCTCTTATCACAGGTACTTTCTAACATATTATGTTAGAAAATACCTGGCCCTTTGGGAGGCTTACACGGAGACATGGGTCCAACGTGAAGAGGCCCTTCGAGAGTTTTAATTAAAGGTGTGATAGAACACCTACAGCGGCACTAGCCGCAGCAGGCGTAGGACTATTGCTACGTATGGATTCTAATATATGGGCTATGGGTATGGGTATTTGGTGGACCGGTATATTGCTAACTATGGATGAAAAACGGCATCTGCCCTGAATACTCTAATAGCATCAATGCAATGGGCAGACGGTGACTCGCCAACTCACTAGATGGGCCCCCTGATAAGCCACTATAGGCATACAAGCCAGCAGCAGAGGGCAACACCGGTGCGAGTGGCCAGGGGTGTCGAGCGGTGCGGCGCCGGTTTCACCATCACGGGTCTCGTGACAACGGAGACCCGGAGCGGGTTTCCCTGTAGTTATGCCCTTAAAAATGACACTTCCATCCCCAAGCATATAGCTCTAGCGGCCTCCCTCTGACCGGCCGACCAAGGCAAGCCAGAGTTGAGAGTCCTACGGGCGCTCTTGAAGTTCCACCGTAGCCAACCAGTAACGCTAAGCCGGGGACGAGGCCCTAACCAACTCTCTGAGGCATTCAGGACCGCAGTGTCGCCACTCACATTCAGCCCGCCACAAGCTGTCCTGCGGTTTGTGCGCTTTAATTTAACCTGGTGATACATTTTTTGTTTATATCACAAGGCGAAGGTGATAGTTTTAAAGCTAGTGTACTGTGTCTTCCGATATCGCGTTTGTCTCATGATGAGATAACGACTGTCCTAGAGGGGAAATTATTATTATTATTATTATATTGCTAATTATATGCAGAGTAAGTGTTTCAACATACCGCTTTTTAGGACGATGAAAAGTTTTGTTTTTTAAGTGGTAGCATTGTCATTGAGACTACGCCGAGCGTAGCGGGTTAAAATCACTTATGTAGCAAAAATGTATGTGGTCCTCAGTCGGTTGTTTCAAGTTTAAGTGCTCTTTGTGTCCGATGTTTTGATGTTTGTAAGGTCCCCCGTAATACAGGCAATGTACCTAGTGCGGGAACTGTCTTTAAAAATAAAGATATGTTCTTAAATTCATACCAAGATTCTCAAATGTATTAAAATGAATATATAGGTAAATGTTAAAAGATATCTACAATGATAAAAGTTGTACTTACTTCTGTTTCCTGAAGGTGAAGGCAGGGACCACAGATTTCCAATTGCTGGGATCCTAGTTTATCATTCTTGCTTCATTAACTTTTATTATATTCGTCATGCATACTCGCTTTAGTATACCCTACCTAGAATACCACTTCTGTTATGGTCAGAGAACGTTCACCGGGGTATTTTCCTTCCGGCTGGCCTATTCACTTTTGGCGACCAATCATCAACAATAGGAGGTAAATCCCACTTCAATATCTTCTGAGTATCAAGAGAAGAATCTCGCATTCAGCAGAACTTAAGTGTAAATTCATAAAAGTTATTTGACTAAAAAGTGGTGGTGGATTTGGTGCTGCAAATCTCACAATCATATTATAATAAGTAAGCCCAAAGCAACGCTATGAGGCCACCAAAACGTGTAACAATAAATTATATTGTCTTATGTTTACGCGAATGTTACACATAGAAATTAAACACTTTATACGGATGTTTAAAGTAAAATAAACAACGCGGTAAAATCCGTATAAAGTGTTTAATTTCAATGTGTAACAATAAAGTTTTATAATAAAGGTGCAATATTCGCGCCAAATAGCAGAAAATTAAGTCAAAATGGCGCCCGCAATCAATCGATGCCGTTGAATCAAATTAACCTCTATTTCTGTATCCGGCACTCCGCACCCACGTACGGTTGGCAAGGGGTAATATTCCTGTTCAAATTCAAATATAGGGTGAGTTCTACAAAGAGGTTCCAAACCAGAAACTATGTGAAATATGCGAAAAATACTCGAAGCGTTTACGACCTCGATTTTGATGAAAATCATGCGGCAATCCTAATTATGTAACTTTAACCTTTAAATTATTTAATAATGTTATGATATTTAGCATTTATCCTCGTAAAACCGAGAGAGGCCCCTTTGTTTAACATTCTTATTTAAAAAAATAAACCAACTCCCGCACTAGGAATTATTCCTGTGTCGCAGAGTAAGTTATTTTGTAATTGTAAAGCCTTGTGTATTTCAATAAAACTACACTTTTTACTTTACTCGTCGATACACCTGAGTTTTATTTAAACTATCTCCATATATTGCAACCTCATCCACAGAATCGCATTTATTATCGTAGATTTTTTATAGGCAATTCCCGCTCTAGTAATAATACCTGTGTCGCGGGGGACTTTACAAACATTCAAACAACGGACACAAAGAATACCCAGATTCGGGACAACCATATGTGGATCACACAAATATTTGTCCCGTGTGGGATTCCAACCCACAATACTCGATGCAGTGGCAGCGGCAAGGCGACCACGCCATTCGTGTAAATTCTTTGTATTGGACTATGTTTTTGAAGTGAAAACTTCTTTAGGCGCGTTGAGCACTTTTTGGTTGAACAAAAATCATGGAACTCGCGTCATCGTCACCGAACGCCTTCCATGAGCTATATATATACTGTGTATATATGTGTACTTTTTGAGTGAACAAAAAGCGTGAAGTAGTAGTACTTAGTTTTCAGTTCTATCAGCAGTCCCCAAAGACTGCCCCGCATTATTTTTTTACAGCAGAATCTCTACCATTTTATATTTGAAGATTGCAGCTAAATACGTGGTATTATACATATTTATGTGATGAGTTTAGTTGCTAGGTATTGTAAATAGGGGCTGTGCTCTTTCTTAACAGGGAACCGATAAATTTTATTTCTCTGGCAGCACAGGTACTCCTTTTTGACAATGCTCCAGTGATAGCTTTGCCATCGTCCTTAAGCTACAAACATCACTTATTATCAGAAATATTATTTAATAGATTCCCTCGCGTAATTGTGGATTATGCCAATTTTCTATCCCTTAGCAACAGTAGTTTGTTCTGGCTCAAAAGTACCCTACTACCTTTTCTGTACTCTTGACAACATAATGATCGGTCGAGTAGTCAAGGCATGAAAGGGCAACAAATGAACTCACATCACAACATTTATAATAGGTATTAGTAAGGATGAACAATATATGCGTTGTATAAAAATCAATTTATCCCTTGCCATCTAGTTTCCAATAGAATAATAAAACGTAGACATACATTTATGTAAAGAATATGTACACAGGCAAAACGCTATCAGATACCTAGTAATCCAAGGATAAAACTAAGAAAGCGTATAGAAAATAACGTTGTATATACAAATAGCTGGGTCACGTGATTCCATCTGCTTTAAATTACGTTGATTATAGCTGTTTTATCCCTTTAGATCGTAGCACGATGTTAGTTAGGTTAGAACTGATATTAAACAAAGTTTTATGTGTCAACATTTAAAAATTTTAAAATGTACTTTAAAATAAACTCCTCAACTCCTATTATCACAGATCTCCTTTCTTCATCCCGAGCTGTGCTCTTGTCGGAGTATACACCACCGTCCTCGATTTTCAGCTAAGACCTTGACCTCCTTATAACATATGAACTTCACCTTTTCCTTTTTTAATCAGTAAATGCCTTTCTGAATCTGCCCGTTCCTTTGTTTCCTGCCACTTTTCCTTCTGTTTTTTATAAAGTTATCTTGTTTTATAAGGTGGTCTAACACTTACTCTTCTGTTCTCAACTGTCGTAAAATATTGCGTTCTTCTTGGACAAGGCTCAGTACTTCCACGTTGCTTTTCTTTTCTGTCCAGCCATTTCTTTAAGTACAGATAGGCATAAAAAATATTTTCCTTGTTGAAATTCACCGTGAATAATGTTTCGTATGTAAATATTATCTCGGCAACCATTTTTCTAGCAAACCATGGCAAATACATGACGATACGCGTCAGGTAACCTTGTGCTCGATATGCCTAAACGCTATCGCTGCCTATGAAATCAATCATTTAAACGCGTAAAACATACATTTACCTGTACATATATACTACTTATGATCTTAATTAATAGTGATAAAAGTCGCTTGTTCGAGAACAATTTTCCATACCGACATATACCTGGTTAAGATATAACTGGTCGATGTCTAATATAGGAGATATAATAATAATACAGCCTTGTGTATGAACTGTCCCTGTGCTGGGCATGAGCCTCTTCTCAGCGTGGGAAGGGCTGGGCGATAATCCACTACGCTAGCCCACTAAGGGTCGTCAGACTTCACACATCTTCAAAAATAATATGGTGAACTCTGACATGCAGGTTTCCTCACGATATTTTCTTTCAAGTAAGATACATAGGTGATATTTAAGAAAATAATGTTAGGTATCTTTATAAGAACTATGGAGGCGAAAACATCGCTCATATATGTCTGTACACGCATCACACAAAAACTAGTGTACGAAATTAAATGCGGTTTTCACAGCTGCAGATCTAACTTAAAATTGTTGGTGCATTTTCTCTTTATACGTTGCCTAGAAGTCGACTCCTTTTAACCTACTTCTAAATTCCCGTCGAACGAAGGCGTGGTTAAAAGCTAATCTTCTACAAGAATATTATGACTGACCAAATTAGCCAGCCCGAGCAAAAAATACCTGAACCTGACCACAAGAAACCACCATAAGAATAGTAACACCAATTCTTCGTTAATTCAGCGCTCACATACGTGTACCGCCCGACCTACTTACTACCTGCTCCATTCATTTCCTATCATCTCATTTTTAAATCCTATTTGCTAGAGTTAGCAATGTCCGAGTGATAGCTACGTTAACCGCACATCAGCAGGCGTGCCATGTGCTTGTTTGGCACAGTTATAGCATAAAAAAGATTGTAAAAGTAGGCTTTACTTGGCAGAAATCCATTGTAAATAGGTAACCCATTGTTAATAAAATGGGAGGAGAGTTAACTACTATAAAACTTCGAGTTACCTATCCAACAAATGTTGTAAAAAATAACTGTTAATATCGAAAGTCTCTGAAGGTTGACACGTGCGATCCGGGCGTGACCGAACTTGGAGTATTCGGCTTTCAACATAAATAATATGCTTCAACACGAGTCTCGCCTCTATATGAGGTATTCTTGAATCATGCTGTTATGCTTTTTAGAGGTTCTGAAGTTATTAGTTTCTTCTACAAGAAATGACGAATTATTTAGGAGCTCTCCATTCTCTATCCTTCGCTTTTATATTTATTTAATACAATAAACCCATTATTTCTTCCGAGTTGACTTAATATCTCTAAATTCCTTTTCACCGCATTACATAAGATCTGTTGTCAAAAAAGAAACAGTGTAAAAAACAAATAACTACGTGCTTTTTAATTCAGCTTAAATTCCAATTTATCTGTTACATTTCTCTGAAAACTTCGTTATAATAGTAAACCTATGAAATCACTCCACTGTTAAATCTTGATATTTGACAAATATTGGCTTGTTATTTGGAAAGTTATTTACAGCATTTTAAACATTAGTATCATTAGAATCCTCAAATATTCGGATACGAATTTACAGCAATAACTTACAACAGATTTTTTATGTCATATGAAACACGCATGTAGGTATTGTACGTATTCTACGATCATACTGAAGAAATAATTATTTGAATCGAAATTGATGTCATACCCTAGAATTGAAAATACATATATATCGGATGCTTACGCTTTTAGAGTAAAGCTAAATAAAATAATATTATATTTACACATTCAGTGCTTGATTATGATGAAAGCATACGGTAATACGCTGTTTTGGATAATTTATTGCGCATATAGTTAAAATTGGCGTTGTCACTGTTGTTGCTGATTGGCGAAGTGATTATGATCACGTCGCTGATTAATGTGAGATACGGACAAACATATTATGTAGATACGATCTAGCCAATAGATTTTTTAAGTCAGGTGACTTAATTTACATTCATGATAAAAATATACTCGCAGGATAGGGATTGTTGCAAGTACTACTAGGTTATGTAAAAATAAAATCATAAAAATAAAATTTATATTTGTTTATTTTCATAATTACTGGCAGTCGTATATTTTAATATCAACGCAGTATACATACATGATATACTACTGAAAAGCATCCATTATTAATGGAACATCCACTTACATTTAACAAGAGAGATAATGAACAATACCGACGTACTAAGTCATTACAGACATTCATTAAATGCTTTGGAACAACAATTTAATTCAATATTAAGTAATTCCTTAATAAACATGGGGCATCATCTAGTAAAATATTATAATTATAAGTATCAGACTGATCATAATATATGTTATTTTTAAGTTACAGTCAGCAGTTGTCAAGCGACTAGTTTCAGAAACTATTGTCGTTGATGCATAACGTATCATTCCCCATAAAATGTCCGAGAAAATTAATAAAAGTCCAAGAAAATACGCTCGACGACATTATAAGCCAACCAAAAAGCGCGGTTAAACACTTGTCGTCCTTTATAATGTTGTGGCAAGCATAGACTCTGAACTAAATGGCGAGGTACACTTATAAGAAAATAGCGCATCTGTCATTTAGATGAAAATCAAAATAATTACTTCTGTAGACCCTTAGTTTAACAGAAATAGTAAAAACTTTTCTAACACTAATCTTTTTCTCAGATTCTTATCGTAATAATACAATTTGACAATAATAAAAAACTTTACAATAATATGTGACCGTTTTTTCTTAAATACCAATTTTAATATCTCAAAATCCAGACAACATTACAAATCTGAGATTTCACAACAATGTCAGCAACACCACTCGGAAGAAAATTATCTTCACCAATAAACTTCCATTCGATGGCACGTGCTGTTTATTATAATTATAAAAAGTCTAAACATCTAAAACATGCGTTACACGCACAGAACTAACAATAAAATTATTTACAAATCATTTGCCACATTTTTCATAACAATAAATACATTTTTGGTCTCACAACATCATCCATTCCATTAAGAATTCGATTTATATTTTTGTATTTATAGTCTGTATTTTATTATTTTTTTATTCATTTTTGGCGGGCGTGGCAAAGGACCGCGTTTTGAACGCTATTATAATGTTCAGTCACGCATTTAATAACTATGATTAATCCTAAAATAGCTGAGGGCTTGGGAATTTTAATGATATTAAATTTTCCATGTCCTGAGCTTTACAAACTGACACTTATTATGTACTTATAAAAAGATAGAGCGAGCATAAAATGGTTGACCATTACAGCTTTCTTTTATCAAGAATTCGTACAGTAAAGTATAAATTTTTAGTTATAATGACTTAAAACTTAACCTATTAGAGATCCATACTGAATGTTTCCTGCGTCTCGTCAAATGAGATTGAGTTAGAGCGCGCTTTCTGCGCTGGGGACGGTTGTATGACATTCGGGACGGAACTGGGGTTCTTCAATAGAGCGGCTGGTAGCGCACATTTCGGTGGGGTCTGTGAGATCGGTGAATGCCTTAGCGACATCATAAACGACCTCTCGTACACAATTCTGGTGCCTGGAAACAAACAAAACACAAAATTAATATCACGAAAAAACATCTAAAGCTTGTTTTTTGCGAGGGAAATATAAATTCACGAACATGTGAGTAAAACAGTTAGAACACATGACATAAAAAAAAACTAATGAATTTATGAGTAGACAGTTGCGTAGAGCTCGAGCGCTACGTCCTAAAATAATTTTCCTCCTATTTTCGCGTTTCCGCGCGCCAATATTAGTTGATATTAATCTATGTCGAGCTTATTGCGTAATACTTTGGGATTTATTTACCGAGTTTTTTTTTATAAATAGGTTATATTTTAATATATTATTTCGTTAAATACTTTATAAGAGTGTAATATTTTAAGTAAAAATGCATATAACATATCTAATTATTATCATTAGATATAGCTTGTTATTTTGTCATGGTTTCTGTAATTTACACTTATCCTATTAATTCACATGCTTTTAGAATATAAACGTAAGGCAAAACAAATACCTACTATTATTCAAACATGAAATGAATGTATTATTCATATCTGGCAACATAATGGCTATATACCTACCTACATGCTTGAATAATCGATAATAATTGCCATTTAAATATTATTTATGTATTAAACACAATTCGTTGTACCTATTTGCTCTTTGTATTATTCTATTTATAAAATTATTCACGGGCGTAATTAATTCAATAGCTACCGAACACATGTTTTGTCACTTTTATATTATTATCATGTAGATTATATTATAGATAGAAGTGTTGATAATAATTCCAATGATAATTAAACGTGTCGAGAATAAACGCCTTCTATTAAGTGTAATTTTGTTCTAAACTCAACATTTCGAAATCCTTTATAAAAATTTTTAGTACTCATTAACACACGGCTACACATCAAGTTAGACACCCTATGTACGCATAACTACGCTACATACAAAATAGAAAATTGTCGGAAAGGGACAGTGCATAGTGGTGTCGATGGATAGTAACAAAAATATAACGCACTCTCTCGCACGATTCGCAGCGTTCAACTTCTAATAGTTCAAAGTCCAAACAGTCTAGGTTGATGTGTCGCTGTGTGTACGCTTCCGAATTTTAAAAAGAATATAGTTTTATGAGCATCATGTCAAAGGGAAAAGGTTGCTTAACAGGCATTTAATATATTGCTTATAGTAACAATAATTGATGACGTAATATATAAACTGCTTGCTAGTCTCGTGACAGGTATATGTATCAACGTAACTTTACGTGCGATTGTAAGGTCTCAGATTCGATTCCCGGATTAAGTAGTGTTATTGTGTCTACCTATCCTCAAACTATCAATAGCATTACAAAGTCTGGCTATGTCTCCGTTAGGCGGTAATAGACTCGTTCCTATTACCTTGGACCTGAACCACAGCTAGCAAAATGTGGATGTAAAACACCTTTTGGCGATACACAAACGTGAGTCATATAGATGTATATGCAACATGTGTCCTGAACAGTACATTAAATATTATGATAACCTACAAAATTACATATAAAAGATAATTGATTATACCTATTGTGATACTATTTACTCGCGGTATGTACACCGGAAACATACCATTTAGTTTTAAATTTATTTTTGTCAACGGGTTAAGGGTGACGACGACACTTGTGCTTTTATGCCTCTTGAATCGTGAATAGAGGTTCCTTTGAGCTTTGAGGAGCTAAATGCTAGGGATCTCGGAGACTTGTAGTTAGCATTTTTAATAATTACGAACTTTAACGTAAATCTGAACTCGTTTTTAAATGGAAGGTGACCTTGTTTTATTTTTTGTTAATGGATAAAGGATAAAGTAAGGTAGTCAATTTGAAACATAACATTACGTTCTAAACCCAAAGGTTTTAAACCCAGAGACTGAGTCAGACATAGTAATCTACAGAGCAAATCTATACCTCGTGGAGTTTCCCAAACTCCATGATTTAAAATAATTAAAACAATTTTCCTAACTCTGGAATTGAACTATATTCCATCACGCCATATACCCTATAATTTAGACCACTAAATCAACCAGGCAGTCATTGAATAAACCGAATTTTAATCTTTTAAACTTAACACAATAAAAAATGCCTATCGCTATGCCTAATCGACGAAGGTTGCACTTTGTTAGTAACAACTCTACTCATTAAATTACATAAACAAACAGCAACGTTTGAATAAAAAAACCTCATAGGCTGAAACGTGACTTGTGTTCATGCACACATAAAAAAATAAACATAACCTCAAAATGGCCGATTGGGCTGAACTGTCACGTCGTCTACCAGTTTACCTTGTAAAGGGCCCTCGCGTGAACCTAGCCTATAATTTATCAAAAACGTGACTATGTTACGTAAATAAGCCATGTGGTTATATTGACTTTGTTATATTTACTTCGTAATGTATAATCTGTAGTTATATAACGCTTGGCAACATACGAGAATGTTTGTTTTAGATAACGAGTCGCTTCTGTCCAGTGTCCACGCCGTACGACTGCGCGTTGTGTTGATAATCTATGACCACTAGAATGTTGGAATAATATCAAATTGCGCAGCTATATCTGGTTTTATTCAATAAAAATAATAATATACTCAGATTAAACATGTTCTTATTTTGTAACTGTATTTTATTCATATTAATACGAGTGGCGATGTTGTATTAATTAAAAACAGCATGCAGAAACAAATTTACATATTTTTTATAATATACTTATTAAAAATGGCGTCTTTGTAATAATTTGTTACATTAATAAAATACGTCCACTGCGAGTTTTATTCCGTGAGTGCATTTATTGTATATATTTTCACTTCCAGTAATCGATAAGTATAATAGCGATGAAACTGAAATCGATTTAATATTTAATTATGTATGTAGAATTAAAGCTACGGTCGCGGTTATTGTCTAACACAATACCTACACGTCGAGAATAATGGATATAATCGGTAATAGAACTTCTACCACTTCAGAGACCTGATAGAACTACATTTAAGATGAATAAATACAGCATGAATATCACCTGCTCATTTCACACAGGTCTATATGTGCACGGTATGTTCTGCTATGCAGAATATCCTGACAGATATTCCTTTTAACACTTTGTATGACCCGAGAATTGATGTCCCGATCTTACGTTTAGCAGTAACAAGTGCGCGTGCGTTTGCACTTATCTCGCTAGACCACGGTCATCAGCTTTTTTTAATATCACCATAATTTATGTAAACAGAATGCAATTCTTTACCAGACCGATTTATCCTAAGTATGTTAGGGTCAGTCCCATTATCGTTATCATAATGAGTTATGGTAATTGATTTGTTTTCAAATAACAATGAAGTTCATTCATACTGCTTACGTAATTTATTACTAATCATCTTTAATTGACGAATTGATTAAATCTTATTCAAGGTTTAACAAATGAGGGAGTGCAATAAGGTCGTTGTCGCTTCTAAATATAAAGAACACATCATAATGCATGAGGCGGGAACAAAATGAGTGTCGGTACAAGCTGAATAATTCAATGTGCTGACTACAACTCTGTTTAAAAATGTTGATTAAAACTATGTTAAGAAGCGAATATCGTTTTAAATTGCGAACGTCAGTGAACTAATTTTTAATGTTGCCAGGTTTTTGAACTTATTTTAAAATAAGAATTTATATTTTCTTTGTTAAATGCGTAGTAAAAATCTTATATAAACTATTTTTGATAACGAATATGAATGATAAGTTATCAGATTATAAACGAGGTCGTATTACCTAATTGTCTTAAATAATATGACCTAAATACAGAAGTTCAATTACCTCCAGGTGTGGTAGAATACACAGTGCCTCCAGGTGTGCTAGAATATACATCGGGCATCTGCGAGGGATCGGTGATCAGCACCCTTCTTGAAGGGATCACCTGGCTGTGGGTGGCTTGCCTTGCAATAGGTGAAGCTGACATTTTCCAAAACTTTTTTATAATTTAATTTCACAAACACAGACACTGTTGGTCGTACAAAAAGGCAAGGAGGACTGAACCGGGTGTAGCCGATGCCTAAAATAAATACGTTTACCAGCTAAACGCACACACGCGCGCGCGCTGTATTGTAAACACGTCACACATGAACGCGCCACATCAAAACATGCATAGACTATAGTTGCAGATATGACGTTTTATACATTACTTTTGTACCACTGTGACCTTGAAAGTAAATAATAGTGCTCAATAATTATAGATACACTGTTAGTTGCTTGAAAGTAATGGTAGAAAGGGATTAATCAGACTGGAAGACATCGAGTGACCTACTAATAAATACATAATATAATAACTTACTAGAGCCGAGTACTCAATTTAGAAAGAATATATACTTACTGGCTCAATTATATTTTCATAAACAGGTATCATAATGTATAAAAAAAGACAGTTTAAAATTAGAGCTAATGCCTCAATAAAAATATCTAAATTTAAACTATGCCTTTATGCTTGGCAACTTTAGATGAGAGTTAACAAATAGGTTGCACTAACATATTTTAAAATGACAACCCTATATTAAAC
This sequence comes from Catocala nupta, assembly GCA_963675205.1. Classification (NCBI taxonomy): domain Eukaryota; kingdom Metazoa; phylum Arthropoda; class Insecta; order Lepidoptera; family Erebidae; genus Catocala; species Catocala nupta. The sequence goes on along the minus strand of OY776097.1, from coordinate 21,951,394 downwards.
ATTCTACTAATTTCTTCCTTGTTTTATTGAGTGTTATAAATTTTCCATCGTTTCCACAGCAGGTTTAATATTTTACCTATTCGAGCATCTACAATTAATAGTAAACATCGTTCGATCTATGCACACACACACATGCACAGTGTAATCGTTATCTTACACGCCACCCACACAAGTCAACGACAGTATTTTGTGCGTAGTTTAGCCGAGTCGATAAGGCGACTCATTTATATTCGTGAAATGTTTATCTCGTATAAAATCGCTTCTATCACGTGACCAACGAATTACAGAAAGATGGTATTTGATTATTATAATTGTTGAAATGTTCCTAAACTGTTTACTTTAACAATACAATCAAATTTTGTTTATATGTTTGTCATCTTGGTTGTCCAATATTACCTATATAAACAAAAGTCACGTTTCACATGTCGAACGCTTATCAAAAAATATTACTTTAGATCTAGTTCATTGTTTATCAAATATAATATAATATTATTAGAACAGTAAGTATTTCAGTTACAATACAGAATTGAATAAATATTAGTTGCCTTGCGCAAATGTTATAAACTAGTATAGTAATAGTCTTAATGAATAATTCATACTACTTAAGTATATGAAAAAGTTATAAGATGAATATTTGTGAATATAATTTATACACTATAATATACATATAACGCTATATTGTCTATTTCTGAGTGGGTAGGCAGCGGTGTGACACACAATTTTGCCAGCGTTGTTTTTAGCTTCTCCTAATAGGAGGTTGCTGATAGGAATTTCCTGACGACAAATCAAATAACACTTTGCCCGACCGTGGGATCGAACTAGAGACCTCACGAACACATACAAACAAAATCGCTAACCCTTTGCCACGGGACCACCATATGTATATATAGTCAATATGTGTCTGTATATTGCAGAAATGTGATGTGTTGTGTCATATTCTTAATACCTTACTCCGTTTATAAGTTACTAGCTGAACCGCGCAACTTTGTCTGCTTCATATAAGAGAAATTTTCCCCGTTTCTGCAACATTTTAAATTGATGCTCTGCTCCTATAGGACGTAGCGTGATTTTATATAGCCGATAGAATTATAGCCTTGACAAATGGGCTGTCCAACACTGAAATAATTATTCAATTCGGACCAGTAATTCCTGAGATTAGCGCGTTCAAACAAACAAATAAACAAACTCTTCAACTTTATAATATTAGTATAGATTATAAACTTGTACTTAAGTTTTTCTTTAGCCAAGTTCTAGTCCTTTCCTAGGGCTCAAACTATCTTCATAATCATGTTAACGTAATTTAGACGTAAAATATGACTAATAGGTAAGTACTTACATACTTAGAGTTGTTACTTACGAATTTATATCAGAATAGAATCGATTTCGAGGTTCACAAGTGTGATTTGGTGACCCGTATAAATAAACATAGGTTTGAATATTTGCATTTACACATTAATGAATTCTTTGATAGGTACATTGTTGTAAATAAAATTGCGAATTAGATTTATTTTTAAATATATGTATCTTATGTATTTATTTATAGCCTGCGAGTTATAGAGAAAATCATCATCATCAATGGTCACATGATAAACTTTATATATAATAAACAATAATTAAACATTAATATTCCATTGTATTATCCTGTAACAATAGCGATAATGATGTTAATAAACAAGTAATGTGTGGTGGACTTCTAAAAATACTAAAAGTCACGTTTATTAAACAAGTTGGCTGTTTAGAAAATATCTACCTAAACTGGTTTAAGTGTGTGGCAACATTCAAGGTCACGACTCCTTAGAAAGAAAGATGGCGGCAAATTTTAGACTGACATAAATATTCGGCTTATGTTTTGGTGAAGAACCATGAAATATATCTAGTAGCTATTTCTTTATTTCAAGAATCATATAAATTCAAACCAGGAATATCTATATTAAATTTTACCAAATTTAATCTTGGCCCAGTTCCTATCTCAAGAAATAAGATATTGACATATTTGGTATAGAATATGTGTCAAACATAAACTATCCATAAGTAAAACGACTCGTTTCTCGATAATAATAAAGGAACCGTGCTCTGATGGTTTTTACATGGAATAGTTGCCTTATTTTGACATTCAATGAGTAGTAGAGCCTCGCTGATTTCAGCATGAATGGGCTGGCTCGACCAGGGCAGTACCTCTCACAGAATATCGACGTGAAATAGCAATGTTCCTACTGTTGTATTTCATTTGGTAAGTGAGAGTGCCGGAGGCCCAATCACCCTCTTTCCCCCTTCCCACTCCTTCTCCTTCCTACTTCCTTTTTTTCCTAAAGGGTCGGCAACGCGCCAGTGATGCCTCTGGTATTGCAGACGTCTATAGGCTACGGTGACCACTTACCATCAGATGGGCCGTATGGTAGGTTGCCAACTAATAATTGTATAAAAAAAAAATAACAAAATGTTCGTATTAACAAGATGCTATATAAAAACTTTACTTGTGATGTAAAATGTAACTTTAAAAACACTAAGTTGACTTATTTATTGGTAACCATACACACACAGTCCTAAAAATAAAGTCAAGACACTTTTTAAACTACTGCTAATGTTTCAAAAGACCCAGCTGAGCCAGGGAAATAACACCTTCTTACAGGAAACCGGCGTAGAAATAATGACACTGTCACTGCGTTTTGCCCAGTGAGTAATAATTCTCTACCATTTCTTGCCTTTTATTAACTCATCATTAACTTCTTTCCTTATTTCTGTAGTTCTAATCTCTGGAAGCTCTTTTATGGTACAGAAGATCGCGGTATAAACATTTTTGTTACTGTAGGAAAAATAGTTTAAAGCTAATTTTATAAAAAGGTGCTAAACTATCATCAGGGTGTCACTGCTCACTGTCACTTCCAAGATCCTAGCAGATGAACCCACTCTTCCAGGTGACAATGCATTACCTATATTCCTGGGGTTATATTGCAGCTCAGTGTATCTGCTGATCCTTACCACTTTTTTTTTGTATATAAGGAAGTGATTTTTTCCTGTATCACGGTTTCCGACTACCATTTCAGGTTCTAAGAGCTTGTTTTGCATGTGCTAAATAGAGACAAACTTCTGTACCAAATTCTCTTGCTGTCGCTGAGGCCCATAAGGGAAATTGTACCCTCACTGACTTAACATTGATAAAGAACATACAATATATCAGCAACTGTATATTTCCAAAACATCAACGATACAGTTCATTATACAATTACTCAAATTAATCGATTCCAACATTCTCTACCAAATTGTTTTGATGTAATTAATTGATGTTCTCACGGCTCGATTTCTTGATTACTTTTATCGATTGTCAATAGATTGTAGGAATCAAATGTGTTTATAAATTACTTCTAAGAAAGGAAATAGCTATTAAATGGTATCTAGAACGAAAGATATATATAACTGCTTTTAGTATTTAAAACATTGTATAATAGATTAACCTGATAAAGGTAGTAATAGTTATACTATTATTTTTTATAATACTGAAATGGTAACCTCGTTGGTAACGTGGCATATTTTTGCTAGTGATTACGTATGAGAGGTACTGGCCTCGTGTCTAGAGTCGGACAAAGTGTGTTATTTGGTTCTGCTATTAGGAACTCCATAGAAATTGCACGTAGTTTGAAATAGTACTATAGACGCTCACAGGTTTAACTTCCTGAAGTAGGTTATGGATCATTAAACCTAGGATCTCCCAATCCTCATACCTTATACCACGGCACACTGACTAAATTTAACTAATTAAGGGTGCCTGAAGCGAAAACTTAGGTTTGTTATCATATTTATTATCTCTCGTTGCTCGAACTAAATGGATTTTGATGCGGTTTTCATATCATTATAAAATATAACCTACGATTTATCTGAATCTGTTCTTAAAAACCGGAGATATAAAGTATAGTGTTATCTTTTCAAAATAATTTGTGGTAAACTGTAGTTTTCGCAAAAATATAAATAGAATTAACAGTCAGGATTTTCTACGCATTTAAAGGATTGTAGTGATTGCCAATTATATATTAATCTCACTTATCATAGATTATATATAAGTATGAAGAAATAGGTAAGTAGATACCACAATATACTTAGTCTTTATTTAATCAGCGTGCTGGATAATCTAATAGATATGTACCTGTTAATTACTTACAGCATATCTGATAGAATCTATCATGTTACATAATTTTGGATATGTATCCAGTTTGAAAGGATGGACGAGAAAAGACTGACTAAGAAAGTTTATAATATATGGTGTGACTCTGAAAGATAGAATAAGGAATAGTGTGATTAGAGAGAGATACGGCATGAAAGTGTATAAAGTGAAAAGAATAGAAAAGGGTATGTTAAGCTGGTTTGGGCATGTAGAAAGAATGGACGAGAAAAGACTGACTAAGAAAGTTTATAAGGCTAGTGTGAATGGAACAGTCGCGAGGGGAAGACCTAAGCAAACGTTTCTTGATCAGATCGAAGACGTTCTGGATAAAGGCCAGGTTAAGAGCACCTTAAACCGGCGAGCGTGTATGAGGAATGTGATGAAAGTGAATGAAGTAAAATTCAAATAGTAGTAAAATTCGATAATAGTAGTGTTAGAGTTTTCAAAATTATGTAATAACAGTGTCTAAAGTAAAATAAACAACGCGATAAAATCCGTATAAAGTGTTTAATTTCAATGTATAACATTCGCGTAAACATAAGACAATATTATGGAAGCCAGAGAAGTGTGTCAGGATCGTAGCAAATGGAAATCCGTAGTTTCTGCCTACCCCTCTGGGAAACAGGCGTGAATGTGTATGTATGTATCCAGTTAAGGTAAAATCAATAATGTATTTTCAATTGAATGCATGTGTGGCGTAGTAAAAGTGGTCGTCTCGCCATTGCCATTACACCGGGTATTACGGGTTCGATACCCAAACGGGACAAAAAATTATGTGTTACTAATTGTTGTTCTGAATCAAGGTGTTCTTTGTGTCCGTTATTTGAAACATATTCAAACAAGTCGAACTTTGGAATGACAGACTAAAGACTTTCTAAACGTATGCCTTTCCAAACATTTGCAGAAACTCTTCAATGATACTCCAATTGACAATTTAGATGATCATGAACGACTACTGGACATTCGCTTTGATAGGCACCCAGCAGCATACGAACTCCTATATTATTGCACTAATTAAGCTTAATCGAGCTTTGCTGGCGATTTTTATACCACTCAGTAGGCAAATATATAAAAATATAATTTGCCTAAGCAGGCAGCTTGTTACTTGTAATATGATTAACACACGTGCAATGCTAACCATTAAGAGAAGACTCCATACTGCCAGCGCAATTGTTGTTACTACTTTCAGCACGATGATTCCTAGAAACCTTAATCACTGAAGAAACACAGCACAACGATGTCTGGCTTCGATCTTTTGTAAAGTTGGAATTTACCAGTCGCATTTCTCCTGTCTAAATTGCAGTCCACTGTGTTTTTACCTTCCTAAATAAATTTAAAACGATTTCAAACAATTCCATTAGCAACTATTTCTATTCAAAAACACCCACAAACAATGTGTCACTCATGAATTATTTACAAACTTTTTTGCTCATGTTATTGTATTGTATTGTAGCGGCCCAAGGTTAGCGCACACGGCACATATCATGTACAAGCGGCACATAACCTCAAAACTCCACGTGGCGTCGACCGCGTGGCACATTCGGAACTGAAGCTAATAATACGTATATAGGTCAAGTACAACGATGTTTAGTATCACCACCGTATTTAGAACAACAAGTCCTGATATTCAATGTTGAGTGTAATTTTACGGAAACTAGCACCCAACCCGGCTTCGCATGGGTAGTACAAAACCTTAACAAATTTTACATTTAAACCTTCCTTTTAAATCGCTCTGTCTAATGGTGAAAACCGCATGAAAATCCGTTTAGAATTTTTGAGTTTATCGTGAACAAACAGATAGACTCGGCGGGGGACTTTGTTTTATAATATGACGTGATAGTGATAAGCATTGTGGTTACCGATGATCTGTTTTAAGGGTCGCGGGAAGCGGTTGGATGCGGGTAGCTGAAGACCGGTCTGTGTGGAAACCGTGGGGAAGGCTATGTCCACCAGTAGACGTATGTCGGCTGAGATAATGATGATGAAGCATTATAGAAAATCTACGTACTAGAGACAGCTTGACTTGAGTTGACTTGACTCGTAACACGCGTTACACTTTGTCTAAGCCATGCGCTGCAATAACACGTTTCATTACACATTAAGGCAAATATTAAATATTACAAAATTGCACACTTTTCTATCAAACTCACTTTGAAGTTAGCTGTGCTATTCTACTAAAAACCTCATCACAAACTCGATTGTCGCCTCGCCAGTAACTATTACCATAGTAAGTATAAACTATATTGTACTTCTACTATATTATATTATATATTATAGGTATTATCTATAAGTAACCATGGCGATAAAAGTTGGGTACCCCCATCGGATTGGGTATTACACCTATAGTAAATGTTATCGCCATGGTTACTATAGAAAACTTATATTATATCCACAGACTTGGATGTGAGTTTAGCAGTAAGGTTTAACAGAATTGCACAGCTGTAAAACAGAGGTTTTCCTGTAGTAAGAATACGAATAATATAAATTATTTATATATGACTAGCAATTATTTTTGTTATCAATAGCAATATCCCAAAAAATCCCTACAACACTATGTTCTGCCCGAAAATCGAATCCAAGATCTCGCGTTCGGCCAAAAACATAAACGGCAACTTATAGCACGGGTTCTAAGAGGCACCTCTCGTTATGTAAAATGTAAATATGTTGTACAATGAGACAACAAACTAACCTTGAACGTTAAAATATATGATGTTTACCATACACCTAATAACAATGTGATCACCTATAAAGTATATTACGTTTAATAACTTCCCTTTGTTATGCCTTCCTGGTAATTAACATTCAGGATAACACGTTAAGCACCCATATATCAATCTTTATGTTATTATTAATAAGAAAGTGTGTTTGTTAGTCCGTACTCCTTTTATAGAGTAACGGCGCAGTGATTATTCGACGTGATTTTTTGCACTGATTGTTTATGGGACAACGCGTAATATACGCCTATATTATGGTATGGTATGGTATTTTGTTAAATTCTTAGTTGCTATGAGATAGGTAGGGCTAAAGGAGTAAAGCCACGAGTAAAACTGACGGTTATATAGAGACTAGCTGACTCGCGCAACTTCGTCTACTTCACATAAGAGAATTTGCCCGTTCTTGCAACATTTTTCAGTGCTGCTCCGCTCTTATTGGTCGTAGCGTGATGTTATATAGCCTATAGCCTTCCTCGATAAATGGGCTATCGAACACTAAAATAATTTTTCAATTCAAACCAGCAGTTCCTAAGATTAACGCGTTCGAGCAAACAAATAAACAAACTCTTCAGCTTTATAATATTAGTATAAATAATGGAATATAAATACCACTATAGTGCCAAACAGCCACATACTGATGGCCTGGTAGTAAACGTATAGGTATCACTAGCGTTCATACTTTATATTATCTTATGAAAGCCAGCAAAAGCAGTATCGCTACGATGTAGCTGAACCTTCAAAAAAGGAATTGCGAGAGATAAAGATTACACAAGCGTTCCACTAACAACGCCTTCCTTAAGTATAACTGAAACTACTCGACGCAGATAAATACAGTACAATACAGTTATTAAGTTGCGATTTTATGTACATTCGTGACTCTACAGAAGGCCGGAAATAAAACTACTCCTTTTTTACCGTTGTGGTCTTTGCAGTAGTTAAACGAAATCGCACTTTTTCATATCTTCCTTAAATATTGTTAACCAGCTTCTGCCCGCGGCTTCAGCCGCGTATAACTCACGGGAACACATACCGCGATGAACAGTATGTCCTATATGCTTATCCAGAAAATGGTCTGAGTGCCAATGTTATCCAAATGCGTTACAACTAAATATTTGCTACTCAATCATATACGCATGATTGAGTAGCAAATATTTATTTATATTCCAACATTATCACAAACGTTCACGTTATAATATTAATAACATTAGCTAAGAGACAAAAAATTTTACCACCATTATTTGAATTAAAATTCGTTCATACGTCTCTAAATCAGCGAATAAAAAAAGCAGCGATAACTCTGTGGGGAGACCAACAGACTGCAATGCAGAGGATCTCGGATTCGAACCCACGTCGCGCACCTCTGATTTTCGTAAGTTATATGACTTCTCGAAATTATGTGCGTATTGATTGACAATTATCGCCTGCTCCGTGCCTCGTAGAGCACGTTAAGCCGTCGGTCCCGGCTGCCATGAACATCTATGGCAGTCGTTATTGGGAAGTCAGTACCCTATAATATCCTGACACTGGTCTAGCCTTAGGTTATCGTTAGCCTTCGGGTTGCGGAGGTCAGGTGGCAGCCGCTTCGTGTAAAAACTGATATCCAGTCAAATCCGGTTAGACTAGAAAGCCGACCCCAAGTGACTTGGGAATAATAAAGGCTAAGGAGAAGGAAACGTCTCTAAATCGTCGATTCCAATAAGTATTTCAATGATAACACCGATAAACAGCCACAGCTTCTGCGTGCATTGTCCAAATTAATCCGTGAACGTATACCTGGTTAGAAAGTATGTGTGAATCTAAGTCATGATCTATCTGTGTCCTAAGATTCATCCAAATGCATTCAATAGTTAACGCGTGATCAAGCAAACAGATTGCCACAAAACTACACATATAAAAACAAATATCGCATACTAACAATACATCTTTATTAAAAGGCTCGCTTATATAGTTGTTAGTCATAGTAAATACTTACTTAAATGCGTCATCATCGTCCAAGTTCAATGATCACCAAATCTATATCTAATGCGAAATCTATTTGTAAGAGCGCTGGTACACATAACACAAGTTCGATCTTACCTTGGGTACCAAAGTTCACCATAGCGCTACATCTGGCAATCTACTCTAGTAATCTATCTCGCTCAAACTGAAGCTTATGTAAGTAAGTGTAAATGATCAACCAATTTAGTAAATAAATAAATATTGTTTTATTTCACTAGTAGGATAGAATACTGACGTCACGATTCCACCCTTACGTCTCTGTCCCTAAAATAAATACTCTACAACGCAAATAATAATTATAGTAAACAAACAAGAGTTTTCAATAACAAGTCTTGTCTAGTAGGTTAATTGGCACTCAGAAGTGTTTATACAAATCGAAGTGCTTAAGAAAATAGATTAAATAAACATCGGAGCGTTCGTTTTCTATTTTGGCTTGATTGGAATATTTTTGATATATAAAGTGGAAACTATTAACTATTGTGGCCAGGCGATCTGAAGTGCTATTAGGCAATCAAATATGGTGCGGCCGAACCACGAACGCGTTCCGCTCTCAGACCATATTTGATCATCATATTATATATGTCGCTCCATCATAGCAAACGTAAGTATTACTAGTTGACTTCGCTCGTAAATGTTGGTTAGGTTAGGTTGGTAGCAGTTTTGTTTTTGGGTGAAAGTTACCCTATGTCCTTCTTTGTACCCCTGACAACCTGTATGCACAACTTCATGATGATCAGTCGAGTCGAGAGAGCGTGAAAACAATACCGTTTATCCGAAAAAAAGTTCTGTTCCTGAAGAAGGGAAACTTTTTGAAAATCTACCTTAACGCGGGCAAAATCGCGGGAAAAATTAGTACGTTATAATAGCAAATTTATGTTCGCTTCCTTGCTTTGTGTCAATACGCTCGCTTAAGATAGTTGTGATCATTCATAGATATATTTTATTGTTGTAAGTGATAAACAAGCCAGCGGCCGCTGGCTTGTTCTCTGATGCCTTGTAAAATAGTTGACAACAGTTGTTATCATACACCTCTGCTTGCCTAATACGAACATACATACTTGAAGCGTGAGCCTGTTTCTAACATTGATATATAAATATATCAATAGTTTCTAAGTAATTTTCTATAGAGTAAGGTAGCAATATTTCCCTTTTTGTTTATTTTTCACACAGAAAAAATATATGAATAATATTTTAAATTAACTTTTAAACAGATAACAGGCTAGACAAACAGAGGATTATTATTCGAAGATATTATTAGACATGGCGACCGACGGTTTTCATTGGTATGTTACACGAAAAAATTAGTTAAATATTGTTAAGGGTGATAAGTGATAACTGATAACATTAACATTCCATAATCAACATTATTTTATTCATTTAGATCATAAAGTAACACTTATGTACGAAATAGCTTTTTTAAGATTGAAAACGATTTTTATTTTTCTAGTCAGAGCTGCGATAGCCTAGTGAGACCGTTGAACTGCAGCCAGCAGAGGTCTGGAGTTTGATCCAATTGCAAAATTATAAGCGAATTATAAAGTTAACTAACGCTGGCTTTAACGATGAAGGAAAACGTCGTGAAAAAGCCTGCATGTCTACGAGAGAGAATGTTTTCGAAGATATGTGTAGTCTGCCAACCTGCGCTGGGCCAGCTTGGTTGGCCATAGCCTAATCCTTTCCCCACTAAGAGATGGTCATCCATCCAAAATTACAATTGACTACAATTTATAATTTATGTTATTTCAATTTAGATTATAAATTAGTAGGGAGTATTATAAAACACCTCCGGCTATACTCACTACTTGTGTCAGGAGTGGGACCCTCATATCGATTAAGATCAAACCTTTTTGATTTAAAGGACTATGACTCAACCACAAAATTTTTGCCGCATAAATAATTTAGATTTACTAAGCTCTAGGTATCTGTAAATTTACATTTATATATGGCTAGCGTCACGTTATGCAAAGTGAATCCCTAGAACCTATGTCGTGGTAGGAAGTTAATTGATTAATCGACGGCGTAGTGGTTAGTGTAACCGACTGCCACGCCTGAGGTTGCGGGTTCGATTCCCGCACAAGTCAAACATCTGTGTGTCTGAACATGAATGTTTGTCTTGGTCTGGGTGCTTCTATGTACATATAATATGTATGTATTCACGAAAAAATAGTATATATGTATGTTTATCCATTGTCTAGTACCCATAGTACAAGCTCTGTTTAGTTTGGGCTAGATGGTGTTGTGTGTACTTATGTGCTAGAATATTATTATTATATTATTATTATTCTGGAAAAGACAGCTCCCGCCGTAAGAACAATTCCTGTGTCGCGGAAAACTTCACAAACATTCAAACAATAGACACAAATCTGGCATCTCTGTCAAAAAATGCTCAAGACACAGAGTTAGAAAGTGGGGATGTTCCACATTGTCGTGCTACGTACATTTACAAGCTCCTAAAGCCGTTGGGACTGCACCTAATCTTCCATCGGTCCTATCGGACTATTAGACTGAAGGAATAGAGAGTGCCATTGTATCAGAATGGCTTGTGGAAATGGAAATCTCTTATGATTCTTCTTATGATCTATGATGTGCTGCCGTGACTGAAATACGGTGTAAAGGACCCAATTAATTGATTGATTGGCACAAACTTTTCCTCAATTACACGGGAACAAAATCAGTCTTTATAATTTTTAAATTGCTGAATGCCGTGGAGGTTCTTAACGAACCTTAATAACCCAGGCAAATCCGCGCACCTAACTTAGCATGAATTTAATTAATACAAGTGGAAGTAATTGGCGTAATGGCAGAATGGCACTTGAGAATAAGACTTGAGATATTTATAGCGATGTCCATATCTCCTCGAAGAGATAGGCAAAAGTATATAACACATGTCTTTCGCTAGTTATATATTCAGGTTCTCAACTGCCTTCGTGGCGCAGCGGTAGTAAATGCGACTGCTTTGCATGAGGTCTCGGGTTCAAATCCTGGGTCGGGCCAAGAAAAATTGATTGGGTTTCTCTGTTAAGAAATCTCAACAGCAGCCCGGAGTTAGGAAGTTGGCAGTGTTAGACACTTTCGTGCCTCGGAAAGCACGTAAAGCCGTTCGGTCCTGCGCCTGATCTCTCTTCGGTCGTGTCTGATTACCGTCCCATCGGATTATAAGAGTTAGGGAACAGAGAGTGCACTTGTGTTTGCGCACACATTTGTGCACTATAATATCTCCTGCGCAGATGGCCAGTCAGACTGGCCGCCGTGACCGAAATTCGGTCTATAAATATAAATATTCAGGTTCCACGTTACAGGGGTGAGAATGTTACTATTTATAAAGCACGTTATAAAACTCCAATAACTCTCATACATACATACATATGTACATAGTCTCACGCCCACATCTCCGAACGGGTTAACAGAGTTGTATAAGATATAATATATATTTAAGTTTCACACAATTACAGTCGAATCTATTAATATATCTACCGGGTATACTTTTATCCGCCTTGCTGATACTGCTAATTTCCTAACAGAGATATATAATATACATAATCACACACCCGTACCTCTGAAGTGATCACGGAGAAGTGAATAACACCTATATTTTGCCAGCTATGTCTTAAGATCCTTCGTAATAGAAGGTAAGTCTACCGGGCACAATTATAAAACACCTCCGGCTATACTCTGAGCTCTACTTCTAAACTCTGAGCTGCTACTCGCCTAACAGAAAAACTTATCAACACTTTACTTAACTTTTTTACTTTATTTTATTTCACGATAGTAAGCTGATATGAGCGCAACGCCACGGCATCAACAAGGAAGCAAAATCATTATAAAAGTATTATTATCTTTTAACGCCATGGCAACAATCCGACTACCAAACAAGAGATGTATGGCAGTGTTGCCACAGACTGATAAAGAAATAATTATAACTCTACGATAACTGATAACATCGTCTGTAAGACTTGTATTTGATAAACAAAGCCTTTAGCAAAACAGGAAGTTAAACATAATACTAATAATAACATTCAACATGGCAATGTTGCCAGTCTTCTAGCCACAGTACTAGTCGTCTGTGGAGGAATTCTATGACGTATATTTAAAGGTTTTTCATTTTTAGACATGTTTGTTTTTTAATATTTATATTTTATTATTGTTATAAAGTAAGTATAAGTTAGTTATATTTAGTTTAGTTGTATATGTTGTATATTTATGTCGATAGTCTAGTGGGAGACCGTTGGACTGCCACACAGAGGTTTTGAGTACGAACCCAAGGCGCGCATCTCTAACTTTTCGAAATTATGTGCGTATTAAATAGTTAACTATCGTTGGCTTTAACGGCGAAGAAAAACAGAAGGAAACCTGTGAGGAAACCTGCATGTCTGAGAGTTCTCTATAATGACATCGAAAATTATGCCAGCCCGCAGTGGGCCGGCATTATGAACTATGGCCTAACCTTCTCACATTGAGAAGAAGCCTGTTATTATGATATTTTTTTCATATCTATGTATTAGAAATAGCCATCACTTAGGACATACAAATATATGGATATAAGTATATATTTCTCAAAAGGTCGTATGAATAGTTTTGTATTTACATGATACATTCAGACAGACAATAAATCGAGATTATCATACCAATAAATTTAAAATTAACGGTTCATCTACACACCGATACTATAAACTAGTCATGCAGTACTATCAGATACGTAGACAACACCTGTTAACCTTGCTTCTTTATCTAGTCGACAGACTTTGCATAACGATTGTCACGACAAAAAACGTCTAATGTCAACTGGCGTATTAATTAAAATATTAATTAATATTTAAGCTTTGAGACTGAGATTATAGTTTCTAGTATGCCGTAAGATTCTGGAAAAACTTATCTCGAGCTCTAATGTTACTTCAATATAAGTTATTAAGGTTAGAAATCGAAGATAGGTTGCAATAATATTACAGTCTCAATGGCTCAGTGGTAGTACGAATACAACTGTTGTCGTGGTAGTGAATATAACTGTTATGCACGAGGTGTGCTTTGGGTTCAACTCGTAGCTCAGACGAAATGTTATTAGGTCCTCAAAAATAAATATGCACCGGTACCCGGCAGATGACAATAAGCGTCCTATTACGTAGTAACTAAAGTAAGCATTGACGAAATGTGAGCATGGTGCACCATCTTAGGATATACAGGAGAAATTCTGTAATAGGTACGAGTATATTAAGATCTACGCCTCATGTTTACCTACTCGACAAGTCAACATACACCTTCGAGGTATTAGATATGGCATAACGTTTATTTTTACTGTTTTGAGATAATACTCGTGTTGTCTTACTCTCAAGGATGACTGATAAGAATTATCTGACAACCATATTATTTCCCTCTGTTTTGTCTTAATGTTTCCTTAAACTATGACATTTGTTCGTAAAAATATTCGGCTAAGTTATACAACTTAATTGTCTATATTAATATAAATTTAATTTCATCCATAATTGGACCGTGTTGTGCAGAAATGATCCAATCCACAAAAACATAAATAAAAGTTATGCTGATTTGAAACATAAGTTCATTTTCTTGTGACTGTTATCCTACTACATCATGCTATGTATATACATAGTTTTATAAAAAATTAAATATAGATTTTTGCATTACTTGATGTTTATTCAAAAGATCTTCATACTTTTAGATAAATTAAAAAAGAACCCCTGGATCATTTCTGCACAATCGGTCCAATTGAGCTAAGCGTACTTAATATATCATATAATTATTAGCATGTAGTGTTTGCATCTAGAAGGATAAATAATATTTTACTATCGATAGATGGTATCCAATTTAGCGAAACGATTATAAAAAAGTAAACTCTGATCACAGAATACATATTAATACTTCATACTCTGGTGCCAAATAATATACGTGATGCATCTTGTGAGCCTCCCCTGGTGCTAAGAATTTCCGTCTATGATTACTTAAAATACCAAAATCACTCACGTATGGCTAAACCAAGGAAAATAAAAATGGAAACGAGGCGAACATTAAAGCTAAAAATCATTTATTTGGTCAAAGTCTCTAAGTGAGTTTACTACTCAAGCTGCAGGACATTTAGGCTAGCCCATCAGCAACTCTTCCTTACCGGGAATACAACATAATGTAAGGGTTCAACGTGCTGCTAGCACCTAATTGAGGACATTGCTAATTCTTTCCACAAAATAAAAAGCAGATATCTAGTAGACAGGGAAAGCGTCGATATTAGCCTTATTATCCATAATTTTAAATTTTGTATAATTATTTTTGTTTATCTTGTTTTATGTAATAACCAAATATATGTATCCCAGGTTTACCTAAGTCTTGATAAGATTAAAGATTATTATTATTATTTTCACTATTTCTCTATACAGAGCATTAGGATAAAAGATGGAAAGATATTTTTATTATTCTCCTGAGTATAATCAGTAAGTGTGCACGTTTTGAGTGTGACCAAGTGAAGAAATAGCATTGTTAAGAATCGGTAATACAAAATGGCGGACGCCTTCGTTCAGTACTCGCGCCGATTGGTCGCGGCGCGTGGCTCAGCTGTAACTAAACAAACGTGATTATGTAATGTTCGACCGTTAATGCATTTTGTACAATTGGTTTTACTTTATAAATTGTTGCATAATATAAGTTAAATATAAAATATATTGAATGACTGCTTCTGCTTGTATTTCTGCGTATGTTTGCGGTCGACTTTGAGGTGGACTACGCTCTTATGTTGTGAAATTTTCAGTAACTGCACGAAGTTTGAAACGTGATTATAGACGGCAAAAACGTTGGTCTCTATTGCATGAGTCCACAGACTTGGGAACAAAAAACAGTAGACGAGGATTGCAAAAAAGTTTAAACATCTCTCGTAAAAGAGACCCACAACTGTATCGCCAAAGGAGAAGGGCCTTCGGGGATACAGTCATGGCTTAACTTTACCTATCAAGAAAATAAGTATAAAACATGCTGATAGACTTATCAGTCTATAAGCATGTCTTCTTGCATTTATAAAATTAATGCTAATAGTGGATAGAGCCAAATATTTTCGAAGACACAAAGGCTGCCCGACTCGGACTTGTGAAAAAAACGGTAGACCATCGAGATGCCGAAAGAGCATAATCACGGGAAACCCACCAAGCGATATCCGGTGGGTCGCACGAGACACCGCTGGAAAGACCTGCCTGATTGGTCTGACTTGGCACAAAATACGAAGGAATCGCGTACTTTAATGACGGAGACTACGATATACTTTGGTTCGATTCGGTTCGGCCACGATATACTTTCAGCGAAGTAGTAGTATGTATATAGAGGGCTTAATTTGCTTGTTTGTATATTTGCAAAACTATAATGTAAGTTGCTAATATGTGAGCTACTCTGCGAGGCATATCAGTGGTAGGGGGATCTGGTGCGCTTGTTTTGGAAAATATTCCGCGGGACCCCGTTTTAACAAGGCTATGTTTCATAACGTACCATGCGATCTTAGACGCAGAAGGCAGCTAGTGTTAATTATATTTAGTGCCTTCCCTCGCGTAAATGTAGGGGAAAGGTAAGTAACAGTATTTTTCCTCGATAAAATGTACCTTTTATCCTTTTCTTTTGCCTTGACAACGCGTATGTGAAATTTCATGATGATCGGTTGAGTAGTTAAGGCGTGTAAGCGTAACAAACAAACTCACATATTAGCATTTATATTATTATATAAGTTAGGATTCCCACGTTACTAGTTGACAGCGAAACGAAGGAATTTTATAACGGCGAGGCCTAAACCCACAGCCGGTCATAGGTATACATTATACCGTTTTCTTATTATTATTTACCTCCTTTTTAATACATGGATATATATTTAGCTCATTATTACTTTAGACTATCAATTCAGTCCTCATAATAAAATCTATAATTATCTGTTCTATTTTTTCATCTTTGTCGCAAAATAACAGCGGCGCCTGATAAACGTAGATTTAAATAGAATCTCTATTTCCCTAGCCAAATTGTCGTCACATACAACATCAATATAAACATACAAAAATAGTTTGTTATTAAAATATAATCTTAGACAGTACGGTACTAAATTGTTGAATCCATAAAACGTATAACGACCCAGCATTCTTGTCTACAAAATAATCGTTTGCAAGTATTTCAGAGATTATTTCCGTATCCATGACCAACGCACTGGCTCTACGCAGCACACAAAAATAAGTTGCACAGATATATACTTAGATTTCATCATTATTCAGATTGATATATATATATATAGAATAGTTACAATTTCTTGTTCATCAATAATGGCTCTAAAACATATAGATTTTAAACACTAAAAGCTACTTTACGGCCTACAATCATAGACAACCATTTATTTCTAGTAATTTTTTTAAATGTTGATTTTTCTTTTTATTATAATAAGTATTTATTCTTCTCTTCCACAAAGGCATACATTAGATAACACAGTATAGATATAACAATTCTCAATCCTTTGTGGAGAGACTGGTGTCTATAGCAGATAAACCTGTGTGACAACACCTGATATAATAATATGCTTCGGTGATAAAACGGTAGTGTATGTACTGTTATGCGCCAAGTCTCAGATTCGATTACTTTTTATTAACAGTACAATGTATGGCAATACAAACGGAAGTATGCTCACCTCCTATTATGTGGGATCTGAATCTATTGCTGCCGGAATATAAGTTTTAGACACCTCTGCCTTGCCATACATACATAGATTCACGCCTGTTTGCCAGAGAGTGTAACAGTATTTTTTTATATAAAATATAGCCTATGTTACTCGTTGATAATAGAGCTTACTATCCCTGTTTTTTTTAAATCGGTTTATTGCAAACAAACAAACAAAAAATCAAATCTTTTCTTTTTATAACATTAGTATGTATAGAAGTATGGACAAATTTAATAGTGATACTAGAATCGATAGCCGTAGAGTTACTAACTCAAAAACTTTGACGTTCGTAAGTGTTACTTTATAAACTAAAGGAAAAAAATTAGACCTTTTAAGACTTTTTTATCAAATTGCTTAGTTCCAACGCTACCTGTTGCCATAACAAGTGCTGCCACCTGTAATCGATTTTAGCACAATATCTGTAAATTTCGTAAACAAAAGTTAACTATTAATATAATGCCGACGAAGTTGGTCATATGACCTAGTTACAAAATGTTTGCTATGCTTGGCGCGGCGGGCTTATCTACAAAGTCACGTGTTTCGTATATAATACACCTTTGTGTGGATTACGAGTGTGGTCCAAGCGAATATTACATTAATGACTGCATAGATGATCGCCTTGCTACTGCCACCTCGTTGGGGGTTCTTTCCAGGGATGTTGCGGATGCAGATTTTTTTACATCCGCGGTTGCGGATGCGGATACAAATATTTTCACATACGTGGATGCGGATTCGTATGCGGATGTTCAAATCAATGCGGATACTCCGCAATTGCGGATGCGGATGTTGATGAAAATTGTTCATCTTATTTAATAAAAGTATAAAATATCACTGCCTTCGCAAGTTCAAGCCTGTTTTGCAAAGGTTCATAAATAAAACACGCACTATTGAACAACTAATTTCGTTCTTATCGTAACCTATGCTATATCTGGATCCGCATTAACATCCGCGTTGATTATTGCGGACGCGGATGCGGATGCAGATGTCCAAATCGATGCGGAAGCTCTGCAATTGCGGATGTGGATGCGAATATTCGCAACATCCCTGACTTCTTTCACCGAAATTCGACTATAATCATTATTGATAATTTGAGAAAAATATATTTACAATGAGCATTTACAAAAATACGGTTTCAATTTTTTTATTGGTACACTAAAGCTCGGCAATACTATTAAATATATCAAAAATAAAGAATATACTAATAATAATAATAGGATAACAGACAGTACAATGGCACTGAACTGTATAGTCCTTGTCGATTTATGTATAAGTGACCTAAGAAGGCCGTGAATATCAATACTTTTAAGAATTAGAAGTGAAACAGCTTAAAAAATTACAGATGCACTTTCAACTTTAAATAATCATTGAATTATTCAAGAAATGCATTAACAAATAAAATAAGTGATAATAATTAATATCACCCAACATCAATCACACAGCACGTCCGTTCCTTCCGACGCTCGATGTCTAAGTGAGTCATTGCGCGCCGAGCACGCTTTTATAACCCACTCGATCGGATGATTCGTGACGTTACTTGTTTACGTCGCATTCGGCAACCAACAATACAATAATCGAGAAGTACGTATAGGTTCCAAGACGTGATAAACATAAGTTAATGTTTGGTACCGTATTTATTAACTGTTCTTTTTATTAGTATACATAGATAGTCTCACGCCTATATCACCGAAAGACAAAGGTGTATTGCGCTCATATTTTACCAACTTTATTTTTAGGTCCCACAATAGAAGCAATCCTATAACCGTTTGCCTGCAGCGTATTTCTTAACAGTAAAATATCACTTTTATGATCCGGGGATCAAACCCGAGTCCTAATACGCAGCAGTAATCGCTTTACTATTATGTATGTGGCTTTTTATTACGCTAACCAATTAATGACAACAAAATACGTCTACTTATTGATATGATTAAAAATCTATCCGCTCATAGCTCAAGATTCAAACCACAACCCAAAGAGAGTTTGGTCGAACTTAAATTCAACTCGTCACACAAGTATGATAGATGCTCATTAGCCAAACATTATAATTTATATTGTTATTAATATAACAATATTTATTATATTGTTTTTAATCCACTATCGCAACTGCGCAAGCGCAAGTTGACACGTTGAAAGTTACTTTAAAATAGACTTAGTAAGTAAATGAAAACGTAACTATAAAAACATCTTGTATCATTCCTTATTATCTTTTATAAGGTACGTCAGTATCAAGTTAGGTAGATTTATTTTTTAATCTGTCGTTCGTTTAAAAACAGTACACACCTACAGTTTTATTGCTTTCTGTGGCGTCGTAGCACTGTTTAAGTGTTGGCTTTATGACATTATGTGCCTATATTAATGACCTATCGTTCAATTAAAGATATTTCATTGTCATTGATGAATGTCAAGTTATTACAACCAAGCCGCATTTTACCGTAAAGCGAGAGATAGCTTGAAGAATAGAGATGAAATATATATGACTGCACGGATGGCGTGATGATTGAAACAGTCGCCTTACCACTTGTACTGAGCCGCATGTTGTGGTTTCGATCTCCACGTGGGAAAAAATTGTATGATCCTCAGATAGTTGTACCGAATCTTGATTTCCTTTATGTCCGTTGTTGAACGTTTGTAAAATCCTCGTCGACACAGCAATAAACCCTTGTGCGGGCGCTGTCTTTAAAAAACATGGTGGTACCGAAACCAGCCTAATACATACCACCAGAAGTAGTAAATCCCATTGACTTATAGAAGAAAAAGCTAAGTGTAAGACCCCAACACCGTAAATGTAAGAGAGTCTGCGGCGCAGAAAGCTCGACGCGCTGTGGTATTAATGAGGCACCAGTACTTTAATTTGCAACTGAAAAGGTTTCAATCCAATACACTTGTCCTAAAAAAATTACATAAATGTCTATTACCTACTTCTTTCGTTATGCAACAGAGCACTTTGCCATATTTCAATGAAACAAATAAGAAAAGATGAAAGTAAAATTGTTTATTTGACACATACTACAAACACATAATATTAAGTATAAAATAATAAATAATAGTTTAAGAAACTAAGAAACACGCTTTATATAGTTTTATTAAACTATTTCTTTCTTAATAATTCTCTAATTTATTGTATTGTCATCGATCCTCCTTAAGTGTGCAAAGTTTCAAATTAATCCGTCGGTTTGAAAGTGGTGAAAATCACGTTTAAAGATTCCGTTACATAGATTCATACATACCAAGCTAATAAAAGCGTGTCAAAAATACAAGAATACATATAAAATAAGTGTCTAATAGTAGTGTGTTTAGACGAACTGATTTGATCGATGAACTGACTGTAGAAAAGTAACGGAGAGGTAGGGCTAGCACACAGTCCCTCCTAGTCTTTAAAGTAGACTATACGTGAAAGCTACAAATACATACCTAATATATGTTTGCCGGAGGCTACAATAACCGTTTATGCTAGCTAGATAGACGTGACGGTGTTTGGCTTGGCTTGCCATACGATGTCTGTCAACGTTCTTATTGAGTCGGTTTTTTGAACAAATCTTAACATATCGCCTAAGTGGCACAACGGTAGTAAATGAGACTGCTACACATGAGGTCTTAGCTTCAATTCCCAAATTAGGCAGAGTGTTATTGAGTGTTCTGTTTGGATTATCTTAGTGTTTACACGGAGTATTACAAAGTACTTGAAAGACGTTATTAGGGTTGCCCCTCTTATATAAGCGAAAGACCTTAGCTGACTAAGTTCTTCCTATGCATATAACATATAGTCATATATCTTGGTCTAATATATTTATGAATATGATAATAGGTCTGTACACGGCGACAAATACGCGCATACATCGGCAGCCAACAGAATTCATTCATTAGTTATACTAAGCATTCAAGTCACGATAAGAAAATAAATTTTATTTTGAATACAATGGCATTTAATACTGAATTGTGGACGCATATTAATTAGTGCCATTCATAAAACTAAAATAATCGTCAATCAACGCTTATAGGTTGGGTCATGCTAAAATACTTCTGACAATACAGGAATATAAATACTCTTTGGTCGTGAACTCTTTTAATGTCCTAATGTCGAAATTTAATACTAGTGTGTACCTATAAGTGTAAAAGTGTTCTCACCTAAGTGAAATGTAAATTTCTTTATGAAAAACTAAAGTACCAGAACCCTCAGATTCGATTCCTATATCGTGAAGTAAATACATCTCACCGATCTTCCGGACAAAACTTTATCCAAAACAGCCATCGAAACCAAGACCGACAAACAAAAAAAGTCGGACTAAAAACATTTTTAGTCAGCATGCCTATTGAATAAAAATATTTAACAAAGATCCATTTTATAATGACATAACATTGATAGAAGTTACAAGCATTATGAAACAAAATATGATATACATACATATGTTTACACGTGGCGTTTATCAGTCCTCCACGCAACAAATAAACATTGTTTAAACGATAATTTTGTTATTGTATTTAAACTAGTCCCTTTATCGAATTGGACGGAAGTTTGCCCACGCAGGCCGACGCGACGCTGTTGTTTAGAATCTGCGTGTTATTTAATTAATCCTGATGGTGGTAGGTGTCGCTAGATGCGTACGTACAAAACAAGTGCGTTTAATATCGAATAATATAAAAATAATAGTTCTTGTTATGCGTAATTTTTACGCAACAGCAATTAGCAAAAAAGTATGTATGTGAAAACAGCATCAACATTTTTACATAATGAAGAAGCAGTTAATATTTTAACTGAAGGAGTTAGAGAAAAGTGGGATAATAATTGAGGTATCTCACTATTACCTTCGCACGCGTATATAATACTTTAATAGCAATAATGTCACGGCTTTATATGTTGCAAGTATTTGTCATTTTGCTAGACTGATAAAAATATTTTTATTGTTCACACTTTCACACAATCTTTGAGAAGTCACACCAGCGCGGCGCGCGGCGGCAAGACTATAGGTTTTCAAAGATCACTGGCATTCCAACAATTGACAGATTAATGTAGATATGCATAAATGTGGACAAATATACACATAACGTAGTCTTATATAAAAAGTTTAACCTTTAAAATGCCAGCACGTAAATCTACGTGACATGTATTGTTTTTGTTGTTTTGTCTCGTGTTCCGGCACTTAGAGTGTCAACATTCCTTTTAAATAACTGATGTATATTTTAAAAACAATACAAGACATGTATTGAACTCTAATTATAGAAAACGTTAACACGATAATGTAAAGTTAAACAATTGGATGCGAAAATCTAGACGACCGGTTTTTAACAAATTCCGAGATATGCTGAAGAAAGGCGTGTGTACAAGCTTAAACCGACATTATTGCAAAAAGCTCGTGTTGACAGTCAATGATGAAATCCCCCTCTCTCTACGACTAGTCCAGTTTATGATATTGCGTTCCCCTAAACCAACCGTAAAGTTATAATCGTGGGAGCCGCTGTACCTTCCAGTGCCCGAGAGCACCAGGTAACAGCTAACAATCAGAATCGTAGGAAATACAAACTTATAGTCTGTTTATACCTTTAGGCGTCAAGACCAGAATTAGGTTAGGCACAGCGGTGTCCCTGTTCAAACTTGAGGTAGTCCTTCTATAGATGTTCATACCATCAAAAAGCCATATCCAAAAATACCTTGTACTGAGCACCTGTGGTAAGTGAAGACTTCAAAAGTGCCTAAGAACGCGCTGTGTCACTAGGAAGCCGTCTCCTTTTACCTTCAACTTAAAGTAAATTGTGCTGCTAGCGCAGTACTTTCCTATAGGAGCAACTCTCATTAGTCTTAAAGCTATTGCGCGTTGCTAATCCTGTAATACTAATATTACAAGAGTCTATAGGTTAAGGTAACTGCTTCCAATCAGGAGGACGCACATCATGTAATAACCAGATAAACCTAAAACACAACAAACTTCAACCATTAAATCCATGAACACATCGTTTTAAAAACCAATGCGGCAAACATGGAGTAGGTACTCAACACCCGATGAGACGATGTCGCATGCCGTCTACACACATATACAAAGCTATGTTTATACATACATATATACAATATACCTAAGACGAAACAGCCTTGACCATGTACAATTTGAGTCGGTCGCCTCGCCGCCGCCATCTAATATTTATACATATAGGTACGAAATATTCTGTGAGCGGGTGGTATATTTTGCATGATAATCATTTTATATGTATATCGGTGCATTGGGAAAGTGCCTTGAGAATCTTTAATACTAGCTAGTAAGCGCGACATCGTTCGCTTTACTATAAAATTATCATTATGTTCATCCCCAATTTTCAAGCAATCAGCGTACGAATTTCAATATCGCTTCCTTTCGGGTTTTCGGGTTTTGAATCCGCAACGTCAAGTGTTGTGGATTCGAAACCCACACAACAAAATTGTGTGATCGACAAATAGCTGTTCCATGTCTGGGGATATTTGTGTCCGTTGTTTGAATGTTTGCAAGGTTCCCCGCGATACAGCAACTACTCATAAACGGGCGTCGTCTTTAAAAAAAGATAAACAATATCAGTTCTACAATTTAGTGGTGGAAACTTAACAAACTTATCTTTACATGTATAATATTAGTAAGGAATATATTACCCACAGATATATGTACGTTCGTAAAGGAGTACTTAATATATGAATCAGTTCAAAGTGCAATTGAATGAACCGAAAAGTAAGAATTATCGGTATGACACAGATAAAGACTCTACTTACCCTTTGAGAGTACACAGAAGTAAGATTATAAGCTAAGGCTTAAACTCCATACCGAATCTCATATCTCTTCAATTGTCCAGTTTTATCGTAAAAACGAAAGAAATAAACATTTATAATATTAAATACTCACTATTACCTACTTTTGTTTTGTTTTGCATTTTTATGAGTGACTTCTTTCATTCCCTGTGTTCAAATTATTTTCTAAGTCTCTTTAGGATCCATAATATACGAAAGTTTATATAAATATTTCGATATACATACCTATGAATATTTGTTACTCAATCTTATGCGTAAATTATTAAACACACTCAGATGAAACTTGGCAATCATATTGACTATGTACTGGAAAGACCCTTATGATACTTTTTATCGTAATATATGTTTCGGGGATAGGGTGGGATTTCTTGGGATGGAATCCAAGGGATTGGATCTAATGATGAGCTCCATGGGATCAGATCCAAGAAATAGGATCCAAGAGACAGGATCCTAGGAATGGGATCCATGCGATTCACTCGTGCAAAGACACACGGATGGAGTAGATATATAGATAAATAAAATCCTTCGCTCAAAATGAGTTCATAAATTAAAACTTAATCGATCGAATAGTATTCGAGACTATACATAACATGTGACATAATAATATTAGTATGGATATATTATTTTAACCTTTTAAACCAAGACATTTTTGAGTGCTTTTAATAGAGCTGACCTATAAACATTAAATATGTCATTTGAATCCTAATTTTAGCCAAGACTAGGTACTTTATTATACTTAGTTTAACAAATTAAATAGATTCCATTCTTAAATATCAATAATGTATAATATTACTATTATTTTGAGTTTGCCAGGTATACAAGTGAATATACCTATCAATAATCCTAACAAATATTAAAAATACGAATGAGAGTTTTTGTTAGGTACCTACGCTTGCATGCCTTAAGAGGAAACACCACGGGCGAGAGAATTGAAAAATAGGTATTTGTAAAATCTATTGCTGTCGCGCAGTGCCCGCAGAACGTGATAGAGACAACTGCAGCTTGGACCGAAAATACCTATTAAAAATACACAAAATCAACGTTTCGTAGTCCCCTAGTTCCTTCTCCAACACTTGACCGATTTAATTACTTTTTCCATTAAAAATTGAAGAAAGACTTTGGCCGTGTTTCTATGTTTTCCTTTTTTTATATAATCTACTCAAATTTGTTTGATGGAAGTTTGAACACAGCGGAAAATCTGGCCAATTTTTGAGATTTTGGAATGCTCATGTCTCTTTTAATAATTAATAAATGAAAAAAAAGAAAACATAGGGACATGGCAATAGAGGCCATACATTTTTTGGAAAAATATTATTGCTCTACTGGCATTATCTAGGGAGGAAACAGGGGACTACTATTGTATGGGAAAAAGGGCCCTTGTGTTTCCTCTTAACTACTCGACCGATTATGGTTATGATATTTCGCGCTTACATTGTCAAGGGTATCTTTCATCTAGAAAAAAGGACTGTTCCCGGAGGATAAACAAGTCTCAGTTCGTCTCAAACAAACACGCATCTCAGTAATCCGCGTGGACTTATTTCTTGAGCAGATTTGCTCTAGTTTAAACGAAAAGAGAACCGAGCCTGCTGTAAACTCTCTTTCAAAAATGTTTGAATTGATATGAATATAAATTTAATTTCGAGCATATGTATATACTTATACCAATGTATTCTAAAAGTATGTTTCGTTTTTAGTTATAAAAAATACAAGTCTTCATCACTCGACGCACGACATATTATAACAATCTTCAAAGATTAAAAGATTATACATACCTACAGCATTATCCCGCTCTCGTATATTGTCGTACACTATCGATCTTTATCCTGTAATTGTAATGTGTGAAGGTAACTCTTCTTACTTCTTAGTGTGTCTATAATGTAATCTAAGTACGACGAAAGAAATACATCTATGTTTTAAATCATAAATTAAGAATTGACAGATTAGCACAGCGGAACCGCTTGCTATGCGAGCCGTATTTGAAACATATAGCTACCATCATCGAATAAAAATCTCCTTGTTTGATTTATTACAAGGTTGGCTACTGGTTAGTTTAAAAATAAAACAAAGAAGCTAATAACCATCAAGGGTAAACATATGTGTGTATAGTTGATTTTAATACAAATGGATGATTCTTTGAAGTCCGTGTTTGTACTTACAACAAGAAACGAATTTAAGTATGCGACTCGCGAGCATATGTGAAGATCTGATTTGAATTTTAATAAGGTTATTTTCTTATGAAATTCGATGCGTTTTATTTTTGGTAGTGCAGATTATTATTTTGTATACTGTTTATTTGTTCACGGAATGGCCAATCTATACAATTATTATAAAAGGGTAAAATTTTATGGGATCCAATTTTAAAATTATTTCACTTATAAAAAGCTATACTATACTTGAGAAATATTTTAATGACATACTTACCGTAGTAAAACATGAACGGAAAATGAAATAAATTGGACTGGGAGGTCCTAAATGTGACATCAAGCTTGTTAGGCTTGGGGGCTGTCGGTCCAATTGAGAATCCTTAGGCTATAACATAACCATATACCCCAAATGAGGGAAGGAATAGCCGTGAATGTAATTCATCGCGAGTAAAACATATTATAGAAGTTTGTGGGGCTCCTTGGTCAGTGATAACAAATCAATCAAAAGATAATTTATACATTCAGGTTGAGTTAATAAAATTATTGAATTAGCATTTAAGTGTTTTGCTAGGTTCAGGCATTGGACCAAAGAAACCAAAGAAAAGCTACCTGCAAAAAAATATCGGCCATCCTTTTAAATCGCCATTACAATATAATTTCAGTACTTTGAAGCTCATATGTACAATCGATGACATAACAACTATACATTACAAACAGTATTTTATAAATAAAAAAGTAAATTATTTTTAAATACTTTACTTTACTTGAAATTATTGTTTTAAACACAATTTATTACTTTATGCTATAGTAATAAATTATGTTTAATATACCAATCCTTTAACTATTACTGCTGTATAAGATTAGGAATTATCTTTATCGTGTCTTATGTCGCTAACTGTACAAGGTGCATCTATAATACAGCGATCTAGGAACATTATCTTTCACAGGCTATTCGCTGTCCCTTTCACTGGCGATATTAAGACTCCTGTTTGAAAAGTCGTCAACACGTGAGGCTTGCACGGATAGTGCAATGGTATAAGTGGTCTGCCTCCGTGGCGAAGCGGTAGTGAATGCGACCGCTGTGCATGAGGTCTCGGGTTCGAATCCCGGGTCGGGCCAACAAAAAGTTATTTTCTATTAAGAAATCTCAATACGAGCCCGGAGGAAGTTGGCGGTGGTAGACACCCCCGTGCATCGGAAAGCACGTAAAACCGTTAGTCCTGCGCCTGATCTCTCTCCGGTCGTGTTGGATTATTCGTCCCATCGGATCATGAGAGTTAGGAAATAGAGAGTACACTTATGTTTGCGCACACACTTGTGCACTATAATATCTCCTGCGCCGATGGCCAGTCTCCGTTAAGATTGGCCGCCGTGACCGAAATTCGGTCAGGAGGACATTATTATAAGTGGTCGCCTCGCCACTGCCATCGCGCCGAGTGGGTTCGAATCCCACACGGGACAAAAAATTGTGTTATACATAAATGGTTATCCCAAGTCTAGGTTTTCTTTGTGTCCGTTGTTCGAATATTTGTAAAATCCTCTGCGATACAGGAATTACTGTTAGTGTGGTGTTGTCCTTTTTAAGTTGTCCCAAATATTAATCTTTGCATTTTACTACTAAATATTGAAGAATTGCCTTGTAAACAGACAAGAATGCAATTTAATCTTTTCCGGGCGCTTACGTCCAATTGCATAGTTTTACATATTATATCTAATATCTAGTATGCCATTCAAAAACGTGACTGCAAGCAAACACGTCTGCGACCGGTTGTCTCACAAATATAAATGAGTTAGACACAATAGGATATAATTATACAGATATACTATAGTTTTCTTTGCACAAAGTGAAGTAAGACCTTTTATTTATTACGTTTATTTTTTATCAACACAGATCACCAAATTTTATTCGAACTCAACGTAAATTCGAAATCTTTACTAACGCAGATAAACATATTTTTATTCGAACTAAACGTAAATTCGAAGTATAAAATCGCAGATCAACAAATTATTGTTAGAACTTAACGCAAAGAGGCAGTTCTTACAGTTTAGTACCTCAACATTATACTATTGCATCGCAATGCAATTGAGCAGAATCACACTCATTGTGTGAAGTGTGAGCCGTGCAAGTTACATTGCGGGCGAAAAGTAGACCATATAGAATCGCAGGCAAAATCTATAGACAATTTTACTTGTCTCATTTAGTAAATATCAATAGCGTACTGGCAGCAAAAGATCATCTACATGAATTGACTTCGTTTTTAACCGACTTCAAAAAAAGGAGGAGTTTCTAATTTGACTGTACCTACGTTTTTTTATTTGTGTTACCTCATAACTTTTTCTAGATGAACCGATTTTGATGTGATTTCCATTTGGTCCCATGTGACACTGACTCCATTAATAGCAATAATTTTATTACTCACAAGAATACGCAGTTATTTCAACTATTTTGTGCATTTTTTATTTTAATATAATCTGTTCTGGTCGGATTTTTTTTTGTTAAAATTTTTGTTTATTTGTCATAAGAGTCATCACTGTTTATTAGAGAACTTGATTTTGCCAACGGCTTAGCTCGCGTTAATCAAGAATTTCTCAATAAATCGTTATCCCTCTATAAAAGTGCTTTTTATGGCTAAAATACACCCTGCGTTCTCTTCTGTACCCCTGACAACGGGCATGCGAAATTTCTTGATGATCACTTGTATAGTAAACAAACAAGCAAACTCACAGTCGCATTTATAATATGTATTAGTTACAATGAGGATGAATAAAGTCTAAAAGCAGTAACTGAATGATTTTATAATTTCTGGTTTACTAATTAAGACTACTAAGTAATAATTGTCTATGGTCTATACTTTAATGAATAATGTCATCCAGACCGATTTCGGTCACGGGGGCCAATCTTAACGGAGACTGGTCATCTGCGCAGGACATATTATAGTACACAAGCATGTGCTCAACACAAGTGCACTCTCTGTTCCCTAACTCCCATGATCCGATGGGACGGTAATCCAACACGACCGGAGAGAGATCAGGCGCAGGACCAACGGTTTTACGTGCTTTCCGTGGCACGAGGGTATCCAACACCGCCAACTTCCTAACTCCGGGCTGTCATTGAGATTTCTTAACTGAAAACCCAATAACTTATTGTTGGCCCGACCCGGGATTCAAACCCGAGACCTCATGCACAGCAGTCGCATTCACTACCACTGCGCCACGGAGGCAGTCTTTCGAAAGATTAGATTTTTTGTTTGTAAGGATTTAAGGCAAAAACTATTCAACCGATTTTTAAAATGTTTTACCATTAGAAAACTATATTAGCACCGAGTAACATAGGATATATTTAATTAAAACAAAAAATATTGTTATGAACATAACCTAACTTACATTTAGGCGTGCGAAGCCGCGAGCAAAGGCTAGTGATATAATAAAGTTAATACGTGCGTCTCTATCACACGGTGACGTCATTATCTATGTGTAATGAGTGTAATGACCGTTCTTGAGTGAAAGGTAAACCGATGTATTATTTTGTTTCGGTTGTTAACCGGCTCGTTGGTCTAGGGGTATGATTTTCGCTTAGGGTGCGAGAGGTCCCGGGTTCAAATCCCGGACGAGCCCAAACCTTTTTTGCATGTCAATTTTGACTTTTAAATGTTATAAATAATTTAATAATGTAAACAAATTTTTATGTTTTTTGTACGTTTTTGCTTTAATATTTGCCGGCACAATGGTTGAATTTTTAATATGGCTTGAGGCAGTGATATATTAAATTGAACCATAGATAAGAAATTGTTTAATTTAAGGTCCTGTTTGTCTATCCTCTATCAAGAAACGATTACTGATCTGTATGCTATAATCATAATGTGTACCTACTCACACTTAAAACTATAGTTTAAACCAAAACTGTTTTATAGTTAAAAATAGGACGATTATTTTAATGACATAATTAAGTAATTAACATAATATATACATAAATTATATACAAGAAATATAAACTAAAGAGAAAAATAACACTTCAAAATTAAAAAGCGTCATAATATTCCTCCGCATCGTCGTCGATTGGCAACGTGCCCCGAAGACTGGCAGCATTGCCACGTTGAATGGCAATATTTATTCTTTGTGCAAAGAAAATACCAGCCCTCTATAGTTAATAAGTTTTATACTGTACGCACTATGTTTTGATTTGTATGCCTTAAATAAATAAACGAGACGTTTTAGACAGTCTAATATTGATACTTTTTTATAGAATATTATGTTTAAATTAAACTATACAGGGTGATTTTGAAATCGTGTAATTCCTTTTAACCACGCATTCTACTGGTGATATAGAATAACCCTGACCATATTATATACGCTCCCTCTCCCGCCCCGCCGCCTCCTTGATGGAAATCACTTCCTCGCAGAAGGAGGCGACGGCGTTCCACGACCTCTCACTCCGGACCATAGACTGAACTACGGCCGGGAGCGAGAGGGCAACCGATCCGACTGCCGCGATCAAATCGCGGCGCTGCGATGCCCAGGCGGGGCAAACCGCCAAAGTGTGCAGCGCCGTGTCCTCAGTAACGTCGCGGCAGTCGCCGCAGTGGTGACAACCGGGCGTCTCTTGCCGGCGTATACGACACAGGAACCGGCCAAAACATCCGTGGCCAGTCAGAACCTGTGTCAGCCGGAAGGTGAGGGCGCCATGCCGCCTCTCCAGCCACTCCTCAAACACGGGACTTACCGCCACGATCGTGGCGTGCCCGAAGTATTTACTCCTATTGGTCGTAGCATAATTCATCAATAAATGGCCTATCCAACACTAAAGAATTTTTCAATACGAACCAGTAGTTTCTGAGATTAGCGCGTTCAAACCAACAACCTCTTCAGCTTTATAATATTAGTATAGATTTTGAAACTATTATACGAGTATTACTGCTACTATTAAACTTACTAATTTGAAGATAATGAAATTATTAAACCTATTAATTTACTAAATATAAATAGTTTTAATAGGTTGCCGCGCGTAAACAGAAGACAATATAATATAGAATATGTGACAAAAAATTGATATGTCCATAGGTTAAAGGTTTCTTGGCATAAGAACCGGGCGTAAATCAGTAGACACATTAAAACTATTTATTAACTATATATATACATACAATATACTTCTTTGAACTTAAACCCAGATGTTTTTGCGGATGTATGGAAGCCATTATTATAAGAATGTATGAGGTGTTGTGAGGAAAACGCGCGTGTGTGTGTGTGTGTGTATTTTAAGTTTATGCCATATTAGCTTTTTGCCTGTGGTTTTGCTCGCGATAAAGTATATTAGGTTAGATTATGTAAATAACAGTACAGTTCTTAAAATAAAATATAACCTATGTTACTCGATATTAATAGAGCTTTTTAATGGTGAAAGGATTTTTTAAATCGGTTAAGAAGTTTTTAAATGAAATCCTTACAAACAAGCAAACAAAATATCAATTTTTTTCTTTATAATATTTGTAGATATAGATTATCTATAATGAAATGTGTAATTGACGCAAGTCGTTCTATTTAATATAAAATAATTAATAAATAGGTACTATAGACAAAGTAGTGTATTATTCCACACTCTTAGCTATGTTTTAAATTCGTATAACATAGCTTATTTCTATCCCTCGAATATATTTTCAAAATAAGTGATATTAGTGAGAATTTATTTTCTAAACTTATTGAGTCGCAGTAGCACACCGGGGACAGACACAATAGGTTTTTAATTGTGTTTCGCATTCCAACAATTGACAGGATAAATCACGTTATGATATATACCTATATATAATATAATATTTGTCAACGTTTGAACATATTATGAGACGCTAATTCTATAGGATACGGTTTGTACCTATACAGTTGAGCTAATAAAGAAGCTCTTAACTCGCTAGAAAATAACACACAAACAACAACTGCTGGGTGGATCGCTGATGAAGTTTCAGTTCCAGCGACCCACCCGTCGTTCAAGGCAGCAACTTGGTATACCATGGTAGGTTTATTCGGTTGTACCTGGGATGTTCCATCTTTCCCCGGGTGAGCTCGACATAACCTCTCCGCTCCCCTTTTCCCGCGACGAGTTTTGTGTAAATGCATTCCCTCAAGAAAAAAGTAAAGAAGCTTTTAAACGCTCTCAATTTATTTATTTCAGACCGTAGCTAACTGTTTACAACATTTTACATTTCTAAAAGATATAAATAAACATAATATTCGCGCGTAAACATAAGATGAAAATGTTGCTTCCGCGTGTTTGGTCGCAAAACTCGAAAAATAATCGTCGGATTGTCTTGAAACTTTTACATAACGTTAGAATAGAATAGAATTGTTAAAAAAAAATAAAAAAAATATTAAGTGTTAAATACATTTATATGAATCCTTGCACATTTTGCCATTAAGGCATGCAAATCTTACTGTTACAATAAATAATCAACATATATTAATTAACAAAAACCAAATGGAATTATCATTTAAAAAGTCTGCTATCGAATAATAATATTTATCAATTAAAATATTTGTAAAATGTTTCTTAGATATATTGAATAGCTGTTACGTTGAACGTCTATATTGAAGTGTTATTGTATACTGTTTTTTTATGCTCTAGGAATTATACCTGTATCGCGGGGGACTTTACAAACATTCAAACAACGGACACAATGTACACCCAGACTTGGAACAACTAATTTTGGAACACACAATTTTATTTTTGTGTGGTTATCGAACCTGAAACTTGGCGTGGCAACAACGTGAACCACTACGCCATCTGCGTTTTGAAAACTGTAACAGTTTTTCCACGCTTTGCCGTGTGAGAAGACGGGAAGGGTTAATAGAAAAACTACAAATATGATCTGCCGGAAATCTTACTCACTGGAAGATAGAAGAAATAAATGCGCTTCATGCGAAATATGCTCAGCATTGTATTGCGTCGTACGGTGTCTGACGCTCGTTGCACACTTTTGCCTCACTAAGCTTATTCGCTTGGAGCATATATTTTACTGCCCTGGAATTACGCTAGTTTCCTGGATAATGTAGTGACCGACCGAAGATTCGGTTTCGGTTTCGGCCAGTTTCGGTCATAAGTCTAGTTACGGCCATAGTTTCAATGACAAGTGTATGTTACAATGACAGAAATAATATCATTTCACAATAGATTTTGGTTCCGGACGAAACTGAGATCTAGGCCGAAATTTCGATTTCAGTTTCGGCTGCAAATACTGTTTCGGTAGCATACTAGTATAAAGTAATTAATACTTGGCGAGCCGGCTCATTTGTGCCGTCACCAAATTATTGGCAACGATGTCTCTTGTAAAATCCCATATGTACGTTTGTTTTCCATATATCTATAATTTAATTAATCATTTCTAGTACACCTAAGTGCACATAACGTGAGTATAAATGCGAATATGTGTTTGTTGTTTAAGCTTTCACGCCGTAGTCTGTCAAATATTAGAATCCAGGCATATTTAAAATTATTGTGCCGTGTGAGTTATTTTGTTAGACTTTCACGCCTTAACTACTCAACCGATCGTCATGAAATTTCGCATACACTTTGTCTGAGACACATAAAAGGACATAGGGTAACTGTCATCCAGAAGAAAAGTACTGTTCTCGGTCGAAGCCGGGCGAAAACTAGTACCATATAAGTAATATTTGACTGTGTCGGTGGCACGGTAGTGAATGGAACTGCTCTGCACGGACTTCGACTCCCAATTCTATCATGCTAATCTGGCATTGTGCACCGAAGTTCTCCATAGGTTCACTCCTTGACCGTAACCTTACATGAAACCTTAAACGATAGCTAGCAAAATGTGGGTTTAATACACCAGTGCCTTCTATTTCGGAATTACATTACTCTTTTTTTTAAAAGGCATCTTTCGCACTATTCAAAGTAATTATTCCTGTGTCGAGGGGGATTTTACAAACATTTAAACAACGGACACAAAAACATCCAGACTCAGAACAACCATTTGTGGATACTGGACCCACAACACACGGCGCCGTTGCAGTGGCGAGGCGAGGACTTAAAGCCACTACAGCATGCGAGTAAAATGTATATAAATAAGTAGATTTCGATTTACGCAGAAGTTTGAAATGATTTCAATATTTATCGATAAACGCACTTCGCTAATCTCTAATGCAATTAATAATGCCTGCATGCCTAAGTGCACTTATAAATACTATAAGTACTAGAGCCGTGACGTCACTTGTTTTGCACTCTACAACTAGTCCCGCCATTCTAACGATCGCGTGATACGAACCTTGGATGTGTTTACAAAACTTCGTTCAAAAATGTTTTTTCACTTACATAACAGTAGGTGCTTGTGTAGGTAAGCGGTGGTGACTCATTGGACACGCCCCCGTGTTCGTGTTTACGAACGTAGGAGTTGCGCCGGCGCACGTGTTTGGTAGATAGTCGTGACATTGAATGTAACGTATTGTTGTTTTCGGTGATAGATCGCATTGTAAATATTGCTGTGTTGTTATTTTGGAGAAATTTCTTTCGAGATATGGGTATTAAAATTAAGGAAAAAGTTATCGGCTTGTGTTTATGATAGTACCTATAGTTTTTTTTTTTGTAAACGTCTTTGTTCTACTGGTAGCTAGAGACTACATAGAGAACCACATCTATGCAATTTTCTTTCTTTTTTAAAAAGACATCTACCGCTTTAGTAGTAGTAGTTATTAATCCTGTGTCGCAGGGCTTTACAAACATTCAAATAACGAACACATAGAACATCTAGACTCGGAACAACCATTTGTGGATCACAGAAATTTTTTTCTCGTGTGAGATTCGAACCCACAACAGTAGGCGTGGCAGTAGCGAGACTACCACTTATACTACTAAGGCATCCGTACAGTCATCTGTATGTATACCTTCGTTTTTGATCATCTCTATTTATTCAATAATAACTAAGTATTATTGAGTGTCCCAAACGACTGTTTATCAAATAAGTTAGAAGAAATGGTCTATACTTAGTTTGTTTATTTATATACAGGCTGTTCCAGAAATCGATGTCAAGCAGGAAAGATCGAAAGAAATCGAGAGCTCATCGATCGTCGACCGCTCTTCGAGATCACATAACAAAAAAATAAATCAATAAATAAATATCTGTAGTAACAGGAATTAAAAAACCATCACAGGGTGTAGATTGATTAGATTTTATTTTAATAACATTTTTAAAATACGTATCTTAGATTTTATTTTGTTTTTCTGATAGCTATTATAACTTAGCCTGTTACCTGGTTCCGGCTTGAGTTCGACTTTTGGGACATCCTGTATACCTACAAATAGGTATAACCTACATTGCTTTTGTGTAAAGATTACTTAGGAGAATAAGGTGAGCCGGTTGCCATATACCGCGCCTATTCTCAGATCCCGATACTTTATTAGTTTAAATCACCAGAATAACCTGTCTAACTATATTCAACCAAGAATAGAACGTGCTTTTATACATTCACTGTTAGAACTATTTGGTTTCAGCACTAATATGCGAAATTAAACAGTATAATTATCACAAATAGCGTTTATAATCGCATCCGCCGGTCTTAACAGCTTTGACAGGACCAAATACCAATTATGTTTCGACAATAAAATAAATATTAATTACACTGTATCACATGACACATAGACCTATAATTAGTTAAAGTATCATAAATTCATTTTTTCTGTCATATACATATATTATTTCAATGTATTATATACTCCAAAATAAATTAAACACTTCCTAAAAAACTAAGCAAAACCAGACTTCAGTTAAAATTAAAACTATATTCTTAATCATCATTCGATCTTTTTCTTTAATTTATAAAAACACACGTAACAAAAATATAAAAGATAGAAAAGACGCAAAATAAATGCTGATGTAATACTTCAGCTTCATTACACGACGCAAAACACTTGCGCACATGTTGTGCGCGTTTACAAAAAATGTGTCTCTTATTTAATTAAAGAAATTGTGGTGTTTATATCATGTGCTATTTTTAGTTTTCTTTATAAACTAGGAAGGGTTAGAGAATAGTCTGCCGAGCTAGCCCAGTGCGGGTTAGTAGACATATCTTTGAGAATGGAGTCGATTAAAACTTCTGTCAGGATATTTGCCTTTACGATGACAGCGACCGATAGTTATTTTTTTTCATATACATTTATTAAGTTTAAACTAGAGAGCTCTGCGTAGCAGTCAACGGTCACCCAACTAAGCTGCTTGTTCGTCATATTTAATGCAAGCATGTATGTTTTGTAATAAAAAATAATTAAGTAATCATGAAGAAATCATATTTCAATTAACCAGTTAAGTTGTAGCGGCACACCAGTGGCTAGCCACAATAGGTTTTCAATTATATCTGGCGTTCCAAGCACTGACAGGTTAATTTGGCGACGAATATAGAACGAACTAAGCGGTATGGACACCAGCGTTCTAAAGAAATCTTTCTATGTTAAGGGTTCTCTCAACCGTCGAGCGCTCATGGAGAATGAGATGAAAATAGATAAAACAAGTTTTCAACGTCTACCATACATAGTAAAATATGCCATAGTCTAAGTCAAAATCAAGAACCATTTATTCTTTTGTCACAAAGTAACATTTATTTAAAGATAGTGAATTTACTAAATTTAATGAATTTAGGTTAATAGTTTGAGCCTGAGGAGATACCTGTCAGAAAATCACTGGCACAGGTATAAGTAATACACAGCGGGGAGACCAAAAGACTGCAATGCAGAGGGTCTCTGGTTCGAACCCACGCCGCGCACCTCTGACATTCGGAAATTATATGATTTTTCGAAATTATGTGCGTATTGATTGACAATTATCGACTGCTCCGTGCTTTGGAGAGCACGTTAAGCTGTCGGTCCCGGCTGCCATGAACATCTATGGCAGTCGTTATTGGGAAGTTAGTGCCCTATAATATCCTAACACTGGTCTAGCCTAAGGGTATCGTTAGACTTCGGGTTGCGGAGGTCAGGTGGCAGCCGCTCCGTGTAAAAACTGATATCCAGTCAAATCCGGTTAGACTAGAAAAGCTGACCTCAAGTGATTTGGGAATAATAAAGGCTAGGGAGAAGATATAAGTAATACACAGACTATTTGTGCTGTTTCTTGCATTGTTGGTTCTTTAGCAATATATGTTAAAAAAATTCTAGGATTTCCTTAGGAATGGATTCATTTGTTAGGCGGAATATAACAATTGCCCAACGGTAAAATACGGTAAACTAACAGATTTATTGATATTTATGTATGTACATATACATATATAGGAATAAGAAAGATAGTAAGAATCAATCAATTTTAAAAGTCAGATATATAAATATCTATAGAAATAGTATGGTCAAGACGTCAAGCACCTAAAATAACAACACAGGATGCTTGATCGCGTCAATTCCCGAATTGTCTATAAATTTATTGATATATCAAATTACTAGACGACAGCTTTCAACAGCGTAACTACTTCCTCACCATCAACAAAAACATAATTAAATATGACAAAACTTTTTCTCACACGACAAGCTTACGTCCCGAAATGTGACGCCAATTCTCACAAAAACGCTTCGAGAGTACAATAACATCGCCACGTGGATCTACACGTGTCGACACGTGTTCATAATAACGTAATACATACATAATATATAACATGTTTTGAACAGATCAACATAAAATTACACCTACACTTCTACGATCATTTTATTACGTATTAGCTGTTAACCGAGACTTCGACGGCAAATTAAACAAAATAAAATCTATAATAAAAGTAGGCTGTAACTCCTTATAACATCAGCAAACTGCCAGTTAAGGCCCGTCAAAATCGGTCCAGCCGTTATACAGATTAGCCGAAACAAACGTACAGTCAGAAAAAAATTAGTAATTAACTTTTTGGTATAAGTAGGTACCGTAAGTATATACTTTTAAATGCATTTAGTAAAAAGCTGTTATTTTGACATTACAAACAGACACGTCAATTTTATTTATTAGTATGTAGTATAGACTAGCTGAACTCGGCCACGCATCGCTGCGGCTTAATCTGATTTTAATTATTAGGAAAGTACATATAAGTACTTTCAAAATAATTAAATAAATAATTATTCTTAGTATACTTATAAGTATATTAAGAATAATTACCGTTCCTGCGCTAATTTTGAAGTAAAAGTAAATAAAAATACTTTTAAATAGAAATGCAACGTTGTGTAAAAATTTCAAGTCAATCCGTCGACTACTTCTTGAGTCTTGCGGTCACAAACACATAGACACTCAATTTTCAAGTATCAGTAACTGCTATGATTTAATCATCATAATATTTAATTATGTTAAGTCGCAAACTGCATATATAGCCTTTTACGACTGCATCCCGAAGAGGTAAATTACGCTCAAATTTTACCAGTGTTTTAGATGCCAAGTAATAGAGAGACCGAACCTTTCATTGCCAGAGATACTATGAAACTTTCTTGACAGAAAGACCGAATAATATTCTTGGAAATCGAACCGTAAACTTAAAACTTATGCAGAGCAGTCGCGGCCATTTTAACCCGTCACGCGATTGCCTTAAAAAAACAAAAATCAAGTCAAGTGTCGTCATTTGATCGAACCGGTCATTGGGAGACATTTGACGCCAAAATTTTCTGCGGATTAGCGACAAAATTTAAGCGTCTGGGCGCATGTCGCGTGACGGGTTAAATAACATGATATTATTATGTCACAGCGCAATTAGCTTTCAAAAGAGGTGTCGAGCCCGTTTTGGTGAAATTAAAATTTCACAAACATTTAGTTGAATTTGAGTTCAGTTCTTGCAGTAAGCAGTAAGATTCTGTTGTTTTTTTAACAAATGCATCCATTCGCTGGCCGC
The DNA here is from genome assembly GCA_963675205.1 of Catocala nupta. Lineage (NCBI taxonomy): Eukaryota > Metazoa > Arthropoda > Insecta > Lepidoptera > Erebidae > Catocala > Catocala nupta. The sequence goes on along the minus strand of OY776097.1, from coordinate 21,912,111 downwards.
AGAGACCTTTGCAGAGTTAGCAACACGCAAGGAATAACTCTGATGTTGCAAGGGTCCTGGTGTCGCTAGTACCATAAGTCATGCGACGTCAGGGAGATTGACAAACAAATATTACTGCCATCGCCTCGCGCCAGTTCTACAGCGACAAAATATCGTGTAATCCACAAATAGTTGTTTTGAATCAGTGTGTCCTTTGTGTCCGTTATTCGAATCTTTGTTAAGTTCCTCGCCACACAGAAATTAATCATAGGACATGAGCTAGACAGCTCATACACATATAAAGAGAAAAATTGTGGATCAGAAAATGACTGACCCATATGGATTCTATCCAACAATACTTAGCGCGGCTGCAGCATCGAGGTACCAAAAACTATATCTTTATTTACTCCAATTTGCATATAGTCTACCTAGGAAATAACCAGTCGGTCAACAATATGACTAATCCAACATTACCATTCGAAAGTCGCAAGGACGAACTAATACATGTCAATATACACATTGAAGCGTTTACTCTTAAGATAAATACAAGTGGCGTATCCTTAAACATCTTGTAAACACTCCACAGACTCAAGTAACAGTAGGCAAGTATATTTTATGTTGTATTTTTATTACAGTCGTAATAATAAATGTTACTGCGTTTTCTGAAGTGGAATGAAATTCTTGTATATTCTTAAGGATGTTTCGTTGATAATAGATTCTTTTCATCTCTGTTTATATTATTTACATATATGTACTACTCTATACATCTATACTAATATTATAAAGAGGCAAATTAGGAAAAGGATTTAACTTAATAACTACTCGACCGAATTTCAAATTCTTTCACCATTGGAAAGCTACCACATTATCATCAAGTAACATAGGCTATGTTTTTTTAAAGTACTTTCCTTTACTAACATAACCTGAAATACGATTACGCGAGCGACGCCGCGGGCAAAAGCTAGTAAGAGATAATTTTGAAGAATTATTAGTTCTGGGATCGACCTCATTGTCAGGGAGCGTCTGTATAGAAAAAGAAATTCTATGTCTATCTGATTCTGCCGGCATTGCTCAAAAACAACTTAACGGATTTTGATACGGTTTTCACAATTTATTACTAGGGAGTTTAACTTAAATTCGTTGTTACATTTCAACTGACGACGTATAGTAGAACAAATAATCTGGTACACAATATGATCGACATAAAGGAATCTGCGGACAAACGGGACACGCAGATGAAATCGCGGGCATCGATGATAAAAGCATTTTAACCATTTTTTTATACAGTAACCATTAGCAAGAAGTATATTATATTTTCTATAGGAATCAAGAAATTATATAAAGACAAATCTACAATTTCATAGATTATAACTTAACCTAACTAATATTATAAATACATAATATGCATTATGTGAGCTTGTTCGTTTGTTACGCCTTCACGCCTTTACTACTCTACCAATCATCATAAAATTTCGCATACACGTTGTCAGGGGAACAGAAAAGAGCACCGGGTACCTTTCATCCAGATAAAAGTACTGTTACTAATCTAACCTTACCTACATTTAGGCGAGCGAAGCCGCGGGCATAATCTAGTAAGACCATAGAAAAAAGTGACAATGAATCATTAGATATAGAGCAGCGCTAGCTTAGTGTAACGATCATTAGACAGCCATGCAGAGCTCTAGAATTCGATCTTACACATACACACTTACACACAAATATGTTTTTATTCATTAAAGCTTGTTTAAGACTGCGCCGAGCGTAAGACGCGGTTAGACTGAACGAAAGAGCTCGATATTCAAATCGGCGCGCGGCCGCCATAGTAATATTGTATGGAGGAATTGAAGTGCTTTTTTGATAAATATGTATCTTTATTGTCAATTTAAACCTAAATATTTGGGACGGACAAAGTGTAATATAATTATCTATGTTTCGCTGTTAAGCTGTAAAATAGGATAGATTTCTTCTGTTAGATTCTAAAAAATGACGTAACACGAGCTTACATTTTTGCATTTCTCGTGCAAATTTATGTAATTTTGTAGGTGAAAATATTAATTATTTTAAGTTCTTACGGAGTAATTGTAAACACATTAATTGTTATGGTAAAAGTATATTTTATATATGTATTAAACAAAAAATGTTGATTTTATCAACTTAACTGTCACCGCCTGCTTTGGCACATTTCGCTCGGCGCAGTCTGAGGAAACTGACATATCTGAGAATTTTCCAAAATGTTTCCTAAGATATCTGAAGTCTGTTAGCCCGCACTGGCTATCGTGTGACAACTTAATCGATCTTAAGCCGCGATCCGCGCTAAGCAGCAGGTTATATTATAAACAGGACTGATATTAAAACCTCGATGAACGTCCTCTGATCTCATCGGAGACATTCTGAAGAAAGGCCAGGTTAAGAGGGCTCTAAACCGTCGAGCGTGTATAAAAAATATAATAAAAGTGACCGAAACAAGATATGCCAGGGTTGTAGCAAACGGACAACCTTAATTTCTGCCGTTCCCTTCCGGAAAACAGGTAATAAATATATGTAGATATAATATAATATTTTAAAAAAGTAGAGATAGCGGAGACCATTGGACAGTATGATCCCATAACATGCATCTTTGACTTTTCGAAGTTATGTGCGTGCGTTAAATAGTTAATTATCGAAAGGAAACCTGCATGTCTGAGTGTTCCACATAATGTTCTCAGCAAAGCTAAGAAGGACTATGGCTTAACCCTTCTCACACTGAGAAGAGGCCTGTACCCAGGAGTGAGACAGTTGAATACAGGGCTGATATTATTATATTACAATCATAACTATTATTTCGGGTACTAAATCATCAAGTTAATAAGCACTCTAAAATACTGAAATACTTGAATACCATAGAGAAAACCAATGGTATTTTAAGAACGTGATAAATGAGGTATGTAGAGCGATAAGAAATAAAAGTTACCTCTATTATTTTACGCTAATTTAACCTATTAAAATTCTTTCAGAAGCGGATAAACAATACGAATGCTAATATATTAAAAATTATATTTCTTTCACGAGCAAAAATGGAAGATTCTAGAATTGTGTATATTTAACTTATAAGTTGGTTTTGTAAATGCATTCATAAAAGCACGCACCTTTTGCCCTAAAGGGGTAGGAGTAGACAGTATAATCCCGAAGAGTAGAAAGAGGTATTCATCCACATTTCGTCAGATATGTTTTTCCCACGTTATAGGGACGAGTGTATTGACGTGTACAGGCACATTTCTAAAATGAAGTCAGAAGTCTGCTACTAAGAATAACCGGGATAATCAGGAATAATCTAAATATCTGTAATCGTATCATAACTTCATCTGAAGGTTGCCTGTCCTTTGAAGCGGAGCGAGGCTGCGGAGCGAAGAAACGGAGAAATATTGACCAATAGGATTGTATACTGGAGCGGAGCGGAGATTTTATACAATCCTATTGGTTAATATTTCTCCGTTTCTTCGTTCCGCTTCAATTGACAGGCAGCCTAATACCATACGTTAATTAACGTTAATGTCCGACAAAAGTATATTATTAAGATGACATTTGAAAGCAACAGGTATATGTAAATTTATATTATAGTTTTAGTAAGCGTAACCTTGACGTTCATAAGTGTTACTTTGTGATCTAAATGAATAAAGATATTTTTATTTTTATTTTGAAAGAATATCCCCATTGACCTTACTGTAATCTATACTAATATTATAAAGCTGAAGAGTTTGTTTGTTTGTTTGGTTAAACGCGCTAATCTCAGGAACTACTGGTTCGAATTGAAAAATTATTTTAGTTTTGGGTAGCCTATTTATCGAGGAAGGCTAAAGGCTACATAACATCACGCTACGACCCACGGGGGCCGTGCAGTAACCATAAACGCGAGTGTAACCGCGGGCACATCTAGTAGTTAATAAGATCATTTGCAGTACTAAACGAGAGTTACTGAATTAAGAAAAGTGGCATATCTCAACTGAGTATTCTCAATATTTTTTTACAGAATCGTATTTTATTAATCCTTTTACCAAACCTGAGAATTTACTTAAGTACTAGGTACTTAAATTTTATTAGTTTTCAAGGAAACTTGCTATAGAAAGTAGAGTATAGGTAGTTCTCAACATGTGTATGTTTACCTGTCTCGCTCATATACATAAGATAATCCAATACACGTCTTACTTAGTATCAAACGGCAACTGGCTCATGAACCAGATTGATCATCTCACCACTACGATGCCCTGAATGTTATTGATTATAATACAACATGTTTGTGTGGGACATAAGTAGTTATGGACCACACATGATAGGATATGATCTCTGTATTAATATTTAAATGGGTGTATATGTGTTAGTTATATTTCAACACTTAACCTCTCAAATCTATTGTTTGGGACGAAGTCTAACGAAAAATCCGACTGCATTTAAACATTAAAAAATCACTACATATTATAAAACAAAGGCTCTCTCTCCCCGCTCGAGTCTGTCTGTTTGTTCGCGGTAAACTCAAAAACTATTGAACGGATTTTCATACGGATTTATCAATAGACAGAATGATTTATGAGGAAGGTGCAGGTGTATAATTTGTTAAAGTTTTGTACTAACCGTGCGAATAAATCGGGCGGATCGCTAATCTTAAATATAAAAAACATGTCACCACTTCGCATAGATTTGAAGATAGAAAGCAGTTTTCTAATTAACCTTATCGATTTATCATTACTTTTCATTTTAAGTTAACCAGCAGCTGTCTGATCAGACTTTTCTCATTATGCGGGCGACGCTCGTTATCGTAAAGTTCACATCTAAATTAAACACTGTAACTGAAAAGGACTGTGTAAAACTCGTTCAAAGGACGCCCACATTAGACCCTAAACTTCGGATAGCAGTTGTAGTATCAAATTAGGCTGGACATACGATATTCACCACAATATTCGCTAGAAAAAGCATCTTTTAGACAGTTTATTTTGATTAAAATTTTGATCGTCTCTTTTAGCAAGGTGCACAATAATTGCATGAATGAATGCAACTGCTCTGCTCTAAGGTCTTGGTTTCGAATCCCGATTCGGGTCTACAAAAATTTGTTAGATTTTTCTGCCAAGAAATTCTTAATAATAGTCCGGAGTTAGGAATTTGGCGGTATTACACACCCCGTGACTCATAAAGCCCGTAAAGGTTTCACTCATAAAACCCATTGGTCCTGGGTCCGATCTCCTTCTGGTCGTGTGGATTGCTGTTGGACTATGAGATTGTGGAAATAGAGAGTGCACTTCAGTTTGCGCACATTATAATATCTACCGAACACACGGCCAGTATCTGTTAAGACTATCCGACTAAAGAACATTATTATTATTATCGATGATTGCATCTGAATGTATCGTCAACACAATAAATAAGTACCTCACTGCGTACCTCATCATGCAATATTGATATTGTTGTTGTGCACAACTGTATTCGATTATATTGTGATTAAAATCCATGTAAAAGCATCGCTTGTTATTTCTCGTTGAACTTTCAGCAATCAAATTCTGTAACATCCCAGCAGAGGAAATACCTATAGCCTACAGAAGATCGTAGGTAAATAACCAAGTTCATGAGTACTTAGGCTTCACAGCGTAGGAACTCAGATTCAGGATTTGCTAAAAGCGTTCATGCGTCCAATCCGAATAGATACTTCTCTAAAATATATACATTCCAGTACTACTTAGAGATTAATGAAAAATGTTAATGCTATTTTGTAGGAATTTCTTTGACATTAATATCTGAACGCTTAGGCGTTAAATTAAATTTAGTAATTCTTCTTAAGTATATTGTATACTTAAGAAGAATTACAGTCGTGTCCACAAAGTATCTATTCAGTGGCGTTTCAATTCGGTAAAGTGTATTTTCAGCCAAGCATTCAGAAAGATATGCGACAAAATTCAGACCACAGTTTTCTATTCACCACAGCAGCATCTTTCGTAACTACTTAACCACTTAAGCCTTCCTCATCTGTTTACCAAAACACAAACGATTGCCTCAACCTGCAAACATACAAAAATCCACAATCAATAAAATGTTCAAACAGAACTGATTACGCAACCATTGTTTTCTTACAATACACTTATGTAACCTGTACCTCTAGCAATATCGAAGATGAAGTTTAAAGCCGTATCGCCATTGGAATGCGAAACAAAAGCCTATTTTCTGCACTTACATAAGACGGTCATTGCCAAGGTCGTTTGCAATAATATTGATTGTGTTAACACATAGTACAATGCCTATTTTATGTAGTAATCAGTGTAAAGCGATGCAGGTAATTGGTACATGACTGAAGTCTGACTTTGGTTATGTAAGGACTTCAAATGGCTGAAACTATTGGATAAGCTGTTGTTTGTTTCTCTGGTAAAGGTTTTTATAATACCAAGCACGCTTAACATTTGATCAAAGATTCAAATAAATATGATCACTTGCTATGCTAGAAGATTATTTGCGCGGTGCCCAGTTTAAGGAAAAAGAATAGGGCAGTTGATTAAGTATGATTTTGTACAATATTTTATACACTAGCAAATAGCAATGACAAGAAATCTTTTTAGTTTGAGTTTTTCTTTTATTTCTGTTCTCTAATATTTTAAGCATAAGATAGTTTTAAATAATTGTGTAAATTGATAATATTCATAAAGTTAGTAGTTCATATTTAAAATTTATATATAATAAAAGTGGGGATGTATTGGGGATGTCTCGCTATCTCCCTTGCGCAGGTGCGCTTTAATAGCGGTTACATCATACTTTGTATCGTGCATCCTTTTTCCGTCCTTTAACAATTACTCCTACTACCCGATTTGAAACGCTTGTATCTTATTTATATTAGAGTAGAAATCTAAAATTCTTTATACTTTAGAATTTGGGTAACGTAATTAATTAACTTATTAATAAAAAAATGTGAGTCAACTACCCTATTGAAAATAGGATTAAAAGAAAGAAAAAGGTAGGTATGTGAGCCACCGGCACTTTTACGCACCGAAATTCAATTCGTAGTAAAAGTAATAATACTCATGCGAAGGTTTCCTTCGGAAAGCACCACATTAAAAGGTGATCCCGTCTTACCGAGTAAGACGTGTCCGAATAACTGATAATGACGCTACCGCTTATAATAAATACATACATATACTCACAAGTACATATATCTCCGAAGAAAAACAAATGTGGATAACACCTCAATTTCGCCAGCTATCGTCCCGGGTTATAAGAGCAAACCTATCGCCGTCGACCAGGCATAGTTCGAAACACCAACTACAAAGATATTCTTGAAAAGAGCATGATAGCATTTTGCCTAAAAATAAACCGCGCATTCCACAATTCGTTTAAGTAATACAAATTATTGTATGGACGACCTTGTCGTATATTTATAATATGTTGGTCACATGCACCTCTAAAGAGCCCGGCAGACTCAATTTGAGTTGTTTAAAATGTGACTACTTACGACTAAATAGCTTACACCAACATAAGGAAGCTCTCATTGGTGCAAACATTTGGAATAAAAACTAGACCTTGGAGCATTTGACAGTGTTATATACCTATATGTTATTGCACATAATATGATTACTGAATTGAATTTATTTTCCTGATGTATAACTGAGTCGAAGCATTCTAAGAGTTTTCTATATACACGGATGGCGTGATGGTTCAAGTGGTCGCCGCGCCGCTGCCACTGCTCCGAGTGTTGTGGGTTCGAATCCCACACGGGACAAAAAAATTGTGATTTGCAAAATATAGTTGTTCAATACTCAATATCTTTATTGCACTCCATATGTTATATAAAGGTGTTACACAATATCACAGTAGGTACAATATGGGCCCTGTAGGGCACGGCAATGTAGAAGAGAGGAGGATGCTGTTTTCATATTTCACATAAATCTCTGTATACCTAAATTAATTATTGAACTATTTGTTTTATATTATTTTAAATTGAATGTACTCGTATGTAGTATTTACGTTCTAGTCTTATTCCATTTAGGTAATATTTATATAAGCAATTAAATTACTATTTCAACTTTGTTATTATCCTATTATTCATTAAATTTATATTGTATATATTTAATATTGTCTTATGTTTACGCGAATGTTATACATTGAAATTAAACACTTTATACGGATTTTGTCGGGTTGTTTATTTTACTTTAAACAGTTATTACATAATTTTGAAAACTCTAACTATATTATAAAACTCTAACTATACTACTATTATTGAACTTTACTACTATTTAAGCTATATATTTTCTAATTAAAACTATTTATATTTAAGTTTACACTTTGCACCGACGTTTCGGTTGCTTTACAGCAGCCATGTTCACGGGGAGACTAAGATGGTAGTTGTCCCAACGTTCTGAAGTGTGCCGAGTTATTTCAAAGTACCCGAACATAATTTAATCTTTGGTGTTCCTATTTACGCAGAATGAGCTCAAAGTATCATGAAGTCTAGCTGTGTTTTGCTTCTTCTTGGGTTTGACTATTTGAATGACTGGATCCGAAGCTGGTGGTACATTCCAACCATCCTCTCTATTGAAATTAGGATGTTAGAGTATCATCTAATATAATATAGTTAGAGTTTTCAAAATTATGTAATAACAATTTTTAAAGTAAAATAAACAACGCGACAAAATCCGTATAAAGTGTTTAATTTCAATTATATATATTTATTTATACTAAATATTTAGTATAATGTTATTTTTCTTTTTAAACTTTATTTAATTTAGAGACTATGATTACAGAGTAACATGTTATTCCCATCGTAACCTAATTTATATATATTACACACATACTTAATACAGAAGGATATAGACTTTTGATCATTAGTGCATAATTATTTTAAACGAATCAAGAGCTGCTTTAGAGGTTGGATTTCCAAAAATATTGATAAAATAGCCTGTATCATATATATTTAAATTATATTTACGCACCAACGACTCTCTTTGTCCTCGATACTTGACACAATCCGTAAGCAAGTGTTGGACATCGTCAAGTGTTCCACATATCTCACAATTTTGTCTATCAACTTTCTTCATTAAATGTCCAAACTTTCTAGACGGTTGGTGTCCTGAACGAAGTCTATGAGCAATCGCAATCATATTTTTACTTAATTCGCTATTCATGAACCAGGGTATACGAGAAGGCTAATGTTGTATTGTTCTAAACCAAATACCTTTTTCGGTACTTCGTTTGTCGAAGTATTCTTTAAATTCACCATAACAAATGGTTTTGATGTAAGGAAGATAATCGACGTAAGGTAATTTAATATTGCATTACGTTCCATTTACTGCTGCTTGTTTAGCCAATGCATCAGCCTGCTCGTTACCCTGGATACCTATATGTGAGGGTACCCATTGCAGTCTCTTAAAATAATTATTTGCTTTAATATTTCATAAGCTATCGGTGTACCTCTGAATCCAGAGGCAGACCGAGCTATATGTTGTAAAGCACTTTTACTATCAATTAAAATTACAATTTTTTTACTGTTCAGATGATTAGCTTGGTTAATGGCCTTTGAGACTGCAACAAGCTCCAACGCCATGACAGAAGTTATATAATTTATTTTAAACATTGTTGACGTTTTATTTTGTGCATCAAAGTATGCGGCCCCGCAGCCGTTATCGCTCTTTGATCCGTCAGTAAACAGAAGGTGCCAACCATCATAATTCGTGTGCAGTTCATCAATAATACTGAACTTTAGCAATGTTGGCTCTATATTTCGCTTGGCTATTTTAGATGTTACATCTAAGTCAAGTTGAATTATGTTATCTAATTCTATGTAATGTTATATTGTATTATGCATTTTAATATGTAGTTATATTAGTTATTTAATCATTATTAATGTTTAATAATATATTTATTGTAGTTTCTGTATTTATTTATTTTAAGTCTTTATCATCAAAGTATTATTTATATTATAATATGCAACTCATAAATATAAAATATATTTATGAGTATTTTTTAGATTATATTGTTTTCCGTTTACGCAAATGTTATTCATTGAAATTAAACTATTATATACGGATTTTATCGCGTTGTTTATTTGAAACGGACTTACGAGTCCGTGACCATGGCTGCTGAAAAGCAACCAAAACGTCGAGGAAAGTGTAAACTTAAATATAATTAGTTTTAATAGGTTTAATAATTTAATAAGCTTAAAAATTTGTAAAGTTTAATAGTAGTAGTATGTAGTGTAATAAACAGTTTTCTAAATTATGTATTAAGTATCAAATAAACAACGCGGTAAAATCCGTATATTGGTAGTAGTATTTTTTAGCTTATTTGTCAATGTTATATTTCTAGATTCTTCTTTAAGGGCTTCTGGAAGGAAAGGCTTTGGGTCTTGGTGTTCTTTAAAGGCTAACAAATAAAGAAACAAACTCATCTTAGCATTTATAATGGTAATAAGGATTTTATACGACGATCGATCAAGTAGTTAGGCGTAAAAGCATAACAAATTCACATTCGCATGTATAATATTTGTAAGGTTTTGTACAGAATCGATTCTTTGCAAACACGTGTTAACCTCTCAACCAAAACAGTTATCGAAAATACGAAAATACCAAAAAGCTATTCAAACAAAAGAAGACTATCATAACAAATGTAGGTTTTATATAGTCTAGTTACGCTCGGATGCTCATCCTAGCGTTGGTTGAGAGGTTTAGGACTTAATATCAAAGCGAAAGCCTTAAAAGAAGAGTGAGACTATAGAGTGTAATAATATGAAATATTCAAACTTTTAGGCATTGTGCCAGGTGGGTCGACAATACTCGTACTATCTGTCGATCGATGCCGAGGTAATTGGCATTGGCAGCCAGCCCACAACAGTAGGCAAATAAGTTCACTTCCTTAAAAAAATATGTGAAATTATTAAAATAGTTACGGCGATTGTTTTGTTAGTATTTAAAGTGTTTACCTATTCCTCTAGAAAACATAGAGTAGGAAAACAAATTTCAGCGCTTCGTAAGTGCTGTGCCAGTTTTTGGTTAAGCGTACGATTGATCATATGTTTCTAGATTGAACAAAGCTATATGTGATTATTATGTACCAGAAATGTGCTAAGCGGTAATTAACCTCTGCCTACCCATTCCTCGACATACAGGCGTGTACATAGATTACATTGTTAACGTGAAAAGAAAAGAAAAATTTAAATACTATAAATACAATAAATATTACAAAAGCATAAGAGAGATACGCTACGCAACGATATACCGGGGTATCAAACCTACTAAAATTTGAGATAGCCTGATTGAGAAGAAGCCTGTAAGAGATAGTAGGCAAATAATTTTGTTCTATACTTTTACAGTAGGTCTCCCCGTGAATATAGCTGCTGAAAAGCAACCGAAACGTCGGGGAAAGTGTAAAATTAAATCTAAATAGGTGTTTAATTTAAATAGCTTAAATAAAAGTAAACAGTAACTAGTAAAAGTTTTTAACAATACTAGTTTATAGTTTCAAAATTGTGTTATAATAGTGTTTTATAAAAGATCAACAACGCGATAAAATTTATATAAAGTAGGTATATAAAGTTTCCTTGATGCCAGAAAATGTATAAACTCACTTAGAATTGTAGTAGATTTACTCTCGCTTTGCGATAAGTGACGAACCACGGGCACTTTTATTCACCAGCCTAAACGCTGTAACAGTATTATTGCTCTCACGTCAAATTTGTGTAGGTAAGAGGTAATCCGCTAATTCGTATCGTTACCAAATATTTGACAACGGCGGTTTAACAATACTCTGTCCACTCGTCTTTCTTAAACCGAATTGATGACATTTAATAGGTAGGTCAATTTACGGGTTGATCAAAGTATCATTGTGTTTTTCTGTCATAAAATGAGTAGTAACTCAGAGCAGATAGCTTTGCCTGGTGGACCGCAATAAGATCGCCCCCTATTACGTACATATAGACCCAAACCTATATAGCTGGTATAATGTGAATGTAGTAGGTACTTAGAAGAGACTTTTTTGTTTTAATAAAGGCAACGCACACACTAAAAATTATTCCTGATTTAGTTATTTTAAAAAGACAAATTTCGCGTGAGTGTGAATTCCTTCGTCGCGTGGGACTTGACAAACATTTAAATAACAGACACAAAGAAGGCCTAGACTCGGAACTCATTTGTGAAGGGAACTGTCCACTTTGTCAGTCATTGAGAGTCACTGAGAATAATAATTATATATTAATTTAGAAGCATTAAAATAACAAAGTTTTGTGTCCAGGTCTTCCTAATTCGTTTGTTGTTGTGGTTTATATAAAGGTACCTATTTGAAGTGAAAAATCATTGATTATGTTATTTTTTTGAATTCTGATTCGTATTGATATTAAACTACTATATATATAATTTTAAGCTAATTAAATTATTAAAACTATTAAAATTATTCGTGGAGACTAAGATGGTAGTAAGATGATAGTAAGTTGAAATAACTACACTGGAACATTGAGACAACTACCATCTTAGTCTCCCCGTGACCATGACTGCTGAAATGCAACCGAAACTTCGGTGAAAGTGTAAACTTAAATAAGAATAGTTTTAATAATTTAATTAGCTTAAAATTACTAAAGTTTAATATTAGTATAGTAGTGTAACAGTTTTTAAATTATGTAATAGAGTGTTAAATAAACAAGCGATAAAATCCGTATATAATAGTTTAATTTTAATGAATAACATTCGCGTAAGCAGAAGACAATATTCTGATTCGTATGTTACTAAAATATTATTTAGGAACTGGGCTGGTGGATTTAAATTATTTTAATATCTTGCCCAGCTCAAAAACCATATAATTGTCATTATATGAGCGCAGCAACCTACTGTCCGTCGACCGTAGGATCGTCGTTAATTGTTTTTATGTATGAATTCTGTTCATGCTAAGCCAATAATGGACAGTTCCCTTTTTGTCCCGTGGATGGATCGAACCTATAACATTCAGCGCGGTAGCAGTGGCGAGCCACTTAAATCAGTACGCCATCCGTGTATATACTCATGTTTATATACTCAAGAATTGAAGATGTAGATTGAAGTTTATTACATAGTAATATCGTATATTTACTTAAACGTACACTACGTGTCCATACACATCGAAATTTAACGACCTTATATTAGTCACTTCCTAAGTTTTTAGTACCTAACTTTTAACCTACTTATAAGTTGCTAGATTCCCCCGCGGATTCGGGCGCGTACTAAATGTAGGTTAGGTTATGTCGGTAACAGTACTTTTTTCCTGGTTCAAAGGTACCCTATGTCCTTTTCTCTATCCCTGACAACGTGTATGCGAAATTTTATGCTGATCGGTCGAGTAGTTGAGGCGTGAAAGCGTAACAAACAAAAATTCACATTCGCATTTATAATATTATAGGATCGTATGAATGAGACCTAAAACGAAAGCTTGTGAAATCTGCCTACCCCTGTAGGAATATAAGCGTGAGACTATAGATATATTTAAAGTAAGGCGACATAAACAAGAAACCTTTAAATATATGTCTCGGTAGTTCATTGCCAAGGCCCGTCTGCTCCGTGTAGGCCAAGGCTGCGAGGTGAACAGCCGCGGATCACGAGTGACGCGCCTCTTTCAATCACGGATACAGACTATAAAGTCTAGTTGAGAATTGCCGCCATATTTCCTGTCATTATAAACTGTTTGAATGGACAGAGCTGTTATGTTATTTTGATTTGTTATGTAGACTGGCCTCTGTGACCTGTGACATAGGTTTGTAGATGTTGTTTTTTGTTTTTAGATCGCCGTGTCCTAAATTAGACTTTTGGATCGGTCAAAGATTTTTTGGATATTCCTGTTAAGTTTTTTTGTAACTTGTTTTTTTTTTTGTAACAAGACCCTTCGTATATCGTTAAGGAAAAAAATGGCTTGGATTCCGGATGAAGACAAGTGTTATTAGATATTACTGATGGAAAATACTCAGTAACAATTCAGAGGAAGGATATAAGATCGACCCCCTTTATGTTGGACCTCAAAACATAGCTAGCAAAATCTCACATTTAACTATACACCTTTAAGAATTCCCTACCTCTTTGGGGATATACAGATAAGATTCTATATAGTACATACATACATACATAGATTCACGCATGTTTTCCAGAAGGGTAGGCAGAGTCTACGGATTTCCATTTGCTACGATCCTGACACGCTTCTCTGGCTTCATTCACTTTCATCACATTCCTCATACACGCTCGTCAGTTTAAGGTGCTCTTAACCTGGCCTTTGTCTAAAACGCCTTCGATCTGATCAAGAAACGTTCGCCTAGGTCTTCCTCTTGCGACTGTTCCATTCACACTAGCCTTATAAACTTTCTTAGTCAGTCTTTTCTCGTCCATTCTTTCTACATGCCCAAACCAGCTTAACATACCCTTTTCTATCTATATCACTTTCATACCGCATCTCTCTCTAATCACATTCTATGTACTGTATGTATTTAATTACTTCGAAAGTTTTTTAAGAGTATCTAAGTACTAGCAATTTGAACTACAAATAATTATAAATATTTTAACTTCTCCAATTAAGCTAATATAACTTTTTTTAGAAGCGGTTTTATGCCTGTGCTGTAATGAGATTCGAACCTACGACCTTTCGATCGCAAATCCGAAATTTTATCCATTGTGCTATGGCCGCTTCAGATGAAATTAGGTACGTTAAATTTAATAAAATTACTTCTAAACTAACCTACTATTTACACGCGAGAAAAGCTGGGCAAACCTAGTATTAAATATTGAATAATATATGAATGATAGATTATAAAATGGGACCTTTAAGTCCAACAAATTAATAGGCGTGGTGACTAATTGCAACATGTATCCTCTTACAAATATCAATGTGCATCATGTTCTTATATTACTTCAACCTATTTTATATTTTGTGAAGGAACAGATATTCGAATAGAGCGGCCGATACGTATTAGTTCTCCTTACTACAAAATTAACAAGGATATGTATACGCGTTCCGACCGGCAATACTTTCGGCCTTGACGCCATTTTAGACTACACACCGGATGATCTGACACGAACACGGTTACGGCCATTTTGTTTTATTTAGGTATATCGCCATGTTCCTATGTGGTGGGTCTCAAGACATGTGCTCACGCTTATAATAACAGAATATTAGTATCCTAACTTAATATTATAAATGCAAATGTAAGTTTGTTTGTTTGTTACACTATCACGCCTTAACTACTACATTATGAAATGTTGCATACATGTTTATAGAAAAGGAGATAAGGTACCTTTTATCCAGATACCTATTGTGAATAATCTATATATAGACAAAGGTCTTGAGTTCAATTCCATGGTAAGCACCATTGGATTGAACTCGACCATAACCATAAGCACTTTTCGAAGTTTTAGATATATGTACACAAAAAATATCGTAACGAGGTGCATTACACCTACATATCACACTTATTTTATTTGATACTCTAGCTGTTACCCGCGACTTCACCTGCGTGGGTTTGTATTTTTCGCGGATACTTAACGTTTTCTAAAATAAAAGTAGCCTCAGTTACTCCTTATAACGTCAACTATCTGCCAGTAAAAGACCCGTCAAAATCTATTTAACTAGTTATAATAATATAATAATATCAGCCCTGTATTAAACTGTCCCACTGCTGGGCACGGGCATCTTCTCAGTATGAGAAGGGTTAGGCCATAGTCCACCACGCTGGTCCAGTGCGGGTTGGCAGACTTCACATATCTTCGAGAACATTATAGAGAACTCTCAGACATACAGGTTTCCCCACGATGTTTTCCTTCACCGTTAAAGCAAACGACAATGAACTATTTAATACGCATATAACTTCGAAAAGTCAGAGATGCGTGCCTTGAGTTTGAACTCTAGACCTCTACGTGGCAGTCCAACGGTTTCCCACTTGGCTATCGCTGCTATAACTAGTTAACTATATAATAAATTACAAAGCTGTAACAGCTTCCTCACGCCTATTAAAGTCACGTTCGCTTAATAATAATCAAGTACTTGACATATTATAATTGGTATAATAACAGGATAGAACCAATACGAACATCTATTTACGCATAATTATTATAATATAAGATGCATAGAGTACGTTTACCTTTATATACAAACAAGGATCGCGCAACTGAGATAAAAGGGTAAGAAAATATTTAAATGTCGTAATATATATTATGTACACACAGCTACACATCAAGTTAGACACCTTATATACGCATAACTACGCTATATACAAAATAGAGAAGTGTCGGAAAGGGACAGTGCATAGTGGTGTCGATGTAATGGTAAGGATAGAGCGTAACAAAAATATAAAGCACTCTCTCGCATGATTCGCAGTGTTCAACTTCTAATAGTTCAAAGTCCAAACAGTCTAGGTTGATGTGTCGCTGTGTGTACAGCATTTATGATATAGAATGTGATTCTTCTTCTCCCTAGCCTTTATTATTCCCAAGTCACTTGGGGTCGGCTTTTATAGTCTAACCGGATTTGACTGGATATCAGTTTTTACACGGAGCAGCTGCCACCTGACCTCCACAACCCGAAGGCATAGATGTTCATGGCAGCCGGGACCGACGGCTTAACGTGCTCTCCGAAGCACGGAGCAAGCGATAATAAATTGTCAATCAATACGCACATAATTTCGAAAAGTCATATAACTTCCAAAAGTCAGAGGTGCGCGACGTGGGTTCGAACCCGAGACCCTTTGCATTGTAGTCTGTTGGTCTCCCCACTGAGCTATCGCTGCTGCAGAATGAGATTATAAATTAGTATAACTTAGTGGTTTAAGTGTTCGCCTGCACC